>JARHVA010001204.1:2037500-3417500 GCA_037957365.1 Torreya grandis
ACAAATCTCCTAAGACTATTTTATTACATTTTGAACATTCCTCTGAGGATAATTATTTCTATTATGTCCTTCCACTTTGTAGTCAACACACTAAAGGTCACTACATGTATAATGATCACTATTGGTCATAATACTTTACAGCTGAAATGCCATCACAACAATCTGAGCTTCTATAAATGGGTTGATATATGTATCTATACTTTCCACAACTTCAACATAGAGGGAAAATTCCAGTAGATCATGCAGTTTAATGAAATTCTTGTGGGATAAGGCTTGTTAGAAAGGGAGTAGTAACCCTCCCATAAACCATTGAGTATGTTGCATTGGGTTAATCCCAAATGATATTTTGATAGAAGCATTTTGAAATGCACATCATATATGCACACTCTCTCAATGTGCTATTGATTGATATCTTGTAAGGCAACAATACTTTGTTACTGAAACTCAAGGATGTCCAACTCTTGGAGAAAGGAAGTCTTCAATAATTCATAATTCACAATCATTTACTGAGGGTCAAATTTATGATATCATTTATGCACATAGTCCAATAAAGTAATGGTGAACTAATTGGACTTTCACTCCAAAGAAGTGATACCCCACGCTCATCAAATGAGTTCACACTTGTGAACATGCTCTATTGCATTTATGACACCTTGATATTCAGGAAAATGAAGCATCATCTCGTAATAGATTGTAGGTGCACTAGGTGGTTTTAGTGGACCTTATTTTGGTTCTCTTCTAGTTCCTCTTAGGCCCTTTGGGAGAGGCCTTCTAATACGTCTAATGTCTCTGTCTGATCCTCATCCAACAGAAACACCATTATTACTTTCATACCTCATACAAAAATAGGTACACCAGTAATAGTGGGTGTTGAGGAAGGTTTATTGGATGTGGTTGGGTCTGTAGTTTGTCCACTACTCACATTAGGTCCACCAGGCATTCCAAAGTGAGCCATAGGGTGATCTTGCAATAAAAAACCAAACATAAATGATTGATTATTAACTTAATCTTGCACTTATAAAGAATCTTCTATGGTTTGGTTTCATATTTAATTTTGAAATTCATGTTTTTAGTATCCTAATTTATAAAAAATTCTATCGATCTCAAATGCATGAACATGTGTTGTGCTAGGGGAATCAGTCTATTTGGATTGGACTTTGATATAAGTGTTTGTCTTGCTTCTTCCACACAATTTTTTTGCCAGCAAAGGGCAAAAATCCATGCTTAGGGAGAGCACACCATGCCTTTCCACCCACCTATAGACTATCATGGCACTTCTATTATCCTCCTATCTACCTTTGGGATCATTGCCTCTAATAGAATTACACCTAGCTTCATCATACTTACACTTTCATAGTTCTCACTACCCAACTTCCATGTTGAACTACCAATCCTATACTGATGCATATCCTTCCATTTCTCCCCCAGTCACATTGTTCATGCACAAGATAATTTAGCCATCCATGTGAAAGTTTTCAAGCCCAAAATCAACCATAAAAGTCTTAATCTCTAAAGAAAATTGTTTGAGGTAGCTCCCATGTGGTTACCTTAGAAAATTAAATTATACTTCTTTCAGACAAAAACACATAAATATTACGTATTCCATAATACATATATTAAACATTCCCTTCCACTATATACCGACTAGTTGTGTCTAAATAATATCCAAATTAGGCAAGGTCATCTAACATTCTAATGTATAGGAAACCTTTCATCTATAATTTCTTGAGTAGGCATATGTTGAAAGCCAAGCATGTAAGTGGATGGGTAACTCTATAAATAATGTTTCATACAAAGAGTCATATAGGACTCTACCCATGTGTGCACCGAAACCCATGGTTCAAGAAACTAAAGAATAAAGTTATCTTCTACGGTATCAACCCAGTGATTGACATTTTCTAAAGATAGTCATTCGAGAATTTCTATACCATCATGCTAATAAGTGCAATGGGTCCCAATAATGAAACAAAAATGTTGGGTTTTTTTCCTTATCTTTGCATAAATAAATATCTATTGCACACCTAATATAAATAAGATACCAATGAACTTGCATGTCATCATATCATGTGATGGGTGACCTCACGCACTTGCTTGAGGCACGTAGCAGGGACTGGTCCTCATCGATTCTAATACATGATGATGTTTATGTAAGCTCTATCTTACTTAGGTACTTGAGTTATTATATTTAACCATTATCACTATCATCATTATTCTAGAGTTATCCATTTGATCAATCCATATAATTCATATAAATATTATTATCAAAGCAAAGTTAACACTATGGACATCAACACATCACATTTTACAAAAAAGAATTGGTTTTATTCATTTCATTTAATAAGAATACCAAGTTACAATGTCATTACACAACCTCTTTGGATCTACATATCAGTAAATATTCCATACATCCAACAATATTAAATTTGGTCCTAACCATTGTAACCATTCCAACTTCTAGCGGCCCTTTATAAACAAGCTAAGGGGTATTTATACATAGGCATACCCCCTTGCCTTTGGTTGTATCATTAATACAAAGCGATCACTAACCAATGAACATTAACAATAATGAGTTGAGGAAAGTTGTTACAATTAATTCTTATTGACTTGGGCCTAACTACCCCTATATACCCTGTCTATGCTAAATATTCATGTTTGTGTTCCTCTTCTCTCACAGGTTGGTGCTACATTTGTGTTCTCATTAGTCTTCGCTACTTTAGTGAACTAATTTTTAACTGCCTCTACTTATTTTTCCCTTGTTCTAGTCTTTCAATTTATGATTCCTACATCTTCTGCTCCTCATTCTCCATTTCCTTATCTTTCATGGCTCATCTTTCCATGATAATGTCTTCTACATTGTTCTTCAACCATTCACTCTTCTATGTCATCTTCTTTCATGCCATGATCTATCTGTGCCCAAGACTTTTATGTTATTATTATGCCCTTACGTTCCCATGTTATGTTACCAAAATACTTAGAATATTTTATTACAAAATCTAGGTCCAACACTCATATTCTTAATTTAACCCCAAAGACCACCTATATCAAAATCTTTCCATCAAGATCTATTATATATATATATATATATATATATATATATATATATATATATATATATATATATATTCAAGGGTTGATCTTACCAAATTTCATCTAATTTTTTAGTTTTTTCAATTTCAAGGTATGTTGCCAAGTAAAGATAAGGTATTATGCCACCTTTATAAGAAACCATATTTGGAAATATTCACATGAAGAGTTTATATGACAACTATATACTATAATATTTGGAGGTATTTAAACATGGTTCTTAACATGATATAGGTACATGAAATTTACCAACATATCACTAAAACATTAAACACAACCTACAACATGTCAATACAACATTCAATACCACACTAACTGTAAGATATAGTTACTATAAAGCAAGGTAGGCACTCAAAGTGGATTGAGGTGCAGTTTATGATTAATAATTCCCATGGATATGTATATAATGATAAATGGATCAACCTAAACCTTTCATGGACCCTTAGAATCATAAATCAAATTTATTTCTCAAATCTCCAACTATGGTAAGTTCCTTCATGGTTTGAGGTTCAATATAGTTCTCTACATCTAATCATGTATCAGATAAAGATAAGGGAAATAATCTACTTTCTAGTTTGCAGGACTGTTCTTTGTCTTAGGTAGAGTGTGCAATTTAGTCCTCATCCCTTTACAATCAGAGATCCAAATACAATATTAGCTACATAGTACTAGGGTAGGACAATTCTTCGTGGAATGTACATACACTAAGTATATTATTCTCCTACAACAAGCCCATAGTCTTACTAATGTAACAAGCCTCTTAGTCTACTATTAGTTCAATAAAAAGGAATAACCAACCATGATCAGTAGAATTCACACATATTTATAAAGGTAAAGGAAAAGTCCATTGTTATGCTATTTTTTAAGATCATCCCCTTAGAGTCACATTTTAGCCATTACTAGCCTCTTTTGAGTAGTTTGCAATACCAATGTATAAATATGAGAAAAAAGAGATTATATTTTCATATACTTACTAGTTTTGAGATCATCTCGACTTATTCAAGCTACAAATTAGTTAAAGATAAGCCAAAAAGAGAGAGAAATTACATAGGGAAGGAAGACCTTTTAGTTGTTAAAGAAACTCTTGATCTCATGATAAAATATTTTGATTTCCTAACCCTTTGTAATCACAATTTTTAATTTCTTGTAAGACCTATAGAAAGTAATGAGACCAAAATAGTGTTAGTCATCCATTCTCGTGTTGAATCTGAAATCTCATCACATATAAGCTACTACCCTTAAGATGGAGTTCCTATCTCCTAAGGAGTCATCTGAGTATAAATACCTAGGCTGTACAAAGTTTGAAACACCGAGTACTACCTTCAAGAGTAATGAAATTCATAATCTTATGACATCACATATAATCTACTACCCTTAAGATGGAGGTCCTATCTCCCAAGGAGTCATCTAAGGATAAATACCCAGGCTAAGTAAAGTTTGAAACACCTAGTACTACCTTCAAGAGTAATGAAATTCATAACCTTACTTATCATAGCATAGTTTTAGGATTACATATTGCACATAACCTATTATCCCGTGTTGCCAATATTTATAAAGAACATTAATACATCATCTCTTTAAGACATTATTCAATCAATTCTTATCCTTAATAAATATGATATATAAAATAATTTAGTCTTCTATCCATATAGAAGATCTTAAAGAATAGACTTATATTGGTAATAATGTTTATTTTTACCTTTCAATGCATATTTAGGTTTGAATTATTATCAAGCATATTTTATAGTTTAGATAGAATTAAACATAATTTTTTTAATCTATCCCCTCATAACTTTAAAATAATGTGCAATTTCACCTATTTTGTTATCAATTCATTCTATGGTCAAATAGAGCATCTTGCACATATAACTAGCATAATATTTGGATTAATAGAAACTAAACTAACATTTGGAATCATATTCTCAACCAAAACACATAACTTAAAGAATCTCATGCCCTATATTGATGTCCATTACTTATTGAATGATACTTATTAAGAAGCCAAAGTAAATTAGACATGTTCATCATTCTATCTTAATTTTTCCTATCTAGACATGCTATAGTCCGTTTACAGGTACAACTTTAAACAATTCAAGATATATGCAAGAGATTAGAAGAAACAAATAGTGATCACTTAGAACCTAAAGGTTAATTCATTAGAGAAGTGCACTATAAGATCAAATGATCTAAGTAAACCCAATCCTTTTCAATGGATTGGAATATGAACAACACACTTCACATTTAATAAAGCAAAATAAAAAGTAGAACTTAGTTAAGTGGGTGAACAAAGTCAATTTCACTTATCATGCATAAATTTCCTCCAGATCTTCCTAATTGGATCAAGTGCACTTATAATTTCTTAGGCATATTTGGTACTCAAATAGAAGACACTATAAAGTGAATGATGTTTTTTTTCAATCACAACACCAAGAAGAACTTAGTTAGTACAAGGGTGCCTCATTTTCAATATAAGGTAAAAACAGAGCATGATAACCCAACCAAGGAATAAATAAAAATAAAATAGAACATAAAATTAATGATATTTCTCAAAGGAAAACAAGCGCCTCAACTATTGGGGCATTTCTGTTATCAATACTCTTATGAATTCCTCAAATTCTAGCCTATTGTCAACTATCAAAACATAAGCCCCTTGAGGTAGGGGTAATGTTCTTGTTTGAATCAATGATAATTCAACATATTTAAGGATCAAAGCTTTCAAATCAATGTTGGAGTTCCACTTAGCTAGTTCTAATAACATTACCATTTCTAATATAATATTAAGTTCAAATTTATTTTTAATGAGCAAATGGAGTAGGATTTTATTAACATTTAGATTAAGTACATAGCTTTTATAAGTAACTTTCTCATACCAAGAGGGTGTAGTCAAGTATAACAGTTACTTAAAACCAGAATTCAAAATAAGTTTACATTCATATATACACATTTTCATGGGAAAGAAATCATGTACAAAACTAGATTTCCATTTTCAAAAAGGTGTTATATTCCACTAAATTACTTGCCTTAATTCAATTGAAGTTCCTAATGACATAAATATGTATACCCAAATTGTAATGTCTCACTCTATTTTCTTTTGATTAAATTGATGCATGCTTTATCCATTGCACATTAGTATAAATATTGTTTTATTACAACTCCTATTCTTAGTAAGGAATCATTATCATTTATACAAGGAAATTTTAGAAAAGGAAAAAACAAAAAATGTTTCAAGACCAAACAAGGCTATCATTGCCTCATAGAGTCCTCTCTAGATGATAGATTGATCACAAAGATCCTTCAATATTGATCTCAAGCTGAAAAGGGTTAAACTTCTATTCCTCATGGTATAAATTGACATTATATGAAAGTTATCTTTATATCTATCAAATTGGATCAAAATGTTCCAAAAAATTACTAAAGGAGTGTATGTTGAATATTTTTGGTGGCATAAGAGTTCATGAAAAAGTAATTAAATATAGACATAATCTAGGAGTACAACTTAGTCAAGAAAGTTTTATGTTCAAGATATTCTATGTTTTATACACATCCCTATTTCCATCACTCTTCTCACAAATGCTATAATAGTGAGAACAAAGTGTCCAATAATAAATTCTATTCAAGAGAATGGTGTTATAGTATTCCTAGTATATATGGCTTATTCATTGCAATACTTCAATGGAACACATAAGAATTAAAAGCTTAGTAAGGAAGTATAGTATACATGTTTGCTTTCAAATTCATAAATACTATGTACAAAAATGTTGTTATACAATTATAGTATCTTTAAATCCTCCATAATACTCCAATCATATTGCACTAGATCTTATAGTAAATAAATTACATCTTAACCTTACAATAATTATTAATACCAACAAATAACACAAAATTATATAGACAATAGAGTATAACATAAGACTTGTCTATATATATTTATCTCTCTCTCTCTCTCTCTATATATATATATATATATATATAAACACACATGCACACATATACATGGCTTAGAGGAGTTTAAATTAGTTTTCCCTCTAGATAAAAATAAGAATAACTCATACAACAAGTTATAGTTAAGCAAATTAATTCTATTAAATTACAGGTAAAAAAATTAATAACCCAAACCTTTTTATGTGTTCAGCTTGCACTATGTAAAAATCATGCACATGGTATTAGCAAATAGCTAGAAATGGCATTCCTTTACAACCATCTAAACTTCAAGAGTAAAATATTCGTTCATATCAAACCCTCAATGAAAACCAACAAGGAACAGGGTTAGAGATGTAGAGATTGAAATGTAGTTCATCACAATATGCAATAACAAAGCACCCAAGAGATATTTCCATATGTAAGACCATATCAAATTTACAAAAGGAATACTGTCATCCACAAGAAATAACCCATGAATCAAAATACTAATAAAATAGATATCCATTTCATAAGAGAAAACTAATCAATGTTAAATTCATGTATCTAAAACAAGGACTTTTTTAGAGTCCAACAAACATCTCATACAACAACCAATATGTATATATCTCCTTATGCATATGATAATGCACATGCATAAGGATGTATGTATATATAAATAAACATGTAAATTAAATAATAATATTGAAATTATATATATATATTTCCATTTTTCATATTCCACATTAAAAAATTTGAGATTAAAAATATAAAAAAATGAATCTATGCACATACAAGTTATGAGTCTAAGAAAGGAAAATGACATGCCTAGAAACATAATCCCATTGGTGATTGAAATGTAGACACCACCCATCCAATGCAATCTTAGCAAAAAATATCCTTCTCTCACAATGCCCACCCTAAATTATGCCCTAGGTTCTACAATAAACCAGCTATATTCGTGATTCCAGAGAGAAACCAGGGCTCAACATGACGACCGTTATGGTCCTGAGTAAATATACAATTGAAACCATCAATTCCAACATGATTTAATGGATAACCATAAGAGTTCATAAAATATTTTCCTTTCAGAAATCCAAACCCCGAGCGATACAAGAATCCAAATCTAAATACAATGAAACAAGTTTTACCAAACACTTTTTGCCTTCTAAAGCACACGGTAGGTCAAAATATTAAATATGCTTTGAAATTATTGATACATATGACTTTGAAATGTTTTCTCACTTATAATTATCATATCCAATTCATGCAAATGAAGTGTTTGTTGATTTTATTAGACAAGTTATTTTAAAGAATATATGGAAGAATAGATGTACAGTTGTATTTTCTAACAATGTTCATCAAGTAGTTGGCACTCTAAGGCTTTACTTTGACATATTTCTTCAGGTGGTCTTCTTGTTTTCATAGCTCCAAGTTTTATGAAAAAAGAATGCTAAAGTTATAGACCAATTTCAACAACTTAAAGATCAAGTGTTGAAGTTTTAGTCACACAACAAGCTCAACCAATGTAGTGTTGTTTTAAAGCTCATGTAATGTTGTTTGGACAACCCTTTGGGATTTGATTATGTAATGCTTTCAGCTCTTTTTTCAATTATTGTAATGTTGTATACCAACTCTTGTATTTTTTTCCCAGCTGCCTATTGGTAGCTTCATTATTTTTTAACGCTTTGTTTCAATATTAAAAAAAATATATCATACCCAATTTTAGCTTTTTCATATTAAAATATTCAATCAATAGTTTTGTAAGTCAAAAATTAATCATTGATTTTCCTCTAATGGTCACAGTTTTAAGACCCCATATAACATATTTGCAAATATATATTTTACAAAAAAAGTGCCAAAAGCATAGTATGATTAATATCCCTAGTGGGCCTTGATTATCATATAACAAAATTGGTTATCACCCCTTAGTTGAATCCTAAAAATGCAAAGCCAAGTCAATCACTAAGGTAAGAGCATGAGATAGGATTTCACGATTTACTATCTTAAAATAAGATCCATAGTGGAAAAGTGGTGAGATCAAGACCTAATAATTAGGTTTCCTTATTCAAGATAACTAATATGAAATGATGTCAAACATAGGTAGAGATAAAAACATCTAACTCTCAGCTCACATGCATATTTGCAACATAATTTTTCCCACTAAAAGATTCCACTTTGGTTAACAACTCATCTCCTTTTTACTCTGAGTGAAAAAATCCATTTTGATGGTAAAACTGATATTAAATTATGAGAAGTCTCCATGAGATATGATATTCAATGTTATATCCTCACAATGGACACATAATTTTGTGATATTAAAGTTAAATTCTTAAAATTTATATGTCACCTTCTTCATAAGGTTATTCCCCCTATAAAACTTCTCTTATTTTAAAAAAATAAACATAATTTATAAAATATGTATATTAGAAAAGATTATGATATTATATTAAAAATGACAACATAGCCCATGGATCTTCAACATAGATACCATCAACATAAAATAATAAGATAAGAGAGAGATCCACCAATAAAGATATTTTGTATTAACTATGTGTAATATACCTTTTATGTGTACAACCAACAATGGTTACACTAGAACATGACTCTCTAAAGGACTACATATCCACTAGCTCGAGAGATGACTCTAAGCTCCATTACTTTTATCAAGAACACAAAGGGTTCTTATATAGGAAAAATTAGATGTGAGTGAGATATTATTATTGGTGAAGTAAAAGGTGGGATCATTATCCAAATTGCATCTGACATTTTTGCACATTAGAAGATAAATACCACATTAATTGTGCATTTGATAATTATGTACACATAACAAATCACAACTTGGTAACACATCTACCTAAGGTGGACTTCACATCAAATTTAAATATGACACACTTCAACAACCCCTAAAGATCAACATAAGTGGCATGGTAAAACATAACAAGTCTTGTGCTTGTAAGTGGGTTGATGCACAAATTTGGGGGATAAAAAATGTGACATTCCCCCAAACTTTGATTTTTTTTAATAAAGGACGTATGCCCTTTAAAAAGGGTCATATGCCCTTTTTTAAAAAAATTTCAAGGCTCGGACTTGTGCCCGAGCCTCAAGGGTCTATGCCCTTTACAAAACATAAAGGGCGTGCACCCTATTTTTTTTCATTTCATTTGCTATTTGGAGCTCAAACTAATGGCTAGAGTTAAATAGCATTTTTATTTGCCTTTGCATTTCACTTTTTTTCATGTGCATGCTTTGGATTTGCATCCCATTAATGGGATTTGGCACTCAAGTTGCTATCTTAGGTATGTTGATTTTAAAATTTAATTTTTTTCATTTTCATTTTTATTTTTATTTATTTATGCAAGTAGGGTTTTGAGTTTATATTTACATTAGATTATCTTGCATTACATTAAAAAATATATATTTATATTTATATCTAAATATATAATTGAATGATAGATCCATTGCATGAGGAAAATGTTAGACAAAACCCTCGAATAATTTGATTTTGCATAAGAATAAGTTCAATTGTATAAATAATATAATTCAAAATGTTAACAATTACACATAATCATCAGTGGTTTGTGTCACTTCTTAGTTGCTAATGCACACATTTAACTTGCCAATACACTAGAGACTATTTTTAATGAAGTGAAAAATGTAAATTCACAACTTGATGCAATGTTGCATCGAAGAGAGACCATGAAACAATTTTATTTTGAAAAATTGTCATATAAAAATGTTAATAAAAAAATAAGAAAATAAGATGTGTGTGCTATGTTTGTTAAGTCTGGAACCAACCAACCCCCACCAACGAATTATAAACATATTAGTATTGATTGGTGTGTTCATGAGGAGATGAAATATAACTTTTGGGATAGGTGGTAGATGCTGTTTGATGAGCCTCCATACAATAATAATGAGTTTTTGTTACAATTTTTGAGAAAACTATATTATGAGTTTGTGCTGTAATAAATTCTAAACTATTTTGATATGAAGGCCTCCCAGGGTAGGGGAGGTGGGTCTTCATTTGCTAGATCTCTTTTCAAGTGAGACCAAAACTATCATAATCAAGCTCAGAGAAACAGAAGGACAATATCACATGCCTCTATTCTTAAATTTTTACATCATAATGTATAGATGGACACTCTTGAGGTGATTATGAGTCTGACACAAGTTATGATTGAGCATGTGATGCATATATTGAAGACTGTTGCTAAGTCTAAAGGTGGTGCTAGTGGTAGTGGCACTAGTGATGTTGGTAGCAATGGTAGTGGCGGTGGTGGTTTTGGTGGTGTTGGTATAGGTGTTACTGCCCCTCTTCCTACTCATGTTATAGTTCATGTGTATCATTACACATCATGTGGGAGGAAGTCTATGGGACGTCCTGTTCAGGTGTGACATACATAAAGTACATCTATGGAGACTAGCATGCCATAACATACACCACTTGTAGATGCTCCACCAATGCATAATAGTAGCATGCCAAGCACTATGTTAGATGTACTAACTTCACCAACTCCTCTCAAGATACATCAACCTATTGTACAGGAGTTATTGAATTCACCATCTATATTCGATACACAAATTTAGTTTTAATTATAGTTTATTTATGTTTGTAAAATAACATTAAGTTTATTTTATAGTATGTAATTACTTAATTGACTAATTTATTTGACTGAATTTATTATTTGTTGTTTGTATAGATGATTGATGATATTTTGGGTAGCTTAGCAGATCTTGACTCTATTGTAGAGGCCACAATTGGCATGGGTGTACCTTATACACAGGTCTGGAAACTTTTACATTACATATTTATTCATGTATGTTTATTATCCTTTGAACAAAAAACTATGTTTATATATATATATATATATATATTAGTAATAGATTTTTATCACATTCATTGGATTCACACATTATTCATTTATTAGTTTTATATATGATGAGGGATGTTAGGGGCACCCCTCATGGATGATAAGAAGGTTTTCTTGATGTTGCAGCTACATCTGAGGATCCACTATCTCTGTAACAAGTCATGATTAGGGATAGAGACTGGTGAGAACACATAGTAAAATTATTTTTTATCTTCAAGTAATGATATTATATGTCATATTTACATAAATGTATGTACATATAGATCTAACGATATATGTATGCTCCATAGGATTCTCCATCACTAGTGTATATACAGTCTCGTAATCCTAGATAACCATTTAAATGGAATATATTGAGTATAGAATCATTTGAAAAAAAATCTTAAAAAAATGATCATTTTCAATGTACAAATTTAATGCATTAATTTTTATATTTCATATGTTGTGAAGACACAACAATTTTTAGAGGTTGTGGATGAAATAAGGGATGCCTCACATGCTGAGAGGAGAGTGTCTCCTCATATTAAGGCATCCAACACCCATGATTCTATGTCTATGCAAAAAAAGCACAATATATTTGGATTCAATGAGGAGTAGGAGAGATAGTTGTTGTGATAGGGGTCTAGTTGTAGGCACAATCGATTTTGTATACCGATATGTCCCATATTGTATGTCTATATGGCACATTTTATTTATGTACATGTTATGGTCTACATTTTTTCATGATATATGTTCTATTATTTGTGTTAAATAATGACATAACTTTGCATATACATGTATACTACTCAACAATAGAATTCATTTACCTATGCATATTTTCTATTTTGATCAGTTAATGTTTACACATATTATTGGTTAATGATCACTATTACTTCATATGGGGCTAAAAAAATCCACAATTTTCTCTAAGTTAGGTGCTTTATCATTATGTATATTCTACATTTACATGTGATATTTACTATTTACTTGTCTTATTTACATATCAATTTGCAATTATGATATAAGTGGACTTGTGATCAATTTTATGGATGTAAATATTATAGGTTGTACTTGATCATAGTTGTTAGGAGGTCTAGTGATGCAGGAGCATCATCCATTTGGGTGTAAATAATGTGTTTTTAGTAATAAGTAGCCTATTGTGGTTTCAAGTTGTTTGTAATAGCTCAACTAGGGGGTTTTTATATTTTCCCTCAAAAAATGAATTCAAATTTGTAATAAGGAGTCTTTGATGTTCTTGGAGAAATTCATCACATATTAAAGGTGCATGACTATTATAAATGCTTGTTTATGGTCTTATAGTCTCTAAATTCATAGCAATGTATCGTAGTGCATGACTTAACATTGAATTAATTATGTTTAAGTTCTTATGATGTAAATGAAAAACAAATACATGATTAAAATGGAACATGCACTTATATTAGACATTCACCTAGATTTGATCTCTGATTTGAATCTCCTCTCTACTTGGTCTAATCCTTTGCATGGATAGAATGTCTTTTACTTCTCCGTTAAACACCCTTGCTCATTCTCAACTTCACTAGGTTCATAAACTTCTTGCCCACACAGTCCTCTTCTCTCTCTAGAAGACGTATCACCCTTCTTCTCCCTCTACACTCTCTACTCTTATGCTCAACTCAGCACTCTCAAACTCCTCTAGGCCTACTCTTAGGATTCATTAACTTTGATCTAGGTCTCTAGTTATAAACCTCTTTCTTGATCATGAAACCTATCATCAATTCTTTCAATCTCATCCTATTCAGTGTAAATATCATCCTCTCACACATAACTTTTAAGACTCCACTCTTTGTTCTTCTTGAAGCTTACTTCTGATAGGATTTATGGTGTAGAGAAATATTGCCTACATATTTCTATCACCTATTACTAGCTCTGATTCTTGATTTGAACTCTTCCTTGACCTCTGATCATCATCATTTATCCTTTTCATGCTAGGTACTTGCTTGTAGTTTGAACTCTCTTTCAATGTTTGTCTTACATAGGCTCATAAACTTACTTGTTTGGTATTTCCTCCTCAAGTTCTCTTAACACACCATAACTCCTCTTTGATAGATCAATTATTCCCCTCATACAAATAACATCTTTTACTTTCTTACCCAAGTTCATCACCTTACCTTCCTTGTTCATGCATTAGTCTTGATCATCTTCTTATGGTTTATAAGCCAATTTCTTCATTGACTCTCCATGGACACACTGACACATTATCTAGGGGTTCTCTTGTCCCTAAAAAACTTGTAACAGCTCAATTGAAGACCTCACTAACTCACTATATCTCACATACACCCTTTTCCTCATAAAATATTACTCTTACTTATAGCCCTTTTGACACCGAAACGTTCTTGTTTAGAACAATCTATAGGGTTTCTAGAGAAACCGATACCAATTTTAATCACCCTTTATCTTATCACAAGATTTTTTATATAGAAATCATTATGGGCAACCCAAACTATATTTATAAAACATTCATTCATTCAATAGATCCTATTATATATAGAATAATCTTCTACAAAGTTCTATAGAATAACAAAGTTTATTCATAAATGAATCTTTTCATGGTCTTTATTGAAACTCTCTACCTCTATTCTATGAGTTTATCCCCTCTTACAACACTTCAACTCCTCTCTCATATAATTTCAACCCTTTATATGCTAAAATATACAAGAAACTTCATTTTTCTTTCCATTCTCATGTTACATAGTAGTTATACTTCTCATTTCTGGGTCTTTATTATCTTTAGCCACTACATTCATGTTGAATGACCTTCACACATCTTATTATACCTATTTTATACCTACTACAAACATTACTCCATCATAACACCTTGCATTACTCCACACATTACACAAACTTCTATTTTGGACTTTAGACCCTTCATTAGTCTCTCTAGTGATGATAATTTTATCATTTTATGCTTGTTGAAGGTCTTTAATGTCTCCCTCTTAATGAATTTGATGTATATCAGGGAGTTAAAAGATTTACCAAGTTTATATTCCCTGATTTTGGTTAATATCCTCCTTCAAATTTGGTTGCTCATTATAGGAGAACTGTGAGGGATAGAGATGAGCCGTCAGCGCCCACACTTGCATGAAAGAGTCCTCTAAGAAAGCCGAGGAGGATTCTCTCTAACTTGAGTCAGGCAAGATGAAATAATTAGGTTTCTCTTACATATAAATCTTTTAGAACAAGCCAAAATTTGGTCAGTGGGGGATGCATATTATGACTCATTAACCCAATCAACAAACCATCTATGCAAACACATTTAGATGGGCATTTTAAGGCTAGAACAATCATTGTTTGGTCTCAGTTGGGCCCTAGGAGTGAATGATATTTAAGGGAGACTCGTCACAAACCACATCTTGAATTTTATAAATCTTTCATACCTTGGGATCCATGAGACGATATGCTTTCAAGGTAGTAGTATACTCCAATGTAAGGCCTTGGAGTATCTTCTATTTGATCTTCTTTCTACTTTTAATTGGGACATGCATATATTTTGTACAACCAAATACTCTTATATGGGAGATTGAAGGTTTATGACCACTCTATAGCTCTTATGGTGTCTTGTCTTGAAATATCTTTGTATGTTTCCTATTGAGAAGATATACAACTATCTGAATTACTTTTGCCCAGAGATTGCATCAAATTCACTATTTAACATGTAAAATAAGAAAAACAAACATATTTGCATATGAATGTAAGTCATACATGATTATATATATATATATATATATATATATATATATTACATGTATTTCCATGACCATGAATTTTAAATACTCCCAGAATCACATTTTCATTAATGTTCAGGAGTGGAGAAACACTGATAGGATGAGTTCTCAAAGTTGAAGCTGCAGTTGGAGAACTCCATTTTTATGCTTTTTGGATAAAAATGGCACTACCAACACATCTAAAGGACTAGAAAACAAGTAGGAATAAGTTATTGGCCTCCCATCATGCATGATCGACAAACCCACCACCCATTTTGGGTTTAAGAACACATTTCCCAACACAATAAAAATGTAAGTTTTTAGCCTAACTTCAAACATGCATAAAATAAAAAATATAAGTCATAGGGATGAACCATAAGATATATATAGACACACACACACACACACACACACACACACACACACACACACACACACACACACACACACACACACATATAATGTATATACATATATATATATACACACACACACATATATATATACCATATATATATAATCTATATACATATATACACACACACACACACACACACACACACACAGATATGTTAAATCCCTATAATTTCATCCTAGATCAATTTGATATAAACTTTGAGAGCAATATGTAGCACAAGTTGTAGTAACAGGTCCTCAATTACAACTTTTTGGCAGCGAAGAGACAACTTCTTGAGCTCCAACTGACATTTCTACCTCCAGGACCCCCAGGTGAAAATCCATTAGTCTGAGCATGTCTAGATAGGAAAATTACATATGATTCAATGACCATGATGTCCAATTCTACTTGGAATAACATTTTCACTACTGTTCAGGAGCGCAAAAACACTGACAACAAATGTTGTCAAAGTTGAATCTATAGTTGGAGAACTCTATTTATGATGCTTATTAGATGAAAACTATTGCTACTAATATGTCTTAAGGGGAAGAAAATGTCTAAGACTAGGTTCTTGGCCTCCCATCATTTTTTATCGATAAACCCACCACCCATTCTATGCTCAATAACGCCCTTCCCAACATAAGAAAATTGTAGATTTGTAGCCTAACTTTAGACATGTGTAAAATGGAAAATGTAAGTTGTATGGATGAACCATAAGATCCATATTTTGCATGTTAAATCCCTATAATTTCACCCTAGAGAAAATCAATATAAAATTTGATATAAATCTATGGCATCAATTACAATCACAATTCCTAAAATGTAACTTTTTAGCAGTGAAGAGACAACTTCTTGAGCTCTAACTGATATTTCTACCTTCAGGACCCCTAAGTGCAAATCCATCACTCTAAACACACACACCCACACCCACACACCCACACACACACACACACACACACAGAAAAATTACATGCAATACATTGAGCATGACATCTAATTCCACCTTGAAGCACATTTTTACTACTATTCAAGAGCATAAAAATACTGACAATAAATGTTGTTAAAGTTGAAATTGGAGTTGGAGTAATCTATTTCCAATATTTATTGGTTGAAAACTGGAACTTCCGTCACATATAGAGGGGAAGATAACATCCAATACTAGGTTATTGTCCTCCCATCACTCCCTTTTGATAAACCCATCGCCCATTTTGTGCTCAAGAATGCCCTTCTCAACAAAATAAAAATATAGTTTTTTAGACTAACTTCAGACATGCATAAAACATAAAATATAAGTCATATGTATGAACCATAATGTCCCTATTATCCATGTGAAATCATTATAATTACATCCTAGATCAATCCAGTATAAAATTTGAGAGCAATCTGTAGCACAAGTCATAGTAAGGGGTTGTAAAATGCAACTTTTTTGGCAATGAAAAAATAACTTCTTGAGCTCCAACTAGCTTTTCTACCTATGGGTCCTAGGTGCAAATATATCAATCCAAGCATATATAGATAGACAAATTAAACATTCTCTAGGAATCATGACATCCAAGTCCACCTGGAAGCACATTTTCACTATTGTTCAGGAGTGCAAAAACACTAACAACAAATGTTATCAAAGTTGAAAACTTAGAAAACTCTATTTTCAGTTCTTCTTGGCTGAAAACCAGAACTAAAAACATGTCTATAGGGTTGGATAACATATAAGACAAATTTATTTTCCTCACATCACACCCAGTCGACAAACCCACCACCCATTCCATGCTCTAGAATGCCCTTCCCAACACAAGAAAAATGCATATTTTTAACCTAACTTTAGACATACATAAAATGAAAATTATAAGTCATATGAATGAACGTTTAAGATCCTTTATATGCATGTAAAATTCCTATCATTACACCTTATATCAATTTGATATAAAATTTGAGAGCAATCCATGGCATAAGTTGTAGTAACAGGTCCTAAAATATAACTTTTTGGTAGTGAAGAGACAACATCTTGAGCTTCAATTGACATTTATATCTCCAAGACCCCTAGGTGTAAATACATCACTCTTATCATATATATATATAAAAATTACACATTCTCCAATAACCATGACATCCAAATCCACCAGGAAACATATTTTCATTACTGCTCAGGAGGGTAGAAGCACTAACAACAAATGCTATCAAAGTTGAAGATGTAGTTGGATAAATCCATCTCCAGTTCTTATTGGTTTAAAAATGGCACTACCAACACATTTTAAATGTATTATAAGATCTAGGACTAGGTTCTTGGCCTCCCATTCCAGGCTCAATAACACCCTTCCTAACACAAAAAAAAATGTAGATTTTTAGCCTAACTTCAGACACGCATAAAATAAAAACTATAAATCATATGGACAAACCATTAGATCCATATTATGCATGTAAAATGCTTCTAATTTCACCTTGGATTGAGTTGATATAAAATTTGAGAGAAATATGTGGTATAAGTTGCAATAACAAGTCCTAAAATACAATGTTTTGGTAGTGAAAAGACAACTTCATGAGCTCCAACTATCATTTCTACCTCTGGGACCCCTAGGTGCAAATACATGAATCCAAACACATCTAGATAGAATAATTAAACATGAACCAACAACCATGAGGTCCAATTCCATCCAAAATCACATTTTCATTACTATGCAAGAGTGCAAAATACTAATAATAAATATTGTCAAAGTTGAAGTTGCAGTTGGATAACTCTATTTTTGATGTTTCTTGGATGAAAAATGGTGCTTCCAACACATTCAAATGGGATGATAACATCCAAGACTAGGTTCTTATCCTCCCATCATGCCCGATCAACAAACCCACCACCTATTTTGGGTTTAAGAACACCCTTCCCAACACAAGAAAAATTTAGATTTTTAGCCTAACTTCAGACATAAGTGAAACAAAAACTATAAGTCATATAGTAAAATCATAAGTTCTCTCATGCACATGTGAAATACATCTAATTTCATCCTAGATCAAGTTTGTAGACAAATTTAGAGTAATTCGTAGCACAAGTTGCAATAATGGGTCCTAAAATGCTTCTTTTTGGCATTGAAGAGACAACTTGTTGAGCTCCAACTGACATTTCTACCTCTAGGACCGTCGAGTGAAAATCCATCTCTCCATACACATATATATATATAGGAAAATAACACTTGATCTAATGACAATGACATCTAAGTCCACTTATAAGTGCATTTTCACTACTGTTCAAGAGCATAAAAACACCAAGTACTTTTACTAAGCTTCTCTTAGCTTCAATAATATGAAATTCTTTACTAGCAGTGCCAACTACATGAAGGTGAAAGCTTATTTGGCACCACTAACTTAAAAAAAATTGTTAGTAAGTAATTAAAATTAAAATTTATGCACGTACTACCTAAAAAATTAAAAATGTTTAGTAAAATTGATTACATATACATTTACAAGTCAACATACCTGTGCATTTCAATCCAATGAACCACTAGAATATGCTCTAATCTTGATAGAATCAATAATAACTTCATCGTTTGATTCACAAACATTTCATAGATTCTTATTTAATGGACTGCCATGATATTTTTATAATTTAATACTCATTGTAAAAACCAAATTTGTATAGTGTATTATCTCTCTATGCATTTTAAAGTCTTAAAACAACCATATATCTATATTTTTATAGGATATCATCAAAGCCAAATTCTAGTGACTACCACAGACCCAATGTGATAGTCAATGTTTTCTCCATTTATGACTGGGGAAGTCAATTTTTTCTTTCCATCTACAAACCGTAGTAATATGTTTCTTTTTCATATCCTTCTTTGTAATAACTACAAAAACATGCCCTGTATCACAAAAAAAATTAATGACGCTATCAATATAGATAATTAAAATAAATAGTACATAATGCTTAATCTTCTACCTAGCTACACTAGATCAGATGCATGGTCAAAATCATGTGATGATGTCATATCTGTAAGTTTCAATATTAGTAGAACCTGATATGTGTTGATTGGAATTATAGGTTTACAACTCCAGTCATCTACCCACTCTTGTGACTGAAGAGTAATGAATGTTTTGATGTTTATTCATTGATATAGTTGATAAATTTATACAATATGGAACTGGTTGGGAAAACTCTAATGATCTAGTAACTACCTAATTGTACCAACTATAACAAAACAAAAAATTAACAGCTAACTAAACAGTGTAATAATTATACAACTATGCTACCATGCCCCCCTTTATTACATTATTTTTATAAATGTACCCTCGAAATAGATCAAATTTCACCTTGCCAAGTGACTTGGTGAGTATATCTACTATCTGTGAATCTGTTGGTTAGTACTGAAGCTGAATGTGGTAGTTCAAGATTTATTCTCAAATGTAATGGAAATGGACCTTAATGTGTTTCATTATTTCATGAAACATTGGATTATTAACAAGCTTCAACACACCCCAATTTTCGTACAAAAAGATTGGTGGTTGATCTTTAGGAATGTCTATGTCAGATAGAATGCGACATAACCAAATTGCTTCACAATAGCACCTTGTGTGGTATGATATTCTTCCTCTATAGATGAGACATCAACTATAGATTGCTTTTTACTAATCCACAAAATTGGTCAAGATCTTATATGAAAGATATATCCTGAGGTTGATTTCTTGTCATCAATAGATCTAGAATTGTCCGATTCTATATAACCTTGAAAGAAGAAATGTGAGTTCTTTTATTCTAGACCATAATCTACTATACCCTGAACATATCTCAAAACATGCTTTGTTATAACCCAATGACACTTCTTTGGTTCCTACATGAATCTAAAAAGATAACTAACATCAAAACATATATCCAGTATGGTATATGTCAAGTAAAGAAGACTCCCAACAAGTTGATTATAATGAGTTGCATCTACTTGAGGTGAATCATGAAATCAGGATAGTTGCAAACCTTTCTCCATTGAAATTGACAGTGGTTTACACTCTGTCATCCTATATAACTCAAGTAGCGTCTTGACATATTTCATCTGTGAGACAAAAATGTGATTCTTCTTTTACCATATCTCTAAACTAAGACAATAATGAAGTATCCCCAAGTCTATCATGTCAAAGGATTTCTTCAAGTCATTCTTTATTTATTCAATGAGATCATCTAAACTTCCTGCTATCATAAGATCATCTACATACAAAACAAGAATGATAACCTCTGTTCCTACCTTCTTGATATACAAATTTGAATCTGAGGGGCTACGAATGAATTCATGATGCAATAGATGATCATCTATCTTAATGTAACATGCCCTTGGTGCTTGTTTAAGTCCATAAAGTGACTTTATTAGACAACATACCTTTTTTGGATGTTTTTTGTCAATGAAGCCTTCTAGTTGGGTCATGTACACTTCTTCTTTGAGATCATCATTCAAGGATGCACTTTTAACATCCATGTACTGAAGCTTCCATCCATTTTGTGTTAAGAGTGTACAAACAACTCTAATGATATTGATATTAGCAGTGGGTGCAAAGGTCTTCTCATAATTAATTCCTTCTTGTTGAGCATACCCCTTTGTAACAAGTCATGCTTTGTATTTGTTTATGGACCCATCTGCCTTGTATTTTATCTTGAAAATGCACTTGCAGCCAATGGATTTCTTCCCTATAGGTAGATGGACAAGTTCTCACATCCCAATTTTGATGAGGGCCACATATTCAGCAGCCAAGGCCTTCTTCAACTGAGGTTGACATAAATCCTCTTCAACTGTCTCTGGTTTAGTGCTATCAACTACTAAACTCATCAATTCGAGATTAACTTCATTTCTCTCCTATCTTCTAGTCCGAACTCTTGATGAAGTATCTGGAATGTTGTTCAAGTATGAGTCTTTGATGGTGATTTCTACCCATTTTGGACGTCGATGTTGTTGCTGATTTGGTGAAGAATTGTCTTCTAGATTTCCAAGGTCAACGAAAAATTCTCCTTGCAACTCACCTTCTTTGTGACAAGATTCTTCATGTTCATCATCTAACTATGGGAATAGTCTATGAGAGGTGGTATGTTCTAACTCCTTATGTGGCAATGAGTCAAATTATGACTCATCACAAACCACATCTTGACTTCCATAAATATTTCATCTCTCAAGATCCATGAGATGATATGCTTTCGAGGTAGTACTATACCCCAATAGAAGGCCTTAGAGTATTTTCTATTAGATCTTCTTCCTATTTTTAGCTGGGACATACATATATGTTGTGTTGGTTGAATATTTTGTCTATCATCGTATTGGTAAACAAAATAGGTCTTATCAGCCAAAGCAAGAAGATTAGTCATCCTAATGTGTAAGTTTATCACATCAGAAGGAGACTTCTCTCTCCTCTCATCAAGGGGAGGTTCCCTATGGATATGCTATGTATACATATAAACAAAAAATAATACTCAAGGATAGGACCAGACATCCATCTCTCTTTCTTCAGAGATGATGTATAAAAAACAAAGGAAAAACTCAAGGGAATGACTGACAACTCTCCTCTTCTTTCAGGAAAAACTATTCAGCCAGCCACAAGAATACTCCTGGAAATTAAAGCAAAATGTAATTGGGAGTATGGTAACCAACAAATCAAAATAGAACACAAAGTCTCTATCTGAAATGCTCAAGAGTAATATACGAAGGGCAATGAAAGCTCAAAGTCTTTTCAAAGTCCTTTACACAGCAATGAAAAAGCAGACACACTGAAGGCAGCTATGGGGGCACAAAGTCTCTCCACAGTTGATTTTCTAGGACACCTTTCTGACTAATTTTTACTAATCCTACTTATTAAATTAATGAAACAGAAGATAAATCAAGGAAATAAACATAAGAATAGTTTCCTTAACCATAAAAGAATTCACAGCACAAAGTTTGAAAAAGTCCCTTGCTTTCTTATTCCATTAACAGAATATGATCAACAGGTTGAGCACAAAGTCTCAATGATGCCTCTCAATTTGGGTAGAGTTTCGTTCAGATTGTCAAAAAGAAGATGATTTTACAATGAAAGAAAGTCCCTTATATAGCCACTTCAAGAAGGACTCGGGAACAGTAATACATCATGATGCATTGGGAAATGTTAGGAAGATAAGCTGGAACTTTGGGGCATTTTACCCATTTGATCTTCTCAATGTAGATAAACAAGTCATGCAATTGAAAGATTACAACTTTCAATGTCTAGCTGTCGGTCTGATCTTGTCTTCATCGTTCCTCCTTTCCAGATTGATTGAATCGGGTCTTGAATTCATTCGTTGTTCTGTCTTTCCTCGCTTTCAGCTGGTTTTTGTCTTAAATTTTGGAAATGCATTTGGGTCTGTGGATCAAAGGATCAACGACTATTTCACTATTTTTAAAATTGACGTTTACATGCCCGTTAATGTGATCTCAACGGCTAGTTCACTATCTTGAATTTGACGTCTTTGTGGGCTTCACCCCTTGGTCTTCTTTTGGCTTTTGGCTTTGCCCTTGCAGATTGGACTTGCCCTTTTTGGGCCTTGAGAAATGGCCTGTGTCAAGTCAGAATGATCCTTCACTTTGGTAGTCCCTGCAGACATTTCCTTCGGGCAAATGTTCCCCGCAGACGTTTCCCTGGGGATTATTCTCGGGTGTTTGATTTGAAAGCTCCCTGCGGGTAATTCCGCAAACATTTGTCCCGCGAAAAATTCTCGCGGAAAAAAAAGTCCATGGAAAATTCCCGCAGACAAAAAGTTCGTGGAAATTTGTTCCGCCAAGCTCTTTTGAAAATGTCTTCGGGTTTTGCCTTAAACAAATCCGAAAGAATTACCTTTCGGCTTACTTAAAAGAAATGATCCTCCAGAAAGGTGCTTTTCTTGATTAAGTGCCCTCTGCAAGGGCACTTATCCTTCGAAAAGTCTTCTTTTGTGTTGAACCACCCCTTTGAACTTGGACAATGAACCATTAGTTGAACCGGTTCAACGGTTCAATGAAGCGCGCCAAGCCCTTTTGAACCAAAAAGCCGATGAACCGTTGGATGAACTTTGACGTTGAACCAATCGGTTGAACCAATGCTTTGAACCAAAATGGTTCAAGCCGATGGTTCAATGAATAAAACAAGTCGATAAACTAAGCATTGAACCAAACATAATGTACTTGCCTTTGAATCAACAAGAATTTTGACATTGAACCAAAAGATTGAACCAATCTATTGAGCCGGTTCAACGGTTCAATGAAGCGCACCGAGCCCTTTTGAACCAAAAGCCGATGAACCATCCAATGAGCCAAATGGTTGAACCAAGTGAATGAACCTACTGTTGAACCTTTCCGTTGAACCAAGTTTTGGTTCAATGGTTCAAACAAGGCTTTGAAGTGACTGATGAACTAAATGATCGAACCAAAATACGCTGAAACAAAGGGAATGAACCATTCAAGTGAAATAAAGCATTGAACTTCTTGGTTGAACCAAGCCATTGAGTTGTTTGTTTGGTTGAACCTGCCATTGAACCTTGAACCCGTTGAACCTTTGAACCAAAGTGGTTCAATGGTTCAACGGTTCAAGCCACCTTGATTTGGCCAAATGTTTGGAAGCCGATGAACCAATTGAAGCGATTGAACTTTGAACCTTGATGAAGCGCTTAAATCTTGCCAAAGACGTTGAACTTGTTGCTGGTGTTTGCCGATGGAGATTTCTGTTTAAACCAAGGCATTGAAACAATCCCAAAAAATGACTAAGTGTTTGAAAACCGATTCCTTTGACTGAAACTGCCTGAAAAAATCTTTGAATCTGTATAAATGAACCTGCCTGTAGAATCTAAAGATACAAAGTCCGTAGAAATCAACATGTAAAAGCCATTGAACTTGATTTGCAAAGTCTGTAGATTTTCTGAGAAGCTTTGAAAATGAGAAATCTGAATATCTAAGACAAATTTTTGAAAATGGAAGATACAATTTTGGTCTGTAAGACCAAAATGTTTCAAATGTTGCCCCAAAAATGATAGCTATATTTTTGGGGGACAACATGTTGTATAACCAAATACTCTTAGATGGGAGATTGAAGGTTTATTACCACTCTGTACCTCTTATGGTGTCTTATCTTGAAAGATCTTCATAGGTGTCCTATTGAGAAGATATATGGTTGTCTGAATTGCTTCTGCCTAGAGATTGCTTCATGATGACGCCCTGAATGGTTCGATTGCTCCAAAGATTTCTGATGTGGAGCCACTCGTTTGGGTGGTGCCTCCAAAGGACGATCCCCCGCCGCTGCCTCCTAGGATGACGCCTTGTGCTTAAGAATTTGGCTTTTGGTTGTATGTAAATTTTAGTGCCATGACTTGACTAGCTGACTTGTGTTTTTGAGCTAGGTTGTTCTTCCGATAAGGAGTTTGAGCCGTGAAATGTCTAAGTATTTTACTTTGTAACCTTCTACTTATATTATTCATATTTTTTGTGTTAATATCATGTGAAGTGTTTTAATAATACAATGTATTTTAGGACAAATGCAACATAGGAGATGAAGACCAACCAAATAATTTCAAGCTTTGATTACATTAATTTGCATCAAAATTGTCCTAGTGTTACAATAATAATTTAAAAAAACTCAGAGCCGAAGGATTAAAACAAATTATGACCCCTTTCATGATTGCTCCTACGAGGCTTGGTTTCATCGAAAAATAATAATCTCTCTCTATTTTAAACTTAGGGGAATAAGTTCTCTTAAATGTTTGAGGAATAAGGACATCATAAAATTCAAATAATTTAGGTCGGTGAATATTAAACTACTATAAATTTTTATACAAAATTACAGTTGTAATGTATAAAAATAAGAGAATATTATTATAAGCTCAGATTCTTTTTCTAGAATCATAGCATGCAATTGATAATCTTACTTAACATATAAGCTCACTATGCTTTGTATTTTATGCGATTGGATATCAACATTTTCGAGAGAGTGAAACTAGATGTTACCATACAAAGAGAATTGATAAACCTCTGAATTGCCTACTACACGGAAATTTCATTAAGAAACAGGAACAACAATTTAGGAGAGGCAGGTTTTATTTTTTATTGTTACCTAATTGCTCTAGAAAATCATTTTGAGGGTGGGTTTTTTTTGGGATGTTTTATTTAAACACTCTGTTGATTTTCCATTGATCGGGGTAAATTGCTAGTGATGGGTTTATAGAAGTAATGAGAGCAAATCCCTCAGATTAGTATATTGGGGGAGGGGAGGGCTGGAAGAGGGAAGAGCAACGTTGATATGATATGATAGCGATTGATTTATTCATTTTAGGAGGGTGTCGACCTATTATCTCTTTGAAGTTAGTGGCGTTTGTCGGGATTGCAATGTCCTTTTCCATTGTATCGATATTAATTTCACGAATAGAATTAATGGGTTGGTGTATTGGTGAGGTACAATTAGTTTGTACTCATCAATCCAAGTTTCATTCTCATTGAGTACATGAGGATTCTTTTAATAAGTCGTCATGTGGACACTTTGAAGTAGGGGTTGCACTTCTCTTTATGGATCAAGCGGAACACAGGGCCACCTCCATGTCCCAATGCTTCCCACAAAATGTTATAAGTATTTTTTTTTTTTTAAAAACTCTGTGACGCAGGGGTAGCAATGATCAGATAATTGAATTGCAAATGCTCAAAGATGAATCACCTCGTGGTGGAATGGTTGATGGTATAGGTGGAATAGGAAAGATAACCAATAAAAAATTAAGCTATAGAAGATGTTAGAAACAAGTATTGAGCGTTAGAAGACGCAGCACTTGTAAAGATCTCTGAACAAGACTGTTCATGATATAATTCTAACGAGAGGAAAAATATTGTCGGAATCAAAGAGGACATACTCCAAAATCTACTTGGTAAATTTGAACACATGTTTACTTTTTTTTTGGTTTTGTTTTCAATTTAACTTTTCACTTTGTTCTTTAGATCTTAAATAGACACTAATCAGATGCCGATTGAGCAAAATCACTGTGATTCTTTTGCAGATTGAAATTTTTTTTTTTTTTGAAAATATAATATTTGTTTGTTGATTGTGACTTTAATTTACTTTTTAGTATTTGCAGAAGCTTAAGAAATTGAAAGGAATTTGGCTTGATATCGAGATAAAAAGATTTCAAGTTGCAGCAGAACATTTCGCTAAAATGCACAAATCAATAAGAATCTTCTGGGTAAATTTAAGAAGGAATTAAAAGTCATTTAAAAATTAACGATTACTCCCTCTGGTCCGTAAGTCCAACTCAATCTTTATTTAAAGGAAACTCTAATTCGTCCCAATGCTTGTGATCCACACCGACTCCGCATTTGGGAAGCTTCACTAATGTCTTTGTCCCCTAAATTTTATATTATATTACTACAAAAGTTACAAACAAAAATTAATTCTATATAGTTGTGCATTACCAACGTCACACCTCGTGTTACAAGTTTAAGATTGTCTCTTATAATTTAGCAAGATAATATTTGGCTAATAAATCTTTGATGCACATGATACTAGTACCAAAGATCATCAAGATAGTCTTTGTTTTCTTTTCCACGATAAAATGATAAGAAATTAATATTAATGGACATCTTAAAATAGTCTTTTCTAATATTTTTTATAAAATCATTGTTAAAGTTATTGTTCATCGTATTAAAGTAGTGGTTTAAGATATTATTAGACCTGAACAAATAAGTTTTATAGGTGAAAGATTTATTCTTGACAATTTAAGTTTGGCATGAGAATATGAGGATTTGACATTAAAAACAATTTAAAACTTGCTAATGGTCAAGTTCAACTTTGACAAAGCTTATAATGATAGAATCAAATGGTCGTTTATTCTTAATATGTTACTATCATCGAGGTTTGGAAAAAAATTATCCACCACATTAAAATATTGTTCAATGATGCCTCAACACATCCTTTAGTGAACAAGTCTCTCATTGACTTCTTTGAGATTCAGTAATCCATTCGCCAGGGTTATCTGTTAGTTCCTTTTCTATATGTCTTTGTTGTTGATGACCTTGGATACCTACTGCAAAGTGCACATAATTATAATCTCATCAAAGGGATAAATATCCCCAATGACTCTTATGCCCTTTACTCACATTTTGATGATGATAGTAGACTTTTGTCGTAACAACAAAGAGGAAATAAGTAGTGTTATGGATATCAGTGAGTTGTATTGTGCTATTTCAGGGTCTAAACTTGCGATGCATAAGCCTAAATTCATTATGATTCAAGTTGATCTCACTCCCCTTTGGATTCCCCCTGAGTGGAAACATGTTTAACATGAAGAAATCACAAGGTACTTGAGTATTCCCTTTGGCCTTGGAGTCTCTCTTAGTGACATGTGGAACTAATTTTTAAGTAAACTTTAGAAAAAACTTGATTGTTGGGGATCTAAATTCCATTCATTTACTGACAAAATTGAATTCACTCACAAGATTTTTGTTGCAACACACATTTATTATTCTTCATGTTGGTTTCTTTCTAAAACACGTTATTACATATTCACTAAGCTTATAAAAAAATCTTTGGGGAAAATGGGATGGTAGCAAAGGTATGCAATGCATCCAGTGAAAATAAAAAGGAGGCCTTGGTGTTATGGATCCTTTGATGCAAGGTAAGTGTCTGATTTCCAAATGAATCATTAGGGCTTTGCATGGATTTGTAACATGAAAAATTCTTATTCCTCATAGAATTTCATTTTCTTTTTATAAGGGTCAATGGATAGATATACACATATATGGTAAATTTTTACTCTCTAATACTTAATGTTTTCAGCATCTACTCTGCATAATGGTATGTGGAACGTATGGAAAGAAATTTCTCGATTGTTGGAATGGAAAGATAACTCACCTAGACATGGTTTTAGCTTTTTGAATTCCTCTATACGGTGGAATAGACATGTTTAAATTATCGTGCTTCCCCTATCTTTGCATAATACGTTGATAGGGAAGCCTCTATTTTTTAAAGGTATACGATGATTTGGGGATTTATGGCACTTATCTTGCTATCAATGTAAACATTGGATGCTTTTAAATGACATTTTTCACCTACAAAATTCTAATAGATATGTTATAGATGAAATTTTACTGCTTGTGGATAATTCATTAATTGTTAAGATGTCTTGTTGGACTCAATGCAATTTTGTGAAGGATTGGAGATGGCCTAACAATTATAGACTTGATCACTTCCTGCTCAAAAGTGTATATCATAAACTCTTCCCTGGGTTGCTTTTAGAACAAAGACTTAATTTGAAATGGAAATATAAATATAGTGAAGGAAAATGATAATACCTTATAGTTATTATTTGGAAGTCTAAACTTGATGCCATGGCTCAAATCATTGCTTGGAAGATGTTCTTTTTCAAACTACCTATGGATGACAACATCCATTTTCACACAATCAACCCTCTCAAGTGTCCTATTTGTAATCTTCCCCACACTATCATTCATACTTTTTGGAGATGTAGGTTTGCTAAAAGAATTTGGGTTGTTATTCACAATGACTTCCTTGATATTTTTGGACAATAATCATATTGGAAATAAGCTCTTCTAGGGTTGAATATTTTGCATAATATGATTTTTAAATCTTTTAGGCAGTGGATTATTAGTTACCTTTGTAAGAATAGATGCATTGCTATGTTCAATACTTCTTATATTTCATTTGTAGTTGATATTCAAAAGCTTTACTATAACTATTGTTTACAATTTTATATTCTCTCAAGGGCTCTTCAAAGTGTCACCAAAATAGCACAATAGAAAACAAACTTGGAAAGTTGAAAAAGAAGTCAAGGTCATGTTGAAATTGTAATGGCTTCTACCTTGTGTATTATTTTCTAGTTTCCGTTGATTTATAGAAATCATTATTTTAATTGTCCCTGTTGATTTGCATCTATCGTGATGTTACTATTTAATTTTTTCAATTATTATTATAACATATTTTTCAATAAAAAAAAGTCCCTATGCATTTATTAGTTCTTATATTGTATAAGTTTATCATGCTTGTGTATTTATAAATAATCGGTCTAAATTAGATATTATAGGCACGATTTTGTTGACTTCTAATGGTCCCTGACCCCTCTCTTGGCTCCATCTAACTCCATTTTTATCTCTCCTCTATTTTATCCATATTAGACCCCTTTGTTTGGAAAGTACGTACACTTCAGATGCTCTTTTGAGTAACCCTTTTGTCCTAGCATAAGTGCCTTTATCTCTTGTTTTTGTCTTTTTTGTTTTTAACTATTGGATATCAATGTGGATTCTATAAGGTCCTAATTTGAATTCAATTTATCTGTAAATTCGTCAAAACTCTAGTTCATTTGTGCATTTAAGAAAAATTAATAGAATTATTTTTCACAACCATTCATTAAGCAATTGAATAATTCTAGAGAACAACAAACATTCATTATATGATTCATTTAAGAATTCAAGTTCAAGTTAAAGATATTGCACGACACTAGTTTGGATTCTTGAATTATATATGATTATTGAGATATGCTATTTTCGATATTGTTAATAGTGAGGGTACTAAAAAATATCAAGATACTCTATGGTATTCTTTGGTGTAATGCAAGCCCCCCACAAAATTTATTCCATGTTAAATTGTAGTTATTTATATCCAATAAGGGTAAAAATAATTATTTTTGTTTTACAAATGATTAGAATGAAGGTGCAAGATTCTAATCAATTTTTTTTTTAGACTAAAATTACACAACCACAATCATCAAAAAATCTTAGACCCACCCATACTTTTTTCATGTGCATCTATATGATCTAGACATTGCACATAGTCTTTGTTATACATAATTTTTTTGGGTTAGCTCTATCTTACTTTTGGGTGCATATGTAAAATGTAACATCCTTCTTATCAGGAATCAAAAAGATGGATCAAAATATAGTTTTTGTGACTATGGTTGTTCATCATTAAAAAAATAGAATGTTAACTAATAAAAATATATGCCCTTAAATGAACCACTAACTTGCTTCATTTAACTCATGTCTCAGCGCTTAAATAAATCACTAACTTGCTTCATTTTGGATGCACATGTAAAATGTAACATCCCTCTTATTAGGAAATAGAAAGATGGATTAGAATATATATTTTGTGACTATAGTTGTTCATCATGAAAAAAATAGAATGTAACTAATAAAAGTCTCTACCCTTAAATGAATCACTAACTTGCTTCATTTAACTCATGTATCAGCATTAGTCAAACTTCTCGAAACTTGTGAGTTATAGCCCAAAAATTTTAATCCCTTAACCTATTAAAAATTAGTTAAGATATCTGATGACCTGGAAAGCTTTCTCTAACAGGCTACTCTATCCTCTAAATCTATCAATCCTAGTTTCATAGTTGAAGGTACCTACTAAGTAGGCTTACCAACAAGGGGTACTCATTGTTGGGTCTTTTTCCTTCACTTCATATAACTAAATATCAGTTTCATGCCCAATAGAAGGAAGATACCAATGAGCTTGCACATTGGCAAATCACATAAGTGGTAACCTTGCACGCTCACTTGAGGCACATAGCAGGGACTGGTCCCCATTGATTTTATTGCACGATGGTGTTTAGTTAAGATCTATCTTACTTAGGCACTTAAGTTATTATATTTAACCATTGTCACTATCATAATTATTCTAGAGTTAACCATTTGATCAATCCATACAATGCATATAACTATTATTATCAAATCAAATTTAACACTATGGAGATCAACACATCATGATTTACAAACAAAAAATGGTTCTATTACTTTCATTTAATAAGGCTACTAAGTTACAATGTCATTAAACAACCACTTTAGATCTGCATATTAATAACTATTCCATACATCCAACAATATCAACTCTACTTTTAATATCTCTAACTATTCCAACTTATAACAACCCTTTATAAATAAGCTAAGGGGTGTTTATACGCAGGTGTACATCTTGTCTTTAGTTCTATCATTAATAGAAAGTGATTATTAACCAACGACCATTAACCACAATGAGTAATGTAAATCCATTACAATGAATCCCTATTGACTTGGGCCTAACTACCCCTATATACCCTCTTTGTACTAGATATTCATGTTCATGTTCCTCTTCTCTCATCGGCTATTGATAGATTCATGCTCTCATTAATCTATGCTACATCCATGAACTACTTTGTAATGAGATTAGTCATAGTCTACACAAATTAGACCAATAATATACTAAAAACAATAATCAATAATAAAAAACTATCTTATATTCTATGTATACTCAAATAATACATAGGCTATTAAATAGCCAAGATGGTCTACCAACTTCCTATACAATAGGAAGGCAAACAATTAAATAACCCATTAATAGAGATATGGGTACAACTAGAGTATATTATTTTGACAAACAACATATTTTACTAACCTAAAAATAATAACCAACTACTAACTTAAAATAGAATAAATATTATTTAGTAAATAGTAATTTATCTTATAGTAAATATATAAATGTGATCATTAATGTTAGGCTATTCCTAACATTAACTCCTATAGTAAATGGTGTTTTTTGTTCTTTCACTATATTTTTATATCAAGGAAAAATACTCATGCAGGAACTCACTTATTACAAATATTGAACAATAATGTACTTTTGTTCTTATTTTAAATCACACCATACTGGAAAAAAAAACACACAACATAAAAATATCACCAAATCATCTGGGCCCCATCATTGGTGACTGATGAGAGGCTCTAAAACCTTCATCCTCCATTTCTTTCGACCTCTAGTATAAGAAGTTGTTTACTTTCTTTTCAAGTGCTTGATATATTCACATGCAATCAAGCATTGACATTTTTTAGGTCAAACTCACTCAGGTTCAGTGTATGCATCATACCTACTTTGATATTTTTGTGAATTCTATCATCTTGACTCTTGATATTTTGGATGTCAGTTTCAATCGCGAATGCATCCTTTACAATGACAAATTTTGATACGGACGACTTTATTTTTGGCATTTTCAAAATTTTAAAACCTATGACTATTTAATGACACCCTTAATCTATTTGACTTAAACACTTTTGGGATTTTTGATAATATATAAACTTGACACTAAAGATTTATATACATAAAAATAGACCTTTGACTTGAAACTTTTGATAATACCTTTGTACTATTAAAAAACAAACTAAATATGCTAAACTTAAAATTAAAGCTAATGACATTAAAATATCGAATGAACTTGAAAACTAAATAAATTTTTTTTAGCTATTTGACTCAACTTGGATAATAAGCTAAACTTATCAAATTACTAATAACCAATAAAGATACACCAATATATCTTAAAAATAAAGGACCTAATATCTTTATACAACACGTGTTGGTGTAACGTTGAAGTTAAAGGTTAATGTTTACATGGAGACTAGATCCATGGGCAGATTTTAATGTTCACTGATTCACCTCGCAAACTTAAACACTAATTTACAAGGAGAACAAGGTAAAAAATTGGTGGATCAGGTGAAAACCATGTGGAGAAGATGGGGATCGAGTCAAATGAGCTTGCAGACATGTTGGTAAAAATAACAGAGTTTTATCTAATCAATATCTTCTCCTTTCTTCTATGTAGATTTAGATGATGTTTCAACGTTCTTCATGGATCTATATGGCATGTGGATAGGTAACAGGTTTTAGGTGACACTGTGTATATTCACAATTGGCCACATGATATTTAATGAAAAATATGAACTTTCAATTGCCAACTATAAAAGAATGCATATGGCTTTAACATAGATGCTAACAATAGAAAAGATGTTGAATAGATCATGGGTGGTTAGGAGCATGATTCATTTTTGTATTATTTATTTGTTGAAAGAGATCATTATGAAAAGATATATTGAGAGAGATCAGTGGGGTGATACTAGTCTTCAGCAGCCATAGGATTTACCAGAGGACTTGATGAAATAAACATCTATATACATGATCCAGAGTTGAGGTGATGAAAATATCAAGGGTACTTAGAGTCCAACCACATAGAACTTGCCTCCAAATTAAGCATATTCCTTTCTCCACCAAGAACTTTTGATGCTTCCTTCACAGATCCATGTCATATAACAAGTCTTAGTCCTATTTCAAGCAAACAAGAATAGACTATGATAACAACTATTATGCATGATTACCCCATACTTTCATAGATATCCCTGATCTTATCTACTATGATACCAAATAATGGGATTAATCAGAGTTTGTACATAATTATCTAATAACATACTGAAAATAATAATCAATAATAAAAAAACTATCTTATATTTTACATATACTCGAATAATACATAGGATATTAAATAGCCAAGATGGTCTACCAACTTCCTATAGAATAAGAAGGAAAATAAATAACCCATTAATAGAGATACAGGTACAACTAAAATATATTGTTCCTATAATTAATATATTTTACTAACCTAATAATAATAACCAACTACTAACTTACCATATGGTAAATACTATTTAGTAAATAATAATTTACCTTGCAATAAATATACAAATGTGAGCACTAATGTTAGGGTATTCGTAACACTTTGTAACTACCTCTACTACATGCACCCTTATCCTAGTTTTATGCTTCTATAAGTCCTGTTCATCATTTTCTGTTTCCTTATATTTCATGGCTCATCTTTTTACGCTAATGCTTTCCATGTTGTTCTTCAACCTTTCTCTCTTATGAACCATCTTCTTTTGCACCATGATTTATCTTCACCTAGGTCTTCTATGTTATTATTATGCCATTATATTCCCATGCCATGTTACCAAAATATTTATAATATTTCATTGCAAAATTTGGGCCTAACATTACCTCATACTAATTTGATAGTTCATCTTGGATTATGATGTAGTTTCCTCAGTTGTCAAAAATGCAAGATCTTCATACTCTATTTGTCACTAGAGTTCTTCCCACTAGTTTAGCACCATCTGAAAAGTGTAAATAATAACTTCCACTTGGCCTTTTAATCTCTTCATTTCTTTAGGCTAGTCCAAAAATCCATCTTCTTGTGTTGTTAAAGTCTCAAACTGGTAATTTGTCCTTGTGGGCATCCTCAAGGGACCCAACTGTTAAAATCAATAGAATATATTCTATTGATTTTAACAGTTGGGTCCCTTGAGGATGCCCACAAGGACAAATTACCAGTTTGAGACTTTAACAACACAAGAAGATGGATTTTTGGACTAGCCTAAAGAAATGAATATATATATTGGATCTAGATAAATAATTGATGGTAAATAGTATACATAATTGACACAGTACATAAGAATTTAAAGTGAAAAAACATCTAAGAGGTAAAAAAATATGAAGATGATATTTAATAATTGAGAAACTCTGCACCCCAATACAAATCCTTCCCTTCTCACTTCTTCACATAAGCCTTCACAAAACCTTTGTAAATATTTGCCACATGCAAATATTAAATTCACTGAGTTGATTTCTATGAATAATACAATATGATCAAGACTTTATTTATAATAAAATGTGAGGGGAGGTTATCATTGTAATGAACAGGTCCATCCTTCATGAGAATCATTTAAATTAATTAATTAATAATAAATTATAATATTTTATTATTTATTTACATGAAGTTTTCACCTTGTGTTTAATAAATAATAAACTATTATTATTTAATAATAAACTAAATTATGATAAGGGTCTAAATTAACCCACTTAAACATTAAATGTTCCAACACTCCCCTTCAATGCTAATTGGAGATAAATGTCATAGTCACCTTAATATAGGAATTATACTATGTACACAATTGAAGGATTTAAAAACTTTCATGTTAAACATCACTTTTTGAAATAAAATGAATTATAATCTATAAACTACTATAAATTAAATCTAGGCTAGCATGATCATGAGACTATATCTCACAATTTCTCATGAATAATCATTTAAACATATTTGGAGCCTTTTACAACATAAAGATCTCTATTACAAAGTATGTTTTTGATGTATTAGGGTACAAAAGTAAAACTTCCACATGAAGTTTAATTCAATCACATAATTTTCACATGAAGTTTACAATGCTTTACAATGAGAAGAAGTATAGAGAAGAAGAAGGAACACATGGCCATAAGAAAGTGGCATTTTCATGCACACTCCCTATCAATAGCAACTCTGAGAGGTTTAACATTGCACAAAATTGATAAAAGTTGGTGGCACCAAGTAGTTTTGTGAATATATTTATCATTTGTTCATTTTTAGGATAGAACTATAGATCAATATCATCATTGAAGATATTCTCTTAGATAAAATGCACATGAAATTTAATATATTTAGTTTTTTAGTGTTGCACTAAATTTTTTTCTAGAGCTATACAACTTTAATTATCACAATAAAATATGGGACTTTGAAAAATATCCAAATAAAGTTTTCCCAATAACCTTCGTAGCCACATGACTTTTTTGACAACTTTCATTACACTTTTGTACTCTACTTCAGTAGAAGAGATGGAGACATTAGGTTGCTTCTTGTTACTCCAAGTGATAGCACCTATACCAAAATTAAACACATCTAAAATTAGATTTGCAATCTATAGTATCACTAGTATGGTCAGCATCATAATAACCATCTAATTTAGTATTATCAATAGAAAAATAAAATAAACTAATATTAATTATTTCTTTGATATAATGAAAAATTCATTTAGCTAATTTTTAATGATCCAAATATAGATATTTCATAAATCTAGAAATAAAATCAGCAACATATGAAATATATGACCTAGTAATGGTTAGATAAATCAAACTATCAATAAGTTACCTATATAAAGTAGGGTTAACTTTTTCATATACAGATTTAGTATCAAGTTTAATTCTAACTTCAATAGGAGTGGAAGAATATTTACAATCAAGCATGTTAAACTTAACAAGAAGATTATGTGCATATTAAAATTGTGATATAATAATTGAATTTTTATCTTGAAATATAGTTATTTCTAAAAAAATGATGTAGAATGTTTAAATCAATCATTTCAAATATTTGACTTAGTTTACCCTTATATTTATGAATTTTAAACTAGATAGATCGTCAGTAATCAATAAATCATTAACATATAATAAAATTATAATCAAATGATCATTTTCAACTTTAATAAAGAGATCATTATCTGAATAGTAGTTAGCAAAACCTAATTCTTTGAAAAAATAAATAATTTTAGAATACCAAGCTCGAGGAGCTTTTTTTAAATCATACACAGATTTTTTTAAGTTGCATACATAATATTTTTTATTAGAATCAGTAAAACCTTTAGGTTGAGTCATGTATATTTATTCTTCTAAATAACTATTTAGAAATATATTCTTGACATCTATTGGTAGATAACCCAACCATTTTAGAATACACGAGTAATAAGAAGTCTAATAGTACTAATTTTTACTATAAGAGCAAAGGTTTTAACATAGTTAATCATGTATTTTGTATAAATGTGTGATCAATTAATCTAGTTTTAAACTTGTCAATTTTACCAATTGAATTATATTTGATCTTAGAAATCCACCTACAATTGACAATATGTCTTTTAAGTGGAGGAGAGACAAAATATCAAGTCAAAATTTTAATTAAGGCATTATATTCAGCTTACATAAAAATATTACATCTATCATCTTGAGTGAATTCCTCAAATGATTGAGGTTCAAATTCACACATAATCATTAATTCATGATAATAATGTTAACTTCTATTTAATTTATTAAGATTGTCAACCTTAGAAGATTGAATTAGAGATTTTTTCCATTTAGGTCTTTTAGATTGAACATGAAACTTAGGGGGTTCTTTAGACTCTAAATTATCTAAAACTGGATAAACTTCTTCAAGGGCATCTATTTGAGAGTCAGGTTCATCAACAGAAAAGCACTGAGGAGGTTCCATAGAGGGCTCACAATTTTTTTTTAAAAATAAGAACATTTTTATTCTCAATGATCTGATGTTTAAAAAGATCATGCACTCTTAAAACTTTTGGCTTACCTTCATAACTTACAAAAATGTAAGAATAAGAAGTGAAATAGAGCTTCCTTCATTAACTTTAAGAGTAAAAATAGAAGTAGGACTACCAAAGATCCTGAGATGAGACACACTAGGTTTATTTTTAGTTCATATTTCTAAAGGGGTAGAAAGATGTAAGACTTTGGTATGGACTCTATTTATAATATACACAATTGTAGTCATGGCTTCAACTCATAAAAATTTGAGAATATTTGCAGATTGTAACATTATTCTAACCATTTTTATGATCCTGTAGTTTTTTCTTTCAACAATATCATTTTAATGAGAGAAATATGGAGTTGTTAGTTCCTTTTGATTACCATAACTAATGAAAAAATAATTAAACTCTTTACTAACATATTCACCATCATTATCAATTCTTAATCTCTTAATAAAAAAATTAGATGCATTTTCAACACTAGCTTTAAATTCCTTGAATTTAGATAATACATCAAAATTTTGTCAATGAAAAAATACCAGATCATTTTAGTAAAATCATCAATAAAAATAATAGTATATAAATAACTATTAAGAGATACAACTTTAATAGGTCCTACAACATCACTATGAATCAATTCTAAAGAATGCGAGGAATTTATGTCATTATGACCAGATCATTTTAGTATAATCATCAATAAAAATAATAGTATATAAATAAATATTAAGAGATAAAACTTTAATAGGTCCTACAACATCACTATGAATCAATTTTAAAGAATGCGAGGAATTTCTGTCATTATTCTTGTGAAAGGGGTTAGTATGTTATTTATCACGTAAGTAACCTTAACAAGTTTCATGATGAGAAGGGATAGAAAGAAGTCCAACAACAAAATTATTTGTAGATATATCATGTAAACTTCTAAAATTAACATGTACTAATCTTTCATGTCATAATTGAGTTTCATTATTACTATGCGATGAAAGAAAACATGTATAAGAAGAAAAAAAGATATATAAACCATTCTTTTGAACACATTCAACAATCAAGGAACCAGAATAATTTCTAATGGACCAAATATATTTAATTAATGTTATAATAAAATTATCATTTATAATTTGAGAATAAGATAACAAATTCTTTTTAAGCTTAGGTACATACAAAATATTATTTATAGTAACATTTAAAAACATTGTTTTTTTCTATTTAGTTGCTTCTAAAAAAATTATATTTTAAGTAAATTTTTTCAAAGATATCTCTAAAATCACATAAAATATCAGATAAACATGTCATATAGTGTAATGCACCACTATCTAAAATCCACTCATTTTCATTTGAAACAAATAAAGTAGCATACAAAGTAATAACATTTAAATCCTGATTGTTATTTTGATTACGATGTTGATTCTGTTGCTTATTTTGATCAGATTTATTTTCTTTGTTATTTTTACAAGTTTGATTGTTATTTCTATCATTATTTTTATAACATGTTTCTTTTTATGACCAAATTTATTACAAAGATTGCAATTTTCATTAAATTTATGTGTATGATTCTTATTCCCAGATTTTTTATTTCCATATTTACCTTTAATAGAATTAGGGTTAGATTTTTAGTTTTTGATGTTATCAGAAACATTAGTAAGAGAGAGAAGTGCTTGAGTGGCATTCTCTTTAAAACTAAAATTGGTTATAACTTGCTCTCCTTGAATCAGGAGAGTAGACAAGGTGGTAAGGTCAGGAATATCTTGCTCAATTTGATATTTAAAATTTAAAATTAAAATATTTTTTTTAAATTTTTCATGAATATTTAACTGAATGATAAAATAAAATAATTGATCATGAATCAAATTATAATTACATCCATCTGAGTTTTAATATTTTTAATTTCAGCAAAAAAATTAACAACTTTTGCATCACCTTTCATAGGTGTAGTTAGTAATTCAAGGATTAATTTAATTATCTTTGAAAGGTGAGTGCCTTCATGCATGGACTCAAAGAGTTTTCAAACATCGTTAGGAGACTATTGGTTACCAATGTGGGAAGGAATTCATCCTTAACACTACAAGATAATGGACACAGCTTTATATAATTTATGTTGAAATGCATTGGTAAGCTTAGGGGTCACATGTCATCTAGAAGGGGCTTTTTCAGTCCCAATGACAATATTCTATAATTTTTGAACCATAAATTTATATTTAAATGAATTTTACATATATTATAGTTATTTTCATTAAGTATTTGAAATCTATCTAAGAAAAAATGAGGTAAAGTCATAGATCCTCTTTAAATAAGATAATAAACAAATGCTTAAAAAAACTATTTTAAATAAAATTTTAAATTATTTTTAAAATAAAATGAATTACACATGAAACTATCCTTAATTACATAATTTATATGTCAAACAATGCCAAAAATTGAATTAAAGTTGCACTAATATAGGTGTTAAAAGAGTCACATTCAAAACGATCACTTAAACACTATTATTAGAAAATGTGTAAAAACTTTAATAAAAAGTTTCAAAACAAACAATGGATCACTCCAATGCATTTAGAATGTGCCAAAACCTAGAGATTGACTGGTTACATGACTATGTTTGTCAAAATATTATTCACTAGGTCGAAAGTTGAAAAATTAGACAACAGATCAGAGGTTTAGCAAAGTTGGCATGTGAACTAAAAAATAGATTTCAAATTAAATTAAATTTGAAACAATGTTTTGAAAAAGTAAAAAAATATTGAATTAGGTGGTTTTTAACTTGGGACCTCCTTAATTGAAAAATCTAGTAAAAAGATAGACCACCAACTCTTTTAAGAAATGTTTCAAATTAATACATTCACTAATCTATATTTAGACATTTTTTTTTTAATATATAAATAAATATATTATGCTCATGTAAATAATATAAGTAGAAAAATTTAAAAAAAAAACTTTTTAGTAATTCTTTCTTTTTTCAAAGTGGGACCCAGGGTTTGAAAAAAAGAAATTAATAAATAGTTTTTTTAAAATAGTTTTTCAAAACTATATGCATTTAAAAACATATATGTAGCTTCATGGCTTCTCTGTAGAATTTCAAGAGCTCAGATCTCCTTGTACATGTCTTGAATTTGCTTAAAAATTTAGCAACCCTATTATTTTTATTAGATAAACACAACTAGACCCTCAAAATAGAATTTTTGATGAAGAATTCAATATTTTGAATTGTCCACGTTGAAGTATGGTGCTCCCATGAATGCTTGGGAGAGCCTAGAAACTTGTACAGGCACTCAAAAATCTTAAAATTTGTTCTAATGTTTTGGAATATTTTTTTAAATGAAGAAGGAATTTACAAAATTGAATTTTTACTAAAAAATCAATTTTTTTTGGGGGGTTTCTATGATGGTTATGGCGCCTCAAGCTCACAAAAATAAAAAAATTGTTTGACAAAGCTTTGAATCTTCTAATAAAAAAGTCTTTCCAATCACTCAATCATCTCATGGCTCTGATATAATGATAAAATAAATAGAATATAAAATATATATGCAATATAGATTGGATCTAGATGAATAAATGATGGCAAGGAGTACATGAAATTAACACGGTACACAAGAATTTAAAGTGGGAAAACCTCTAAGAGGTTAAAATCCCACGAAGATGCTATTTAATAATTGAGAAACTCTGCAACCCAATACAAAGCCTTCCCTTCTCACTTCCTCACATAAACCTTCACATGACTTTTATTAATATTTGTCACACACAAATATTAAATTCATCGAGTTTATTTTTGTAAATAATACAATAGAGGTAAGACCATATTTATAATAAATGTGAGGGGAGGTGAACATTGTAACCAACGGGTCTATCCTTCCCAAGAATCATTTTAATTAATTGGCTAATAATAAATTATAATATTTTATTATTTATTTACATGAGGTTTTCACCTTGTGTTTAATAAATTATTATTATTTAATAATAAATCAAAGTATGTTAAGGGTCTAAATTAGCCCACTTAGAAATTAAATGTTCTAACACCAATTTCGTCAAAAACTTGCCCTTAAAGTGTAAGAAACTAACATTCAGCTCTAATCATTGGGTGGTTATTTTTGTTTTTATCTCTTCACCATCCTAGAAATCCTTCACATACTAGGCCCTATCTTTGACACTTAAGGAATTCTCATCCAACTTCTAAATCATTGTTCTTCAAGGAGCAGTTGCACTTCCAAAATTTTATCTGACTGCTCTATGTTTACCGAAACCCCATCTATGATGGAAATAGTATCTCCTAGTTAATTGAAAAATATGTAACATACTTCCATGGTCTTTGTGAATTATTCGGTTGCCCAAAGTTTCTCTTGTCTAAGATCCACTTGGTTCTTACATTTATTCAACAGAAGGTGCCCTAGTATCTCTAACTTATTTATGGCCTCTTTGGTCATAAGAATGCCATTTGCAAGCACTGGATCACTTCTCAAAATTATTTGACAAAGGTCCAAAGTCCTAAGTCATACCACCTCAGCTATATCAAGTCAGCACTTATGTTCTTTACTTTCTACCTCAAGATTATGCCTTGATTCATGCTCATCCTTATACAACTAAATGACTTCCCAATGTTTACTACAAATTTGGTTCATGTCATGGTTATGAATATTTTTCCTAAAAACTTCTAGCATAAACTTAATCAATGTCACACCCACATGCATTGGGGAGTAAATTACAGGACTTATCTAGAGCATGTCAGGAACACCTACCACTTATGGGCTTATGTCAGTGCTCTCTTGTGAAAGTTCAAATCATTCTTTATCATGTTATAATTTCATCTCGAAGGACATCTCATGCCAGGCTTGTGCCATGGACTCATACTCATGAAAAAAGCTCCATAAATACAACCATTTTTTGGGTGTATCCTATTAGAATGTAGAATGAATGGGAGGTTCTTGATTTGTATGTTTCTATTAATCTACCTCTTGCATCGATTCCTTTCCCTTTTGGGGATCTTCTCTAAATCAATGATCTCAAAACTCTTTATTAGAACTGGTACTAAGATCCTCTATGTTGGGGCCTTCCCCTCTTTTTGCTTCCCTAGAATTTAGACTTTCTATGCTTATTTATTTATCGTCTGTAGTCTATTAGTCACTAGGCTTAGGGGTCTACTCCTTGTTGGGCTCAGGGGTGGGTTCCTTGACAGGTTGCACTTTAGGATAAACCTAACCTATGTCTAGAATTACCACTCGAGGCACTTCTTATTCATACTCTACTTGAGTAGTGGGATGTGTATAGTCATCCTTTTGTTTTGGTGGAAGTTCCTTGGATTTTGTCAGTAATGGGATCCACCATTGTTGTTTAGGTTCTACTTGAGGGTCTAATTCTAGATGTCACTATATCCTCCTACTCTATAGGTAACCCCTAGGTATTTGATGGAAACGAGGCTTATCATTTAAGTTTTAGGATGATAATGGGTTGCTCTTTCATCCCACTAGAGCTAGAAACCTTATGTCTTGGCTTCTTCTCTTTGGCTCGTGCCCTCACCTCTACACACATCTTTGGTTAGGAGGGAAGTGGTTCATTCTCCACCTCTTAGCCTCTTGATGTCTTCTTTGGTAATTTGCCTTTACATGACTATGAGATTAGCATTAATGTTAGCCTTATCATATTCTAACTTCTCCACATATGTGTATCATCTTGGGTAAATGTAAAGTTTACGAAGAGTATGGACCTCAACGTCAATCTTGTTTTCATCAATATACATAAGGCATGAATACAAAATATAGTTCACCAAGTCCATGAAGTATCTAGTGGTGAAGGCATAAGGTAACTTAAGCTACATTGACAAGTTGTTTGTGATTATCATCTAGATATATGCAAGGGAATAATGTTGCTTTATAGAAAACTGTGCATAGTATTCCATCTATGGGGGAAACTCTTTGGATATGCACCACTCATCCTAAAATGCATCCTTCATACCATCAAACTAACCCTTCATCTTGGCCTTATGGGAGGGTGTGATACCATTGGGGCAAGTGAATTATTTGAACCGTTCAGTGGAAGATTTGTGTTTTTATGGGTAAACCCAATTTAGTTCCTATTTTTATTACTCTGAGATGCCAATATCATAAAAACTAGGAGTAGAGAAATTGCACCCCAAGGAAAATTTTGGTTAGATAGGTGATGTGCTTTCTCTGCATCCTATACAATCTTTTCTATAAAATATAGGGAGTAATTATACTTTGTTCCATTGGTCATTTGGTTGGCCACATAAAGGTGTGTTATGTCCACCTCCTTCCATCGATCCATGCCTCCTAGCTTGGTCATGGATAAGCATGTAGCTATTTGAATCATTAGATATTTTAGGCTAGTTGTGCACATCGTGTGGCCATATTTCTTGTATTTCAATGCCATTGTCATCCTATTAATTACCACCTAATCTTCTAGATCTGAACCAACATCATCTCCAGAATAAAATAACCTAGTTACTCTATTGATTCATTAAGGAGTGATCCTCATTATATGGCCATTAAAATAGAATTAATATTTTTGAATGGATGAGACTAATAATCAAATTGCCTCACATAGTTTCCCAAAATATAGTAAGTTAAAAAGTTGGAGCACCCCTACATCTTTCATCAGGTTGTAGATAATGAGATCATATGTGATCTTGTTCTAGATGTTCTAGTACTCCACTTGATAGTCATTTTTCAAATCAATCTCATTCTTAGGATGATGGTTATTTTAGTCTAGGACCTAACAAGTATAAACTATAAACACCCAATCATTTTCATGCAACACTACCTTTGGGTATTGCATCTCTTCAATTAGAATAAGGGGAGGAGATGGTATTACAACAACCTTTTTCCCTACATGTGTCATTTTTGGAGTTTGTCTAGTAGGGGTCCCTTCCCTCAATTCTATTGTGTTCTTATCATGTGCATTGCTCTCACTAGAACCCTCTTCTAGAATTAACATGGAACCTCCTTCTTCTTGAACATATATGCGACCTCCTTTTGCACCTTCAAATTCTTCAACTTTAATAATGGTTGCTAATGGTTATCTAATCCTATTGGACTTATTCTTAGGTTGCATCATCAATAGTGACCTCCAAAGGTTAACATACATTTGACCAACTCTCTTGAATTAATATGTCTTAACTCCTCTTCTGTAGACATAAAATGCTTTGGCTCCCTGATTCACCCTCCTCTAATGGTGGATTTGACACATATAACTTGCAACTTCTTTTTCTTGCTTATATGGATGTGTTTTTACTCCATTTTCACTTAAATGAGTGTCTCCTTAATCTCTTCTTTACTTTTGTAAATAATAGTACTGCATATTTGTGTTTTTTGTTATTGGTTATTGCTTGTATGAGCTCTGTAATTCTTCAAGTTTTCAATCATAAAAATTTAAAATGAGAGGCCTTATGAAGTTTTATATAACTTCTTGAATTCTTGCATTAATTTTTCCACCTTGCATTAACTCTCTTTCATGTCATCATCCATCACTTCTACTATCAATACTCTAAATGGCATGCCTTTATGCCCAATTGATACACTTGACATTTATACCACACCATTATTGATGAATGTATTCTCATTTCTGGTGAGTTGTTGCACCTTTCCCCTAGTGCATGTTAGTTTTAAACATTTAAAATTCTCAGTTTCTTGGCGGGAACTCATTTTAACCAATTTTGTAACAACATTTCCTTTGTCATCTTTGTTCCATTTCCTTTTTCATGCACCATCTCATGTGCTTCTTGCACTATCTTTTGCATGCATCTGCCTCATGCTCCCATTTTTTGTGCATCCCAAATGCACCCCAAATTGCATGCTTTATCCTTGTGTCATGTATTTTATGCCCCATTATATTTTAAGCCCTTTGATCCCATGTTGTTTTTCCATTTTTTCCTTTCTGCACTGATGACATAAGTATCTCATTTACCTTTAAACCTACCCCATACTAAAAGACGTGCAAGGTCCTCCACTACAAAACTAAATAATATCCAACTATGAATAAAGTAAATGATAGAATAAAAGGTGTGAACTTTGTGCCATGTTTATTTGAAAGCAAAAAAATGTTTTAAACTAAACTATTAGCATATGCCTTATTGAAAGAAAGAGAAATAATTACATCGAATGGTAAGGCTAGAACTGACTACCATTGAAAAATCCTAGTAAGAATTGGACATCGAACCTATTCAATTTGTAAGTGCATATTAAGTGGATAGCATCAAAAATAAATGGACCATCCTAATGGTTTTAGATTTTACCTAAGTGCCACACGAACTTGGAACCATAGACTAGGACATGCATACCAAGATGAAAAACTTTGGTTTTGATATGTTGATCATGTCAGGGTTTCTATTATTACTTCTCAACTCCTTGACTCCAATGTGTGAGAAAAAATTATTCATCCAGTTGAACTAAAGCATCCAAGTGCACTTTTATAGATTCTTTATCATCCAATTAGTTGGAGTGCAAAATACACAAAGAAGGTACAAAGAACACAACTAGTAAAACTATTTATGCACCAAAAACAAGATTAAAAGTACTCTTGTTCAACCTTTTGTATGTGGTCCAATAGGCCCATAATACAGAAAAAACTTGGTCATCTGAGTCAATGCGGTCAATTTTTAAAATCTTGGTTAGTGTATGACCTAAGATCTTGTTAAAGGCTTCAACTATGCCATTAACTTGAGGATGGTAGGGCATGGTCCTATGGTGCATGATCATGAACTCAACAAAGAGGATGTATATTATTTAATTGAGAAAGTGAGTGCCACAATTGATTTTGAAACTTAGAGGATATCCATACCTAGTAATAATGTGTTCCCATAAAAATTTAGCAGTGGTGGAAATAGTACCATCACATGTGAGAGTGGATTCAACCTAGCATATGAGATAGTCCATGGTAGTAATGATGTATCATGTACCAGTTCATCTTGCAATAGGATTAACCTGTCCAAAAAAATCAATAACCCATTTCTCAAAGGTTTCATGAGCAAGGATGGGATGAAGAGGCATAACATCCCTTCAGTTTGGTTTACCTATGCATTGACATATATCACATTGGCATGCATAAGCTTTGGCATCTTTGAATAAAGTGGGCCACCACAACCCAACTAGTAACACATTTTGTGTTGTTACCTCACTAACATAATGTTCATTGATGACACCCTCATGGATCTCTTGAAGGATTTTACAATGCTCTTGCTATATTACACACCTCCACAATACTTCATCTCTGCCAAGTTTTTATAGGTCTTGAACAATAAATTGAAAAAGAGCAGCACAAACAAGTAATTATTATTTTCTCTTGGGTGCTAAGGTGATCCAATGTCAAGCCTATTGTAAGAAAAGTATCTATTTATTCCAATTATTTGAGTACACATGTAACTTGGAAGAGTTTTACATCAGACAAGTCATCTTCAATCATTTATAACTATTCACTAGATTAAATAGACGATAGGTGTTCAAGACCAAAATTAACCTTATCAAGTTTCACTACTATGAAGAATTAGAATTCTTGAAAGAGGATAATCCATAGATAAATGTGTTTATAGTATACTAACTTATTTACCAAATACTTGAGTGCTTAATGATCCATATAGAAGAAAAATGGAGTTATTAACAAGTATTAGTGAAAATTTTGAAGTTCCATAGGTAAGGCCTCATATTCGATTATGGAATAGTTCCATTTTTCTGGTGTGAGCTTCTAACTTGTAAAATAAATAGGATGATCAAGGTTTCCCTCACCAAGTTGTGATAGGATAGTGTCGACTACCATGCTTGAAGTGTTGACATGCACATGAAATGGCTAGTTCCACTTTAAGAACTAGAGAATAGGTGTAGTAACCAATTTCTCCTTCAAGGTCTCAAATGATTTTTGATGTTGAAATGTTTGTAAGAATATGCCATTGTGCTTGAGCTATTATTATAATGGTGTTATGATGTTGGCATAACCCAAAATGAATTTTTGATAGTACCCCATATGGCCTAAATAGGTGCAGATCTCATGCTAAATGGCTAGAGCTAGGAAGTGGACAATGATTGCATTCTTGGAGGGTCCACTAGTAGTCCATATTGACGGATGATGTTCCTAAAGAAAATCCAAAAAGGTGTGGCAAAAATTCATTTATTAATTTATAAGGAAATCTAAAGTTGGTGATAATGTTCATGCATGAGAGATAGGTTATCATAGTGATCCCTCATGAGACCATACACGGTCCACTCATCCAAGTATATGTGAAGTAACTTGTGAATAAAATCCTTGAATGCTTCTACTATGATGTGTGAGAACATTGTTAATGCATCATTTATCACATTATATACAAATGAACCCTATTCAATAGTAAAAGTGGTCTTGGACTTTTCTTCCTTAGAAACTTGGATTTGTTGATAGGTAGAAAAGTCATCAGTGAAGGTGTAGATCTCGCACCCAACAACACCTTTAAAAATTTCCTTGATAGAGGCATTGGAAAAGGGTCTGTCACACACACCATGTTGATTAGCCTATAATCCACACAAATTTGTATGTGATCATACTTTCTAATGTTGATTACCATGGGACTAACCCATTCAAATTCATTAATTGGCATAATAACTTTAGCATGTAACATGCTATCAATTTCCTCTTTAACCCAAGCACACAAATTAGGGTTCGTCTCATATGGTTATTTTTCGACCGATTGAACACTGTCAACCTATTTGATATGCATTTTTCCCAAATGTCAAATTCCTTTCATCTCTATGTAGTTCTGTGGGAATGTGTCTTGATATTCTTGTAGGATTTTAAAGATTTAGCTAGCTATGATTTAGACTAGTAATTTCCCATAGTGGCCATTTAAGGTGCATCTTCCATCCCAATATTATACTGAACCATTTGAAGTGGCACGAAGTATGTTCTATGCTCGACATGCATAGTATCTTGAACATTTTATACCCCATATGCCATAGGCAAGTTTAAGTGGTCAAATGGTGTCTTTGATATATTGGCACTAGTAGCCTTGTCAACTTGATATATGAATTTTTGCTTTCCCTTAAGAATCTATTTTTTATGGTCATATTCTTATTGGGGGTCAGGGTCCAACCAAGTCCTAGTAGTAGTATCAGGTTCTTAGAAGATGGCCAAATTATTCTCAGTTGCACCATGCATAGTCTGAATCCAGTCTTCAATCGACACCTGATCCCTTACAACTAATTGGTAGATGGATTACAAAGATAAATTCAAATCTTGTTATGATTAATAAAATGTAAATGTAGTAATTAGACCATGTATGATGCATTATTATGTATCTGTATCTCCATGATTTTCTTGATGAATGTACCATGCCCTAGCCCAGACATACAAAAGATCATATAATGTATAAACCCATAAGAGTTGAGGTAAGAACATTTTTTAAAAATTGAAAGGGCTTTCACATTTCACTATATGTTCTTTTGGGGAATCAATACCATTGTAGCTTAAAGTCGCACAAACATGGTTATCATGGTGAAAATAATTATGCATGGTTGCATGTATGGGTTACCAAGTGCTTAGCTGGTATCGATGAGTAGACCACCATCAAACAACAGTTACTTATAATACAAAGGTTAGCATGTGCATGTGTTTATCTTAAAAAACATAATAACTTTCCAACTATTCTAAGTATTCTTAGACCTGCATCTGATCATGAAACCTAGATTTCTATTCTAACGATAAGGGTAGTACATTCATCAAGCATATATCAATGAGGAAAATAAGCTTGTGGTGCGTAAGTATCTTGCATGAAGCACTTATTTTTTGGTGATTTGAAATATAACTTCATCATTTTATATCATAAGTGTCGTGAGCCCAATGTTCACATGCAGTGCTAATAGTGTTGGAGATGGATTATGCATCTACCCATTGTAGCATACCATCAGGAGTAGGATCTACATACTCATTTCCTTATGCCCTGATGTTATAGATGTGATTGAGGTCTTCTAAAACATCAACTATTTCTAAAAATGGGGGCATTTGTCATTATTAAGAGGAATGATCACACGTTGGGTGTCATTCTCAAAGGTGATGTAGCACTTGTTGAAACACAAGTTAACATTGTTTGCATAACACAACAATTGATCTAATAGGGATAAAAAATCATTAACTTCAACCAATTTAATTACTTCAAAATCACCTTTAAATGGGACACCTAAGTAATTGATAATGTCATCCTTAATAATTCTTATAGGCACTACTCGAGTCTTGTTGGCCATAAATAGAATGTGTAGATAAGGTTATAGAGTGGGGCTTCCCATCTTCCTCCAAATATCCTTCATGATAATATTAACTTTTTCACTGGTGTCCACTAGTATATATGGTGTCATCCGACCATCAATGGATGCATTCACAAAGACCTCTTTGTCACAATAAACATTGCTTTAGACATGAGCATCTTGTCATCGTACATAGTTCAAATGATGATCCACCAAAGTATTGGTCATTTTTTTTTATCATAATGAGTTATTAAGGAGAGGGATGATGTTTTCACTATGAAGCATATTAAAAAGATCTAAAAATTCATCCTACCCTGAGTTGGTTTAGATAATCTCTCTTTGCATCTCAATGTGCATAACAACATCCTTCTCCTTCAAAAACTCAATTTCATCTTGTAGTCCACGTACTAGAGCCACTATGTCGTGCAAAATTTATTTTATGATGAGCATATGGGTAATGATGTGCATGAGGTTATTCAAACCAAACCTTTTTAGGAGGTGGATTTTAGATTTCTTGGGAATGAGTGCCACCTAATGTGGTAATATTTACCTTAGGTCCAGTTGGTGGGGTGGTAAGGTGTGGTCTCTATTGAACACTTGGAGTTTTTTCAACAAAAAACATAAAAATGACCTTATCATTTTATTTTTTGGTAATGGTTTCATACAAATTAGGACATTCTTCCAAGTGATGTTCATTTTTATAAAAGGCATAGGTAGGATAGACCATGAAGTTATGTTGATAGTGATATGAAGATCCATAATTATAATATGTTCTAGGTGGAAAATGACCACCTGCACATGCATTACCACATCCTCAATCCCTAAAATATTGACATCCACTAGCATCCTGGTTATTAACAATATAAGTTTGGACAACTCTTCTTATGCATGCTTCATGAATCTCATTGATGACCTGATAGTCATTTGTATCATGTGTGTATGCATCACATATCTTAAAATATAGTGTCACCTTAGATTGGGTAGCATGCTGTAATAAGGGATAATTTATTACATCATGATCGTCTTGAAATATATCATAATATTTTTTTATTATATTTCAAAAATTCCTTTGAGGCTAATTATTTTTATTATGGCCTTCCACTTCACAGTTAACACTCCAAAGGCCACTATGTGTATCATTATGACTATTGGTCGTAAAATTTTCCATCTGAGAATTCATCACAAAATTTTGATCCTTCATAAAGGGGATGATCCATGTATCTATACTTCCCATAGCCTCAGCATGGAGGGTGGATTCTAATGCCTCACTTAGTTCAATGTAAGTCTTATGGGATAAGGCTCATCAGAAAGGGAGTAGTAAGCCTTCCAAAAACCATTGAGCATGTTGTGTTGGGTTAATCTCATATGATAATTTTGATAGAAGCATTTTGAAATATGCATCATATACATGTTTACTCTCAGTGAGCTCTTGCTTGATATCTTTTAAGGCAACAATACTTTGTTGCCCAAACTCAAGGATGTCAAACTCTTGTAGAAAGGTAGTCTTCTACAATTCATAATTCATAGCCACTTATTGAGGGTCAAATTTATGATACTATTTATGCATGTGATCTAATAAAGTAGTGTAAAAATGAGTGGCCTTTCATTCTAAATAAGTGACACCCACACTTGCCAAATGAGTTCACACTTGTGAATGTGTTCCACTGCATTTTTTGACACCTTGATATTTAAGCAAATAAAGTGTCATCTCATAATAGATTATAGGTGCAATGGGTGGTTGTAGTGTACCTAGATGTGGTGCTCCTCTATTTCCTCTTAAACCCTATGGGGGAGGCCTACTAATATCTCCAATGCTACTACCTGATCCTCCTCTAGTAGAACCACCATCGGTACTTCCTCCCATGCCTCCTGCAACAAAAGGTGCACTAGAAATAGTGGGTGTTGAGGAAGGTTGATTAAATGTGGTTGGACCTTTATTTTGTCCACTACTCACATCAGGTCCACCTGGTATTCCAAGGTGAACCAAGGGGTGTTCTTGTAATAGAAAAGTAAACACCAATGATATATTGTTAACTTAATCTTACACTTATATAGACTCTTTTATGGTTTCAATTTTATATTTAATTTCAAAATCCATGTTGTCAATATCCCAATTTCTAACATGAATTTCATCAAACTCAAATGCATGAGCACATGTTCTGGTGGGAGAATTGGGTCTATTTGGATTGGTATTTTATATAAGCATTTGTCCTACTTCTTACATGTGTACCTATGCTAATGAAGGACATGAATCCATGGTTAGGGAGTACTCACCATGCCTTTTTTCCCTCCTATAGATTTTCATAGCACTTCAAGTATCCTCATATCTACCTATGGGATTGTTTCCTATTGCAACCTTATGATTGGATTCATCATACTTACACTTCCAAATTTATCATTGTTCAACTTCCATGTTAAATCTTATACTGATACGTATACTTCCATTTACCTGAGTCGCACTGCCCATGTACAAAATAATTTATCCATCCATTGGGAAGTTCTCAATCCCATAATCAACCATAAGATTCTTAATCTCTAAATAAAATTTATTTAGGTACCTCCTGCATGATTTCCTTAGAAAATTAAATCATGTTTCTTCCAGACAAGAATACATAGAGACCACATATTCTAGAATATTGATATTAAGTGTTGCCTTCCACCAGATGCCTATTTATCTTGTCCAAGCAATCTCCAACTTAGTTGAGGCCATCTAACATTCTACTATCAAGGTATCCTTATGTTTTTAATTTATTGAGTGGTCTTATGCATACATCAAAATCTAAGCATGTAAGTGAACGGGTAACTCTATAAAGAATATTTAATATAGAGAGTCATATAGGTACTGATCTACCTATATGTGCATTGAAACTCATGGTTTAAGATACTAGAGCACAAATTTATATTCTACAGTAACAACCTAGTGCTCAACATTTTCCAAAGATAAACATTCAATCATTTCTCTACCATCATGCTAAAAAGTGCATCTGGTCCTGAAAATAGAACCAAAATGTTAGGTCTTTTTCCTTAGCTTTGCAAGGTTATAGAGTGGGGCTTCCCATCTTCACACCCAATAAAAGGAAGACACTAACGACCTTGCGTGTTGGCATATCACATGAGGTAAAACCTTGCACACTCACCCAAGGTGCATAGTTGGAACTAGTCCCCATCGATTTTACGATGTGATGGTGTTTATCTAAGCTTTATCTTACTTAGGCACTTAAGTTATTATATTTAACCACTATCACTATCATCATTATTCTAGAGTTAGCCATTTTATCAATCTATATAATGTATATAACTATTATTATCAAATCAAAGTTAACACTATGGAGATCAACACATAATGATTTACAAACAAGAACTAGTTCTATTGCTTTCATTTAATAAGGCTGCCAAGTTATAATGTCATTACATGACCTATTTGGATTTACATATTGATAACTATTCCATACATCCAATAATATTAACTCTATTTCTAATATCCCTAATAATTACAACTTCTATCATCCCTTGATAAACAAGATAAGGGGTATTTATACACAGGTGTACCCCCTTACCTTTGGTTATATCATTAATAGAAAGTGATGACTAACCAACGATAATTAAAAACAATGAGTCATGGAAATCTGTTACAATTATTTCATATTGACTTGGGCCTAACTACCCATATATACCCTCTCTATAATGTATCTTTGTGTTCATGTTCCTCTTCTTTTATAGGATGATGCTAGATTCATGTTCTCATTAATCTTTGTTGCTTCTGTGAACTACTTTGTATCCACCTCTACTTTTTGTTCCCTTATCCTAGTCTTGCACTTCTATAATTATTGCATCTTATTCTCTTCATTCTACATTTCCTTATCTTTTGTGGCTTGTATTTCTATGCTAAATTCTTTCGCATTATTCTTCAGCCTTCCACTCTTCTGCACCATCTTCTTTCGTGCCATGATATATTTTCATGTAGGTCTTCTATGTTATTCTTGCAGCCTTGCATTCTCATGCCATGTTACCAAAATACTTAGAATATTTCATTAAAAAATTTGGGTCCAACACTCATATTCTTAATTTAACCTGAAAGACCACCTATATCAAAATCCTTCCCATCAAGATCTTTTATATCATACATATCTCTTAAAGGGGTGATCTTACCAAATTTTGTCTAATTTTTTAGTTTCTTCAATTTCAAGGTATCTTTACAAGTAAATATAATGTATATTTCCACCTTCATAAGAAATCATCCTTGGTAAATTTCACAAGAATATTTTATATGACAACTATATATTATACTATTTGGAGGTATCTGAAGATGGTTCTTAACATGATCTAGTTACGTGGTAGGTACAAATATGTCACTAAATCAACACAACCTACAACATGTCAATATAATATTCAATACAATACTAACCATAAGAAATAGTTATTATAAATCAAAGCATGTACTCAAATTGGATTGAGGTACAATTCATGATTAATAATTCTCATGGATATGTATAGAATGATAAATGGATCAACCTAAACCTTGCATGTAACCTTAAAATTATAAATCAAGTGTATTTCTCAAATATCCAACTATGGTAAGTTCCTTCAAGGTTTGAAGTTCAATATAGCTCTCCACCTCCAATCATGTATTAGACAAAGATAAGGGAAACAATCTACTTTCTAATTTATAGGATTGTTCTTTGTCCTAGGTGGAGTGTACAATTTAGTCCTCACCCATTTACAATCAAGATCCAAATACAATATTAGCTACATAGCAACAAGGTAGAAAAATTATTCATGGAATGTATATAGCCTAGGTATATTGTCCACCTACAATAAGCCCATAGTCTTGCCAATGTAACAAACATCTTAGTCTACTATTAGTTCATTATAATAGGTTAACCAACCATGATCATTATAATTCATACATATTTATAAGGGTAAAGGAAAACTCCATTTTATGTTATTGTTTAAGGTCATCCCCTTAGAGTCACATTTTAGCTATTATTAGCATCTCTTAAGTAGTTTACAATACCAATGTATAAATCTAAGAAAAAAGAGATTAACTTTCCATATACTTGCTAGTTTTGAGATCATATCTACTTCTTCAAGCCATAAATTAATAAAATATAAGCCAAAAAGAGAGAGAGATTAAATAGGGAAGGAAGACCCTTTAGTTTCTAAAGAAACTCCTGATCTCATGATAAAATATTCTAATTTCCTAACCCTTTGTAATCGAAAAATTTAACTTCTTGTAAGACATAAAAAGTAATGATGTTGGATGGTGGAGCTTAATCTTATTAGAATTCCTAATTTCCGACATGGGGGGTGTAAGGGGCAACGCCCCCCGCGCGCACCCCCCCCCCCCCCCCCCCCCCCCCCCCCCCCCGCCCCCCCCCCCCCCACACTAGTGCCACCACCCCCCCTGGCGGGGGTTGGGGGTAATGCCCCCGAAGTAAAATTTTATGAAAAATGCATTGTAAAATAGTGTACTTTTGTAGTAAATTTGGACCATTCACTATTAGGTCAGAAATATAATGATATAAATTATGTTTGTACATTTTTGCCCTAATATGTAACCCTCCTTTGATATGAGTGTATTATAATCATGACAGCACACTATGTCTGAGTGAAGAGGATATTGCAGTGGATGTATTGCAGGTTTTTCCCTTCATTTGTTAGACTGAATAAGAGAAGAATTGGTTGTTTATATGTGGGCATAGCCCATATAGGATGAACCATGTTAAATTTATGTCACTATTGTGTTGTGTTTTTTTCATTCTATTTCTATCTTTATTTCATTAATATTGCTCTACATTCTATATTCTTAACAACTGGTATTAGAGTTGAAGGTTTATTTGGGAGATAAACTCATAAGAAAAGAGGGTTCTTGGTTTGAGTAGTAATAATGGTGAAATAAGGCAAGTTTAAGGTTAAGAAGTTCAATGACCAAAACTACCAACTATGGAAGATGAAAAAGGAGGACTATCTATATAAGAAGGACATTTTCCTACCATTGGGTGGAAAAGCAAAAAAGTCAATGACTATGAAGGATGAATAATGGAAGGTTATTGACACAAAGGTATTACAAAAATATGGTTGTGCCTGACAGCATCGATGGCCTTCAATGTTTTAAAAGAAAAGATAACATTAGATGTGATAAAGGCATTGGATAAAGTGTATGAAAAACCCTCAGATCCAACAAGATATTTCTTATGAAGCATTTATTTAATATGGAGATGTCATAATGTGGGTTTATTGTTGATCATTTAAATGAATTTAACACAATCACAAATTAGTTAAGCTCTGTAGGAGTAAAATTTGACGTTGAGGTTAGGGAAATTTTGATTCTGTGCTCTTTACTAGAAAGTTAGAATGGCTTGGTCATGGCTATGAGTAATTATGCCTCTGGTTCAAACACTTTAAAGTTTGATGATGTTATTGGTAGCAAGGAAATGTGATATAAAAGCATAGGTGAGACATCAGGTAATGCTTTGACTATGGAGAATAGGGGGAAAAAGGATAGAAGAAAGGGTCCAGGCAATCATGGGAAGCCTAAGAAGGGTAGATCCAAATATATAGGAACATTAGTGTGTTGGATTTGTGGGAAGAAAAGACACCTAAAGAAAGATTATTGGTTTCAAAAAGGAAAACAAGGAGATGGACAATGAGGTAAAAATTAGGAAGCAAATGTATAGGTGATATGTTACAAGATGATTTAACCCTTTCTTGAGATAATATTAATGATTCTTGGTTGTTATATTCAGGGGTTTCACTTCATGCTACACCCTATAAGAAATATTTTCAAGACTATGTTCAAGGTGATTTTAGACAGGTTTATATGGGTGATGATGAACCCTATAAAATTATTGGAAAGGGTAAGATATAGATAAAGTTATAGAATGGAAACAAATGGTTGTTGAAATAAGTGAGGCATATTCATGAGTTGAGAATAAATCTAACTTTAGCAGGGTAGTTGGGAAGTGAGGGTTGCATAGTTACATTTGCAAAAAATTCATGGAAGGTCACTAAAGGATCACTGGTAATAGAAAAAGGAGATAAGGTAGGTACATTATATTTATCTAATGAGAATGTTAACTCTTCTATTTCTTTAGATTTTACATAAGTGGATACAAAATTATGGAACCGTAGACTTGGGCACATGAGTGAGAAGAGGATGCCAGTTCTCCACTCAAAGAATTTGTTTCTAGATTTGAAGAAGGTGGATTTGGATTTTTGTGACCACTGTGTGTATGGAAAATAAAAAAGAGTTAGATTATCAGAGTTGGGAAGACAAATAAGGATGAAAAGGTAGATCTTGTACATATATATGTATGGAGATCGGCTCAGGTATCATCCTTTGGTGACTTTTCTTATCATGTTACTTTTATTGATGATATAAATATAAAAACTTAGGTATATTTCATATGAAAAAAATATGATGTTTTTGATACTTTTAATAAATGGAAAGATTTGATTGAGAATGAGATAGGAAATAAGTTAGAGTGTGTCAGACCAAACAATGGAGGTGAATACTGCAACAAGGAGTTTGATAATTATTTTTCATCCCATGGGATTCTTAGAGAGAAGACGGTTCCAAGAATACCATAAAAAAATGGTATTTTAGAAAGGATGAACATGACAATCATGAAGTGTGCAAGGAACATGAGATTGCATGTAGAGTTGCCCTTACAATTTTGGACAGATGTTGTGGATATTGCTATTTACTTAATAAATAGAGGGCCTTCAAGTCCTTTGTATGGTGGCATTTTAGAAGAAGCATGAACAAGTAAAATGGTAGACTATTCCCTTTTAAAGACTTATAGTTGTCAATAATTTATCCATATTAATAAAGAAAATAAAACCAAGCTTGAAGCAAAATCCAAGAAATGTACTTTTATTTGATATGGAGTTAATGATTTTAGTTACCATTTATGGGATTTTGAAAATTGCAAAATCATTAGGCATAGAGACATGATCTTTAATGAGAATTTCATGTATAGAGATCAGTTACAGGGAAATAAACAAGAAAATCCAAATAAAAATTATGCAGTACTTGATGAAATCACTGGAAATGAAATTCTAAAAGTGCCAAAAAATCAAAATGTGCAACAACTACAATAAAAACAAAAAGTACCTCAAACTCCTGAAAGTGTAGTTAGAAGATATATCAGAGTAAGTAGACTCCCTGAACGATACTCTCCTTCACTTTATTATTTATTATTGACTGATGGCGGTGATCTATAAAGCTATGAAGAAGAAATGTAGGTAGAAACTAGAAAGAAGTGGGAACAAGGCATGAAAGAGGAAATTGAATCCTTGGTACATAACCAAAATTGGTATTTAGTTCAATTGCCTATAGGTAAAAGAGCATTTTATAATAAATGGGTTTATAGGTTTAATGAATAAGATGGAGGCAAAAAGAGTTATAAGTCCAATCTTGTTGTAAATGGGTTTGCAAAAAAAAAAGGTATAAATTTTGATGAAATATTTTCTCTATTTATTAAAATGACTTTCATAAGAACTATTTTAAGTTTTATAGTAGTAGAAGATTTGCACCTTGAACAGTTATATGTGAAGACTGCCTTCCTTCATGGTGACTTGGAGGAAGAAATATGTATATGGAGAAGCCATAAGGATACAAAGTCAAAGGTAAGAAGAAAATGGTGTGTAGGTTGAAGAAGAGTTTATATGGCCTAAAGCACGCTCCAAGGTAGTGGTATTTAAAATTTGACATGTTTATGATAGAACAAGGTTATATTACATGTCATTTTGACCACTGTGTTTATTTTAAGATATTAGATAATGGAAACCATATTATCTTGTTATTTTATATAGATGACATGCTTTTTGTAGGGTCTAACATGCATGATATAAATGAGATCAAAATAAAACTATCATATTCATTTGTAATGAAGGATTTGGGCACTGCAAATTAAATCTTTGGTATGATAATAACAATAGACACTAAAAATATAAAATTGGCATTGTCTCAAGAAGAGTACACCAAGAAAGTGTTAGTCAAGTTCAATATGCAAGATGCAAAACTTGTCAGTACACCTTTGGGAGGGAACTTCAAATTGAGCAAGGAACAATGTCCTAAAATATAGGAAGAAATCAATTACATGTCCAAAGTGCCCTATGCTTCAACAATTGGAAGTTTAATATATGTTATGGTGTGCACAAGACAAAACATTGTGCATGTAGTTGGATTTATCAGTAGGTTTATGAATAATCTAGGAAAAGAGCACTCAGATGTAGTCAAGTGGATTCTCAGGTATTTGAGAGAGACAACTGATAGAGAATTGTGCTATGAAGGTTCAGATGTTACCTTACAAGGATATGTTGATGTAGACATGGCTGGAGATTTAGATGGTAGAAGGAGCACCAAAAGTTATGCATTCACTATTGGTGACATAACAATTAGTTTGATTTTGAAATTACAAAAAATAGTTGCTTTGTTAACTATAGAGGCAAAATATGTTACAACTATAGAAGCAAGCAAGGAGATGATATAGATGCAACATTTCATGAAAGAGTTGAGGCAAAAATGAGAATATTTTAGGTTGTATAGTGATAGCTAGAGTGTGATTCATTTATCAAAGAACTCAACATTCCATTTAAGAACCAAACATATACAACTCATGCATCACTTCATTTGTTCAATTTTGGAGGATGGTCAACTAAAGTTGGAAAAGATCCATATGAGTCATAATCCTATAGGTATGCTAATAAAGGTAGTCACAAAAAGAAGCTAGAGAGTTATTCAAATTTAATATGTCTTCAGGGATAACAAGGAAGATGAGAAATATGTTAGGTTCAAAGTTTAAACAAAAGTCCAAGGAAGAGTTGTAGTGGTGGAGTTGTAGTGATCAGTCTCCAAGTAGGAGATTGTTGGATGGTGGAGCCTGATCTTATTAGAATTCTTAGTTCTCGACAGGTGGTATGGGGGGGCAATGCCCCCCTAGATCATTTTGGGGGTAGTGCCCCCAAAGCAAAATTTTGTGAAAAATATATTATAAAATATTGTAATTTTATAGTAAATATGGACCATTCACTATTAGGTCACAGATCTAACTATAGAAATTTTGTTGGTGAATTTTTGCCCTAATATTTAACCCTCCTTTGATATGAGGGTATTATAATCATGATGGCACACTATGTGGGAGTGAAGATGATAATGCAGTGGATGTATTTTAGGTTTTTCACTTCATTTATTGGACTGAATAAGAGAAGAACTGGTTGTTTTTGTGTGGGCATAACCCATATAGGGTGAACCACATTAAATATGTGTCTCTATTATGTTATGATTTTTGAATTTGATTTCTATCTTTATTTCATTAATATTGCTCTATATTCTATATTCATACAAATGATACCAAAATACTGTTAGTCATCCCTTCTCTTATTAACTCTAAAATCTCATCACATATAACCTACTACCCTTAAGATGGATTTCCTATCTCCCAAAGAGTCATTTGAGTAGAAATACACAAGCTAAGAAAAGTTTGAGACACTAGGTGTTGCCTTCAAGAGTAATGAAAGTCATAATCTTACTTGGCATAGTATAGTTTTAGGATTACATATTGCACATAACCTATTATCCTGCATTCCCAAAATTTCTAAAGAACATTAATACATATTCTCTTTAAGATACTATTCAATCAATTCTTATCCTTAATAAATATGATATATAAAATAATTTAGTATTCTATCCAAATAGAAGCTTTTGAAGAATAGACTTATATTGCTAATAATGTTTATTTTTACCTTCTAATTCATATTTAGGTTTGAATTATTATAAAACATATTTTGTAGTTTAGATAGAATTAAGAACAATTTTATTTATCTATCCCCTCATAACTTTAAAATAATATGTGATTTCACCTATTTTGTCATCAAGTCCTTCTATGGTAAACTAGATCATGTTCCACATATAAATAACATAACAGTTTGAGTAATAGAAACTAAACTAGGGTTTAGAATCATATTCTCAATCAAAACATAGAACTTAAAGAATATCATGTCCTATATTGATATCCATTACTTATGGAATGATACTTATTAAGTATCCAAAGTAAATTAGACATGCTCACCACTCTATCTTAATTTTTCCTATCTAGACATGTTATAGTCCATTTACAAGTACAACATTAAATAATTCAAGATCTATGCAAGAGATTAGAAGAAATGAATAGTGATCACTTAGCACTCCAAGGCCAATTCATTACAGAAGTGCACTATAAGATCAAATGACACAAGTAAACCCAATCCTTTCAATGGATTGGAATATGAACAACACGCTTCACATCTAATTAAACAAAAAAAATAGAACATAGTTAAGAGGGTGAACAAAGTCAATATCACCTATCATGCATAAATTTCCCTTAGATATTCCTAATTGGATCAAGTGAAATTATAATTTCTTAGGCATATTTGATACTCAAATAGAATACATTGTAAAGTGAATGATGTTTCTTGTCAATCACAATGCCTAGAAGAACTTAGTTAGTACAAGGGTGCATCATTTTCAATATAAGGTTAAAAAATAGCATGAATACCCAACCAAGAAATAAATAAAAAGAAAAAAGAACATAAAAGTAATGATATTGCTTAGAGGAAAATGAGTGCCTCAACTATTGGGGAATTTCTTTTATCCATACACTTATGAATACCTTAAATTCTAACTCATGTGAACTACCAAAAGATAAAACCCTTGAGGCAGGGGTAATTCTCTTACTTGAATCAATGATAATTCAACATGTTTATGGGATCCAAGCTTTCAAACCAATGTTTAAGTTCCACTTAGCAAGTTCTGCTAACATTCCCATTTCTCATATAATATTAAGTTCAATTTTGTTTTCAATGAGAAAATAGAGTAGGATTTTATTAGTATTTAGATTAGTACATAACTTTTGTAAAGGACCTTTCTCATACCAATAGGGTGCAACCAACTAAAATAGTTACTTAAAACAATAATTCCAAATAAGTTTACATTCATAGATAAACATTTTTATGGAAAATAAATCATGAACAAAACTATATTTTCATTTTAAAAAAGGCTTTATATTCCACTAAATCACTTGCTTTACTTCAACTGAAGTTCCTAATGACATAAATATGTCTACCCAAATTGTAATGTCTCACTTTATTTACTTTTGATTAATTTTATGCATGTTTTATCTAGTGCACATTAGTATAAATATTGTTTTATTACAACTCCTATTCTTCATAAAGAATCATTATCATTTATACAAGGAAAATTAAGAAAAGGCAAAAAAAATGTTTCAAGACTAAACAAGGCTATCATGGCCTCATAGATTCCTCTGTAGACAATAGATTCATCACAAATATCCTTCAATATTCATCTCGTGCTAAAAAGGGTTAAAAATCTATTCCTCATGGTAGAAAATGACACTATATGAAAGTTATCTTTATATCTATCAATTTGGATCAAAATGTCCCAGAAAACTACTAAATGAGAGTATGTTAAATATGTTTGGTGGCATAAGAGTTCATGAAAAAGTAAAAATATAGCCATAATCTATGAGTACAAATTATTCATGAAATTTTTATGTTCAAGAGATTATATGTTTTATATACATCCATATTTCCATCACACTTCTCACAAAAGATACAATAGTGAGAACAAAGTTTTCAACAATAAAGTTTATTCAAGAAGATGGTGATGTAGTCTTCCTAGTATAGATGGCTTATTAATTACAATACTTTAATAGAACACATAAGAATTAAAATATTAGCAAGGAAGTACATTATACATGTTCACTTTCAAATTCATAAATACTTTGCACAAAAATGTTGTTACACAATCATAGTATCTTTAAATCATTCATACTACTCCAATCCTAACCCTTACACTAGATCTTATAGTAAATAAATTACATCTTGACCTTTCAATCATTGATAATACCAATCAATAATCTAAGATTACATAGATGAGAAATTACAACATAAGGCTCACACACACACACACACACACACACACACACACACACACACACACACACAACTACATGGCTTGGAGGAGCTCAAATTAATTTTACCTCAAGATAAAAATAAGAATAACACATACAACAAGTTATAGATTAAAAAAATTAACTCTATTAAATTACAGGGAGAAGAACTTGAAAACCCAAATCTTTGTATGTATTCAACCTGCACTATGTAAAAATCATGCACATGGTTTTAGTAAATAGCTGGCAATACCATTCCTTTACAACCATTTGAACTTAAAGATCAAAATATTCATTTGTATCAAACCTTCAATGAAAACTAAAAAAGAGCAGGGTTAGATATGTATAGATTCAAATGCATTTCATCTCAATAATCAATAACAAATCACCCAAGAGATATTTCCACATGTAATACCATATTAGATTTCCAAAAGGAATACTCTCATCTAGAATAAATAACCCTTATCAAATTACTAATAAAATAAATATCCATTTCATAAAATAAAACCAATCAATGTTAAATTCATGTATCCAAAACAAGCATTATTTTAAAGTTCAACAAACATCCCATGCAACATCTAATGTGTATATATATCCTTATGCATATGATAGTGAACGTGCATAGGGATGCATACATGTATATATAAAAAAGAATTAAATTAAATATTACCATCGAAATTGAATTCATTTTTTTTCCTTTTTTCATATTCCACATTAAGATTTTAGAAGAAGAGACCAAAAAAATAAAAAAGTAAAAAAATGAATCTAGGCGCATACAAGTTATGAGTCTAAGGAAGGAAAATGACATGCCTCAAAACATAATCCCAATGGTGATTGAAATTTAGACACCACCCATCCAATGCACTCTCAGCAAGAAATATCCTTCTCTCACAATGCCCAACCTAAATTATGTCCTAGATTCTATAATAAACCAGCTATATACATGATTCCAGAGAGAAACTAGGGCTCAACATATCGACCAATACAACCTTCAGTAAATATACAGTTGAAATAATCAATGCCAACATGTTCAATAGAGAACCATAGAGTTAAAAAAATATTTTCCTTTCAAAAATCCAAACCCTAGGTGATCCAAGAATTCAAAGCTAAATATAAGGAAACAAGTTTTAATAAACACTTTTTCTTTCCAAAACTGCATTATGTCAAAATAGTAAAAAAGCTTTAAAGTGAATGATGCATAGGATTTTTTTTTAATTTAAGAGCATATCTATATATTAATAAAACAAGATTATGGTACAAAGATAATCATACAAAAAAATGGGTGGAGAAGTCACACCCCGTGATCAAAGTCACACCAAGGGAGAAAACACCTCGGGAAAGGTCCAAAAGGTGGTTAATAAATGACTAAACAAAAAAAACATCACATCAATAGTTCAACAACTAAGCACAAAGGGTAAGGAACATAAATCAATAAAGAGGATAATTAAGCATCTATAACAAATGTGGACATCAAGGGAGGTAGTGGAGACTGCGGGTCTTGTGGCTTATCACCCCATCCTCCTAGAGCAAAATTCCTCATCCACTGGTAAGGGCTCCTAGCCATCAGTTTGTTGAGATTATAATTCATCCTCTTGGTATATTTTAGGAGATGTATAAAGATCTAATCAAATAAATTTTTCTTGGGGGGGGACCCCAACCCCTTTTGTCACCATCATGATTTGGGGAGGAGGGCCCCAACCCCTGTTGTCACCATCATGATTTGGGGGAGGAGGGCCCCAACCCCTAGCATCCCCTCCATATCTAAAAGAGCCACTCAAACCACCACATCATGGGGAATACCATCGAGGTGGTAATCAATGAGGAGAATGACTCTTGTGTCTGGTTATGTAATGTTGTCGGTGTGGACCATGCCCTTACCCTTGAGGAGGCATAGGATAACGTGGTGGCTTAATAGGTTTATGGCTAAACACACATGGGGCATTTACCTAATGGTCGATCAAATGTTAGATATGGTTAAGTTCATGGTTATCTTTATCAACCTAGATTTGAATTTGAAGAATAACATTAGATAGAATAGTAATTTTGTTAGTAACAAAAAAACTATGTTCCATCTCTTCATGATTAAAGCAAGCCTAATTTCTAGATTTTCATATTTGAAATAAAATATTAGCTCAAAAGATCTACCAAAATGTGTTGTATTTTGAAGGAAGTAGAGTCGAATCCCCCAAGAGAGCCATTTTTCATGTAAATAATTTAGGTCAGAAAGGTTGAAAGAGGGAATGAAACTAGCACCATGTAAATTATGCATTTGAAAAGGTCATGAATACTTGGAGTGTAAATAGGTTAGACTCAAACTAACATCTTAACCTTCTACAAGGGCACTCATTTGGGGCTTCACAAGGTCTTTATTTAATCCACTTGTCATAGATTTGGACTTGTCAATATTATTATAGGAAAAATAGAGGAAATTTTACTAGAATTTCCTTTGAATGAATTCAAGTCAATATCAAAGGTGCAAAATCCATACCATTTTGGTACAAATAACTGTACAATTTTAAGAGTTTTCTTGGAAATATTATGCATTAAGACAAACCTTGTTGATACCATGGACATTGAATCATATATCAATATTAAAATATGTTTGTTTCATAGCACTTTGTTAGTACCAATAATTTTACATTGTTGATCTAAGTCCTCAAATCCAAAATAAATAAATTTATTCCCAATTATCTAAGAAACCATTTACTATTTCTTGTCTCGTGTTATGTTTTGCCATTCAAGTAGAGTATTCTTCTATAGTTTTTCCTTGACTTCTATGGTTATATAAATATAGGCTTTATTTTATCTATTTGAACTCCTTCACGTACTTTAAGTTAGAGTACAAATGAACAACTGGATAAATATCTATAATTAAATATTATCATGTTATCAACTCTACCATAGGTTTACACACTATAATCTAATAATTAAACAAAAAATTTAACTATATTAATCAAAGGTTCAATGCCCATAGTAATGTGGTAATTATGTATGACAAGCATAGGTTGCATACAATTCTTGACCGATGTAATATGGTTAGGGTTGGGATATGTTATAGTGGGAACCTACAATCCACTAAGAATTTAGGTTTTTATAACTATCATTACCAAAGATAAAAGAGACTATCTTCTTGTTGTTATAATAACCTCATTTACAAATACTTGTATGGAGAGACTAGTTGATATTTATCTATCAAAACTATTCAATAATGATCTCTAGGTATATATCAAAACTATCCAAGAAAAACATGCATATGTAGTTGTGAAAGTCATTAAATAGTTTAGATATTATATTTTGCATACACATTCTATGGTAATGGTCCCAAGTACATCTATCAAATCCATTTTGACTCAATAGGAATTGGGATAAAAGAGAGGTAATTGGATAACTAAAAGCTAAGAATATGATCTTGATATTAAACCTACAAAATTGGTCTAAGGAAAAGGATTATGTCAGCTCATGGCACAAAAGGTACCTTCGTAATTAATTTCTCTAAAATATTATAATCATCAAAATAATGAAGAACACCCTTTGGTTCTGTTTGATGATTCCACAGATGAATGGTTTTCTGATATTGCCTTTTTTCTGACCTATGGAGAATGCCCTTTACATTTGAATGTAAAACAATGGAGGATAGCTAAGATGAAAGCTAATAAATATGTAATCTATGATGACACTGTTTTTAAGCAAAGCATTGATGGTTTCTTTCTTAGATATGTTGACAAAGAACAATAGAAGAAATTATTGCAGGGTTTTCATGACCAATCTTATGGCGGACATTTTTTAACTTGAGCAACAACTTATAAAATATTGAGAGCTCATTATTTCTGCTCACCCTTTTCAAAGATTCATATGAATGGGTCAAAAAATTTGAAGCATCTCAATGGTTCATGGGAAAACCAAAGCTTACAATAATTCCTCTGTAGCCAGTAGTAACTAAGGAACCCTTTCAACAATAGGGATTGGATCTCATTAGTTCATTGAATCCTCATTCAAGTGCAGGTCACACACATGTTATCACTGCAATAGACTAATTCACTAAATGGGTAGAAGCTATTCCAGTCAAATAGACAACTTCTAAATTCATTTGTAACTCCATCAAAGAGAACATCTTAGTGTGATATGGAATTCCACAAAAGATAGTAAAAAATAATGCTACCAATTTTTCTTCTTCTGAGATGATTGCATTCTGTTATGGGTAAAAAATCTCATTATCTCATTCATCCAATTATCTCCATAGGGAAATTATCAAGCTGAATCAAGTAATAAAATCATGTTCATAATCATGTGTAAAGTGGTTGATGAAAATCAGAAAAACTGACTTAAAAAGATATATGAGGCACTCTAGGTAGACCGTATAACACTAAAGAAAGCCATAGGGATATCTCTATTCTAATTGATATATGGAATTGATGCGGTAATTCCCTTAAATATTGAATTACTAGCTTTGTAATTATCTAGAGCTATTGAGAATACCAATTTCAAAAGTTCATTAGATAAGAGGATTTTTCATTTGTAGTAATTGGAAGAAGAAAAGTCATGGGTGGTTGATAGGATAAAAGAACATCAAGCCTGAATGAAAGTTTTGTTTGATAAAAAAATGAAATGCAGAGACTTTTAAGTTTGAGACCTAGTTCTTTTATAGGATAAACACTGAGAACATAAAGGAAGTCATGAAAATTTTGACTCTATCTGGATGGGTCCTTTCAAAATTAGACATTTCCATCATGACAACACATATTACTTGGCATAACATGATGTAAATCATCTTTAATTACCCTAAAATGGGTATTGTCTCAAGCGTTTCTTAGTTGAAACCTGATAGTTCCATTCATATAAATATGTACATATGTTTATAGCTTGTTCCCCTTTCCCTATCCTATTTCTATTTTTTGTGTGTGTTACTTTTCAGTAAAGCACAATAATTTATCTATTATTCCTCCCTTTTCTATGTATTGGTATTATTTTCTAAGTTTACTCCAAGGTCAAATGAGGCACATATCTTCAGTCTTATCAAAATTTCAAGGTTAAGGATTTATTTAGCTTCTAGAATTAACAAATTCTCATCAACTTCTTCAAGTGAATGAGAAATATAAATTAGAATATTCTTTGAGGGGATCTGGCCTGACAATGCATGTTCATGTCTCATATGAATGAGATTGGAAAATTAGCTTTCAGTTGGTCAGATCAAGATCTTCAAAATATATATCAGTGGAGTTGGCCCAACAATACGTGTTCAAGTCTCGTACAATTATGATTGGTGAACTGTCTATCAGTTGGTCAAATGAAGATGAGTAATATCGCACTTATTGAGAGTTTACATTAGCAAGTTGTAAATGACTTCATAGACCAATGGAAGTATACTAATCTACAATATCAAATTATGGGATTCTTCTCTCATTACTTACAGTTTGAGGTCCCAAGTCAGAGCTAGCTATTGTCACAGTTTTTAAATAATAATAAAAAGGTCAAAATTGGTCAATAATGTGTTGTTTATTTTTAGAGTAAATTGATCAAAGTGAAATCAAGAAGTGTAAAAAATTGGGACAATTTGACAAGGATGCTTCTTTAATTTCAAGTTTTTAAAAGTCTTTAAGACCCCTTTAGATCCTGGAGGTGTGTTTGCACACCTAACAAAACTTGTCAGTGATGCAAACACCTATGAAGGAACCTACAGACCTTGGAATCACCACCATTGGGACCCATTGGTGTTGAAAACATAACCAACAGGTCTGACATGTATGAAAACAATCCCATTGGGTCCTACCTACTATGAAAACACCCCATCAGATCTGGGGTACCCTACTTACACACTTTAAAACCTTGCATTTTTCCTCAATCATCCCTTTTGTTCAACCATTAATGGTGTCTTCCCCCTTTGCATGTGCCAACCATATATATATATATATATATATATATATATATATATATATATATATTTGGCCCTACCATTATCTCCTCGCCTCTTTTTCTAGATTTAGATCTATTCTTTGTGAATCTTACTTGATCTGATTGCTTTTCCACTCACATGCTTGTAGTTAGCCATCATCCACCAGATCTCTCATTTGTGTTTTTCTTGGTTTGTATAGCTTGTAAGAGGTAAGTCATATGGTTTTCCTTTTTCATTCACAAGAAAAATTCATGACTTCTTCCTATTTTTTATTTATTTTAAAAATCTCTCATTTTGCATAGGGTTTTATAAAAATTGAATCATTATTTTAAAAATAAATTAAAATCTTAGATTTTCTTGCAAAACTCCATTTTTCTATTTTGCATCTTCTAGTCCTTGCATGCTTCCTAGGTAGATCCCACCACAAGTGATAACAACATTGTCAGACCCCAAGAAGTTGTCACCACCACCATCAAAACTTGATAATTTTGAGGACACCATTATTAGACCCTGACGGTGTTACAAACAAGTTTGTTGAAACCTGATAGTATTGTTTGCACTACCCCTAGAACCCAACCCTAAGTACAGACACCCTATCAGACTCCATATGCTATACAAGCACTTTTAATAAAAAGTAAGGTTTTTATTATTTTTCTTAAGAGATACTCTTGGTCAATTATAGTACAATGTAAGTTCATCTTCTAAGAGGTGTGATTTTATTTAATGTCAACATCTAAGACTCCTACCAAGGGTACCCTGAAGAAAACTCCTATGAAGATTCTATGAGGATAAGATGAATTAGAGATGAAATACTTATTTTAGGGTGTCATTCCTCCATTGAGTATGGAGTCGAATGTTGAGAATATAATAGCACAAATATAGGGCATATCAATATGGATGATTTCTTAAACAAAATCAATGAGGTGAAAAAAATATACTATGGTCAGAGTATACATGATAGTGGATTGGCAAATGTAACTAATTTTTTGACCTCAGTGCAAAGCCTAGAATTGGTCTTAACTATAACTAAACACTATGACCTTGAGTAGAAACAAGTGTTAAATACCAAAGGATAATATGTCATATGTTTAGCTCTAAAACATAATGACAAGTTATTATAGTTTCTAGAATGAGAATCACATGTGAACTTGTCTCCCACTTCAGCTTAGTAGTTATGGGATGATAATACCAATTCTCGTGTGAAATGGGTAAATAAACAATAGCTCATAGAGCCTAAACATTCAACAATAATGCTCCTACAAATTCTTTTTAGGTTTGAATTCATGATATGATCACACTTTTACATAAGGTAATTAGAAGCCTAGAGGTAAGATAATTCCAGACTTGGATGTGCATGTACATATGGATCATTCATCATAATAAGTAATATATCAATTGGGGTCAGTTGATTAGTGAATCATTCCATAAACAACTGATTGAAGTCAACACAACTTATAAATTATACATGACTTCATACTTAATTTATGTAGTTGATAGGAGGAGATTCTATGGTGGATTGAATCAAGTGGTAAACATCAAGACCTCTAAGACATGAATTTTATCCTCAACTCACACTAAAAGAAAGTGTTTGTCATTTTAGAGGGTGAATGATGCATTCATTCAATATGTTATTCAAATGTTTTAAAATGAACCTTATAACATGAGAATTTAAGTAGAAGCAATAATAGAGATTGCTATATGGGGAGCTTAGTTTATCTAGTTCCCAACTTTTTCTTATTTGAGGGTTTGCATATGTGAGCTATCACCGTACATGCTCCCTAAGTTTGTTGATGATATATGATCCCTAATGGAATTAGTAACATAATTAGCTGAGACTCATGAATTTCTAGATAGTAAACAAAATGCTGGAGTGAAATTCTCCATCACCATTTGCAGATACACATGCTCATCACTGGCCAAAGCAAAGATAATTAAGGAAGAAATGACACGTGTCATTATAAGGCCATTTGAAACCAAGGATTAATTTGATGTAAGAGGATTGATGACACATGTTTTATGAGATTCATATTAGAATGTTTCTCATTCTAAGGACTATTGGATAACTATAATGATGAAAAGGATGTGAGAATTAGGAATTTCTCATGATTCACAGTGAAATAGGTTGTTGAATTTGGGATTGAAAAAGTCCCTAAGAAAACACTTGATGATGAAAATACTTTGTGTTGTCCCTCAATAATATCACTCATTTTTGGGACAACATATGAACTATTATGGGCCCTGCAAGACCAAAATTGTCTCTTCCCTTTTCGAAATTTGTTCTGAGCTTTCAAATTCCTCATTTTGAAGCTTTTCAGTAAGGGGAATAGCAAGTTCAATAGGTTCAAAGGCTTTTTAAAGTGAGTTCAATCAAAAGAACCAGTTTCCAACACTTGGTCATCTTCAAGTTTGGGTCAGCACCTTGTTTCAATTGAAAAAAGAGTCCATCGGCAAGCATTGAACCATTGAACCTTGAACCATTTCAGTTTAATGGGTTTAATGGGTTCAAAGGTTCAACATCATAAATGAGAGCTAAGTGCTTTGATAGAGGTTCAAAGTTTAACCATTTCAAAGTTCTACAGCTCCGAGCATCTAACGAGTTTCAAAGGCTTGAACCGTTGAACCTTGAACCATTTTGGTTCAACGGTTCAATGGGTTCAAGCCCCAAATAGTTCAATGTGCTTGGTTCAAATATGCCAAAGTGACTCAAAGGAATGAACCGATCGAACCGTTGAACCTTGAACCACTTCATAAGTTCATCGGGTTCACGGGTTCAAAGGTTCAAAGGCTGCCTTAGTTAAGAAAAGAAGTGCGTGCAAAAGAAAGAGTTAGGTAGATGATGCCAAGTGGCATAAACTAGGCCCCATTACACTTTATTTTTGAGAATTGGTAGATGATGCCACATGTCCCGTGTAGAGATCGGTGGAGGCCGACAAGTGTCATCGTCTGAAACAACCCAAGTGAGCCCCAAGCGTTTCTATGATGCTACAAAAGCCTAATAGCAGAAAGCACCAGGTGTCGATGGCAGAGGGTTTCAACATGATGTAGTGGAAGACTCCATGTGTCTTTGGCAAGAAGTAATGGATATTGCCACTTGCCAAAGAGGGATGCCCTTGTGGGAGGCACAAAGCCAAAGAAAGGAATTTCTTCAGACAAATTGTCTGAAGGAATTTCTTCGGACTTTTTGTCTGAAGAAAATGAAGGAATTCCTTCAAATAATTTATCAAAAGGAAATACATCGAACAACAGGTCCGCCAAAGATGAAAATCCTAAAGGCCACCAGGAGGATCCAAAAGGACAAAGACCCTTGCGGAGGGACACTTGACACATAAAATGGACCCTGTTCAAGATCCCAAAGGGCAAATTCCCTTTAGGAAGGGTCGAGCCACAAAAGTGTAGCGGAAGCTGCCAAGTGTCACGTGCCAAGACAGTTTCAAATGAAGCTTCATAAATTAGAACGAGCCATGTGTCCCATCCCAGTGTAGCAGAAACTGCCACATATCTGCGTCCGTGCCTCCAGCCTCTAACAAGTCTCAAGGCCTATTCCTAGAAGCTTATTTCAAATCTACGGATGCCGCCACGTGTCCTCACCTACATCACAGCAAAATGATAGGCCTGTAAATGTCTAAAATTAGGGTAAATGGCTAGCCATTAACCTTCAAAGGAAGAGAAACCTGTAGACGTCAAAATTGCTGCAGTGAAGCATCTGATTGATCCTTGCAGGCTTAGAACACGGACCTGATGCATTCAAATACCCTAAGGCTGAGACCAAGATAAGGAAGAGTCAAAGAGGGAAACTCAGTGGGAGTTAATTCCAGTAGGTGAAGCAGTTCACTGGGTAGATATTTGGGGCCTACAAACATTGAAAGTGCAGCTTGTTTGTCCCCTTTGAATTAAAGGCAAAATAGACATTTACGTGGCTAGCAGGTGATGGAATGAGTGATTCAGACTCAGGAGAAGACAAGGAAGATGAACCAACACCCCACAGTTAAGGCAGTCACCATGCTCTAGCATGGCCCTTCTTGATATAATCAAAAATGCAGCCAAGGCATTGATTGCGCAACATAGGTCACTCCATGGGACAAAGTGCCAAGTCTCTCCTGGCCTCTATATAATGTAAACTCTTTCATTGTTACAAGTGAGATCTTCTCCTTACTAGAAGTGAAACTCTACCCGAATTGAAAGGCATTACTAAGACTTTGAGCTCAGATTGTAATTCATATTTGTTTGATTGAATGAGAAAGCAAGTTACTTGCAGACTTTGTGCTGTTATATCTTGTGCTACTTTAGGAGATTATTCTTATGTCTATCTTTTGAAAGCATTCTTATTTATTTGATGTAACAAGTAGGACTAGTGGAGGTGATAAGGAAGGTGTCCTGAAGCTGACTACTATCAGACTTTGTGCTCTCATAGTTGTTTTCAGTGTGTGTTTATTTTCTATTTCTATGTAAAGGACCTTGGGATGACTTTGTGCCCCCATTGTTCTTCGTATTTCACTCTTGGGCAGTCAAGGTGGAGACTTTGCGCTACATCTCAGGTTGCTGCTTATTTCACTCTTTATCACCATTCACTTGTTACCAAAAAGATTTTTGTTGCCTACAAAAACAAGCATTTTTGAAAGAAGAGAAGTGCCTTCTATTGCCTCACTAGGATTTCTACTATTCAGGAAGGGATCTGGCTCTTGGCTAAATGTTACTTATGAAAGAAGAGAAATGCCATCACCAATCACCCAGTATTTCTCCTCTATTTGTCAGCATCATCTCTGAACAAAGAGAGATGGATGGTTTATCCCACCCCTGCGTCTTACTTTATGCATATATTTATAGTATATAACCTCTGCATATTTAATAAGGAACCTCCCCTTGATGAGAGGAGAGATTTGTCTCTGGTTGATGTAGTAAAGTTGCACACTTGGATGACCAATCTCCTATGTTGTGGTGATAGGACTATTTTAGTCACCAGTTAGCTGGCCGACAAAATATTCACCCAACACTTTGGACCCTAGTATTCAAAAATAAAAACTTGAATCTAAACCAATTTTGAAGATTGATTGGAGAAAGAAAGAGATAATTTATAGAACTCAGGTTGTTCTTGAGAGAACATTACAGTGGTTGAAAAATAGAGGAGTAAATATTGATTAGGTAGGCTTTCCACCAGCACCAAAAATAGAAGATAAACTATGAAGCTTCCACAAACAACAACAAGCAAAAGTGAAGACTCTCAAGTGACTAAAAATGAAGATCTTCGTGATATAGAAGGAGGCAGAAAAATAAACTATCTCAACCAATGATTCAAGTTATAGGCCTCTTAAGTTAAAAATCAAAAGGTTATGAAAGAAATATTCTTGTTCTTCAATAGCTTCTATTGTTGAAGAGGTTCCTCTTAATAGTTTTTTTCAACCTGAAATTTTAGTAACAAATACTAATCAACAATTACTCACATCTAACTCCTCATTGTTGCCAACATCCTAAACTCAACCTGATGATTATCTACCTCTTCATCCTCCACCAAATCTAGAATTGATTCTTGAATATTCACAAAAAAAATTGTAAATCCTTTGGTTGAAGAGAGGAAAAGGTGAAATAATATCAGAAGAGGCCTAACCTCTAGAGAATATTCTTTCCATTCTTGATACTTCCATAAAATCTAAGTCTATCTAGATGCAATGATCCCTTATCAATGATGAAGTGCCTAATTGGATTGATGAAGTGGTGAAGAAAAGGAAAAAGGTTTTATAACTGCAAGAAATTGATTTTAGTGCAATTGCCTATATTCCTCCATGGGTAATCAAAAAACCTAAGACTATGATCAGAATAATCAAGGTAGTTTTTCCCCTTGCAAAGAAGGGCAAGGATAGTTTTGACACTTGAAATTATCAAATAATGAAAATACTTCTAGGGAAAACTAAAAGGGAAGGAATGAAGGAAGATGTTTAAATTTCTATTGACACTTTATTCAATAAAATGAACCATGATAAAGTTACCAAAGATCAACTCAAAGAGAAAGTTGAACAATTAAAAGTAGTGGTTTAGAAATGGATTAAGCTAGTTCAATATTCTTATTCATTTGATCATCATATTTTAGATATGGAAACATTGAATGTGGCAGAAGAAATTGGAACCATGGGTAAAACAAAAAAATATTACTCTGAAGAAATTTTACAACTGGGAATCAGTAAGATTCAAGCTATAATGGATCTATGTTTTGAGATCTTATCAGAATATGATGATGCATCAAAATCAAAATATAAGTATAATAAAGAGGTGAAGAAATAGGAAGAATTACTTCTTGAATTGAAATAACTCTATAAAGTTGATTTAGATGATCTTGTTTAAGCAAAAGAAATCAATAAAAAAGAAGCGATATATCTCACTAAATTTATTGGAGTTACGAGATTCAGAATTTGTATCTCAAAGAAGGTATAATTTTTTTTTTCAATTCTAAATCCATGGGAGGGGATGATATTCTCAAGATAATAGGAGCACTCAAGAAATTGAATTGCACAATCACCGGCAATCATAGTAAAGTAATCTTCCTAAAAATTTTCCTTAAACAATTTAAGAATAATATTGAGGAGATTATAACTCCTAAGTTTCCTTTCGATTCTGGATCAATTCCTCTGTTGGTCAATGCAATAGTAAAGAAACATCATGCCATAACTGATAAAATGGTGGAGCAACATTATTATGCAGAGGTGGATTTCAGGTATTCAGATAGCCCTGATGAGGAAAATTCTTTGAGATAATGTAGAGATTTTAAAAATATCAAAGCGAGAAAAAAAATCTTCAACAACAAGAAGAGTTTATTATTGTCCTTAGCGAAGAAGTGGGTTGATTCATCAAATATGTTTGCTCAGGTTCCTAACTTAGGGTTTTCAAATCATGTTATATATTTTTGATGTGCACATTATATCCTATACAATTTTACTAAGGTCTTTTATTAATTTTTAAGTCATGCAAATTTGCTATTGCACTTTTTCGAGTCATGTAAAATTGCTAGCATACTTTTACAAGTTATAAAAATCCCAAAGCAATTTTGCAAGTTGTGCAAGTTGCTCGATGTATTTTTACAAGTTTTTAAATGTGAAAAACCATTAATGTATTTTTACAAGTCTCAAATATGAAAAAAAAAAGGTAGTTACACACCATAACCACCTAGTTCAATCTATAAATATGTTCTAGGGACTGGAAAATTAGAAATTTATAAGAAAACTTTTAAAAGTGGAAATTATTTTTGTAATCCATCGAAGATCAAATACAAAGGATATTTTTAACAAACATTATGTTCAAGTATTTCTATGCAAATAATGTATGTATTTACCATTTGCATGTATTTGAATCTTTATCTTTAGATTGTTATCAAAGTTATTATGAACTAGTCAGTAATCATGAAAATTTCATTAAAGCATTTCTTTTTGAATCTATATTTGTATTTTTCATTTTTTTAGAATTCCCAGTGGAGTTAGAAACTAAAATCATTACTTTTTTAGCAAGGAAATACATAGGGATCATTATTTTATGATATCAGTTATATGATCCTTTTGGTGCATGTTTTGCTTTTTTATAAACATATTTATGTCTTTCCTATCCATTTAATGAGAGAGATTTTACATTAGAAATTACACTCCAAATCTCTTGACATTTCCAATATGTTTTTGGATTCAGCATATTGGTTGTGTTATCTTTCCTATATTTTCAAAATATATTTCTCTTTTAGATCTCACTATCATCTTTACCTTTCTCCATCATTTTTATAAAAGTACTACCCTGATGAAACTCAATTTTATTGTAAATATTTTACTTTATGACATTGTTTTAGCTTTCAATAATGGTAGCTCTACCTGATAATAGGAGAGGGACTTCATCCCCTAACTATTGACCAAAAAAGTCTATTTTTCCCTTGACAAATTTTTGTGCAGCACAACAAATCTTTGAAACCCCTACTACCTCCTTATTAATACCTAAATTAGAATCCAATAACACACCAGTCTTGGATGAAATACTTGATATATGATTGGATGATCTTCACCCCTGGGTTGAAATGTGTAAAAACTTCATGTTATTATCCCCTTCTTTGAGTCATAGCTCCCACAACTTTTGTTTATAATGTACTTCTTTCCTCAATTGAATCTCCGTTAAATCATCCAAAAGAGATTTCTCTACATTGTACAGCTTCACATGCATCCCTAATCCCATTATAATTTGGTTTATGATCTCTAACTCAGATTCTACCCTTTCAATTTCTTTGAAATTACTTTTGAAACTCACTTGGTTCCAAGATTTTAGACATGCCTTAATATGGACAAGTTTTTTGCTCATCACATACATTTTGGTGCCATCCAAATGAGGAGTCATGTTCCAATAGTCTTTGACAAGATCATGAATGGATGGGTCACACAACCACATGAGTTCAAATTTAAATGGGCACAAATGAGGGGCCTTTTCTTATGAAATCTGAAGATCAATGGGAATGTGATCCAAACCCAAAATAGGAAGAATTTTGCTTTCCAAAATCCCATCCTTATTCAAGCATTCAGAAGAGACCAAAAATTGATCCAATCTTTCTACAATGTTACATAAATCTTCTTGACAATTCATCCAAGATAAAAACCCATTATTTGGGATCAAATACACTAACTTATCTAATTCAATAAACTTGGATAAATCCTTATAAGATTGTGTGCAACTCCCCAAACCACCTCTTTTGAGTCTTTTCTATGACCCATCCAAAATGGTATTGAAATCTCGGCCAACAACACAATTTTCATTCTCTAAAAGAGATAATTGCCCCAAAATCTATTATCGACATTGCACTTTGAGAATCATATAGTTGGGACCATGCACATAAAAAATTAAAAAAATGCAAATCGAAGGAATACTCTTATACTTTACAAAGCTTCCAATTAGTTCTAGAACTAAAATGCTCTACCCAAAAATTTTGAGGTGCCTAGATGATAACCAGACCTCTAGAAGCCCCAAAAGATTCCACAAATAGGGTCTTCCATCTATGCCAATTTTCCTCATAAGAGATTTAGACTCCTCTATATTCAATTTTATTTATTGAAACATAAATAGATCACATCTTGATTCCAAAATTGACGTCTCACTAGATGCTTCTTGTTAGGGGCATTCAAGTCCCTAACATTCTAGGTAAGTATATTAATTTTTTAGAAGAGGGGTCTTTCACCCCCCACTTTTTAGGGAAAAAATACAACTCAATATTCGATTGCTTACCTTCAGATACCTCTTCCTCTGTGATGACTTTTCCATATTTTCTTCCTCTTCTACTGTGAGAACCAAAATTTGGCAATGAAATCAAACAATCTTTCTGAGATATAGTCAGAACCTCCCAAGAATTTATCTCCTCTTCATCACTCAAATCACCAACTACTAGGGATAGTTGGAAATCTCCTACCCAACATGAATCCTCTACTTGTGTTTTCAACACCTCCTCAAAATAGTCTTCCTTTGACTCTACTTCTATTTGTTTATCTAAGCATTCATGGAGCTTGTTAGCTTCAAAAGAAATAAACTAGATTTCATTGTGAAGTGTGTTAAGCATCAAAACTTCCCCTGCTTCCAAATTCTCTTTCAAGATTATTTTGGCTTCCACATTAAAATTATGAGACATGGATTTTCATTTCCCCTAATTTTTACTTAGAATCATCTACTACTTATTATGCCTATGCACAGTCTTACTTTATTTGTCGATTTTTGTAACCCAAGCCTGACTTCCCTTAATCAAGGAGCCTTTATCCTAGCATTGAATGTGAATGTGTCCCACTCTCTAACATTTGAAACCCCTGAAAGGTATCTTTTCCATATCAATGGGTTGCTCTTAGCAACCCCTTGGGGATTGCAATAAAATGCTCTTTGGAATTTTCACTTCCAAGTCGATCATAACACACAACCTAGTATAGGAAGCAAAGACACCTACAAGAGTAATCATGTCAAGTCCCACAAAAATCCTAATCTTCCTACCAATTTTAATAAGAAACTATTCCTTCCAATACTCAACTGGAAAACCATACAAATGAATCCACACAGGGAAGCAACCTTGTTTCACATAAAAAGGATTGAAATTAGGGCACCAAGGTTGAAGCCATGACCCCACACCCTCATAATCCATGCCCCCGGCCAAATTTTCCTCTTTATTTTCAACTAACAGACATATGATCATGAAACAATCCTTAAATAGGAACTTTAGGAGAATACCCAAACCCCAGTATTTTCCCACCCATAGTTCGATAGCACCAATGGCTAGCCATTTTTCCACACATTTTCCTATTAGTCCCTTTGCCTTCAATTTGGCAATGTTGCCCTCAAATTCCACTCCTTCAAAAATAATAGTTGGGGAGGTCAAACAATCTTGTCCACCACTGCCACCCATGGTTGAGATTTGGTTCGAAGGCATCTCCCATATCAAATTTGACCTCCTTATCTCTTCTGAGACTCCCATAGTCGATGGATTACTCCTACCCAAAGTTGTGGTATTTTCCCCTGAAGCCAAGCCATAACAATCCTTTGCCCTAATCTGATTTCCCTTGACTTGTTAATCCTCACTCCCTTACCAAGAACCATCATCTGCGCTCTACTCTGCCTCCTTGATCACCTCTCGTAGGTTGTGCTTGAACCACCTATTACTCAGACTTGCTTTGATCATTGCTCCTCTCACACGATTTTTTGCCTTACCTTGCAAGCGTGCCATTATTTGTTATTTGAATTATTATTTACATAATATTTATTTTATTACAATATATTATAAAAAGTGATTTTATTTATTTTATATTTTAACAATGATAATAATAAATTAATATTTTTCATCTATTTAATTATAAATTATCATTTTTCATCTTAATAATCCATTAAAGTGAATTATAAGAAATAATTAATTATTATTATCATATTAATATTCAATAAATGATTAGTTAAATTTATTTCAATTTAAAAATATTATATATTTATTTTCATATTAAATTATAATATTTATTTTAATTAAAAAATACTATTTATTTTTAATTATTATATATTTTCCTTTATAGATCATAATTTAATATGATGTTTGATAATTACATATTCAATGTGTGAAAACTTGTCTTGCCCGGTGATTAAATGATGAAATTGAGTGTGATTTATGAAATTTATAAAATTAGTTGAATATATGCAGTTTGATAAATTGAGTTCATGTATGTAAAGTTTGCACTCTCTTTTGTAAAATTGAGCTATGTTGTTTTAAATATATTTCTCTCGTGTTAGAGATTAATGATAAATTAAATCTTGGAAACTTCATTTATTTGAAGTGTAGTTACCACAATTTCAAATATGTGCCATCATTGTTTATGGGAACCATCGAAATTATGTATGTTAATTCGTTTTTTTATTATATCTATTTTACATATTCGGTAACTATATTTAAATTATAATTATTTATTTAAATAAGATTAACATAATGTAATATAAAATAATGTTAAATATTAGTAGTCCAGTTGATGGACCTATGTATATTGAATGTGATTTACGGGTTAATTTTATGGAAAAGTAATTTTATAATTTTAATTGTTGTTGTTACATATAAAATAGCGTATGTCTTTTACAATCACAAGTTTCATTTAAAATTAAATGTTTGATTTGTTAGATTTTTTTTGGTTTTTCTATATTCCAAAATTTCATATAATAATTATAAATATATACTACATCACATATTAGTTGGATTTGTTGAGAAGGTTCTTTAAAAAATATCAGTGGTTTTAGCAAACTTCATCTTCCCATTGCAAATGGTAACTAAGTTTCTTTTTTCTAAAATTTAGTCGTTTAAATATTTTAAGAAGAGATTCTAATTTTTTACACAAGAAGATATATTTAAATATTTTGTGGGCCTTCTACACCATAAAAACAGTAACAACTAGCCCTTCCATGGGACCACCCCTTTATTGAACTCACTGATAGATAATTAAATTCTTGACTATATATGTTTTAAAAATGGAAAGAAGAAATGGCTTGCAATTCATGATATGTCACATTTATTGGATTTTTATCGATTACGTATCATCAACTATGCACTATACGACATAATATTGATTGTTACACATATTTGATTTATATTCATAACTCCAAAATGACATTTTGGGTACACCTAATCAACGAGAGCTCCCTTGATACTTTGACAATCAAAAGTTTGCCCACTATAAAAGTTAACTTTGTATACATAGAAAATATAATATAAACGAATTTAACTTTGTACTCATGGAAAACATAATAAAAATGAGTTTTTGTGATATTATAATTGACAAAATTTTCAAAACAATATAAATTAAAATATACCATGCAAAAGTTAACAATTTACTTGAGTTTTATTTTATAACTATAAAAATTTAAGTGATAATTCTTTATTTTTTAATTTTAGGGAATACCTTGTATATGTACACCACTATATACACTTGACATCAACAAAAATAAAGTATACCCTCTCCTTTCCACAACTAGAAGTTTTGTAGAATTTTAAAAAGAGCTTTCTAGGCATTTCGAGCATTCATAGATTTCAAGTCATCCCACTTTTAGACTCCACTTTTCACCATCTAAACCACAAAATGGAAATTATTGTTCTCTATGTAAAAATTATATTTTATTTTTAAACAAATTTATGATGTCACAAAAGATATTTTTGAATTTATGATTAATCAAATATTAAGAATAATTAATATATTGATAATGAACATTGATTACACACCATAATAATGATGAAATTTGATTATGTTATCAAGCATTTTTAAAATATCACTTGTAATCTATGTTATAATACAATGCATGCCTTAAAAAAACCTAACATGTTACGAAATTAATGAAAAATGTAAACTCTATAGTTCTCATGTAACACCTTAGGAAAGGAAAGTGTTAATAGTTGTCCCCTAAACTAAGTTAGACAATATGACAATAAATATTCATTTAAACCTCATAAAATTTATAGATAATATGAATTCATTGTTCACACATGAATATTGAATGATAATATGGAAAAACATACAAGATAGAAATACCTCTTTTTAATACTTCACAAAATAGAAATGTGAAACATATTATCACAAATTTAAATGTTAAATAACAATGCAAATTATTATTAAGATGTATATTGTTGTTTCGTAGACTTCATAATAATTTTAATACTAGGATGTATATTATTGCTTTGTAGATTTTAAAAAAGCATTTGATACAGTTTCACGGAGCAAACTATGGGCCAGAATGGAGGAGTTAGAAGTTCCAACGCACTACAAGGCAACAATTCATAGACTGTATGAACAAGGCAAGGCTAAAATCAAAACTCAAGCAACATTGTCCGAATATTTAAGGGGTGACATCAATGTCAAACAAGGCTGCCCTTTATTCCCAACTTTATTTAGGCTTTACATTGATAAGCTAGAGGATTGGGTAAACAAATTTGGAGGAGAGGGGGTCTACCTGACTAACTATGTGGAAAAACTTTTGCTCTACACTGATGACTTAATTTTAATGGCAGTGAAAATCCAAAATTTAAGAGATCATCTCTGAGATCTAGAGCTCTTTTGTAAAGAAGTAGGGATGTAGGGAAACACCGTAAAAACCAAAATTATGATTTTTTTAGCAAAAAAGAAGGCACACCATCCTGATTTGCAGTTTAGAGGAGGATCTCTTGAAGTGGTGTAAGAAGACAAGTATCTCAGCCTTGACTTTCACAACAAACTTATATGGGACACTTGTAGGATGAAAAGAAAACAACGCGGAAGGAGAGCTTTCTATGTGCTTCATAATAGATGCAGGGATGCAGAGTTATGGGATTGGAAGACCACCAGGGTCTTATTTGGGTTACTTGTCACACCAGTGGTATTATATGGTTGCAAGGTGTGGGCTAGTAGAACAATGAGCTTGAAATTGAGGCAAATAGAAAATATTCAAAAATGGCTAATCACAAATAATTTCAGAATCAAGGACTTAGTCTCATATGAAATCATTCTTGACGAAGCAGGGACTTTCCCTCTAGAGGCAACCGCTATGACCAGGGTATTATGTTACTTGAAAAAAATGGAAAGCATGAAGTCCAATAGATGCCTTAGGGCAGCAAGAGAGAGGAGTTGCATAGGAGGAAGAACACTTGGATGAGGTAGAACCAAAGATGGATGAATAGATGGGATATCAACTTAGCTGAATGCCCAAATTGTAATAAAGACATAAAAAATTATGTGAATGAAAAATTTAGAATGGTGATGTGGAGGGAGGGGACAAGCAAGAAAAGACAACATTATATCTCAATGTTCAATCCGAACTATAAACATTATGAAAAAACATATATAGCGGTTGAAATCAGTTGGAGGGAAAAAATCCTCATTGCTCAATTAAGAACCGGCTCTCATAGACTTTGATGCGAGACAGGGAGATGGACAACCCTTAAGGAGCAATGGGACAAGAGGGTTTGTGTTTTTTGCATTACAGGGGTGGTTGAAATAGAGGAGCACTTCATTCTTGAGTATCCTCAGTACGTGGACATTCGAGCCAAATATACAGAAAATTTAAGAGTTCATTGTATGGTAGATATATTTGAGGAAAAAAAATTAAAAAAATTGAGAGAGATGCTAACTCAGCTCAACAAAAAGCGAGACAGCATTCTAAAAAATACTTTAAATCCTAAAAATCTTTAATCGATTAAAACATTCAATTTAATTAGTGGTCTTATAAACTATACGATTTTGTTAACATAAATAAAACCATTTCATTTCAACACATAAACTAATTTAAACTCGAAAATAATTTACTATCTTACGCTCTTAATATTGTTAGTGACAAAAACAACTACGACGAAATATTCTTAGTGACAAATGTATCCATGGAATGTTGCCATGTTTCGTTGTTTTCGTCCGCAATGGGAGGGTGGATCTGATATGATATGATAGCTATTGACGTTTACACCTTGGAATGGCAGACACTTGTCATTAACGGTGCGAAAGAAAATCGGAAAAAACCAGCCAGGGTCGCGTTCGGCTTGAATTGTAACAGCTGTAAAGATAAGAAGTTTGGCTAAAAATAATTGCACGGATACAACCTAAATAAATATTCGCCGGCCCACTCGAAAGCTAAAAGATATAAAGTAAAAGCAGGGTAGCGATGAGCTGGGGCCACGCTGTCTGCAGGACGTGCCCTATTAAAACAAACACAGACCTGGAAACATTTGTACCGTTAGGGCCTTTCTGCATCAGTGGAGGTGGGGTTAAAAACATTGTTTCAATCCCGGTTGGGTTGTGATGCCTACTCTGTATCCTGATACAGGTAATTCTTTTGTTCTTCTCGCACGCGATAGCCGAACTATGCATACATAATCTATTTATTCAGAGAGCATAGCAAATTTTTTTTGAGCGTTTTTGTTTATTTCCTGTATTTCGCAGGGGGCGGCAATGGTGAGTTAATTGAGTTGCAAACGCTGAAACACGAATCGCTTGGGGGTGTGGTGGTTTATGGTATAGGTGGAATAGGGAAGATACCTTCACATAAGGCTGTCCTCTTAGATCTAAATTTCAAAGCTTACAAGTACTAAAGAGTCAACGGCTACCAAAACTGATGGCACCTTGATCTTACGCTGATTGACAGGCAGATTTTGAAGATTTTGTTTGTCAAAATCATTTTTTTATGTTATAATTATAAATGATTTAAGAAAGATCTAGCGAAGCACCCCCTCATGCCTTCTAAAGTATGTAGGAGGGTGCTTCTAACCACTAGAAAGCTAAATGACTCTGGTATGTTAGAAATATGTTTGTGTTGAAGAAAGTAGAGTAAATCTGCTTCACATCTATGTACGGAAAATTTAGAAATATCTGAACAAGAATTGTTCATGATATGATTCGAGCAAAAAGAAAAAAGAATGTCAGAATTAAATAGAACGTACTCCAAAATCTACGTGGTAAATTGGAACGCATGTTTGCTTTTTTCTTGTTTTGTTTTCAATTTTAACTTTTCACTTTGTTCTTTAGATTTTAAATAAACACTTTACTCTGACGCGGATTGGGCAAAATCACTGAGTCTTCTGCACATTGAAGCGTTTGTATGTTAATATACGTTTGTTGATTTTGTGACTAATTTATTTTTTTGGTTGCAGAAATGTAAGAAATTGAAAGGAATTTGGCTTGATACACAGATAAAAAGACTTCGAATTGGAGACATTTAGTTTTAATAAGAGTTTTGTGAGCGGAATAAAGATTTGAAATCATTGGACTATGCACCAGCGTATTTGAAAATCTAAAGTTTCTTGTCATTAATTGTACAAGTGGTGCACTGAAAAAATTTGCTCCAAAACTTTCTACTATATGTGGGGAGAGTTAGGGTTTGATCTTTTATGATAAAGTGCTAAAAGTTACATTGGGAAGACTAATGTCTCTGTGCCCAATTTTTTAATGTTAGTGTAAAAGTTACAAATAAAATCATTCTCTATAGTTGTATATAACCAAGTTGACACCATGTGTTACATGTTTAAGATCGTCTCCAATAATTTTAGATGATAATATTTAGCTTTTGGATATTTGATGCATATTATACTCGTCTAAAAGTTTATCAGGATAGTCTTGGTTTTCTTTTCGATTAAAAATATGATAAGAAATTAGTAATAATGGACACGTTAAAATGGTTTCTATGTGTTTATTAAATTTTAAATTATATGATTTTGGTTTTTATGTGTTTATTAATTTTTAAATTGTAAAATTTTAATATATTTATGCATTTATTAATTATTGGTCTAAATTAGATGTAGCAGAATTGACACACATTGTCGAGTTATGGAAATTTTAAGATCTATTTTTATAAGAATAAAAGGAGATGAAGGGTGTGCATCCTTCTTTGCGAAATATTAAGATTACTTTGGTGGACGACGCGAGACCCATGGAGAAGTGAGCATACTAGATGAACCCAAACCTATGTGCCAAGGTAAAGGTTGAAATTGATAACATGTTGGTCGTAGGTGTGACCTACCTAATGGAGGTTATCTATATCAAAAATGATGGATGCATCCACATATGTGTCGACTATTGAATCTTCAGTGCTGTGTATAATACAGAGCCTTTCCCACCCCTTCCCCTGAGGAAATTCTTGAAGTAGTAGTAGGTTGTGAGGTTTATACCTTCACTGATGGCTTCTTGTGCTATCAACAAGTATAGATTAACATCCATCCACATATGTGTTGACTATTGAATCTTTAGTGTTGTGTATAATACAAAGCCCTTTCCCACCCCTTCCCCTAAGGAAATTCTTGAAGGAGTAGTACATTGTGAGGTTTATACCTTCACTGATGGCTTCTTGTGCTATCGACAAGTATAGATTAAGGAGGAGAACAAGCCTAATACCACATTCGTAATTGAATGGGGTTCGTTTGAACACAATGTCATGCCATTTGACCTAAAAAATGCACCTGATGTCTTTTCTTGTATCCTTATAGTGCCTTTTAATGACTTTTTCTTCGATTCCTTCAAATATATGTGGATGATTGGATGATCTATGGGCTAGTGAAAGATCAACATGAAAACTTACGAGTCATGTTCAAGTGTTGTCACCAACTTCAAATGTTTCTCAACTTGAAAAAATGTATCTTTGCAACACCTTTTGGCACACTACTTGGCCATGCGATTTGTAAATATGACCTTATCGATCTTGCTAAAGTTTATACAATTATTTAATTAGAGGCACCCATTGTTGATTAAGTAGTGCATGCGTTCTTAGGGCATAACGACTACTACCAAAAATTCCTTTGTCATTATACCTAGATCATCATGCAATTGGAGGAACTTCTGCGCAAGAATGATCTATTCATATGGTGGGGAGATGTAGGAGAAGTTATTCAAGAACTTGAAGAAAAAATTTGTGAGTGCGTTTTTCCTTCAATCTCTCGATTGCATGACCCTATTTCATGTGCATTTTGACTCATTATGGATAGAAATAGGCACATTCTAGACCAGTTATAAAAGAACAAGATGGACCATCCCATCTATTTTTCTAACAAGGAGCTTATAGCAGTTGAGCAAAATTATACAACCATTGAGCGTGATGCACTCACAATGGTGTACGCGAGGCATAATTTTTGTGAATACCTATTGGCCACACCATTTGTTTTTTCCACTGACCATGAAGCCTTGAAGAACCTCGTAAACAAGTTCATGCCCCTGTAGACATCCAATTCCTAACACCATTTATGTTAAAATTGCCAATCTTATTCGATTTGCACTCAAATGCATAATTTAGGCCAAAATCATGTAAACACACTAAATGGTTAAAACTTATTGTTTACAAGTGTTGATTTAGGCCAATGTATCCCTAACTAGGGCAATGAATTTTATGAGAAACATAACTTAGATCAATTCATTTTGAATCAAAATGATGATTTCGCCTTTTTATGCTCTAGATCACTCTTTTCTTCTAATTCATTAGTTTACATCACGTACCTTTGTTATTTTGTGTCGGTAACATCCTAAATAGGATAACGGCCTTATGTATCTAATATCATTTTTTAATTCCTCTAGAGTCAAATTATGACTCAATAATATGACTTTCTAACCATTTTGATTAATTGTGCACCAATTTCCAAAGAATTGCATTAAAATTGATTAATCTTGTTTAAGATAATTAATTCAAATAAAAAGCTTAAGTGAATTTTCTATGGAGGTTATGGATCATTTCATTATTTAAAATTGATTCTCAATATCTGTGTCACTTATTGACATGATCTATGGGGTGGCATCCTCAAGCCATAAATACAACAAATATCAGATTTATGGGCACCCATGCTTAATTAATACCTTTTCCTCCCAAATATTTATGAGGATATTTATAGATTTATGGTTGACCCTGATTCATTTGAAAAATTTATAAATAGGAGGGTATAAAACATCATTTCTTAAGCTAAAAATTGTAGACTTATAGTGCAGAATTGTCTTCACATCCTTTTGTGTTGATCATTGTGTCTTATTTACAAGCTTCATTTGATAGGCATAGAATAAATATTTCTTATTTTGAGCCTAGGTTATGCACAGTAGTGGTCTTGAGGCACTGGAGGAACTTGGCATCCATTGTTGACAAAGACAAGAACATTAAATCAAGCCAAAAAACACACTTGGAGCCGATCTTGGATGGTTAAATCATTTGGAAAGGTAATTGGTATTGTTTTCATTCAATTTGTTCTTCATTGTCATTAGCAAACCCTGCATAATAGGTTGGCTTAATTTGTCAAGTTCTTTATGCATTCTTTGTGTTTATATGACTAATATTAGACTAACAACCTTCATAATCCAAAACTACATTTTGTCATAACTGGTGGGACCATAGCATCCATTCAAGCAAGGAAAACATTGTGGAAATTTTACTTTTTCATTTTGGTTATTAAAAATTCTTCAAACACCATTTTTAGCTCATTTTTTCATGTTTCTAATACTTTTTGTGCACACATAGGGTACATAGTGACTACCGACGGTTAGGGACAATCGACCGTGGTTGGATAATAGAGGAAAATCCATTTAAAATTTTGAATTTTGAGCATTTTTTCAAGTTTGTTGCTAACAATTTGGCTTTTTTAAGTCTCTGGTCTGAACCAAATCACTATCCAGAAGGTGTCTTTTGGAGTTTTTATCCTATAATAGGTTAAGCAAAGTTTTTGTTAAAATTATTTCTTGCCTAAAACATTTTTGAGCTTCATTCAAGTTATATTGGTTAAATTGAATCTTTAAGTCTCTAGTATGAATATATTTTATGATCTAGAAGGTTTTCCTTTTAGAGATTTCATGCTAACAAAGTTGATAAGTATTTTTTGAAGCATGACGTTGATGCCTTTGAATCTACAGGTAATTATCAGTTGTTAAGTTTTGTCCTGCAATGGTTGGTTAAAACTTGACCAACAATGGTCTTGAAGGAATCGGTGGCAGTCAAAGATGACTGTCAATGGTCACTATGTTGTCTAAAAAACATATACTTGAGAGCACTAAAACCAAGTTTGCTTGTCTTAAAACTAAAAATGCTTTAAAGCTAAATGAGGTTATCTAAATTTTTATGCTAGGGGTGCCAATTTGAGTTTAATTAAGTCTTTCAATTGGTGCTTTAAATGGGAAAAAAATACATGTTTATGTTGAATTTTTTGTGATCATTTTTTAAAATTTTTTACAACTTAAGGCTAGCGAGCCAAAGAACATCACCAAACACTTCAATTCAGTGCTTTAAAACCAAACTAACTTCAAAGTTTTGTTTTGAATAAGTCATTTATCATTGCTTGATTAAAATTGTTTTAGCAAAAAAGAGTTTGTGCGTGTATGCTCTCCCGCTTTCCCCTACAGGGAACTTATGGGATCAAAAGCATCATTTTCATTACAAATTGTGTCTTAGTCCAAACGCATAAAAATGAAGTTATCTAAGCTCTCCCCAAAACCTGCATAGTTTAGGTGCTCTGAAAATAAACTATAAAGCCTTTTTACTTAGCTTTTATTTTATAAATTTTGGCTTGTGAGGGGGACTTCATTACCTCCCACGAGTTCTATATGAAATATTTGACTTGGGGCTTCATCTCTCAGCATCATCTTCAACTCTTTTTCAAAAGGGGGGTATATAAATTGGGATCACCCTATTAGGATGATGGTTTGAGCGGTTAAACCATCTCTATTAGTGGCAAACTAAGCTCAAAATATTTGATTATTCAAGACATCACACTACATTGAGCAAGTGATGGATGTAGCGGTTGTGAAAAGGACTATACATTTTCATAACAAGCCATTTGATGTAGATCCAATTAACGTGTTATTTGTTTTGTGTGCTAACATGAAAGTTGGTACACATGGTATCTATATAGATGATCGAAAACTTGTAAGTTTTAGTCAACCCCACTTTACCACACCTTGATAGGATCTAGAGTGATAATTAGTTGCATTTGTCTTTTAGTTTTAACTTACTTGGTCATTGATTTGAGTCAAAACTTGCTTGTAAATAAATGTCAATAACCAAACACATTATCCATAATTTCTTGAACAAGGACGTGTTATGTTATCCAAGTGAAAATCAATCTTTTCCTTATTCAAATTTGTCATCTAAAGCATTGTGTTATATCATCTAATTAACACAGTTATGTTGCCCATTTGAGTTTAAACCATTTATCCAATTTTTTAAATTCCTTCATTGATAGTTTAAATTTGAAATTGAATAGTTTAAATTCAAAATTGCACTTTTCTAAGTTCATAAGGTTGATGTGTAAAATCGGGTCCATCATTTTCATTTGACTTGAGGGAACTTGGGTTTAATTTATAATTTGGATTGAAGATCATTTATACACTCATTGTCATTCTCATCATTGGTGGACTCAAGTCATCTTAATCTAGGCTTCGGTATGCTAGTTTACACTTTAGATTGTTGAGTTATCATACCCTCTTCTAATTCATATGATTTAACCTTTACCCAAGGTTGAGTAAATTCATGAATGCCATTCTTCTAATTGTGTGTGGCACTACAACACCCTCCCTATTATAGTCTCTTTGGTACCTAGTCACCTTGTTTAGAAAGGATCAAAACACATACATTGTTTAAACATTTTCAAAACATTGTCCAAATCTTGGAAAATATATAGAATAACCTTTTAGACATGATGCTAAGGTACACTCATAGTGGGGTATTTTGTGGCCCTAGTTGTGAGGTAGAACACTTTTATGGTAGATGCAAGCATTCCATATTGTTTGAAGATGTCACCCTCTTTGAGTCTATTTGTTGAATATCAAACTAATTCATGCTTATTTTTGTGCATCATCCTTGTACTACCCCTTCCATCTGTGCATCACACTTGAAGGTAACCATTTTAGGATATCCTCCTTTGATATGCACATCGTGCTTGAAGGTTACCATTCTAGGTTATCCCCCTTCAATTAGTGTGAGCGAGCAAGCTCCACAATGTGTGAAGGTTACCATTTTAGGCTATTTTCCTTCATCGTGTGCAAGCCCATGAGCTCCACATCATGTGAATGTTACCATTTTAAGACCTCCTCCTTTGGTTTACACAAGCAATCAAACTATGCAGTGTCTAGTCATTACCATTCTAGGCTCATCGTCTGTATTTATTAAGCTTCTTGTTGAAGAACCCTCATTTGATGACCCCTTCTTCAATAGTCTAATTTTTGGAGATCCCATTATTGAACCACAAACCATTTTTTCTACTAAACCAATTGTTCCCCACTTTATAAATTCCATGCCAATCATTGAGCCAAAACAAGAGCCATTACCTCTTCAAGAGCCATGTTATAAGGACCACGATGTATTCAAAATTGATATTTTGCAACCAATTGCTAACCAAGATCACAATGTTATTATTGAAACACCTATTTTTGACAAGTCAATCTGTGATGAACCACTATTAGAATTTGGAAAATAAATGACTGTGACTAAAAATTTTAGTCATGACAACTAAAAATTACTAAATTTTACTATTTTTTTACAACACAATTATAAATAACTAAATAAATGACTAATTTGATCATCAGATAAAAAACATAACTAAATAATTAGTCACACAAATAAAAATTAGACAATATGATATTAAAGTGGGAAATTAAAAAAATGTTTTAAATTGAGAAATTATTGGTGGGAGTGGGTTGTATTGCGTTCATAGCGAATTGGAAAATTGTTGGCGGGAGTGGGGAGTACAATAGAGTGAAAGATTTGATAGAGGTAATTCGATGGGGGAGTGGGGAGTACAATTGAAATTATTTATGCAATGCACCTCTACAAACAAAAATAGGGTTTGTTAATTATTAATGGAGCTAGAGCCGACTAGAGAGGGTTTGTGTGCCAATTTGATGGTATGAGGTGTTTTGGGTTTTAGTATATAAGTATAGCAGCTACTTGCATGGACGATAAAGTTTATTTGGAGAGGACCTGGAGACTTATGAAAAGGTAGGGAAGGAATTTAGATTTTGGTGCAACAAATTTGAAGTCGACAAGGCCTTCTCTAGTGAAGTTGAATTTGGAGATGCCCTCTACAATAAATTCAGAGGTAATTCAAAACCTTAATTATATTAAACATAAAATTTATAGCTTTCTGATTGGCAACTGTATCTAGCTAAGAGAACAAAATTGATGTATTATAAGACATGAGTTACATAAATAAGAGGGTATCTTATCATAAGACATTGACTACCATGTAACAATTTGGAGTTCTTGAGATTATGAAAGAATTTGATGCTTTTATTCATTGTATAATCAATGCAATGTAGTGATCATATCTTGAAGTTTTCTATTTGTGTTCCATGCTATCATGCATGGGCATGGTATTAATTTTTAATTTTGTAACCAATTCACCAACCTAATCTTTGAGGCTCTTTTTCACTAAGTCTTCATGGTATGGGTAGTGCATGTACATCATAATTAGTTTATTATTGGTTCGTGTAATTTACAGTAGTTACATAGCCAACTAAGAACTATAACCATATAGACAATTCTAATTTTAGCAAACTATTTTTTCATTAGTTTCCTCTATGAATTTCGGAGCATAAGGAAATTGAACTTGTAACATGCATCCAAATTTCATTTCCTTTGATCACTTTGCCATTAAACGACGGGCTCATGTCCCTAGCCTAGACCTCAATGCTTGGGTAACATTGTGTGCAAGCCTAATCTATTAATCGCATAGAATCCTAGAAGATGGTATCATATGGCATAGTTGAAAGTTATGCTTGTTCATCAAATCAATGTAGTCACCAAGCTATTTTAATTGATATTATATGTCCACACATGGGAGTATATCAATTTTTAGAATAAGTCATCTTATCTCAACATGTTAATAATCTATGCTAGTAAGTAATTCTCAAAGTTAAAAAAAAGAATTCATTAACCTGTTTGTTAGTGTTTGTGTATTCATTAACATTGACAAAATTGTCATATGTTTAAATGCTTGTGGTTCATCAATAAAATAAGCATAAATTTTGTGTTCCATTGCTAAAGCATTTCTTTAATTATCATCTAGACAAAGAAGGCCCTCAATAAAACATGGATAAAAATAACATTTATTTATTTCCAATCATAAAAAGAACATCTAATTTTGTAGAGTGATGCCCAACTATATTTCTTGAATTTGAATTGTTGCAGAGTGCTCTAATTCTAATTATGTAGAGTGCTCTGTATCTTAATTTTGTTAAGTGCTATGAATTTTAGATGTATTAGATCTTGAGTAAGTTGAGTTTTTCAGATTTCTATTTAATTCTTGAAATAAGAAACTAAATCAATGTCGAAGGTTGAATATGGATCAATACCATGTATATGATGAAATAGTAGCCGATGAGAGGGACATGGACTGATATCCATGTCCATGTAATGATTGTCTTGGTGGAAAGGTGAAAAAAGAAATGTGATTTATCAACATATGATAAGATATGGGCATAATGGTATAATCCCTTGGGATTACAATTGTTATGAAGATATGATAGAATTGTAGAGTGTGAGAGATGAAGAGAAAACACACATAGATGAAGTCGCACCAAACATAGATGAAGAGGTAGCAATGTTAGATGAAGGGTTTGAAGTTGATAGAATGTTGATTGAGGGTCTAAACGATGATTGGGCCAAGTCAATGGAGGATGCTTTAAACCCTGTGTATGCTAATTGCAAGTTAAGTCATTTGATAATAATCCTTCAAAATTTTAACTTGAAAGTGGTGCTTGGTTGGACAAATAAGAGTGTAGATCAATTATTGGCATTATTAAGTTTGTTGTTACCACCTAACTCCAAATTTCCAAAAAAACTAAGTTAATGTAAAAAGCAAATCACTAAGCTAGGCTTAGGGTATGAAAACATCCACACATGTGTGAATGGTTGTGTATTATTTCACAATAATCTTGCAAGTGAGAGTGAATGTCTGAAATGTCATGAAGCGAGATATAGACAAGGGTTGAAATTAGTTGTGGTTCCTAGAAAGGTTCTTTTCCACTTTCTAATAATTCCACGATTACTCTGAATTTATAGGTGTGGAGACATTGTTAAACCTATGCAATGGCATGCCCAAAATAAGAACACCAATGGAAAATAATGACATGTTTCTGATTCTAAGACATGGATGGAATTTGATAATAGATGGCCTGCTTTTTCTCAAGATCCTCATAATATAAGGTTGGGTTTGGCTCTAGATGGGGTGAACCCATTCTCAGATCAAAGTACTAAATGGTCAACTTGGCTAGTGTTTTTAATAAATTATAACTTGCCTCCATGGTTAGCAACTAAACTATTTTGCTTAATGCTATCATTGATTATACCAGGAAAGAAAAGTGTGACTTCAGATACAATAGATGTTTATCTAGAGCCATTATATGATGAGCTAAAGGAATTGTGGAAAGGGATTGAAGCAATTCAATCTTTAAGGGATGGTCATTACCAACAAAGATATTGGGAGAGAGAATGTATTGCATGTCACAGATGAGGATGAGAAAGAAAATCAGGTAGATGTAGACATGAGTGATCATGATTATGATCTTGTTGGCAATGTAGATGATTATGATGATGTTTTGTCACCTTAACTAGCCTCTCACCTTAACTTGTTAGCTTGCCATCTAAAATTTGGTTATATGTATGGTGAAATTTATTATTTAATGTAATAAAGATTTGAGTATAGATGTGCTTATTCATTATTGTTTTATTGATACAATTTTGAATGTAATCATCATTATTTTGTTGGTACATTATATACAAACTTTGAGATGTTCACTACTGATTTAAAGTGCATTTAAATTAAGGTTCAATCATTCTTCTTAGTTTTCTTACTTTGGTTGAAATTAATTTTGTTTAGTTAGAATATAATTTTTTGTATGTCCTATATGTTTTCTAGATGCTAGACTTTTCTAACTTCTCCAGAACTGCTAGATATGAAAAGAAGCAAGAAAGGTCTAAAGGTATCAAATAATGCAACAAAATACCTGTGAAAGTAAATAACTCTTTAAAATCCTGACAATAAATTGTAGTCATTTCTTTGATATTTAGATAGTTTTAATTTGTAATACAACTTCTAGCCTCCACATTCATTGAATATGCTTGTGTGAAGGAAACAATAATGAACATTTATGATTTAATAATACATATAGATATCTTAACATTAGTTAAAAAAAATATTTAACCTATGCTATTAAACAATTTGTGTGAAAGAATAAGTAGAATTCCCTGTCATTCTCCCCCTTATTGTTATTCTCCCCCTAACTTTAGTACTGTCATGCTGTTATGGATCATGCCATGTTTTACTGCTTCAATTCTTCTCCTTTGACATCAATGACAAAGGTGCTGGTCAATTAACCCCCTGACTTAAATCTCCTCATCAACTTGTAGTGAAAAAAATTTAAAAGACTAGAACTAGAACAAGAGGTCAACGACGAATATAAGACTAAAATACTCAAGGTACAAGGGTTCCATACTTATGCAAAATTTTAAAAAATGACAACCCCTATGTTAGAACCTCCAAAATTTTCCTAGTTTCATTATCATAACTAGCCTTGAGCCCAATGACTAAAGCCCTGATTCTTATGCTAAAAGTCTCTCTACCTAATTAAGCCTCCTCATTATAAATAAAGAAATGATCTCTTGGGTCTGAGTAACATTGAAAACTAAAACTAACAGATTGCAAAATTAGAAAATTATTCAATCTTTTCAATAAAATGATATCTAAAACATTGTATTCATAATATACCCCTATATTCCCACCTAAAATACTTTAAAAAATTCAATACCATATCTCCGCAAGGGGTAAACAGTGACATTGCGGCATGGTGGTAAACAATCACTCAACTTCTAGAATTAACCCATCATCTCACAGGAGTCTAAAGGGGTGTTTACGGGGTGACAATATAAGACTGTTTAACCCATTGTCCTACAATAAGCAAAGTGAAGGTGTGTGGTATAGTGGGGAGAGTAAAATACTAAATCTACCATACCAATACCCCTTAGAGGTATTGATATGATAGAGTGGTACTATGATACAAGCTATCAAAGCATTTAAATCGTCAGTGGTAATGATTACACCTCTAAACATGAACTGTTTGATTTTTCAAGATCAAAGGCATGTATTCAATCTTGAAATATGGATAGATTTTAAAATATTTTGTAGGAATTGACATTAATAGTGAGGTGACTGAGCTCAATAGCAAATATAATTGAGATTTGATGCCATTTTTGTAATCATTCACACAGCTCAGCATACCAGAGGTAAGGGAGTTCAAGGAGGAAGACTCTGCATCTATTATTTCATCAAGTAAGGTCATAGAAACCCTTTATAGCAAGTGTATAAGAACTGAATTTTCTAAATTCTACAAGTAGACACTAAACTAAAAAAGGTACAAATACTTTTCAACTAACCCAGTCAACCTTCAGGTGGTTAGTAACTTAAATTTGCTTGTTTTAGTCTTGATTGGGTAAAAGGCAATATATTCTATTTTGCTATTTTGTTTCTTTTTCTCCTTTCCATTGTCCTTATCTTATTCATCTTTTGGCAGTGCATCCAAGTTTCTATGCATGTGAGGGATCCATATAACTATTATGGAGGATCCTCTTCAATCATTTACTTTTTTTCTAAAATAGTTGGATGTGTCTTTAAAACCCAATTACTTATTATCACATCAATAGTTGGTTATATGTAGTGGCTATGGGCTCTTGTAGGTGAAAGTCTGCAGATGCTATGGGCAATCTATAGGTGAAAACTTACATTTGCTATGAATAATCTATAGGTGGAAAGCATGTAGCTTAGCAATTTTTACGAGCAACCTATAAGTGAAACCTGCAGTTGTTACGAACAACCTATAGGTAGAAACCTGTAGGTTGACAATTGCTACAGGCTAGAAGCCCCTTTTACAGTGAACTTCTCTATAAGTGTTGTGATCAATGAAAGATTATTTTAGTCTTATTCTACACTTCAAATGTCTGTTAAATAAGGTTACACAAGTATAATCTAATCAAAGAAAAAACATCATTAATCTATAACATAATATTTATATATTAATTCACACATATAATCATTAATTCATTCATTTACATGAGTCATGGATAGTTCTAGGGATTCATACAGGAAAAATATATGCAACTGGGTATGGAGGAGGTTATAAATAGAACAATTAGTGGTCTCATTACACCCCCTACTTAATCTCTTGCTTGTCCTCGAGAAAGCCTTATGTTCATTTTGAATCCAAAATATTTTCTAAAATATAAGGGCTCAGTAAAATTCATCCCTTCAAAGATATAAAAACCTTTAGCATAATCTATGCTTTTCCATCTTTTCTTTTCTACCTCTCTGTTAGCTGGCACATTCTCTTTCCAATCAAGAATTAGGAACCAAAACATGGGTGGATGAAATATCAACCCCAACCAACTTATCCTTATTTTTTTGACAAGTTCAATGTACATATATATTTTGTGTATTACCTCTCTGAGGTTTTGAGGGGAATAAGGTTCTTTTGATTTCAGGGTATCTGAAGCTCTGCCCATCTGTGCAAATAGAAAACAATTTTTTTTTCCATCTCCCTCCATGAGGCTCAAGTAGTGGTTTTAGACCTCTAATTTTTTTTGTGTGACTCATGCTCATGGAGTATTTACATTCATAAAATCAATCCATTCTTCTATTATAGCTTTTGAATCAACATATTCACCCTTAATCATTAGGGTAGCCTCTTTTTCTTTCTCTTGATAGTCCTCAACTTGTTTCATTGAGGATGTATGAGGTAAATCTATTAAATTAGACATCCCTAGGTATATATTTGGATTCCACTTTATGTCATGTGACACAACATACCAATGCATGTAAAACTCACTTAATTGTACCTAAATATCAGGGTTAGCATGCTTATAGACCTCAAAGAAAGACTTAGAATCACATACCATGTATGACTGATCACTGTATATTCTGTCATATTTGAATATGAGCCACCTTTCTTCTAAGTATAAAATATATACCCTATAGGTTGATCTGAATTCCATTAACATCTCAATGGTCTCATGCATGTTAGTGATCTTCTCTTTCAAATAATTGATCCTAGTCTCAGCCCTTTCTAGGCTTTCTTTTAAATTTTTCTGTTGCTCCCTTTCTTCAACATATACTGTAAACCTTTCTATCAACTACTTATGATAAGTTTCATTATCACTTAACTTTTGCTCAATAAATCTAAAAAAGTCATCATTTTCTACTGGCCTAGCAGCTGAGAGGTCTACATCAATTACTTCTTTTACTATAGGTACTTTTGTAGTGGTCTCTACAAAATAAAACTTATTATGGAATGGTACCAAATCCAGAGCATTATCTAATCTAGGTTCTTCTATGGGTACACTAATGCCATTTGTAGGTAAGGTGGATGAAATTGCTGCAGGCACTTCTAAAGGAGTTGTTGTAGACTCCTCCAATGTCCTTTCCTTGCTTGACTCTTCTTCCATAGATGGATTTATAAATTATGTTGGCCCCAGAAGTGTTTCCAAGCCTCTTTTTACTTTTAACTCTATTATTTTGTTTTTCAACCTATATATCTCTTTCATGGCTTGTTCTAAAGTTTGGAACTCATGATCATGAGGAACTATGTCTTGCTTTGCTACTTCTTCCATGGTCCTTTCTTCAAGTAATTCTTCCTCTTTTACATGCTGATATGACATTATTATTTCTTCTTATATATACCCTATTTTTTTGAGTAGTTCTATGTCTTTTTCTTCCAATCTGGGTTGCTCAGGAGATTACATTTCCTCTTCCTTTGCTGACTCTTCTTCAGTAGACCATTCTGCTATCTCAAACCCATCAGAAATCTTACAAATTATGGGATCCTTCTTCTTCTCTTCATCCTCACTGATGTCTATAGGTGAGGATGTTAGGGTTGACCTTTGTCTTTTAATTATTTGAGACCTCTTAGGAGGAGGTCTCTTTCTCTTTGATGCAAAGGGTTTCTTCCTTTCAGTCTTATTTTTCTTTTTAGAAGGGGGAGATTTGAAACTTGATTCTCTTATGTAGCTGGTGATGGAAGAACTTCTTGTTGAGGATCAAGTTTTATGGCATCCACTTCTTCTTGTGCAAATAGTGATGGAAGAGTCTTTTCTGATTTTGAAGGAGTCATGGTGGAAGATCTACTTCTTATGTTGAAATAGTTGGAACAACAGGAGAAGGAATATCCTATCCAGTTTTTTTTGGTGGACTTTCTTCCTCTGTATCCTCAAGAGGTAACACTAATTTTATTAATATTTTCTTACCCATAGCAACTACACCTGAGACTATAGTAGCTATGGGTTGACCAATTGTACTAATGCCTGCATTATCCTCTTGTGTTGTTTGTTGGACCTATCCCTTGGGAGATTTATCCTCATTGTTTCCCTCCTCTTGTTGAGGTTCACCAGTCCTTAAGGTTATAAACTATTCCCAATTAAGATCAGGTCTAGTATCTCTTATTCCTTATTTAACCAACAACCAAATTAGATAATGATGAGATAAGGCTTTCTCTACCCCACTTTGGTATTCTTTAGACATTTTTTTCAAGATATTTCACAAGTGGTTTGGGACATTAATAGTCTTACCATGCCTTAAATGATTCAAAAATTTAAATTGGAGAGTATAGATCAAGGAGTACCTATCTTCACATGTCAGATATTTGATGATATATAAGACCACTTATCTCCAGGCTAGGGGTAGACTGAATCTCTCCACACCTCCTTTCTTAATCACTAACCTTTCATTGTCTTGACAAAACTGTTCTCTACCTAGTTGGCCATTAGGTTTTTCTTCCCAATTTTCTCTACTTCTTGACAACTTAGTAACCTGGCTTACCATTTATTCTGTAACTAGAAATGTGATGCCAAATACTATTGTATATTCTCCTATAAAATACACTATAAATTCTCTAGTGAGAGGTTATGGAAAATGCTACAATTTCTCAAAATAGGTAGCCCATCCAAACCTACTGAAGATGGCTTAGTTTTTTGGGTCTCCTTGCAACTATTTATGGTTCGAGGGTTCCCTTCTCACTATTGAACCTTCCATTTTGGCCAGTTTATATTTCTATAAATTTTTTCAAATAGATCTCTCTTTAAAACACCCAATTTTACCTTTAGATTTTTGTTTGTAACGAAGCAAGTTTTTTCAATAATGACAGTTTTAGTTACAGACTGCAACCATGTCTTGCTTAGCTCTTTTTGTGAATGAGCTTTGATCTCGAAGTGGAAAATAATAAAATTAATTGTTTTCTCTAATTAAATATGGGTGTAATTATGGCATAATCATGGTCTTTCAATCTACACATGTAGATTATCATGTGATCGATTACTCGAAGCATTTCCCCCCCATGTGAAGTGTCACTTGTTCCAAAATGATGTGGTATGTGTAGGATGTAAAAAGATAGGACGGGGTCATAATGAGGGTTTTGATTGGTGATTTGGCATAGCTCATGACAAGACTTGATGAATGATGTTTTAATGATTAAATATTCTATTTAATATAATGCATGCTATATTAAAAAAATAAAGTGCTTTTTTATAATTAAAATCTACATCATACCTTTATAACCATTTATTCATAGGGTTGTGGCATAGGAAATCTACATATGAGTGTTTTTCAAAATGGAAGCTTAGCTTATTGTTTCCTCATGCAATTATTATCCTAGTAGTCATGATTTTGTTGTATTGTTACCCTTGGGTAATTATGTGATCGTAGTGTTATGTCCTTTAATTATGCCCTCAAAAACCTACAAAGCACTGAAGTCATGGTATGAGAGATTATTTTCATCTTTCTACAAGGTGGTTGCTGTAGATCTTTGTTTATTATCCAAGTCAGATCCTTTATAATCATGGAGGAGGGTGGGTGATGGCATTTGTTTCTCTTAATCTCCTCTGTACGAGCTTACTGATGGCTTGTTTCTCTTTTGTCTTACTCCCAGTAAATGAGGATGTTTGATGATGGATTCTTTGTTTAGTAAACTTTTAATTTGGTAATCAACTAGTTTATCAAACTTGGGACCTATTCTCTAGAAAAGATCCCAGATCTCTCTTATTGGCAAAGTGAAATTATTTTCCATGAAGTGACCAAAAGCTAAAAATGGTCCTTTTATATCCCTGTAGTCATAAATTTTGATCTGTAAGATTCCAAATAGAGAGTGGAAGTGTATTCCTTTATTGTAACACTTACTTTGTTACTTAAGGGTATGGTCATTCCTTAGCAATGTTTAAAATTTTTTATCTAATTTTCCTTCAATCCTCTAACTTGTTTGGTGTCTTTTATGAATTTGTCAATAGCCCATAGCCAAAGCCATAGATCATTGTTTGTGAGGAATTAACCTGAAGCTACTAGATAGGTGTATATACGGATTAGGATGTACCTACAACAACTATAGGTTTAGCCCATAGACACTGCAAAGTTATGCCCAACCATGAGGAAGGTGCTTGTAACAACTATAGAATAACCCATAACAACTAGAGGTATGATATTTTTTGTCCTTGTAGCATCCACATCTTCATGGCATATGAATTCTAACATATTGACACCTTTTGTATCTAACATCCATTCTATATCAAATAACGGGAAGTTAATTTTTGTTTAATATGTCTGGTGCATGCTTTTAGGTTTCTTATCATCATTTTCTAGTTTCTTATAAATATTTATCGAATGTTTATATGTGTTATCAAATGTTTTATATCTCAATATAATGTGTATTTTTTTTAATTTTGCATTAATGTATTGATAAACTCCAAGAAGGGGATAAATTTGGGGTGTTGGCTCCATTTGATGTTGTTGCTATGGGCACTGGACGGATTCACTCACTATCTATTGTACATGGAGTCAAATTAAAAAAAATAGAAGATGCAAATGTAAATATTTTAAATGTCACAAATACATTTTGCTTATGAAGAGAAAATAGATGGAGCTATCCATATGAAAGAGAAACAAGGAACCTTCACACAGTACGTGGCCACTAAAATATTTACAAAAAATGACATAGTTGATGTTTATCATGTACTTTCTATTAGACAACTTGGCCCACTACTTTATGCAGTAATTTGAATGTGTTGTTCAGGTATCTTTATCATGGTGTATTTGCAAGAGTTGGAAACTCTTAGACTTTGACATTTTTGATTGTGTGTGTGTGTGTGTGTGAACATCGTATAGTTCATCAAAATTTCATTATATTTTTAATTGTAGATTACTTTTTTTAATGATGATGTTGAATTAATCTTTTAAATTCTAGCATGTTGTAGCTTGTTTGTATATGTAATGTTTTTATTTGCTTTTATGTTTTAATTCAAGTTTAATAATATGTTTATTTCTACATTATAGAATTTATGAAATTTAATAAATTATTCATATCATATAAATGAAAATTTACTACTAAACTAGTAGTAAATATAATGTTTATGTAATTAATAAATAATTTATCAATATACTACCAGTTGACAGAAATCAGTGAATAAAAACAATTAAATAAACTACCAAATGACAGTAATTAAAAATTAAAATAACTAAATTTACTACCAATTAATGGAGATCAGTAAATTAAAATGACTAAATATACTACTAATTGATAGAAATTAATGAATAAATATGATTAAATATATGAATAATTGATGGCAAAATAATGATTAAAATGACTAAATATACTACCAATAGACAGAAATTAATTAATACAAATGATTAAATATACTACTAATGGATGAAAATCAGTGAATAAAAATGACTAAATATACTACCAATTAATGATAATTAATGAATACAATAACTAAATAAATGAATACCATGACTAAATAAATGATCAATTAAAAATAATCAACTATTAAAGTAATGACTAAATATACTACCAAATTGATAAATCAAAACAATCAATATATGACTAAAATTGGTCTAGTCATAAATTTGATTGTGTTATAAATGACCAGAAATAAACTACTAATAGTCATGTGACCAAACTTTGTCATTTATATGCAATTTTTGGTAGTTTTTTTAGTCATTTATTGATATTTTCTACTAGTGAATCACCTATTCATATGTTACCTATTTTTAAAGAACCTCATCTCCTTGACAAGCCAGTCTTTGCAATGTTATCTCTTGATTTTTTCTCACTCATTGAGGAGTCTCTTTTTTATAGACAAGATTCTGTTGAGTCATCCCTTAAGTGGTACCCTCTCTTTGATGGAGTTCACTTAGACGAGCCAGTCTATGTTGAACCCTTCCTAGATGAATCACTTTTTATTGAGCCCATTATACCATCATAGGCCATCACTGGTTCGATACCAAGCATTCAAAAAAACATTATAGAAACAACCACATCAGAAGAATAAACAACATTAGAGTCAAGTTTCCTTTCTAAATCGACATCAGATTTAGCATCAGAAGTAGAATCACTATCAACATTGATATTGTTGGTTGAATATTTTGTTGATCAACGTACTGATAAACAAAATAGGTCTGATCAGTCAAAGTAGGAAGACTAGTCATCCAAATGTGCAATTTTTAACCACATCAAAAGGAGACTGATCTCTCCTCTCATCAAGGGGAGGTTCCTTATAGGTATGCTATATATATATATATATATATATATATATATTAACAGAAAATAATACTCAAGGGTAGGACAAATCATCCATCTCTCTTTCTTTAGAGATGATGCGTGTAGATCACAGGAGAAACTCAAGGAACATGACAGAAAGCACTCCTCTTCTTTCAGAAGTACTATTCAGCAAGCCACAAGAATACTTCAGGTACTAACAACAAAATGTAGCAAAAGATGTAATAACCAGCAAATCGAGATGCAGCACAAAGTCTTCACCTGGATTGCTCAAGAGTAAGATACGAAGAACAAGGAGAGCACAAAGTTTTCTCAAAGTCCTTTACACAGAAATGAAAATAAAACACACTGAAAGGCAATTATGGGGGCACAAAGTCTCTCCACAGTTAACTCTTAAGGATAGATTTTTGACTAATTTCACTAATCCTGCTTGTTAAATTAAAGGAACAGAAAATACATCAAGGAAAAAGAGATAAGAACAGTTTCCTTAACAACAAAGATATCATAGCATAAAGTCTAAAAATCCATTTGCTTTCTTATTCGAATAACAAAATATGATAAACAAACTGAGCTCAAAGTCTCAAAAATGCCTTTCAATATGGGCAGAGGTTCGTTCTAATTGTTAAAAAAGAGATGCATTTACAATAGAAGTGAGTCTCTTATATAGCCATTTAAAGAAGAACTCGGGAACAGTAACACATCATGTTGTGTTGGAATTTGTTAAGAAGATAGACTGGAACTTGGGGGCATTTTACCCATTTGATTTTATCAATGTAGAGAAACAAGTCACAGTTATTGAAAGTGTGCAACTTTCAATGTCCACCTGGCGATCTGATCTTACCTTCATCATTCCTCCTTTCCTGGTTAATTGAATTGGGTCTTGGATTCAGTTTGCCGTTCAATTCCTTCCTCGCTTTCTACTGGTCTTGGCCTTGAATCCTGGGAATGCATTCTGGTCTGTAAGTTCAAAGGATCAATAATTATTTTGTTGTCTTCAATTTGACGTTCACGTGCCCGTCACTATGTTTCCAACGACTAGTCGGCTGTGTTGAATTTGACGTCTTCGGGCGCATCACCCCTTGGACTTCTTTTGGCTTTTTGATTGGCACTTTTCAAAATTGGGCTTGCCCTTTTAGGGCTTGAGAAATAACCCATTTTGATTTGGAATAGCCTCCAGCAAGGGTATCTATCTTTTGGGCAGTCTTTAAATGGCGTTCAAGCTTCTTCAGGTGACCCTTCGGCTTCAGGAAGTGTCTTCAAATTCACAGTCGAGAGTCCCCCGCAAGGGCACCTGCCCTTCAGGGTCCTTCGATAGCCCTTCGTAAATTCCCCCCAGGCATTTCCCCATGGACGTTTCCCGCAGACATTTTCCCCGGGGAGAATTCCCGCAAACAAAAAGTTTGGGGAAAATTCCCGAGGACGAAAAGTTTGCGGAAATTTGTTCCACCAAGTCCTTGAACAAGTCTTCGGATTTTTTGCTCGCATTCACTTCTTTGATTTCTTTTTGACTTTTTGTCTGAAGGAATTCCTTCGAACAAAAATTTGAAAGAATTATGTCTTAGCCAATTTTAAATGCCTTAAATAAATTTGAAAGAATTACCTTTCAGCTTCCTTGAAAATGACCCTTTCGAAGGGTGATTTTATAGATTAAGTGTCCTCTACAAGGGCACTTGTCCTTCCCGAAGCTTCCTTTTGCATTGAACTGCCCCTTTGAACTTTGGTGATGAACCAACAGTTGAACCGTTTCATTGAACCAATCGGTTGAACCAAGGCTTTGAACTAAAATGGTTCAAGCCAATGGTTCAATTGGATGAACCGACTGAATGAACTAAGCATTGAACCAAACATTGAACATGCCTTTGAACCATGTCTTTGAACCAAAATGTTGAACCTTTTTGTTGAACCAAGATGTTGAACCAACCGTTGAACCAAGTTTTGGTTCAACGGTTCAAACAAAGCTTTAAACCGACTGACGAACCATTTGATTGAACCAAAAGACACTGAAACAAAGGGAATGAACCACCCGAGTAAATAAAGCATTGAACTACTTGGTTGAATCGAGTCATTGAACCGTTCCTTTGGTTGATCCAGCCATTGAACCTTGAACCCGTTGAACCTTTGAACCAAAGTGGTTCAATGGTTCAACGGTTCAAGGGTTCAAGCCACCTTTATTTGGCCAAGTGTTTTGAAGATGATGAACCAATTGAAGCGATTGAACTTTTGCCAAAGACATTGAACTTGTTGAACCTTGAACCCGTTGAACCTTTGAACCAAGTTTGGTTCAATGGTTCAACGGTTCAATGGTTCAATTCCTTTTTGTTTGAATGCTTGCCGATAGACATTTTTGATTGAACTTAGGCTTTGAACCAATCCTTTGAACCAAAAGACTTGAACCAGAGGATGAACCAAACATTGAACCTGCTGTTGATGTTTGCCAATGGAGATTTCTATTTGAACTAAGGCATTGAAACAATCTCAAAAAATGACTAAGTGTTGAAAAACTGAGTCTTTTGACTAAAACCACCTGCAAAAGCCTTTGAACCTGTAGAAATGACCTGCCTGCAGAGTCCATAGAAACCAAGTCCATAGATTTTCTCTAACCTTGAAAGAGTTCATAGAAATCAACCTATAAAGCCCATTAAACTTGGCCTACAGAGTCCGTAGATTTTCCTTTTCCTGCACAGTCCATAGATTTTTCTTCCTACTGAGTCCATAGATTCAAGCCTGTAGAGTCCGTAGATTCAAGCCTGCAGAGTCTGCAGATTCAAGCCTGCAGAGTCTGTAGATTTATGAAAAGCTTGAAAACTAAAGAATTTGAATGCCCAAGAAATTTTTTGAAAAGAGAAGAGATAATTTTGGTCTGTAAGACCAAAATAGTTCAAATGTTGTCCCAAAAATGAGCTGATAGCTTTTGGGGGACAACAGCTGGCTCTAGTTGGGGAACTTCTGTCAATTTCAAAAGGAATTGAAAGGAGTAGAATCTAGAATCTACAGTGTCTTTATGTGTACCATTGGGTTACGGAGTCATGCTACCCAAAAATGAAAGGCTCCAAAAATGGAAACAAACAAAACAAAATAGAAATGAAAATTGTACAAATATACATATATACAGATGTAAAGATCTGACACTTCAAGAGTTGAAATGTTTCAGATACTGCCCATTGTGGGGCAGAGAAAAGAGTGTGCCATCCTGATATTTCAATAGAAAGCTATTTTCACCAATGTGCTGATGAATTATAAATGGGTCTCTCCAAAGGGATTCAAACTTTCTATGCATCCCCTTTGGTTCTCTTCTTTTGTCCCATAGCAGGACTTGATCCCCAATCTAGAAATCACAATCTCTGGCCTTCTGATCAAAGAGTTTCTTTACCAGAATTTGATGAGCAGCAATTCTATCCACCACCATGGTTCTTTGTTCTTCCAGCTCAGCCAGGCACATGATTCTTTTGTCAAGAGAACTTTCATATGTCTGATCTTCAATTGCCTTTGTCAATTTCAAGGCTGTCAATTCTAAGGTGATTCGTATCTCAGCATTGATACCATAAAGGAGCTAAAAAGGAGACATACCAATTGCCCTCTTTGGTGTGATTCTGTCTACCCATAGGGCATCAACCAATGCTTTATGCCATGTTCTCTGATTGTCATCTGCTAGCTTCTTGATAATAGTTACCAAATTCTTATTGCTAGAATCAACTTGTCCATTCCCTTGTGGAAAATAATCAGAAGAGTGAGAGAGTGTAATTCCATAATGAAAATAGAATTGCGTAATCTCTTGAGAGGTGAAACAAGCTGCATTATTAGTATCAATTTTAATTGGAACTCCAAACCTAGAAATAATATTCTCTTTAAGGAAGTTGCATACAACTTCTAAAGTAGCATGCTTAGTTGGGATTGCTTCTACCCACTTGGTGAAATAATTAGTTGTTGTAAGGACATAATCATGTCCAACACTTGAAGATGGGTTTATTGTCCCAATAAAATCAAGCCCCCATTGCTGGAAAGGTTCTTCTATGATCACTGGCTTGAGAGGCATAACAGCTAACTTGGGTCTTCCAATAAATTGCTGACAGAGTTCACATTTCTTTACCCACTTATGTGCATCTTGGAAAAGAGTTGGCCGGTAATACCTAGCTCGTAGAATCTTGTGAGTAGTCATAGGAGCAGAATTGTGTCCTCCACAAGCCATATTATGGAAAGATTTCAAAAGCTGGGTTTGTTGTTCTTTGTCTACACAATGAAAGAATACTCCATCTATGCTTCTCTTGTACAGGCCGTTATCTCAAAGGACAAAATTGGCAACTTTCAACCTTGATTGTCCTCCTTTCTTTGTAATACAAATGAGCAAGACATTCGCCATAAGGAAATGAGCGATACTTGAATACCACTCATTGGGGAGTATCTTCCACTTCGGCTTCTTGATGCTGTGTGTCTTTTGGCTTATTGTCAATAATTAATTGGCATAAACCTTTACCCCTGACCAGCTTTGTCAACTTGATGTCTAGATCAAAATCTTGGATCTTTGCAATCTAATTACCTCTTTTTGTGCCAAACTCCTGCTGAGTTAATATAGACTTGACTGTAGTATCAGGCACTAGGGCAGTAGTATGCAAATTTAGAATATAGAAGCATAAATGTTTGACTGGTTTCACTAAGGCATAAGCATGCTTCTCTATATTTTAATACTTCATCTCATGAGTTTTGAGAGGGAAACTCATGAAAGAGATAGGAGATTCCATACCTTCCTTATCCTATTGAATAAGAATCACTGAAAGAGTGTGTTCAAATGCATAGCTGTATATGATAAAATCCTTATTATAATCTGGGCAAACCAAGGTAGGGCACGAGCAATGGCGGTCTTAATATCTTGAAATGCTGATTTACCTTCTTTAGTCCAGTTGAAGATGGTATTCCCTTTCATCATGTTTATAATATGTCTAGTCTTCTCAGCAAATTTGGGGATGAATCTCTGTAAGAAATTCACCTTTTCAAAGAAAGAATGAACAACATTCTTACTTGTAGGTAGATTAAGCTCTTGAATAGATTTGACTCTGTCTGAGTCAATCTTTATGCGTTCTTTGGACACAATGTGTCCAAGGAGTTTCCCCTCTGTTACTCCAAAAATAGACTTTTTAAGATATAAGAAAATACCATTTTGGCGGTAGCGCTCTAGCACTTGCTGTAGGTGGCGTACATGATCAGATCGACGCTTTGAAAAGATAGTCAAATCATCAAGGTATACCACTATGAATTTACCAATAATATCTTTGAAATCTAGATCCATAGCTCTCTGAAAAGTAGCACCAGTATTTATTAGACTAAAAAGCATTCTCTTATATGCAAATGTACCCCAAGGCATGGTGAATGTAGTCTTGTGTTGGTTTGTTTCACCAACTTCAACTTGATTATAATTTGAAAAACCATCCAGCATTGATAACATCGCTGCACCTGTCACTGTTTGAAGCACTTGATCCATATTGTGCAAAGGATAATTATCCTTCAAAGATGCTTGATTCAGATTTCTTAAATCTACACAAATACAGATTTTGCCACTCTTCTTCCTTATAGGCACTATGTTCATAATCTATGTAGAATAATGAATTAGAAAGATGATTCTAGAATTTAACATCTTTTGTATCTCAGATAAAAATAGTACCTGATATTTTTAGATTATACTGTTTGGACTTTTGCTTGTAGGGCATTGAGTCAGCCTTGAGAGGAATGTTATGGTAGATTTTCTCTGGTCTGAGAGACTTCAAGTCTTCATAAGAATATGCTAAGACATCCATGTATTGATAGAGTAAAGAGGTGAACTTGAGTCTTTCTTCAGGGGTGCAACACTTACCAATATTGATCATCTTGGGATTTTCTTCAGTAAACAGATTCACTTGATCAAATCCTTAAGAGAAAATCGAGTCTGTTTGCTATTTTTTAATGAATCTATCATGTTTGTCAAACAGCTTTTCAAGAGAAACCAGGCCTTTAGAAATTTTATTTCCTTTCAGCTGTAAGAATTCTTCATTTATATCTGAGCTGAATTCAGACACATATTCATTTTTCTGAGGTTCACTGCCTTCAAAACATAGTTGTTCAAAATTATATTTTCATTCTAGGAAGGCAATGATTTGATGATCATCATTGAATACTTGACAATGATCAAGATTGTCAGAAATACTTGGTCTATAGACCAACTCAATGGTATACTTGTCTTCTTTGAAATCTGAATGAGGAACTAAGAGAGTTCTTGAAATATCAAGTGCATCAGCTCTGTCATTAGACTCTCTGGGTATGGCAAAAATGTTGAAAGCATCAAAACTTTCAATTTGGTCCCAAACCAAGTTACAGTAGTGGTGTAATATTTCATTCTTAGTTTGGTATAAATTTCTCACTTGACAAACTACTAATTCAGCATCCCCTTTGGCATGAAGAAACTTGATGCCTTTTTCTTGAGCAGCCTTCATGCCCAACAACATAAATTTATATTCAGCTGTATTGTTAGTGTTGCTGAACTGTAATTTGTAAGATGAAGGAAACATATCTCCTTGAGGAGATATCAAGGCAATCCTAGCTCCTGAACTGGTAGAGGAACAACTACCATCAAATTCCAAAGTCCATATCTCATCTAATACTGATTTTTCTTTAGACTTTTCTTTATCAGAGATGGAGGATCTTTCTTGGTTTGTGCTGCAGCCTACTAGTTCTTCTACTATTCTTGTTGAACTAATTTCTAAGTTGATACTTTCAGGTGTTTCATGCATTTCATCTATAGACAGAAAATAGCTACCCATACCTACGGATTCAAAAAGAATTTGAGCTTCAGGGGCTGATGTCTGGGTGACCACATACTTTGCTTCCTTTTCAGGGAGCAATCTCTTCATCACGCCTTGGACAGGGATCCTTGCCTCAGATAAATCCATGCTTAGTTCTCCTCCCACATCTTTGCAAAAATTTCATCCAAGCAAAATGCCATAAGATGCTGAGACATCAGCCACCAAGACAGTCATCTTAATTCTCTTGTCTGAAAAGGCTACAAATGCAAATTGGGCATTTTTGATTTGCCCCAGCAATGGTACTTGCTTGTTCTCCATGGAGAAGCATCTCCCAAAGGTTTTGGTCAATGTAAGACCAAGAGACTCAGCTAATTTAGCTGGCATGACATTATCAGATGCACGTGAATCTATGATACAGTTACTCAGCTTGTGGCCATTAATTAACAGAGAAACATAGAAAGGTTCTATTTTTCTAGGAGTAGTTGGGGGAGTAATGACCATATTATTTGGAATAGGCATGTTCTTTAGAGAATCAGGGGTTAACTTTTTAGCCTGTTGTCCTGTAGGGATGGTTTGGTTTTTAACATATTGGACCAGTTTATTCAGTTGATCTAAATTTGATTGCAAATATTCAAACTCAGACATTTGTATTTTTGTTTTTTTGACATGATTGATTATGTCAAATGGCTGAATCGAGCTAGGTACAGAGAAAGGTACTTCAACTTTCTAAATTTTAGGAGGGATGGGAGTTGCGAATTTGAATTAGAAGGGGAAGATGCAATTGATGTATTTACCTTTTGGGTGATTACCAGATCTTTTGGTTGAAAAGGCAGATTAGTTCCACGCTTAGCAATTGTGACTGTTGGCTATGGTTTCTCTTCTGTCTTCTCTTTATCAGCCTACTGGACTGATTAGTTTTTGGACCGGGTAAACACTACATATGATCCATCAAAATCTTCTCCTTTGCTTCTGAGTTCATCTTGGTAATTCAGGAAACCAATGTGGGAGTCGCCAGGGGATTCTTCTTGATTGTCTTCAAGGAGATCAACATCATTTTCTTGATTTAATTTAGGCTGATAAAAGAATTCTGATTCTGCTTCAAGATATCCCATTGCTGAATTGGTCAGAGGAGCTTCCAGGGCAAGTTTCCCTTGTGGAGGAGGAAGGTGATTCTATTGCCCTTGATTCCTGGCAGCATTGCCTTGATATGACTGATTTGGGAATGTCCTTCTGTATGGAGCAGAAGACATTCCTTGAGCCATTTGCTTTTTGAGAGCAAGCAACTCATTTGCTAATTTTTGCACCATTGGATCTGTGGTGCTTGTAGATTAATATTCAGAAGATGATGAAGCTCTATTTCTATTTGGATCTCTTCTTATCTACCCTACTAATATGAGATCATCTTCTACTTCAGTGGCTAAAAGTTGAGCTGCAGCAAGATCTATTTGACTAGCATGTCTTAAGAGAAAACTGACTTTAGGTAGCTGAGAATTAATGAAAAAGCATTTGAGATTCTCAGATGTAGGTCTAGCAATTACAAGGATTTTGTTTTTAAATTTGTCAAATTTGGCTATGAAGTCCCTCAAAGGCTCATGAGGCTCTTTCTTCATCTATGTAAGTTGAGCCAGAAGTGTATGTGCATCTTCTGCAGGTTTGAATCTAGCTTCAAACTTAGCTTTAAGAGTATTCTAATCAGTCACTAACCGAGCATGTAGATGATAAAACCAATCTGCAACAACACCTTGTAATGTCTCTACAAAATCCCTGACTACTACATCTTCAAATTTTACTCCGATTACTCCACAAGCTATGATGAAAGCTACAATGTGCTCATCAGGATGAACTTTCCCACCACCATAGAATTTGGGGAAGTTCTTCCTAGAACTGCATGGAAGCTCATGTAGAGGTGGAGTAAGATTGAGAGGACCAAAAGCATTACCCCAGGGACCTTGAACTGCCATTATAGGATTCTAAAAAGGAGGGATAAAAAATCTTAGATAATTAATTATAGGTACAGCTTTATCAACAACAGAAGTAGTACTTTGTCTAGCAATGGAGATCTGGTTTTAGTAGGAGGAAAACTCTTGGTTCGTTGGAAACAAGATGGTGAAGGAAACAGATCAAAATCACTTTGCTGTACCAACTCGAATATAGGGTCAATGATACCTTTAGCCCTTTGGCTTCGTGTATACCTTTAATCTGCCAGATTGTTAAACAAAATTGGAAAATAATTGACCTTGCTTTAGTTAAAGCTTGAGGCTTTAAACTGTGTGTTCTTTCTCGATTAGTGTGGAGGTGAATGGATAATGGATATGATATCCCTAGCAGAGTTGCCAAAAATTGTTGGTTGAATATTTTGTTGATCAGCATACTGATAAACAAAATAGGTCTGATCAGCCAAAGTAGGAAGACTGGTCGTCCAAATGTGCAATTTTTTACCACATCAAAAGGAGACTGATCTCTCCTCTCATTAAGGGGAGGTTCCCTATAGGTATGCTATATGTATATATATATTAACATAAAATAATACTCAAGGGTAGGACAAATCATCCATCTCTCTTTCTTCAGAGATGATGTGTGTAGATCATAAGAGAAACTCAAGTAAAATGACAGAAAGCACTCCTCTTCTTTTAGAAGTACTATTCAGCAAGCCACAAGAATACTCCAGGTAGTAACAACAAAATGTAGCAAAAGATGTAATAACCAGCAAATCGAGATGCAGCACAAAGTCTTCACCTGGATTGCTCAAGAGTAAGATACGAAGAACAATTAGAGCACAAAGTCTTCTCAAAGTCCTTTACACAGAAATGAAAAGAAAACACACTGAAAGGCAATTATGGGGGCACAAAGTCTCTCCACAGTTAACTCTTAAGGATAGATTTTTGACTAATTTCACTAATCCTGCTTGTTAAATTAAAGGAATAGAAAATACATCAAGGAAAAAGAGATAAGAACAGTTTCCTTAACAACAAAGATATCACAGCACAAAGTCTAAAAATCCATTTGCTTTCTTATTCCAATAACAAAATATGATAAACAAACTGAGCTCAAAGTCTCAAAAGTGCCTTTCAATTTGGGCAGAGGTTCGTTCTAATTGTCAAAAAAGAAATGCATTTACAATAGAAGTGAGTCTCTTATATAGCCATTTCAAGAAGAACTCGGGAACAGTAACACATCATATTGTGTTGGAATCTGTTAAGAAGATAGGCTGGAACTTGGGGGCATTTTACCCATTTGATTTTATCAATGTAGGGAAACAAGTCATGCTTATTGAAAGTGTGCAACTTTCAATGTCCACCTGGCGATCTGATCTTACCTTCATCGTTCTTCCTTTCTTGGTTAATTGAATCGGGTCCTGGATTCAGTTTGCCATTTGATTCCTTCCTCGCTTTCTGTTGGTCTTGGCCTTGAATTCTGGGAATGCATTCTAGTCTGTAAGTTCAAAGGATCAACAATTATTTTGTTATCTTCAATTTGACATTCACACACCCGTCACTATGTTTCCAATAGCTAGTCAGCTGTGTTGAATTTGACGTCTTCGAGCGCATCACCCCTTGGTCTTCTTTTGGCTTTCTGCTTGGCACTTTTCCAAATTTGGCTTGCCCTTTCGGGCCTTGAGAAATAACCCATTTTGAGTCAAAATAGCCTCCTGTAAGGGTATCTATCTTTTGGGTAGTCTTTAAATGGCCTTTGGGCTTCTTCGGGCGGCCCTTCGGCTTCAGGAAGTGTCTTCAAATTGGCAGCTGAGAGTCCCCAGCAAGGGCACCTGCCCTTCGGGGTCCTTCGATGGCCCTTCGTAAATTCCCCCTAGGCTTTTCCCTGGGCTTTTCCCCATGGACGTTTCTCAAGGACATTTTCCATGGGGAAAATTACCGTGGACAAAAAGTCTGGGGAAAATTCCCACAGATGAAAAGTCCACGAAAATTTGTTCCACCAAGTCTTTAAACATGTCTTCAGATTTTTTGCCCGCATTCACTTCTTTTATTTCTTTTGGAAGGGTCATTTTCAAGGAAGCTGAAAGGTAATTCTGTCAAATTTGTTTAAGGCATTTAAAATTGGCTAAGACATAATTCTTTAAAATTTTTTGTCTGAAGGAATTCCTTCAAACAAAAATCTGAAAGAATTATGTCTTAGCCAATTTTAAATGCCTTAAACAAATCTAAAAGAATTACCTTTCGAATTCCTTGAAAATGACCCTTTCAAAGTGTGATTTTATCGATTAAGTGTCCTCCGCAAGGGCACTTGTCCTTCGAGAAGCTTCCTTTTGCATTGAACCACCCCTTTGAACTTTGGTGATGAACCAATAGTTGAACCGTTTCGTTGAACCAATTGGTTGAACCAAAATGGTTCAAGCCGATGGGTTCAATTGAATGAATTGACTGAATGAACTAAGCATTAAACCAAACATTGAACTTGCCTTTGAACCATGTCTTTGAACCAAAACGTTGAACCTTTTCATTGAACCAAGATGTTGAACCAACTGTTGAACCAAGTTTTTGTTCAACGGTTCAAACAAAGCTTTGAACCGACTGACAAACCATTTGATTGAACCAAAAGATGCTGAAACAAAGGGAATGAACCACCCGAGTAAAATAAAGCATTGAACCACTTAGTGGAACTGAGCCATTGAACTGTTCCTTTGGTTAAACCCGCCGTTGAACCTTGAACCCATTGAACCTTTGAACCAAAGTGGTTCAATGGTTCAACGGTTCAAGGGTTCAAGCTGCCTTGATTTAGCCAAGTGTTTTGAAGCTGATGAACCAATTGAAGCGATTGAACTTTTGCCAAAGACGTTGAACTTGTTGAACCTTGAACTCGTTGAACCTTTGAACCAAGTTTTGGTTCAATGGTTCAAGTCCTTTTTGTTTGAATGATTGCCGATAGATATTTCTGATTGAACTTAGGCTTTGAACCAATCCTTTAAACCAAAAGATGTTGAACCAGAGGATGAACCAAACGTTGAACCTGATATTGATGTTTGCCAATGGAGATTTCTGTTTGAACCAAGGCACTGAAACAATCCCAAAAAATGACTAAGTGTTGAAAAACTGATTCTTTTGACTGAAACCACCTGCAGAAGCCTTTGAACCTGTAAAAATGACCTACCTGTAGAGTCTGTAGAAACCAAGTCCGTAGATTTTCTCTAACCTTGAAAGAGTTCATAGAAATCAACCTATAAAGCCCATTGAACTTGGCCTGCAAAGTCTGTAGATTTTCCTTTTCCTACACAGTCCGTAGATTCAAGCCTACAGAGTCTGTAGATTCAATCCTGCAGAGTCCGTAGATTTATGAAAAGCTTGAAAACTGAAGAATTTGAATGCCCAAGACAAATTGTGAAAAGAGAAGAGATAATTTTGGTCTGTAAGACCAAAATAGTTCAAATGTTGTCCCAAAAATGAGCTGATAGCTTTTGGGGGACAACAGATATCAAATTTAGAGTCCCTTGATTTGGACTCAGATTTAGAGATAGAGTATAGTCATGATTGCTACAACATTGGTTACAATTGCCTTGTGGATCAATTTGAATATATTTGCGATCCTTCTATAGTTTTTGAAGATGATTACTTTAGCATCGACACAAATCATCATAGTATCTTCTATGAGGATTATGCTACTTTTCATCATCCCATTATAACACCCATCTAACATAACCATTACAGTGACATTCTACCTCCTGTAAGCATTGATTGGGATTGATAAAATTACACTTTATTGAACTGCATCCATGGTGACATACCATTTATAGAATTTTAGAGGGACCAAGACCAAATTTATGCAAAAAAGAACACTCTCCTAGTGAAACCTTTTTGGAGGTGTTAGGGGGTGATCAAAGATCAAGCCTAGCATCATTTAGTGAGACCTTTTTAAAGGTGCTATAAGACAATCAAAGTCAAATGTTAGCATCGCTTCGTGAAACCTTCTTGGAGGTGCTATGGGATAATCTAAACAAATTCATTGGTGAAAACTTCATTGACAAACCAACAATTGAGCACAAAAATTATTCACTTCTTGATGAAGACATTATTCAAGATCAGATCATTATTGCTTCCAATCTAAAACATAATTAGATGATAACTATTCTCAAGATTAAATAACATAAAAATTTTGTGGTCATATCGAGAGCATCTTCAAAAGTCTTTGGCCCCACCACAACCAAAATTATGCCAAATCTGAAGTCAACAACATTACATGTAATTGAAAGTCTCGATCTTCATTTATTTTCAATTCATTATACATTCCATTCACTAGTATAAAAATAACAATAAATGACTAAAAAACTACTAAACATTGCATATAAATGACTAAGCTTGGTCACGTGACCATTAGTAGTTTATTGCCGGTCATTTATAATGTAGCCAAATTTATGACTAAACTATTTTTAGTCATTTATTGGTTATTTTGATTCATCTATTTGGTAGTATATTTAGTCGTTAATTTAGTCATTGATTGTTGTTAATTGGTCATTTATTTAGTCATGGTAGTAATTTATTTAGTCATTATAATCATTAATTGCCATCATTTACTAGTATATTTAGTCATTTTTATTCATTGATTTCCATCCATTAGTAGTATATTTAGTCATTTGTATTAACTGATTTCTATCTATTAGTCGTAAATTTAGTCATTTTAATCATTATTTTATCATTAATTGGTCATATTTATTCATTGATTTCTGTCAATTGATAGTATATTTAGTCAATTTAATTATTAATTGATGTCAATCAGTAGTATATTTAGTCATTTTAATGGACCGATTTCTATTAATTGTTAATAAATTTAGTCATTTTAATTTTTAATTATTGTCATTTTGTAGTTTATTTAATTATTTTTGTTCATTAATTTTTGTCAACTGGTAGTATATTGATACATTGTTTATTAATTACATAATCATTATATTTAATACTAGTTTAGTAGTAAATTTTCATTTATATGATATGAATAATTTATTAAATACTATAAATTGTATAATGCAGAAATAAACATATTATTAAACTTGAATTAAAACATAAAAGCAAATAAAAATACATAATTTTTTTTTTGATATTATAAGTCTTCAAAAAGGGTGCAGAGCCCAAGTATAAAGAGCCCAAGGGGCAGTAGGACAGGCCAAAGGCCATTAATAACAAATAAACAACAAATAGACGACAACAAAATAATAAACCAAAAATAGATTAGAAGGCAACCATGGTAGAAGCATTACTTGTTAATCAAGTCTTTCTAGTCATATTTTATTAAACCAAGAAGCTCCTCCTTGTTGGAATTTTTACCTTAAATATCCTTATCTTCATTTGGAGCCTCTTACAGAATCATTAATGAAAAATTAGCTCGATGAAAAACCTTCAAGTAGACAGTTGTCAACACTTTTATTTTATTTTAGAGTGAGCACAAACCATTTTTTACTTCCTCCAACTCCCTTTTGATCTAACTACCATCATCATAGGTGTCCTTAAAATCCTTCTTAATCGAGTCATGAGGAGTTATTCAGTACCTTGAAGTGACTGGATCCTTCCTTATCAATATATTGGCTCAAACTAAGTTTGACTTTTAAAATATCTATTTTTTTCTCTAGATATGAAGTAGAGGGATGATCAATGCTATTCACCAAAGGGGCTTTACCCCTTGCAAGTCTGTTAGATCTCCAAATACCTAGCTTTCTAGCTGTGAAAATATAAGATTTAATTCCAGACTCTTCATCCACATCCACATCCCCTTACACCTGGGACTCCAAGTGCTCTTTGTCTGTAGCCTATTTTGGGTGTTCTTCACCCACCACTTTTTTAGTCTTTTTATTGCCCAAATTTTTATTTGATGAAACAACTCTATAGAGAACTTTCATCTTCTTATTACCAGAAATAGCAGGACTGGTCTTCAACTCACACAACCCTTCTATAACCAGAGATTGAGAAGAATTAATAGGTCTATATTTTACAGTTTCAAGAGACAAACAAACCAAACCTAGCAAGAGAGGGGAAAAACAATCTTTCTTAAGGAGTTCGAAGAAAGGGTGACAAATTCCTTAGACTTAGGAAGGGAACCATGGGGTCTCATAGAACTAAATCTAACACTCAGGGGGATATGGTTTTCTGAGTCACTTTCATGGGATTCATCAATCACAATAGCTTTTAAAGTTTTAAACGGACACAACACAATGTGAAAGTGGTAAATCTTTAAAATAAGACCTTGGTGGAGAAGAATGGTAGAAGTAGTTAGGTTGCAATCAATAGAATTTTTAATAGATTTGACAGAAGTCTCCAAGGATGATAGAAGAAAGAAAATAAAGTTGACAAACACTTTGTGTCAAAATTGATTTAGAAGAGCAAAATGGTAATGATAAAAACACTTAAAATTCCCTTCAATGGTGAAATACTTCATGATAGTGAAACATACCTTATCCCACAGCTTAACCAGACTATCCCTATCAAAACCTCCCTATAGTTTCACCAAAGACTCGCCTTCTCTGAAGAATATTTTCATTCCCTCTGGGTCTTCGACTTTGGTGAGTCTCTTCAATCCTCTACCCTCATAGCTTAAACTCATGGCCTTCATAATTGATTCTTTACTAATTTCAAACTGAATAGAACCGAGCGATTCCCATCCCATCTCAAGATAAACTGAGTTGAGAGATTCTCATCATAGCCATTGATGCATTCCAAGAAAGAAGTAATACCTCCTTCATAATAGATACTCCAAATCATGTCATCTACTTTGGTCTCATCATAGGATAAAGGCTCTATTCTAACCTTGTTACCTCCCATGACTGAGAACTTCTCAGATTTACCGATAAACTTGGTTAAGACCAAAATCAACCACTAAGGATTAAACATAATTGATTTGAACAGTATCGAAACAAAGGAATGGTTATCATTAGGTAACCATCCTTTAAAATCACTCAAATCCCAACCCCCTTTTTTAAGATTATACAAGATAATCAAGTAATGATTTCACAAATAGAGAAGATTACAAATATTTCTTGTGTGAGCAGGTGCCATTAAGAAATGAATCTACCTCATGTGATATTGATTTTCATTGAAGTGAAAATACTCATATTTTAAAGTGAGCTCATACGTCACTTTCCAAACTTTGATGACAACACCTTTCCTACCCTTAATGTGACCAATGTCCAACATAGAGCTTCCACAAAAATAAATAAGGAAGTAATTTAATCTATAATAGTTGATGTGATCTATTATGTTGAGAAAAGTTGTGCCTCTAAAAAGAGGAGTTCTCTAACGTTAGTGGGCAGATTGTTTGTGTTCCTCCAACACCTTAGAGGGAAAATATTTATTCCCAAGTTGGCCATTACATCTGCCACCTAATTTTCCTCTCTATAGATATGTTTGACTTCAAACTCTTCAAAACCTATAAGGTGTTTTATATCTTGAATGATGTCCTCCAACTTCCATCCTATTCTAGCTTTATCTTTGGCTACATCAATGATAAGTCTAGATTATCCCTCTATTAAGAGGGTTTTGAGTCCAATGGAGATGGATAACTTGATACCCAAAGGAGGGCCCAGGCTTCCACTCCATTATTGGAGTTTTCTCCCAACCCACCAACATAGGCCAGAAATAAACATATTATTAAACTTGAATTAAAACATAAAAAAAAATAAAAAATTATATATGTGAACAAGCTACAACATGCTAGAAGTTAAAACATTGATTCAACATCATGATAAAAAAAGTTAATATGAAATAAAAAATATAATGCAATTTTGATGAACTGTAAGATGTTCATATATATATATATATATATATATATATATATATATATATATAATAAAAAATTTCAAAGTCTAAGATTTTCCAACTCTTGTAAATACACCACGATAAAAATACGTGAACAACATATTCAAACTACTACATAGAGGAATGGACCAAGTTGTCTAGCAGCTAGTACATGATAAACATCAATTATGTCATTTTTTGTAAATATTTTAGTGGCTACCATGTGAAGGTTCCTTCTTTCTCTTTCAGATGGACAACTCTAGCTATTTTGTCTTCATAAACAAGGGGTATGTTACTTGTGACCTTTAAAATATTTACATTTGCATCTCCCGTTCCTTTCAATTTGGTTCCATGTACAATAGATAGTGAGTGAATCCACCTAATGCCCATAATAACACCATCAAATAGATCCAACACCCCAAATTTATCCCCTTCTTGGAGTTTGTCAATACATTTCTGTAAAAAAAAAAAAAAAAAATACACATTATATTGAGATATAAAACATTCGATAACACACAAATAAACATTCGATAAATATTTATAAAAAAAAACTAGAAAATGATGATAAAAAACCTAAAACCATGCACTTGACATATTAAACAAAAATTAATTTCATGCTATTTGATACAGAATGGATGTTAGATACACAAGGTGTCAATATGTTAGCAGTCATGTGCCATGAAGATGTGGATGCTACAAGGACAACAAGTAATCACTTGATTGAGGTTATTGAAGTTCTTGGAATAGAGGCTTTCAAAAAAGCTCTTCTAGATGAGCTTCGAGTTGTGATATCTTTTGATGGGTCATATGTGAACTATAGGCATTTAGATATTTTATGTGATACAATGACATATTGAGGTCATTTGATGGCTATTACTCGACATGGTATCAATCATAATGATATAGGGTCAATGCTAAGATGTTCATTTGAGGAGACTATGGATATCCTTTTGGATGCTACTATTTTTATAGAAGGAGAGCCTCTCAGGGGTGTTACAAAAAACATCATGCTTGGTCAGTTATATCAATCTAATAATAGGATTTCAAGGAAATTTCATTCCTATAAATGCCAAAAATACCAACATATGAGTTTGTGCCTAAACAAGTAAGGATTCAACTTCTTTACAAAAAAAAAATGAATTTGTTTTTCATAAATAAAGCCAAACAAATTCCTGCGTAAAAAACCTTAACTTATCTAAGCTAATAGGGGATGTTTTCTCATGAGAAGTAGCCTTACAACTTGTTTGATCTTTGTATTAGCTATATTTGTCCCATCATTTTAAATCTATATACACAAGGTTTGATATTTTGGTTATGGTAATTACTTCCACCTATGATTTGCTTTTGACTGAAGTCCTTTACTCAAAAATACGTGTTCTAATATATTCTTAATTTGTGCAGGAACAACCAAAGTGGTTGGATATACAATCCCTTGACGAACTAAAAACGAAGCTGGGTCATGCGATAGTAATGGTAATTATGGTCAGAATGTTTCAAAAGAGTAAAAAAGTTCTAATTAAATATGGTCTAGACTTGTTATGCTTCTCAAGGTAAATTTTATTGTCATTTGGTTGTTTGTTCCTTTTGTCAAAGTGTTGTCTCTTGGAAAACTTAGTTTTTGACATCAGTGGAAAAGTGGTGTCTTTTGTTTTTGACGACTATATGTAATTTCTTATGTTTTGGAACAAATTATTTTTTGTATGTGCTTTTTTTTATTCTATTAAATAACAAAGAAGCAAATTTTTACTCTAAAAAAAAAACTAACCTTTTGTGAGGTACAAAAAAATAGAGGGAAAGACTACAATAGTGCTATAATGTATGAGTACTCCCAAAAGAGACATTGATTGGCAATGAAGCCCCCCCAATTGAGGACCATGACATCCCCAAACATAATGCATTAATGCATTGTCAAAATCTATGTACGCACTCTATTAAAACTAAGCTCTAATCTTCCATATGTAAGTTATATGTTCTCCCTTATTTCCATAATCTATGTATACTAGCTAATTAAACTTCACTACTATTCTAACCAGCTTCTATCACATAGGTAATGATTACCCTTATTTACATAATAAAACAACCATTACTTATTTGAATAGTACTTACTTGCATGTGGTTTCATAGCACTCAACTTGAGTTCAACACCACTACTACTATTAATATCATGCACATGCTCGTCGAGTTCAACATAATCACTATCAACATTGACATAAAGTTGTGCATCTTTGCAAAGAGCTCTATTGACAGGGTCTTTTTCTTTTCATTCTGCTTTCATATAATTGTTCCGCATGTGGTTTAATCATCATTAAAAAACTAATATAATTCAAGTAAAGAATGAAAAAACTATAAATTTTTGTCCAAAAGAACATTTTAATTATGAATAATGACAAAACATTGAGACAAATTAACTTATAACTTAAAGAATGCAAAAGCTATAATTTTTTGTCCACAAGAAGAATGATAAAACATTGGGACAGATTAAATTACAACTTAAATAATGTAAAAGCTATAATTTTTTGTCCAAAATAACATTTTAAGCATGAATAATGACAAAACATTGGAACAAATAACTGATAACAACTATTATATTACCTCAACTTCAGTACAACTATGACTGTGCTGCACATTCTTATCCAGTTCATCATGATCACTATCAATATTGATAGCTCTATTGACATCAAGGCATTTTCATTTTTGTGTTTCTTTGATAAAATTTCTCTGTGTGTGGTCTAACCATCATTTAAAAAAATATACAAAGCATTCAATAGTCAAGTAAAGAATGCAAGCTATAAACTTGTCCAAAAGAACATTTTCTAGATCACTCCAAAAAAAAAAGAAACTGGGTTAGATTCTCCTATGCTCAAATTTCAAGCTACATATTAAGAGGCATTTGTATACAAAATTTATAAACAAGAAGAAATGAGATCAATAAAACCTCTTACCACATCTAAATTTGTATAATTATGCTCATTCCATGCAGAAACTATAGGCTTAACAGAGGCAACCAATTACACAATTTTCTCAGTGAGAAATTATATGCAACTCATTATATGTTTGTACCCTTAATTTGAGTTGACATGATCTAGAGAGGCTCTTACTAGGCATCTAATAGATGGTTGTGAATCTTTGTTGACAAACTATATTTTCACTTCATCCTACTCTTAGATTTACTAGTATCTAGTGCTGCCATATAATTGACAATATCTTCTCCACCTATTTTTATATTACTATTTTTCACCTAAAATACAATGTCAATTTCAACATATAGTAAGTTCAATAAAAAATAAAATAAATAACATAATGTAAATTTAACCAAAAAGTTATACACGTACTCCAAATTTGTCCATTTTGGCTTGCAACCTGCCTCGGCCAAATGTATATCTAGCCTTCACATTATCTCTTGATCTCTTACCTCTATTACTCTTTGTCAAATATTATTTGAAATGCATTCTTTATTTTAATGCCTCCTACTATTTTTGAGATAGAGTGGAGTCTAACCTCTATTTTCCCTCCATGATTATCTTTTTGTAATTGTTCATCAAAAGTCTCATCTGTTGCTTGTAATATTTTCTAGAGATTTGTCCACCAGTAGTCTCAATAGCATTTTACATTTTTTGTATAACATTTTCAACACTTCATGGATCTTTCTTTGAAAAATTTGATTTACAAATATCCAAATGGGCCCTACATTTTACACTTAAATCAGAGGCCCACCTTGCAACATTTGGCCCAATGGGCACACCATCTCTTGATACCTCAACCAAGAATGGCTTCTTACATTCTAATTTTATTTCTTTTGCATTCCTATTTGTATATCTATATAAGTCTTGACTAAATCATTGTCTCTTGGTAAAAGCAGACACATCTTCTATTAAACCACTACTAATATTTCTAGCTGATCCACTAGTTCCATCAAAAGTTGTAGATGCAATAGGTATACTCTGAGGCACACCAAATGTAAGCAATATATTTTCATGACTTTTATTAACTAAATCATCATGCCCCTTGTCCACATCAGGTGTGGCATGAGTAGGTAGATCATTATCAGTCTCCATAGATTTCACTTCAAACACATCCTTTAATCTTGAATAAATCATTTGTAGACTTACTGTTCCTTTGATCTCATATTTTTCAATAATCTCTCTTAGACTTTGTGCTAAGAGAGCACAACAATGTTGCACATCACCATGTGATATATCAGGCTACACATCACCATGTGTTATATCAGGTTGCACATCATCACAACTATTCTTTTCACCAACTATATTTGCTGAATCACAAATGTTTTGGCTTCTACAAGTTGGCGGCACTGTATCTTTTCTTTCTTTTTATTTTTTATTTGCATTTTATTTTCACTCTTTTTCATGCATATAAAACAAAAAAATATATCATATTATGGCTTATTTACATAAATCTCTTGCCTATAAAATTTCATTAAACACTATTAAACAAATAATATACTACTTAGTGGATTTACAACTTGCCTGTTTGTCAAACCAAGACGCGATAAATATTCATTATTCTTGGCCACATTTTTTCTACAAAATCACTCATAATTTGTAATTGAAAATTCAGCATTATGATAACTATCCTATAATTTGTGGCTTAAAGTCTTTTCCCTCATTTCTTAAAGTCTAAATAAATAATAATGTATAAATCAACAACTTGAATCAGTGGAACAATAGTGGAATATGAGTTTAAATATTATATTTTGGACATCAAATGGAAATTTGCTTTGAGAAAAAACTCATTAAAAGTGACTATTTCTGAGGGATTAGAAACATCTACATTCAACATTCAAGAAATGGTTACTGGGGATATAAAACATAAAACCTTAGAATGATCAAAAGACATGACGGCTTTGGTAACATTGTTGGGATTTCTTAGTTTTTTGGTCTTTAAAGGGAGACTTTTGATTTTATGTCTTGGTCCTAGGTTGTTGGTTCCCAAAATTGTAGATTGCAAACCCTAAGAGTATGTCAAGTTCTATGATCAGCTTTAGCAATGTTTTGGCCAATGAATGGAATCAACCAAGATGGTTGAAATTCCTTGCTCTTTAGGCTCTGCTAGGCCTAGGTGGGTGTACCTTGATCACTAATAAATATAACTCTTAAAAAACTAAATGGTGATAATTAATCAGATTATATCCTCACACAAATTAGAGGGTTTATTTAATTACTATCTCTTCAACTTATTCATCCGCTCATAATCTATTTCACATTGGCATGAGGGTTTGAAATAGATAAAACCTAACTCCTATTCCTACTCCTACTACAAAAATTCAAGATTTATAAATGATAATTTTTTTGAAATATTATTTTTATTATAAATATGATCAGTGCCTTTACTTATTGGGCATCGGAGTCAAGAATGCAAAATGTTATGTGTCCTCCTTCTAGCTGAAATTTAATTTGTTTGGCACTTGGGATGTTCATACCTTAGATAAACGTATAAGATTGTAGTTACCTGACTCTTCTTATTGATCCCAATGATTCTCCCTAGGTTACTTTGATTTACTTAAAGGAATTTAATCCTTCCTTGAAGGAACTAGTAAATTAACCACACAAAGATAACAAATGTGTTTTGATAAACCAGATACACCCTTGATATATTGATTTAAATAACAAGGAAAGATCAAACTGGAGACAAAAAGATAACATTCATTAATTCACTTCAAAAAACAATTGAAACCAAAATTTAGCCACCAATTATAACTTCATTCTATTGATCTTCAAAAAGATTTTACAATACGTTTCACAATTTTGTCTTGACCGACTCTCCTACTGATGATTATCATTCAATCTTGGTTCCCCTTTTATAGGTGAGTAAGGGAAGTGACAAGCTTCAGACCGTTACATGTCAAAAAGTGTCTTTTTAATTACACAATTTTAACATAAATCAAAAAGTCTTAATTATCATTGTTTACATAGGATTACATAAAAGCAATGAAAGATGAGAAATGAAGAGAAATGATCATATGTTGAAGTCCAGAGCACTCATAAGATACCAAAGTTTGTTAGTCATCGTAAGGTACCCATGATCATTTAGATCTAGGAAGGTCCTCTCTCCAGGATAGTATCTCCAAGGCTTGGTACTTCACTGCAATGTCTATTCTTTTGGGGGAGCTAGATATGTCTGATCCCATTGGTACAATGTGTAATCATGAGGCCATTTGTACTCCTATATTTTTTGTGTGTTGGCCAAGTGACTCTTCCATCTATTGTCTAATAACCCTATGACATCCCTAATGAATTTTGAGCATCCAACATCTAATTCAATTATTCCATCCAAAGTTAAATTCAGGCTGTGAAGATGTATCTTACCATCCTTTTGTAAATGAGTGAGGTAGTTGGGAACAATTTGGATAAAATCATATATCCAATCCTTGGAGCCTTTTAGTTGATCATCATCCCTTAGTATCTTAGTCACAAACCACTACTTTAGTGGGTGAAATGAATCCACTCTTGCCTTGATCTTTTGGTCTTCTCCAAATATGTATTGAAATTCATCTATGACCATTCAGACCATTTGCTCACTAGGCTTTAAAACTGTGGGGCCTCAAAACTCCCTTATAAAATTTTGAACAAATTTATTAAGGTGTGATGTACAGGCTACCATTTCTTGAATAAGGGGTCCAATATAGGTACATGGGCCTTCATATGATCAATTGCTTGTGATAAGGAGACATAACATTCATACACATTTTCCGATTTTTCCATAATTAGTTTAACCATATGCTCCAAGATATTTTCCAATACCCTGAAGGTTTGTCTCTTTGCTTATTTTTTTCTTCATTAGTCTTTTGCAACTTCTCAATTTCTTGTTTTATCACATTTACTTGTTAAATAGTGTTTGCATCTATATAAGTCTGGATGGCAGGGGGCTGGTATACTATTAATTTTGTGCTTTGGAAAGAACCTGCTCCCTTCAACTGCTCTTTCAATTTTACATTTTATATGAATAACCTATTCACTTCATCGTTTAAATCAGTCTATGCTTTCTCATATTCTGCCAATCTAAGCTCCATACCTTTAACTGCAGCCTTAGTAAACATTACTAAGTTCATTACCATAGTAGTTGCCTCCAATGTTGATGTGTCTTGAAGTATCTTTACCATGTTAGTCCCTCTCATTTCTTATACAACATAAAGTAATCTTGGTTTTTATGTTCTTTTTTACTTTGTCCAAAAGGCTAGGGTTTCAATTCTTGGATTGTAACAGGTGCCACTCATTCCCTCATCTAAATTGAATTCGGAAATCAACATGGGATCTCCTTGGCTTCTTACTTGATCTAGTAAGAATATATTTTTTAGCTCCATCCCAGGAATGATCAGTATGTTTCTCTCCAATACCAATTTTTTGGCCTCTTATGGGTTTATATTGATTTCATTGATCCTGAGCTCCTCAAAGGTCTGAGAAATAATCTAATCATGTTAGGACTCTTCAGTATCCATCTTATTAATTTGGAGTCTCTCCTCAAATTATCTCATTTTCACCTTGATCCTAAAATATTTAAACTCAGGGGTCTGGATAAATTCATCATCTTCAATAAACCTAAGAACAATGACCACTCTTTCATCATCATGCATCTCTTGATCATTATGTGCATGCACATCCACCCTTTCTTCTGGTATGTAAGCTTCAGTTTAAGTTCAGGGAGTGGCTGATCCACTTCATCATCATCTTTCAAATTCATTAGCACATTTCCTACCTCCTTTGTATCCCCCACCTCTTCACTTACTTCATATGCCATGACGGGGGGTTCTTCTTATGTATTTTGCTTCTTAGGCTTTGGTTCCTCTAGAGGTGATTCTAATTATACTATAATAGTGTCTGAAAGGGGTTATATAATCACAACACCACTTGGCCTCTTGATGGGCAACTTGGTGGGTTTTGGAGACTTCCTCTCAGGTTCTTTTTATGGCTGAACATACAACCTTTCAAAGTCTTCAATTATCAAATTTCTCCTCTTAAGAGGATCTCCTTCTTCCACATAAAAACCTAGGAATTTAGTATCTCTCTTCTTCTTCTCTTCCTAAAATATTTTTATGATTTCCCATTTCCTTTTTCTCTGAAACACTTCATGAGGGGTAAGTCAATTTCTTATTACATCTTCTCCATAATCAACCTCATGGGTAATCCTAACTCTAGTGAGTAGTGTTTTCCTTACAAAGTTTTTATGTCCTTTGGGGTCAAAGACCCTTTCCCCTCATGAATTCAAAGAATACCTTACCTTCAAATAACTTTGTAGCTCTTCTAGAGTATTAGACCCAATGGACAATTCCCCACATACAATTAAGTTAGGTAGGAATGTCCCCTTTTTCTACCTCTTCATAACATCCTGCACCATCCATAGCATTTACCACATAAATTCCAAAAATTCAATTCAAAGGGAAACAAATTTAGGTAGAATGTGTGGGGTTTGAGGACACCCATAAACTCTTATCACTGTTTGGTCTGCTAGAAAGAACCAGTCACCAAAATTATGGGTATGTCCTTGTTTTGGCTTTAATGTGAAGGGTCTTAATAATTCTCTAATTTCAATGGGCAATCTTGGTGAAATGTGACCAAGAGTGGCCATGAACCTTACTACAAAATCATCATGAAATGTCACATAATCATTATTCCTACATCTGTTATCCTAGATGTAACACCAATGTTGCATGGGTAACCTATTTCCTTGTTGGTTAGTCATCCCCAAACACATCCTCTTAGTCCATTTATATTTTTTCTAATACAATATTATATGACACAACAAGGAATAATTTATGAAAGTGATAGGGTTCAAGATTTATCTCACTTGTAAGAATCCCTCATGTATCCCTTTCCAATTAGAGCAGCAAAGTCATACTCAACATTTACTTCAGGGTTTTGAATCCTCATTGCCATCATCATGAGACTAATTGGCATCTTCTCCTGAGCATCAATCCCAAGAACTTGGCACAAAACAAAATAAATTCTTTTAAAATAGACTTGAAAGTCTTCCATGGAAAATGGCTCATTGTTAGAAGGGGAAATAGGTATCTTTCTATTATTTGCACCCCTTTTCATGTGAAGAGGAAGTTCATCACTCCTATAGGTTTTTCTCAATCTCATATAGTATTTCTCAATTTTATCCAGTCAATCTTGGTGATGGCTTGATTAATCAACATAAAACACTCTATAATTGTTGCTTTAGTCAATACCACTAATGGTGATCCATCTGGCATTCTTACAGTCCTAATAGCTAGGTGGTAATGTTGTGTCAATACTCTGATAAACTCAACATCTATGAATACATTTGGGACTATTAGTTTGGCCAATTCTAAGGCCTAAGGATTTGAAAATAGAATCTTACCATCCATTTTATCATATAAGTACCAAAATAAATCCCACCTTAAGATAGGAATAATTGGGGCTCTACATCCATGAACTACATCTCTAAACACCTTTTTGAATCCCTTGTTTGTTGAATTGGAAAACACATCAAGTACGGGCTATTGTAAAGTTCTCTTTTTTATTTTAGAGGCAGTGGCTTCTTCTTTCTTACTCACAATTTCACTTCTTTTGGGTGGCATGATGAATAATTTACTCCTACTTGTTTCTTTAAGTGTTTACTTATAGAATTGAGAAAATTTAGTTCTTATACACTTGCTACATAGGGTTTTTGTGAACTTACCCAATGAAATAATAGTTTTAGAGTCTTCCTCCTTGAACTCCCTTGCCTCTGGTACATTGAGCTATGTGAATGATTGCAAAAATGGCATCAAATCCCAAGCATATTTATTTTTTAGCTTGATAACCTCACTATTAATGTCAATTAATGCAAAATATTTCATAATCTATCCATATTTTGAGTTTGAATACATGCCTTTGATCTTGAGAAATTGAACGATTCATGTTTAGAGGTGTAATCATTGCCACTGATGATTTAAATGATTTGATAACTTGTATTATAGTACTGCTCTATCATGTCAAGACCACTACAGGTAGAAGTATGGTAAAGTTAGCATTTTACTCTCCCCAATATACTGCACACCTTTACTTTTCTTACTACAAGATAGTGGATCAGACAGTCTCATATTGCAACCCCGCGTACACCCCTTTGGACTCCCATAGGATGGTGGGTTAATTCTAGTGGTTGAGTGATTATTCATCATCATACCACAATGTCACTATTTACACCTTGTGGGGTTGTGGTTTACTTTAGTTGTTAGCATGTTCTCACCACCACCCCATGCTATTCATATTTGGTTTTCCTAGTATTGTGGTAAGCATTTATACATTGACCTAAATGTCTCACCATCCTGTGCATACCTATGTTGAATGTTGTGATGGTGTGGTATTGAATTTTTTATGTATTTTAGGTGGGAACATAGGGGTTTATTATGAATGCAATATTTTAGATATCATTTTATTGAAAAGATTGAATAATTTTCTAATTTTTTAGTCTCTTAGTTTTAGTTTTTAGTGTCAATTAAACCTAAGAGATCATTTCTTTGTTTGTAATGAGGAGGCTTAGTCAGGTAGAGAGACTTTTAGCATAGGAATCAGTGCTTTAGTCATTGGGCTCAAGGCTAGTTATGATAATGAAACTAGGCAAAATTTGGAGGTTCTAACATAGGGGTTATCATTTTTCAAAATTTTGCCTAAGTATGAAACCCTTCTACCTTGAGGATATTGGTCTTATAATTCGTCGTTGACCTCTTGTTCTGTTTCTAGTATTTTAAAGTTCTTGCACTACAAGTTCATGAGGATATTTAAGTTAGGGGGTTAATTGACCAATACCTTTGCCATTGATGTCAAAGGGGGAGAATTAAAGAAATAAAACATAGCATGATCCAAAACAACATGACATTAATAAATTTAGGGGGAACATGACAGGGAATTCTACTTATCTTTTCACTCAAATTGTTTAACAGTATAGGTTAAATATTTTGTTCACCTAACGTTAAGATATCTATATGTATTATTAAATCACATATGTTCATTATTGTTTCCTTCACATAAACATATTCAATGCATGTGGAGGCTAGAAGCTATATTACAAACTAAAGCTATCCAAATATCAGAGAAATGACTCTAATTTATTTCCAAGATTTTAAAGAGTTGTTTACTTTCACAGGTATCTTGTTGCATTATTTGATACCTTTAGACCTTTCTTGCTTCTTTTCATATCTAGTAGTTCTAGAGAAGTTAGAAAATTCTAGCATCTAGAAAACATATAGGACATACAAGAAATTATATTATAAATAAATAAAAATAATTTCAACCAAAGTAGGAAAACTAAGAAGAATGATTGAACCTAACTTTAAATGCACTTCAAATCAACAGTGAACATCTCAAGTTTTGTATACAATGTACTAGTATAATACTAATGATTACATTAAAAAATGTATCAATAAAATAATAGTGAATAAGCACACCTATACTCAGATCTTTATTACATTAAATAATAAATTACACCATACATATAACCAAATTTTAGGTGACAAGATAACGAGTTAAGGTGATAGGCTAGTTAAGTTGACAAAATGTCATCAGAATCATCTACATTTCTAGCAAGATCAGAATCCTGATCACTTGTATTTGCATCTACTTGATTTTATTTCTCATCCTCATCTGTGACATGCAATACATTCTCTCTCCTAATCTCTTCGTTGGTAATCAAAATCTCTTCATAAAACACTTTATCATCATCTTCATCCACTTCTTCGAATGTTTCTTGTAAATTAACATATTACCCATCGGGCATTATATCAACAAATTCCATGAATTTTTGTTTCAAATGAGACTCTATTTGAATGACATACAACCATCATAGGATTCTTACATCATCAATTACAAATGATTGGTTAATTTTAAGAGGGGAATCATATGGCTCATTTGTCTCTGATAAAAATTGTTGTGTATTTGTGCGTATAAATCCATACTCATCAAATTGTATTGTGGATGGTCAAATCCACTTATATTTTAATAATATAGGACTATTTTCACCAAAATCCACTTGAATAATTTCTTGGATGAATCCAATATAAAATTCTTTCCAAGTTTCATGAAGAAATTCAACACTAACAACGCAATCATAATTTGTCTTTGCTTTGTCTTTTTCTTCCACTCTTAAATGACTACCATAGGCTCACATTCCACTAAAATACATAGCCCATAAATGTGGAGATTGTGAAAGATCACTTTTCTCCATTGTTATATCATGACCTTCTTATTTTACATCACTGACTACATTAGAAATCCATTCTTCAAATTTTGGAAAAGAATCAACTCCAATCAAATCATGACATATGTGCTTTTGAGGTCGATGTTGCATCCAAGTTTGATTTTTTTCTTCATATTTTCTACATAGAATATTAATGTACAAATAGTAAGATTGATAATATAAATGTGTAAATGAAATTGAGCAAATAAATTATTGTGTAAATTTTTTTACCTACACCACTTATCAAATGAAGATGTGTTTTGAAGAATATAGGAATGCATCACACTTTTTTCTTGATGTGATAGCTTGAAGTGACATCTATTTATTTCTAATACTTCACTGCAACTTCTCATCTTCGTCATCATCTGATATATGTTGATTGACATTTTAAAAATCCTTCATATATTCTATGAAAAATCCCATAGCCTCTTGCATTGAATATCCCTCAGACATGTTGCCTTTTGGTTTTGCCCTAATATGAACAAATTTTTCAAAACCTTCATATATCATTCTATAGGATACATCCATCTCATTCTTACTGGGCCAAAATGCTCTAGTTCATATTCTAGATGTATCAAAGATACATAGAAATGTTAAAGATTGTTGGTGGAAATTCTCATTCTAATAAACAAAGGACTTCAACAACATCCTCCCTCAAACTATCAAATTTTGAAGGATATAATACATGTAAACTCATTATCTTTAATATTAGGAACAACCTTATAATTTCCAATCTTAACCCCTTTGCCAAATTTGATATATGTACCATAATAGGTAAAATATTCTCGATTATGACATGATAGTCATGGGTCTTGAGGCCTCTTAAGCTATTAATGTTAGTTTAGCTTCTAATACTACTACTTACATATCCAATGGGAAAGCGAGTCTGAGACATCAACTGTAAGAATTGTGCATGTTATTCTTTTGTCCAGACATAAGGAGCACTAGGTTTTCTATATTTTTCATCATCATATTTTTCAACCCAAATATTTTGAAGAATATTTAGTTGTTGAAAGTCTTCACATGATGAAATAGTATCAAAAACACCAAAAAGAGTTTCTATAATAACATAGGCTATATTTTTCTCAGTATGCATAAAGTCAACAGTATGCCTAATGGATCTATCCTTAAAGAATAGAAACTTATAGTATATGCACAACCATTTTACACTGCTTTCATTACATGGATCATATTTACTACCAAAAATCCCATCATTTTCAATTATAAATGACATTCTTTTTTGTCCATTATCAACAATGTAATCACCATTATTAGCAATGGTGCTTCATGATTCTTTTCTTGACCATTGATATGTGTTTTTTGCCGATGATATGGATGATCCATTTTAAGTTAAGCATGATGTCCACAATAAATACACTTACATAAAATTCTTGAGTGCCTCACAAAATCCTTAAAGTTGCAGGTACGATATCCATGAATAGTGAGACCAGACTATGTGCCATATGCAGGAAGATCATGAATCATAAAAAATAAGGAAGCTCTTAAAGTGAATTTGATTGAATGATCATCCCTTAAAGATTGAATTGCTTCAATTCCTTTCCAAAATTCCATTAGCTCATCATATAATGGCTCTAGATAAGCATCAATTGTATTTAAAGTCATTTTTTTTCTTTCCTAGTATAATCAATGACAACATTAAGAAAAATGGTTTAATTGCTAACCATGGAAGCAAGTTATAATTTATTAAAAACACTGGCCAAGTTGAGCATTTAATACTTTGATCTGAGAATGGGTTCACCCCATTTAGAGTCAAAACCAACCTTATATTATGAATATCTTGAGAAAAATCAAGCCATCTATTATCAAATTCCATCCACATCTTAGATTTAAGCACATGTCATTATTTTCCATCAGTGCTCTTATTTTGGGCATGCCATTGCATAAGTTTAGCAATGTCTATGCACCTATACATTCAAAGTAATTGTGGGATTATCAAAAAGTGGTGAATAAACTTTTTAGGAACCATAATTGATTTCAACCCTTGTTTATACCTCACTTCATGACATTTTGGACATTCACTCTCACTTGCATGATTATTGTGAAATAATACACAACCATTCACACATGTGTGGATGTTTTCATACCCTAAGCCTAGCTTAGTGATTTATTTTTTGCATTGACTTCGTTTTGTTAGTAATGTGGATTCAAGTCATAACAATGAACTTAATAATGTCAATAACTAATCTAAACTCTCATTTGTGCAACCAAACACCACTTGTAAGTTAAGAAGTTGAAGGATTGTTTTCAAATGACTTAACTTGTAATTAGCATACACAAGCTTTAAATCATCCTCCATCGACTTGGTCCAATCATCATTTAGACCCTCATTCAACATTATATCAACTTCAAACCCTTCATCTAAAATTGTAGCCTCTTCATCTATGTTTGGTGCCACTTCATCTATGTTTGTTTCCTCTTCATCTCTCATACTTTACAATTCTATCATATCTTCATAATAATTGTAATCTCAAGGGCTTAGACCACTATGCCCATATCTTATCATATGCTGATAAATTACATTTATTTTTTTCACCTTTCCACCAAGATAGTCATTACATGGACATGGATATTTGTCCAGGTATCTCTCATCAGCTACTCTCTCATCATATGCATGGTATTGATCCGTAGTCAACCTTTGACATTGATCCATGTGTAATTTCTGCATTCCAGTATTAATTTAGTTTCCTCTTTCAAGAAAAAAAAAGAAATCTGAAAAACTCAACTTACTCAGGATCTAATACATGTAAACTCAATCTTTTCAACACTCTTTAGCACTTACCCAGAATTTAGAGCACTTCATAGAATTAGGATACAAAGCACTCTACAGAATTAGAATTAGAGCACTCTATAGGATACAAATCACTATGTAGCAATTCAAATTCAAGAAATACATCTAGGCATCAATCTATAGAATCATATGTTCTACCTCTACATAAATCTCTATGGTCAGTTTTGTGCATTTTTTACTTATAAGATTCTTAACTATCAATGGCTAATTAGCAGGAAACATAACAACTACTCTTCCCTGATTTTGTTGCCCATGTGCAATAGGTAGAGATTGAAAGTATATGCTTTAAACTATCTATTATTGACACCTCACCATTTATATTTCTAATATAAAAAATATATGTTGTAGTTAAAAAAAAACAATAATGGTCAAATTGTAATACACAAAGATAAGGAAACTTTGGGGTATTTGTATACTATTTGTTTGTATTTAAAGGAGCATGTTGTAATTCTAAAGATCTTGTTGATCATGTAGCCTTATGTTCAGTTGACATGTCATCTACAATGTGTATAAAAGAAGACCGTGATGACTAGAAATAAACAAATGTTATTTTTATCCATGTCTTATTAAGGGCCTTCCTTGTCTAGATGATAATTAAAGAAATGCTTTAGCAATGAAACACATAATTTATGATTGTTCTATTTATGAACCACAAGCATTTAAACATATGGCAATCTTGTCAATGTTAGTGAATACACGATCACTAACAAACAGGCTAATGAATTATTTGTTGTAGCTTTGAGCATTACTTACTAGCATAAATTATTAACATGTTGAGATAAGATGACTTGTTCTAACAATTGATATACTCCCATGTGTGGATATATAGTATCAATTAAAATAACTTGGTGACCACATTCATTTGATGAACTAACATAACTTTCAACTATGCCATATGAGACCATCTTCAAGCATTCCATGTAATTAATAGATTAGGCTTACACAAAATGTTACCCAAGCATTGAGGTCTAGGCTAGGGACACGAGCCCATGGTTTAATGGCAAAGTGATCAAAGGAATTTTAATTTGGATGCATGTTACAAGTTTAATTCCCATATGCTCCAAAATGTGTAGAGGAAACTAATGAAAAATAGTCTTCTAAAATTAGAATTCCCTGTATAGTTTTGGTACTCAGTTGCCTATGTAACTTAACTACTATAACTTACACCAACCAATAACAAACTAATTATGATGTGCATGCACTACCCATACCATGAAGACTTATTGAAAAGGAGCCTCAAGGATTAGGTTTGTGAATTGGTTAAACAATTAGAAATTAATACCATACCCATGCATGATAACATGGAACATAAATAGACAACTTCAAGATATGGTCACTACATTGTATTAATTATACAATGAATAAAAGCATCCAATTCTTTCACAATCTCAAGAACTCCAAATTTTTACATGGTAGTCAATGTATTATGATAAGATACCCTCCTATTTATGTAACTCATCTCTTATAATACATCAATTTTATTCTCCTAGCTAGATACAATTTCCAATCAAAAAGCTATAAATTTTGTGTTTAGTGTAATGAGGGTTTTGAATTACCTTTGAATTCGATGTAGAGTGTCCCCAAATTTGACTTCATTATAGAGGGCCTCATAAACTTCAAATTCATTACAACAAACTCTGAATTCCTTGCCTACATTTTCAGATGTCTCTAGGTCCTCTCCAAACAAGATTTATTACCTATGCAAGTAGCTGCTATACTTATATGCTAAAACACAAAATGCCTCATGCCATCAAAGTAGCACACAAACCCTCTCTAGTCGGCTATGATTCCATTAATAATTAACAAACTCTCTTTCTATTTGTATAGGTGCATTGCACAAATAATGCCAATTATACTCCCCATTCCCCCATCAAATTACCTCTACCAAATTTTGCACTCTACTATACTCCCCACTCCTGCCAATAATTTCCCAATTCACTATTAACGCTACATGCAATACAACCCACTCCTATTAATAATTTCCCAATTCATTTTTTTTTAATTACCCATTTTAATATCATATTCTTTAATTTTTATTTGTGTGACTAATTATTTAGTCATTTCTATTTGTGTGACTAATTATTTAGTTGTGTTTATTACCCAATGATCAAATTAGTCATTTATTTAGTCATTATAGTTGTGTTGTAAAAAAATAGTAGAATTTAGTCATTTTTACTTGTCGTGACTAAATTTTTTAGTCACGTAGTCATTTGTTTGCCAATTTTTACTAGTAATTATCATCCACCTATTCATTACCCATTTATACCATTTATCTCGTACTTGCCATTATCTACCATCCTTGGCAGCACTCTCCTTTACAAAGACTACTAGGATATCTTGTCTTGACATTTGAAGGAAGAAGAATCAATGACCAAGGGAGATTATGAACACATTATTTTGATCCAGATTTGTAGCATGTTCTTAACAGATCAGTTATTCTGACGAGGTGTTGGGTAGCAGTTTTTATAACCAATCATTTCTAGTTGTCTCACATGTTGACTAAGACATGCATCTCCATGTCAGAAGGAGCAGAAGAACCATTTTTCATTTCACTATTTATCATTTTCCATTACCATGCCTTGTCTCTTAGGGGTAACCTTATAGACCATTTCATTATAGGCAGTATTATACCATTGTGTTCCATTTAACACATTTTTTGAACAACATTGACTTGAGGTCCTTAAGGACTATGTAGCCAACACTTAATTTATATTGAGGTTAACTCAATCACCCCTTCGCCACACTCTCACCATTTTGCAAGAAATTGATTATGAATTCTCTCACCATTTTTCAGGCCATTTATTAAGTTTGAATGCTCTTGCCATTTTATGAGCATGCTAAGCCATCATTGCTTGGGGGAAATGTGGTTGCCACTATAGACATCTATCTTCTGATCATTTTCATTATACCATGTCTTTAATATTGACCGAGGCATATTTTTAGCCATCCTACTTGCCCCATTTTGATATTGGTTCATCTAGTTCTTCTTGCACATTTCCATGAGGGGATTCTGATCCAATTTCAATAGTTTTAGAATACCATGTTGAATGATAGTCTATGGAAGTAGTGTGACATTTGATCTGGAAAGTTATATTTCATTAATTATCTTATTTGGTATCATTGATTATAACTACCTATGCAAAAATTAGTATTGTATTTGGTACCCCTGATTAGAACTACCTTTGGGTAATTCAAAATTATGATGTTATTTCCTAATTATAACCACCTATGGGAAAATTAGGTACAATGCCTTTTTATCATGCATTACCACATCATCTGGTCATTACTATTATCATTTGTCTTATCATTTACCTTTATTTGCAAACTTGTTGTGGCCTACTTGCTTTTTCATCACCTTTTGTGTAGGTGGAATTACTATGACTTGAGGTCCTAATGGGATTATTTATATTGTGATAAAATCATGTTGAGGTCTACTCAATCCCCCTTTCATTATGGTTTTGCCATCTTGTGAGCATTTTAGTTGGTGCGCTCTTATCATTTCATGAGATAGACTGTTCTGTATCCTTAATTCTCAATCGAGTTGAGATACTTAGAAAATTCCAAAAACATTCATAAAATTTTAAAATTTCAAAAATGTTTTGTTTATTTGATAGTTGATGGTGTTGTTTGTTATTTTATTTTCCTATTTTGTCTTACTTCTTTGTCTTCATTTATTTTCAAGAACATCTTGATGGTCCACATGGATCTTGATTATTTATATCTTGATCTTATGTTATTAATTTGTTCTTGTTTTTTTTTAAAACATTCTTGTTCCTACTTGAATCTTGATTGTTCATATCTTGATTTAAGTTAGGTTCATTTATGTTTATCTTTTTCTTTGTGTTTATTTTTTTGACTAAATATAAATAGCTGTAACTTTGGATTTGGTCATTATTTACCATTATCCTTAGTTATAGGTATTCATATTTCAACTGGATCCATGCAATTGAAATGCCATGTCTTCATAATTTATTCATACTTATGATGCCTAATTTCTTTTTCAATAACAAGCATTTTGTGCTCTAGATTTAGGTCTTAACATCAACACAATTTTGATGAATAGATCTCAAGATCACTATGCATAAACTAGGTTCAATAGGTTTAGCACTTTCCTCTATACTTAGACATGCATCTCTTAACAATAATCATGAGTCTAATCAACTCTTGATTAGTTTTCATCTTCCCTCATTCCATTCTTTCCCAATTTTGGGTGAGTTACATTGGCTTGAGGTCGAATTGGATTATGTAGGAAGCATTTGGATACATGACATATCTCAGGTTAGCTCGATCATATTCATTCTTATTTTCATCTCTTTTATGACTATATGCATCCTCGTATTCCTAGTTTTTATAACTTTCACAACCATTCCACCATCACATCTATGTTTGCACGTGCTCATCTTTATTCTATGTTTTAGGTTATATCCTTGAGTTAATTGCTTGCCAATTTGCCCATGATGGGGAACAACATTTGAACTGGTTAACAAATCTAAATCAGATCTATAGGGGCAAACCATTATTTATTCTTTAGCAATGATCAAAATTAGCCCTGCTAGGGCACAACCATCTTATCATGATCAAATCTACCCTAATGGAGCACTTCTTTTTATCTTCTTTCTCAAGACCACATTCTCCTTTTTTTATAATTCTAATCTCTCCACACTAATTCCCATGATGGCATTATTTTAGTGTGCAAGTTGTCTCGAGATTGATCAATGTCGCAAACGCATAGCTTGCACTCTCAAATTGGGTGAGTTCAAAGTGTGTCGCTTATATGTTTGGATTGAATCTTTCCCATTCCTCCCATTTTTGGGGCCTATTATATTCTAATTATATTTTTATCATTGATATAATCAATATGTGTAAGCATTAGCTCATCCGTATATGACCTATTCTACAGGTTAATCTTTCACTTTCCTTCTCTTTTTGAGAGACCATCCTTCTTTTTCATCCTAGTATGTCCTCTCGAGGGGGCATGATGGGTCATTTATATTTTATTATTAACAAATCTCTTCTTTTAAAAGAATTTAATTCACTTAAATGTATTTCTATGCCTTCTCAAATAGGGGGAAAATTTAGGCATCTAATTCCTAACAACATTTGGGTTGAAATTGTCAATCTTACTTGATTTGCACTCAAATGCATAATTAATGCCAAAATCATGTAAATGTGTTAAATGGTTCTAACTTGTCATAAACAAGTGTCAGTTTAGGCCAATGTATCCCTAAATGGGACAATGCATTTTATGATATTCCTAACTTTGATCAATTCATTTTGATTCAAAATGATGATTTTGCCTTTTTTGTGCTCTAGATCACTCTTTTATTATAATTTATTAGTACACGTAATTTACCTTTGTTATTTTGTGTCGACAACATCCTAAATGGGATAACGGTCCATACGTATCTAATATCACCTTCTAATTCCTCTCGAGTCAAATTATGATCCAATAATATGACTTTTTGACCATTTTGATTAATTGTGCACCAATTTCCAAAGAATTGCATTAAAATTGATTAATGTTATTTAAGCTAATTAATTCAAATCAAGAGCTTACATGTATTTTAAATGGAGGTTATTGATTATTTCATTATTAGAAATTGATTCTCAATGTATGCATCACCTAGTGACATGATCTATGGGGTGGCCTCTTCAAGCCATAAATGCAATAAACATCAAGTTTATGGGCACCCATGCCTAATTAATGCCTCTTCCTCCCAAATATTTATGAGGATATTTATAGATTTATTATGCAATATTATATTAATTTATGGCCACACATCTCAATCTTGAGATGGATGGTCATGGTTGATCCTAACCCATTTGAAAAATCTATAAATAGGAAGGCATAAAACATCATTTCTTAAGCTAAAAATTGTGGACTTATAATGCAAAATTGTCTCCACATCCTTCTATGTTGATCATTGTGTCTTATTTACAAGCTTCATTTGATAGGCATAGAATAGATATTTCTCATCTTGATCCTAGGTTATGCATAGTGGTCTTAAGGCAATGGAGGAGCTTGGCATCCATTGTTGACAAAGACAAGAACACTAGACAAAGGGGAAAAATAAACTTGGAACCACTCTTGGATGGTGGAATCATTTGGAAAGGTAATTGGTATTGCTTTATTTTAATTTGTTCTTCATTATCATTAGAAAACCCCACATAATAGGTTCGCTTAGTTTCTCAAGTTCTTTATGCAGTATTTATGTTTACATGACTAATGTTTGACTGACAACCTTTATAATCCAACACTACAACTCCATGGAAGGGTTTGTCGATGGATTATATTATTTTAGGAATTTTATTATTTTGTGGTATTGAATCTCCAAAATTAGAACTTTGGTCTAGACTACATATCTCACATCACTTTAGTGAAGATGCATAAAAATAGAAGATGGACTCATAGACTCTTAGTTGTATGTAATTAAACACATCCTAGAAGATCTTGGTGATATTATTTCATTCCTCACATCTAGAATTGATCCTAGTAATCTATCCACCAAGGAAAATAAATAGCTACCTATCTTTGCTATTTTGTATCAACTTATTAGGGGTGAGCTTTACAAACTTGGGTGTGATGAATTCCTATGTCAATTTATTTTGAAACATGAACACCTGTGTGTGCTCCAAAAAGGACATGAAGGTATTATAGGAGGCCACTTTGCTTATGAGGCAATTATTTACAAGATTCTTCTTTTTAGATTTTGGTGGCCTACCTCATTCTATGATGCCAAATAAAATTCACATAAATGCCATATATTCTAGTGAATGGGTAAACCCAATCATCGAGATGAGATAACCATGATACATGTCCTATCCCAAGAACCTTTTGAAAAGTGGGTTATTTATTTTCTAGGTCAAATCTCTCTAGTTGCACAAAGTAACAACATGCATTATATTATCGCCACCACCAACTATCTCAATTGATGGGTTGAAGTGACATTGATGAATAGTTGCTTGAAAACCACTACAACACGCTTCTTATGGGAGAATATTAGTAGTTTTTATGGGTGACCCTTGAGCTTAGATATAGATCGAGGTACATAATTCATCAATGTAATTGTGTGTATATTGTTATCTAATTCATAAACATGCATCATAAAACTACTCCATACCACCCATAGGAAATGGGAATGTAGAGTCATTCAACAAGATACTTAAGAAGCCACTAACCAATATTTGTGATGTTGGAAAAAATAGTAAGATGACCCTGTCTCTACAATGTTGTGGGCCTACAAAACAAGCTAAAAATGCCTCAATAAATCTACTCATTTCTATCTTGTGTTCAAAATAGAATCAGTGCTTCTAGTGGAATTCTTAGTTTCATCTATACAGATCATGTTCTTTGATTGAATAGAGGACCAGGAGTCACTTGATGCACACCTAGAAGACCTCATGCGACATGTTATTTCTTGATGAAGCCAAGCTATGGAGAAGGCTCGACATAAAGTTTAACATGACTAGCACATAAAGGGTAAGATATTGGTAAAAAGAGCCCTCATCCAACTCTATGTTACCAAGTACTTGAAGCATCTAGGGAAGCTTAAAATTTATTTCCTTGTGCCCTTTTTTATCCATGACATCTTGGAAACTAGCAAGTGTAAGCTATGCATGGTAGATGGTGAAATAATCCCTAAGAAATTTAATGGTAGCTAGCTCAAGCCATACCATGTTTATCATGACTGAGTCATGTTGTAATAAGGATTATGCCATTTTATTTATATAATGTGTTTGGTAGGTTAGAGTAGTGTAGGTGAGTTTTGTCTGCAATAGTTATGCATTTTCATTTCTAATAATGCATGTAACCTCGTAAGACCAGTCATGTGATTCAAGTGATGGATTTATTATGGAAGCCTTATGTTAGACGTCTATGTTTTTGGATGAGTGATGTTTTGTTATTTTGGTAATAGCCTCTCTTAATGAATGAAAAAATGATAGACTAGATAACATAAAGAATGCACAATGCCAAAAAAATACTGAACTTATATCTTCATGACCATTTTAATGGTAGATATAAAAAGCTTTGTGTTATGGATATTTGTTTACTCAAAATTTTGTTCACACAATGCACATCGACCATTGGGCATATGACACAATAGGTGGCTTGAACATAAGATTCTTGTTGTGTTGTAGGTATAGGCATAAGATTTAGTGTCGGGTAAGGGGATGCAAAGTGGTGGAAAATAAAAATGTCAAGATTAGATAAGAGTGACAAGGGATGTGAATAGTGACAAGGATAGGTGCAAAGCTGAGGGTGATTTGATAATAAATAAATTCATGAAAATGAATCATGTGATAATAAGGGAAGCGTAATGCTAAAGAACATAAAAAAATAAGGTACACACAAATATCATGGAAAAAATTGAGAACCACCTAGAATGACATCACTCCTATAAAATAAAAAAATTAAATATTTGTGGTTAACAATTAATGCACACTAGTTGTTAATACAAAGGTTATAACAATAAATCCTCAAGCATGTAAAGGTAAAAGATTGTTGCATGTACAACCATCTCATCAAAGGCAAAATTTGAGAAACACACCATGTAGCATAAAATAAGTACATGTGATTTTTAAGACTTTACTATCAAGAGATATTGAGTGACCCCATGAGCTTTAAAACCAAAATAATGAAAACACCTATAAATTTGAGTCAAAAATGCCTTGAAAACACCATTTGGAAGGCAAAAACAAAATATTTATAGAATTATGAGTTGAATGAATTGATATTTAAGGAATTTCAGTGAATAGAGAGGAGGGATATAACAAGTTACAAGTTGCAAAAGCTGTGAATTGTCATTGTTAAGCAAAGAAGCTCAGAGCTAAGTATCAAAACATGAAATCTGAAATCATTAATATGCTAGCCAAAATTTGATGATTCAATAAATTAGGGAAGCTAAGGGTGAACCAAATTGGTTTTATGATGCTTATGAATTAAAATCTTAATGCATCAAATTAAAAATGCTACATCTTTGAAACAAGTAAATATGTTAGGACACCCTTTGTAGAATAAGTAAAAAAAACAATATGTAACACGTAGTTTGAGGGACCATCATCAAAAAAGTAGTGGGGGAATGATAAACTATAACATCACATGCATAGGTAGTATAAGTACCTACCAGATCTAAAGTGGTAGGAAAAATAAATAAGGATAAGATTTCACTCAAGGCCAAGGAAAAGAAGGCTACACAAGTTTCTTCATAGACAAAAAATAGACCAAGACTAAGAATGATGAGTTTTGTAGAGATGTAGTACCCTAAGGGTGTGATGTTCATAGAATATTGGGAGTCGAAGGTGGATAAATGTAATGTGGAGTACTAAAACCAGCATGAAAGAGGTAACGAGGTTGAATTAAGAAATGACTATATGGTCAACAAGAGAAAGAAGACCCCCAAAGGAAATGTAATCTTTGATGACTCCATAAAATAGTAACTAGATAGAGTTAGGGTTATCTAACACTTTGATCTCCCATAATTTGGAAAGGATGAGGAGATGATGAATTTTTAAATCTCATGAGTGCATGAGGATAGGTTCTACGTCGACACTTGCCCAAATTCACGAGGCCACTGGGTTAGTCCAACCATGTTGAGATATTAAGGAAGTATTGGTTGAAAACAAGGAGGTTGAGATATTTAATAAGGTAGGGTTTACTTTCCTTATTTCTAACGTTAAGGATAGCCACAAAATTTAAAGTGCACTTGTTGAGCACAAAAATGCATGGATTAGGGTGTTGGGTAGAAACCAACAAGAACTTCCTTTATATAGGACATAAAATGGCCAAGGGGATATTATTTAACATCTCCAAGTTCATATTAAATTCAAACATCAAAGGCATTGATAATGTGCATAGGTATGGAGTGAAATTTAAATATGCCAAATCCTCATGATCTTGCTATTTGATGAGACTGGCATACTTGAAGGTGCCTAAGAAGGCCAATAGACATACCCCCTTCATGATAAATAACCAAAACTAAAATATCATATATATATATATATATATATATATATATATATATATATATATATATACTTTCCATGAGGTAGGCTACCCTAAATATAAGGCCATATTGTATAAGTTGTTTTCATAACTAAGAAGGCCATAAAATATGAATGATGCTTACTGTTGACCAAATTTGATCCTGTAGGTCAAATTGGGGCCCCTATAGGTAAAAAATTGACTCATAGATGTTTTAGGGGGTCTAATATCTTGTCATGGGGTGTATTATAGTTCATTTTATGTTATTTAATGCTATATTATCCTGGGCTTAGTCATATTAATCTATTTGTCATTTTGGGTCATTTAATGGGCTTTTAGGGGTCATAAATGCAAGTGGCATGGTTATCAAGGTGTATAGATGTCCCATTTTCCTTTAAATCATCAAATAGGTTAGATTCCCTATCAGGAATGCTAGTTCAATCAAAATCTTGTAGGTTATCCAGCTAAAATTCAAGAAACTAACTAAAAAAGGAAAGTTTGACACTTGTACGACCCATGGGGAAGTGTTCCACATGGAGAAGATCAAATTATCTCCCTTCAACTTCCTCAAGATTATTTACACATTTTAAATGCTCTAGAAGTGCCATTTTGAGCTAAACCCACTCTACTCCTTTCTCACCTTTCTAGACACACAAAACTAGTCTTTAGATTTGTACTTGGTACAAACAGTAGGGAAAATTCTAGATCAAACATCTTTAGGAGGTGAAATTAAACTTAGAGAGTTTAATTTACATAATAATATTTTGAATAATGGTGTCTTGTGCTTTATGAACCATCCTCATGAAGTCAATTGTGTTTTTCTACTTGTTATTTCATGCACCCTATAGGTTTTGCTCCATTTTGGGTGAGTATATACAAACTAGCTGGTGATGTTAGCTCCAAAAGATGTTAGATATTTTCTTAGATTATTTTCATGCTTGGTTTCATGTTTCATGGTGATTTGATGGGTTATTTGTCTCATGTTGCAGGAAGGTATCACCATGTGAGGTATCAGTCCAAGTTCTCCTTGTTTACCAAAATTTTGATCCTTTGTAGAGGTCTCAAGTAGATGGAATATGGTGTATCATAGGTCTCAATGATATATTGATCACCTTTCCTTCATTTTTGGTCTCATAACATCATGCTTGGCTCTAACTTTTAATCCATGGTCATATTCAGTCAGCGCCCATCTACTCTTCAGCCTTAGTCATAACTTGTAAAGGTTTTGAGGACATCCATAGAAGTGTGATAAAGGTTTTAGAGCAGTGGTATATCCTCTTAGAACATGAAATAGTGAGGTGATCTTACAAATAGTGAAGAAAATGCTATGGCAATCACACAACATACTCACTGTCTGTCTGCATACATGAAAACATGCACCTACAGGTGCCCTCATAGGACCAATCAAGTTGAAAAACAAGTTTGGAGATGATCAAGGTCCTTGATAATGTAAAGGATCTATTTTAAATCCTTGGGATAGGACTAAAACAGAAAAAGGTCAAGTAATGCACATTATTCATACTTGTACTCACTATCTGCCATTGAACATCACCTACAGGTGCCTTCATAAAGGTTTCATGTGTGAAAAGAAAGGTTGAAATTGTTTCAAACCCTTTGCAAGGCTGAGAAAGTATTTAGAAGATTTGAGGAGACCTAAAGTTGATAATAAGCATGTAAACCTTGTCTACTTCCTGTAATCCTCATTTACTGCCTTTACATGGGAACATCCACTTATAGATGGCATTGGCAGAGATTTAGAAGTACTTGTACGGAGAACGTGGGATATGTTGATAAATTTTTTGATGACCTAACATGTGGTGAAGTATAGCAGACCTTGGTTAAGGTGTCAAGTTGGAGATTTGAAGTAGAGAAACCTTCAAAACATGAGATGACTGAGTTCATGCCCCTTTTCCCTAAAAATGCAAAATAGAGGCCTAAGGCCATTTTGATAGAGTCATATGATAGGGTTATAGGAACTTCTGATGCATCCTATTATGCTCATCTTGTAGCCTCTAGCAAGGACAAAGAATCCACAAGGTTTGAGGAGAAGATGAGCAAGGAAAGTTAGTTTTTTGGAGACCCCAAATTGCCCATTCATGCTCTGAAAATAGTTAGTGTTACCTACAGGTTTGAGCTATGAAGAGACCTCTCCATCCAAGGAATTGCAAACCTAAACCATGCCATCATGTATGATGGTTTTATAAGGTTAAAAATAACTTTTGTCGTATAGAGGTTATCCAATGAAGTTGATATACTGAGTTTGAACACTAAAGCACCTACAGGCCCTTTTCATCACCAAATGCTCACCTATAGCCAACCAAAAGGTGAAATTTTGGAAAGGTGTTTTTCCTTCTAATGCACCTTGGTGCATAGTAACCTAGAACATGGTATGAACATGGTTGAGCATGAAAACAAGAAGGATAATTTAGTATGTTAAGTTTTGATCAAAAAAGCTTCACCTACAAAATTTCACTCTCCCAAACACAGTTGACTGTGATTGACTGAGACAACATGTGAGATTGTTTGATAATATAAGCATTGGCAGTGTATATGGAAGTGAAAAATTGGTAAAAAAAGGTTTGAAATGAACCTAAGTGACTATATAAAGGTTTAAAATACTAATTACAAGCTTTATTCATGAGAGATAACCTACAAGTGTCCCCTCTTAAAGTAAAACATAGTCAAGCAAGGTAACACAATCTTGACCAGGCAAGTAGTATGAGGGACATGTGAGAGGTGGGAAGGATGAATGAAGGATAAAACACATTAATCACAACTATAAAAATATAATGATACTATAATTATGGAAAAAAAATCAAATAAATGATCTCTAAATAAGCGAGGCACAGTCCACATCTTGGAACCTTGCATAATCTTCCTTCTCTAGAAGTCTATTTGGTTTTTTGAAGAATTAGTAGGTCATATGACCTAACAAAGAGCTCATTTTTTGTATAGATAATATATATTAATTTTATAATCTCTTAAAATAACAAATTTTCTTTTAAAAACAAGGGAAGTTCCCTTTGTTTTGTCTCAGACAGAGGGCACTCCCCTTAGGCACAAAACCTATAGTTTTGGAGAATAAGGTAGAAAAGTGAGTTAAGAGATATTTATACCTTGAGAAGAGGTGTGTGGAGTTTAATTTCAACTTTTACCACATAAAAAATCTTTCATATAATAAGGAATCCATTTAGGGTGTCTTAGAACTCCAAGGTTACAAACAAGTTTATGAGACATGGTTAAGCCTAGTGCCTAATTAGGGGTACAACTTCACTTCCACCTTGAGATGAGAATTATAACCTATTGAAATATGTTTATAGGATTAATTTTGATGTGTAAAATATATTAGGATGAATATGGGTCACAAATTAGGCCATTTTTTACTCAAGGACAAACTGAGGCCTATGGGAATGAGGAATCAAGCTCAAATAGGTAACTTCAAATACTCATACCTCCTTTGGTGCGTTGCATGGAGACTCAAGGTCTTTGTATATGTTAATAGGTTCCTTTAAAATAAAATTAGTGGCTTTTTTTTCAATTTAAACATCAAATCTTCATGAACAAAACTTAAGAGGGTAAAATAGGCCTAAACCTTCCAAAACCCTTGCCAATGACCAGTTTACGGAAATGGAGTTGGAAATATACTATAATGGAATATTTTTCTCAATATTATGATTTAAATTTGTATATGACTCTCTTAGGCTGCTCCCCATGCTTTTGGCCTTTACAGAATTGTACGGATAAGGTATAAAATAGGGTATTTTTGACTATTTTGTGTGTTTTTTAGGTTATAGGAGGATTCTAAAGATGAAACCAAATTTGGGATAAGTATTATGAATTTTTATATCCCATATGTTCATTTAAATCTTTATAAAAACTCCTAAGTGTTCAAACAAACTACTTCATCTCAACCAGTCAAAACTGGCACAGTGACTAAGCTAGTGAGAAGTGTGAAAACTCCAAGTGAAAGTGATTTAAAACATGCCTAATACCTATAAGGCCATGGATGATTTTTATAGGTTTCATACACTCCCTCCCATGTATTTTTATTGAAAAATAATGCATTTTTGGAGGCCAAGTGTGCAAGGTGCATGAAGGAAGAGTATTTTGGACTGTAGATGATGATAACTCCTTTCCAAATGATTCTAGATGACTAGGCATGAAACCAATGCATGGAGAGGCATTTTTGAAATACTTCACCTTCATTCCAATCATCATACCTATCCATAATTATTTTTTTAATGTTCAAATAGGTCCAAATCATGAAGGTAATTTTTTGAGTCAAAATGAGAAGTTTCATGCCACTTTTCATGAGTTTTATGACTTAGATGGACACTTATGATTTTTAAACTTTCATGTTACATTCCACATCCTATTCTCATGCAAAATTAACTCATTTTATTATCTTGAAAATTGTACTTGTGACCCTTGGACTTCTCTCTCTCTCTCTCTCTCTCTCTCTCTCTCTCTCTCTCTCTCTCTCTCTCTCTCTCTCTCTCTCTCTCTCTCTCTCTCTCTCTCTCTCTCTCTCTCTCTCTCTCTCTAAAGTTCTATAAGAACTAGCCATTTTGGCCATTGTAACTTATGCTCCACCTGAGTATGGAAAATACCTGCTCATTTGCATACCATTTGATCAATAAAACTACTAATTTTTACCTCTTCATGACTATTCATAGTGTGTTCTACTTTGATGATTGCTTTTTCTTAAGTTATAACTCTTGTTTCCTTAGCATGTTGTTTCATTCCTTCATCTTATTTACAGTTGGAAAGCTTTTTCTTGCAAGGCATGTAAAGTGTTATAGGAAGTGTTAAGGTTGAGTGAGTTAGTGTATTCACTAGTTCCATTCAAGGCCTCTTGTCTAGTCATCCTAACCTAAACATTCATCCATAACTTCCTAATGTAACATTGATGTGAGAAGATGTAGATTGAAGAAGTTTATGTTTGGTTAGTCTCTTGGTTTCATGTGTAACATGCAGTTGGTTGGTATTCATCAATAAATTTGGTGTATCACATCCCTTAGGATAGTTTTATTTCAGTTTTCTCTTTTCTTTTTCTCCCCAAAATTTTAAGTGTAGTAGTGATCCAAAGTGGTACATCAAGGGAGCTAGCCCTATCTAGAGATTCACCTCACTCATAGGCTACCCATAAGCTTAGAGGTGTTTTAATTGTGCCACTTGGATGAGGATATCTTGTAAATATCCTAAAAATTTTCAAATCTAAGTGACAACACATACCTATAATCCTACTAGAGGTGATAGAGGGCTAGGACAAGTTCATCATCATGAAACACTCCTCACTGGCAAAGATAAAACTAATCGATGGAAACATGATTGTTTGTCTAAAGTTTCCTTATGAATTCAAAGCATAATATTTTATTGATGTGGTTAATAACATCTCCAAAGTTTTAAAAATTACAATGGATGTGCAAAGGATAGATGTAGATGCTCCTACCCTCTACATGAAATATGTGTGCCTTAGACAAGACACATAAAAGTATGAGGATGAGGAAGTTACTAGTGGGTGTGTCATCAACCCAATGTAAAATTTTACCATAGAATTTTAGCTACCTTGTATATTCTATATGTTTAAGCTTAATAAAAATATTATTAGTGTGGGAGTACAAGGGAAAGATGATATAAAATTGCCCATCTATCGAAGATGAACATTTCGCATGCCTCCCCCTCTAAAAAGAAGAAGATTATCCAGAGGAATCTTGTGTCACTATCTGCTTTATGAGAAGACTTAGATGAGACAAATTCAAAATAGAAAACTATAAATAAGAAGAATTTACATTTTGTGCAGTTAGAATCCATTGTCGTAAGATTGCCTTCTCCACCAATTCATGTGCCAATAAATTTATTTTTGAGAAAGTAAGGAAAGCCCCACATAATGCTCCCAAAGTAATGATGTGTATTGAGCCAAGGAAAGAACCCCGAGTGAAATAATAAAAAAATCCAATGTAAGGATTCCCTTGTACCAATGAAAATGAATAAGAAGTACAGAAAAAAGGTGCACATAGAAGGAAGCACACACAAAATAGGAGCCAAGTGCAGAAGGAGAACCTAAAGTGGAAATATATAGCACTTAAAACATGAAGGCCATGATGGATAAGAGATTTTATTTTGTCATGGAACATCTTAAGGAATTAGACTCCACAACCGAATCCCCAAAGAGAGAAAACCATTGGAGAAGGGTCAAAACAATCATGGTTGCGAAATAAATAAGAAAAAAGAAAAGGGGAAGATAAGGAGAAAAATAAATGGGTAGAAAGGATCCCCTCACAAATAGATCAAGAATAAGAATACACCATCCATGCTAAAGGCTAGAACATCTTAAGTGAATAAGAGCTCTATATGTAAAAAATAATAATGCCCAGCCCTACTGCAATAGTAATCCACAAAAAAATTACCTTTACTTTGGATATATATTCATAAGATCCATGGTTTGAAGTCCCCATAATTATAGGATTAAATCCTACTTTAGTAGATAGCGAGGGGTGAGCCTTTTTTTGTGAAGGCCATGAACATAGTTAATTGGAAAGTAGGAAATGTGTTGGTGAAGTTAGCTACATAAGTTTCTAGAAAGAACTTATTGAAGAACATAGCTTGTAAGAACCATAGGTGCACCATAACAAAAGTATCTTAGGTGATTGAAGAAGGAAAAAAACATGACATAATAGAAAAATTCCTCAAGGAAGAGAAAAGAAGCATCTAACAACAAAGTGCAAGGTAGTGGCCATGGAGATTCAATATCTAAAGTTGTGTGAGCAGGTTATGAAGGAACAACCAAACCTATTGGATGGAGTTGAATTCGCCCATGCTAAGAATATGGAAAAAAATAAATAATAATCGATCAAATCCTTAAGTGAGGAAAAAGGTGTTAGATATGCATAGGGAGAAATCAATAAATCTAAAATTGAATTTTCCAAGAAATTTAAAAATTGTGATGATGGACTAAATAAGATCTTAGAAAGCGTGACAATGACAAAGAAACTATTTCTAATATTTTCCCAACAAATAGCCATAATAAATGCACAAATCAATAAAGAGGAACAAGATTAGATTAGAGTGTGTTATCCCTCCAAATTTATACCAATAAAACCAAGGAGTAGTGCACACATATTTATCAAGAAGTGGAATAAATAAGCCAAACAAAAAGCATGAAGGAGTTTGAGATGTGCTTCTCAAAGCCATAACTCAAAACTATTGATGAGGAGAGTTTACTTGAGGAAATAATAAAGGGAACAACCAAGAAGCTAAGTGCTATGAAGTGACAGGCTGAGAAACTCCAAGATCAACCTCTAATAATAAATGGATTAGGTGTGCAAGTGATAATTGTCACAAAAACATACAAGTTGTGCTAGCTAGATGAGCCACCTTTGAAAAAGAAGTAAAACATGATGCCCTTGATTTCTTTGATTCAATAAAATAAAGTAGCTGAATCCTAAGTTATGACTAAGAGTGGAATTAAATTCTTTGATTATCTAATTAAGGGTGAAACTATAAAAGTGTGCAAATGGTGCATGGTGAGATGAAGGGATGGGCATGGAGTAGGATAAGCTAGAAGGAAAGTTAGTGTGCATGATGGTGTTAAAATTAAAGAATAAATGCCCATACCAACTTAGAAAAGAGATGCAAGGTAAGGGCGAATGAAGGGAAAGATATTATCCAATTATCCAAGGATGACCAACCAAGTTAGTGTGGGGTGATTATGACCCCAAAGTTATTTATAGACTAATGCTTGGGAAGCAGGAAATGACATGTGATGATAAAACCACTCCATGTGCACACACACAAATACATATAAAATAAGGATGGCATGTACCGACATAAAAATCCATATGCATGCGCCTAATATTACAATTAGGAAAATGGTGGAAGTGATCATTTGTCACTATTAAACCTATCTAAGTCAACATGATTTGTGGATAAATAATAGAAATTATTACTAGTAATTGGCTTATGATAGGAATATGAAAAGTGATGGCAAATGGTGAGGTAGATGACCTCTAGTGGATAAACATATTAACTACCAAGTGGATGACATCACATTAATTAATGATTTTGGGAGTTGAGCTACCCAGTGACATGTAGATCTAATTGGAAAAAATTAAAAGGAAGGCACCTGAGAAGGAGAAGATTGTGGAAAAATAAATAAGGAAATGTTGCCAAATTGTTGATAGAGTTTGGGGAAGAAAAGACACATTGTCTAAGTGAGGAGAGGGATATCTAGATTGCTTATGATATTGTTGAGTGCCTTTGAGCATATCATAATCCATTTAATGATGTTTAGTAATGTAATTAACAAGGCTATTGTTATTGTTGTTATGTTTATTTATCGCTATAGAGTGTTGTTGACATGCATAAACTAATCAATCTATTATATGTAATGATGCCATATTTATTGAATGGATGGATACTTATATAAATATAGATTTTCTACATTATTGTTCATTTACATAGCTGCTTGTTGCCATGTGTTACTACGGTAGTATATGGTTCTCCTTTAGTACTCACACACGTGCAAGACAACATGCGAGATAATGTGCTTCCCACCATTTACAACAAATCTAACCCTTCCCTATTCCCTCTCTCTACACCTTAGGTGAGCACATGAGCATCACTGATGTGATATACCACCATAGAAATATTAAGTGTTGTGATGTTCACGAAACTAGTGCATGAGTGACCAATAGATTACCAACACCATTGGATTTGAAAAGTAGAGGTATGGGGAATAGAACCCCCTCTTGTGTTCTAGATCGAGTGTGGGACTGCTCATCCCATAATTAAATGTATCAAAAAAATTTGAACTCAAAATAATTTTCTTTGACTTCATATGAATGAGTTTTCTTGGTTTGTGTCCTAATAAAATTTAGCTTCACTGGGTGACAACTGTGAGGATAGCCACCTGAAGTATACAACCTAAATAAATATTTATGGGTTAACTTAAAAATTAAAAGAATTATAATATCAACATTTTCAATTTAATTGAAAATAAAATGAATATTATTCAAAATTAAGTTTTTTCCTCCATCATATAAAGGGAACATGAAAATAGAAAAGTTCATCCAATTTTTACATTTTATAAAATTTTAAATAAAGTTTGAGAGATATTTATATCATGAGGACTCAATGACTATTGTTATCACATAGACTAGATCATGTGAAGATGACTACCACACAAAATAACTAGTCAAAGTTGGTAAGTCGTCATGAGCCTGAGTTTTTTTATTTTTTACCTTAAAAAAACACATGCAAATTTGGAAAAGTGGAATAATTTTCGCAAGTTGGGACATGTACAATCCTAAAATGCATTGAATAGTCTAGACATGATTCATATGTTCATGGAGTTCTCTTTACATGATCTTGACCCAACTAGCATTTTTTTCATTTAACAATTCTTACTTCATAATTTGTTACCATGAATACATTATTTTAGTAAAAGAATGATTTTAATCATGATTTACTATGATGTAGGATAAAATACATGTGTGAGATTTATGCCATGGTGTCGTTCTGAAGAAAAGTCAAAAATTGGAGTTAGGAGACATTGAATGGGCACACCTTGACATCATTAACCAAAGTCATGTATCAATTCTACCTAAAATGCACTTTAACCACCCTATGATTATTGTTTTGTCTAAATGATGGAATATTGACACTTACACATCTTACTTGTAAACTAGGGAGATCACCGTGACACCAGAATATGTTTGGGGGATTCTCATGCTTCAAATCATGAAAAAAATATGATAGTGAAGACTCATTCTATGATGAAGGATTGTAGGGATCATGAGTACTATTTGGGGAGAGTTGTTATTGAAATTGGAGAGGGGAATTTATTCAAGACCATGTTATAGAAAGACACACCATGGTTGTATTATTGATATCTATCATGGCAGTGAACACATGGGGTTTGTCTTGTTCACACAAGATTCATCACAATATTTCATATATGGAGGACTTGAGCATGCAATGTACTCATTGTTATGTTGTAGTTTCAAATAGATATACGAAAACCTCTATTAATTTGCATATGAGACATATGTAGGATGGATTTTAACACATACATTATTACAATGTTAGGCCTATGAAAATCTAGCAATGACTAGGCATATTGATCCAACCACTACCCTAAAGGATACTAAAAGAACACTAAAATGGAGATTTCACATGGTGGGACATAAGAGATTGAGAGACCATGATGTCTCTCATTGATATCCAAGATAATAAAATATTTCAAAGATGTGGGCATCACCTCATGACCATACAAAAATCATCTAGGCTAGGTTGAGGGTGTCACAAATGTGATAGATCATGGAAACGAAATGGAACAAATGTCAATACATAGAAAATTCTGATTAGTTGTAGTACGAGAAGTTACTGATACAATTCATATTTACACAAGATGTTAACCTAGCCATTGTTATTTGGTGTAGGACATGATGATGCCCTCAAGGAGACATGAACTAGACAACACCTTCCTTGATGATCAAATACTCGTAGATGGCATTGAAGGAGGAGGATGAGAAGAATATAGACGCTCAAGTTGATGTTGTTGAGACTATGAAGGCATCAAGAGTTCACATAATGGGTTGAGGTTAACCCAACAACAATATTCCCATCGAAGAAGGTTGAAGACTAATTGCATTGAGATGATAACTAATGGGACAAAAGAGTCTACAAGACCTTGATGTGTATGATTATGTGCACAAAGGTCCTATGGCAATGTGGTAGCATGTATAGGTATGACAAGGTGAGTCAATAGAGGTGTGTGTGACACAAGCTAACGTGTTGAGCTTGGAGTTCATGAGTGTGTGCATGGAAATAAACTTTTTTTAGGACAAGTGACAGAGTGTTATGATAATTTAAAGAGGTATTATGAAGTTGTGCTCAAACTAGGAGATGTCGCACATGCTAGAGATTTAATGTCCAAGTGAGGAGTGCATAGACTTGCACAAAAGTTGCTACATACTAGAATTGCTTTGTGCATTCATGGTACATATCTATCATGTGTGGTATTGATTAATATATAAGTACACTAATGTACATGTGTATTGATAAATTTTATTGATTTCCAATTAGGACCTTCATTGGCATGCAAGCTAACATGCAATGGAAAGGAAACCAGACAAGGGAAATGCTAAAATCCATAGGAGACCCAAAAATAAGAGTCAGAAGGACCAAATCCAACCCTATTCATTGTAAGTTTTTGGAACCTTAGAACCGTACATTATATGTTTTTAGAGAAAGTTTTAGAATTCTAGGAAAATGGGCAAAAGAGATAGAAGAAAAAGAAAAAATATATAAATATATAACTAGAACCCCAAAAAATACATACTAATAATAACTAAATCTAAATTGATAATCGACAGATACAAAAATACCATAAATAATTTAATTTTATAACTAATAAATACCCCATAACAAAATTAATTAAAAAAAATCCAAAAACCTATATTTAAGGTCAACTGAATTTATGTTTATGAGTTAAATATGCCCATATTGTGAGAATCAGCCACTCTCTTTTGGCTATGCCCAAAGTCCACTCCACTCGTCTACACCTTTTTTTTCCTTTCTTCACTAGTGGTGGTCCAAAATTATGACACTTTTGGTAAAATTCAATTTTTGGTGGATGACAGCTGTGAGGATAAGAAATTCACCATCAATTGATTGAAATATACAATCTAAATAAAATATTCGCGGGCCCACTTAAATTATTTGACAACGACGTTAGTGGTGGTGGTGCACAGCCAAACTAAAGTGTCACTGCCCGCCCTATTAAACGCCCAAAAATTAATGTCATGGCTTGTGCTCTTCGTCACGGAATATTTTCCTGTGTTTCTAGCAGCCTCTGCGGGTAAGACTCTGCGGATTTGCCCTATATTTTAGTCTAACTTAAATGTAGACTACCGAGAATAGTTTTTAAATTTTACTGTTACAGTTTTTAATCTGCGGAGTAAAGGAGTCCTCGATCTCAACTGGGTTTTAATCCGAATATTAAATGAGATGCCTAGCTACTCCCTTCCCTGTCAAGAAAGATATTCAAATGCAGGTATTCATTTTTATCAAAATATATATACCATCAATCTATTTACAGCCAGGCTTTAGTACACTCCATTCTAGATGCAATTCATGTTGATCTTCTTCTAATATTTGGCAGTGGGCGTCAATGATGCACGGGGATGTGATAGAAATGTCACCTCCAGCGGAAGTAATTATGGGTTAGGCGGAATAGGCAAGATAGCGCTACCAACAAGTGTTTTTAAAGAGGGACATACTTTGCCGATTCAACGTGCGCCAAAACTGTTCAGAAGCTGATAGATCGATCTAGCTATGTTGCTGTCTAAAATCCTGCCATGCCTACCAAAGCATAGCAGGATCCTTATCACCACCAGAAAGCTAGACGAGACTGATATCTTTCACGAGTGACATATTCCACTTAAACGACGTACAAAGAAGTTTTGATGTCAACTGGTTTAAGGGACTGTGGGCTGGAGAATCTCTTGCTTCTGAAATGGTTGGGTCAAAATTATGTTGACTTGATAACAATGTGTAATGGCTATGTACAATTCATTTTTTTAACAAATCTTTTGTGAAAGGAAAGAGATTTGAGTGAAAAAATAGCCAATATAGTATACAATATGTTAGGGAAGATCTTTATAAAGAGGCATTTCTAGACATAGTAGCCTTCTTCACTGTTGGGAGCGCACTTAACATGTCGCTAGAAGAGGCAGCACTGGTAAAGACCCAAAACAAGGACTTGTTAATATTTATGAAACAGTCCGGATTCACAGATTAAATCTGAGAAAATCTTCATGTTTGCTCGTTTTTGTTTTCTGTGAAGCATTGAAAGGAATTTACGTTGATATGGAAATGGAAAGATTGCATGTTGATTGAGAGCATTTGAATAAGATTTACATTTATATAAAAAGTGTTGTGGGTAGGATGCCGATTTGAAGTCACTAAAATATACACCAAAATATTTGAAAGTCTGTAAGTCCCCTCTTTTGTATCCAAAGCTTTGCTAATCTCTCTTAATTAGTTTGTTTTTTTCGAAATTTTGTGATAGAGTATCGAATTGTGAGAAAGTTCTGAGAATATCATTTCCCCATTGGAAAGCGCACTCAGAAATTTTGGAGGTCGCTTTAATGCAATATTCTCCCATTTGGGGATGGATTTGATTTTCTATTGTTGAATATATATATATATATATATATATATTTTTTTTTTTTTGCCTGGTTTGAAAAGGTATATACATATATTTATAAAATGTTTGTTTTGCTTTGTTTGAAAAGGCAACCCGAAGTTCCCAAGTTTTTGTGGCAGGGATATATATATATATATATATATATCAAATGTGTGTTGATTACATCTCGTGGAGGTGATCATATAGCTATGGATCAAATCCCACAAGATGGAAGATGACAAAGAGATCATATTAGGGGAGATGGCAGAATTATGCCTAAGAAATGTATAAGTAAAAACGAGGGATGATCAAAATTATATTGAGGAGGATTATTTAATGGATATTGAGGAGGAAGAAAAATATTTAAAAACTTCAAAGATATTAAGTAGAAGGGGATACTGTGCTCAAGAAATTTGGTTAAAAGAGTAGTTTTACTATTCAACCCAACTTAGTGATTAGAAGTTCACAAATACTTACACCTTGGACATATGATACATGAGCATTCAAGATGTATTGATAAATGTGCATCACAAAAAATGAAAATACACAAATAATTATTGTATTATTGAAATTGAAGAAACGTGTTGCTGATAATATGTTAGGTCACTTTGAAGTGTGTTAGCCCTGAAAATCATGTAATAATAGAACTAAATTCATTTCATGAATTTTAATGGCGCTTTTGTATGTGTGCATGTTTTAGGAAGTCGAGGAAAAACTTTATTTTAGCAAAAGTAACAATTTTGGTTCTATGTGAGGTTCATTAGAGGAAGGGTATGTGTTAGTATGGGTTGTGAAATTCATTTTGAATGATTATACCTCTATATCCTCTATTATTCAAATATATTTAGAGTTTAATCCAATTTACATGCTTATTAGTTAAAAAATATCTATAAAAGACAAATAATTTGTTAGGTTGTGGAGCTAAAAGCTTCACTGATGCAGACATGGAGGAGGTTGCTGAGGTTGCAGAGGATTGCTGAGTTGCAGAATGAGTTGCAGGGCAACCGACGTCGGTCTGATCAACCGATATCGGTCATATTACAGTGCAGAAGCAACCGACGTCGGTTATGAGTCAGCCAACATCGGTCAGGAAGGAGCCGACGTCGGCAACCTGTGTGTGCATGCAGTTTGCATACGGGTTCCAGACAGGTCTATTTTTGGACAGTCAGTTTGCATGTAAAGACTATTTTTAGTCTTGGAGTTGCATGTCTAATTATTGTAATTAAGAATATCTAATTATTGTATACATGAGATCTATATAATAGGCTCATGGGCTATATTGTAAAAGTGTGCTAGAGAGTAAGAGAGCAGAAATTAGCTCCTTCAGAGAGAAGAGAGCAAGGTGTGTTCCTCCTAGTTCCAAAGGGGTGCTGAGTGTGTATGATCTTGGAGAGTTGCAGGTGTGCAAGTTCTGGTAGAAGATCCACCGGGGTAATGGTTGAAGAATCATAAGGACTTGGTGAGGCAAGGATAAGGGTTCTTCAGGGTGTAGAGATATCTACATGGTAAGTAAGGTCTGTTGATTTGCAGGTGGCAGCAAGGAAAGGGAGATCTACTTGGAGTATGTTTGTGTGCTTGGTGTACTGACAACGTTGTTACTGACTGGTGGAGGTGAACAACAACTCTGTATTTGAGTTGGTTCTTGTGACTGTGATGAGAGAGTAAAGTGTTGAAGGAGAATTACAGGTGAACCCTAGAAGTGTGGGAGCTCTAGAGGTGTGGGAAGAAGTGTGGCATCTTCTTTATTGTATTTCCTTCTGGATGAATATTAATACAATTATGTATTGTCTCTCATATCCTGTGTTGTTTCATATTTCTAGTTACTTATTTATTCTGGTTAAATTCCATGTTTAGTTGCTTACACAGAAGTAATCATATTGTGCTCTAATTGAGGAGCAAGATCCTGACAAGTTGGTATCAGAACTGTTTGTTGTTCTAGGTGCCTGACAAGTGGTATCAGAGCTTTTGGTTGGGTTACTAACAAGTGGTTTCAGATTTGGTTAGTGTTTATTAATTACAGGTCACTCACAGGGGTTTCAGATTGAGTGGGAGTATAGCAATGGCAGAAAAAAATAAGCTACGAATGGAGAAATTGAATAGCACGAATGGTCTGATTGATGGAAAGAAAGAGCAGGTAAAGGAAGATTGTTGGCCGGTAGAAGATCAGCGTGTAGAAGCAGATGTTGCAGGTGATGCTGCACAGGTTGCTCTGGATAAAGTAGAATCTTAGTTTACAGATTCTGTTGCCTCTTTCTAGGCAGCCCAAAATAGAGCATCTTTTCATGGGTATGCCTTTGGAGACTTTGGAGAGATTTATTTAGGGGTTGGTGAGCCTTGTCAGATTATTGACGAAGGGGAAGTGAAGCTGAAATTGCAGACGGGTAACACACAGGTGTTGAAGGTCATGCAGGTTCCAGTCTTGGAGATGAGTCTAATTTATTCAAGAAAGTTAGGTGATGAGAGATGCACAGTAACTCTCACAACGGATGCACTTGAATTAGACGGTGGTAAAAAAGTAGGTATCCTTTATCTATCTACATATATTACTGATTCACCTTTTGTTGCAGAGATGTGGCTTTGTAGGTTTGGTCACATATGTAGGAGGGGAATGCATGTTCTTAAGTGGAAGACAGATATCTTTGATAAACTTAAGAACTGAAAAGCCTTGGTTTTCATGGAGGAGATGACCGACAGAGATCAACTGAGGGGACTAAATTATTCTGAGCAGGGCTATATGGACAAGGGTTTGATCCAAAATGAGCTCGCGGGTAAAAAGTCATCACTCATAGGAAAACACAGGTACCGACGTTGGTCAAGAGGAACCGACATCGAACAGACAGGCACTGATGTCGGTCATGTGCAGATCAGCAGAGTTAGTGGTGTCGGGTATCAGGAACTGACGTCGGTCAGACAGTAATCGACGTCGGCAATAGGAAGACCGATGTCGGTCAAACAGGAACCGACGTCAGCAAAAGGGACACTGGCGTCAGCCATGGAAATGACGTCGACAGTCAGGGTCAGTATAGGGAACTGACATCAGTCGGGTGCAGACTGGGAGATGGCTGAGATCGGTCACTGGAACGGATGTTGGGTGGACAACAAACTGTCAAGGAGTCTCAAATGCCCATATGGAGGACTAGAAGGGTAAGTGGACCTCATATTCATTGTTCACCTTCTTACTAGTTGCTTACTGATGGTCAAGAACTAGGAAGACGTGAAGAGGCAATGCAGGTTAAATCCAAGAAATAGTGGGAGCATGGCATAAATTTTTACACAAGAGAACCAAATAGGAGTTTGTTGGTGGAGTTGTCAGCAGGAAGAAAGCACTGAGAGAGGGATGGATTCCCAAGTTAGAGAAGAGAGTGGATGGATACGTGAGATGGAAGGCCAGGGTATATGGTCTTGAGGAAGCTACATGACAGTGGTACAGGGTTGACAGGTGGATGATAAAGTAGGGCTTTAGTCAATGTTAGTGTAACTATTGTGTTTATTTTACCAGGGTGGATGATGGTCGCAACATTATCCTGTTACTGTATGTGGATGGTATGCTTGTAGCAGGTTTGTACATGCAGGGATTTGCTGAGCTAAGGGTAAGGTTAGTTCAGAGGTATGTCAAGAAGAATTTGGGAGTAGCAAAATTCTTTGGCATAAGAGACATGGAAGATCACAGGTTGATCTCTAGTGGGAGCTGATGTGAAGAAGGTGTTGGCGAGGTTCAAGATGCAAGATGTAGAATCGGTAAGCACACCAAGGGCTGGACAGTTTAAGCTGAGCTTAGAATAGTGTTCAAAATCACATGAGGTCGAGTGTAGACCTGAGTTTTCCCAAGTAGTGGGAGTTGTCAAAGAGTTCGTAGCCAATTCGTGGAAGGATCACTGGAGGGCAGTTCAGTGGATTCTCAGGTATCTAAGAGGGACTAGCAATAGGTTAACTTGTTATGCAGGGTCAAGGTCTTCACTACATGGAGTTGTAGGTTCGGATGTGGCAGGTTACTTGGATGACAGGAGTAGCACCACAGGTTGTGTGGTGGTTGGTCTTCAGGATTGAGCTTGAAGAGGGATACAAGCCAAGAAACAAATTTAACGGTGTACAGGTATAGGTACAGTACAACTGTTTATCTCCAAGTGGGAGATTTTTAGGTTGTGGAGCCAAAAGCTTCACAGATGCAGACATGGAGGAGGTTGTTGAGGTTGCAGAGGATTACTGAGTTGCAGGGCAATCGACGTCGGTTTGATCAACTGACATCTGTCATATTATAGTGCAGAAGCAACCGACGTCGGTTATGAGTAGGCCGACATCGGTCAGGAAGGACCCGACGTCGGCAACCTGTGTGTGCATGCAGTTTGCATGCGGGTTTCGGATAGGTCTATTTTTGGATAGGCAATTTGCATGTAAAGACTATTTTTAGTCTTAGATTTGCATGTCTAATTATTGTAATTAAGAATATCTAATTATTGTATGCATGAGATCTATATGATAGACTCATGGGCTATATTGTAAAAGTGTGCTAGAGAGTAAGAGAGCATAAATTAGCTCCTTCAGAGAGAAGAGAGCAAGGTGTGTTCCTCCTAGTTCCAAAGGGGTGATGAGTGTGTATGATCTTGGAGAGTTGCAGGTGTGCAAGTTCTGGTAGAAGATCCACCGGGGTACTGGTTGAATAATCATAAGGACTTGGTGAGGCAAGGACAAGGGTTCTTCAGGGTGTAGAGATATCTACATGGTAAGTAAGGTCTATTGATTTACAGGTGGCAGCAAGGAAAGGGATATCTACTTGGAGTACGGTTGTGTGCTTGGTGTACTGGCATCATTGTAACTGACTGGTGGAAGTGAACAACAACTCTGTATTTGAGTTGTTTGTTGTGACCGTGATGAGAGAGTAAAGTGTTGGATGAGAATTACAGCTGAACCCTAGAAGTGTGGGAGCTCTAGAGGTGTGGGAAGAAGAAGTGTGGCATCTTCTTTATTGTATTTCCTTCTGGATGAATATTAATACAATTGTGTATTGTCTCTCATATCCTATGTTGTTTCATATTTCTAGTTACTTATTCATTCTGGTTAAATTCTGTGTTTAGTTGCTTACACAGACGTAATCATATTGTGCTCTAATTGAGGAGCAAGATCCTGACAAGTTGGTATTAGAACTGTTTCTTGTTCTAGGTGCCTGACATAATTAAGTTTTAAATACAAATGGGTACCAAAAAGGGTGGGATAACACGAATTGTGTGAGAAACAATTATAGAACCTATGTTTAGGATGTTATAATTTAGTTGACATTAATTTTTCTCCCTATATACACTCAAATTTAATCATTAGGTGCTTGAAAATGTTTAATCTTAACATATTTACCTTAGTCTATTCGCCATTTCGTTAACTTACAATTATATGAGAGCCTTCACTATTCCAGTTTGATTTAACCTTTTAGAGTTTTAAAAGTATAAATCTCAAGCTAGATTAAAGGGTTGAGATGTCTAAATCAGTTAAATAATATACAATAATTAACCACTAATTTGTTTTAAATTTTGACTTCTTTTGACCTTTTAAAAATAGTAATAAATATGCATAAATAAAGACTTATTTAGAAAGTGAATGTCACTTATGATCTAGGTTATGGACAAGTTAAGTGTCATCAATAGGGTCTTGAGATCTAATTATTCACTAGACAGTAGTACTCCACCTAGACAGTAGCACCATACTAGTGTAGTGTCCTCAAAGTGGTGCTAGTGTCCTCTTTACAGGATTGTTCCTTTTTTCTGGGATCACTTGCACTTGTGTTTTTGGGTTCTATACCTGTGCACACACAATATGAAACTCTATATTATGTCTAGAAAATATGATTTAGTGTGCAAACCCTAATCCTCCTTGCAAGTATCATATGAGCTAAAAATGTGTGTTCGTTAGTAGGATATGATGGACATTCTCAACACCTCGCTATGAAGAGAGTTACCTATATACCAATACTCTGAGGAGGGATCAAGGCTAATGTAGTTCTCCCACCTAGTGCTTGGTGCAAGTAAGAGTGAATGATATAATGGGAGTGGTCTTGACTTCCTTGAGTGTGCTTGAGTTTTGAATTCATTAAAATTTGGGCTTAGGGCAGCTATAAATGGTAGTATGCAGAAGTAAGGTAGAATAGGGGTCAAAAACCTTAATTTTTCTCAAATTATTTATTATTTAGGTAGGCTTTTTGCATCTATTTTCCATCTATTCAATAGAGGTCAAATATTTTTATATTTATAGAGATTCTTAGCTTGTGGTGGTAATAAAATGTACTTAGGTTAACCTTAGGAGGGGCACATATTTGAAAATGTATCTATTCGAGAGAGTTAGGTCAAAGGACATTAGTGCCCATTTGGGGATGCTAGTGTCATGAGGCTGCAGTATCCTTAGTGTGGCATTAATGTCCACTTGGTAAACTGTTAGACACACTAGGTTAGGATATGAGAATGTTACCTTAGGACTGTGTTTGGGCTAACAAATGATGTCTATGGTCTGCACAATAGATGGAAAAATGTGATAAAAGATCTAGGATAGGTCTAGTTCTAAGCTATAAATAAGTTATCTCAAGCAACACTCTTAACATCCAAATACCACCTTTAAGTGATTACATTCCCCCTCCCCTTTATGCTAGAAATGCAAAAAAGCAAAATGACTAGTATAAAGGGAAAAAAAAGCATACATGGATTTACCTTGGAAGTGAAGCCTATGTAACTGAGTCTAAGTATGTGAATCTAGGTTTGTGTATGTGAAACATGATCCAAAAAAATGACTTGTAATGAAATTGGAAAAAATCAATCCTTACTTAAGAGATTATCAATAGCAAAAGACTATGTTGAATAAAGCAGTTCTAAGTAAAGAGAAATGAAAGGAACAAATACATCTCATTGCATACATGAACCAATGCATGAACTCGGTGACAACCTATGTGTGTGAGTGTATATAGTGTTTAAATAGTTGAATATATTGAACTAAGATAATAGTTTTCTCAATCCTCATATGGGTAGATCAAGAACTAGATCTAATTTTGACTCTAACAATCCCCACCTCTGCTCGATGGATTATGATCTATGAATAGCTTGGATAAGACTATAATTGTGTCAAATCCTCTTATGTGGGTGGCTCCAAAAATCAAGTAGGCTATGAATCCATCATTACCCACTCATGTGAAGTAGATGCATCTAAAATTGTACTACACAAAATGTTGAAAGTATCTAATTGTGTGTATTTAACTATGTATGTCAGTTTCACAACCACTTAGGTACGTTAGGTGGCCTAGGCCACTCGATAATGACAAAAAATATAAATAGAGTAAGGCTTGAAACTGATGATAACCTAAAATATGATAGTAATCATATACAATGTGGAAAATGATATGGAGTTTATCATTCCATCTTATCAACCTATGTGTAACCGAGTATATGGAAACTATGCGTCATGCATAGGCCCCTAATCTAGTAACTAAGTATACTGATTCTAAATTGATTATGCAATATTGTACCTATGTAATTCAACTAAATGTGGAAATGATCATACCATACATGATGCCCATAGATCTTAGCAACTAGTATGAATCTAAGCTGAAATGAGTGTATGTGAGGAAAATATGAACATAATTGTCATACCTATGACTATATATATGCAAATTTTTACTGTACTTGGTGTATTGGTTTGGCTGATCTAGACTATCCTAAATTTTGGGATACTAAATAGTATCACCATGTATTAGACAGTAGCACATTGTGGTGCTAGTGTCCCAATCTAGGCACTAATGTCTCTCTAGTCTAAAATTTGGGTAATCTGAACTACTTTATAAGTCCCTTTTTTTATTGTGTTTGATTTTTAAAACTAAGCCTATGTGCTGAAAATGATTTGTGAATGTAAAAGTAAGAACCTGATATCTATAAGATACCCCTGTGAGTTCCCCCTCTTTTGATGGTAGTTATGGAACCTATGTAATAAATTTCCTCAAAAGAAGTAGGTCTATAAGAAGTATTAGCTGGAGTATATAGAACCTGTGCAATAACGGTCCTCAAAAGAAGTAGGTCTGAAAAAAGTGTTAGCCAGAGAATATATATGATGACTATATGATATTTTAATATAATGTACAAACATAACATCAGAATGTAAAATAATCTGAGCATAAGTAGGAAATGTAAGATGTATGTTGTACTCTAGCATTTCAAAAGGGTGTTAAGATAGATTTAATCAATGTGTAACAATAAATATGAGTAGCTACCTAGGGGGATGGGGCATGATGTCTATCACGACACCCAAGTAGGAAGGGTAGATGTATGAGGTCCCTCATGGCATCAAAAACTTTTGTGTGTGTGTGTGTGTAACAAGCAGAAACAAGTGTCACAGTGAGGATGCATACAAGAAAACATACACAAAAAACACATGAGGCACGTAAGAGTAGGCCAATGGGCCACAATACAAGGGACATGGGTACATGTCACTAAATCTAAGAATAAAAGATATACAAGGACTTGTTCAAATGTCCACATATGCAAGAAATAAACAACTTGGCTTAGATCCACATAGAAGGACATGATTCAATGTCCACATATATAATTAGGAAAGCACACACAAGACACATGGGCACGTCCAAGAAATATAAACATAGAAGTGGCATATAGCCAAAGAGCAATGGCATATTCAAATACCCTTGAATAGATTAAGCATAGGAAACACAATCAAGTATAAACTAGGAAAGCTATAAATGAAATCATGTATAACTATGCAGTACAAATCTATGTAAATTTTAGGATGTACATATGTTGAGTCTAACTAGTGATTGTTAGTAAAAATCTAAGCAATGAGTAGCAGTGATCAATATCAAGATGTATCAATACATAATTTAGAATGTATAATATGTAAGGATAGAACCTGGTTGTAGGAATCATGTAAGGTATTCCATCGAGTGGTTGGATGTATCAAATGAAAAAACATAGATCAGTGTATATGCCCCTAATGGGTAGATGATAACAAGTCTGGATCAGGGTAGTGGATTGGGGTCTTGTATGTAATCTATAAGCACTCAAAAAGAGTAAGTGAAGCAAATATATATGATAAAACTTAGTATACTAAGATAGGTAGCAATATGTAATATCTAACAAGTAGTAGAATTGTAACATAACAATGCATACAATTTGTAAATTTTGTGTTTTATAAGTAATATTTGAATGTTTTTAATTATATTTTGACATGTTATATTATTTTTGTGTTTTTCATATATAAGCTATGTATTAATGAAAATAAACTATGTATAAGGAACAAGAGAGAGAAGGAAGTGTGTATAATTAAATAATGGAAAAGTAAATGAAACATTATAAAAGAAAATTGTAAAGTCTCTATAAACCCAAGAGCACATCCATGGGATGTGAATAATCAAATGGTGAATCTTGTGGAAGCTCATTCAGTGTCAGATAATGAACTTGTCCAAACTCAAATAAGTAGTCATCGTCACGATCATCATACCAATATGTATGTATCATTAAAGCCTTATCTTTGCCATGAGTCTAGAGTTTGTTAATCCAAATGGCATACTACTAAACTATGTAATATGCCTCTCATGTGGTCCAAAGATAAACCACATTAGACCGGAGAGTTCTATGTGAAACCTGTGATTCTCATCTGTGTCATCATGTAAAATGTGAACCATGTGTCTAACATGAGTGAATGTCAAGCATATGTCTGACTGATCAACTATGGCATCCATTTCCTATAACGATGTACTAACAAGTGTAAACTATATATGAGTGTTTCTACTCAAAATGAAAAATAATGTATGGCCACCTTAGGGCCACATGAAATTGGTAGTGTAATATGTCCAAGGGAATCCTCAATGTATAGTGTGTTGTAGCTTTCTCTCCTGATAACCAATGTGGTATAAAAATGCCAAAGTGTAAGTATTAGGATTGAAATCCTCATCTATAGCCATATGTGGAATATATCTATCTATTACAAATATCTATATGGTCAATGGATGATGTCATGAATATTTATGTCAGTGACAAATCTGTCATGGTGTTTTTATCTATGAAGTAGCTTGTATCACTGGTGGAGGTGGTTCCTATGGAGGTGGAGGGTGTATGATCTAGCTAGTGACCTTATCCTTAAATTTATTTAGTTTATGTTTTAGTGCTGAGCAGGTGTGTGTGTGTGTGTGTGTGTGTGTGTGTGTGTGATGTCATGTGAGTCTATGAAAGTGGAAAAATGGTTACCCTTGATGTGATGATAATCTACTAACTAATCTATGCCAGACTATGGGTAATATCATCAATCCTCTATCAAGTAGTAGTTATAGGATCTGGTGTGGTCTGTCTTGTGAACTCCCTACTTGAATCTGTATCACTGAATTGGTATGCATGGATATGATCATAGGTACTTAATGGATCAAGGGATTTGTTGTTGATTGTGGCTAAGTATGGAATCCCATAGTTGTAGGATTCTAAATAAGTGATGTTACTAGTGTAGGGTGAGGTATAAGTGCCTTTGAATTATCTTTGTACTCTCTTGGACCCACTGGTGTAAAACTCAATCCACATAAATAATAATCAAAATATATATGTGGTTGATCATCCTTTATAGTGGCTTGTGAATATTTGTCAGAATTATGAATGTAAACCTCTTCTAAATTGACAAGTAGTGGTAACTAGGTTGTAAGGACCTCAAGATCTATTCTAGGTGAGGATGTCTATACTGTGAGAGCTATTCCTCTATCATCAATAAAGGTAACTATGATGGGAGATGTTGTTCCTTTATTATCAGTGAGGGTGCATGTGTTGTAGGAAGTTATGATGGTGGTATATAAATAGTATTACTAGACCCCGCCACCTCATATGTATGAATTTTATCAATGGGAATCCTATGAGGGTGGGGTTCGATGAGAACACAAGGTGTCTCATCAGATGATGTAGTTGATATAGGAGGCTCAGTGAGCCTACAGTATCTAAATGGTTGATTATCTATTGGACATGTGAATATGTACCCATCATGAAATAATTTGACATATATGTGAAGAGTGGAAGGTATAACCTCCATAGAATGTATCCAAGGTCTCTCGAGTATTATGTTATAATTTAAGTTTTTTGGCATCACCTAGAAATGTGTAGATAATGTTTTTGGTCCCACTATAATGTCTTATGTGATTGATCCCAATGTCTGTCTAGGAATATCATCAAACCCTTGGATATTCTTGTATGTTTTTTGAATAGATGCTTTATCAACCCCCATGGTTTGTATAAATATGAGGTTACATATATTGAGTCTTGAGCCAATGTCAATGAGAACTCTTTTAATAGTTGTGTTATCGATTTGAGCTTGAATAAATAGTGGCAAATTTTGATCAATTATTGATTGTGAAGGAAAGTCCTTAGTGGAAAAATATATCACATCCTCCATATCCTTAAATAGTATTCATGATAGATGCAAAACAGGATGGATCAGTATCATGAGACACATATGTGTGATTAAGTGTTTGAAACATAATATCTTGAAGATTATTTTTTGTTGAAGTAATACTAATATAGATATTTTGGCTGGTGTATTTCTAAACTGATCCACTATATCAAATTCTTTCTATTGATCTCTAGGTACCATTTTAGTGTGTTGGGGATGAAGAGGGATGATAGGGTTTGGTTGATCCTATATAGGTTGAGGAGGCATCTTGTTCCACCTAGTGATAGTTCAAACTACAAGTTCTACTATTTTCCAGGGGTGAGTAGTACAGGTGGGATGAGAGTGTAGATAATCAAGTGGTCTAGGTATAGGTAGAACAAAAAGAGTCCTCTAATCCCTTTGTCGTCTAGTAGTAATTAGAGGTAACTCAAAGTGAGCCATATAGTAATGATTTAAAAAAAATGGGACTCATATGATGGGGGACCAATATGTAAAATAATCTTGGCTCGAGCCAAATCCATGACAAGAGTAACATACATGTGTTATTTTTTACAAATAATTAGTAATAAACATGCTAAGAAAAGTACAAGGCTTTGTACCATGAAATATGGCTTCCATCATGATAATCATGGTAATAAGTTATAAATTGAGACTAAGTAACTATAGGAAATGTGAACCCTAGGGTGGTCTAGGATTGTGGTTTTGTGAATCTAGGGCGTCTTTGCAACAATTTAAATTGCATTCAAATAAATTGAAACCATAATATGAAACTAATTTAATTAGCTAGGTTATCTAAAAAAATTAGAAAATTAAAATTATGCAACCTTGATTTATTGCAAAAAAATTGGGATTAATGGAAACTAGGGTTTGAAACATTATTTGAAGTCAGGTTCACCAAATTATTTAACCTTTTAGGGTTTTACAAGTGTAAATCCTAAGCTAGATTAAAGGACTAAGATGTCTAAATCAATTAAATAATATGCAATAATTAACCACTAATTTTTTATGCATTTTGACTTCTTTTGACTTTCTAAAAGTAATAATAAATATGCATAAATAGAGACTTATCTAGAAAGTGACTGTCGTAGATGATCTGGGTTGTAAAACATGGGTTTTAGATAGGTCTGAGTGTCATCAATAGGGCCCTGAGATCTGATTATTCACTAGACAATTGTACCCCACCTAGACAATAGTGATTTAACTAATCTAGAAAAATTAGAGTCTTATTCCTAATTTAGGTAAGGGTATGAGTTGACTAAATTAGTAAATAATTTAGCAATAAATAGAGTACTAATTTGTATAATTTATTTGGCCTTCGCAGCTTTCTAAAAATATTAATAAAATAGGATAAATATAACTTAACTTAAATAGGATTGAGATAGCTAAGACAAAAGCTGGTACTAGTTGTGTAGGATTGGGACACTATCACAAATCAAAATCTGGCTTTCATTCAACGAAAGGATAGGAGCACCAAAAATAGGGCACTTTCAAGTCTATTTCTATAGTCCAGGTCCTGTCACTATTGTCTTAACTAGTAAAAAAGATATGAAATTTTTGGGTTTTTTCCATTGTCCCTTTATTAGTCTACTTATGAAATTTCAAGTCTTGCCTGTCAATGAAGCTCCTTATATAGTTGATTTAATCTCTAACCCTAGATTTTCCTTGTGCTTGAACTTGAATGAAAACTTTCAAACAGAGGGGGGGTTAGTGTGTGTAAGATGCACTAAACATATATCCACACCCCTTGTATGCATATGTTGCCTACATACCAATACTCTAAAGAGGGATCAAGCCATATGTAATTCTCCCACTTGATGTGTTTTGTGTAATAGTGTGATGAAGATTCAAAAATACTAAACTAGGTGTGCTTGAGGTGGCTAGGGACTGGTGTGAGGATTTGAATATGTTGATAGCTATATTGGATGGCTATATGCAAAGAATAGAGAAATTTGCCTTAGTGGTTTTGTTTGTATTCTATGATTTACTTTGTGATAATTTATAACCTTCTCTAAATGAACTTTGAATGCACTTTTATAGAGATCTATTGGTTATGGGTTAGACACATTCATGCTAGGCTGACATAATGAGGAAGAAGAATCAAGAGAAAATAGTCATCTAGACTCAAAATGTGATTGGATAAGAGCACTAAAAATGGGACACCTTAGGGTCCACCACTACAGTCCAAGTTGGGCTCTATTATCCTATAGGTACGAGACATGGGGGGATGGAATAAACATGGAAAATGAGGTCTAGCTAGAATTAGACATCGAAAGCCTACGAATGACTGAGAATCAACCAAAAGGTGCCTAGAAGGGTCAATATAGCATGTAAGAGGGACCTATGGGTTATGTGTCATTAGCCACACTCAAGCTACCAATTTTGACATTTTATATGACTACATTGACCCTGCTTTATTCTAGTGATGCAACAAAGTGAAATATTAGGATAAAAGTAAAGTAAAAACCATACTTGAACTTACCTGCAAGGGTGAAGCCTATGAATTTGTGTGATGTTGGGTGTGCATAGAGAGATCATATTTTTAAGTACAAATATGCAAGAGAAAACAAAGAGTAGATCAGTTTTTACTAGATACACTATATCTAAAATAAGAATGTACAAAGCTGGGTAAGAGAGAGAGGAAGAGAAAGGAATGCATACACCTCATCAGGTACACAAACCAATATAAAACCTATTATGATGCTAAGTGATGCTAGATGATGTTGAGTAATACTGGTTATGTGTTGTATCAAGAGTAATATCATGAATGAAGCTGAGTGTTTAATTCCTCAAGAGTGGCTCAAGAATGCAAAGGCTATCCCTTTAGATCCATCATCGCCCACTAAGTAAAGATATGTAATTTTGTGTGTGTTAATTGATATTTGAACTATGTGTCTAATCCCTCTGAGTAAGTGGCTCAATAATATAAGGTTGGCCTTTTGGCTCCATCATTGCCCTATGAAGTGAAGCTATAAACTCATATTGTTATGAATGTGTGTCATATGAGATGGCTCTTGAAGCCCATGAATTCTCTGTAATCTAACAATGTGACGTGGATAGATGAGTGTGTACTAGAAACTAGGCCAATCTTGACCAACTCTAGAAGGAGGAGATTTGGCTTGTTTGAAAGCCACTCCAAAACTAGGCCATAGGCTTATGTGGAAGACACTCAAAAATGTGGAGGTTAGGCTTGTATGAAATCCACTCCAAAATGATACCAACCACCTATAAATGGAATAAGGAATGTAACTACTGAGAATGCCTGGGTAATATGTTGAACTCGAAAAGAAAAGAAGTCAAATGTGTCATGCACATTGTCCCCAATCATTGGTGTCTATAACATGGATTCTGATCTAGAAGTTATACCAATTGCCTAATCTAAAACTAAAAGTAAGAGCCATCATCCCACACATGATGCCCCTTATATCTAGATTCTATAAGAAAAAATATACTAAAACTACTGAATCTAGACTGGTCTATATGTGGTAAAACTATAGTTGAGTTGACCTTTCTACTTGTTTCTATAAAATCTAAGTTTTTTATTGTCTGGATAGGAGCACCAAAAATAGGACACCCTAGTGTCTGACACTATTGTCCATTTTTGGCATTGTTATCCTTTGTTAATTCTGAAGATTGTTCTAGAATTGTCACTATTTTTATGGTCTATTTTACCTAGTTTAACCTCTGATTATTATTTTGAGTTATTAAAACTAATTTTTTGACCAGTAGGAGCTCTGATCTCTATGATAAAACCCCTATTTATTCCCCCCTCTTCTAAAGATAGGAATGAATACCTTATAATGACTGCCCTCAGAAGAAAGAGTCCTACAAGTGTGTAATGCTACGAAATACATGACATAGCAATGATAATCAAAATGATGTCTCAAGATATAACATAGTTTGTATTGGAGACTGTTAGATCAACAGGGGTATGCCTAGATAGATATAATAATGTAATAACATGTGTAATGTAGTGGATTACAACTAGAAATTTTAGTTGTTAGTTGTTAATTATTAGTTGTCAAGGAGGGATGGATCATGGTGTCCATCATGGCATCCAAGAAAGCAAGATAATGCATGATCTGGATTATGGCATTGCAAATAGTTAAGAAGAAGACAAGCAACAAGCACACAAGGAAAGAAGCTAGAAGCACACAAAAATGGCCAAGGGTCCAGGAAAATAATGGACATGTGCACATGTCATTCAAACCAAAAAGCAAGCATGCAAGGCATGTTCAAATGCCATATATACACATAATTAGAAACAAGCAAGGTTGGTACGAGGGCCACAAACACATATAAAAGTACAAGAAAAGGACATTGGCAAATGTTCTAAGGCACACACAAGAGTAGAATCAAAAGACATTGGCAAATGTCCTAAGGCACATATGGGAGATAAAACATGAATTGAGAAATGTGATCACATCTAGCTACGTAAAGCAAGAAATGAAGACATGTAATATGTTGGAAATATAATCACATATAAGTAATCAAAGAAAGAAGTGAAAGTATGCTAGACATGGAGTAAAATACTAGGTATATGCTAAGAAATATAGAAGTGTTATATACTAGTGAGTGTTGATAAAGTAATCTATGTAAGCTAGTAAATAATGTACATCAACATGATAACTATAGTGTGTGGTATATGAATGACATAATATAGATGTTGTAGCCATGTAGAAGATTACCTCAATGGGTAAATATGTCGATGTATGTCTGAAATGTAGAAGTAGGATGCCCCCTCAATGGGTAGAGTCAAGCAATCAAGGATCTGAGTGTTACTACACACACTCAAAGATCAAGTGAAACATGGTAATGTAGATACATCGATAAACAACAGCATAAAACAACAAAATATAATTCTAGCATGGTGGTAGAAATGTAAAGCATGGATAATTCATAAAATTGAATTTTTTTTGGTATTTTGAGTTATTTGAATGTTTTTTTATTTTGAAATGTTATATTCTTTTTGGTATTTTTACATATTTGAATGTTTTTGTATTTTTTTGATATATTTTATATACAATCAATCATGAGAAGACTATGTACAAAAAATTGTAAAGAATATATGTAAAAGTAAGATTGAGAGTAATTAATACTAATTGATGAGTCTCATGGAAGACTCCATTTCATGGTGTCCTGTATCAAGGAGAGGGATCATGCATGATCATGAAGCATGATGGAAGGGTTGAGACTGTGGCTCTCAAAGCTATATATACTATAAATGCTCTAAAATATTTGAATTATAAATAGATTGTGGGGTCCCCCTGTAACTCTGAGAAGTGGATGTAACTATAGGGATTTTTAGGACCCATATGGTAGTAAGAGAAGCTCTCTGAATGTGTGCTCTATGTATAGAGGCATGAGACCTCAATGAGACTACCCTGGGTGTGAACACTATAGCTAAAAGTTGTCTAGAATTTTGAAACTGTGGTTGCTCTAAAAGAGACCTCTATGGAAGTGTATAAACTCTCTGTGCTGGAAATGAAGGCCTCGACTATGTTTGAATCTGAACTAAAGGAAGAATTGTAACTGGTGGAGAAATTGAAGTTGGTAGCAAAACTAAAACTGGTGGCAGAACTAAAACTAATGACTACAAAATAGTAGATGGATCTAAAGTGGGAAGTGGTAATTCATATGGAACTCTTATAACTATAATAACCTAATTAGCGTGAATGAATTTCATGTATTTGTGAATTGTAGAGGGTACTGCTCAAAGTTTTTGAATCCATCGTCGACCAAGTAACATATCAAAAAATATTGTATTGAAAACAATAGTAAATGGTTTGTCTACATGTGTTGGACCATCTTGTAGAGGAAGTGCAATCTCACCCAATGAACTCTATATGTGCCCACTGAATCCATGGTTAATTGTGTTCATTGAGATAATATTATGTTCTAAATATCCTAAATGTTATAGTAATGTCATAGCGCATATGTTCACATTGGATCTATTATCTATGAGAACACTATGAATGGGATGATTATGGATGTAATCTCTGATAAAGATTGCATGATAATCTTAATCATCTTCAACTATCTCATACTCTAAGAAAGAGATGGAAGGTCTAGTTGAAACTCTAGAATTATACACACCAATCATGTTGCTCAAAGGATGTAACTCAACTGAAGGTGTCTGATATGTAGCTAGTGTAGGATGTGCATGATATACATGATGAATATCTGATGTATCCCTTATATTTTATTTAGAATGTTGTGGGAAAGGATCTAAGAAGATTTTCAAATCTTTATCCTATGTTTGATTTGCCTGAGGAGTCTCAATTGGAGTGTCAAGATCAATAATGTTACCATCTATCAAGTCCTATATCTTGTGTTTCAAACTAATACATTTGTTTGTTGTGTGACTTGATGCCATGTGAAAATCTCAAAATGCATTTTGATCATATACTCATGGAAGATAATTTTTTGGATCAACTTCTTGAATAGGAGGGAGAGATATCATAGTACATTCCAATAATTATTATAAAAATCTAGCTGGAGATACTGGTAGATTGGTAAAAGTTCATCGAGGAGGTGCTAATAAAACCACTCACTGAGGGGGCTCTGAAGTTGCATTGACTGTAGGTTGATTTTGACTTTTTCTATCATTGACCTTTATTTTGTATGGGACTTTGTTTTTACTCTTGTTTTTTATTTTTTATATACTTATGTACTTGAGTTTGCCCATTGAAATTAGTTTGACTTCCCTTTCCTTTAGTGTATGACATAACTCAGTGAAGGAAAAGAATATTTTGAACATTATCGATTCATGTAAAGCTGGTAGAAGACCGTATTTAAGGATATCATGTAACTCTTGATCATCCATAAGGCTAGTCATCTTAGCCATGTTAGTCTTATATCAAAGAACATAATCTGTGAGATGCTCATTTGACCTTTGTTTTTGTTGTGTAACTTGGGCATAGGAAACCTTGTCACCTATGTTAATGCTGAAATGAGCTAAGAACATGTCGGCTAAAGGATTGAATGCATTGATTGACTGATTTGGTAGACTATAGAACCATTGTAAAGAATAATCGTTTAGACTTTGTGGAAATAGCTTGGTTAGTAGCTAGTCATTTGGCATATAGTCCAAGCATGTTGCATGAAAATATTTCAAGTGTGTCTTTGGATCACCTTTTCCATCATATAGAGTGATATTGGTTTGAACAAAACCTTGTGGCAAGGGTTTCAAATAAATATGATGTGCCAATGGTATATGAAGTAGAGCAAAAGAATCCAAGCCTGTGTAGGTCTAGAAGCACCTTGCTCAAGATGTAACACCTTGGATTGAAGAGATTTTATCTATTACATAAGGGATACCACATCAAGAGACAAAGATGTGATAGTTGTAGCTGGTGGTGGCATAGAGGCAAGTTGGGTTGCTATAGGGGGTTGTTGAGACATAGTTACCCATGTGGTGTCATTGGCAACTAGTTTCTCTGTGGTTTGAGAAGATTGACCATTGTTCACTTTTTTTTATTTTTTTTTAGTATTTTAAGTATGTCATCTTGCATATTAGGATGTTTAGTTAAAATATATTGAAGTTACATCTTATCACTTTCGTCAAAATTGGTATATCGGGCCATTATTAACGTAGGAAAACAACTTAAAAATGGATTGAATTTTTTACAATAAGTTGTAATAAGCAAAGTGCAATGGAAAGAAAGTACTAAATAAAGGAAATGTAAAGTCTTAAAAATAACAAGTTGGAATATGCATAAAAAAGATACAAAGCTCACAAACATATAAAGTGATACCTCAAAATCAATGGGATCTAGTATATGCAACTACAAAAATGATATTTTTAAAATTACTAAGAAATTTTAAAATTTAATATGCATTTTTGATTTAAATATGCAAGTAAAAAATCAAAAAAATATTGAAAAAATCTTGATTTAAAGGGACCTAGTATGTGTAACTAGGGTTTGGAAGAGAAATTATTTAAAAAAAAATCACTATAGAATTTTAGAATTAAATTAAATTTATGATTTAAATAGGCAAGAAAAAAATCATAAAAATATTGTAAAAATCAGCAAGGAATTTACCTTAAGGTTTTGATGCAAGAGCATCTACAATAGCTCATGGAGGACATGGTCAAGCTAAGACCATCAAGCATGCAAAGCTTAAATCATGTTGTAGTTAGGAGCTGAATTCAAATTCAAATCTTTGTATTTCCCTCCAAATGTTGTTTAAGGAGAAGTAAATGTAAATGTCAAATGTAAAAAGTAGAAAAGAGTGAAAAGGTAAAAGTAGTTAGAGAAGATCTCTACATTGGAAGTCAATCTTGGCTTGTGGAGCAAATCAAGGGAATGGTTGCAATATTCCAACCATAAATGTTTGTTAGGAAATATTCTAAATTATCATGTTGTTGTAAACAAATCTTCTTAGTTGGCTTTGGAACCCAAGTTGGCATAGGAGGAGGAGACTCTTTCAAAAAGAGTAATATATGCATTATTCTCATTCAATAAGAGAGAGGGTAAAGTAGAGAGGAGAGATACATATATTATATCTCATTAAAGAAGAGAAAAAGGATAACTAGGAAGAGAAGAGAATGTATGAGTGAAGGAGAAAGAGAAGGCTTGATGTGAGGAGAAATAAGAAATATGAAGATGACTAATAAGGATTTGGAATCCATTGACATGTTTCATGGAGTGTAGAACCCTTGTTGTGTAAGTATATAGTTTAATGAATAATAAATGGTATTTTTATCTCATGTTAAATTTATATAAACAATGTTTCACTTATGGAATTCTGGTTTCAACAGTGACAAGCATGTATATGTGTGTGTATGGATCTCTATAGAGCATAGATAAAGATTGATCATCTTGTTCAATAAGGAAAATTTATATGTATGATAAGAAAAATTTTGAAATGGTATTTTATGACAAAGAAGTCTATAATTCTTGAAATGAGTAAAGGATCATAAACAGGGTTGTGAACAGGGTATTTAAACAAACACGCAGTCGACTATTTCAAGGTTAGATCCACATGGAAATAAATGTATGGGACTTAAATAAGTATAGGATTAAGTATATGGGTTAATTAAGAGTCCTTATGAGAATAAGGCAAGACTTAGAAACTCATAAATTCTTGTAAATCATAAAAACCCTACTCTCGGGCCTCTAGATGATAGTGCACAGATAGTAAGGAAAGAGTTTGTGTGTCTTGTGAAACAATTATTTGGTGGAAGCATTTTATACATGATAATAGTATAATGAGATAAGGTAAATTTTATTATGAAGTTATATGTACCTGTTAAATCAAACATACGATGAAAACTTGGACAAACCCGTGCTCACTGTCAAGAAAACACAGTCTAAACAAGTTAGACCCACATGCTTAGGTTGGATAGAAAGGTAATATGACTTGGTTGATGATTGGAAAGAATGTATGACATTGAGATATAACTCAAAAAATAAATTAGACCCTTTTAAACATCTCATAACGCTCCCAAATCAATTATTTGTGCTCTCAGCCTTATACAGGCTTGGGAAAGCCCTAAACTAGGGTTTGAAGGCTAGAAAGAGTTTCAACCCTTGAAAATACATGAAAATTGTAATATTTCCATCAATTATTTTATATAAATATTGAATGTGGTTCCATACCTATGGAGTGCAAATAAGTATGGAAAAGGACAACCAAAGTCAAGTTCTAGGTGTATGTAAGCAAAGGAGAGTAGGCCAATCTAAAAAAGTGTTTTTTGTCCAAAAGAAAGGGAGAATAAATGTTTGATTCACCTGTAAAGAGGTAAAGTGTATCTATAATGGTGATTAGTTTTTTTATAAATTCCATACTTTAATCAGTACAAGGAGCTTTGCATGAAAGGAAGGCTAGTTGGAGTAGGGCCTAATGAAGGAAGTGTTAATCTGTACAAAGGAAGCACATCTAAGTTTCAAGTATGTTATGTAAGAGAATAATGGGTGTCCATAAGTGTTTTTACATTCATTATTAAGCTAATGTGAAGAAATATATGGTCAAAAATTAGGGTTTGCAGGGCTACAAGACTGTTAAGGTTTCTAAACAATTTTACACCAAGTGAAGATCAAGAAAGGTTAGATTAGATCTATTTGATGGTTTGTGATGCTAGCATAAGTGTTGATCTATTAAATTTGTTGTGTCTTATTCTTGGATGAATCCTTAGATGGCATATGCCAAGTGTGGATTGTAACCGTTGTCAAATGAAAGGAAAACATGTATGAGGATTGGTCTTAAAGGGTATTACTCATAGTGAATCCATTGAGAACACTATATATATTGAGATCTTTGAATAGTGTTGTCACCAATAAAATCATTGGTGATCAAACTAATGTCTTGCCCTTGAGATAGGAGAAAAGTTCGTCATTTTAAAAGACCATAGATTGAAGTGACATGTCATGAAGGTAACCCTGAGGTGTAAACAAGGTGAGGGTGACACCAGGTTTCTAGGGTTTTTATGCACAAACGAAGTAAGTCAGGTTCACCAAATGATTTAATAGTTTTTGGAATATTGGAGTCCTATTCCTAATTTAGTTAAGGGTCTAAGTTGACTAAATCAATAAATAATTTAAAAATAGATAGAGTATTGATTTGTATAATTTATTTGACCTTTGTAGATTTCTAAAAATATTAATAAAATAGGACAAATATAACTTAGCTTAAACTAGACTAAGATGGTTGAGACATAAACTTTTATTGGCTATGCAAGACTGGGACACTATCATAAATCAAGATCTGGATTTTGTTTTATGAAAGGATAAGATCACCAAAAATAAGACACTTTGAGGTCTGATGCTATAGTCTAGGCCCTACCATTTTTGTCCAAACTAATCACAAAGATCTACATTTTTGGGGTTTTACCCACTGTCCATGTATTAGTCCACTTATGAAATTTCAAATCTTGACTATCGATGAATCTCTTTATAGAGCTGATTTAATCTCCAACCCTAGATCTTCCATGTGCTTGAACATGAATGAAAAATTTGAGATAGAGGGAGGGGTTAGTGTGTGTAAGATGCAATGAACATGTATCCACACCCTTTATGTGGGAATGATGCCTACATACCAATACTCTGAAGAGGGATCATGATATAAAACTCAGAAGTTTTAGTTGAAAGATAATTCAAGAAATAAAAATAACACAATTATAATAATTCTATCTCTGAGAAGAGATGTTTTATTGATCAAATTTGTAGATCCAAACATATGCCTATCTTTGAGAAGAGATGTCTGATTGTCTTTTTAGGCTACATCTATTTTTATACATACTTTGAAGGTAGGAGGAGTATGTGGAAGGTCACAAATATTGAGGGAGATGAAGTGGTTCAACTTCCATGATTTACAACATTATAGAATTTGAGAAATTACTATTTTAAGAAACTTACTATTTTTAGACTGCACTATTAAAATCAAAATTTAGGACACTTCCATTGGGATTTCAAGGGTCAAAAACCACCAATCATAGATATATGAAATCTCATCACATTATCCTCATTCTTAGCTTCTCAACAGTTTAAACGAGGAGTCAAATGGAGTTATGGTACAAAAGTTATGGCTCTCAAAAGTTCTACCACCAATTGGGGTAGAACCGTCACCCAAATTATCGCCTAAAATGTTGCTTGGATCAAATCAAGTCATATGTAGTTCTCCCACTTGAAATGATTTGTGAAATAGTGTAATGAAGCTAAAAAAATGCTAAACTAGGTGTGTTTGAGATGGCTAGGGACTGGTGTGAGGGTTTGAATATGTTGATAGCTATATTAGATGGTTGTATGTAGAGAATAGAGAAATTTGCCTTAGTGGTTGTGCTTGTATTCTATGCTTTGCTTTGTGATAATTTACAACCTCCTCTAAATTAAATTTGAATGGGATTTTATAGAGATCAATTGGTCATATGTTAGATGCATCCGTGCTAGGATGACATAATGAGGAAGAGGAATCGGGAGAAAATGGTTAGTTGGGCTCAAAATGTGATTGGATAGGAGCACTGGAAATGGGACACCCCTGGGTCCAACGCTATAGTCCAAGTTGGGAACCATTATCCTATAGGTATAAGACCTAAGAAGATGGAATAAGTATGGAAAATGGGGTCTGGCTGAGTTGGAATCAGGTCTTAGAAGCCTACAAATGATTGGGAATTAGCGAAAAGGTGCTTAGAAGGTTCAAGAGAGCATGTAAGAGGGACCTATGAGTTAGGTGTCATAAGCCACACTCAAGCTAACAATTTTGATATTTTATGACTACATGTAGATCCATATTATTGTAGTATACTCAAAGTGGCACTAGTGTCCTTTTTACAAGATTGTTCCTATTTTTTTAGAGTACCTGCACCTATGTTTTTGGGTCTTATTCCTTCATGCACAAAATCTAGAATTTTGTATTGTGCCTAATTTTTTTTTATTTAGTGTGCAAACCCTAATCCTCTTTGAAATTATGGTATGATATAAAAATATCTATTCGTTAGTAGGATAGGCTAGACATCCTCAACACCCCACTATGAAGAGAGTTGCCTATACCAATACTCTGTGAAGGGATACAACCTGATGTAGTTCTCCCACCTAGTGCTTAGTGCAAGTGCAAATAAATTCTAGAATGAGAGTGGTCTTGAATGCCTTGAGTTTGCTTGAGCTTTGATTAGGGTAGTTGTAGATGGTAATATACATAAGTAAGTAAGAATAGGGATCAAATACTTTAATTTTTCTCAACTTGTTTTTTATTTGGATAGGTTTTTTGCATTTATTTTCTATCTATTCAATAGAGATCAAATAGTCCTATATTTATAGAGATTTGTAACTTGTGTATATAATAAAATATAATTAGGTCGATCTTTGGAGGGGTATAGATTTGAAAATGTATTTGTTTGGGAGAGTTATGTCAAGGGACATTAGTGCCCAGTTGGGCACACTAGTGCCATGTGGCTGTAGTGTCCTTATTGTGGTGCTCATGTCCACTAACAAACTACGAGGCAAACTAGGTTGGGATTTGAGAATGTTATCTTGCGACTGTGTTTGGGCTGATAGAAGATGTTTGTGGTCTGCACAATGGCTGGAATAGTGATAAAGGCTCTAGAATAGGTCTAGGGCTAAGCTAAAAATAGGTTATCTCAAGCAACACTCTTTGCATCCAAATACCACTTTTAAGTGATTACACAGTTAACGTATTATAAATTAATAGAAACATTAGTCAAACATCCTTATTATAATTATAGGTTCTTATCAACCAAATCCTAATAGTCTTTGTCCTTCTAGGACAAGACCACACTAGGTAGACAAAGTTGTATCCTAGCTTCATCTACTAGTATGACCTTGTCCCCAACACTAAAATTATAAACTTTTCAATTCAAGACATTACATATTGGCCCTCTCATGATTCTATAAATTTTTATTAATGAAAATATTTCAATTATTATTTTATATAAGCACATCAAGGTGATTCAAAACACATATAACAATCACTTGGCAATTTTACTGCACATTGAGAAAAAGGCACTAATATTTCCAATTCAAGTTTTGATTTACTCTAAAAATCATAGGCCAAGTATAAATTTTTTAATTTAAATTTAAGGTCACTCTTTCATAATAATTCATGTCATTCTATATAATTACATTCACATAACAAACATCAAAATGCACAAACTCACTTATGGATGGAAAACTACATTGTCATGAGGCCATTTTGGGATTTGTAGATAAAATTGAAATTACATAGGTTTTATGAGGACATCTCATCAATTCCCCTTGCCCAATTCCCCCTTTTGTCATTTGATCTCTATTTGGTTAATGTGTAAGAACTAGGGGTTTTTTTTGTAGGTCTTCTATGTGTCTAATTGTCTCACAAAGTTAATCATTTGACCATATCTAATAGTCAAAGGCATTTTCATAGAAAAATAAATTGCAAAATTAAGTAAGGTGTGATTTCAATCAACATATAGGGCTATAGTACGCCCTTGTTCACCTAATGTGACCTTGTCCAAGTAGATCATAGAATTTTGTTTTTAAATGCGACATAGTTCACAAGTCTTCTCAATCAGTTATACATCAGTGACTCACCTATATAGTCAACATAAATTAGATCCAAGTTAGGTTTGCATATTTCAATGTTTTTTAATATTTATATCTCATTTCAAATTCTATATTTCACTATATTTTATGTTTAAATTACGTATCTTTTGTAGATCTAAATGAATATTCAATATTGTAATATTTATTGCATTTATCCATAAATAAAAACACACATAATCACCCTCGAACTGGAGTGTATCACTTATCTATGATCACTTATGGGTTACATAGTATCAATATATATATCATTAATATAAGCAATTATAATGAGATACAACTACAAAAGGGTATAAATTTGTCTTTTATTTGAGTGAAAATTGAGCATATTAAAAATGTGTAGTTGGATTTTTAGATGTTGAGTTTCATTTATATATTTTATGATGTGCTACATAAATGGAGGATACCAATTGGCATGAGGAACCAAGCACATGAATGTTGAGTGTACATGTGTTTATGCATGTAAGAGACTTACATAGTAATCTATGTCATACTAACATAATGTGCAAAGGTACCCTGAGGCATGTTAGCTTATGTATGTGTGTTGCAGGTTTATGCATAGAGTCCATTCATAGCAATAGAAATATGCGTAGTAAGTGGAAAACTGTTATGGTAACTCAGACATATATTACAATCTATTTTTAAACCATAATATTTTACACACACATGAGATCCAAAGTCTAAGTGAGGAGAGCATAGACCCATGTAGAAGCTACACATGAATCAATTGCCCTTTATTGAGAAGCAATGGTTCCCATTACGATTAAGTTAGATGAAGAAACTAAAAATAAAGCTATTGAAGGATGCACCATTTATCTCAATCAATGTATTTCCCTACCTTGATGACTTGTAACAAGTAATGTGTGGGATGGTGAATTTTTATTATTGTCCCATCAATAGTTTGATCCTTCTCCAGGGTGCACACATGTTCAAGATCCAAACATGAGGGATGATGTGCTACCATTGTCTTAAGTGAATAGGGGAAGTAAGCCTTAAGGAGATCCAAATTGAAGATAGGATGCAAACTAAAGTCCTGTAATATGTCAAGAACAAATCATTCTCTACAATTACGTGTATAATCATAACATACATTGAACAATTAAAACTTGATTTTTATGGTTATGGAGTTTTATTTGTATGGTCTTGATTCAATTTCCATTTTATTAAACTTTTTTATTCTTTTAACTTCACAATTTGATACTTTGAATACATTAAGTTAGTAAAAAAATGATTTTAATCTCAATTGAATATGATGTAAGATAAAATACACATGCAGGGGCTACACCAAGGTGTCGTGTTGGAGAAGAGTCAAGAATTGGAGTTGGGAGATACTTAATAGATTCACCTCAACATGATTAGCCTAGGACATGTAGAATGTATACCTACAATGTGATTTAACCACTCCATTCTTATAGCTTTGGTTGAACAATGGGATAACAACACTTAGACATTGGAGTTTTCAATGGAGGTGATCACCATGACACTCGATGATGTATGATGGATTCTTAGGCTTCTTATTAGGGATAAATATGATAATGAAGACTCATAATATGATGGATGATTGGAGGTCTCATTGGTAAAATTTGGGGTAAATTGGGGTTCCTAAAATTGGATGGGTATTTTATTCAATATTATCTTACAGGGGGTTACACCATATCTCCATAAATACATGGTTGTATTATTGTGATCCGTCATGGTATTCAACACATTTGGTGTGTCTTATTCATATAAGATTTATGACATTATTTTGTAGATGGAGGAGGGGCGTGCTATGTACTCATGGTTATGTTGCATGGTCAATAAATTATATAAGAGCCTCTATCGATTTTTGTATGACACAAACCTAGGAGGGATTATAAAACATGAGTTATTACAATGTTGGGCTTATGAGAATCTGGTTGTAACTATGCCTATCAATCCACCCACTACCTTAAAAGATGTTGAGAGGCCACTAACATGGAGATAACATATGATGGGACATTAGAGACTGGGAGACTATGATGTATCTCATTGATGTCGAGGTTCATAAATTATTTTAAAGAGGTGAACATCACCAAATGATTGTATAGAGATCATCTAAGCTAGGTTGAGGATGCCACAAAAGTGATAAATTAGGCAACCCAAATGGAACCAATGTCCTTACTTGGACAATTAAAATCAGTTGTAATATGAAAAGTTACTAATATAATTTAAATTTACACAAGATGTTCCCCTAGCCATTGTTATCTATTGTAGGACATGATGATGCTCCCAGAGAGACTTGTACTAGACAATACATTCATTTGAAGATCAAATTACCATAGATGATGAGGATGAGGATGATAAGAATGTAGCCTTGAGGTCAATGATGTTGAGGCTACAAAGGCATAAAGAGTTGAAATAGTGGGTTGAATTTTGCACAACACCAATATTCCCACCCAAGAAGGATGGAGACTAATAACGTTCAAAGACGAATCTTGGTGGGGCAAAAGAGTCTATAAGACCTTGAAGTATTTGAGCTTGCATGTTTATGCAAGGTGTCATCATAGCATGCATAGATAATGTAAGGTGAGTTAACCAATGCACATGTGATGCAAGTGGATGTGTTGAGCATGGAGTTTAGGATTACATTAATGGAAATATAATTTTACAAAACAAGTGGTAGAGTGTTTCATAACATGGAGAGGTAGCATGAAGTTGTGCTCAAAATGCAAGATGTCAAACATGTGGGAGATTCAATGTCGAGGTGAGTAGTGCACATACCTATACGAAAGTTACATACATACCATAATTATTTCATTGCATTCATAGTACATATCTATCATGTGTGACATTGATTATTGTCCTAAATGCACCAATGTACATGTGTATTTATAATTATATTGATTTCAAATGAGGATCCTTATTGGGATGCAAGTTGAGAAAAAACATGTGGGAAAGCTAACAAGGAAAACCCAATAATCTATATAATACCCAAAAACAAGGGTCAAAAGAGCCCACTCTAAAACCATTCAATGTATGTTTTTGTGGCCTGAAGACCGTACGTTATATGTTTCTAGGGAATGTCTCACAATTCCAAGGCAAAGGACAAGGATGAGAGAGAAAGATGAGATAGAGAGGAAATAAGGAGATAATGAAAAAACACTGTTAGAACATGGGGGAAAACATGCCAATAAGATCCCAATTTGAATCGATGCTCGACAAACACATAAACACCCTAGAATAATCCAATTTTACAGCTACTAAATACCCCATACTAAAATTAAGTGTCTACAATAGTTGATTTTTTAAGAAATATTTTCACATCTAAAATACAATTACTATAAAAAAACAATTTTCTAAAAAACTATTGTGTGCATATAATATTATCATTTTACCATAACAATTTTAACGAAGGTCCCTACAACTATTTTTCTATCTCCCCCCACCCCATATATAAATGATGGCATGGGCGGAGGAGGGGCAGTGGGGCGGCGCGAGGGTAGACGCTCAACGTCCCGAATATAAACATTATTGACGTGAAGAGCCAATATAAATTAGATAAGAACCCCGTATATCTTATAAAATCTAGATTAAAAGGTCATATTATTAAATGAAAATTATTTTTGATTTTAAAAAATTAAATTAATACTATTTTATTAAATAAATCTTTAACTTAATACCATTGATTGAAAGATATCCACACAAATTCAGAAAATAAAAAGAAAAAACCCGTGATGAGTGGGTGATAGGTCCCAACCCTACCAATACACCCCAGCCCGTGACCTAATTCTTCAAATCAATGTTTACGAGTCATATATGACCATGTTGTGCGAAAATAAGCCACATTATTTCCGACTCCCCACTTTTTGTTTTTTTTCCTGATTTCTTCCACTTTTGTTTTTTTTCCTGATTTCTTCCACATTGCGGGCCCGAAATTATGAATTTCTTCGGTAAAATTCAATATTTGGCGGGCGACAGCTGTAAAGATAAGAGTTTCACATTCAAGCAATCCACTCAAGAGTTTCCTTGGCTGGGAGGGAAATTGGCAGGCATCTCATTCAAGTCATTGAAATATAGAATTTGACAAAGATGTTACTCGTTGGGCACAGGCAAACAAAAGAGCCATTAAAACACACAAAAATTAAAACATTTATAATTTTTCCCACTCTTCCTCTGCTGGGAATCGATCTCCTACAATAAAAATCATTTTCCTAACATTTAGGAAATTTTCCAGTCTTCCTCTGGTGGGTTTGTGTTCTTCGTTACGGGATCTACGACACCACCAAACTCCTGTATTTCTAGCAGGTAAGATTTAGCCGATTTTGAACAATAATTTTCTCATACTGAAATGTAGACTAGCGTTAATTTTGATTAAAATTCTACTGTTACAATTTTTTCTCTGCGTGAGTGGAGGCGGAGAAATAAAAGATTCTTCGATCTCAGCGGGGTTGTAGTCCGAATATTGAATGAGATGCCTATTTATTTCCCTCCCAGTCATGGAAAATATTCACCTGCAGGTAATGATTTTTATCTTCTCATACATGATAGCCGGACTATATATATATATATAGACACACACACACACACACACAGAGACAGGCTTTAGTACACTCCATTCTACATGCAATTTATGTTGATTTTCTTTTAATCTTTCGCAGTGGGCATCATTGATGCACCGGATGAGACAGAAAAATCGCATCGAGTTGAAGTGGTTTATGGTTTAGGTGGAACAGGAAAGATAACACTAGCAACAAGTGTTTTCAAATGTTTGCGGAGTCGACATGGACCAAAAGTGTAGCCAAGCTGATAGATCGATCTAGCTATGTTGCTCTCTAAAATCCTGTCATGCCTACCAAAGCATAGCAGGATTCTTATCACCACTAGAAAGCTAGACGACACTGATATTCACTGGCGACATATATGTTCAAAAAAGTTTTGATGTCAACTAATTTTGGGTTGAAATTGCGTTGATTTAATAACAATGCGACTGGAGGATTGAATTTTATTAAAACTATGTGATAAAATTGGAGAGATTTGAGTGAAGAAATCGATACTAAAATGTTGGGATAAACTATTGGAGAATTTTTATAAAAAAAATATTTATAAATATATTAGCGTTTTTGATTGATGAGAGCGACTTGGTAATGTCTCTAGAAGATGCACACTTCTGATAAAAATTCAGAACAAGGACTTGTAAATATTCATGTTTACTGATAAGATGGGGTGTATTGGTAAAGCGATTTGATTGTTATATGCATCACCTAGGGTCAAATCAAGGAGGTATTAGAAGGCTGGTTGTCGCCATTTAGTTAGTATTGGTTGGTTGTGACCATATTGGTGGTATTCGCCAATTGTAGCGGTATTGTTGGTATTAGCCGATTGTGGCCATTCATATAACCAGTAATTGCTCCGGTCAAAAGCTTCGTTCCTATCTAAAAAAATATTCTTGTTTGCTCGTTTTGCTTTTTGTAAAGCATTTGTTGATTGATCTTTTGACTGTAATCTACATTTTTCATTTGTAAAAGCTCAAGATAATATCGAAAGGAATTTAACTGATATGGAGATGGACAGATTCCATGTTCAAAGGAGAATATTTGAATAAAATTCAAAAATCTATTAAAAAATTTCACTGGTTTGTGCCCAATGGCTTTTCATTTTTTAATGGATCCCGTAACAAATTCACGGTCCTGAAAAACAAATTCCTTTCTGGTATGTAACATGTATCAACTGGACATTTAATCAGAAAGTATGTACTGCTGGTTTCTTAAACTTTTTTCCAATTAAAGTTTATGGTTTGATCTCAACATATGCTTTTGCTTAATCTGTTGTTTCTATCATTCGGTGGGCTATTTAGTCTGAAGGCTTTTGACAATTATTTTATGAAATTTATTGTTAAACTATAGTGGCACTAAACAATTCCTCACTAATCAATTGTTGCACTGCGCTTTGATGAATGCTCTTACCCTTTTCCAAAGCTTCCAATTAGGCGCACTCTGGGAGGGTTCTCGTAAGGGCGGCGCAGCTGTAACTAAACCTTCAGAACTGATCTATCGCATGGCCTATTGCGTGCCCTGGGTTGTGCTTTGTCTTTAAAATTCTAACAGTGACCCACTTCATCAGATCTTAAGACCCCATTCAGGTATAGCCGAGCTTCAATGTTGTTCTTCCATTGGCTCCATTAGGGCCTCATGTTCTGAATAATATTCCTCGACATTAACAACGAATCTTTAAGATTGCTTCAGACAAACGGGTCCGATTAAAGGCAAATAATGTGTTAGAATTTTAAAAAACGGAGAATAATGTTTAATTTTGATCAAAGTATGATATAATTATATACCGTGTTAGACTGATAAATGTATATGGAATATTTTTTTTTGAAGTTTGTAAATTATTTTTGACTTTGATATGTATGTGTAGGTTTTTGTTTTATAATTTTAATGAGTATGTATATGGTACGTGTATATGTATCAAAACAAAAAGAATATATATAAATATAAAATATTGTATTGTTTCTTTTTTATATATAAGTGAATATCAGATAATAATAATTTTATAAAATTTTAAGGAATGGTAGTTTTGATTTTTTTTTGGTTATATATAAGTAAATACGGGATAATAATAATTTGATAAAATTTTAAGAAATGATAATACTTGAATTATTTCTTTTATACATATAAATGAATATCAAATAATAATAATTTGATAAAATCTTAAGGAATGATAATATTTGAATTATTTCTTTTATATTTTTATGTGTGTGTGTGTGTGTGTGAATACCAAATAATAATAATTTGATAAAATCTTAAGGAATGATAATACTTGATTTGTTGGGATTAGGTTTTGTAGAGAGGATTACAAAGCAAGTTAGTCAAACATTAGTCCATAAATAATTAAAAGTGCATAAAGAACTAACTAACTAAGTCTATTTATTCCTATGAAAATTATAAAAGATAGCAAGAAACAAAATGAAAGAAAGCAATATCATATTATCTTTCCTAATGGATTCACCATACCTATGTGGCTCAAAAACATGTTCTCCCTTGATCAAACATCCTTGTCTTTGTCAACAAAGGTGGCAAACTCCTCCAATGTCTCAAGAACACTCCATAAAACTTAGACTCGTGATTCCAAATCACTAAACTAGCCTATCAATGAAGCTTGCAAAAAAAATCAATGATCAAATGCAAAAGATTGTGAAAATAATTTAACATTATAACTTTGCAATATTCAAGCTTAAAATTCATGTCCATGGCCTCTCTATTTATAGATTTTTGAGATTGGTCAGGGTTAACCATGACCATCCATCTCAAGATTGAGATGTGTGGCCATGGATAATCCTAATATTTGAAATTAAATCAATAATTATCTTCATCATGACCTTAGAAGAAGGGGCATTGAAGAGGCATAGGAGATATTAACTAGGCATGAGTGACCCATAATCTTAATATTTGTGGCATTTATGACCTAAAGATGTCTTCTCAAGAAATGATGTCACCTGATGATGCAGTTAATAGGTATCAATTTTCAAAAAGAAATATTCAACAAATCTCATAGAAAATCCACTTAAGCTCTTGATTTGGATTAATTAGCCTTAAACAAAGTTAATCAATATTTGTGCAATTATTTGAAAATAGGCCCTCAATTAATTAAAATGGTCAGAAAGTCATATTATTGAGTTATAATTTGACTCGAGAAGGATTAGAAGGTGACATTAGATGCGTCGAAATTATATTTCTATTTAAAATGTTTTTAACATAAAATAATAAAGGTACGTAGCGTGTATCAATGAATTTAGGAGAAAAAAGTGATCTAGAGCACAAAAGGTGAAATCATCATTTTGACTCGAAATGAATTGATCAAAATTAGCTAACCCATACATTGTATTTCTCTATTTAGGGATACTTTGACCTAAATTAGCACTTGTAAATGAAAAATTTGAACTATTTAGTACGTTTTATGGATTTTGACCTAAAATGTGCATTTGAGTGCAATTCGAGTAAGATTAACAATTTTAACACAAATAGTGTTAGGAATTGGATGTCTATAATTTTTACATTGTGTAATGTTGAGTATTTATAGGTTGATATTTACCAAGAGGCAAATATATTTAGTTAGTTTTTTAATCAGAATATACTTATATAACAATATTTTGATATAGGTTAGAATATATATTATTATGATACATTATTTATATTGTTATAACAATATATCATATTTAGTGGTTTTCATAATCATAAGATTTTGGGTGAGAAAAATTAGTGGAGAGATTATAAGAATCATATTCTTATATTTTTATATTGTTTCTCGAATGATTATTAATTAATCAGAATAGAAGATAGTATAATATTACTATGTTGAAATAATTTTCTATGTGTTCGACTTAATTTTACATTGCATGAGTTAATTATTTACATATAGCTCTTTGAATTCACAACAGTGGTATCAAGTAGGGGATTGCCCAATATGGATTGCTAGTTTATGAAGGGGCAATGATTTTGTTTTGTAATGCCCCTGTGGATGGAAGCTTTGAGAGATAGATTAATGTGTAAAAATTAAAGGAGGTCTTCATCATTAAAAACAATTTTAGCGATCAGAGACATCATGTAACTATGGACAGACTTGTGTGGAAGGAACATATAAAGGAGTTTTATGATAGATCTGGAAGAAAGCGTGCAGTATTTGGTGCATAACTGTAAGAAGAATAGTCTACATTACTATTTATGTTTGGCATTTAAACTCTCAAATTTGCGTTCCTCATGTCAATTTTCTCATGAATCCATGGTTTTGGTGTTGGCCTTTACAAAAAAAATGTAAAACTAATTTGTTTTATTATATAACAATATTTCAGACTCATTTCGTCGAGATTGGTTCAAAATTATAGTGCCAATTAGTGTCCAAATCTTATCCAATGCATAGTAGACAACTACGTAGAACTATATCATATCTGCATATTAACGACTTAATCCCCAGACTTGACCATGTATCCTTCTATGGTAGCTTACCTTAATGCACCATCTCCACATTGGTATTTGAATTAGCTTGAATGCATTTTGGTTTGAATACTGCATTCCCAAGCATAATGTATTCAACATAATAACTTGCCATTACAATTATACATCTTGTCGTAGTCCATAATTCATGTTATTACAATATCAATGCTCAAGTGCACTCTTCATTCATGTTGTTCACTTATACAGTTACACCATGTTTGATGCATGTAGAAGTGGCAGTCTATGATACCATGTTATGATAACAACAACACACTTCGATTACATTATGCTATAGTGGATCACCATTTTATTGACAAATAATCATTGAAGCATTAACTTGGCAAACTGGTGATATCAACATGCCAAATTGGTGAGTCATGTCTTTTAATGTTTTTTAAGTCTTATGTTATATTATTTTAATAGTTGATAGGGTTAGTAGATTGTTGAAGTTGTACATGTATCTTTCAATAGTTTTAATTTGATCTTTCTAGTCTAAAAAATGGTCAAAGATTAATAATGTTTGTAATTCCTTTTATATTTGGTAAATTTGTAATTAAGTATTTGAGTCTAAATACGTATTAAAATCCTTTAGTTAGGATTTTTGAAATTAATGTATGTCATCATGTTATGAGTCAAAATAAAAAAATAGAGTCATTTTTTATAATTGAGTCATATTTTTTTTTTAAAATATCAAATTTGTTTAGGTTTAGATTTATTGACACATTTTCACTTGTATGTGATGTCCACATTGTGGGGGGGGAGGATTTTTCTTAGAAAAATCATGTACCTGAGCTACATCGATATACTAACTAAATAATTAGTGATATATTAGAGGATAAAGGATACATGGAGGATGGAGGTCTTTTAGTGACCTCTTGTTAGTCCCCAATGATGGGACCAGACAAATGATGTGGTGACATTTTGTCTGATGTGTTATTTTTATTTGTGTAGATTTCAATTTTTCAATGTAGTGTGGTAGTTATATTTATTTTTTAGCATGTGTGAAAAATAAGAACAGTTATCTTTGTTCAATTGTGAATGATATTCTCATAAAATCTCTTTTATATATTTACATTGAAGAATATTGATTTGAAAAGCATTGTAGAAATCATGATGAAAGGTTAGTGGTAAACCTATGAAAACCATTTTGTAAGGTTAGTGGTGAACTTGAGAAAACTATTCTGTAAGGTTATTGGTGAGCTTGTGAAAACTATTTTGTAAGGTTATTGGTGAAATTGAAAAATCAATTGTAGATGAGTGTGAAGGAAGAGATTTGTGATGGTGCATATATGTAGAGAAGATCATGAGCACATGGAGGTGGCACGCTACAATAAAAAAAAGATATATTGTACCATGTAAAAACTATGGGGGGAATGTTGAGATTAATTTTCACAATGCATAAGATTGAATATGTACAGGTTGATATTTACCAAAAGGTAGAGTTCAATTTAAGAGGCTTTGACACAAACTCCCTTAGGTTTGTTTAGGAAAATTAGATTCACTTTGTTGACGAATCAAAATGTGTAGAGCATGTGAAAAATCACCCAATGTTTTCTAATGGTGTCATAATGTTGAAAAGGTTAGAATAATATTTCGCTCTCAAATGTCATTATACTGCTGGACATCATTATGCTCTTGAACATGACTATGCCACCAGATGTCATTATGTTGTCAGGTGCTAGTATGTTTTCAGATGGCAACATGTTGGTAGCATGGTGTCATACGACACCATGCTATCATGCAACACCATGTTATCCTATATAACACCATGATGCCATATGGCACCATAATGTCATGTGATGACCTATTTTCACATGGTACCATAATGCCATATGACCCCTTGCTACCATGTGACACCATACTATCATTCAGTTTTATGCTATTGCATGGTGCAATGTTGTCATGCGATAACATGCTATCATACACCAATAATGTTGATGTTTTATGAGACAATAGCATGGTACCATGTGGTGTCATACTATTGTCAGTCTCTGGTGACACCAACCAGTTATTTTAGTTCTTTGTTTTGCTTATAAATAATACTACAACTTCATTTTACACTTTGCTTAAACTTTTTCTTGTCCTACCTCAACCTTCCTACTTCCAAATCAACCTACCGACTTCTACTAACTTATTTTCAATGGCTTCCACATCCACAAAAACTCATATTCAACCAAGGGTGATCCAAAATTATGTTTTCAAAAATATTTTGTGTTCAGATTTTCTCTGCATGTTGGATGAGCTTCAATCCTTTATTAAGTGGATTGATCAATGCCAGCTTAGAGGCTTGATGTAGATGCCATAATATGATATGTCTATCAACAACCAGCTACTACAATCTCTAGTTGGGTGTTTCAACCAGAGTGAGATCTATTTCTATGTATGATTTAACAATAAAACCATATCCTTTCACACCTAGCCATTGGATATCCATAATTTAATAGGTCTTTCATATTATAATGTAAATTATGTTAGCACCAGGGTGGTGTTGTCTGATGACAATAAAAATTATTTTGAGTTAATTTACAAACTATCCATTGGCCCTACTAGGAAGTGTTGAATTTATTAATGAAATTGACATTTCTTAATTATTCTTGAATCATTTATTATTAATAGTTTGGCATCCTAATTTAATTGCATATTTTATTTCTATTTTCATTTTAGGTAGTCAAAATCGAAGGGAGATCCTCATAGAAAATATCAATAATCTATTTCTCAAATCTATTCCCTATTTCTTTCAAGCAAGAATTGTTTTGTAGGGAAGACCATCGAACATTCCCTTCTAGGTTGTTTACTATATTATTCATTCTCTTTCAAGTGTTATTTGTGACTGGAGCACCATTATTTTCAAGAGGATTATGGCAGAATTGAATTTTGTTTTTTCGAATGACACTTGCACAATTTTTTCTTCTAACTACATTCTGACCTTGTACTTTGAGGCCTTATATGAAATCTAAAATATTGTTATTCCCACTACCTTTCATCCAAAAATGAAAGCTAATGATTTATCTCTTGAGGAATAGGAGGTAAGTTTAGTTTTCTAAAGTCTTATTTTTTTGCTTTATATTTAAAATTTTAATATTTTTTACCCTATTATTTGTTACAAATAAGAGTGTGTGTCTATGACAAAAAAAATAGGCTGTAAATAGAGGTTGGTGTGCTCTGGAGGGCTCTAGGGATACCCAGTCCATAGAGTCTTCCTTCAATTCATTTTGAATTGCAAAATGTCCAAGAACTAATTTTGTTTCATCTCTACTTCCAGGTTCCCCCAAATTTCTTTTAATGTCTTTTTCTTGTTTTATTAAATAGAAAAAAATAATATTCATATTGTTTTGGTTTTATTTTTGTAGTTGAGTCTCATATCGTTGTTGTTGAGGATTCTTCCACACAACACCATCAATGTTTACCATTACAACTTTCTTTTTGATTTGAAAATTGTCAAAAAAAATTAGTTAAGTAATTGCATAAATTATTCATTTTACAATCACTCTAAAACTGCCAATATCTCTCCCACAAGTATATTGAGACAACAAGGGCCAATTCCTATAAGGAGACCTAGAGAGGAAGAGATAAAGCTAGCAAGAACGATCATAATGAATAATATAGTCCTCCTTATAGGTGATAACATTAACAGATTCAATTTGAATTTGCTTTCATTTTATGTTTTTGAATTTACTATTAGTGAATTAAAAAGAAATTGTAGTCCAGCCCCCATCAGTAAGGAGACCTTAGAGTATGCCACCACCCCCACCACCCATCCAAATTTAGAGAAGAGGGAAGAACATCTCCCTCCCTGCATAAAGTGAAGGCATGTTGCAAATTTTTTATTTCTTGAATTTCTTTGTTGGTGGCCTTTCAAATGTAGATGGTCTTACATGTTTGCAGTAGATTGATCTAGATGAGGATTTTATTGCCATTAAAAGTGGACCCCCAACTATTGGTGGATTTAATCCACATAAATTTAATCAAGTTCTTAATGTACAATGTCCTCTTACTGCTTCCTCTTCACTAGCTACATCTTCCCCACCCCCACACAGATAATGTCAATGTTTCTGAGGATTCCCTCACTAGTTTTTCATTAGACAATCTAGTTTCAAAAAAAATTCTTACGAATTTGAAGGATGGTGTTATTGGTGAATTTAATGATTTAAAAAAATGGGAGATAAGGGCAAAAGCCCTTATCAAAGAAATCAATACCTGTTATCATAACCACTCTTAAAGAATGAATTTATTTTCTCTTGTTTAAAATAAACCCCCAAAGATTGACATTTTGTTCTAGCAAGCGTAATCTGGATTGATCTCTGTGGACAATATTTATAATGATAGGATTTTAGATATTATGATAAACAAGTTGAAAAATTTAAATAGATAAACTAAAGTATATTTTAATAAATGGGCTAAAGATATCAACCTCATTATCATTGCCTAAGCAAAGAAAGATAAAATGGTGGTAAATTTTTTTTTATCTGTAATGTATATTTTGATTATTATAATACCTTTATATGTACTTGACATATCTATTATTTGTTTTTTGCAAAAAAAAATTGAAAATTTGAAAAAAGAAGCATGTTATGACCCTGGTGGGCGAATTCAATAACAGTCTAGGCTTTTGGTGTAGCGGTTCGTTACATTTGGTATCAAAGTAGCCACCCATGTTTGATTCGTAGAGTGGGTGGGTTACGTCGGCATTGCAGTGTTCGTTTGGGGCTCGTACATGTAGTGGATCTCGTGTACATGCGTAAAGCCAGCCCAGAGTCTTGACTTCAGAAGCGTGGTGGGATGTTATGATCTTGGAGGGTGGATTCACTAACAGTCCGGCCTTTTGGTGTAGTGGTTTTTTACAAAACAAATCTTCTTAATGTGCATTTGAAAAACACTCACAAAAGTATCTCCTTAGCAATTGCATTGAAGGAAAAGCTGGTTCTATTAAATAAATAGAACAACATATTGTAGAAGATAATTAAAGAGCATGGTATGGATCCCAACATTTTATTGAAGTAAAATATAAATTTTGATCCTATAATTATTTCAACAAGAGATGCAACAAATGAGGAAAAGATGATTCTTGCACAAATGAATTCTGTTGTAGAGGATCTTCAAAAAGATGGAGTGATAATGGAGGATTCACAAGTAGGTCTAGATAGAGGAGTTTCCATGGGTGGGGATGGCAAGCAGCTAACAAGAGGAGAGTCTCAATCACAAAAATGATGATTTGTCTGAATTTTTATTATTGACAATGATAGTTTATATTATTGAAAATAATAATTTATATTATTTAAAATGGTTTATATCATGTTTATTTGAAAAACACTTGCTTTATTAAATGATATTTTATAGTTGTTTCAAATACTCTTATATATATATATATATATATATATTTACTCTATTTTTTCTTCATAGAATATTTTAACTTGACCACTACATTATATATATATATATATATATATATATATATATATATATATATATATATATATATATATATATATATATATATATATATATATAATGTAGTGGTCAAGTTAATATATTCTATGAAGAAAAAATAGAGTAAATATTCTATGGATGGTTTTAATGTTCTAGTTGATGGAATATATTAGTGGTCAAGTTTAACGTTCTATGGATGTTATGGTTTTATGGTTTGAATGAATGGCTGTAATGTTATAGTAGTTGTAGCCTTAAATGCATTATTTATATATTCTATGAAGAAAAAGTGAAGAAAATATTCTATGGATGGTTTTAATGTTCTTATAGTTGAAATATACTAATGATCAAGTTTCATGTTCTATGGATGTTATGGTTTGAATGAATGGATATAATGTTCTAGTAGTTGTAGCTTTGAATGCATTGTTTATATATTTTATAAAGAAAATGTTGAGTAAATATTCTATGAATGGTTTTAATGTTCAAATTGTTGAAATATATTAGTGGTCAAGTTTAATTTTCTATGGATGATATGGTTTTATGGTTTAAATGAACGGCTATAATGTTCTAGTAGTTGTAGCCTTGAATGCATTGTTAAATTGATCTACTAGTTATATGTAGTATTGAATGCATTGATTTTGGTGCAATTTAAAAATATGTGAACCCAACCATAGGCAAAATATTTATAGTTATAGTAGTAGAAAAATAGCCTATGGTAAAGTAAGTATACCATGGATTTATATTGTTCTTGTAGCTATAATATTGAATGCATTGGTAGGAGAAAAAGCGGAGTAAATATTATATGGATGGCTTTAATGTTCTAGTAGTTGATATATACTAGTTTTTCGCTTTTGAATGTTTGTCTATAATTTTCTAGTTATACACTTGAATGCATTGTTAAATTATTCTAGTAGTTGTAGCATTGAATTCATTGTTAATGTTATTGTGTTCTAATAGTTGTAGCATTGGATGCATGGTTAAACTGTTCTACTAGTTGTAACGTGGAATGCATTGATTGATTATCAAATATGCTAACTATAGGTAAAATATTTTTAGTAGTTATAGTATTTGAATATTGTAATGGTAGAGTAAATATTATATGGAATTATATTAATTTAGTTGTACTATTGAGTGCATCATTAGTTATATATATATATATATATATATATATATATATATATATATATATCTACTAGTTATAGATTTGAATGCATTGTTACATTGCTAGTGTTCTAAGAACTATAGCATTTAATTGATTGATTATAATTATATATTTGTGTAATGGTATTAATGTAAATGTGCAATAGAATAATGGTGCACCATGCATGTCTAGACATAATACTCATGCTCTTTATGATGTTAATGATAATTATGATTGTTACACGATGAATGAGATGAATTGTAAAGATAAAATACTATTCAAAATACACAAAGTTTTAATAGGACAAAAAATATTGAGTCCAATGTATTGAATAAGATTCATGATTGTAACATATAGGTAATAGATTATAAAATTTAATGTATTTGAATAAGATTGAATAACAAATATTTTAGAAAATAGTAATTGCTATGCTTATCAAATTACAAGATCGACAATGCAAACAATCTTTGAGAAGCTTGCCAAGCATAAGATTGATTTGAAGCTACCATGATAGTGTCATATTCAGTCTTGGTATTGTCATGCTCTATAGAATATTAATGAAAATTATGATTGTTAATGAATGACATGCATTGCAAAGATAAAGTACTATTTGAAATACACAATTTTAATAAGACAAAAAATATTAATTCCAATGTATTGAATAAGATTCATGAATGTAACATCCAAGAAACAGATTACAAAATTTAAAGTATTTGAAGATTAAAGAATAAGAAATATTTTAGAAAATAGTAATTGCCATACTTATCAAAATAAAATTTGGGTAGCTAAAACAATCCTCAAGAAACTTGTTCATCGTAAGTGTGATTCACATTTACCATGTCAGTGTCGTATTTAGTCTTAGTATTCTCTTCCTTTATATTGGTAGATGTATTAGTCATGCCTCTTCTTTCTAGTAGAGAACCCCATATTACCACTTCTTTGTCATATGGAAACTTATCTACCGAATAATGTGAAACATATAGTCTCAAACAAGTCTCTAGATTTTTATCTAATTTGTTTCTAATTTTTGACTTCACAAAGGATAATGCACTAAACACTCACTCACCTTCCACAAAACCCAAAACCATTGTTTGAGAAACCTCATATAATCTGAAACATTCACTAATACTTTCTTGTAAAATGTTGTTTGGATAAAGTTTTTTCCATAGACGAGTAATGGCACCATTTTCAGTTGGATCACTTAAATATTGAAATTAATCCATCATTGTAATCCCAAACTATGTTGACTGAGATGTAAGTAATTGCTTATATAAAATACCATTAATCTAAACTCCATTCACATCTAAAGATCTACAAAAATGCATAAAAATTGTACCCATATATTTGTGAAATAATGCATTGATATGAACTTCATTGTTAACACTATTTCAAAAAATATGATTCACAGCTCCCATGCCCTCCAACAACTCATCCCTTTGAAAACATTCTCTAATCTCAACAGTTAAATTTTATGCTATTTTTCTCAATTTAATTCATGTTTTAGACAAAATAATATCATATAACAAACATGTCATAAGTACATCTTAAGGCTCAATTCCCATAACTTTGATTCTTCTAGAGCATGTGTGTATTGAGATCTCAATGTCATTTACCATGCCAAAAAGATGATCATGTGTATTGAATTTCAAATAGCTCTCTAGATTTTGAAAATCAATCAAAATTTGTTAAGTTCTAAAAACATATCCATGAAAGCTTTCATTCGATGTGTGCAATATATGTAAACATTGACATACACATTTTATCAAACATATGAAGTAAAAAATATAGATAGATCTCTCTTGGGCATGTTTCATTAAATAGTTGATTTCCTTCAACAATGTAAAAATATCGTATAATGTGCGTAAAGTTTCTAAATCTGTTAAATGACACAACAAATCTTTTGCTTTGTCAACTTACCTATAATATTTATACATAAACCCTGTCAAAGATGGATATTCCTCAAAAAATTTGTAGGCAAGTTCACACATGAAAATTCATCTGGTTTCCATATCTTTCATTATTTTTTTACCATCTATCACCTCAATTGTAAATTTTTGGAACTCTATGAATCCTTTTAGGTTGCTTGACATGTACGCATGCAAGTCATGAATAAGCTCTTCCACTTTTGTGACATTACTGAATGTGCTAACAATTTTATAAGTAAGATTCATCCTATGTTCCATGCAATGGATTGGAATCATAAATGGAAAAAATATTGTTTATAGGTGAACATGAAGACCATTTCTATGCCCCTGCATCATCGATGCACCATCAACTCCAACACAGTCCATCTTCATAGCTATGGCATAATCATCCATCCTAGCTCTCTCTCTTAAATTGGTTACAACTAATTTATGGAGGATTTCTGCATTGCAATTTTCTACCATTTTATGGACAGATAAAAGATGAGATTGCCTTGAATAGTTTTGAAAGGCATACACATGCATGCAAACCCATGCTGTGTTTTCAACTACAGTGACCTCATCGATGGACAAAGAGATGAACAATGATCTCTTAACACTTTTTTTTAAAATTTACATTTCAATAATGGCTAGACATTTTACCCATTTTTCAAGCATTATTTTTTGACCAATGTGACTGTGGAATATCCAGAAACCCATTATGTTGAAACAAAGTTTTGAAATCAATAAAATTATAAATGGGTCTTTCCTTTTTAAAAATATGAAAAATAGAAGAGAACTGTACATATTTTGCCCTAAGATTAGACTACATAACTTTTTAAAATTGCACTTTTATAATTCCCCCCTTCTCAATTTTTTTTTATCATTTTCATATTCACATGCATATTTGACATGCATGCATTCTTCTCTATTTTTTCATGTGTGTTTTTTTTATCTGTCTGTTTGGGTGCTTCATATATATATATATATATATATATATATATATATATATATATATATATATATATATATATATATATATATATATATAATGTTTCTTAATTGTATTTAATTTAAGTTGCATTCTATGTTCTTTTCAAAGTTTCTAACTACAAATTATACATTTGCATTTTATGGGAGACTCATTACCATTTTACGGGTCTACAGGTTCTATAAATAGATATTTTGCAACCCAGTTAACTTGAAAATACCTTCCTATTGTTCATGTATTTTTCATCTAATTTTTTGAATGAAATTTTCAATAAAATTTTATGTCTAAAAAGAACTACATTTCTCTTATGAAGTGCCCAGAGGAGTATGTTCTAATGAAGTGCCTAAATGTATGTCTTCTAAGGGTGGCCTTTTATCAATAAAATTTTCAGGTGGTGAGAAGCTAATGGGATTAATTCTTTCTAATGAAATAGTTTCAATATCCATGTCAATTTCTACATTGAAATAGTTTTGTTATTATTCTAAAACGAAAAAAATTAACTAATTTTTTTAAAAAGATTTAAAATTACCTGTATTTGAAGTGTGTGTAGTTTGCACAGTTCTTTTTCTTAATTTTTTGAAATAAGACATGATATTGACTTTTTTAAATATTTTCTATGGTGTTTTAGCCTTGTTGGTACCTCCTGATGTTTGAGTTATGTTGTTAGACAGTTTATTGCTACTAGCTTCCTTTTCATTGTTGGGTAGTAGGTTACAATCATGTTGTATAGATCTGCCACATGACACACTGCTATCAGATACCACGTTGTTATCATGTGCCACCTCAATACCAAGTGGCAGAGTGCCATCACATAGGACATGGTAGTCAGGTGACCCCTTACCATCGTGTGACACATCACTATCAGGTGGTAGATTGCCATCACATGACATGATGTTTTCATGTAGTAGATTACCATTGTGTGACAGATTATCATCGCCTAACAGGTTAATGTCGTGCGATAAACTACCACCGCATGACACTGTGCTATGGGGCATTCAGTTTGCATTGTGTGACATTATGCTGGCAAAGGTCAGGGTGCTGATAGTAGTCCAGTGGTAGAGTGCGACCTCAAGTCTCTATCTTCATAATCTGATAGAAAAAGATACTTCGATGGTAAGTTTATGACTTAAAACCTCTAAGAACATATATACTATATATAGATGGTAAATTACATGGATAAACTCATAATTATTATAAATCGTTGGTGAGTTGACTCCTCAAAAAAATGACATCCTAAAATTTTAGGTGAAAGGGTCATATGTTGCACCCTAAAAAATCACCAAATTCAAAATCCTTAAAATAGAATATTCATGAATTAATGAATATTCGTCACCAAAATTTTACCCTACCAAGAGATAAATATATTTAGTTTGTTAATCAGAATATTTTTATATAACAATATTATGATATAAGTTAGAATATATATTATTGAGATATATTGTTTATATTGTTATAATAATATATTGTATTTAGTGGTTTTGTATAGTCATAAAATTTTAGGCGAGACAAATTAGTGGAGAGATTATAAGAATCATATTCCTATATATTTGGATTGTGTCCCAAATGATTATCACTGAATTAGAATAGAAGATAGCAAAATATTATTGTGTGTTAAAATAATTCTCTATATATTCGACTCAATTCAATAGTATATGAGTTAATTATTTACATATACCCTTTGAAATCACAACATGATCTAATTAAGAATCATTTATATATTTTATGTAGATTTAAGTATCTCTAAATCTTCATTAATTGGAAACACAATTATGAGTGTAAATCTTATTGATCAAAATAAAATTAAAAAAAAATGAAGGAAAAAAAAGTTAAATAATATCATAAATATATTGTATGCAAATGCATAAGTTTTATGTGTTAGGTGTATCCATTTATGAGAGCGAGTTGACTTTGAATACCTATTTTATTTTATTTATTTATTGTAATGAATGCTTTTGTTTATAAGAATTGTTGGTGGTTAAAATATGATGGTAACCAAAAAATATTTTAAAAACAATTAAATTTCAAAAAACACTAAACAAATTTAAAAATAAATATAAAAATTGTATTTTTATATATACAATTAAAAAATATTTTATTTTATTAATTTCAATTAATTAAATTAAAATTTTTTTTTCTAGAAAGATTAGTGTAATCATAATTTCAAAATTCTAAAAATTAAGACACAATAAATATAATATTATCACCTTGGAGTTTAAATAGATATAATTAAGAGTTATATGTAAAATTTTTAATATATGAGATTTTATATCAATATCTATATATATATATGATATTTAAAATAAATTTATAAAATATATATTTCAAAATAAATAAATTAAACATATTATATATAAAATAAAATCTAAAATTATTAATTTATAATAAAGAATATTGCGTTAAAAAGATGTATATTGTGAATTAATTCTCTCATACGTGCATATGATAATAATGATGTTTGATCAAGGGTAATATTCATCCTACATTTAACTCTTGTTTAAAGCTTCCAATCAAAGGTTGGCTCTTTTTGGCATTGCATGACATTCATACGTGGGCCATGTTCTGAACCCATCGACCTTTTAATACGTGGGCCATTAAATGACATTCATCCACCTACAAATATACAAATACAAGGGAATTAGACTTATTCATATTTATTGTCGAATTTGTTGTACAAGTAAATCTCCTACGCCACTAAAAATTGTTAATGATAAGGAAATTGAAATTCGTTGGGAAAATAGTGTAAATATTTTGAGAAGTGATATTGTAACAATAACATTAAAAGACAGTTATATGGAAAATGACATGGGAAAATCACATAATTAAATATAAAAGGTATTTTTAAAGGTTGATTTATATTATTCAAATAGAATTATATATTATGTATATTAAAAAATATATTAATTATTTATGGGGTATATTTTCAACATAAGGTTCTTAATTTAAAGTTTGAATTTAGACATCTTTCAAAAAACACACACACATATTGAATATGTTTTTGAAATATGCAAAGTATTTCAACTTTATTATTATTATCATCAATATTATTAATATAGTAAGTATTATAAATATATGGTGTTTGGAGGAGCATTAACATCATTGTGAGACATTGTTTTATTTTCAAATAAAATTTAGTATTAATTAAAAGAATTTCAAAAAAAATATTAAGATTGTAATTAAATTTATCACTTCACCTAATAAAAGTCTTAGATTGAATAAAATTAAATGATATAAGATGGAAACATATGCAAAACAAAAAATACCTTGTAATTTTAATAATAATGCAAACACAAAACTCTATATTTATAAACCACCCACAAGGGCTAGGGCTAATAATTGATTAAATAAATAGAAAAACATTGAGAAAATTTGTATCTATAACAAAAGAAGCAATATTTAACCTCAAGATGAATTCACAATACATCAAAGGTTTATAAAAATTTGAAAAATTTAGAACTACCACAATGAATACAAGATCAAACCCTAAGAGGTGTAAGAGAGAACATATTCACTAAATTATTTTATGGGAAAATAGTTTGATATAAAAATGCAATACATATACCCATAAATAGATACAACTAAATCTAATCAAATTTACCTTGATAAAATAATAAATCAAACCTAATTGCATTAATGAGTATTATACAATAAATGAAATGTATAGAAAATAGGTTTAATATTGAATTGTCTCAAATTTTGAGACATTCAAGAGAAACAAATAGTTAGAAACAAGTCCAAAAAAAAAAAGGTGAACAAAACTTATAAAACTTAGAACAAATAAAGAAATTTTCCAAGATGATCAGAAATGTAGGACTTCTATAGTGCCTTTGCCAAAACCATATTACTACATTATATAATTTATATTCTATGAAAAAAATTGATGATATTTTCCCTATATTACTAAGCTCTAAAACCCTTACTTGTTTTTCCAAAATTCTATGCAGATCTTTAAGAAATTGATCTAATTTATTAAAACCCTAATCTCTCGTCAAAGGTCAATAAGAAATAATAGATTTTTAAAGGAAAAATATTATCCCTCCATTATAATCATACCCATACCCTTATTCTAGAAAAAAAATTGGAAGATAGTACTAGATGCACTTCAAAAGGAAATTAATGGATTTAAGCCCTAATTCCTATATGAATTTTACTAAAAATGAATATTTCCTAAATCAAATTCATCCCTAAATATTCAAACTCTTCCCTTCAATAAATGTTACTATCTTTCAATATTTTTGTATCACTCTTGGCGTTCACTTATCTCTCACTTATCACTTTCTTATCCTAAATGCGCTAACACACCTATGTATTTATAAAATTATCAAATTCAAATTAGGACCTATTGATGAGCAAGTTGACACACAACAATCGAGAAAGGTTAGTAAAACAGGAACACTAAACATCAAAAACTAAAAACAAGGGCCAAAGGGTTCACAAAGAAGGGCACAAGAAATGCGATGATATATTTTTGGTAGACCAAAAATGTACTGATACATTCTTGGAAAACATGAACTATACTACTAGATGTTTCTGGCAAGGAACATTGAACAATAGGAAAACAAATGGAAAAGGGAGAAAACCATGTGGGAGAGAGAAAGTAGATATGACCTAGAGCATAGGAAAGTCACATTAATATTATCATAATAAGAATCGATAATTAATAAATACACAAGTACCTTAGACAATAAAATTATATAGATAAAACTATTCCCAGAAAATAAAAATGTATCTACAAAAGGATATCAAATTATATTAAAGAATTCAAACTTTGTAGCAATAAATTCTTTTTAAACTAAAAAATAAAATAATTCATAAATTAAGAGCTTCATTTTGGGAATCTTGTAGGTGGCAGATGAAAGAGTTTAATGCATACAACGTCAAAACAATGTGGTTTTATGGTGACTGGTGTATATGGGAGCTGTATTTTTACATTATTTTAGTATAGGTTTGTTTGAATGATGACCTTTGAAATAAAAGTTAGATATCATAATATTACATTTGGATATGTCATTTCTACAATGATATTAGGGCATTAAATAATTTGAGGAAAAAATATTTTATTATTTCTATTTTTACATATCAAAGATTCCTTTCATAAAGTGAATTTTAAGGTTGAATGACAAATTTTATTTTGTTGACATGTTGTGTGATAAGTGTTAAAACTAGTTGTTTCCCCAAAGGTGCAAGTCACACTAGAAGGGATGCAAATTTTTATTTTGATCAAGTGGGTATTTGTAAAGCAAAATAGTGTAAATTGGCAATTGTTTCACACTCAAAACTAATGACTGTTGACCATGTCTCACATTTTGTTTACGAAGTATTAAGAAATAAAAATCTAATAACTTTTGTGAAGATGATATTGAAAAATGAGGTTGTGTGTTTTTTCATATGATATGGCAATGCACTATGCGAAGAGGAGATATTTTATTTTACGGTGAACTTGAGCAATGGTGAATTGGTGGAAAATAAAAATCCCATATATAAAATACAAGTGGTTAAGGATATCATGGTGAGTTGGGTGGTGATGGTGAGGAGTAATTACAGGGTATTTCAATGAGAGAATTAAAGAAGATTGAAAAAATACATGTAAAAAGTTCAATGATAGGGCACATCTAACAATATAATTTATAGCTTCCATTGAACTATTTCAATTACCCAATACACAATTGAATCAGGTGTAAAATATCTAATGGCTCTTTTAACAAAATGTTCAAATGATATGGGTTCTAAAAATAAATCAACCAAAAATAAAGAATTAGATCTTCTGTGAGAGTGAATATTTACAACAAAAATTTACAAAGCATACTTTGACCCATTATGGGAAAGGTACCAAAAGCTGATCACCCTAAGCCGACATCCATGTTGCACATAAATGGCAGCACATTAGAACTTGAAATTTATCTTATAATTAATTCAGTTTGTGTTTAGTATATATATTTAGTTTTATTTCATAAATTGAAGGTAAAGTCACATTTTCCATCAATTTAAAATAACAAATTTGAATTCTTATTAAAAAAATATTGATCTAATACATATATATGAATAGACATGTATTGAACATTGAATTTTTAATAGTTGTAAATATTACACATTTGGATATATTTAATTACTTTAAAATATGATTAGATAAATGTTGGACAAATATTAAATAGTACATGTTTATTTTTTGATGAAAATATTATTACATACTTTATCTAATCAATATTTTAAAGCAATGAAAATATGTTCTATCAATAAACCTCATCTTAATAATAAAAATTTTCAATAATTAATACATACTTAATATTTAGTACTTTTTCATACAAAAATAAACAATATTTTTATGTTTTTTTTATTATGAGTAAAATGATAACATTAAGGCAGCTGGGGATGGGTGATACACCTAAGGATTTGGTAGCAGAACCATGTACAAGTATAGCATATGCATTTCATTTTATTTTGAAAATTTTCTCAATATCATTATCATATGATACGGTATTGCCTTTCAACTCAAAATCTAAATCCAAAACATTATATATAATTTTATTTAATTTTTAATATACTTTCCATACAATTGTTTTGATTGTCAAATACATGTTTGATATATACGGCAAATACATTGTATGGTGTATACGACAAATACAATACACTATTTAAATTTATTTGTAATACGATATATATAATTTATCTCTTTTTATTTTGAATATGGTTCTTAAAAATAGGGTTTTGATTTTTCATGGTAACCTTAGTGACAAATTGATATATATGAGTAGACTGATTTACTGTTTTAACTATGTCAGAAACCTTCGATCACCTTGTTGACTAAAGATGATTGTTGTTAGGTGGCCTAAACAATATGTGCATATGAAGGATTTAATATGTACATTAAGAAAAACATGAGCTCAATCCACAATATAATTCATGGAGAAGCCAATGAGTAATAATGTAGTGAAGTCAATGGAAATAGATACACAATAAGATAAACAAAGGGTCACGTAGTGGAATGTCCATGCAGATAGGTTGAAAAAATGTTGAAGCAAGTTGGTTTGAAATGAGTGTGTTGTCGTACATTTTATAAAGCAAGTTTTTTAAATCTAAAATATCGTGTCACTTGTCATTGGGGTGTCTATTGTAAACCTTTTTATTATTGAATATTAGTTGTTGTTTCGTCAAATCATTGTTTCAAAGTAATAATAGAGATGAATGATTCTTTACATCTTTTGTTTACAGTTTTTATTTAACAATCATTGTACGTAAAATATAGTGGTTGTATAATTTATTGTTAGTAACTTATGTTTTTATATTTATTAAATAATGTATTGTTTTAAATTTGTTTATTTTTTTTATAGTTTTAATAATTTGATTATAATTATAATGGTGAGGGTAAAGAAGTGGAATAAAAAATTTGATTTTATAGTCAAGTGGATGTCATATAAAGAAGTTTGCAATATGTTGATATTTATAAAACTTTGAAAATTAGATGGGGTGACAGTTGATTTACATTGTCAAGTCACAGTTTTCTTTTAGCGATAGAGTTGCTTCATCAAATTCATATATATCAAAGTAATCTTATATAAATCACTCTGTCTTTTGACAATAGAATTGTAGAGATGAATGAGATCTCTAATGATATTTTTGACACAGGGTGTGAGAATTTAAATCAATTACAACTCCTTTATCATATTTATAATTTCCATTCATAATTAACTATTTAACTCTTTATTTATCAATTAATATATCTCTCATTTATATCTACAATATAATGGTTTATACACACACACACACACACACACACACACACACACACACACACAGATACATAAATATATACATATACATATGGTTTCAATATATCTACAATATAATGGTTTCAAAATATACATATATACATGGTTTCAATATATCTACAATATAATGGTTTCAATATATATGTATGTATGTATGTATGTATGTATGTATGTATGTATGTATGTATGTACGCACACACACACACACATAATGTGGTAATATGGTTAAGGGAGAAAAATTAATTCTATGTGCCTTGATTTGACTGCAATTGTTGATCGAGTGGTGAAGCAAGAAAATGAACAAAGAGAGGCATTGGGAAACGTAGTTAAGGAGAATGAGAGGACAATTGCAGAGTTAAAGAAACAATCCATAAATTCCTCAAGCTTAATCAACATGGGAGGCACTTTTGATGAGATTGATTAGGATAACTTAGACCTTATTTTTAAGACGAGTCTTAAATTTAATTTTAGAGCACATTTAAGAGAATAAAATTTCTCATATCATATATCTAATTTCAATTTTAGAGGTTTATTATAATGTTACTTTACAAGTATTATTTATTATTGGAATATTTTGAGTCGAGATGATTATATTATTAAAAATAATAAAATAAAGGTTACACAATAAAGCGATTGGTAAAACACGACACCAGCGTTTACAATTATCTTATTAGCTAGGCAAAGTTAAACAAGAGTAAGACAAATAAAATTGTGCTAGTCAAACAAAACTCAACAAAATAAATATACAAAAAAGCCCTTTAAAAATAGAACAATGAAACATAGATCTACCACCAACAACAACAATAAACACCACCATAGAATTAAGTGACACTATCGTCGCTGCTATATTTTAATATGGATTATAATGATATTGCAACATGTTATCTAAATGAAATGTCAAATCATCATATATATATATATATATATATATATATATATATATATATATATATATATATATATATAAATATATAAATATATATATTATAAACATAATTTAAATTTAAAATCAATACATCATAAACATAACAAATATTATAAATTTAACTTTTGAATGTTATAAACACACCACACAAAAAAATTAATGTAAACCTGTTTTAAATTTACATTGCATTTAAAGTCTGAAAACAAACATGAAATTAAAAACAAAAAGCGTAAAATCTTAAGAAAGTTACTCACGCTTCTTATTTTGTTAACTTGGCCACATCGACCATCCGTTGCTTTTATTATCTTCCTACAGCTAAGATTCCATCCTCCGTCCCTCCCATTTCATTTATAAATGCCTTGAACTTTCCAAAAATATGATTTTGTTGTTACAATAATATTTCATGTTTTACTAATGGACATAAAGCTAAGGATTGTAGAAACAAGTTCAGAAATAAAATTTAGGTCCTTCCATAAATCGGTTAGGAAAATTTAAGGATAAGGTAAAAAGAATCTCGATTCCAAAGACAATCCAACAAGCCAATTCTTCAAAAGATATGGGTATAAACCGTATATAAAAGGAAGATTATAGAACTGTGAAAAAAAAAACGGGGGGGCTGAAGTTTGTTTCAGATGTCAAGGAATCCCTGGGCTTTTCACCCCAGATGGATCTATATGATAAGAAGAGGTTGCAGAAGATGACGACTCAAAGGAGGATTCAAAATGATGTTGAGGAAGGACTTTTTGAAAAATGTTGACCAAAGATCAAGACAAACATTGGTGAGAAGGATATTTTTGAATCAGAAGACAAGACTGCAAGGGACGATCAGAGGTTGGGGGAGGAACCACAGTATAAGCAGTGACGGCATTAGGGCAAAAGCCTTTTTGATGAGGAAGACTGTTCAGAAGAAGCTTTGGAGTAATGGAATGAAGGTCATAAAGGAAGAAATACTAAGCAAAATTTTACAAACTTACTTTATAACTCGTGAATAGAATTAGAGTTGCCGTAGTCTAACCCTAAAAATTAGGGTTTTATAGTAGGACAATGAGAATCGTGAAAATTAATTGTCAATAAAGTGCTTGGTCCAAACTGTTTCATTTCGTTTATGGGAGCTTAATCCATAATAAATATAATTCTAAGAAGTTACAGGGATTGGAAAACAAAATTGATGATTGTTTTTTAATTTTCTTTAAGGTTTCAAAATTTTCGTTTAATTTTTTTTAACCTTCTAAATTCCTAATACATTTTTATTAGAAAACATTTAAATTCAAATCAAGCACCTATTAATAAACAAATAAACATCGAACTATTGACAAAACAACCAAGACATCCCATTTTATCATGCTGTCAGCAAATGAATTTATGCCATAACATTTTCCATATCATTCGCAGGCAAAAATATCAGATATTAGCTTCAATCAAACAGAAAAGTAATGAATTTCCTTCTTTGAGAATCTGTTAACTATGATATTAATTAAAATTTTAATATATTATTAAATAATTTATTATAATATATTTGTGTTAATTATTATTAGTCTTTAAGGGAGATTATAAGATTTATTTTGCTTTAATCAGTTATTATTGCTTGCTATTTTGGTCAATTAGAGCAGTGTCTTTTATGTGTTTAAAATTATATGTAATTTTTGGGAAGGTAAGGTGCAAGCTTTTTAAGTATTGGAATATAATATTATTATTTGTTGAGATTTTATTTGCTGAATTTTTTCATGTTATTGGTGACTTCATATGGTTTGAAGTGAGTTTTAATGTAGTTGTTTACTTCACGCAATGGATGATTACAATTTTTTAATGTAACAATTTCTTTATGCTAGAAAACGTATTGAAATAAATGAACAATCAAAACATTGCATTGATTTGGAAAGAGATTATACATGATAATTTATGGAATGGATGGTGCTGAACTACACCATTGTTGATGAGTTTTATAAAACTCAAGATGTTTCGAGTTGACAAGGTTTCTTGAAACCCTTTGTTGTAAGATATTTTTTGATTTGTTGGGGATTCAAAACTTTTTTTTGGCTAGAAGCTGTGAAATGTAGGATTCATTTTTACTTTGGGGAGTCATAGCCTACATTCTACCCCAAGGTCTTTTCTCATTTTTAGTTTGATAATTTATCATCCTATTGAGCCTAAATATTTTTCAAAGGCTGGTTTATTTTTTAAAAATAAGAAAAACCCTTATTTGAAAATATGTGATGCATTATGCTATCTTTCTTTATTTGAGCTAGAGTTAAATATTGGCGAGATAAATTTATGCATGAAACAAGCAAACATGGAATCATTAAAATGTCCAATGGAAGCAAGTTCTTTGGATTGGCAACGTAAATTGGATAGGACTCACGCTTTTGGCATGTCTTTGTCATGTGATTTTGTTCTATGTGATTTTTTCTTCCAATATTTGTGTAGAGATGAACATAATTTTTTTCATTTTGGGTCTTGGGTTTTCTATCACAATTGTCAAATCTAGTTTAAATTCACTACGTAAAGGGTGATAATGCCCGTGCAATATGATCCATCTGAAACCCTCTTCACGCTAATCGGTTAAATTTTTTTTTATTGAGCTTATGGACATGATTGGTGTGATGACTTATGATGGAAACAATAGTCTTAATATTAAATGGGACTTTTCATTTAACCATTTGCAAGTGTGGTCTAATTTCCATTAAATAGTTGACTTGTATGGTTGTTTTTATTTTCTAATTAATTTTCATTAATCTTTCCTTTAAGGAAAATTTGACCTAGTGATGTGACATTCAAAGTTGGATCATGTGTGGCATTGATTAATGTCCTAAATGTATCAATGTACACATGTATTTATAAATCTATCGATTTCAAATGAGGATCCTTATTGGCATGTAAGTCAACAAGTAACAAGAGGAAAAGCTAACAAGGAAAACCCCACAATCCATAGGAGACCCAAAAACAAGGGTCAAAAGGGCCCACTCCAAAACCATTCAATGTACATTTTTTATATGTTTCTAGGAAATTTCTTACAATTCCAGGGCAAAGGACCCACTCCAAAACCATTCAATGTACGTTTTTTAGGCCTCAAAACCATACATTATATGTTTCTAGGGAATGTTTCACAATTCTAGGGCAAAGGACAAGGATGAGTGTGTGAGAGAGAGAGAGAGAGAGAGAGAGAGAGAGAGAGAGGAAATAAGGAGAGAGTGGCACTAGACTATTAGAACACATGTGGAAATGTGCTTATAAGAGCTCACTCTGAACCGATTATCGGCAAACACATAAGCACCCGAAAACAATTCAATTTTACAATTACTAAATACCCCAATACTAAAATTAAGTGTTTACAATAGTCAATTTTGTAAGAAATATTTTCACATCTAAAATATAATTATTATAAAAAAAAAAATTCTAAAAAATGATGGTGTGCATATAATATTATTCTTTCACCATAACAATTGAAACGAGGGCCCTTACCTCTATCTCCCTATCTCCGCCTAGCCCATATATAAATGAGAGGGTGGGGAAGGGGCAGCTCGACTTCTGAAACATACATGTTATCGATGCAAGAAGCCATATATACATTAGATAAGGCCCGATATATTTAATAAAGTCTAAATAAAAAAGGTCATATCATTAAATGAAAATTAATTTCAATTTAAAAAATAAAGAATTAACATTATTTTATTAAATAAATTTTTAGCTTAATCAAATTGATTAAGCCATATCCACACACTCAAATTCAAAAAAGGAAAAAAAAAAAAAAACCGATCCTTCATAAATTCTTAATAAACTCTTCAAATCAATATTTTTTTATATTGATTATGTAATTTTTAATTCTGAAAAGCAAACCCTCAATAAGTGAGTGATAAGCCCCCAACCCTACCAATGCACCCCAGCGCATGACCTATTTCTTCAAATCAATGTTTACGTCGCTTATTTTTATGTTGTGCGAAAATAAGCCACGTGATTTCCGACTCCCCACTTTTTGTCTTTTTTACTGATTTCTTCCACATTGCGGGCCCGAAATTATGAATTACATCGGTAAAATTGAATATTTGGCGGGCGACAGCTGTAAAGATAAAGTTTCACATTCAAGCAATCAAACTAAATATTCGCGGGCCCGAAATTATTGAATGAGATGCCTACTTATTTCCCTCCCAGTCATGGAAAATATTCGCCTGCAGGTAATTATTTTTATCTTCTCATACATGATAGCCGGACTATATATATAGACACACAGAGATAGAGCCAGGCTTTAGTACACTCCATTCTATATGCAATTTATGTTGATTTTCTTTTAATCTTTCGCAGTGGGCATCATTGATGCACCGGATGAGACAAAAAAATCGCATCAGGTTGAAGTGGTTTATGGTTTAGGTGGAACAGGAAAGATAACACTAGCAACAAGTGTTTTCAAATGTCTGCAGAGTCGACTTGGACCAAAGGTGTAGCCAAGCTGATAGATCGATCTAGCTATGTTGCTCTCTAAAATTCTGTCATGCCTACCAAAGCATAGCAAGATTCTTATCACCACTAGAAAGCTAGAAAACAAATTCCTTTCTGGTATGTAACATGTATCAACTGGACATTTAATCAGAAAGTATGTACTGCCGGTTTCTTAAACTTTTTTCCAATTAAAGTTTATGGTTTGATCTCAACATAGGCTATTGCTTAATCTGTTGTTTCTATCATTCGGTTGGCTATTTAGTCTGAAGGCTTTTGACAATTATTTTATGAAATTTATTGTTAAACTATAGTGGCACTAAACAATTCTTCACTTATCAATTGTTGCACTGCGCTTTGATGAATGCTCTTACCCTTTTCCAAAGCTTCCAATTAGGCGCACTCTGGGAGGGTTCTCGTAAGGGCGGCGCAGCTGCAACTAAACTTTCCAACTGATCTATCGCATGGCCTATTGCGTGTCCTGGGTTGTGCTTTGTCTTTAAAATTCTAACAGTCGCCCACTTCATCAGATCTAAGATCCCATTCAGGTATAGCCGAGCTTCAATGTTGTTCTTCCACAGGCTCCATTAGGGCCTCATGTACTGAATAATATTCCTCGACATTAACAACCAATCTTTAAGATTGCTTCAGACAAACGGGTCCGATTAAAGGCAAGTAATGGGTTAGAATTTTTAAAAACAGAGAATAATGTTTAATTTCATATCAAAGTATGATATAATTATATAATGTGTTATACTAATAAATGTATACGGAATATTTTTTTTTGAAGTTTCTAAATTATTTTTGACTTTGATATTTTTGTTGTCAAACTTTAATGTGTATGTATATGGTACATGTATATTTATCAAAACAAAAAGAATATATATAAATATAAAATATTGTATTGTTTTTTTTAATATATATATAAGTGAATATCAGATAATAATAATTTTATAAAATTTTAAGGAATGATAATATTTGATTTTTTTATATATATAAGTGAATACGAGATAATAATAATTTGATAAAATTTTAAGAAATGATAATACTTGAAATATTTCTTTTATATATATATATATATATATATAAAAGTGAATACGAGATAATAATAATTTGATAAAATCTTAAGGAATGATAATATTTGAATTATTTCTTTTATATATATATATATATATATATATATATATATATATATATATATATAAGTGAATACCAAATAATTATAATCTGATAAATTCTTAAGCACTGATAATACTTGATCAATTGGGATTAGTTTTCACATTGTGTAATGTTGAGTATTTACAAGGTGATATTTACCAAGAGATAAATATATCTAGTTAGTTTTTTAATCAAAATATACTTATATAACAATATTTCAATATAGGTTAGAATATATATTGTTATGATATATTGTTTATATTGTTATAACAATATATCGTATTTAGTGGTTTGCATAATCATAAGATTTTGGATAAGAAAAATTAGTGGAGACATTATAGGAATCATATTCTTATATTTTTATATTGTGTTCCGAATGATTATTAATTAATCAGAATAGAAGATAGCAGAATATTGTTGTGTGTTGAAATAATTTTTTGTGTGTTTGGCTTAATTTTACAGTGCATGAGTTAATTATTTGCAGATAGCTCTTTGAATTCACAACAGTGGTACCAAGCAGGTGATTGCCCAATATGGATTAATAGTTTATGTAGGGGCAATGATTTTGCTCTGCAATGCCCCTATGGATGGAAGCTTTGAGAGAAAGCTTAATGTGTAAAAATTAAAGGAGATCTTCATCATTCCAAAAAAAATTAGCAGTCAGAGACATCACATAACTGTGGACATGCTTGTGTGGTAGGAACATATAAAGGAGTTTTGTGACAAATCTGGAGGAGAGCGTGCAATATTTGGTGCACAAATTTGAGAAGAACAGTCTCCATTAATAATTTTGTTTGGATTTTGAACTCTCTAATTTGCATTCCTCATGTCAATTTTCTCATGAATCTATGGTTTTGGTATTGGCCTTTACACAACAAAATACAAAAATAATTTATTTTGTTATATACCAATATTCTAGACTCATTTCATCAGGATTGGTTCAAAATTATAGTGCCAATTAGTGTCCAAATCTTATCCAACGCATAGCAAACAACTGTGTACAACTATATCATATCTTCATATTAATGTCTTAATCCCTAGACTTGATTGTGGATCCTTTTATGGTAGCTTGCCTTAATGCACCATCGCCACATTGGTATTTGAATTAGCTTGAATGCATTTTGGTTTGAATATTGCATTCCTAGGCGTAATGTATTCAGCGTAACAACTTGCCATCACAATTATGCATCTTGTCACAGTCTAGAATTCATGTTATTGTAACATCAATGCTCGAGTGCACTCTTCATTCATGTTGTTCACTCATACAATTATGCCATGTTTGGTGCATGTAGAAGAAGTAGTCTATGATAGCATGTTATGACAAGAACAACACACTTTAATTACATTTTGCAACAGTGCATCACCATTTTATTGACAAATAATCATTGAAGCATGAACTTAGCAAACTGATGATATCAACACGTCAAATCTATGAGTCATGTCTTTAAATTTTTTTGAGTCTTATGTTATATTGTTTTAATAGTCGACCATGCTACCATATGACACCATATGACCCCTTGATACCATGTGACACCATATTATCATGTAGTGTTATGCTATTGCATGGTGTAATGCTACCATGTGACAACATGCTGTCATACACCAATAATGTTGTTGCCTGTTGGGCCAATGGCATGGTGTCGTGTGGTGCCATACTATTGTCAATCTCTGGTGACATCAACCAGTTGCTCTAGTTCCCTATTTTGCTTATAAATAATTATACAACAACCTCAATTTACACTTTGCTTAAACTTTTTCTCATGCTACCTCAACCTTCCTACTTCCAACTCAACCTACCTACTTCCACTAACCTATTTCCAATGGCTTCCATATCCATGAAAACTCACAGTCAACCAGGGGTGATCCAAAATTATGTTTTCAAAAATATTTTGTGTTTGAAATTTGATGCAAGAGCATCACTACTTTGAGTGCATTTATTTCATTCTGGCTTTAGCTATTTTAATTGTCTTGTTTCCCTCCATTTTTTGCATTTTGAAAATTGGTTTTTATTTGTTTTATTAGCCTGCAAATATAGTCTGTTAGGCAAATATTTAAACTGTTTTAAATCTTCTTATGTTTAGAAGATAGTTTTATGCATTTTGGGGAGACTGTTGCGCCCAGCTCAGGATAGAATTAATTAGCTAAAATGGGAGCATAAGCAGATTGGTGTGGGTGAAAAATATGAAAAAAAAATGTACATGAAAACAGGGGAAAGGATGGCAATTGAAGCAGCAGGGGGCGTAGAAGGAAGACTGGTAGCACAGAATATTACCAGGTGAATATTGTTTTGATATATATATATGTGTGTGTGTGTGTGTGTGTGTGTGTGTGTGTGTGTGTGTGTGTGTGTGTGTGTGTGTGTGTGTGTGTGTGTGTGTGTGTGTGTGTGTGTGTGTGTGTGTGTGTGTGTGATTCCTTTGTGAATAGAATTATCTTGGTTTCTTGAATCCAAATGTGTGAAAAGAAGGCGTCGCCATTCTGCTGAGCGTTATGATTTTTTTGGAACAATTTAAATGCATTGAGTGTTGTTTTATTATTCTAGTTGAATACAAATCAATGCGTTGTTCCTTGTTGCTATTGCTGGGGCGCGCAAAAGAGCATTGATTTTAAAAATAACACTAGGCGTTCTATGTTGGTTGGTCGCCACATTGTGCTGGGCGTTCCAAATGCTGGGTCGTAGTTCTATTTTTATCTACATAGTTACAAATTTTGGGCCGTATAAACTCTGTTCTGGGCGCTCAATGCGTTGAGTAAACAAAATGCCTATTTCCTTGATAAGCCAAATATACTGGCTGGGCCGCGTGTGGCTGGGAAGAGATCCATTGAGTTAAGTCACTTTTGAACATGTTACGTTGGTTGGGCCGCATGTGAATATGGAGTGACCCATTGTATTAGTTCAAGTCTGAGCATTTATAAAACAGAAGATTGTTTGGTTTGTCACAAGCTATATAAATTAACGCCCTTGTGAGCTGACTTTGAAATGCAAATCAATGCTGAGTTATCTCAAAAGTTGAACCATTTAAATGTATTGATTTTCATTGTGTTTTGTTATTTTAATGCTGGAGAGGAAGCCCACGTTGCTATTGTGTTTTTCCAGAAATCCTATGCTGCCAAAACAAACATTACTCTGCTGTTTATTGGGAAGTTGTGCGCTGAATTAAGTTATGTATGCTAGAGGGATGTTGCTCATCATTTGGTATCAGAGCACAAGGGATTGTGATCCAAGCCAAAGAGAAGCAAAACCAGATTTGTGAATAGAAAACAAGATGGCCATGAGAATCAAGAACAGAGGTAGAGCTGGAGGAAGGAGACCTGGAGGACAGGTTGTACTGGCAGAGGAGATTAGGAACCTTACAACTAGGCTGCAAGACCTGGAGATGGCTCAAAGAAGAGGCACTGACATGGGTGAAGTCAGTGACAGAGAAGAGGAGCCACCAAAAGATGAATTGGTGATGGAAGAAGAAACAGCTGAAGAGAGGTTAATCAAAGCCATTATGAAGGTGAACACAAAGCCAAAGATGGAGGTTCCAATGTATGAAGGTAATTTGAATGTTGAAGAATTAATTGATTGGATTAATGCATTAGACAAATATTTTGAGTATGAAGGGATTGAAGAAGATGAAAAGAAAGTCAAGTATGCCATGACAAGGCTAAAGAAACATGCATCCCTGTGGTGGGATGGAGTGCAAGAAGAAAGGAGAAGGAAAGGGAAGCCAAAGATCAAAAGCTGGGACAAAATGGTAGCAAAAATGAAAGGTAAGTTTATGCCTAAAGATTATCAAGTAAATCTTTTTAAGTAATTACAAAATTTGAAGTAAAAAGAATTGTCTGTGAAAGAATACACTGAAGAGTTTTATAGGTTGACTATAAGATCAGGTCATATTGAGGATGACATGGAGAAGGTAGCCAGATACACCAATGGCTTGAAATTTTCCATTCAAGATGAAATTAGTCTTCTCATTCCTAAGACAGTTGAGGAGGCATATCAATTTGCCTTGAAAGCTGAGGAGAAGATTGCAAGGAAACAAACATCCTTCTCAAGAGGAAGGGGCAGGTTCAACAGAGGTAGAGGATTTCAAGGAGGTAGAAGACAGCTGCAAACATCTCATGAAGAGGCCAGCAACTCACAAAGTTCAAGAGGCAGCTATACACCAAGAGGAAGAAGACCATACCGAGGATATCAAAGAGGAAGAGGAAGATTCATGGGCAAATGCTTTAAATGCAACAAGTATGCAGGGCATAGGGCATATGAGTGTCCAGAGAACCCTTCTACCAGCCATGAGAGAAGTGTACATGTGATTGAAGGTGAAAAACAAAATGCAGAAGTTATAGCAGCTTATGAAGATACTCCAGAAGAAGGTGAGTCTCTTTTGATGAAAATAATATTGTTAAAGCCAAATAAAGAAGTTGTAGAACCACCTCAAAGAAAAACTTTATTTAGAACCACATGTAAGAGTAAGGGGAAATGCTGTAAGGTCATTATTGACAATGGAAGTACTGACAATCTTGTGTCAACTAAGATGGTAAAGAAACTAGGCTTGAAGAAGGAAGTACATCCTACACCTTATCAAGTCTCTTGGCTACAAAAAGGACACAAACTTCTACTAAGTGAACAATGTAAAGTAGATATTCAGATAGGAACATATAAGGATCATATTTTATGTGATGTCATGCCCATGGATGTATGTCATATCTTGCTTGGAAGGCCTTGGCAATTTGACAGGAAGGCCATACATGATGGAAGGTAGAATACATACATGTTTGAAAAGGATGGGATCAAGCATACACTTACACCATTGAAAGAAGAGGCTATTTCTGTTGTTGGACAGAATTCTAAAGTTTTGATAGTAAGTGGCAAAGAGTTTCTACATCAAATGAAGAAAGAAGAGGTAAACATTGTTGTAATTGGTAAGCCAAAGAGTGTAGTCACTAGTACTAAGATGATTGATTTGCCACTAGAGATTCAAGATATGTTGAATGAATACATTGACATTGTGGTAGATGATTTACCTAATGAGTTACCACCATTGATAAGTATTAGCCATCACATAGACTTGATTCCAGGAGCAAATCTTCCAAACAAGGCTGCCTACAGGTTGACACCAAAGGAGAATGAAGAGATCAAGCATCAAGTTCAAGAATTGTTAGACAAAGGATTGGTAAGAGAGAGTTTAAGTCCTTGTGCTGTCCCTACAGTGTTGAGTCCTAAGAAATATGGGAGTTGGAGAATGTGTACAGACTCCAGAGCAATCAACAAGATTACTATCAGGTATAGATTCCATTGCCACGAATTGATGATTTACTTGATTGTTTAAGTGGAGCTACATATTTCTCTAAGATAGATTTGAAAAGTGGTTACCATCAGATTAGGATAAGAGAAGGGGATGAATGGAAAACAGCCTTCAAGACTAATGATGGACTCTATGAGTGGTTAGTTATGCCATTTGGACTAACCAATGCACCAAGCACCTTCATGAGGCTGATGAATGAAGTGCTGAAGGAGTTCACTGGTAAGTTTGTGATAGTGTATTGGGATGATATTTTGGTGTTTAGTCAAACTAAATAAGATTATTTGAAACATTTGAGGATGGTGTTGAGTAAACTACATAAGGAGAAGTTGCTAATCAATGTCAAAAAGTGCAGTTTTTTGAAAACAGAATTGATATATTTGGGATTTATGATTTCAAAAGAAGGATTGAAGATGGATAAGGAAAAGATTAAAGCCATACTTGAGTGGCCTACACCCAGGATCACATATGAGGTAAGAAGCTTTCACGGTTTGGCTAGCTTCTATAGAAAATTCATAAGAAATTTTAGTGGAATTGTTGCTCCAATGATAGATACAATCAAGGGTGATAAAAGAAGTTTTTGTTGGACTGAGGCTGCTGATAAGAGTTTCAAATTGTTGAAAAAGAAGATAACTGAAGAGCCAATCTTGACCTTGCCTGATTTTAATAAGCTTTTTCAAGTAGAATGTGATGCTAGTGGAATTGCAATAGGCGCTGTTTTAAGTCAAGATGGGAAGCCTATAGCATACTTTAGTGAGAAGTTAAGTGATGCTAAGAAAAAATATTCAGCTTATGATCAAGAGTTCTATGCTCTTATACAAGCTTTGAAGAAGTGGAGGCACTATCTTTTGCCTAAAGAATTTGTTTTATTCACTGACAATTATGCTTTACAGTTCATTAGCAATCAGAATAAGTTGAATCAAAAGCATGTCAAATGGATTGAATTTTTACAAAGTTTCACATTCACTATTAAGAATAAGAAAGGACAATCTAAAAAGGTTGTAGATGCCTTAAGCAGGAGAAATCTGATCATACAAGAGTCTCAAGTAAGTATTATGGGATTTGAAGATTTGAAGGAGCTATATAAGGAAGATCCAGACTTCAAGGAACCGTATGAAGCTTGCATGAATCCAGTGGGGGTTGAAAGAATTCCTTGGATAGATTTCATGGTCCAAGAGGGTCTGCTATTCAGAGGTAGCCAGCTTTGCATTTCCAAGAGTTCCATGATGGAAAATTTGTTGAAGGAAAAACATAGTGGTAGCTTATCAGGACATTTTGGGCAGAACAAGACATTAGCACAATTGAGTGCTCACTGCTATTGGCCAGGTATGAGTAATGATGTTAATAAATTTGTTGAAAGATGTAAAATATGCCAATATGCCAAGGGAAGCAGTCAAAACACAGGTTTGTACCAGCCACTACCCATTCCAAATAGGCCTTGGGATTCAATAAGCATGGATTTTGTACTTGGTTTGCCAAGAACTCAAAAAGGCCATGATTCCATATTTGTTGTGGTAGATAGGTTTTCAAAGATGGCTCACTTTATTCCATGTTTCAAAACAAGTGATGCTACTCACATAGCTAATCTATTCTTCCAGGATATTGTTAGATTGCATGGATTGCCTAGAAGTATTATTTCTGACAGGGACACCAAATTTGTTGGACATTTTTGGAGAACCTTATGGAAGAAATTGGGAACACAACTCAGTTTCAGTTCAGCCTATCATCCTCAAACAGATGGCCAAACAGAGGTTGTCAATAGGAGCTTGGGCAACATCTTGAGAAGCCTGGTAAGTATGCATCCGAAACAATGGGATCTTGCACTTGCACAAGCTGAATTTGCCTATAATGATTCTCCTAACAGAAGTACATGATTGAGCCCATTTCAAATCATGTATGGAATGCATCCAAGAGACGTGTATGAGTTAAGAAATCTAAGCAGCATGGAGACAAGGAGTGCTGATGCGTAAGAATTTGCCAATGCCATGCAAAATTTGCATGAACAGGTAAAGAAGAAACTTGAAGAAAACACCATCAAATACAAGCTAAGGGCAGATCAAAAGAGAAGAGAGATCAGTTTCAGTATTGGAGACCTTGTTCTTGCTCATCTCATAAAAGAGAGGTTTCCAAGGAAAGAATACAACAAGCTGAAGGTAAAGAAAATAGGACCATGCAAGGTAATAAGGAAGTTTTCAAATAATGCATATCAAATAGAACTGCCAAAGGGGATTGGAATTTCTCCAATTTTTAATGTTGCAGATTTATATCCATACAAGGATGAAGGACAATCAGCCAAAGAAACTGAAACAGAGGGAGACGAAGTTATCCAATGGGAGCAGCAACTACCAAAGGAAGTGCCAAAGGAAATTGAAAGTATTTTAGAAAAGAAAGTAGTTAAAAAGACAAGAAACAAAGAATACTTTCAGTATCTAACTAAGTGGAAGAATTTACCAGCTGAAGATGCAACATGGTTAACTGCAGATGATATCCTTAAGCTGGGCACAAGTATAGACGAAGTGATGGAGAAAAACAAGTAAAGAATACTTCTTCTGCTGGTTGGAAGAATGATGCAAGAGCATCACTACTTTGAGTGCATTTATTTCATTCTGGCTTTAGCTATTTTAATTGTCTTGTTTCCCTCCATTTTTTTATTTTGAAAATTGGTTTTTATTTTTTTTATTAGCCTGCAAATATAGTCTGTTAGGCAAATATTTAAACTGTTTTAAATCTTCTTATGTTTAGAAGATTGTTTTATGCATTTTGGGTAGACTGTTGCGCCCAGCTCAGGATAGAATTAATTAGCTAAAATGAGAGCATAAGCGGATTGGTGTGGGTGAAAAAGACAAAAAAAAAATGTACATGAAAACAGGGGAAAGGATGGCAATTGAAGCAGCAGGGGGCGTAGAAGGAAGACTGGTAGCACAGAATATTACCAGGTGAATATTGTTTTGATATATATATATATATATATATATATATATATATATATATATATATATATATATATATATATATATATATATTAATAAATATGTGTGATTCCTTTGTGAATAGAATTATCTTGGTTTCCTAAATCCAAATGTGTGAAAAGAAGGCGTCGCCATTCTGCTGAGCGTTATGATTTTTTTGGAACAATTTAAATGCATTGAGTGTTGTTTTATTATTCTGGCTGAATACAAATCAATGCGCTGTTCCTTGTTGCTGTTGCTGGGGCGCGCAAAAGAGCATTGATTTTAAAAATAACACTAGGCGTTCTATGTTGGTTGGTCGCCACATTGTGCTGGGCATTCCAAATGCTAGGTCGTAGTTCTATTTTTATCTACATAGTTACAAATTTTGGGCCGTATAAACTCTGTTCTGGGCGCTCAATGCGTTGAGTAAACAAAACGCCTATTTCCTTGATAAGCCAAATATACTGGCTGGGCCGCGTGTGGCTGGGAAGAGATCCATTGAGTTAAGTCACTTTTGAACATGTTACATTGGCCGGGCCGCGTGTGAATATGGAGCGACCCATTGTATTAGTTCAAGTCTGAGCATTTATAAAACAGAAGATTGTTTGGTTTGTCACAAGCTATATAAATTAACGCCCTTGTGAGCTGACTTTGAAACGCAAATCAATGTTGAGTTATCTCAAAAGTTGAACCGTTTAAATGTATTGATTTTCATTGTGTTTTTTTATTGTAATGCTGGAGAGGAAGCCCACGTTGCTATTGTGTTTTTCCAGAAATCCTATGCTGCCAATACAAACATTACTCTGTTGTTTATTGGGAAGTTGTGCACTGAATTAAGTATGAAGAGTTTTTTTTTGGTCTTTTCAAAACAAATAATGTTTGTGATTTCAAACAACACTGTCCAGATTAGAAATTAGGATTATATATATATATATGTATATATATATATATAAAGTTCTGTATGCTAGAGGGCTGTTGCTCATCAAAATTCCTTCACATGTTGATGAGCCCAGATCCTATATTGAGTGGATTGATCAATGCAAGCTTAGAGACCTGATGAAGATGTCACAATATGATATGGCTATTAACAACCAACTGTTGTGATCTCTAGTTGGGTGTTTTAACTAGAGTGAGTTGTTTCTACTTACAGTTTAACAACAAAACCATATCCCTTGGCACCTCACCATTAGATATCCATAATTTAACCGGTCTTCCACACTGTAATGCAAACTGTGTTAACACCAAGGTGGTGTTATCTGATGACAATAAAAATTATTTGGAGTCAATTTAAAAACTGTCCATTGACCCTGTTGGTAAGTGTTAAATTTATTAATGAAATTGACATTTCTTTATTATTCTTGAATCATTTAATATTAATAGTTTGACATCCTAATTCAATTGCATGTTTTACTTCTAGTTTTATTTTAGGTAGTCAAAATAGAAGGGGGATCCTCGTAGAAAATATCAATAATCTATTTCTCAAATCTATTGCCCATTTCTTTCAAGCAAGAATTATGTTGTAGGGAAGACCATCGAACATTCCCTTCAAGGATTTTTACTATATTCTTCATTCTCTTTTAGGTGTTTTTTGTGATTGGTGCACCATTATTTTCAATAGGATTAGGGTAATATTAAATTTTGTTTTCTCGAAGGACACTTGCACAATTTTTTCTTCTAACTACATTCTGGCCTTATACTTTGAGGCCTTATATGAAATCCAAAATACTTCTCTTCCCACTGCCCTTCATCCAAAAATGAAATCTAATGCTTTATCTCTTGAGGAACAAGAGGTAAGTTTAGTTTTCTAAAGCCTCATTTTTTTGCTTTATATTTTAAATTTTAAAAAAATTTACCCTGTTATTTGTTACAGGTAAGAGTGCATGTTTATGACCCAAGAAAATAGTCTGCAACTAGAGGTTAGTGTGCTCTAGAGGGATCTGGGGATACCCAGTCCACAAAGTCTTCCTTTAATTCCTTTTGAATTACAAAACACCCAAGAACTGATTCTATTTCATCTCTGCTTCTAGGTTCATCCAAATTTATTTTAATATCTTTTTCTTATTTTATTAAATAAAAAATAATAATATTCATATTGTTTTGTTTTCATTTTTATTTTTGTTTTTGTTTTTGTAGTTGACTCTCATATCATTGTTGTTGAGGATTCTTCCTCACAACACCATCAATATTTACCATTACAACTTTCTTTTTGATTTGAAATTTGTTAAATTTTTTTAGTTAATTAACTGTATAAATTATTCATTTTACAGTCGCTTCTAAAACAACCAATGTCTCTCCCACAAGCATATTGAGATGACAAGGGCCAACTCTTATAAGGACACTAAGAGGGGAAGAGATAAATCTAGCAAGTATGATCAGAATGGATAACGTAGTCACCCCTATAGTTAATAACATTAACAAATTCAATTTGAATTTGCTTTCATTTTATGTTTTTGAATTTACTGTTTGTGAATAAAAAAAATTTGTAGTCCACCCCACATCTATGAGGAGACCTCAGAGTATGCCACCACCTCCACAACCATCTAGATTCAGAGAAGAGGGAAGAACATCTCCCTCCCTGCATAAAGTCAACACATGCTATAGATTTATGATTTCTTAAATTTCTCTATTGGTGGACTTTCAAATATAGATGGTCTTACTTGTTTACAATAGATTGATCTAGATGAGGATTTTATTGGCATTAAAAGTGGACCCTTGACTGTTGATGGATTCAATCCACATCAATTTATTCAAGTTCCTAATGTAAAATGTCCTCTTGCTGCTCCCTCTTCACCAACTAGCTCTTCCCCACCCCACATAGATAATGTCAATGTTTCTAAGGATTCCCTCACTAGTTTTTCATTAGACAATCTAGTTTCAAAAAAATTGCTTACAAATTTGAAGGATGGTGTTATTGATGAATTAAATGATTTAAAAAAATGAGATATAAGGTAAAAAACCCTTATCAAATAAATCAATACCCGTTCTTATAACTACTCTTAAAGAGTGAATTTTTTTTCTCTTATTTAAAATGAACCTTCAAAGATTGACGCTTTGTTCTAGCAAGCACAATCTGGATTGATGCCGGTGAATAATGTTTATAATAATAAGATTTTAGATATTATGATAAATAGGTTGGAAATTTTAAATGGAGAAGCTCAAGCATATTTTAATAAATGGGCTAAAGATATCAACCTTGTTACCATTGCCCAAGCAGAGAAGGATAAAGTGATGGTAAGGTTTTTTTATTTGTAACTTGTATTTTGATTATTATAATATATTTATATGTGCTTGACACATCTATTATTCATTATTTACATGAAAAATATGAAAATTTGAAGCAAGAAGCACATCTTCTTAATGTGCATTTAAAAAATGCTCGTAAAAGTATTGCATTGAAGGAAAAGCTAGTTCTATTAAATAAACAGAAAAACACATTGAAGAAGATAATTAAAGAGCATGGTATGGATCCCAACAATTTATTGAAAAAAAAATAGATTTAGATCCTACAATTATTTCAACAAGAGATGCAACAAATGAGGAGAAGGTGATTCTTTCACAAATTAATTCTGCTACAGAGTATTTTAAAAAAAGGGAGTGATAATGGAGGAATCACAGGCAGGTCCAAATAGAGGGTTTTCCATGGGTGGGGATGGAAAGCAACTAGTGAGAGCAGAGGAATAATCACAAAAATGATGATTTATCTGAGTTTATATTATTAACAATGATAGTCTATATTATTGACAATGATAGTTTATTTCATGTTTATTTGAAAAACACTTACTTTATTAGATGATATTTTACAGTTGTTTCAAATAGTCTTATATATATATAAACTTGACCACTACATTATATATATATATATATATATATATATATATATATATATATATATATATATATATATATATATATAATGTAGTGGTCAAGTTAATATATTCTATGAAGAAAAAGCTGAGTAAATATTCTATGGATGGTTTTAATGTTCTATTTGTTGGAATATATTAGTGATCAAGTTTAATGTTCTATGGATGTTATGGTTTTATGTTTTGAATGAATGACTATAATGTTATAGTATTTGTAGCCTTGAATGCATTATTTATATATTCTATGAAGAAAAAGTGGAGTAAATATTATATGGATGGTTTTAATGTTCTTGTGGTTGAAATATACTAATGGTCAAGTTTCATGTTCTATGGATGTTATGGTTTTATGGTTTGAATGAATGGCTATAATGTTGTAGTAGTTGTAGCCTCGAAGTCATTGTTTATATATTCTATAAAGAAAATGCCAAGTAAATATTATATAGATGGTTTTAATGTTCTAATAGTTGAAATATATTAGTGGTCAAGTTTAATGTTCTAGGGATGTTATGGTTTTATGGTTTGAATGAATGGTTATAATGTTCTAGTAGATGTAGCCTTGAATGCATTGTTAAATTGATCTATTAGTTGTATGTAGCATTGAATGCATTGATTGTGGTGCAATTTAGAAATATGTGAACCCAACAATAGACAAAATATTTATAATTATAGTAGTAACAAAAATAGCCTATGGTACAATAAGTATTCCATGGATTTATATTATTCTTGTAGTTATAATATTGAATGCATTGATAGGAAAAAAGCAGAGTAAATATTATATGGATAGCTTTAATGTTCTAGTAGTTGATATATACTAGTTGTAGCTTTTGAATGCATGGTTATAATGTTCTAGTTCTTGTAGCCTTGAATGCATTATTAAATTGTTCTAGTAGTTGTAGCATTGAATACATTGTTAATGTTATAGTGTTCTAATGGTTATAGCATTAGATGAATGGTTAAACTATTCTAGTAGTTGAAGCGTAGAATGCATTGATTGATTATTAAATATGCAAACTATAGGTAAAATATTTTTAGTAGTTGTAGTATTTGAATATTGTAATGGTAGAGTAAATATTCTATGGAATTATATTATTTTAGTTGTCCTATTGAATGCATTATATATATATATATATATATATATATATATATATATATATATATATATATATATATATATATATAATTCTACTAGTTGTAGATTTGAATACATTGTTACACTATTAGTGTTCTAGGAACTATAGCCTTTAATTAATTGATTGTAGTTATATATTTGTGTAATGATATTAACATAAATGTGCAATAGAATAATGGTGCACCATTCATGTCTAGACATAAGACTCATGCTCTATATGATGTTAATGAGAATTATGATTGCTACACGATGAATGAGATGAATTGCAAAGATAAAATACTATTCAAAATACACAAAATTTTAATAGGACAAAAAATATTGAATCCAATGTATTGAATAAGATTTATGATTGTAACATCTAGGTAATAGATTATAAAATTTAATGGATTTGAATAAGATTAAATAAGAAATATTTTATAAAATAGTAATTGCAATAATTATCAAACTACAAGCTCGAAAATGAAAACAATCTTTGAGAAGCTTGTCAATCATAAGATTGATTTGAAGCTACCATGACAGTGCCATATTTAGTCTTGGTATTGTCATGCTCTATAGAATATTAATGAAAATTATGATTTTTAATGAATGACATACATTGCAAAGATAAAGTACTATTTGAAATACACAATTTTAGTAGGACAAAAAATATTAATTCCAGTGTATTGAATAAGATTCATGAATGTAACATCTAAAAAATAGATTACAAAATTTAAATTATTTGAAGATTAAAGAATAAAAAATATTTTAGAAAATAGTACTTTCCATACTTATCAAACTAAAATTTGAGCAACTAAAATAATCATGGATAAACTTGTTCATCGTAAGTGTGCATCACATCTACCATGTCAGTCTCATATTCAATCTCAGTTTTCTCTTCTTTTGTATTGGTAGATGTATTAGTCATGCCTCTTCTTTTCAATAGAGAACTCCATGTTAGCACTGCTTTGTCATATGGAAACTTGTCTATAGAACAACATGAAACATATATTCTCAAACAAGTCTATAGATTTTTATCTAATCTATTTCTAAGTTTTGACTTCACAAAGGATAATGCACTAAACACTCACTCATCTTCCACAAAATCCAAAATCATTGTTTGTGTAAGTTCATATATTCTAAAATATTCATTAATACTTTCTTGTAAAATGTTGTTTGGATAAAGTTTTTTCATAGATGAATAATGACACCATTTTCAGTTGGGTCACTTAAACACTGAAATTGATCCATCATTGTAATCTAAAATTTGGTTGACTAAGATGTAAGTAATTGCTTATTTAAAATATCATTAATCTAAACTATATTCACATCTAAAGATATATAAAAATGCTTAACAACTGTACCCATGTATTTGTGAAATAATGCACTGATATGTTCTTCACTGTTAACACTATTCCAAAAAATAGGATTCAAAACTTCCATGCCCTCCAACAAATCATCCATTTGAAAACATTCCTAATCTCAACGGCTAAACTTTGTGATATTTTGTTCAATTTGATTTATGTTTTAGACAAAACGATATCATATAACAAATGTGTCATAGGTACATCTTCAGGGTCAGCTCCCACAACTTCGATTCTTCTAGAGAATCAGTGTATTAGGATCTCAATGACCTTTACCATGACAAAAATATGATAATGTATATTGAATTTCAAATAACTCTTTGGATTCTGAAAATCAATCAAAATTTGTCAAGTTCTAAAAATAGGTCTATGAAAGCTTTCATTCGATGTGTGCAATATATCTAAACATTGACATACATATTTTAACAAATGTATGAATTCAAAAATATAGATAGATCTCTCTTAGGCATGTTTCATTAAACAGTTGATTTCCTTCAACATTGGCAAAATACTACATAATGTGAGTAAAGTTTCTAAATATGTTAAACAACACAACAAATCTTTTGCTTTGTCAACTTCCCTACAATATTTATACATAAACCCTATCAAAGATGGATATTCCTTAAAATTTTTGTAAGTAGGTTCACACATTGAAATTCATCTAGTTTCCACATCTTTCAGTAGTTTTTTACCATCTGTCACCCCAATTGTAAATTTTTAGAACTCCATGAATCTTTTTGGGCTGTTTGACATGTATGCATGCAAGTAATGAACAAGCTTTTCCACTATTACGTCATTACTGAATTTGATAACAATTTTGTAAGCAAGATTCATTCTATGTGCCATGTAATGGATTGGAATCATAAATTAAAAAAAATATTGTTTGCAGGTGAACACAAAGACCCTTTCTATACCCCTATATCATCGATGCACTATCAGCTCCAACACAGTCTAGCTTCGTAGCTATGGCATAATCATCCATCTTAGCTCTCTATCTTAAATTGGCTACAACTAATTTATAGAGGGTTTTTGCATTGTAGTTTTTTACCATTTTATGGATAGCTAAAAGATGAGATTGTCCTGAATAATTTTCAAAAGTATACACATGCATGCAAACTAATGTTGTGTTGTTAACTATAGTGACCTCATCGATAGATAAAGAGATAAATAATGATATCTTAACACTTTCTTTCAAATTTTTCATCTCAACAATGGCTAGACTTTTTTCCATTTCCCAAGCACTATTATCTGACCAATGTGACTATGGAATATCCAGAAACCCATTATGTTGAAATAAAGTTTTGAAATCAATAAAATCATAAATGGTTCTTTTCTTTTTTAAAATGTGAAAAATAGTAGAGAACTGTACATATTTTGCCCTAAGATTGGACTGCATAACTTTTTCAAATTGTGCTTTTATAGTTCTCTCTTTCTTAACAAGATGTTTTTATCATTTTCGTATTCACGTGCATAGTTGACATGCATGCATTCTTCTCCATTTTTTATCTGTGTTTTTGTTATCTATCCATCTGGGTGCTACACACATACCTACAATGTTTTTTTAATTGTATCCAGTTTAAGTTACATTCTATGTTCTTTTCCAAGTTTTCAACTACAAATTATACATCTGCATTTTGTGGGAGACTCATTACCATTTTACGGGTCTACAGGTTCTATAAATGGATATTTTGCAGCCCATTCAATTTGAAAAGGCCTTCTTATTGTTCATGTATTTATCTTCATCTACTTTTTTGAATGAAATTTTCAATAAAATTTTGTGTGTAAAAAAAAATGCATTTCTCTAATGAAGTGCCCAGAGGTGTGTCTTCTAAGGGTGGCATTTCATCAATAAAATATTTAGGTGGTGAGAAGATATTGGGATTAATTCTTTCTAATGAAATAATTTCAATATCCATGTTGATTTTGAAATAGTTTTGCTATTATTCTACAATGAAAAAAATTAATAGATTTGTTTAAGATTTAAAACTACCTGTATTTGAAGTGTGTGTGGTTTGCACAGTTCTTTTTCTTGAATTTTTGAAGTAAGACATGATATTTATTTTTTGGGTATTTTTTATGGTGTTTTAGACTTGCTAGTACCTCCTAATGCTCGAGTTATGTTGTTAGATATTTTATTGTTACCAACTTTATTTTCATTATTAGGCAATTGGTTATAGTCATGCCACACAAATCTTCCACGTGACACACTATTGTTAGATGCCACGTTGTGGTCATGTGACACCTCGCTACCAGGTGGCCGAGTGCTATCATGTAGGAAATGGCACTTAAGTGACCCCTTACTATCATGTGACATATTGCTGTCAGGTGGTAGATTGCCATCGTACAACATGATGCTGTCATGCAGTAGATTACCATTGTGTGATAGATTATCATCACCTGGCAAGTTATTGTTGTGCGGTAAACTACCACCACATGACACTATGCTATGGGGCATTCAGTTTGTATTGTGTGACATTATACTGGTAGCGGTCAGGGTGCTAAAAGTAGTTTAGTGGTAGAGTGTGGCCTCAAGTCTCTATCTTTGTAATTTTGATAGAAAAATATACTTTGATGGGAAATTTGTGACCTAAAACCTATAGAAACATATGTACTATTTATAGATGGTGAATTACATAGATAACCTCATAATTATTGTAAATTGTTGGTGAGCTGACCCCTCAAAAAAATAACATCCTAAAATTTTAGGTGAAAGGGTCATATGTTGCACCTTAAAAATCATTAAATTTAAAATCTTTAAAATAGAATATTCGTGAATTAACGAATATTTGCCACTTAAATTTTCTCTACCAAAAATTAAATATATTTAGTTAGTTTATTAATCAGAATATTGTTATATAACGATATTATGATATAAGTTTGAATATATATTGTTGAGATATATTGTTTATATTGTTATAATAATATATCGTATTTAGTGGTTTTGTATAGTCATAAGATTTTGGGTGAGACAAATTAATGGAGAGATTATAGGATTCATATTCCTGTATATTTGAATTGTGTCCCAAATAATTATTAATTAATTATAATAGAAAATAGCAAAATATTATTGTGTGTTAAAATAATTCTCTGTATATTCAGCGGAATTCCATAATATATAAGTTAATTATTTACATATAGCTCTTTGAAATCACACCCTGATTTAATTAGGGATCATTCATATATTTTATGTAAATTTAAATATCTCTAAATCTTCATTAATTGGGAACACAATTATGAGTGTAAATCTTATTGATCAAAATAGAGTTTTAAAAAATTAAAGAAAGGAGAAAAAAAGTTAAATAATATCGTAAATACACTGTATGCAAATGCAAAAGTTTTCTATGTTAAGTGTATCCTTTTATGAGAGCGAGTTAACTTTGAATACCTATTTTATTTTATTTATTTATTTTAATGATCGCTTTTGTTTATAAGAATTGTTGGTGGTTAAAATATGATGGGTGACCAAAAAATATTTTAAAAACAATTAAGTTTCAAAACATGTATATTGTGAATAAATTCTCTCATACGTGCATATGATAATAACAATGTTTGATCAAGGGTAATATTCATCCTACATTCAACTCTTGTTTAAAGCTTCCAATCAAAGGTTGGCTCTTTTTGGCATTTCATGATATTCATACGTGGGCCATTTTGTGAAGAAGAGTAATTAATCTCATCCACCTTTTAATATGTGGGCCATTAAATGACATTTATCCACCTACAAATATACAAATACAAGGGAATTAGACTTATTCATATTTATTGTCGAATTTGTTGTACAAGTAAATCTCCTACGCCACTAAAACTTGTTCATGATAAGGAAATTGATATTCGTTGGGAAAATAGTGTAAATATTTTCAGAAGTGATATTGTAACAATAACATTAAAAGAAGGTTAGAGAGAAAATCATATAATTAAATATAAGAGGGATCTTTTTAAAGGTTGATTTACATTATTCACATAGAATTATATTTTATTTATATTAAAAAATATATTAATCATTTATGGGGGTATATTTTCAACTTAAGGTTTGAATTTAGACATCTTTCAACACATACAAAATTGTGTATATATTTTTAAAAAATATTTTGAATATGTTTTTTAAATATAAAAATTATTTCAACTTTATTATTATCATCAATATTATTAATATAGTAAGTAGTATAAATATATAGTGTTTGGAAGAGCATTAATATCATTGTGAGACATTATTTTATTTTCAAATAAAATTTAGTGTTAATTAAGAGAATTTCAAAAAAATCAATAAGATTGTAATTAAATCTATCACTTCACCTAATAAAAGTCTTAGATCGAATAAAATTAAATGATATAAGATGGAAACATATGCAAAACACAAAATACCTTGTAATTTTAATGATAATGAAAACAGAAAACTCTATATTTATAAACCACCCACAAGGGCCAAGTTTAATGATTGATTAAATAAATAGAAAAAAATGAATAAAAATTGTATCTATAAGAAAAGAAGCAATATTTAACCTTAAGATGAATTCACAATACATCAAAGGTTTATAAAAACTTGAAAAATTTAAAAATACCATAATGAAAGCACGATCAAATCCTAAGGGGTGTAAGAGAGAACATATTCACTAAATTATTTTATCGGAAAATAGTTTGACATAAAAATGCAATACATCAATCCATAAATAGATACAACTAAATCTAACCAAATTTACATTGATAAAATAATATAATCAAATCTAATTACATTAATGGGTATTATACAATAAATGAAATGTATAAAAAAGAGGTTCTCATAATAATATTGAATTGTCTAAGACATTCAAGAGAAACAAATAGTTGAAAACAAGTCCCAAAAAAAAAAACGTGAACAAAACTTATAAAACTTAGAGAAAATAGAGAAATTTTCCAAGATGATTAGAAATGTAGGACTCCTTTAGTGCCTTTGCCAAAAATATACTACCACATTATATAATTTATATTCTACAAAAAAAATTGATGATATTTTCCCTGTATTACTAAGCTCTAAAACCCTTACTTGTTTTTCCAAAATTATATGCAGATCTTTCAAAAATTGATTTAATTTATTAAAACCCTAATCTCTTGTCAAAGGTCAATAATAAATAATGGATTCTCAAAGGGAACATGTTATCCCTACATTATTGTCATACCCTTATTCTGGAAAAAAATTGGAAGATAACACTCGATGCACTTTAAAAATAAATTAGTAGATTTAAGCCCTAATTCCTATATGTATTTTACTAAAAATGAAGACTTCCTTAATCAAATTCTTCTCTAAATATTCCAACTCTTCCCTTCAATAAATTTTACTATCTTTAAATATTTTTTTATCACTTTTGGAGTTCACTTATCTCTCACTTATCACTTTCTTATTCTAAATGCACTAACACACCTATGTATTTATATAATTATCAAATTCAAATTTGGACCTATTGGTGAGCAAGTTGACACACAACAATCAAGAAAGGTTGGTAAAATAGGAACACTAAACATCAAAAACTAAAAACAAGGGCCAAAAGGGCTCACAAAGAAGGGCGCAAGAAATGCGATGATATATTTTTGGTAGACCAAAAATGTAGTGATACATTCCTGAAAAACATGAACTATACTACTAGATGTTTTTGGCAAGGAACATTGAACAATAGGAAAACAAAGGGAAAAGGGAGAAAACAATGTGAGAGAGAGAAAGTAGATACAACTTAGAGCATAGGAAAGTCACATCAATATTAGAATAATAATAATCGATAATTAACAAACACACAAGTACCCTAGACAATAAAATTATATAGATAAAACTATTCTTAGAAAATAAAAATGTATCTACAGAAAGATATCAAATTATATTAAAGAATTCAGACTTTGTAGCAATAAATTCTTTTTAAACTACAAAATAAAATAATTCATAAGTTAAGAGCTTCATTCTGGGAGTCTTGTAGGTGGTAGATGAAATTATTGTATGCATACAACATCAAAACAATGTGATTTTATGGTGACTAGTGTATATGGGAGCCATATTTTTACATTATTTTAGTATAGGTTTGTTTGGATGATGAACTTTGAAATAAAAGTTAGATATCATAATATTATATTTGGATATGTCATTTCGACAATGATATTAGGGTATTAAATAATTTGAGGAAAACATTTTTTATTATTTCTATTTTTAAATATCAAAAATTCCTTTCATAAGGTGAATTTTAAGGTTGAATAAAAAAAATTATTTTGTTGATATGTTGTGTGATAAGTGTTAAAACTAATTGTTTCCCCAAAGGTGCAAGTCACAATAGAAGGGATGCAAATTTTTATTTTGATAAAGTGGGTATTTTTAAAGCAAAATAGTGTAAATTGGCAATTGTATCACACTCCTAAACTAATGACTGTTGACCATGTCTCACATTTTTTTCACAAAGCATTAATAAATAAAAATATAATAACTTTTGTGAAGATGATATTGAAAAATGGGGTTGCGTGTTTCTTCATATGGTGTGGCAATACACTATGTGAGGAGGAGATATTTTATTTTTACAGTGAACTTGAGCAATGGTGAATTTGTGGGAAAGGGAAAGCCCATAGATAAAATACAAATGGTTAAAGATATCATGGTGAGTTGGGTGGTGATGGTGAGGAGTAATGAGAGGGTATTTCAATGAGAGAATTGAAGAAGCCTGATAAAATACATGTACAAAGTTCAATGACAGGGCACATCTAAAAATATAATCTATATCTTCCACTAAACTATTTCAATTACCCAATACATATTTGAATCAAGTGTAAAATATCTAATGGCTCTTTTAACAAAATATTCAAATGATATGGGTTCTAAAAATAAATCAACTAAAAATAAAGAATTAGATCTTCTATACGAGTGAATTTTTACAACAAAAATTTACAAAGCATACTTTAACCCGTTATGGGAAAGGCACCAAAAGTTGGTCACCTTCAGCCGACATCCCTGTGGCATATAAATGGCACCACATCATAACTTGAAATTTATCTTATAATTAATTCAGTTTGTATTTAATATATAACTTTAGTTTCATTTCATAAATTGGAGGTAAAGTCACATTTTCAATCAATTTAAAATAACAAATTTAAAATTCTTATAAAAAAAATATTGATCCAATACATATATGGATAGACATGTATTGAACATTAAATATTTAATAGTTTTAAATATTATGCATTTGGATATATTTGATTACTTTAAAATATGATTAAATAAATGTTAGACAAATATTAAATAACACATATTTATTTTCTGATGAAAATATTATATATTTATACTAACATGTTCCATCAATAAACTTCATCCTAATAATAAAAAAATTCAATAATTAATACATAATATTTGATATTTTTCATACAAAAATAAACAATATTTCTATGTTTGTTTTATTATGAGTATAATGATAACATTAAGACAGCTGAAGATGGGTGATACACCTAAAGATATGGTAGCAGAACCATGTACAATTATAGCATATGCCTTTCAATTTATTTTGAAATTTTTCTCAATATCATTATCATATGATAAGGTATCGCCTTTCAACTCAAAATCTAGATCCAAAACATTATATATAGTTTTGTTTAATTTTTAATATACTTTCCATACAACTGTTTTGATTGTCCAATACCTGTATGATATATACGACAAATATATTGTATGGTATATACGACAAATGCATTACACTATTTAAAATTATTCGTAATACCACATATGTAATTTATCTCTTTTTATTTTGAATATGGTTCTTAAAAATAGGGTTTTGATTTTTCATGGTAACCTTAGTGACTAATTGATATATATGAGTAGACTGATTTACTGTTTTAACAATGTCAGAAACCTTCGATCACCTTGTTGACTAAAGGTGATTGTTGTTAGGTGGCCTAAACAATATATGCATATGAAGGATTTAATATGAACATTAAGAAAAACATGAGCTCAATCCACAATATAACTCATGGAGAAGCCAATGAGTAATAATGTAGTGAAGTCAATGGAAATAGATACACAATAAGATAAACAAAGGATCACGTAGTGGAATGTCCATGCAGATAGGTTGAAAAAATGTTGAAGCAAGTTGGTTTGAAATGAGTGTGTTGTCGTACATTTTATAAAGCAAGTTTTTTAAATCTAAAATATCGTATGAGTTGTCATTGGGGTGTCTATTGTAAACCTTTTGATTATTGAATATTAGTTGTTTCGTCAAATTATTGTTTCAAAGTAAATTATAGAGATGAATGATTCTTTACATCTTTTGTTTACAGTTTTTATTTAACAATCATTGTATGTAAAATATAGTGGTTATATAATTCATTGTTAGTAACTTATGTGATAATATTTATTAAATAATTTATTGTTTTAAATTTGTATATATTTGTTTATTTTTTATATTTTTTACAATTTGGTTATAATTATAATGGTGAAGGTAAAGAAGTGGAATAAAATTTTTGATTTTATAGTCAAGTGGATGTTATATAAAGAAGTTTGCAATATGTAGATATTTATGAAACTTTGAAAATTAGATGGGGTGATAGTTGATTTACATTGTCAAGTCACAGTTTTATTTTAGCAATGGCATTGTTTCATCGAATATATATATATCAAAATAATCTTATATGAATGACTTTGTCTTTTGATAATATAATTGTAGAGATGAATGAGGTCTCTAATGATATTTTCGACACAGGGTGTGAGAATTTAAATCAATTACAACTCCTTTATCATATTTATAATTTCTATTCATAATTAACTATTTAAATCTTTTATTTATCAATTAATATATCTCTCATTTATATCTACAATGTAATGGTTTCAAAAAATATATATAATGCGGTAATATGGTTAAGGGATAAAAAATTACCTCTGCGTGCCTTGATTTGATTGCAATTGTTGATCAAGTGGTGAAGCAAGAAAATGAACAAAGAGAGGCATTGGGAAACATAGTTAAGGAGAATGAGAGGACAATTGCAGAGTTAAAGAAACAATCCATAAATTCCTCAAGCTTCAAAATCAACATGGGAGGCACTTTTGATGAGATTGATTAGGATAACTTAGAACTTATTTTTAAGACGAGTCTTAAATTTAATTTTAGGTCAAATTTAAGAGCAAATGTTTTACCATATTATATATCTAATTTCAATTTTAGAGGTTTATTATAATTGTACTTTACAAGTATTATTTATTATTGGAACATTTTGAATCGAGATGATTTTATTATTAAAAATAATAAATTAAAGGTTACACAATAAAGTGATTGGTAAAACACGACACCAGCCTTTACAATTATCTTATTAGCTAGGCAAAGCTAAACAAGAGTAAGACAAATAAAATTTTGCTAGTCAAGAAAAACTTTAAAAATATATATATACAAAAAAGCCCTTTAAAAATAAAACAATGAAACATAGAGCTAGCACCAACACCAACAATAGACACCACCACGGAATGAAGTGACACTATCATCGCTACTATATTTTAATGTGAGTTATAATGATATCGCAACATGTTATCTAAATGAAATGTCAAATCATCATATATATATATATATATATATATATATATATATATATATATAAAATAAACATAATTTAAATTTAAAATCAATACATCATAAACATAACAAATATTATAAATTTGACTTTTGAATGTTATAAACACACCCAAAAAAATTAATGTAAACATGTTTTAAATCTACATTGCATTTAAAGTCTGAAAACAAACATGAAATTAAAAACAAAAAGTGTAAAATCTTAAGAAAGGTACTCACGTTTCTTATTTTGTTAACTTGGCCACATCGACCATCCGTTGCTTTCATTATCTTCCTACAGCTAAGATTGCATCCTCCGTCCCTCCCATTTCATTTATAAATGCCTTCAACTTTCCAAAAATATAATTTTCTTGTTACAATAATATTTCATGTTTTTCTAATGGACATAAAGCTAAGGATTGTAGAAACAAGTTCATAAATAAAATTTAGGTCCTACCATAAATCGGTTAGGAAAATTTAAAGATAACGTAAAAGGAATCTCGATTCCAAAGACAAGCCAATTCTTCAAAATATATGGGTATAAACCATATACAAAAGGAAGATTATAGAACTGTGGAAAAAAAAACGGGAGCCCTGAAGTTTTTTTCAGATATCAAGGAATCCCTGGGCTTTTTACCCCAGATGGATCTATATGATAAAAAGAGGTTGCAGAAGATGACTCAAAGGAGGATTCAAAATGATGTTGAGGAAGGACTTTTGGAAAAATATTGAGCAAAGGTTAAGACAAACATTGGTGAGAAGGATATTTTTGAATCAGAAGACAAGACTGCAAGGGACGATCAGAGGTTGGGGGAGGAACCACAACGTAAGCAGGGACGGCATTAGGGCAAAAGCCTTTTTAATGAGGAAGACTGTTCAGAAGAAGGTTTGGAGTAATGGAATGAAGGTCATAAAGGAAGAAATACTATGCAAAATTTTACAAACTAACTTTATAACTCGTGAATAGAATTCGAGTTGCCGTAGTCTGACAGTAAAAATTAGGGTTTTATAGTAGGATAATGAGAATCGTGAAAATTAATTGTCAATAAAGTGCTCGGTCCAAACCGTTTCATTTCGTTGATGAGAGCTTAATCCATAATAAATATAATTCTAAGAAGTTACAGGGATTGGAAAACAAAATTGATGATTGTTTTTTTATTTTATTTAAAATTTCAAAAACTTCGTTTAATTTTTTTTTACTTTCTAAATACCTAATACATTTTTATTAGAAAAAATTTAAATTCAAATCAAGCACCTATTAATAATCAAATAGACATCAAACTATTGACAAAACAACCAAGACATCCCATAGCAATCCTCATTTGATCATGCTGTCAGCAAATGAATTTATGCCATAACATTTTCCATATCACTCGCAGGCAAAAATATCGCATATTAGCTTAAATCAAACAGAAAAGTAATGAATTTCCTTCTGTGAGAATCTGTTAGCTATGATATTAATTAAAATTTAATATATTATTAAATAATTTATTATAATATTATTTATTATAATATATTTGTGTTAATTAGTATTAGTCTTTAAGGGAGATTATAATATTTATTTTGCTTTAATCAGTTATTATTGCTTGCTATTTTGGTCAATAGCAGTCTCTTTTATGTGTTTAAAATTATATGTAATTTTTGGGAAGGCAAGGTGCAAGCTTTTTAAGTATTGGAATATAATATTATTATTTGTTGAAGTTTTTCATGTTATTGGTGATTCTATGTGGTTCGAAGCAAGTTTTAATGTAGTCGTTTACTTTATGTAGTGGATGACTGCAGTTTTTTAATGTAACAATTTCTTTATGCTAGAAAAAGTATTGAAATAAATGAACAATCAAAACATTACATTGATTTGGAAAGAGATTATACATGGTAATTTATGGAATGGATGGTGTTGAACTACACCATTGTTGAAGAGTTTTATAAAGCTCAAGACGTTTTGTGTTGACAAGGTTTCTTGAAACCCTTTGCTGTAAGATATTTTTTGATTTGTTTGGGATTCAAAACTTTTTTTGGTCAGGGGCTGTGAAATTTGGGATTCATTTTTACTTTGAGGAGTCATAGCCTACATTTTGCCCAAGGTCTTTTCTCATTTTTAGTTTGATAATTTATCATCTTGTTGAGCCTAAATGTTTTTCAAAGGTTAGTTTATTTTTTAGAAATAAGAAAAACCCTTATTTTCAAATATGTGATGCACTGTGCTATCTTTCTTTATTTGAGCTAGAGTTAAATATTGGCTGGAGAAATTTATGCAGGAAACAAACAAACATAAAAGCATTAAAATGTCCAATAGAAGCGAGTTATTTGGATCGTCAACATAGATTACATAGGACTCATGCTTTTGGCATGTCTTTTTCATGTGATTTTGTTCTATGTGATTTTCTCTTCCAATATTTGTGTAGAGATGAACATAATTTTTTTCATTTTGGGTTTTGGGTTTTCTATCACAATTGTCGAATCTAGTTTAAATTGACTACATAAAGGGTGACAATGCCCATGCAATATTATCCATATGAAACCCTCTTCACGCTAATTGGTTCAAACTTTTTTTATGGAGCTTATGGACATGATTGGTGTAATGACTTATGATGGAAACAATAGTCTTAATATTGAATGGAACTTTTCGTTTAACCATTTGAAAGTGTGGTCTAATTTCCATTAAATAGTTGCCCGGTATGGTTGTTTTTATTTTCTAATTAATTTTCATTAATCTTTCCTTTAAGGAAAATTTGACCTAGTGATGTGACATTCAAAGTTGGATCATGTGTGGCATTGATTAATGTCCTAAATGCATCAATGTACACATGTATTTATAAATATATCGATTTCAAATGAGGATCCTTATTGGCATGCAAGTCGACAAACAATAGGAGGAAAAGCTAACAAGAGAAACCCCACAATCCATAGGAGACCCAAAAACAAGGGTCAAAAGGGCCCACTCCAAAACCATTCAATGTACGTTTTTTATATGTTTCTAGGGAATGTCTCACAATTCTAGGGCAAAGGACCACTCCAAAACCATTCAATGTACGTTTTTGAGGCCTCAAAACCGTACATTATATGTTTCTAGGGATTGTTTTACAATTCCAGGGCAAAGGACAAGGATGAGAGAGAAAGAGGAAATAAGGAGAGAGTGGCACTAGACTGTTAGAGCACAGGCAGAAATGTGCCAATAAGAGTCCCATTTGAACATATGATCGGCAAACACATAAGCACCCGAGAACAATCCAATTTTACAATTACTAAATACCCCACTACTAAAATTAAGTGTTTGCAATAGTCAATTTTGTAAGAAATATTTTCACATCTAGAATATAATTATTATAAAAATAAAATTAAAAAAAATCTTAAAAACCATGGTGTGTATATAATATTATCATTTCACCATAACAATTGAAATGAGGGTCCCTACCTCTATTTCCCTATCTTCCCCCACCCCATATATAAATGAGAGGGTAGAGAGGGTGCGGCTCAACATCTGAAATATACATGTTATTGATATAAAAAGCCATATATACATTAAATAGGGCCTTATATATCTTATAAAGCTTAAATAAAGAAAGTCATATCATTAAATGAAAATTAATTTCAATTTTAAAAAAAATGAATTAACATTATTTTATTAAATAAAATTTTAGCTTAATTAAATTGATTGAACAATATCCACACACTAAAATTCAAAAAAACAAAAACCAATCCTTAATAAACTTTTCGAATCAATATATTTTTTATATTGATGATAGGCTCCCAACCCTACCAATTCACCCCAGCGAGTGACATAATTCTTCAAATCAATGTTTACGAGTCATATATGACCATGTTGTGCGAAAATAAGTCACATGATTTCCGACTCCCCACTTTTTGTTTTTTTTCCTGATTTCTTCCACTTTTGTTTTTTTTCCTGATTTCTTCCACATTGCGGGCCCGAAATTATGAATTTCTTCGGTAAAATTCAATATTTGGCGGGCGACAGCTGTAAAGATAAGAGTTTCACATTCAAGCAATCCACTCAAGAGTTTCCTTGGCTGGGAGGGAAATTGGCAGGCATCTCATTCAAGTCATTGAAATATAGAATTTGACAAAGATGTTACTCGTTGGGCACAGGCAAACAAAAGAGCCATTAAAACACACAAAAATTAAAACATTTATATTTTTCCCACTCTTCCTCTGCTGGGAATCGATCTCCTACAATAAAAATCATTTTCCTAACATTTATAAAATTTTCCAGTCTTCCTCTGGTGGGTTTGTGTTCTTCGTTACGGGATCTACGACACCACCAAACTCCTGTATTTCTAGCAGGTAAGATCTAGCCGATTTTGAACAATAATTTTCTCATACTGAAATGTAGACTAGCGTTAATTTTGATTAAAATTCTACTGTTACAGTTTTTTCTCTGCGTGAGTGGAGGCGGAGAAATAAAAGATTCTTCGATCTCAGCGGGGTTGTAGTCCGAATATTGAATGAGATGCCTATTTATTTCCCTCCCAGTCATGGAAAATATTCACCTGCAGGTAATGGTTTTATCTTCTCATACATGATAGCCGGACTATATATATATATATATATATAGACAGACAGACAGAGAGACAGAGAGAGCCAGGCTTTAGTACACTCCATTCTACATGCAATTTATGTTGATTTTCTTTTAATCTTTCGCATTGGGCATCATTGATGCACCGGCTGAGACAGAAAAATCGCATCGAGTTGAAGTGGTTTATGGTTTAGGCGGAGCAGGAAAGATAACACTAGCAACGATTGTTTTCAAATGTCTGCAGAGTCGACATGGACCAAAAGTGTAGCCAAGCTGATAGATCGATCTAGCTATGTTGCTGTCTAAAATCCTGTCATGCCTACCAAAGCATATCAAGATTCTTATCACCACTAGAAAGCTAGACGACACTGATATTCACGGGCGACATATTTCACTTGAAGGATTTACAAAAAAGTTTTGATGTCAACTGGTTTGTGGGAATGTGCTCTGGTGTATCTCTTGCTTTTGAAATGCTTGGGAGGAAATTGTTTATTTAATAACAATGCCGCTTTAGGATCGTTTTTGTTTCCTTAAATTATTTGATAAAAGTGGAGAGATTTGAGTGAAAAAATAGATAATAAAATGTAGGGATAAATTTTTACAGGATTTTTATTAAAAAAACATTGATAAATATATTAGCATTTTTTATCAGAGAGCGACTTGATAATGTCTCTGATGCAGCCCTGGTAAAAATACAGAACAAGGACTTGTAAAAATTCATGAACAAATGTTCATGTTTGATCGTTTTGCTTTCTGTAAAGCATTTGTTGATTGATCTTTTCACAAGTTCAAGATATTGAAAGGAATTTAAGTTGATATGGAGATGGAAAGATTCCTTGTTGAAGGAGTACATTTGTATAAAATTCACAAATCTGTTAAGATTTTTCTTCCTAGGATACGAATTTGAAGACACTAAACTATGCACCAAAATATTAGAATTTATCTAAATTTCCAATTTTTTTTTCCTTGATACTTAGAAAATTAAATATGTGAGCCTTCGGGATCTTCAATGATCTTAAGTCTCTACGCTGGCTACTGTTGATATGTTTCGAGTTTTTCACTGGTTTGTGTCCAATCGCTTTTCATTTTTTAATGGATCCCTAGTACTCCTGTTCCTAAGAGACAGTTTTAACCTAGAGTCCCGAAAAACAAATTCCAGTCTAGTATGTAACATGTATTAACTGGACATTTAATCAGAGAGTATGTATTGCTGAGTTTCTTAAACTTTTTCCCAATTAAAGTTTATGGCTTGATGTCAACATATGCTATTGCTTAAGCTGTTGTTTCTATCATTCGGTGGGCTATTTAGTCTGAAGGCTTTTGACGATTATTTTATGAAATTTATTGTGAAGCTATAGTGGCACTGAACAATTCCTCACTCATCAATTGTTGCATTGCGCTTTGATGAATGCCCTTACCCTGTTCCAAAGCTTCCAATTAGGCGCACTCTGGGAGGGTGATGGCATGGGCTGCGCAGCTGTATCTAAATCTTCCAACTGATCTAATAGTAACACACATATACACCTACCTCATTTGAGTATACCCGAGCTTCAATGTTGTTCTTCCATAGGCTCCATTAGGGCCTCATGTTCTGAATAATATTCCTCGACATTAACAACGAATCTTTAGATTGCTTTACGCAAACGGGTCCGATTAAAGGCAAATAATGTGTTAGAATTTTAAAAAACGGAGAATAATGTTTCATTTTGATCAATAATCAAAGTATGATATTATTATATACTGTGTTACACTAATAAATGTATATGGAATATTGATCTAAGGTTCTAAATTATTTTTGACTTTGATGCGTGTGTAGGTTTTTTTTTATTTTAATGCTTTTGTATATGCGTACATGCATATGTGTATACATATCAAAACAAAAGAATGTATGTAGATATAAAATTTATATATATATATATATATATATATATATATATATATATAATTTAACATATAAATAATAATAATTCGATAAAATTTGAATTTTTAAAAAAAGAGATAATACTTTAGCTATGTAGGAATCATGTATATATTTCATGTGGATTTAAGTATTTTTAAATCTTCATTAATTAGGAACACAATTATGAATGTAATTTTTATTTTTTTTGATGAAATATATTCATATATTAATTAAATAGAAATATACAAATAATTCACAAAAAAATAAGGTGGTATTAGAGCACGTCATGATACTAGGTAGAGTCTAAGAGCAAAGTATCAAATCCAAGCAACACCTAGAAGCTAGTCACTAAAAAAAAAAGTCATTAGAGAAAACTATCAAGCAACAAGAGTAAGGCTTGAAGGTGGAGGATCCATGTCATCTGGACCCCAGCCCAAACTTAGCAAGTCATTACCATCTGGAATAGGCTCCCAACCAGTACCCTGAGCCATGTCCATTTCATCATTTGCTTGAGTCCGAGTGGGTGAGATAGCCAACGAGAGCCTAGGAAACTTGTCCAACATATCTGCATGACCTCTAGGTGGTGCCCCCCAAGCATCTAAGCACGGAGGAGGAGGAGGTTCACCCCAACCATCCTGCCCAATGGGAGGAGGCGGCGGCTACCACCCTCGCTATTGCTCGAGGGGAAACACGCTGATATAAAGTTCCGTTGTGAGAGCAACACCTAGACCGGTTGCGACGATGTCCACAACAAGGCGACCGAGGTACTCTATCTTCCATCTTGGGATCCTTGGGCGGAGAAGGCAGAACCCGAGCCATAGCACAAGGAGCATCTCCCTAGTGAGATAGGAGGTCTTGGAGATACCCAAGCTCCATGGCCACTTTTTTGGCTTGAATTTGTATCTACAATAGAACATTGGGGATGATAGAAGATTTGTGCAAAGCAAAAATATTACAATAAGAAGAAACATGATTGAACATAGAATTATTTCTTTCTTTCCAAATCCAAAAGAGAATCTCCACTCTGAAAGTATGTCAAACTTATACTAATTTGTTGGACATCACAGGCTTGTCACCTAGGAGGATGTGTTGCCAATTGAATAAGTCAAGCTGGAAGGGCCTGAAAAGATCATGGATCCAAGACCAAACCCTTTGAGCTTTGGGACAGTACCAGAAGAGATGAAGAAGTGTCTCAAGATGCCCATAAAAGGGATAAGTAGACAATTGGACTCTAAGTTGAATGAGCCTTCTGCCAATAGGTAAGCCTTGGTGCAATATACATCAATCAAAATGGGCAAGCTTGGGCTCTACACAAGCCCCCCAAATAGTGTTGAAGTGAAAGCTACACATTTTCATAGATGAGTGCAACCCCCAACAGTTGTTAAGCTTGTCAACCATGAGAAAATGTGGGGTGAGCCAATTATAGCCAAGCCAAGGAGTGTAATTGCGAAAGGGGGTTTCAACATACCATTTTCAGTCCTTCCACCATGGTCTAGAAGAATTGACTGAGATTTTATGGACCATGGATACGGGGATGGCATTGTTGGTAAGATTCATGGTCTACATTGGCCAGTCAGTATTTAGTTTTCACATCCTCCAAGGATAGCCAAGTGCGAGAGCGCCTGCAAAATATATCCTAGATAGAGTGGATTCCTCTATAGTAAATATTGAGGGCATTGATCTAGGGAACCTCTGCCAAAGGAACACCATTTTAAGAAAATATGGGGGACCACCAAAGAGAGTGGGAGTTAATAGAGGGCTCGTTAAAAAAACCAAAGCCATTCCAAAGGATCCATGGCTTGATGTTTTCCCAAGATTTCCATATGATTTTGGCCACAAAAGAACCATTGATCTAGATGGGAGACTGAATGAAGAACAAATTAGGAAAGCCAAGCCCTTTCCAGGATTTCTTACCCTTAGACAAGCTTGAGGAGATACAGTGTCTAAATAACACCTTCCATGCTTTTGGGCTCTCAATGGCCCTCGCAACCCATTTGGAACATAAGGTGGATCCTTGCCTAGTTATGTCGATAAGTCCCATCCCTCCAGCTTCATGTGGGAGGTAGCAATATTCCTGGGACACCTTGTGAAAACCTTTACCTTGGGGAGAATTGGCCCAAATGAAATATCTGAGCAATTTCTCAAATTTTTGGTTAGATTTTTTTGAAGGAACCCAACTTGATGAGTAATACACATGGGTGGACGCAAGGATCTTTGAGTAGATTTGGAATTTCCCTGCTAGTGAAAGAGACTTAATCATCTTGTAATCTAGCTTCTTATCAACTTTGTCAATAACATACTGCCACAATAAAGGTGGTGAAGCATCAAAAACAAAGGGAATGCCAATAAATTTAAAAATTTCATCATGTTGGATCCAATTTCAACCAAATTTAGCTACCCACAGAGGTAGAGGGAGGTATGACTGTCTGTAGCACCGAGTTTTTTGCCATTGGATGCTGGAGTCAAAGGCCAAGTAGAAGGTGTCAAGACATTGAAGGGCATTATCCATGTTGGCTTCATATTGAATGAGGGTAAGGAAGGAGTCATCGACAAAGTGACCATCAAGCAATTGCATGTCCTCATGGGGGTTGCCTGCATCATGTGAGAAATAAACTCCTTTAATAAGGCCACTAGATTGGGCTTTGCTAAGAAGGTATCCAAAACCCTCAATTGTAAGCACATAAAGAGCTAGCACTAAGGGGCACCCTTGGCGAATGGAAAGGTATAGGTCAAATTTCTCAAAGGTGACTCCATTAATGGAGAGAACAATCAAGGCATCTACAAAAAACATTTGAATGGTTTGAATGAAGATGGGTCTAAAGCCCAAAGCATGAAACATGGCTCTGATAAAAGGCCATTCAATGCGATGATAATCTTTTTCAAAGTCAATTTTGATGAACAAGGCTTGTTGCCTAAACTAGTTGGCCCAGTCCATACGTTCCCAGATGGCTATGATGTTGTCCAAGATGTAAAACCTTCTGATGAACCCTGTTTGTTCAGGACACACAATGAAAGGAAGCATATTGTGCAGTCAGATCCCCAGCACCTTGGCTATGATTTTATAGGAGACATTGAGGAGGGTTATAGGCTGTCAATTGTAGATCAACTCTGGGTCTCCTTGCTTAGGTATGAATTTGATATTTATTTTATTTATATTTTTACCTAGTGAGTGTACAAAATGCTTCTTGGTAGAGTTTAAGCAAATCATTTCCCACAAGATCCCAAAGGGTTTTGTAGAATTCGTAAGGAAAGCCATCAATGCTAGGGGCTTTGTCATTAGCCATCTACAGTGAGTGGCCTATCACAAATCACCCCTTGAGCTGGAGTGAGTTTACAAGGCACAACTAAAAGACATTATTGAAGGGCAGTTTTATGTTCAGTCGAGGAGGCTTGAGCTTTGAACACTTGCTGATAGTGGAGAATGTAATTTTTATTTATTAAAATAAAGTTAAAGGAAAAATTAAGATAATGAAAAAAAAAAGGTTTAAAAATATCATAAATATACTTTATGTAAATAAGTTTTCTGTGTTAGGTGGATCTTTTTATGAGAGCGAGTTAATTTTGAATACTTGATTTGATTTGATTTATTTATTTTAATGAATTCCTTTGTTTATAGGAATTGTTGATGGTCAAAATATGATAATATATTTTATTGGGCAATCAATAAAAATAATTAAAATTAAATTTCAAAAAATATTTAATAGATTTAAAAATAAATATAAAAATGAATGTATTGTATTTTCATATATATAAAAAAAACATTTTATTTTATTAATTTCAATTAATTAAATTTATGAAAAAAAAATTAAAGAAAGATTAATGTGATCATAACTTTAAAATTCTAAAAATTAAGACAATAAATATAATATTGTCATCTTGAAGTCTAAATAAATATAATCAAGAGCTATATGTACCCTTTTTGATATTTGAAATGAAATGGGATGTATATATCTTTTTGAATATTTAAAATAAATTTATAAAAAAGAATTAAAAAAATTAAATGCATTGTCTATAAAATCAAATCTAAAATCATTGATTTATAACACAAAAAATATTACATTAGAAAGAAACATGTATATTATGAATAAATTTTACCATATGTACATATGATAAAAATCATGTTTGATCAAGGGTAATATTCATCTTCAGTTTAACTCTTGTTTAAAGCTTCCAATCAAAGGTTAGGCTCTTTTTGGCATTGCATGACATTCATACATGGGCCATGTTTTGAAGAAGATTAATTAATCTCATCCACCTTTCAATACATGGGCCATCTAAATGACATTCATCCACTTAAAAATATAAGGGAATTAGACCCATCCACCTGTCTAGGTTTACAAGAAATGGAGGTCAACAAACGGAGGCAGAAAGGGGTAAAGACTCAATTTTAAGTTTTTTGCATCAAAATAAATAATAATCAGGGACCCCTCAGGTACACCTAAATTTAGTGTGTTGGAATTGTAGAGGCTACTCTTGGAGGAGGGGTCCTGAGCTAGGGCCTATTGCTAATGGATGAGACATAATTTGTCTTATTGAAACATATGAACAAGAAGGCTATAAGACTCCCAGTTTTGAAGGTTACACAAATTTTGTGGTTTGGAACAAAGTAGTTGGCAATGGAAAAGGGTACGATGGCATAATGGTTTTAGTGAAAAAAGTTGAAGGATGCACAATTCAGTTGGAAAGAGAAGACACAATTAAACAATACATTTGGGTCAAAATTTTAGAAAATGGGAACCACATAAACATTGCAGCATGTTATTTTTCTCCCCAAATCTCAAAAACCTACAAAATAAATGGTTTGGACAACAAAGATCCATATGCAGCCATAAAAAAGATGTCTTAGTGTATTCCCAACAAGGTGAAGTTCTTATTTTGGGAGACTTCAATGCTAGGACAAAAAATGGTCAAGCTAATGTTTTATGCAGTAAGGAGGATCATAATCCTATATGGCTTATGGAAGAAGAGAATAAAAAATGGATGAGATGTTCAAAAGACAATAAGGACATCAATCATTATGGTGAAGAATTGCTTACTTTGTGTGGCACCTTTGATCTAATCATTTGTAATGGCATGGATAGATGGAAGAAATCTAATAATTTTACTTGCAACACATACAATGGGGCATGTGTTGTTGACTATGAAATTTGTTCTAAAAGCATGATAGAAATGATAGAGGAGGTTACGATTGGTGATCACTTCTGGGAGTTAAAATATGATCATAGACCTATATACGTAAGACTTGCATGGCCAGTAAAAAGTCAACAATAAAAAAAAATGCAGCCCCCACAACAACCAATTACAAAGGGTAGAGTTCTTTTAAATCAAGAAAACCATAATAGCTTCAAGGCTACACTAGAGCAAGTATGTGAAAAGGGAATATCTAACTCATAGTCATGTGTTAACCAATATAATCCAAAGAGCACTTGAGAAGTGAAAAAGGGCAAAGAATAATAAGTCAGTAAAAAATTAGTTTTTGATAAATATTTGGTTTGATGAAGATTGTAAAATTACAAGGAAATATTTAAAAAACCCAAGCAAGGAGAAGATGAGCATTAAGTATTACAAGCAAATCATAAAAGTAATAAAAAAATATTTTAAGAGCACAAGGTGAGAAGAGTTAATCTACCTAGGTAAGAATAATCCTAAGTTATTTTGGAAGGAACTTCAGCCAAAGAAGAAATAGACAGAGAATAACATCAATGTTAGTCAATGGTTTGATTATGCAAAATAGTTGTATGAGTAGGAAATAGAGACTGAGCCTCCTCCCTTGATCAACATGATGTCTAAGCATTTCATTGTACAAGAGGTCAAGGTTGGTATAGGGAAGTTGGCAGTTGGGAAAGCTAAGGACTTGGTTGAACTTCAAGCAGAATACCTTAAGTGGGGGGTAAGATTTTTGCACCCCATATTATGATAATTTTCAAAAACATTATTCAACATGGCTTCCCTAGAGATTGGATTACTAGCCTAATGATTCCTCTTTTTAAGAGTGGAGACGTTAACAATCCTTCCAACTATAGAACTATCATGACCAAGCCGTTATTTGTAAAGTTGTTTGGTATCATGGTTTAGAGAATAATCAACAAAGTGGATAGAGGAGAAGGGTAAGAGAGCAAAATGGCAAATAGGCTTTAGGTCTAAGCACTCCACTTTAGATCATGGAGTGACATTGAGACACATCATTGAAAATATTTGGAATGAAAAGGAAGAGGCTCATTATTGTTTTATTGACTTTAAAAAGGCCTTTGACACAGTCCCTAGAGATAAGTTATGGTGTTAGGGACAAGTTATGGTGTAGGACGAAGGAACTTGGAATTCCAGAGCATCTTAGAGCAGTTGTCCATGGACTCTATGAAGATGTTCAAGTTAAAATTAGAACTTTAATAGGCATCCCTGAAATTTTTAGGAGTGACATCAGAGTTAAGCAGGGATGCCCTTTATCACCCACTCTTTAAGGATTATACATTGACAAACTTGAAGAGTGGTTAAATTTTTAGGGTGGGGATGGTGTTCACCTAGGGGAATATGTGATAAGGTTCCTTTTATATGATGATGACCTTATTCTAATTGCTAATACCCCTCATAGACTGCAAGAGCACCTTGATGCCCTTGAGATTTTCTACAGAGATGTTGGTATGCAAGTCAATACCAATAAGACCAAAATCATGATTTACTCAAATAAAAAGAAAAAGATTCAGCACACATTTCTCTTTGAGGAAAATATTCTTGAAGAGGTAAATTAATACAAGTACCTCGATTTTGAATTTAATAATAGGCTTAGTTGGGAGACTTGTAGAAAGAAAATAACTTTGGGAGGTTGGAAAGCATGGTATGCCCTTCAAAATAGATACAGAGAAGTTGAAGTATGGGATTGGAAAACTATTCAGACTCTTTTTGGACTATTGGTTAGACTGGTGGTGCTTTATGGGTGTGAGCTTTGGGCTAGCAACATATCTATTGACGCTGGAAAATGCACCCAGTGGTAGGAAAACAGGTTCCTGCCCTCTCCTCGCAACATGGAAACTCCTCTCTCGCCTGTGGGATGGCGAAGCAGGAGAGGAGAGTCTCTAGGTATGGGCTAGTTCCCTTTGATGTATCTTGTTTGTTTTAGACAATGCAAAAATACATACATGCCTATATATATATATATATATAAACTTGGGGGGGTGAAAAGGGAAGAAAGTGCAAGAAAACAAACTAATCTAAGGAGGTGATACACCAAAATAAAGGTGATCTTCTCACACCTACTCTCATAATCGAACAAAGACCACAAACATACACTCAGACTCGACAGGGAAACCAGGCTACAAGAAAATGGCAGGGAGGTTCTTATGAAAACACAGGAACAGAGACTCACCAAGATGCTATGAAATACATACTATAAATGACTTCCTCTACTCTGTATCCCCAAAATGGAACTCTCCTCCTGTCAACTGCAGATAATGGCACCTTGTGGATAACTGGTGTGTTGGTGCTATAACTGTGAGAGCATTAAAGACAATGACTAGACACAACTCAAACACTCAGACATACACAAAAAATATGACCAAGAAGAGGTGAAAAATAGTCTTTATAGATTTAGGTAGAAATTTTAGCAGGGCTGCACCTTACCAAAATTGCAAAAAGATGATTACAAAATGACAAGTATCAAATATATAAGGAAAGTCCAAGAGGCTCATTTGGCGCTCTTTTTTACAAATGGCTGTTCATGAAAAGAAACAAGCCGCTCAAAATATTAATGAGGTATCTGCTCTGCCTGCTTTGAAGTTTGCATTTTTAAATGGCAAAACGTGGTTTGTCCACCCATTAAATGAAAAATGAAGAAACCGGTTACATTTCTTAGCTGCTACGTCTTCTCATGATCAATTCGCTGGCACTATTTCACCTACCAGAGTCTCTTCTTCAAATTGGCACCACTTGGACTTAATTGTTTGCTTATTTCATGTGCATCCTCTTGTCTTTTATCAAATTTGTCTCTATCTAACTTGTTCGGCCTCCCAGGAATGAACTTTCGGTAGGTCACTGCATTCTAGACTCCTTGGCAATACTTTCTTGGCTGGAAACAAGGCTATTTTATTTGCTAGATTTGACTCTCAACTGGCCGTCAGGCTTTGAAAAACAACAAACATTCCATCCTGCTAAAATTGATGGCTTCCCGAGCGTCATCACTTGAGATCTGATGGCTAAACCATTCCGATAAATTTGATGTCTGCTGGGACGTCATCGGGTCCACGTGGCATCTTCTTAGCGCTTCTTCTATCTTGAAAATTCTCCAGCAACTATCCCTTTGAAAAGTCCTTGGACTCGGCTGAAGTCCCTTTATTGCTTTGAACTGCCCTTCCACGAAGGTTCAACATGTTTACATTGAAATACTTGAACCGAACAGTGAACCCTTTAAACTTGAAACAAGAAACTGAACTTGAAATTGAACCTTTGCACCATGAAACGAAGAATGCTGAACCTGAACAACCTGTAATATAACTGGCATGAACAACAAGGGAAGAAGGGGACCAAAATTTTACCTACAGGCAAAATTTGGTCAATAAATTGGCGACTCCCAGGGGAAGCATGCCTGCTATGCTTAGAGACTAGTTGCCTTGCAATCCATTGGGCATGGAGTCAGATAATAACTTTGAAAACCAGCAAGAGCTCTATCAAAACTTAAAACCAACCTTGCAGATCTACCTCCATGAAATGAAAACACACGCAAGACTAAGAAAACTACTACTTGTGCAACAACACTTAAGGAAAAATAGGAAAGAAAAACAAGGAAAATATGTACAGGCGAACCCAAAAAGATCAGTGGCAATGCTTCAGATGTATCCCATTAACTGGGATACATAGTTCTTTGTCGTCCAACCTTGAAAGTTGGAACGCATTGTGCTGCTTACACTGAGTAATCACATAAGGACTGCTCCATAAGGCGTCAAATTTTGCATGTTTTTCGGGCTTAGCTCGATCTTCATCCCATTTCAAGACAATGTCTCCTTTAAGAAAATCTCTTGACAAGGACTTCTTGTCGAAGTGCCTTTTCACTTGTTGTTGGTGACTTGTCAGAGAAGCCATAGCCTGATCTCTCACCTCTTGGAGCTCCATTAGCTCGCACAACCTGACCTCCATGCTGGTTCCTTCTTCTAGTTGCAGTTGGTGGGAGAGATCCAATGCTGGCAATTCAAGCGAAATGGGAAGCCTGGCTTCCCTTCCATATATGAGCGTATATGGAGAATTTTTGATTGCCCTCTTCAGAGTAATTCGGCCGGCCCATAGAGTTGTCTTTAGCTTGGCATGCCAAGTCCTCTGATTTTCTTCCATGGTCCTCTTTATAATTTTGATCAAGTTCTTGTTGGTGGACACAGCCAACCCATTCCCCTGTGGGTAATAATTTGATGAAGTGTTGAGGTATATGCCATACTTCAGCGCCCATTCACTAGTTTTGATTCCCAGAAAAGCCAAGGCGTTATCTGAGATTATGGTGGCTAGGAATCCAAATCTTGTTACCAGATCTTCATAGAACTCCAGGACTGTGCTCTCATTTGCCTCCTTCAAAGAAACTGCCTCTACCCACCTAGTGAAATAATACATGGCAGTCAATACCCACTTATGTCCAGCACTGAAGGGAGGATTGATCATCCCTATAAAATCCAGGCCCCATTACATGAATGGTTGCTCAACTTGAATGGGCTATAGAGGCATGGCAGCCAATCACTATTTTCCATCAAAAAGTGCACACTTCTGGCACTTTCTCACCCAGGCATGGGTGTCCTTGAAAAGAGTAGGCCAAAAATAGCCAGCTCTCATTATCTTTGCTGCTGTAGCTCTAAGAGCGAAATGACCACCAGCTGGCCCATCATGAAACTCAGCCAGTATCCTATCAGCCTAATTGGGGTCAATGCATCTTAGGAAAACCCCAGAGAGATCCTTCCTAAATAATAATTCATCAATCAGGACATAAAGAAGGGACTGAAGTTTAAAATACCTTCTTCTGGCCCTATCAAGACCCTGTGGACACTCACCTATGAGAAGGAAATGCTTCATGTCCAGCATCTAATCCTTTATGACAGTTGGTTCTTCTACAGTGGCTACATCATGGATTAGAAAGCTGTCTCTCCTTTCTTGTTTTAAGTTCACAGCCAGTTGTTCACACAGACCTCTGCCCCTCACCAGCTTGGTGATTTTAATGTCTACATCGTAATCCATCACTTTGGTGATCCATCCTGCCCTTTTCTCATTCAAATATCGATTGGTCAAGAAATCCTTGACGCCAGGATGTGGGACCATAAGGTGGATCCTGCTGTTAGACATCATATACCTAAATTTCTTCAGGCTCTGCACTACTGCTAGGACTTGCTTTTCTACATACGTGTACCTAAATTTGAAATACTCTAATCCCTGGCTAAAGAAGGCGAGTGGCTGTTTGAGGTCTTCGCCATTTGCTTGGGTAAGCATGGCAGATATCACTTCTTCATTACTGAATGTATAGAGGTTGAAGTCTTTACTGAAGTCGAGGCTGATCAGAGCAGGTGCCTAGGCTAAAGCCTGCTTGACGGCTTCAAAGTTGTCCTTTCTTTGTGTTTTCCACTTGAATTCTTCACCTTTCCTTAACATAGAGGTCAGGGGCTTAACTGTTTTGGCAAAATTTAGAATGAACCTCTGAATAAAATTTATCCTACCAAAGAAGCTCTACAAGCCTTTCTTATGCTTTGGTAGGGGCATCTCCAGAATGGAGCGAACTCTCTCAGGGTCAATAGATAAACCCTGCTTGGACACAATGTGACCAAGGAGCTTCCCTTCATGGACAGCAAACATGCACTTCTTTAGATTAAGAGAGATGCCAAATTCCCTGCACCTCTCAAAAATTTGCCTGAGGTGTTTTATGTGCTGGCTCGCTTCCTTGGAGAATACTGTTATATCATTGAGGTATACCAGCACGTTGTTATTTATCAAGCCACCAAAAGCCATGTCCATGGCCCATTGAAAGGTAGCACCAGCATTGGATAGCCCGAATGGCATCTTCTTGTAGGCAAACGTGCCCCATTTGGTGGTGAAGGCTGTTTTATACTGGTCACAGTCTTGCACCAGAATTTGATTATAACCTGAATAGCCATCTAGGAGAGAGAAATGCTCGCTACCAGTCACTTTCTAAAGAATCTGCTCCATGCTTGGAAGGGGATAATGATCCTTTAGAGAGACTTTATTAAGGTCTCTGAAGTTGACACATAGCCTGATCTCCCCATTTTTCTTTCTAACAGGAACGAGTTTGGCCAGCCAGGAGGAATGTTTGATTGGAAATATAATTCCAAAATCAATCAATTTGGCCAATTCCCTTTGCATGAGGGGCTCAATTGTAGGATTGACAGGCCTTTGCTTTTGTGTGACTAGTTTGGTGCCTTCCTCTAATTTAATGGTGTGCTAAGCAAGTCTTGGGTTGAAGTCCTTCAAGTCACTGTAATCCCATGCAAACACATCAGCGAACTCTTGACACAGTAGGATGAAAGCTCACTTTTCTTGAAACATGCAAACCTTGCCAAGTGCCAGTAGCTTGTCCTTAAAGATTTCAACTTTTTCGTAATTCTCCTCTTTGGTCGTGATGCATGCTTTGTCATTTCTCAGTTGGTCATCTCCATTGAAAATGCTTTCAAGCGTGACCAGACCTTTAGGGAGTTTATTGTTCTTTAACTGGACAATCTGATCTCCATATTGCTACTGCAATTTTGCCTAGTTGTGTATTGGGAACTCAGCTTCCTCCCTGAGGAGGAGAGCTATTTGTTGGTCACTTTCAAAAACTTGCCAATCTGCAATGTTGTCTGGGATAGAGGGTCAAACTACCACCTTCAAGTGGTACGAACCACAATCCTGGCTTATTTCTCTTGAATCATCAAACTGAGCGCCAATTGCCGCTAGCCTGTCTGCATGTTTGTTCTGCTCCCTGGGAATCGAGGCAATGTTGAAGGCAAGGAAATCTTCCATCAGGTCCCAGACCCTATGTTTGTAAGACTTTAGCAAGGAGTTCTTTGCTAGAGTCCAGCCCTTCACCTGATTCACAATCAGCTCGATGTCCCCCAAGACCTACAACTCCTTAATCCCTCTTTTTCTTGCACATTCCAGCCCATGGATCAAGGACTCATATTCTGCAATGTTACTTGTGAAAGAGAAATGGAACTGGAAAGATGAAAAATACTTCTCCTTTGAAGGGGAGACCAGCATCGCTCCACCTCCAGCGCCTAGCTTACTTTTGGAACCATCAAAATATAGCTGCCATAGGCCAAGGTCTGGCTAGTCAGCCTTCATCAAATTAGGGATGAAGGAGCCCTCTTCATGCATGCAATAGACTCCAAGGTCTGTCTCCTCTATAAATTTGTATGGATCATGTTCGAAGTTATCATTTCCCCACCCATCCAAGAGTAGGTCTGTGACTCCTTCAAGAGCGAAGGATGAAGCTTGGTCTGTCTGGGACTCTTCTAGGTCGATGATTGTGTAACTGACATTCACTGCCTTGGGAGTATATGATTCTAGATGGTCCTTGTAGAGTGGCTCAGACTCAATTTTCACCTTGGTCCCATACTTGGTTCTGAAAACCAAATATGACCAATTTGTTGCTAGATAGCCACCTATTTTGGACGTGAAGTCCCTGGACAGGCACATTGCAAAAAATGGAGGAACATCTGCTACTACAATATCATGGGGAATTGAGAAGCTTGGGCAAGCATGCAATGTCAAGTCTAAACCCTTCAAAATTTGAACTATTTTTGCAGGTGTCCCATCTAGCTGTAGGACTCCCTTTTTCATTTCTTCATACTTCAGTCCCATTTTATCAGCAATGCACTTGGACATCACTGAGGTGATGGCCCCGCTGTCAATTATGCAGTTGTGCACCAAGAAGTCCCCAATGATCAAGGATACATAGAAAGGGGGAGTCTTCTCTTCCTTCTTTATATGTTCTGGAGGGGCAGGCTATCCATTTGTCATCAAGACATTATCCATGTTTGTTGGAACAACTTACTGATCTAGCTTATGCAATTCTTTCTTCAATACGTCCTTCTATACTCGAAGAGACAATGAATCTCACAAGGAGATGCTCACATGCAACTTCTTCATCTGGTCCACTATATTGACTTGGGGACTACCTCCCTTCACATTTTCTTTTGGGCTGATCCTAACTTGAGTTGTACGCTGAGGCGCTGAAGGTGCAAACCGCTATTTGGAAATTGGGGCCCTTTGAAATGAGTGTGATGGAGGAGGTACAGCTGCTACCTGAGTGGTAGCTTGCACCTCTTCCACTGCTCTCCTCTTAAATATTTTATTGGCTACAACACAATCAACCTGATTGCCTGTAGGGCCCCCATGGTTGATTGCACAAAACTCGCCCTCTTCATAATTCATAAGAGCAGAATCCAGCTAGGCCTGATTGCTACTCATGTTGGGTTGAGCTGGAGCCTCAAAAAATTGGGAAAGAGCGGCAGCCTGATTCTCTATATTCTAGAAATAATTCACCATCTCGTTTGTGTGCACAACCTATTCTTGACCATATCCCATGGTCGAACAGCTAGGCTGCTCTTGTACAAGATTATTCTGAACAGGCACTATGGCCTTAGATGATGAAGAGGGACCGGTGTTGTAATTTTGGAATGGCCTAGTTGTAGTGAGCTGCCCCTGACCTTGATTATAATTCTGGAAAGGGGGTCTAGGGGCTTGACCATAATTCTAGTACCCTTGGTTTGGCCTGTTGCCTTGAGCTTGCTGCCTTTTAATGGCAAAAAGTTTGTTGGTCACTATCTGCAACATACTCTTAACCTCATGAAATTCACTTGATGGGACAGTGGCTAGTTTTTTGATGGCAGGCAGAGGAGCCAATGTGGGAGTAGGGGCCTAAATTGGAGGTGGCAGTTCTAGGAAAATTGGCATGTGGGGTTTAGGGGCTATTTTCCTAGCCTGTATTAAACAGTTCTCTGCTGCTATGGCTATGTCATAAGAAGCAGGCAATATATGCCCTCTAATAGATTGTATCATGACTGCAATGTCACTGTTTAATGCTTTCAAGTACTATAAAAAAGCATAGATGGGAGTCGGCCTTACCAGGATGGGAATCCTCTACCAGGTCTTCTGAAACCTTGTGTTAAAGTCCTGCATATATTCGTGCAGAGCCCTCTGTATGGTCGTCAACTTCTCGGCAAGCGAGAGGTCATCGCTTTTTTCCCCAAAATGGTCTGTTAGCTGAATACCAAGTTCATTCCAGGAATGGATTGAATTCACAGGGAAGGTCCCAAACCAGTCAAGAGCCTTGCCCTTAAGAGACAAAGCTAGCAATTTGACTACAAAAATTTTCCTCCATGATATTATGAATATTGGCGAGATTAGAAACGTTCTTGATGTGCTCAACGACTATAATGGGTCCCAATCCATCGAAAGAAGGTACATTTTTTAGAGCTGCCCCTGGAATTGGGTCGTACTGTGGAAGGTTCAAGGGGCTCTCACCACGAAAGGCTTCAAATGGCAAAGCCATAGCTGGGATGGGGCGTAACTGAGGCTCTGCTATAACTGTGTCTCTTATAACAGGTCTCAGAGGATGACTTGTTGGATAAGGATGAGTCTTCCTAAACCTTAATCTTTTAGCAAAATTTAGAGGTAGTTCAACAAATTCAAAAGGAATCATTTTTGAAGCAGACCTAGTGGTGACTTTAGGCATAAAAATTTAAGACACTGGTCTTAATATGGAAAATGAAGCTCTTACCATTGGAGTCGCAAGATGCTAGGAAATATTGAAATGGCTGTGACAAGACTAGCATCAATCCTGATATCTTACTGCAATATAAACTTGTAGTCCCACCGGACGTGCCAGAACTGTTGATGCTAGAAAGTGCACCTAGTGGCACGAAAACAAGTTCCTGCCCTCTCCTCGCAACATGGAAACTCCTCTCTCGCCTGTGGGATGACTAAGCAGGAGAGGAGAGTCTTTAGGTATGGGCTAGTTCCCTCTGATGTATCTTGTTTGTTTCAGACAATGCAAAAAATACATACAGGCCTATATATATATAGCTATATAAACTGGGGGGTGAAAAGAGAAGAAAGTGCAAGAAAACAAACTACTCTAAGGAGGTGATACACCAAAATAAAGGTGATCTTCTCACACCTACTCTCAGAATCGAACAAAGACCACAAACATACACTCAGACTCGGCAGGGAAACCAGGCTACAAGAAAATGGCAGGGAGGTTCTTATGAAAACGCAAGAACAGAGACTCACCAAGATGCTATGGAATACATACTGTAAATGACTTCCTCTGCTCTGTATCCCCAAAATGGAACTCTCCTCCTGTCAACTTTAGATAATGGCGCCTTGTGGATAACTGGTGTGTTGGTGCTGTAACTGTGAGAGCATTAAAGACAATGACTGGACACAACTCAAACACTCAGACATACACAGAAAATCCAACCAAGAAGAGGTGAAAAATAGTCTTTATAGATTCAGGTAGAAATTTTAGCAGGGCTACGCCTTACCAAAATTGCAAAAAGATGATTACAAAATGACAAGTATTAAATATATAAGGAAAGTCCAAGAGGCTCATTTGGCGCTCTTTTTTACAAATGGTTGTTCACGAAAAGAAACAAGCCGCTCAAAATATTAATGAGCTATCTGCTCTGCCTACTTTGAAGTTCGCATTTTTAAATAGCAAAACACGGTTTGTCCACCCATTAAATGAAAAATGAAGAAACCGATTACATTTCTTAGCTGCTGCGTCTTCTCATGATCAATTCATTGGCACTATTTCACTTGCCAGAGTCTCTTCTTCAAATTGGCACCACTTGGACTTAACTGTTTGCTTATTTCATGCGCGTCCTCTTGTCTTTTATCAAATTTGTCTCTATCTAATATACAATAACAACATATATAAGAAGTCATATCTTGAGGTATTACACTTGGTGGTCCAAACCTCACTCTTGAAACTGAATACTAGGGTGGTTTGGGCTAGTGCTCCTAGAAAATCCTCTTATTTCATACCCATTCAATATAAAATTGAATATATCCACATTGGGTGGAGGACAATGTGTATAGAATAAATTAATCTAATCGAGACCTCTTTGTTCTCCAATTGGGGGGCACAATGATAGTAACAACACATGGTGAGGGGAGGGAAGAAGGTAGTGGATGCTCAAGATGTATTTATGGTAGAAAGGGAGGTTTAATGACATGAAAAAATTCATACAGGGATGAACACCACCATCAAGAAGGAAGGTCCTAGTGGTTAGGAGGGAGAGGTGGGTTAGTGCTCAATTTAGCCTCTATTGAGACAACAAACCTAGCTTTTGAGGGGTAGATGGAAAGACCATTTTTTAGTAGCATCATCGTTCAGCCTCCCAGGAATGAACTTTCGACAGGTCGCTGCATTCTAGACTCCTTGGCAATACTTTCTAGGCTAGAAACAAGGCTATTTTATTCACTAGATTTGACGCTCAACTGGCCGTCAGGCTTTGAAAAACAATAGACATTCCATCCTGCTAAAATTGACGGCTTCCCGAGCGTCATCGCTTGAGATTCGACAGCTAAATCATTTCGCTAAATTTGACGTCCGCTGGGACGTCATCGGGTCCTGCTAAAGTGTCATCGGGTCCACGTGGCATCTTCTTGGTGCTTCTTCTATCTTGAAAATTCTCCAGCAATTGTCCCTTTGAAAAGTACTTGGACTCGGCCAGAAGTCCCTTTATTGCTTTGAACTGCCCTTCCGCGAAGGTTCAACATGTTTACATTGAAATACTTGAACCAAACAGTGAACCCTTTGAACTTGAACCAAGAAACCAAACTCGAAATTGAACCTTTGCACCATGAAATGGAGAATGTTGAACCTGAACAACTTGCAATATAACTGGCATGAACAGCAAGGGAAGAAGGGGACCAAAATTTTACCTGCAGGCAAAATTTGGTCATGTTGACACTGGAAAGTGCACTCAGTGGCAGGAAAACAAGTTCCTGCCCTCTCCTCACAACATGGAAACTCCTCTCTCACCTGTGGGATGGTGAAGCAAGAGAGGAGAGTCTCTAGGTATGGGCTAGTTCCCTCTGATGTATCTTGTTTGTTTCAGACAATGCAAAAAATACATACAGGCCTATATATATATATATATATATATATATATATATATATATATATATATATATATATATATATATAAACTGGGGGGTGAAAAGGGAAGAAAGTGCAAGAAAACAAACTACTCTAAAGAGGTGATACACCAAAATAAAGGTGATCTTCTCACACCTACTCTCAGAATCGAACAAAGACCACAAACATACACTCAAACTCGGCAGGGAAACCAGGCTACAAGAAAATGGCAGGGAGGTTCTTATGAAAACACAGGAACAGAGACTCACCAAGATGCTACGGAATACATACTGTAAATGAATTCCTCTACTCTGTATCCCCAAAATGGAACTCTCCTCCTGTCAACTGCAGATAATGGCACTTTATGGATAACTGGTGTGTTGGTGCTGGAATTGTGAGAGCATTAAAGACAATGACTGGACACAACTCAAACACTCAGACTTACACAAAAAATCCGACCAAGAAGAGATGAAAAATAGTCTTTATAGATTCAGGTAGAAATTTTAGCAGGGCTGCACCTTACCAAAATTGCAAAAAGATGATTACAAAATGACAAGTATCAAATATATAAGGAAAGTCCAAGAGGCTCATTTGGTGCTCTTTTTTACAAATGGTTGTTCATGAAAAGAAACAAGCCGCTCAAAATATTAATGAGCTATTTGCTCTGCTTGCTTTGAAGTTCGCATTTTTAAATGGCAAAATGCGGTTTGTCCACCCATTAAATGAAAAATGAAGAAACCGGTTACATTTCTTAGCTACTACGTCTTCTCATGATCAATTCGCTGGCACTATTTCACCTGCCAGAGTCTCTTCTTCAAATTGGCGCTACTTGGACTTAACTATTTGCTTATTCCGTGTGCGTCCTCTTGTCTTTTATCGAATTTGTCTCTATCTAACTTGTTCGGCCTCCCAGGAATGAACTTTCGGCATGTCGCTACATTCTGGACTCCTTGGAAATACTTTCTTGGCTGGAAACAAGGCTATTTTATTTGCTAGATTTGACGCTCAACTAGCCGTCAAGATTTGAAAAACAACAGACATTCCATCCTACTAAAATTGATGGCTTCCTGAGCGTCATCGCTTGAGATCCGATGGCTAAACCGTTTTGCTAAATTTTACATCTGCTAGGACGTCATCGTGTCCTGCTAAAGTGTCATCGGGTCCACGTGGCATCTTCTCGGCGCTTCTTCTATCTTGAAAATTCTCCAGCAACTGTCCCTTTGAAAAGTCCTTGGACTCGGCCGGAAGTCCCTTTATTGCTTTGAACTACCCTTCCACGAAGGTTCAACATGTTTACATTGAAATACTTGAACTGAACAGTGAACCTATTGAACTTGAACCAAGAAACCGAACTCGAAATTGAACCTTTGCACCATGAAATGGAGAATGTTGAACCTGAACAACCTGCAATATAACTGGCATGAACAACAAGGGAAGAAGGGGACCAAAATTTTACCTGCAGGCAAAATTTGGTCAACAATATCAGAGTCCAAATGGAAGCAAATAGAGAGAATCCAAAAGCACATGATCACCAGCAAGTTCAGGCTAAAAGTTTTAACTTCGTATGAGATTTTGTTAGTTGAAATAAGGATTGTTCTGATGGAATCCATGGCAATTATGTGTATCCTAAGATATCTCAAAATAATTGAGCAGATGAAAATAAGTAGTTGTCCTAAGGTAGTTTTCAGTTAGGTGTCTAGCAAAAGAAAGAAGTCTTGGATGAAGCAAAACAACAAGTGGATGATCAAGTGGAATAAATTTTTGATTATTTGTCCTACTAATAGTAAAGATATAAATGCTTTTGTCATAGATAAATTCTACAAGATTATGTGGGGTGGTATTCTAGGGAGAAACATGAATTATTACCTTGAGGTGTTCAACTTCACATGTGATCATCAACAAAAATCTTAAATTGGGGTGAATATCCCTTGGAGAGCTAAGATTTTGATTGCTCAGCTTAAAACTAATTTCCATTAGCTTCGATGTGAAATGGGAAGGTTGAAAAGGCCTAAAGAAACTTGGGAAGAGAGAGTATGTGAATTATGCAATGCACAGGCAGTTGAATCTGAAAAGCACTTTATTTTAGATTGTGACACTTACATAGACATCAGGGTAAAATATACAGACTTCTTGACAACAACTTCTTGGCATGGTTTATTTATAAAGGGGTCTTTGGAAAAAGTTGGAGAGCTTATTCTATCTTTCAATAAAAAAAGACATACAAGGTGGAAGCAAATATGACTAGGTTGGTTGTCTTATAGGCCATTTATTTAGCCTCATGGATGTTAAAAAATCTTGTTCTTCTTTTTCTTCTATTTATTATGGAATTTGTTTTACAGTTAAATCTCCTACATCACTAAAACTTGTTAATGATAAGGAAATTGAAATTTGTTGGGAAAATAGTGTAAATATTTTGAGAAGTGATTTTGTCACAATAATATTAAAAGAAAGTTGAGAGAAAATCATATAATTAAATATAAAAATGGATTATTTAAAAGATTGATTTATATTATTTATATTGAAATATTTATTATTTATATTGAAACACATATTATTCATTTTATGAGGTATATTCTTAATTTAGAGTTTGAATTTGGACATCTTTTAACACATATAAGATTGTATATATATATATATATATGAAAATTTTTGGATATATTTTTTAAATATAAAAAGTATTTCAACTCTATTATTATCATTAATGTTATTAATAAAGTAAGTATTATAAATACATAGTATTTGGAGGAGCATTAACATTATTGTGAGATATTATTTTATTTTCAAATAAAATTTAGTATTAATTAAAAGGATTTCAAAAAAAATCAATAAAATTGTAATTAAATCTATCACTTCATTTAATAAGAGTCTCATATCAAATAAAATTAGATGGTATAAGATGGAAATATATGTAAAACATAAAATACCTTATTATTTTTATGATAATACAAACACAAAAATCTATGTTTATAAATCACTTACGAGGGCTAGCGTTAATGATTGATTAAAAAAATAGAAAAATATTGAGAAAAATTGTATCTATCACAAAAGAAGCAATATTTAACCTTAAGATGAAGGAACAACACATCAAAGGTTTATAAAAGCTTGGAAAAATTAGAACCACCACAATGGAAGCAAGATCAAATCTTAAGGGGTGTCAGAGAGAACATATTCACCAATTTTTTTTATGGAAACGTAGCTTGACATAAAAGTGCAATACATTTATCCATAAATAGATGCAACTAGATCTAACCAAATTTACCCTGATAAATTAATAAAATCAAACCTAATTGCATAAATGGATATTATACAATAACTAAAATGTATAGAGAGGAGGTTCTCATAATAATATTGAATTGTCATAAATTTTGAGACATTCAAGAGAAACAAATAGTTGGAAACAAGTTCAAAAAAATGTTGAACAAAACTTATAAAACTTAGAGCAAATAGAGAACTTTTCCAAGATGACCAAAAATGTAGGACTCCTTTAGTGCCCTTGCCAAAACCATACCACTACATTATATAATTTATATTCTAAAACCCTTACTTTTTTTCCTAAAATTCTATTCAAAATTTTAAGAAATTGATCTAATTTATTAAAACCCTAATCTCTCATCAAAGGTCGATAAAAAATAATGGATACATAAAAGGAACCTGCTATCCCTCCAATCATACCCTTATTCTAAAAAAAAAGAAGATAGCACTCGATACACTTCAAAAAGAAATTAATGAATTTAAGCCCTAATTCCTATATGAATTTTACTAAAAATGAAGACTTCCTTTATCAAATTCTTCTCTAAATTTTCAAACTCTTCCCTTTAATAAAATTTTATTCTATCTTTCAATATTTTTGTATTACTCTTGGTGTTCACTTATCACTTTCTTATCTTAAATGCACTAACATACTTTTGTATTTATAGAATTATCAAATTCAAATTAGGACCTATTGGTGAGGAAGTTAACACACAAGAAGTGAGAAAGGTTAATAAAATAGAAACACTAAATACTAAAAACCAAAAACAAGGGCTAAAAGGGTTCACAAAAAAGGGCGCAAGATGAAAGTTAAGAACTTCATTTTGAGAGTCTGTAGGTGGCAGAGGAAAGTGTTTGATGCATACAACGTCAAAACAATGTGCTTTTATGGTGATTGGTGTTTATATGGGAGCCATATTTTTACATTATTTTAGTACAAGTTTGTTTGGATGATGACTTTTAAAATAAAAATTAGATGTTATAATATTACCTTTAGATATGTCATTTCTACAATAATATTAGGGCATTAAATAATTTAAAGAAAAAATATTTTATTATTATTATTATTAAATATCAAAAATTCCTTTCATAAAATGAAATTTAAGGTTGAAAAAAAAAATGAGTCCAAGTCCCACTAAACACCAATGGCTCAGCCTATATGAATACTCATCTTCTCTATTCAATACACGGTGAACAAATCTTCTTTGCTGGTACTTCCACGGTGAACAAATCTTCCGTGCTGGTACTTCATTTCTTTAACCCAGAGATTCTGGCTTTTTCTCTACATGTTTCAGAGCGGATCTGGGTTAACCATAAGTTCAGTATTGTGATTTTTTTTTTCAACCTGCTGTGTGGCTGCTTAGTGGTTGACGGCGTCAAGGGCTTTGTTGCAGATCTGGTTACGCGGAGCTCCTTTCTGAATAAGTCGTTGCACTTAAAGTCGAAAAGCAGTAGCTTTTCGTTGAAGTCTGTGGGAGCGCTCTTCAAAATAACCCGCCACCACCGCTGCCGCTGCCGTAAAGGGTGTGGATCCAACTTGTACGCCGCATAGGGGTTTTTTCCCTTCTCATACGGCACCTCTGGAGATACTGGGTTTTTTTGGCAGGGCCAAGCGCTGTGTGAAACCGCCGCCGCCACTGCCGTAGCAGGCTAAAGAAATTATAATGTGCAGACAGGGCGTTTTTGCCAGGGCTAAGTGTTTTATTTTTTCGAGTTTAATTTATTGGGAATGATTTCCTACTATTTCTATAAAATGCCATTTTTCGTTTCATATTGTTTATATTTACGCACTAACAATATAAACTGTCAAAATTCAGGGGGTCAAGGGGGTGTTCTTGTGTCACGTGCACTTCTGCATTTCGCATTTCTCTTCCACACATTTAATTTTTGCAACAAACAACTTTTAAGAATGGATTCAAATCAAACTATTACATCTTCAATACCTTTCAATTTTCATGATTGGAAACGTAATGTTACACTTGTGCTTAAAAACAAAGGGTTTCATAAGGTAACAATGGGTGATGAACAAGAATCTATTGCTGATGAAGCTAAAGAAAAATGGTTTAACAAATGTGATCAAGCCTTCGGGTTTCTATGTCTTAATCTGTCTCTAGAACTCTTATTTCATTAGAATCCTTGAAAACACCTAATGAAGTTTGGAGTGCTTAGAACAAACTTTTTGGGAAGGTAGATGAAATGAAAGCACATGAGTTAGAAAATGAACTTATTAGTTTGAATCCTAGTTCATTTGACACCCTATTGGATTACTTCACTAAGTTCAAGTCATTAAGATTACAGTTGAAAGAATTGGGAATAGAGAAAAAGGATTATCAACTTATTCTTTTTACTCTCTCCAAACTAGGTCTTGACTATTTTGTGTTTGTATCTACCTTCTGCTCCACCAAGAGAGTTCTTGGAGCCACATGGACCATACCATCTCTAAATGACTTTATTGTCGACTTGACTAGGGAGCCAGATAAGTTAATACAAAAGTCTACAAATCCTCAAGCGGTAATTGATGGAAATGGTAAACAACAATAGGATTCAAACAATAAAGGAAAGAAGCAACACACTCAGAAGGACAAGGAGACCAAGAAAAATCAGAAAAATGAATCCTACAAATCTAACATTGAAACTTCTTCTCATCAAGGGAAACATAAGAAAGAAAAAAGTTATGTGTACCTATTTCAAGAAACTTGGTCACAATGAGCACAAATGTATGAAGAAACAGATCGACCACATGACACATATTAAAAAGAATAACATATAGTTCCCTGAATCTATCAAAGAGTCCTCATCAAACCAAGAAACTTTTAAGGTAAAGGAAAAAGAGAAATCCAAGGGCAAGGCTTTAGTTACCATAACATCTTCAACCTCTTCATCTTGGATTATTGACTGTAGTGCACCACATCACATGGGTTCTTCGTAGGTTGAGTTTTCTTCCTTAGAGCCTTATAGCATGTCTTCTATGTCTTTGGGTGATGACACTCCAATAACAGTTGCAGGGAGAGGGTCTGTTGAAGTTGCAGGTGGAACATTCACAAATGTTCTAAGTGTGCCTTCTCTTTCAGCTAATATCCTATCAGTATACTTGATTACCCACATAGGAAAAGGCATGAGAGTTTCCTTCTCTCCAAATTCAGTTGAGGTTAGAGAATTGCATAGCAATAATTTAGAAGCTGTGGGAAGGGCAAATCACCAAACCAAGTTATACACCTCACATTTTGCACTTGATATTTTTCCAACAGCATTGCTTACACATACATATGGAGTAAACAAATTATGGCATGAGCATTTCAGCCACCTTAACTGCCGCTACCTTGAGCAACTAAGTTGGCAGGATATGGTCACAGGGTTGCCTGGAGTTAGATTCTCTAAAGGTTTTTGTGAGGGTTGTACCCTTAAAAAGCACCCTGAAGAAAAAATTGACAAAATAAAATCTTGAAGGGATACACAAGTCTTAGAACTTGTTCACAATGATGTATCAGGGGCTTTTCCCTATCATTCTTTAACCAAGGCTAGGTATTCCTCACCTTCATAGATGACTTCTCTAGATTCACATGGTTTACTTCCTTTGGCATAAATTTGAAGTCTTCGATAACTTTCGAGACTTTAATGCACTTTCTGAAAAAACAATCAAGAAATGTCATCAAAGTTCTTCAAACAGATAATGGAGGTGAGTATGTCTACAACAGGTTTGAGCAATTTTTTACATCAAAGGGGATAAACTTGTAGTAGACAGTTCCTTACACTCCCCAAAAAAATGATGTTGTTGAATGTAAGAATAGATCCTTGAAAGAAATGGATAATTGTATGATACACTCTAAAGACCTTACACCACAGTACTAGGTAGAAGCAATCAACTGTGTTTGTTACATTTATAACAGGGTTCCTCATAAAGCTTTGAAGGGTATCACTCCTTTTGAAACATGGACAAGTAGGAAACCATTAGTTGAGTACTTCAAGGTTTTTGGATCATAAAACCATGACATGAATATTAAATAAGAAATGTAAGGAAATGGATCCTCAATCCAAACCTTGCATCTTTGTAGGTTATCCAAATGGTTTGAAAGGTTATAGCCTACTCCACACAACCATAAATGAGTTGTTCATTAAAATAAGTGTTAAGTTTTAAGATAGTCATATTGACTCCAAAATCAACATTTCTCCTCATATTATGGACTCACTTGACTTTGCTGATTCTTTCGAAGATTAAAATCATCCATAATAGATTCTTGAGGTAGTGTCTTCTTATTTGACTTATGATAGTGATGGGGATTCATCCTCATCCTTTTCTGGGATTGCTTTGGAGGTTCATTTTTAAGCACCTAAATCACCCAAATCTCATCCTTCTTGGGATAGATAGACACTTTAGAGTGCAAGTACTTGGTTAGGGGATCCAACAGATAGGATACATACACAGTCAGACTATCAAAATGGGCCATATGCTTATTTTTCCTCAACCTCTAATCCACAAACATTTTAAGAGGCTTTAGGGATACCTGAGTGGGATATTGTTATGTATGAGGAATATGATTCCTTAATGAGAAATCACACTTGGGATTTGACACCACTTCCTAAGGGAAGGAAGATGGTTTGATGTAGGTGGACATATCAAACCAAGTTTATAGTAGATGGGTCAATTTTTAAATACAAGGAAAATTTGGTTGCCAAGTGGTTTTCAAAAGTTACTAACATTGATTACATACAGACCTTTGCACCTATGGCCAAGATGACTTTGTTCCAAATTAATCTTGCTATTACCATAATACATGGTTTGGATGTACACCAAATGGATGTAAAGAGTGTTTTTTTTCATGGAGACCTTGAGGAAGAGATCTACATAGAGCAACCATTAGGTTTTGTTCAAGATTCATCCTTAGTTTGTAGACTTAAGAAAATTATTTATGGACTCAAGTATTCCCCTTGATCTTAGTACACCAAAATTAGTTCCTTCCTCTTAGCTTCAGGTTTCACATGGTGTCATTCAATACTTAATGTGTATCTCTTATAGAGGGATGATTCACTATTAATACTGGCACTTTATGTTGATGTTCTTTTGATCATAAAAAGCACTTCATCTACCATTATAACCATAAATTTAGATCTTTGAGATAGATTTGACAAGAAAGACTTGTGTTGATTGCATTACTTCCTTGGTATTGAAATTTCATAGTCTAATTCAGGTGTCACTCTTACACAACCCAAGTATAGTCTTGATTTACTTAATCAATTTCACATGATTGATTACAATCCATATTAGACTCCATTTCTATCTAGATTCCATCTTGAGGCTGATTATACTATACCACTAGTTGATGTAACCTTGTATCACCAACTTGTTGGTAGTCTCATCTATTTAACTCACCCTAGGCATGGCATCTCATATGTTATGAGCATTATTTTGAGAATCATGTAGGAACCTCATGAGTTATACTTTAAAAAGCTATGAGGATTTTTCACTACCTTTAGGGTAATCTCGAACTTGGGATTCATTACATATTTGCCATGGAGGTTGACTTGGTTGGATTCATAGATGCAGATTGGGCATGCAATATTGAGAATTTTGAGTTCACCTCAATTTATAGTTTCTCATTAGGTTATGGTCCTATTAATTGATCTAGCAAAAATTAGAATGTTATTGCTTTATCATCTATAGAGGTAGAGTACATGGGAGTTGTTAAAATTACTACTAAGGCTATTTGGCTTTAGGGGATTCTTACTGAGTTTGGCATTTCATTCAGGCAGCCCACAATCATCTATTATGACAACTAGAGCACCATTTAGATATGTAGGGAATCTGGTCTAGCATCATGGAACCAAACACAAAAAAATTCACATGCATTACATTCAAGAGTTTATTCATGGTCAAATCATCGACTTAGTTTTTTGTCATTCTTCAGAGCAGGTTGCAGATATCATCACCAAACCTTTTATTGAGGTAAAATCTATTCATCTACGAGCTCTTCTTGGTGTGCGATCTACTACAACTATGACATCATCTTTGGGGGGGATAGATTCTAGTTCTCCTCTCTTTATTTTTATCTCTTTTTGGAAGGGAGTTTTTTCCCACTAGGTTTTCTTCCTTTCTCCACCTTTTGAGAGATTGTTTTGTATTTGGGTACCTTATCAGGCCTAGTTACTGGGACCAGGTTACTTTTTTTCTACCCAAGCTATGATTAAAGGGGGGTGTTAGTGTATTACATCAAGTATTACTTCACTTGGATTTAAGTGTTTCACATAAATTTTAATTTATTTATGAGAAGAAAGTTGTACAACTTAAAAGAAGGGTGAGGTTAGTAGAACCTAGATTTGGTTTTGCGCTTCATGATCCAGATGAATGTAGATACTCCTTTTTGGCTTGGGAGAAATGACCTGCAGATAAGAAAACACTAAAGAAATGGTTGATTAGTTAGATAGTAGGGTGGATTTCCTAGCAAGCTAGATTCAAGAAGCACAAGCTTCCTTAGAGGCTATCAATCCATACTTTCAAATAATCAAGTTCTTAAAATGAAAAATAAATTGCTTGCATGAATAACAAAAGATACTAAAATCAAATACAAGAAGTCTTTGAAATAGATGAATTTTCATAATTATATCAATAAATGATTAAATATTAATGCTAAACAAACCAGATATGGTTAAAAAAATATGGTGATATTCTGTGATCAGATAGAAAGTCAAAAAGTGGGATTTGGTTGGGGTTTGATAGGTGGAATTGACTTATTGTTAGAATTATCGCACAGTGACCATTAATGGTAGGGTGAGCCATCGATAGTTAGGTAACCATCAATGATTGGGTGATCATCAGTGGTCAAGGGCAAACCGTCGGTGGTTAAGTGACTGCTGATGGTTACTATCAGATTTAGCTTTTGTAAGGGTAGATCTGGTTGGGAAGGTGGCTAAGTGATTCTAAGAGGTGGGTTTAGGCTGAAGGCTAGTTATAAAATAGAGAGGATTATTCAGGGTTGTTTGGTTTAGAGGTTTGGTTAGGAGAGAAACAAAAGAACTAATTACTGAAACATATACTTAGCTTTTTTATTGTTGATTTGAAGGATGTTGAGGTATGTGGCTAAAAACTCATTATGGAGCCTAAAATAATTTTGGCAGAGTGTTAGTGTCTTGGCTATGATTGATGAATTGCAGCACTTGTGCTCTCTATTATGCTCATCGAAAACTTTCCTAGATTCATTAGAAGAAGAATTGCAAAAGAAATTCTGATACAAGAAGCTCTGATAATTACTGATCCTGATGGTTATTGATCCTCCCTTTCACCTCATCTTCCTCTCTTTATATAGAAGGAAGGGAGAGGTAAAATAATAGGTTCAACAAGAGGTTTAACATGGTGTCTAATTTTAGTCTTAACATGCATAATTATATGAGTGACTAAGAATAAAAATCAAGGTGTAGTTGAGCTTGAGTTAGCCCTTAAGGTGGTTAAAGGTTAATCATCGACAATCGAGCTAACCGTCAATGGTTAGGATTCGATCATTGGTGATCGATAGGATAAGGTTAGAATGGTCAAAGTTAGTCATTTTGACTTAGGTTTATGGGGTAATGGTCAGGAAGTGGTCTCAAGATGGTCTAAAGGTTAGTGTGACATCTAGAACTATAATTCATAGTATTCTAGTGTCTACATTTTGCCCTTTTTTGTTACGTAGTTTGTGTCAACAAGCTACAAAACAAAAATGGATCACAAGTCAAAAGTTGGATTACCCTAAGCATGGAAGGAGGTGTTCCCCCTCAAATTGGGAATAGATGAGGTGAAATAGAATCAGATGCAGGTTTGACAAGTGGGTAAGTGGGTGATAATGTTGGTTGGAATGTTTGGGCACTAAATCCCAAACACGCACATAAAGTGCAACTAAATACGATATCACATATCGCACATAGACTATACTGCCATAGGTGAGTAAAATTAAGGTTGGCACTAGAAGGACAAGTAACAAGTAGACCAAGTGACTACATTTATACGTGATGGTTAGGTTGCACTCATAAACTCAAGTCTTCTAGGCAAGGTTAATATATTTGTAGGTATCCAAGATAGGAAGTGATCCTCGGAAGACATAATTGGTTCGGTGTGAAAAAGTGTTGTGGGTTCAAGTTATTCAAGATGGCAATGTAGTTGTAGTGGTCAAAGTGACCAAGGCAAGGTCATCGCAAAACATGCAAAAGTTGGGCCAAAATGACCAATTTTGAGGTTGAGGTGGTTGATTTGCTTGGTGGAGTAGTTAATCTCCATTGGAAATATTTTGAGCATGGTTAGAAATGATAAGTTAGGCTGGAAATTTTTTTAAGGAGGTCGACCGTCAACGGTCAGGGTCGACCATCAATGATTGCCTAATGACTATCAGTGATTGGACATCAGCCCTAAAAGGGTGAGGTTAAAAGTCCACCAAGGGTTTTATTTGTTCATTTAAACATCGCAACTCACATCACTTATCTCTTGATAGGTGTCAAAACACAACAATGGTTGGAGTTATTGTTAATGATTGAGTGAGTGGAGTGATTCTTGGGTGATTGAGGGTGATTGGGTGTTGATCGAGGTTGAATGGTTGGAGATATTAAGATAGTTTAGCCTCATTCAGGACATCCCAAGGGAGTTCTCTAGGTATCGGAGGGAGGATGTAAAGTTCCCATTGCCTACCCCAGAGCTAGAGGATGCATTCATTGATCACAAAGAGTTGTTGATAAGGGCTAATATCAATGACGTAGGTGTCACTGGTGAGTATCCTACATGGTTATAGGCACATTATGATTTGGCCATTTTTGGAGGTGATAAGGGCCCATAGGATATGGATGTGGATGTAGAGGTGGGTGGTGGTGATCAAAGGGATGAGGATGCCCTGAATAGATAGACACTGATTGTTGAGATGGATCAGACATGGGTAGCACTAGCTGTAACACAAGCATCCTTAACAATAGTTACCCCAAGAGAGGGACATGGCATAGGGACAGGTGGCCATACTGACTAGGGAGAGGGATCAGGCTAGGGCACAACTAGCCATGGTTACTTAGGAGAGATATTTTCTTAGGTAGGAAGGAGGAGGAGGACTAACAACTATGAGACCACCAGGGACTATCTCAATGGTGAGATATGTAGTGATAGATGAGGAGCTCCATTACTATGAGGCCTTGGTTTTTAAATGTCTAATAGATGAGCCCAGATGGGGTGAGTATAGATTTGGGATCACTAGAGGTGATACCAATGCGACACCGGGCCAATGGGATGCATCTGCAGGTGGACAAGCAGGCTCAAGAGGGTAGGCTCTAGGAGGTAATGGTGCCGCAAGGGCTTAGACTGTTATGAGACATTTTATTTTTGATGTATCATATGATTTTGATACTAGCATGCAAGTTGATGTATCAAGATGCATTTTTTTTTGCAGACATGTACTTTATTATATATATGATCATTATTTTGATTATGATCTTATGAGATATAGATGTGATCATGGTGTATGGTTTGTGTTGATGTTTATGGATGTGATGTTGTTTATGATGATTATTTTCATATGATTAGCATGTTATGGTTTATGTGTACTCACCCAACTAGGCATGTGATGTTATGGCTATTTAATTTGTGTTCATGATGATGTTGATATTGATGGATGTTGTTTGTGATATGATAATGTTTATGCATTGTTGGACATGACTATGATGTCTGTGATTATTGTTATGGTTATGGATGACTATGAGGTAATTTATTTTCATGATATGGTTATGGGTTAATGGATCATAGTTCTATGGATGTGATAGATGGTAGGATGATTATGATGTTATGATTAGGTGATGGGATGTTCGTGATGTTATGATATGATGATGTTTGTTATGATGAGATGTTTTGCTATACATGTGGATAAATATTTTCTTTCTTACCTAGATAGGCATGTGATGGATAGAATATGTGGATGATATATGATTGCACAATTATAGACGTTTCATGATTAGATGGTATTGTTGGTTATTTAGATGAGATGATTGTGATGTGATGATGTTAGCTATGATTAGATACATTTTTGAGGTAGATTCACATGTGATGACTTATTGACTTATGATGTGATAAAAGGTAATGTTGTGATGATTAGTTATGATGGTAAAGATGTTCTTTTGATTAAAAACACTTAAATAAGGCAAAAGACATAATTGGTTTTTCAATGTTTTTAATGAACTGGAGTATGATGAGATAAAGGTGGTTGAATCTTGATAAACATAAAATAAGTTGGGTTAGAAAGATAAATTTGAGGGAGATAGGCTAATCAAGAGAAAAACATTATAATGAATGTATCAACAATTAGATACAAGAGAATAAGAAGAAGGCATGATGTGTCTTTTTTAGAAAAGACAAACAAAATGAAGTAGGATCATCTTATGAATAGAAGTCCTTCGAATGATTCACATTAACATTTGTTAGTTGGTTAAAAATTTTATCTTGAGCACATAATGTCAAGTAAGCTCACAATCCCTTGTTTATAAGTGTATAAAGGGGAGATGGATGAAAATGGAACCTTCTTGTGAGACTAGCATGCCTCTTCGGTAGGTTACCAAAAGAGCCAGTATAAACGAGTCCATGTCATATAAAGTGTAGATTGATCGATGTAGGAAGTCTACTTATAAAATCCAATTGTGGCTTTCAAAATTATTTTGCTTTTTTTTTTTGATAATGGATCTTTTGTTATTTTAATGCTTAGAGGGATGGGGGAAGTTGATCGATGTGGGAAACTTCCAATAAATTTCTATATTTTGGAAAATGCTTTACTCAACCATCCTTTGAAGAAGTGGTCTAAGTTTGTGAGCTTGGTTTAAGGCTTTTGATAGTTGTCCTTTAAGGGAGTAGTTTACCTTATATTGAGCAATTTTGATATGTTTTGGCAGTTGTCCTTCAAGGGAGTAGTCTGTGGATGCTTGGAATGACCCATCTTAGTTTTGGCTTTTTTGTAATTTTTTTATAGATTGTGATTTTTTTTTATTGATATGGATTTGATTAGATAGGCTCAAAAGGTTCACATTTATGAAGGCAAAACTAGAGCACAAGAAGATTGATGATGGGTAAAAGAGGTTTAAGTGATGACCATGGGAATCTATCCTATAAGAGGATGGAAATTACCATGAGGACTATGCCATGGGTAGAGTCATGGTACCCATTTTCAAGATTAGGCGAAGGCTATAACAGATAATCACATGATTCAACTTTAATCGGTTATCCTTAAAATAAAGGGATGCATGTGGGTGAAAATAAGGGATGAGCTGAAGTTAGACAAAAGGTGAATTCAATCATGTTTAACAAAAGTAAGGATGCAGGTGCAAAGTATTGAGGGGCTCAAGTTCTAGTTTTCCTTCGAGAGATCACAATTAGTAAGCTCCTGATCCATACTTGTGTGTTATGATATAAGGTCCAAGCCAATTGAAAGCGAACTTGCCCCACTTGCTTTTCTCAATATTAGTTACATGTTGATTTTCCTTTAGGATGATGTCTCTAATATTGAGTTCTCACACTTTTAGGTATTTGTTATAAGCGCATTAAATTAACTCTTGATGGACATAAAGATGGGTAAGCACGACTAAATGATGTTCATCAAGTAGTTCAAGTTGGGCTAAATGTTCTTGATGATAATCATTCTAAAAAATGAGATCTTGTAGGGATATGCAAAGAGAGGGAATTTGGACTTTGAGAGTCAAGATGACCTTGGATCTAAAAACTAGAGAGAAAAGGGTAGCACTCGTAGGGGTTCAAATGCTAGTAAGATATGCCCATAAGGAAAATGGGATGTGTAAATGCCAATCCCAACTAGATGTGTTAACCATTTTAGTTAGCATGTTGTTGAGAGTTTTGTTAGAAGATTTGACCTGTACATTTTCTTTTGGATGATAAGGTGATGAGAAACTTAATTTGATATTGAACGCATGACAAAGACCTTGGACTTGCTTTTTTTGAAATATTTGCCATTATTGGTGATAATTTTATGAGGAACACCAAAATGATAGATAATGTGATGGTTGATAAAGTCGACAATATTTTTGACTTTGGTTGAGATGAGAGGAATAGCCTCCACCCATTTAGTGAAATATGTAACAAAAGTAAGGATGTAGTGATGATAGAATGATGTCATTGTGAAGAATGGGGGTTGATTTCTCCAATAAGATCTAGACCCCATTATGAAAAAGGCCAAAAATCTTTGGATACTTGAAGAATATGGCTAGGTGCATGATGTAAATTAGCATGTTGTTGATATTTGACATATTTTTTCACATAATCATAGAAATCTTAGTTAAGGGTGGGCTAATAATAGCCAAGGCAAAGGATGGGTTTAGAGATAGTTAGGCCACTAAAGTATCCCCCACATATCCCATCATGTGTTTCTTTGATAGCATGAGAGGATTCGTGAATGTGTAGGCAACAGAAGATGAGAACATCAAAGCTACCTTTATAAAGAATTCCCCTATATGGTATAACGTGAGGTACTCTGGATAAACGCTCATCGAGCATTCCTAGATAGGTTGGAGGGGATGATGGAAATGTTGAGATAGTCAAAGGTCTACTAGTACCAAAATTCGGGTTGGGTTTCTTCCATATTAAAGATGGTAGGAGAGTCTAATTTGATATAAGAAGGATCGATAAGTTGATGGATAAAGATAGACAGCTTAGAGTCAGAGGGTGTAGATAGGATCTGGGAAGGGAGAGAAGCCATCATATTGACAAACTTATTTGTAGATTTTGGAGTGGTTTGGATATGGTAGTGTTCAAATTGTGCTAAGAGTACATCAGCTAGTTATTTGTATTGATGCAAAACATAATTCTTAGATTGATAATAGCCATTGATTTGATTGACCACAAGTTAAGAGTCACTAAAAATGTTGATCATATTAACTCCCAAGGATAATGTAGTTTGGAGACCTATCAATAGGGCTTCGTACTCATCCATATTATTGGTATATTTAAGACATAGCTTGAAGGATAAAGGAAGAGGTTCATTATGAAGGGGGATAAGGATGATGTCATCTCCCCCACCACGTTGACACTTTGATCCATCAAAGAACATGGTCACTTGATAGGTGAAGTTTTCTTGAGAGAGGGAAGTGTTGGACTCATCTAAAATTTTGAGAGGAGGAGGTCAATTATATGTTAATGGGGCTTCAACCAATTGGTCATTAATGACTTTCCCTTTAATTTACTTTTGATGGATTAATTTAAGGTCAAAATTAGCTAAAATCATGAGCCACTTGGCCATACATTGATTTGGTATGGGTTAGAGTGCATATACTTGAGTGGGTCAGTATTGGTTATGACATAGGTTTTGTGGTTGAGAAGGTAATTGTGAAGTTTTATGGCCAAAAAGACTAAAGTGAGGCAAAGTTTCTCGATATGGGTATATTGAGTCTCGTACTCTACAAGCATATGACTAATGTAGTAGAGGATTTTATCTTTATGCTACTCATCCCGATGAGCCAACATTGCCCCTTAGGAGTGGTCAGTGATAGAAATATAAAGGTAAAAAGGTTGATATTCCTTGGGAGGAATGAGAATAGGTGGAGACAGAAGGTACTCTTTAAGTGAATCAAAGACCTTTTGACAGTCATTATTCCATTGAAAAGAGACATCCTTCTTAAAAAGGTGGTGGAAAGGTTGGCATCGATCTGAGAATTGAGAGATAAAATGATGAATGGATTGGAGCTTCCCCTATAAGTTACAGAGTTGCTGGGAGGCATGTCAAGGATTGCTCTGATTTTGGTAAGATCAACTTCAATTCCCTTAAGGGAGATGATAAATTAAAGGAGCTTTCCTAACAAGACCCCAAAAATACACTTCTTAGGGTTAAGGCAGACATGGTAATAGATGAGTCACTCAAAGATAATCTTAAGATTGACCAAATGATATTTATGAAATTTGGATTTCCCAAAAAGGTCATCAACATAGTCTTCTACAATTTTGTGGATAAGGTCATGCAAGATGTAGGTCATAAAGTGTTGGTAGATTGCACCAGTGTTCTTCAGTCCAAAAGGCATGAACCTATAGAAAAAGGTTTCCCATGGGGTGATAAAGGAGGATTTGTGTTGATCTTCAAGGTAAATTAAGATCTAATTGTAACCTAAGACCCTATCCATAAGAGAGAACATCTCATGGCTGACTGTAATATCAACAAGCTAGTCAATGCTTGGTAAAGGAAAGTCATCCTTTGGGCAAGCAAGGTTAAGGTCATGAAAGTCCACACAAATGCAAAGTCCCCCTGTGGCTTTGGTGTTAGGTACGAAATTTGAGACTCATTAGGGATAATCAATGGGTTGGATGAAATTGACAGATAGGAGACATTGAAGCTCTTATTTGATGAGAAGGGCTATACGAGGGTGCATTCATCAAAGTTTTTGCCTAACTGGCTTGGCGTCATGATTGGTGACTATGTTATGGGTATCAATGGAGGGGTATATTCCTTACATGTCACTATTAGACCAAGCAAATGCTATGCTACAATCTTGCAAGAAGGAGTGAAAGTCTTGAAGCTCCTCAAAATTTAGTGATTGGCTGATTTTGATAATGCGTGGGCTATCCAGAGTACCCAAATTGATATCCATGATGGATTCATTCAACATGGTTGAAGTCTCAGGTAGAAGAGATTTGTGGATAGAGGAATCTTTTGCATTAAGATAGGTGAGAATAGAATCATCATCTTGACACTGAGTGGTATTAATGGTATGAGAGTCATATCCTACCATCTTAAGATTGGTTAGAAGAATGGTCATGATCAACCCCTCCTTTTGATAAGTCAGGGGTCTGAGGCTAATCATGTTGATGAAAAAAAATGTTAGGAGAGATGATGTAATGATCCTCATTTATCGATGGTGGAGTGGATGGCGAGGATGGGATTTCCTCATCAATGACGGTAATGGGAGGCAGGTTGGTTTTTTTTAGGTGGTGTGAAAATGAGGCCATGCTTTTCATGAGTTTTTTGGGTTTTGATTGGAAGCAAAGCATGTGGCCCGTGTTCATATCGACCTAGACCAAATCCATTCCAAGGACACCTATAGATATATGTCTTGGAAAACTCTGGTTTATCCAAATAAGAGAAACTAGAGGTGAATGGTTGAGGTGAAAAAGAGGTGGCAGAAGTGTCAAGGGGTTTATCAAGTCTCCCACAGATGAAATTGATTTGATAAGTTGAGGGCCCAAAAGGAATAATGGCTCCAATATTGGGGTCATAATCAGGTTGTTGGTTAGTATGCCCATACTCTTGAGGAGTAGGAAAAGTGTCTAGTGTCAAAAGGTGATACTCCCCCAATGAAAGAAGCTAGAAGGTTGATTCCAAAGGGTCCGTTATGGGGATTTGGGTGGAAGGGGTGGATGAACTAGTGGAATATTCATTGGTATAAAAAGATGGGGGTTTCATCTTTTACTAATGAAGGCTTGTTGGATGGAGTAAGGAGAACATCTTTGGGTTGGTACATCATGTTGCATGATGTAAAAGGACTCAAATTAGCTTGTATGGTAACAACTTGACCTTCATGTTCAAATTTGATACATCAGTATAGGGTAGATGACACACAACCCATGAAATGAATCCAAGGGCATCCCATCAAAATGTTGTACTGGAACTCACCTTTTACTATGTAGAAGAGCTCAAGAAGCATGTGAGGTCCTAAGTGAATGTGAAGGACAATAGTTCCTAAAGTTGTGGCCATGGTATCATTGAATGATCAAATCATCATTGAGGTTGCTGACATAATGTTCTCTAATTAATTGAGATGGTTGTATGCATGAGAGGAGATAATTTTGATGCTAGCTCCCCCATAAATCATAACCCTCTTGATGTGGTTTTGGTTGATGTATGTGGTAATGAAGAGGGGAGGAGTTGGATCATCTAGATGGATGGAGGGTATTTTTGAATCCTTAAAGGTAACAAGGTTGGAAAGTTGAAGAGATCTAACAAAGGCTGCTATAGGTTGTGGGTCTTCTGGTTGGATCTCTATATATTTTAAAGCCTCTATTATCATTTGGAGATGATGGGATGACATATTGATTATTTCATACAAACTCATCTTCACCAGTGTTTGGTGAAGTTATTTCAAAACTACTCATTAGATTGATTTAGATAGGTTGGATTGAGAGGGACCCAAGATAGACACCTTGGGTTTGGTTGAAGGTAAAGGTGTTTGGTGTTGGTTGGGTGATTTAGTGGTGTAAGAGGGATATGTCCATGGAATGGACACATTTGCCTTTCCCTTATCCTTTGGTTGAGCCTGTGATCATGTGACCACATGGATGATATGGATTTGGGAAAGGATCGGGCTAGATGATTGCTTCAGTTTTGCTTCACTCTGAGATGAGAGTAGGGAAGTAGGTAAGTGTTGGTTGATGGTTCTTGGTTCTTGGCTCAATGGTGGGATCATAAGAGGCTTTTCTGAGAATAAGTCATCCTCATGATATAATCAATTGATTAATACTTAGAGAGCTTTACAGTTCTCAGTATCATGCCCAGGTGTTCTATGGTATGAGCGTACTAACTTGTCATTATACTAAGATAGTTTATGACTATGTGGGTCAAATGGTTTGATAGGTGGCAAGTTTAAGTAAGATGCTTGTAATAACCTCTTAATGATGGTTGATTAAGACTTAGGCAAAGGTAGCAAAGGCATGGAGGTCTTAGGTTTGGTAGTTAAGGTGGAAACCCTTTTAGGAGTAGGTTTGATGGTAAGAGATTTAGGTGAAAAAACATTCTTGGTGGATGGTTTTGGTATGGATTGCTTAGGGGTGAAAGGTGTTGGGGTAGATGCCTAAGAATTAGGCAGTTTGGTCATAGAAGGTTTGGTGAAAATAGGTGAGGCTGAAAGTAGGAGTGTGGTGTAACCAAAAGTGGTGGTTGGATTTGGTTTTTGTCTGGGACGGTTGGTTTCCTTACTAAGGTAGAAGGCTGATGTCCTAAATAAAAGGTAAAGTGGAAAGGGGAGGCAAAGTTTTGGTTTGTGGAATTGTGGGTGGTTTCACCTTCTTTGTTGGCTTGGTTTGGAGTTTATTTTATGTGTTTGGTGAAGTTAATTCAAATTTCAATGAGGGGTGTGTAAGGTTCTAAATAGGGAATATACCAAGGTTTTTGGTGGGCTTGGATGGAATGGTAGAAGGTGACTATTTTGGTGGAGTTAGTTTGGATGTTTTAGTTATGGTTTGATTGGTAGAGGTTTTTAAATGTTTGATCAGGGTGATAGTGGGTCCAATAGTGGAAGTAGAAGGTTGGGATGATAGTGGCATGGTTGGAGGCTCTTGCTTGGTTGGGTAAGAAAGCCAAAGACGGTGCCAAAATGTAGCATGATTTGCATTGGGTTGGGATAAGTACTCCAAGTTTTGAACCAATATAAAAAAGGTCTTATATATGGTTTTGATCCCTTTGATATTGATCTCAAAGGTTAAACCCGTGGGTGGAGAGAAAGAAGTGATTACCTCATCCTTTTCCTCAATCAAAGGATCCAAGGTTTGGGAAGATGAGTCTCCTATGGGAGAGGTAGGCAGAGTGACTTGTTCTTTAGGGATGCTTTCCAAAGGACGAGTGGATTGATATATGATGAAGGAGAAGGATACGGTGATAATGACTACCTCTTTTGGTATGCCTTCCAAAGGATAGGTTGGTAGCTCAAATACCTTGATGAGTGGAGAAATGGGAATAGTTATTTCCTTGGTCTTATTTTTCAAAGGAATAGAGAGTGACTCCACTACCTCAATAAGTGGATGGGAAGGAAAGGTGGTTTCGTTTGATGGTTTCCTTAATAATGAGTTCACTAAGAACTACGTTAATGGTATGGACTTCATGGTTGTGAGAGGATTTTGCTCTCTTATTTTCATTGTTCACGGAAGGGGTATGGTTTGGAAATGGTTGTCTAAATATGTCAAGTGATTGATTTGGGGGTGTGTTGGGGTTGTCGAACACAAGTTCCCCCTTGTCGATGAGATTTTCGATGACATTTTTGAATGTATTATACCTACTAACGTCATGTCTAATGACATAGCGGAGGGCACACAATTTGTTCTCCTTATACCAACCAGGTACATGACGAGAGGAATTGATTTGTTATGGAGGTCTGATTAGTAGGAATTGTATGACATTCAATTTCAAAAAAAAATCCAAGACCAAAGCATATGACTCCCCTAGTGGAGTAAATTGCTTTTGGTTATTATAGTTTGGGTTTCTAGTGTTTTTATTAGAGGAACTGGAAGAGTTGGGTTGGTTGACAACCGATGGAAGAGTAGTTTTAAAGACAAATGCATTCACAATTCCTTTGTTTTTGGAGTTAGTGTTGGTTTGATTATTAGGTTTAGAGGAGGGATTATCATTTGATTTGAAGGTAGAATTCTTATTTATCAATTTCAACTTCCCCTCATCAATGCATTTGTTCTCTAATTTTTTGTACCATGGTGAAAGAGTCATCAAAGGTCTTGAAATTTTGAACCTATAAAGTGGAGGAAATGTGTTTGGTACAAGCCTGAGCAAAGAGTTCAATTAGCTCATATTGGGGCAAAGAGAAAGAGAGTTGATTTATCAAGCTTCTCCAATGGGCTACGAAGTCAGCTATGGATTCATCATCAAATTTCTGAATGGAGTAGAGATTGGTGATGGAAACTTTGTTAGAGATGTTTATGGAAAATTAATCTAAAAAAGTCTAAGCTAGTTAGGCAAAAGAAAAGAGGGAGTGTTTTTTAATAGAACTATACCAATCTAGTGCCATACTTGATAAAGACATGGGAAAGGTAAGGAGAAGGAGATCATCATCATAGGCAATCAAATAAAAATAATTCCTAAATGCTCTCAGATGTTGTTGAGGGTTTTCCTTGCTTTGAAATTTTGAAAATTTTAAAAGTTCCCATTGAGGAAGATAAGGTCGAATGGGGATGGATGGATGAATTGGTTCATTGAAAATTTGGTCTTATGATAAGAGGTTATGGGCACCATAAATAGATGACTCTAAAGTAATCATTTTGTCCATTAACATTTTAACAAGTTCTATTTGTGGTTGTGCACCCCCGTAGTTGTAGGGTAGATTATGTTGGGTTTGGGTAGGTGCAACATATCAAATAAATGGTGGGGTGTTGAAAAGTTGCCACATGTTGAATGGGGACAGAAGGATGAATTAGTTTATTGCAAATTTGGTTATAAGATAAGAGGTTATGGGCACCAGAAATAGATGACTTCAAAGTACTCATTTTTCCATTAATATTTTGACAAGGTTTGTTTGTGGTTGTGTACCCCCATAGTTGTAGGGTAGATTATGTTGGGTTTGGGTAGGTGCAACATATCGATAGCTGGTGGGGTTTGAGAAGCTGCCACATATTGGTATGTGGATATGGGTGGTTGGGATGATGCCACATATAAATACATGGAGATAGGTGGTTGGGTGGAAGGTAGAGATACATACCCTTGCGAGTTATGGACATAGCTCGGGTTTTGTGTAATGGGCATCTACTGGGGGACTGATGTAGGTTGGGTTTGAGGTATGTTTGGGTTGGTAGATAAAGGATAGTTGGTAACTTTGGTACTGATGGGTGGAAGGGTAGAAGGTATGGGGACCACCAAGCTCTAGAATGGAGTGGAGGTAGGTGGGTTGGAAACAAGAGGAATGGTGGTGACACTAGTAGAGAGTACTCCCATGGTAAACAGAGTACCAGTACCCAAAGGTTGGGTTACTCTTATACTAGAAGGAAATTGAGGCCAATTTGAGACCCTTCAACCTAACTACAAGAGCAAGATGTGATTTGTGGCTAAATTAGATAATAATCCACATATGAATTAATCCAATTAGTTAATTGGTGCAATTAGAGACGTGATTTGGGCCAAATTGAGCCCTATAAACCTAATTTATGGCTTAATCGATTGTATAGGATGCAACATATGGATTAATCTACCCTAATTTTATCATAAATGTAAAATGAAGGTAATTGAGGCCAATCTAAACTTTTTGAACCTAATGCAAGTATATGATGTGATTTGGGGCTAAATTAGCTCATATTTCTTGAAATATTGAGCCAATTATTCAATTATTATAATTAGTGATGCAAGTTAGATGAAATCAAACCCTGTGAACCTAATTTTGACTATATATTATATAATTTGGGGGTCAATCAACCCAAATATCATAAAAAAATGAAACTAAATCATCTACTAATTTAATCATGAAGGAAATTTGGGCCAATTTGAGCCCCTTCAACCTAACTGTAATAGTAGGATGTGATTTAGGGATAATTGATCTTTGATTATGTCACACGAATTGATCTAATTAATAAATTGGTGCAATTAGAGACATTATTTGGGCCAAGTTGAGCCTTGTAAACCTAATTTATTGCTCAATCAATTATATAGGATGCAAAAAATAGCTTACTGAACCCTAATTTTATAAAAAAATGTAAATACAAAGGTAATTGGGGCCAATATTAAACCCTTGAACCTAACTATGAGTATAAGATGTGATTTTTGGCTACATTAGCTCATATTTCTTGACATATTGATCCAATTAGTTAATTGCTACAATTAGTGATACAAGTTGGATGAAATTAAACCCTTTAAATCTAATTTTGACTATATAGGATGCAATTTGGGGGTCAATCGACCTCAATATCATAACAAAATAAAATAGTCCACCAATTCAATCATGAAGTAAATTAGGGCCAATTTGAGCCATTTTAACCTAATTGCAAGAGCAAGACGTGATTTGGGGCTAAATGAGCTTTGATTTTATCACATGAATTGATCTAATTAGTTAATTGTGAAATTAGAGACACAATTTGGGTCAAGCTAAGCCATATGAACCTAAATTATCTCTCAATCAATTGTATAGGATGCAACAAATGGCTTAATTGACCCTAAATTTATCATAAATGTAAATACCAAGTTAATAAGGGCCAATCTAAACCCCTTGAACCTAAATATGAGTATAAGATGTAATGTGTGGATAAATTAGCTCATATTTCCTGACATATTGATTCAATTAGTCAATTGTTATAATTAGTGATACAAGTTAGATGAAATTGAACCTTATGAACCTAATTTTGACTATATAAGAGGTAATTTAGGGGACAATCAACCTAAATGTCATAACACCTTAAAAAAATAGTCCACCAATTCAATCACAAAGGAAAATTGGGTCAATTTGAGCCCCTTCAACCTAAATATGATTATAACATGTGATTCAGGGCTCAATCAGCCCCAATGTTATCACAAATGCAATCACAGAGGTAATTAGAGCTAATTTGAACCCCTTGAACCTAACTGCAAGTCTATTATAGTATTTGGGGCTAATTTAACCATGTGTGAACCTAATTTCAACTATATAAGATGTGATTTTGACATCTATCAACCCCAATTACATCATATAATATTCTAATAACATAGTTATATCATATATAACTATATAGACATAACACATATGTGTTATAACATGTATGCATTATAACACGTACGCATTACTTACATAATAGATAAAAAACTTCCTCCAACATTTATTTTCAACCTCTTTTGAAATAATTATGTCCCCACTTACATTCTCTACATCATTATGCACCCTACATAGTTGAAGATAAAATGTATCAAGTAGTTTTTAGACCCCACCATCAAAAGCTATCAAGTTTGTCTAGTCATGGGTGATAAATCTCATTCAAACAAGAAGGAAAAAATTAAGCACAAAACACCATAGAAATTACAAGTATTGAGAGAAAAACAAAGGGTATGAATGCAAACATTTCACTCAAGATAAGGTATAAATAATATCCCTAATTAACCAAATATTGTAAACAATGATGAACTAAACAATGATGATGGATGTTTACCTAAAAGTCCAAATTATGTTACATGTCCACATTCAAAGTATGAAGTTTTTAATTTTGTTGATGATGAATTTATGCATGATGATTTAACCACTAACAATGAATAAAACTGCATGGAAACATAGAATGATGAAAGTAACAATAAATAAAATCTCATAGAAACACTAAATAGTTAAATTAACAATAAATAAATAAACTAGTAGTGAACATAACAATATGGAAACACAATTTGAACAAATTATACCATTAGTAGCACCTCCAAGGATTTTGCATGGAAAATGCAAGTACTTAATTGAAGTTGATGAAAATATTTTGAAACCAATGCGTAATAACATGTTTGACCACCATTCAAGAAGAATAGCTAAAATAATTTGGGATAATTTCTTTGAAAATTTAGAATTTGATAGTCAAAATTATCAATTGTTTATTTCATTGATGAAATTAATTAAGACGAGGCCAATAATGTATACCCTAGGACTAAGAACATCTAACATGGATGGTGAAAATAAGGAAATTATTAAAAATTTGCATGATGCATATCATATTTTAGGCATGAAGAGACACAAAAAAGATTGTAATGTTTCCCAACACACAATTAGAAATTATGTAGTAAATGGTCAAACATGGAGAAAATGTTTGGTTTCAAAAACTAGTCAAACACTGAACATAAATAAAAAATGGTAATGAAATCGATTTGGAAATGTAAAATACTTTATGATGCCAATATAAATGAGATATGGGCATTCTCTGATAGACTTAGATCTTTGTGATAAATTAGAGAGATTAGACATGCACATGTAGGTTATTTTGATTTGTGAAAATGACTTATAATTTTTTATTTACGTGTGTCTTAAGTTTGCATAAAAACTACAGTTTTCTTATATTAGGAAGTGCATTATTGAGGCCAAAACGGGTACTTTTTCTCTTGATTGGACATGATTGAAGGCCAATAACCTGATCCTAGATGTTATCTACCACCCTCAATGTGTTTTTAGTGCCATTTTTTAGCCATAAAGCACCAAAGGTGGAGATTTCCATTGTCACTTCAACATTGACTACAATTGTTGTTAGTGTTTCCATGCCCCTAAATGGTTATAAAAACATGCCTTTGGGTGTATTTGGAAGTCATGGTCATGGGAGCATGGGTCATTTCCTTATCTAGACATGTTGGAAGTAATGGATTTACATGTGAGGGTCCTAGAAGAAGAAATGTCAATTGGAAGACATGAACTTATCTCTTGAGTGCAAAAACATTACATTTCAGGGCTAATTACTATAGCCTCTACGACAAATGTGTCTCAAAGGTTATATTGACATGCTCCAAGATGAAATTAGAGGGCTTAGACACACATGTTGGATCTTTTAGTTTGTTTAAATAATTTACAATTTCCATTGTATGTGCATCTAAAGTTCACCTAAAAAACTATTTTTCTCATATTGGGAAGGGAGAACGGGTACTCTATCTATCGACCAAGCATGATCAAAGGATAATAACTAGGTACTATACATTATATACCACCCCTACATATTGGTAGTGCTAAGTTTTAGCCATGAATCACTGGAGGTGGAGATATCCAATCATCGCTTCAACGTTGACAATATTTGTTGATAGTGGTTTTGTGATCATAAATAGTTGTAAAAATATGAATCTGATTGGATTTGGGAGTCATGGTCATGGGACACGTGTCATTTTCCTATATATATATGTGTTAAAATTGATGGATTTGCATGTGGATCTTTGAAAGGTGAAAATCTCAATTGAAGGATAAGAACTTGTCTCTTGACTATAAAAAAGTTACATTTCAGGACTAATTGCTATGATGTCTACCACAAATTCATATCCAAGGTCCAATCTATGTGCTCTAGGGTGAAATTATAGGGCTTTGACATGTATGTGATGGTTCTTTTCATTCATGAAAATGACTTACATTTTATGTTTTACATGTGTCTGAAGTTTGCCTAAAAAATATAAATTTTTTGTATTGGGAATGGAGTTCTTGATGTCAAAATGAGTATTCCGTCTCTTGAACGGGCATTATCATAGGCTAAGAGCTTGGTCCTAGATGTTGTCTACCACCCCTAATATGTTTGGAGTGTCATTTTCTAGCCACAAAGCACCAGAGGTGGAGATCTCCAACTATCACTTCAACATTGACAACATTTGTTGTCAGTGTTTCTATACAACTGAACAGTTTTAAAAATATGCATCTAGGTGGATTCCCTAATTTAAGGGAATTCATTATATAAATCAAATGTCTAATCATCATGTACAAATTGAATGTTAAACACCACAATTTTGGTATTCATATTTATTATGTGTTGAGCAATGAAAACAACTGGTGGAAGGCACAAGTATGAAATCTTTATTATTTGTTAGGTTTAAGAATCATAATTCACCTACCCTTTGAGCCATGCATATCTTATAGCCCCAATTTTGCTATAAATATTTTCTAGATATAACCCATGTTTTAATCCTATAGAAATATTGATGCATATTTACAATAAAGACCTAATGCAAAGCTCTAATCATTAAAATAATTATTCTATAAAATTTATCATGTGCTATTGTAGGAATAATATGACTTGAACTACATATGCATGATATAGGTGACTAGTACCTAGTTGTAGATTATTTTGACATTCTTTGACATGCCTTCAAATATATTAGATATATCTCCTTCAGAGGGAATGTTAGCTACTATAAACACTATTTTTAAATTATATATCACTTTAGTCTTGTACACTTGGAAAATACATATAATGGATGTACCTTCAGCATGTAGACCTTTCCTACATCCAAATGGCTCACATACACTATCTATTTATGCCTAATTGTTTACCTCTTGGTCTGATTAATGTTATTATGATGACTCAAACCTTCTATCTTTTCCATAATGTTATAAACCTACTTATCTTCCATATTTGCAAGTTTTGGACTTGTACATATTTTCTAACTCCCTAGACACTTGTGTTCTAGTCAAATGTATGTGTCAATGCAACTATCTTATTATAACACAAATGTCCAGTGACCTAAAGTCATCCAATCTACAAATGAAATGTATACCTATGGTTGGCCTAAGTGATTTAATGTGAGATAGTCTTTAAAGGGATTGGTATAAATATAATATCAACCTTCATTCATCCTTGCCTGAAAAAACCTAGCATAAACCTAGGAAATCACAAAGAAACTTACCAAGGACATTCTATCAAACACTCAAGTGAGAAAATATTCCCTATTTTCTCCTATTTTCATATCAATCGTCGGGACAACATATCTATAGGTCATAAGTACTGAAGGAGTAGCCCAAGAGCCATATTTGTCAAGTTACAGACTAGGTCATTATTGTACTTGCTTATCACATATTACATGATTTACACACAAACCAACATGTAAAGGAGAGATACATAACTCTGAGGCCTTATTTTAAGTATTGGATATGTAGATAGTGTTCATTGACATAGGGGTATTTGGGGCAGCTTGACACTATGTGCCCACTAACCCATTTTTTCCATAGCCAATATGAGGATGAAGAACTAGGGTTTTACTATTTGATAAGGAGCAATAGTCCATGATCTAGATCTAAATGCACTAAAGAGAATGTGACATAGAACCCATAATTGTCTAGGTGGTTGAATCAAGTAATATTAGGCATTTTGTATGAGACACCTATGTCCAAGTCATACAATAACATTGATGTAAGTGTCCATAGCTACAAAGGTCAAATTTCTAGAATTAGGGGACTGTTCCAAAATCTAAATCCAGACCAAATTCTACCTAGTCCAAATCCAGATATGTATTAGCATCAAAACCAACTATCTTTTTTTATAGATATTGAAATATCTATCATAATTGTACTTTCTATCTTTATCATCGTAGCATGATAAATTCATTATATGTTCCATCTAACTTTCATATTTGGTTTGATTTATAGATAGTCTACCATCCTTGTGCCCTAAGCTATCTCTTCCTCCTTTAATGCTAGATTCCCCAATCTAGAGTTTAGGGTTAAATAACTACAGTTATTTTTGGATCACATCCATTGATCCATCATCAATAAAATCATATGATGATGATAAGTCACATAATGTGATCCAAAACTTGAAAATCAATCAGATTTATAGATTTTTTTTATAAAAGCCTATTTTTATCATCAACCTTATTATTCAAAAACCTCCCTTGACTTTAGGAAACATAGGAATCCTTAAAAAAAAGACATATCTTTTTATCTTATTGTTATAATGAGCAATATTGTCAATATTGTGAACTAGTTGATTTAGATTGATATTTAGTGAAACCTTATGAGTATTAATAATTTGATTAATGAGTTCAATATTAATAGCAGAGGATGAAGTAGGTTATCCATTGGAAGACATATTACAATTGGAGAGGATGAAATTGAAAGGAACATGTATGAAACCTTTATTATTTGATAGGTTTAAGAATAATAATTCACATAATCTTTGGGCCATGCATATCTTCCAACCTTGGTTTTGTTGTAATTAACATCTAGATATAATCTATGTTTTGATCCTAATATAAATATTGATGCATATAATTTCAGGATCATAGGAGCCAATCAAATAATAATGCTTCCATAAAACTTCCTCGACATGACTATCTCAATCGAGTCCCACAAAAAAGGAGTCAAATAAAATGTATAATCATTAAGATTTGATTGTATTTATCTACTATTATAAATTGATCATATCCAATGCATTAAATATCATCCATCACCAATCCCTCATATGTCATCTCTAAGTGTCATATACTCTAAACCATCCAAACCATCCAAGGATGGTATCTCTAAATGTCATCCACAAATTCCAAATGATAGTAAACTAGTGTAGAGAGGGTATCCATATTAGAATAGTGACAAAATCATATCAAAAAATTTATCCCATAGATCATCAAATAATGTAAAGATAGATATAAGTCTTGACACAATATCAAAGCATCATATCCATCCACAAACCAATCAAAGCATGAAATTATATCAAAAAAGCTAATAAGGATGACAAGACATTCCACAAGTATCCAAGGATAGTACCCCATTCTAATTAAGGATCACAAAGAAAATCATCATATGGTGTATCCAAAAATGAAAGGCACTTCACACTAATATATGACTCTATCTCAAACATTATACTATTTCATCCCATACAGTTTTAATTTCAACATATATTAAATGATTGTTAGTTAGTTTTAATGATTACACAAAGGAAATGTTAAATATTATCATATTTAAATATGGCCATACAACCATCAAATTTAGTTTTTTTTAAAATAACGTGGGCCAAATGATGATCACCACAAAATGTGAACATATATATATATATATATATATATATATATATATATATATATATATATATATATATATATATATATATATATATATATATATATATATATATATATATATATATATATAAAAGCCATAAAGGCATATAAAATAAGAACATAATAGACTATTGGGCGAATGTTATATAGGCATACAATGCCAAAAATGTGTACAATGCCATATAAGCATACAAAAAATTACATCATCTAAGACATATCGTACTCATCAAAAAGCCTCCCTCTCTTTGTCTTCCTCAAACAAGACTCTCCCTCGAATGCCTTGCTCATAAATGGAGATCCTTGAAATGTCTTAGATTCCTCCAAGATCTGACTGCAAGTCATTCTATGCTCATAACTCACCTATAGTTGAGCCTATTCATATACAAATATTATTAGAAACTTTATGTACTAGACATGCAACGAAGTTTATAAATTAATTTTAAACTGATACAAAAATTATTTAAACATGCACTTATCGCAATCTCGTGGTCACACTCAAATTGCCACTAACACTCAATAGGTTTAGTGATAGATCGAATTGCATGCATAGGAGTGTGAAAGAGAGAAACAACATGAGTAGGTGCCTTACTATTCATCTGAATGGGACTATTAGATGTCATCAGACAACCTTGTGTAGACATTACATTCACATAAGTTATATTTTCCCAAGTCAAGAGTCAAATTATTAAATCAAATATATATTTGCAATTAAAAATTACAAGTTAACATACCTCAATGAGTGGCTGTGTAATTGAAGTTGCAATAATAATGCCTATGTTTGTTTATGCTCGTATAGATGGACGAGTCTCCACTGTGGTCATCAACTGAATGAACAATATATGATTATTAGTTCAAAATATCTATATAAATAAACACATGTACATGAATTATAATATTAATGAAAAATTGCCTTTGTATATGTATACATTGGTTGAGTAACATCAATAAATGTAATAGTAGACAACCCACAAATTCACTGTGAAGATGATGGTACTGTCTCCTCCTGCAAAATAAAAAATTACTTATATGTTATTTAATTTGTATGTAAATTATTTTTTACCTTTTAAATACAAATATATATTAAACTTAATATGCCAAATATTAAATATACCTACATGTGTGTAGTCGATGTCTGCACACCAAATATATGTGACAAAAACTCATCAGTCAAAATGATAGCATCTAGGCCATCAGAAGCACCATCATTGTCATCTAAATGTCCAATACATATAACACAGTAGGATCTACAAGGGTGTGGTCAAGCATGCACACTAGGTGGAGTATCCTCATGTCCACCCTCTCTAGGATTAGTCTCAGAAAGCTTACTCATCTACAAAACGAGTGTGTCAATAAATTCACAAAGCACATACAAAGTGTCAATCTCAACAACCTCCTTCACTATAAAGGGATCTCAGAGTGAAGTGGCATTTAGATAGGGACTTTTATAATCCAATTAGGTGCACATAGTGCACCTGGTCTATCCTGTACAAATCCTTTTCCTCTACCTTGAAACTATAAGTAGTCAATTTAATTGGGAATCTCATGAGGATAAACTTGCAATAGGATTTCCTGAAAAAATACAATGGAACCTCTTGGTTGTTACAAGGTGGGTAATCAAATAACATCCACCATCACTCCTAAAAATTATTTCTTATCAAATTATGCTAGCATCAGTGGATGGGGAACCATTTTTTTGATAATGGAAAGGTGCATTGGTTGATGGGTAAATGCACAATGCACAAATTTGGTCTTTTATTTTTTCCTTCTCCTCACATCATGCACTGACAATTTATCAATATAGAAAGCCCAAGATTTATCTCTATAAGATGCCTATATGTCAATTTAACTTGTTATCAAATCTAATGGGCCTGCAACTAATTCTAATGTATCATCTAAATATGCACGATGGGTGTTGGTCGACAGGGGGTCCCTCATTCTCCTAATTTTCTCTTCATTTTGAATTTTGTTTTTGACTATATGTGCATCCAAATCTTCTTGACTGTCTAGAGGGGTTTGGAATTATAGGAGGGGTAGGAGGGATATGAGGGTTAAAAGGGTTAAGAGGGCCTTGTTTTGTAATTGAATGGGTTGTTCAAAATAAAAAAAATGGTTTAAACAAAAAATCAATGCAAATAAAAAATTATATATAACATTTAATGTTAATAAGTATGATTTTTTTTTTTGCTTACCTCCCCTCCACAACATCATTGTAAATTTGTCGACCTAATTGGAAACCGTGGTGTGTTTTTTCCTCTGTCAACAAAATGCAAAAACTAGTCCATGCTTGAGGGTAGAGAATAAATGCTCGAGGGAAAAGAGACTTTTGCTGTTTAGACATAGGTTTGTTATTTTTATCTTTAACCATTTATGATATGTATGTGTTTTATAGATTTTAAACACATGTACGCATTATGGCTCAGTATTTACCAATCCTAATTTTGTAATAACGCATATGCACTATTGCCATAATACGTACATGTTATTTCAATAATGCATACGCGTAATAAAAAATGTCCAAAAAAGTATCCCCCAAATTTGTGCACTTACCCACATATAGTTTCATTATATGTTTCAATGTAATATGTATCTCTCACCCAACTATTTTAGTCATCCATTACCTACATGATATATATGACCAATACATTATGACATTTAAAATTTAAAAAAAAAACTAATTATTTAGGATAATATCTATTTATAAAAAAACAACTATTTATATTCTCCATGTATGCTTAAAAAATCCTTCATTTAAAATATGAAGACTTCATAGTCCATTACATTTGTTTATGGATATAAATCAATGTCATTGTGTTGTTTTACCTCAACAATACAAGTTTATAATAGACACCCCCCAATGACCAAAAATACAACCTTTCAGATTCAACAAAACTTGCCTACTAAAACATAAAATAATATATTGATCTCAAATGAACCTACCGTAATGTTTTTTCAACCTATCTATAAAGACATGCCACTATGCGACCATTCTTTATATTATATTTTGTCTACTGTAATTGACTTCATTACATTAAATTATTCACTTGACTTTCCATGAGTTATAGTTATGGATTAACTTTCTATTATTATAGTGCCCTCCTAGCATAATGAGGTTGGACTAGCTTTTTGATCTATATTATGGATTGAGATCATGTTTTGCTTGATGCACATATGATTCCTTGATATGCACATATTCTTTAGACCAGCCCTACAAAAAAAATATTTTCTCAGTAAGGTTTTTGAAGGTCGTGTACCTAATTAAAATAGCAAATCAGTCTCCCTAAACATCAACTACCAATTTCCCCAAAGGTGAAAGTTACACCAAGAGGGATGTTACTTGATGTTTTAGTGAAGCAATGTTTTGTAAAGTGAAAGAGTGTAAGTCAGTTTTTGCACCTCACATGAAACCCATGGTCTTTGACTATATTTCACTTTTTGTGCATGCAACATTAAGAAATAATAATCTGATATTTCTAGTGGAGGTGATGGTATAAAATGAGGTGGTGTGTTCCTTCATACGGTGTGTAATGAGTTGTGCTGAGAGAAGACATTTCATTTCACGATGACCTTGAGAAATGGCAAAGTGATGAGGAAGGGAAAATCCATACAAAATATGAAAGCGGTTAAAGATTTCAAGGTGATCTTGTTCATGATGGCGAGGGGTGATGATAGAGTATTTCAAGCAATGATTGACCTGAAGAATCTAAGCCAGATATAGGTGCAATGGTTAGTGACATGTCACATATGTCAATGCAATCTAAAGTTTACACAAAATTGTTTTAGTTACATAATACATGATTGAAACACGTCATCTTAGTGAAAACAGATGTCTCTTTGAGATATTGTGTCAACCACATATTTTCATGGCTAACATGTGTATGAAAGTGTTTTTTTAGGTGAAAGAGTTTGAAAAATTTAATTCAAAATCATTTTTTGTAGGGAGTGTGTGATTACATCGAGGATGTGAGTTTATATTTTGGTAAAGTAATGTTTTTTTATTGTAAATGTGTGTAAAACCATGTACTACTACAAATGAAAGAGACAAAATGTAAATATATATTATATTAATATTAGATATATAATGCTAGTGAGATGTGGATGAATTGGGAAAGTGGCTTGGTTTTTTCTAATCCCACCTAGGTTTGAATTGTGTTGGGCATGTGAGGTTAGTTATGGTCGTATGTGGTGTATTTGAGCCCTGCTAGTTTTAGATCTTGTAATCACGAGGTTGGTTATAGATATTTGTGGTGTATTTGAGGCTTGTTAATTGTTGATATAGTAATCATCTGGGGATTTAAGCCCCTATATATGTCCCAGACCGGTTTGTAGCTATGATAAAAAAATGACGATCAATAAAGAAAATATATTAGCTATATACTAATAATACAATATACAAAATATTAATAATATACACAAAAAAATAATATTATACTATATATTAAAAACTTAATATTTTAATAATATATTATAACGTATATTTAATATTATATACTATTATAATATATTATATATACACACTATATTATAGTATATATTATATAATATTTATTATATGAGATGTTATATTATATAATATTAATATTAATATTATATATTATGATATTATCATCATAACATAATAATATTATATATTATTAATTTAATATATAATTATAATATTGTCTATAGTAATATAATAATATACTTTATATAAACTATACAATAATATCGTATTTTTGTTTCTTAACGTTTCATGCACAAAAGAAGAGATAGGTCAGCGCTCATGGGTTTCAAGTGGGGTACGATTGTCAATTTACACTCTTTCACTTTATAAAAAACCCGCTTTACCAAAATAGATAATTACATATCTTTATGTGTAACTTGCATTCTTTAGTATGGTAGTTGCAACGTCCATAGAGCAAGTTATAATAGCTACGATGATGCCTAATTTGATATACATCAAACCACCATAGCACTTCGAAAGAGTATGCAAAACCTAGTCGAGATTCAAATCAAGGTCCAATAGACGACCCAAAATTGGAAGTGTTTGTAGACTTGGCAAAAAATTTAACTTTGCTTTATTCATTGAATAGAAAGAAATGAAAACTATTTTTACAAATACAGTGGTTTTTGTTAGTGTTAGTGAGAACGAGAATATAAAAATCTTGGAAATATATGTATACATATCTATTTACATGTGGCAACCTACATCAGTCAATTAAATTATATAGGAGGTGCATTTCATTATAGAAGCCTTTTCCATTTTTTTTTGTCTAATTAGGTTTTATATAGTTAAAGAAATCATAATGTTCATCTAATTAGTTTTACACTCATCTAAAATAATATGTGGTGTATTCTCTATGTTTTTAGAGGAGTCATTGGATACCCAACACTTGTTTTCATTGAGATGACGTGTTTCAATCATATATTGGATAATTGAAATAGTTTGGTGAAAGCTATATATGTGACATGTCATGGAACTTTACACATGTTTTTCTTGGCGTCTTTGAGTCCATCACTGAAATAACATGTCATTTCCCCTCACCATTACCATCTAGATCATCTTGAAATATTTCACCACATGCATGTTTTGTATGGCCTTGCCCTTCCCCATCTCTTTGTCATTGCTCAAAATCACTATGAAATGGAACACTTCTTACCTAGACAACTCGTTGCCACATCATGTCAATAAACACACAACCTCATTTTGTACCATCACTTCCATAAAAAATATAAGATTATTTTTGCTTAACCCTTAATGCACAAAAAGTGAGACAAGGTCAACAGTCATAGATTTCAAGTGATATACGAATACCAATTTACACTCTTTAGTTTTACAAAACCTAATTTTATCAAAATATAAAATTACATCCTTGCTGACATAACTTGCACTTTTGACACTTGCTATTATACACATATTTGAAAAAAACTCCCCACTGACAAGTTGCAAGATTTATAATTTGAAATCTTTGTTTTTTTAAAAGTCTCATCTATATTCGGACCACCATAAAATGTGAATATGTGAAGGCTAATTGATTACGAATGCACTCTGACTCTTGAGCCATTTTTCCCCAGACACATTGAGATTCTTGCATCGTTTGTAACAATTTTTCTATTCTTGCATGGTTTTTACAACATTCAAAATGAAAACTAAGAAAATAAAAAGTAGTATGCACAATTTTTAATGTAATCAGAAAAGGCCAAGACAAAGGTTCTATAATAATATGTAGCATTCAAAACTGTGTGTCATATAGCTTCTTTTTAAGTCATAAATTTTGCATTACAACATGGGCTTGGATTCTTCAAAAGACATGTGGCATACTGCATAACATGGCACCATTTCGTCATGCAGAGGTTGTGTTATCCACATTTTGCATTTCATTCTATATTTTCTTGTCTTTAAATGAGAAATGGTTTTCTATAGAGGGCGATCAACCTACTTGGGCCCAACTGGCCATATAGCTAGTTGGGTATATCAATAAAATGCCCCACCCTCAATTCTATTTAATGTAGTTCATACATATATTTTCATTTCATTGCATGCCTTTGTTGCAATAGGTTTGGGTTGGCACGCAACTCACATGATCTCTGTTGAATTATGCTTGGGAATGTTTTCAAGTTCGGGAAATCTTCTGAACTTGACTAATGTTTTACTATCTATAATATTTCAATTCTTGATTGAAATTTTGTTATTTTGTATTTTTTTTTTAATTGTGATAGTAGTGGACTGTTGGACCAAATGCAACAATTGCAATGTTTAATATCACAGCGTTGAAGGCTAGTTGTCTTGAGATTTCACATTTTCTAATGCCACAAATCTTAGTATGCAAGTCTGGTGATTGAATCCCCATCTCGATTTGAGATGTTTGTACCTTAATCAACATGAGTTTCTTATTTTCCTTCACATGTTTATTTAAGTTTGTTTTTAACTAATTAAAAAATTGGGTATGTGCATATGTTTTAAGGTTGTTTTTCAACAAATTAAAAAATTGGAAGAATCTTATATATGGGAATGAGAAGTTTTATTTCAGTGAGAAAATCTAAGTTTAAGGAAGATAAATTGAAGAAAGTAATGTATAAAAGAATGGATTAGAAGTAGAGTATGAAGGTAAAATTGCATAGAAAGTGTGCACAGAAGTTGATTGGTAAAATACTTGTCTATTGAAAAACCCTTTTTAAAATTGATAACCAATAATTAGATTGGGTCACTCTGGACACTTACCTAGGGATAAACACCTCTAGAGGATTCCATAGAGAAGAATGTTGACAATAGATTGGTATACCGTTCATGGGGTATTAGTGTGTGGGTCCACACTGATAACCTCCAAACCTTATAGAAGGCACTCATCTTCCCTATCAAACCACCTAGGGATCTTCAGCCCTACATAAGCATTAGGCTACCCTATGCGATTATGGTTTGATGGTTTGAGAGACTAGAGTGATTCATTCAGGGTTAGGATGTCTGTGATAATCTAACCGATATCCTAATCAATCCATGAAGACAACATTATAAACATATTAGAGATTAGCTTGTTGTCCCCTTGTTAAGCATACAAATCTGATAATAGAGAAGTACACCACTAAACATGAAAGGTCTGAAATGATTAAAATAAAGAATAATCATACTAACCTTTGCTTAGGTATGTGTTACAATAATTTAAGGTCCGTAAGTAGCTATCACTGCATCCCTACTAAGACGGTGCAACATAAGCTTTTTAAGAACTATAATCCTTTGAAATCTGCACCAACCTGAACCAGTTTCGGTACCATCCCCATTAGATCATTATACCATGAACCAAAATCCTTAGAGTTCATTGCACCACTATTTCTTCACTTGACAAATGTCACAATCTAAGATATAACTCCGTTATATGAGGATTTTTTACCATTGAAATCAAGTAAGTCACATTGATTTACGTCAATATTTGTTGTTTAATGTTCAATTGTGCAACAATGCTTACCACTAATAATGAATATAGCACTCCTAATAATCACATTATATGAATAACAACTCATCATTTAGGGCCTATCACTCAATATAAAATGAATACAAAAGGTAGGATGAACCACCAAAAATAGTACTACTAGGTCAAGATTATATTAATAAATCCCTAATGTTATGGTCCTTGCACTAAATGGTTGTTTCAATTCCTTTACTTAAGAATGAGTAATAATTAACCATCCAAGTGAACAATAACTTATTAAATAACCAATTTTGTCATTAGGCCATTAGCAATCTTCGTGGACTTGGTCAGCTATGGGCTTACACTCATGTATAACTAGTTGCCACATCACATGGTGATTGTACATGTTATCAAGATGGCTAACCATGCATCCAAAAATAGTAATTTGAAAAGAATAGTTAACACATTAGCTTTACAACTTAGACCAAATTTCTGCTATACCATTAAATATCTAACGTTCCAATACTAGAATGAAGAAACTTAATCATATTTAAACTTGCAGTAATCCATGCTTTGAACTAAACAAAGACAGGATGTAATTTAAACCACTAAGGTGATGCTATTTGTCAAGATATTATCTATTATAATCTCTGGCTTAGTATCCTTACACCATACTGCATTTCTTGACACAAGTTCAAGACTTATCAATTTCTACTACTTGTCTACTCACTAATTTGCACGAGCATGACTAGTTATGGGCTTAATCTCAATGGGCAGCTAAATGTCATATCAAGCATAAATTATGTGGTGTCCCAAGATTAATAATCTAATGTCTATTTAGGATAAATGAATCAAGATAATGGAGCAACATACTAACCATACTCATTAAAAAGGTAAGATAACTATTAGTTCCATAATGATAAACAGGATAACCAGTCAAAGAGTTCAACGTAACTTCACATGCATTCAAGAATATACAATAGTCACAACATATTTATTTGTATCTTTAGACATTCCAATAATGAACACAAGGCCTCACATAATTTAGCCTAGCATGAAGGCATAATAATGACACTAAATCCACATAATATGTTAATAACTAGCTTATACAAAACAAGAATAACTATGTTATTTCTAATGCATAACATGCTCCATGATTATAGTAAACACTTGTAATGACAGTTAATATCTAAGTCTAAATTAAGACAACAGGATAACCACATCTATATAAAATTGACTATTCACTTGCCATTGCTTCATGCAATAATGAAGACTCAAAATTGAATATATACGAAGTAAACAGTCCCAAATAACCTTAATGTTGGTGTGAATAATATCAATTTTGACATAACAATAACCAAAGGTTAACATTCACCCAACTAGTGAGATCAAATAGTAAAGTCCATAAACGAAATAAGGGGATTGAATATGACAAGAGGTCTCTTCAGGTTTAGAGTTTAAGTATTTGAACCAACCACTAACGGATAATAATAATATTACCAATATTAAGTGATGGGGTAAAAACTAGTGACGAGTACTACCTATTGCCCATAAAGTGAATCTAAATGTAAACAAAACCATAAGAGTGCACAAAGATCATCATTCCAAAACATACCATAAGACAATGCACTCAAAATCTCTTTACGCTAATCATTTAAATTCATTCAATAAATCAAGAACAATCACCTATCAATTATACAATGTTTTCCCCTTTCCATTATAAAAATGATAAAAACCATGCAACCCTTACTCAACTTCCAGCTTCAAAATGCTGACTCTAGGAAGCATACAACAAGAGTAAGACTATACAAACATGCTGAAAATATCCGATAACTATTGTTGTTCTATAACTAAGTGTATGACACCAACAACACATGCTATAAAGGGAAAAAAAGATCAACTAAGTTTTAGAATTTATTCCATGGTTAAAAATTCAATGCAAGCTATTGCATAAGTATCTAAAAGGCTAATAATTAAATTAACAGTGCCATTTTTTGATTAAGTTTCTTGTAGGAACAATGCAAGATTTAAAAGTAACCAGGGTCTCCAATTTAAACAACTTCTTTCCATCATATCAACAAAAGTAACAACATAAGAAATCTCGTGAATATCAAAACTACAGCCAAGTACCATCATCTATCATGCGAATCAATGCCAAGATAACATCCAATAATAAAATAAACAATAACAGTTACCAATAATTACACTGCCATCAACAGGAGCATTCAATGAATGAATTTAGCACAGGAACACCTAGGAAGTGAACCCCTCACCACCAGTCTAATGAGCCCAACCATATGGTAGCCCTTACCACCCCAACCATCAATGAGATGGTGGAGTCAGGTAGCCAGGGTTATAAAAGGTTAATTGAGTGAGCAAGGTAGATTTAAGCCACCGATCAACTTACAATAACACATGACAAAGCCAAAGACCAACAACAACACTCTAGTCTGCAAACACCAAAATGCACCAAAAAGAAGCAATTGCTATAACACAAAAGCAATCTACACATCACCATGAATAAGCATTTCCCCAAGTATACAAGTCCTAAAAGATACATGGACATTTGCTTTGAACACTTGGGGATCGATTTACTATTAAATCAAAGCCCATGAATCTTGTAACTTAACACTTATGCCCATCTCCAATGTTTTAGTTCAGTCCAGTTAACTCTTCTTGCAACTAAGAAATACTTTTCAAGATAAATAATGCATGCATTAAATCACCAAATAATGGTTAATAAATTCTCCCATTTCCTAAATGTCTTTCATAATGGTTAATAAAAATAGTCCCACAAGCAAAACAACAAGCCAGACAATAAAGTGCGTTAGAAGTCAACCACAAAATTGAAAAGATGACTGGTGACTTTTTAAATCTCTTTATCTATCGAGGTCAAACATGATGTTCATCAATCTTTTATTATTATTCCGGTTGTTGAACTTCAATTCAAGCCTAGCTCATCAATTTGTTTCTACAATCATGAAATAAAATATCAACAACATATACTCAAATACGAATACAAAATATCAATAAAATTCTGATATAAGTAGAATATTAAATATAGCATGTGTAATTTAATCATAATCAACTACAATAATAACCAAAATGTAATGACTGAATCATATTATTTGAACTAAAAATGCATCTGCAATAACTAGACAATGTGGTAACCATAACCAATAAACATGATAACAGAACACAACATCTACAACAATCAATCAAGTATCAACCAAAATTTGGTACAACATGCTATGATAGTAACTTACGCAGGCATCTTTAATGCGACATTGAATTGAGTCATGATACCTGTAACATTATCATTTATGTTTGGTATGTTTAATTGAAAGAAAAATCAAAATTTGAATTGATTTATTACAAAATTTTGAATAAATAATTGTGAATAAGTGACCATTATAATTGGATTTAACAAACTAATATTAAGTGTAAATTGTAATGTAATACCTCTATTAATTCCTTTTTATTTTAAAATTATTTTTTTATACACGTCCTACCATAACAAATGCCCTCTTTCAAATGTTATTTGGTTGGCAAACTTATTGTATCCATTTATTTGTCTATTGGGAAGCTTTTTCAACATCCCTTTTCATGTGAACATGTTCCCACAAAAACATGTTCAATGGGGAGTTGTAATGTAAACCCAAAAACAAATCTAATGTGTCTCTATGACTTTATGTGAGTGGCCCCTTCACAATATTTGAAACCATCATATTAATGATTGTTCATCATGACTACAACATGAATATTACCACATGAGAGTTTTTATAGCGTTATGTGGGTGGCCCCTTCATGATATTTGGAACCACTACATTAATGAGTATTCATCATGACTACAACATGAATATTATCATTTCTTACACGTGTGAACTTTCATAGGCCATATGTGGTTTCCCTAAATATCACCGTTTCAATAAATAAAATTAATAATTTAAAGTGATTTAATATTAAAAACTTTGAATTAATAATTGTGAATAGATGACCGTTGTAGTTGGATTTAACAAACTAATATTAAATGTAGATTGTACAACAATATAATACCTCTATTAATACCTCTTTATTTAACGTTCTCTTTCAAATGTTATTTGGTTGGCAAATCTATTTATCTATCGATCTATTTATTGGGAAGCTTTTTCAACATCCTTTTTGATGTGAATATGTTCCCCACAAAAACATGTTCAACGTAGAGTTGTAATGTAAACTCAAAAACAAATTTAATGTGAGAGTCTTTACGACTTTATGTAGGTGGCCCCTTCATAATATTTGGAACCATCACATTAATGAATATTAATCATGACTACACTATAAATATTACCACATGAGAGTCTTTACGATTTTATGTAAATAGCCCCTTCATGATATTTGGAATCCCCAAATTATGAGAATTCATCATAACTACAACATGAATTTTACCATTTCTTATACATATTTGTTTTCATAAATATTATTATTTCGATAAATAAAATTAAAATTAATTCATTGTCCATATAATTAAAGAATGTGATTTGATAAAATTTTTATATAAAAATATTAATTAGTTGGAGGCTATATGGTGACGAAGCCCCAATATTCGTCTCACAAAAAGAAAAAAAAATAGATGATGTTTTTGCCAATTCTGGGGCTATCAGGTGTAGGGAGATGATACAAATGTACAGGTATCCAATTTTATGTGTGAAATAAGCTGCAATAAAGGATTTGTTTTGGCTTCATTTTGTGGTCATTTTGGTCCAATTTTGCAAGCACCATGCTACTACATTCCCAATGGCCTGCAACGGAGATAAAAAGTGATCGTTGCTACAACGCTTTTCAGGCAACATTGTGGTTGAAATATATTGCACGGGAAGCCTAAAAAATGGCCATTTGAAATGGAAATGTTTTTTTACCTGTAAAATGCTAAACGTGGACATTACTTCACTGTTCACATTTTGACTTATATGTTTGTGTCTGCTTGAGTATGGCGATAGTAATTTGTATCTGAATAACATTACTATTATATTTACATATATTATGTGATAGGAATATAATATATAGTAATAAATATATGATAATTATATAAATATTATAATAATCATACTATAATAACATAAAGTACGATATGTTTAAGTAGATGCCCACTTGTCCTCTGTTCGCAGTGTAATGCATAGCTGGGATCTATTTGTTCTCATCTTTAACCTTGTATAATATATTTAAATATTTACTAAAATATAATATATAAAAATATTTATAGTATGTTATAAAATATAATATATAGATCATATAAAAATAAAAAATATAATATAGTATATTGAAATAGAACAAAAATATTACGGTATAAAAAAAATTATAAATATATTAATATATAGTTTAATATATTATATAAAAATATAATATGACGGTATTTTAAAGTTTATATTATAATATTATGTCATATAATATAATAAAATATATTATTATAAATTTACCAATACTGTTTCAGGGTAGATAAAAAAAAATGGAAATAAAATATATTATTATAAATTTCTCAGTATCGGTTGAGAGAAAAAGTGATCAATTGACGATCGGTTTCAACTGGGAAGGAGAGTTTGGTGGGTTTAATTCTCAAGTAGTAGGGGACGCTTACTTCTTATACTTAAAAAGAAAAGATACTCCACAAATGAAAATAAAACACTTAGCACAAAAAATCATTAAAATCAAATATACATGTGCTCTTGGTAGTCAAGGTGCCAAGCCGAGAAACTTGGTTGCATTTTAAGACATCATAAACATATTACCTACGTGGCCTAGCTGGAATAGCTCAACAAATGCATATGGTGTGGCATTTGGGCATTATATATTATAAAATATAGCACTTATATATATTATACAATACAAGATTTATATCAACATATGTAATAATCATATATATAACAATTTTAGATAGGACCTTTTTAAAATGTAAACTTTAAAAAATGTCACCTTTTTAAAAACTTGTTAATAAAAAATTTGATTATGAATCATGTCAATGGGTAGGCTATAAAATTGTGTCAACACATGTGCCAAGGGCTTTGACATCTAGGTTGTTTGAAATCTTCAAACTACTTTGTTGTTCCAAATTTAGAGTATGATTGGAAAGAAAGTTCAACAACAACATAAATCATGAAATATTGGTACATGAAACTGATGCTTCCATAATGATTGTAAAAACTGTCCATAAAATTAAAATTGTAGGTGAGGAATGGAAAGAGAATATTACTAACCAGTCCAAGGAAACTTAAAAGTTAAGTTTTGACTGCCTTAACAAAAATTGGCTAGGTGATCATTATCTTTGACCTATTTATGAGATGCTAGGTTGTTTGTTTCGTCATCCTATCTTACCCCTACTGAAGGATCACATATAGTGATAAAAAACATTGAGGTAAAAACCAATACACAATTATTCACAAAAGCAACTGTGAAAGTATAAAACATGCAGGTTTTTTAATAATTAAATCAATCATAATTTTGATCTAATTATGTTTAGACACAGTTGATTGAGATGACCTATGTTTGAATCATGTATTGGATAATTGAAACAATTCTATGGAAGTTACAGATTGCATTGACATAAGCGACATGCCATTAAACTCTACAAGTGTATGTTTGTGGGGTTTTTCGAGTCCATCACCATAAATGCCTTGCTATGGCTTCTCACCATCATCATCCAACTCACGTTGAATTATTTTCTTGCTTTCATGATCTATAAGAATGTATTTGGATGCCAAAATAAATTCATGTAAATTAATTGTGGGGGCAAATTGAATTAACATGCATATTAAACTTGATTCAAGAACAGGGTATTATTGTGCCCTAGTTCAGTCAGGTGGAGCTTCTTTCGCATTCATCAATGGGAGGGATTTTGAGTCAATGTGGATGGATTTCTATTATGGAGGGCATTTTATCAATTTTTTTGATGTCGATATTTTCTTTTGTGGTAGATCAATTCATCATTTGCACACTAGCGATGGACGAATGGATGTTTGGTTTGAGGTTGAGGAGCAGGGAGGATGAAAATAAGGAGATAGTAGGGGATGAAATAAAAAGGAAGGTGAAAATGTTGATGGAAGGGGAGGAGTGCATATGACTGAGAAGAGTTGCTTGGAGATTTAGAGAGCTTGCTAAAGAGGAGGTAATCATAGTGAAGGGTCTGCCACTAATATGGAAGTGGTTGCCAATATGTTGAAAGACACCACAAATAGTGCAGGATATTAAGAAAGTCGATATGAATAAGTGTTAGCCCAATATTGAACTTTCAAATCTATATAACACATGATTTTGATACGATGTGGTTCTGGATACAATGGCCATAGTGAATTCCAAATATGCATGTCCTAGGCCGATGTCTAGTTGTCAATGCATTTTGTCTAGGTTTCTCAGGGTTGTGGTGGTAGAAGATAGATTTAGGGTTGTACATGATTGATTTAGGGTTTGATGGGCCAATACCAATGTTGGACAAATAACCTAAATGAGAAATCCATGCTTCTTGGTGTTGGCCCCGAGGGATTTTATTGCCAGTATTCGAGGCTCGAGGTAAATTCAATTGTAGGTATTTTTTTATTTCATTCTATAAGTTTTTATTTATTGGTCGATTTTGTTATGTATTTGTTTTGAGCATGAAAATTTATTTTTATTACCTGTGTTGAAGTCTTGAACTGATGTGCTTAAAAGGCCTCAAACCTATTGACTCTGATTTGTAGGAAGAGTTTTTGTCATACTACATCATGTTCATGAAATGCATTAAGTTTAAGGTTTTTTGGGTGAAATGATATCACATAGGTGGACTACATGCATTATAATAGGAGCATGAATTAATATATCATGAGCACATGGTGGTGAACACCACCTTATATGAGTGATGATTCTTATATTCATGTTAAAAGATTATAGTCCAATTTTTCAATAAGGGCCGGCTAATATAGGTCTATTATTTGGGTAATCCAATTTATTGTTTTTCTAAATCAAAGCAATGAACTTCAAATTCTTGTTAGTTTATTATTAGTAAATCAACAATATCAACAATGTCACATGTAAAAACCATTAATATCTAGAGAAACTACTTTTATCTAGGGTGAATTTAGCTTGCAAATCATGAAGTATATTACTTTGGAGACTATACTCCTACCATTTCTCCATACTAAACCACTTCAGGGACAAGAGATTGGTAAGTTATCTTTTTTCTTGCTCATGTCTCTTTAAAATGTTGTTATGAATATTCAGCCTGGCAAGGGTAAAATCTACATCCACTAAGCCCTTATCTATTTATTATTCCAAGAGGCCCTCCCAAGGATTTATCTTGTCAAGATAGACCATGTGTCGAATGTTTCAAAGCAGTTGGATAAATCAAATGAGGGGATTCTTAACCTCGCTTCCTTCTTAAGAAAGACAAAGACTCGTTAGGGTTGAGGTCTTTTAAAATTAAAATTTGCTCAACATGTAACTAAAAATAGGGTGAGGTGAGGTTTAAATTAGAAAAGGGAAAGAACGTTAGGATTGAGGAACTCCCTATCTCTTATCTAAATTTAAATTTTAATTCTCACAATAACTTGAATCCTAACCCAACTAAAATCAAGTTCAGATCAGGATTAAACTCTTTTAAGCTTGACCATGACAAAATTATTGATATTCTTGATGATGATAAAGACTCTCAATCTGAAGCCAATCCCTCTCACATCTATAAGATCAATCCCAACTCTCCTCCCCCAAAAGGTGCTAACAAATTCAATAAATGGATTTTGGCCTCTATTATAGACCTTCAAAATAAGATTAAAAGTTTAAAAAATGAATCCAACTCTCAATTGAGTATATTGAAATGGTTTTTTCATATAAACATCAGGGTTAAGGCCAAAATTAATGTTCTTCATCGGGAAATTTATGGAGAGTTGCCTTCCCCATATATGGATATACATTTTGATAAATAATAATGGAACACATTGCAAGAATTTTCTACTTAAAGGAGGAATCCACCAACCTTAAGGCATAACTTAGAAATTAGAAGGTCAGTTGGGCACTATAAAAGAAAACCTTAGTAAGGTAATAAACACAAGTAGAGCCACCATAAAAAAAATTGTGCTAATAATATCTAAATGCTCTAAGAAGGGTTAAGGAAAAGAAAAAATACTTCAAATAAAGTTGGCCGTAACAAGAGAACAAGGAACTGTAAAAAGACCCACATTGATATTAATGAGGATCGTGAGGATGACTTTATAGAAGGTCACCTATAATACTTGAAAGAGAAGTGAGAAGTTGATGTTGCTAATGGTCTCATTTCACCAGTAGACAAATCTTATTAATTTTTGATGTTGTCCTAATATTTCTCTTATAGGTTTGATGTTTGTTATATGCCTACCTTTTGTCTGCTTGTTTTGGTTCCAAGCATTGTGTTAGGTTTTTGGTCTCTTGTTTGGTTTGTCTTTGTCTTATGATTTAAAAAAGTTTGAACCATTTCAAAAACTCATTTTTTATCCATAATCCAAAAATTATATTGATAAATATATAATTATGTATTCTAATATATAATTATTTAATATAATATTCAATAAAATATAAATTATAATTTTATTTATTTTATGCAATATTCTATAACTATATGTAGTTTATATTTATTATTATTAAAATAAATATATAATATTTATATAATAAAATCATTATATATATATATATATATATATATAATCTCGTGGCACCTAGCATGTATTTTAATTTCCCTGAGGGTAAGTACACAAACTTGGGCCATAAAAAGGGTCCTACCCATGGACATGATTTTTCTAAAATTTCAGAAATATGAACTTATTTAGATAATTTGAGATATCTGCACTCCAAATTTGAAGATGGTGTCAGAACAAGAAATGTAGCATTTTGAGTCTAGTTTCCAAAACACTATTTTTTTAAAAAAATGGTTAAGTATAACTAGTTCAAACATCTAAAATTTAAAGAGAAAATCCTATTTTTTTAAAGAAAATAGAGTAGATAAATGGTCATGTGGCACACCATTTTTTTAGTAACGTTTAATATTCTTTGAAACCCATTGGGAAAAAATTAGATAATATCTTTTAGTTGTTGACCTATATTTTTTAATATTTTTTTAATGAATTTTACAAGTAAATAGATCTTGAAAACTGAAAAAAAAGGATAGCCATCCGTGCGGTGCACCTAACTACCTCACAAAAAACAATTTTTTTTTTTTTTTTTGAATTTATGTATAATTAGGCCTAGTTTGTGATCATATAACTTGTTATTCACTTGGATAAACAGAAAACAAATTACATAAAGATGTATAATCATGTCTATTTGTAGTATGTAGTGGCTTAAAAAAGGTATAGTTAGAAATCAACATAGTTTGAAACCTTAAATTAGTCAAAAAATTATATTTTTGGAAAGAGGAGAGTGTGCTCGTCGCGATGGTATTAAGTTTTAGAATTTTACCATTGAAATTCATAGTGTATTTGGTGATCAAAGTTGAATTTTTTGGGTTTTTATCATAAATCTTGGACTCAATTGTAGATTAATAGGTCTAAGCCTTTGGCTTGAGAATCCAAGCCATTCTAGACCCAAAAGGCTTAGTTTTTGAATTCAAATTCAAATAGTGAAATTGCATCAATAGATAACATGATCATGTTAGTAATGTGATCATGTTAATAGATTATGCAATCATGTTATTGTAAAAACACTAATGTGATTGTGTTACTTTTATTTTTACACGTAAAAGCATTTGAACACACACATGAATCCATGCTTATTTAATATGTGACATGATTGCATTATTATAAAAGCAATAATGTGATAACGTTTCTCTTATTTTGCACATAAAAGCATGTGAACAAGCATATGAAGGCAATATTGAGATGAGGGTCACTCTGCATCTGATAGAGTTGATCTCACAATTACATGCCTTACGATGTAGAAAATAGTTTTTCAAAATCTAATCAAGTTAGTACTTAGACATTTTCAAGGTTTAAGTATTGAACCTAGGGATTTTAGGGATTAAATTTTGCAATTGATGTCCATTTTTTCTAAATATATAGTCATTTTTTAGGTTTTTATGCTTTCTAAATTGATTCTTGGCATTTTTAGGAGTCCTAGGTTTGTCAAAATTGAAGTTTACAAAGCACTCACTTTGAACTTGATCCAAAGTGGTGTGATTGGGGTATTTTAGGTCACATTGATAACCTTCACACATCAAACAACCATTTTTTAGTAATTTCACTTGTTCATCATACCTCCCTCATCCCTAATCACTTCATACTCATCTCTCATCACCCCTAATCACTCTCTCATCATTACTCAATGTCCTAATCACTCCCTCGTTGACCCTCACGATCCCTAGTTATCTATAATCACTGCCTTATCATCCATAATCACTCCTTTATTGACCCTCACTATCCTTCATCATCCCTAGTCACTCCCTCCTCATCCCTCCTCATCCCTAATCACTTTTTAATTATACCTCATCATCCATATTCACTCCTTCCTCATCCCTAATCACTCCCTCTTCATCTCTCCTCATCCTTAATCACTTCCTCATTGACCTTCATTATCCCACATCATCTCTAATCACTTAGGCTTATCATCCCTAATCACTCCTTCATTGACTATCACCATACCTCATCATCCCTAATCACTCCCTACTCATCTCTCATAATTCCTAATCACTCTTTCCTCATCCCTCATCATCATTAATCACTCCATAATTGACCCTCACCATCCATCATCACTCCATCATTAACCCTCACCATACCTTATCATTCCTAATCGGTCCCTCATCATCTAACATAAGTATATACTCTAAAGGTATCTTTTATTCCATTCATATAGTATTTAATCCATGATAATGTAAATTAACTCTTTTCTATGACTTGTGTTTTCAATACCTATTTGTGATAGTCAATTTTATTACTGAATAAATTGGATATTCTTCCAAATTTATAGTCAAGTAACATAAGTATTGGCACACAATAGAGTCTAAATTTTAGTTCATTGAATTATCTTTTTTGTGCAACTAACTAGATGAAACTTTATTCAGTTCTACCTTTGGTAGCTTGGTTCAAAGGATAAAAATTAAACACAAATCTCTTGTATATATTTTTAATTTTGAAAAGATTTAAATCAAATTCAAATTTATTTGGTGTTTCCCATTCCTATATGACTTAAATCTTGGTCAAGTTCACACATGCACTCATTTTGTGTGTAATGTATCCAAAATATTTTATCTCTTGCATGAAAAATTGACATTTATTCATGTTATCATAAAAATGTGTTTCTGTAAAATATGAAACACTAGTTCAGCATGGTGTAAATGTTCTTTCCATGTTTTATAAAGATTAGGATGTCATCAAAGTAGATTTAAAAAATGACATAGTTAAAGGGCCTGAAGATGTCATTAACATATTAATGAATGAATTCGCTACACGAGTTAACCTAAAATACATAACCAACTATTAAATCAATCCTTTGCTTTGAATACTATATTCCAAATGTCTAGAAGTTCAAAATGAGTATGATGACACCCAAACTTAAGTTCAATTTTGAAAAAGACTTCTACATCATAGATATGGCATAAAAATGCCTTAATATTTATATGAGGATAATAGTTCTTCACTTTAATCTTGTTAATATTTTATTAATTGATTTAAGACCTCATGTCCCATCCTTCTTTGGCACAAGCATAATTGGGCTGCAATTATTTGGGCATGGTGTGTCTATTATCTATGATTTCATGGATCTACCAATTTATCTATTCATTATTTAGAAATGATATGTTGTATAAAGAGGTTTGAGGTAGAGTTAGTTAAGGGATCAAATCAATAGTATTGTTTAGTGTACAATATGTAGGAACTTGTTTATGTGACTGAAAGATATCCTTATATTCATCTAGTTTATGGTTCAATTATTTTTTCTTTTTTATTATTAGATAAAACACACTATGATATAGTGCCATAATTATATATTATATTTAATTATTACCATCAATAGTATACTTAGTACTATAATTTACAAGATTCTTGTACTTCTTGGCACTAATGACTAAAAGCTTATGAACTAACTATGACATATGGTATTTCAAATCATGACAATATATCATAATATTTCAAGGATTTATTTCTTAGACTACATGTAAATGGTAAATATATGGTTTACCACATGTAAAAAATCACACACCTCTAATGGTGAGATGTCTCAAAGGATTGCATCTTTAAAAACTTTGATTTTGTACACCAAGTGACACTATTAGGTGATCCATTTCTCAAGGCCTAAAGTAGACCATACACTAACATATGGTTATGGATGATGTATCAATTTCAAGTTAAAATTTTGAAAATATGCTTTAGGATAAATTAAATTCTTCTAACTTCCATTGGAAATGATGAAGTGTATTGGTTTACCTTGATTGATCTGCATTTGTTAATGAAACAATATTTTTAATTCATATAATTTCTTATTGGGAGAAGTAGATATATTTTTAGTACCATCCATATCATTGGGTTCATAATCTATTATATATTTACCTTTTTATAGTGCTAGATAACTTGTATCCACTTCTCGAGTTGTGAAAGTATAGAGATCATAGTGTGACACTCTTCATTGGATTGGATATCAGATTTATGAATTAGGCACCACTTTTCAATCTTGGACTACTTGTTCTAATAATTTTAAAAGTTATTTTCCACTCTCTTTTATGATGAATCAATCAATATACATACAATTATAATATAGAAATCAATTTATTGGCTTCAGGGAATCACATTGCTTGGTGATCCTCATATTTACTACCCATTTTTGGTGCTATGGTGTTTTTACTTGCTTCTCTTTTTGTGGTGGATATTCAATTGTGAATTACATCATTTATAATAGGCCCATATTTTTTTCATAGGTGATAAATATTTATGTTACAAATTTGCCTCCACATCAATTTGATTACTATGTTTTATATTTTGTGTTAGCTATAAACTTTCCACTTTTATCTCCTAGAATTGTTAAACCCCAACAAAATACCACCATCAAGGTATTAGATGGAGTGATTAAGTATGAGGAGGGATGATAAATAATTAATTAGAGATTATGAGGGAGTCATTAGTGATGGTAAGGGATGGTGAGAGTCAATGAGAGAGTGATTAGGGAGAATGAGGGAGTGATTAGGGATGATGAGGGATGGTGAGGGTTAATGAGGGAATGATTAGGGGTGATGAGGGATGAGAAAGGAGTGATTAGAGATGATGAGGCATGATGAAGAAATGATTATAGATTATGAGGGATGGTGAGGGTTAATAAGAGAGTTATTAGGGATGATTAAGGATGAGGAGGGAGTGATTGGGGATGATGAAATAGTGATTAAGGATGATGAGGGAGTGATTAGGGATGGTGAGGGATGTTGAGAGACAATTATGGAATGATTAGGGATGGTGAGGGTCAATGAGGAAGTCATTAGGGATGATGAGGGATGAAGAGTGAGTGATTAGGAAGGATGAGGGATAGTGAGGGTCAATGAGTGAGTAATTAGGGGTGATGAGGGAGTGATTATAAATGAATAGGGATAGTGAGCGTCAATGATAGAGTGATTATGGACAATGAGGAATGATGAGAGAGTGATTAGGGATAATGAGGGGTCAGTAGGAAGTGATCAAGGATGAGGGAGGGATAATGAACAAGTAAAATTAACACAAATTGGTCATTTGATGTGTGCAAGTCATCACTGTGACTTATGCTACCCTAATCACACTACTTTACATCAAGTTAAAAATGAGTGGTTTGAAAACTTTAATTTTAGCAAACCTAGGACTCTTAGAAATGATATGAATTAATATGAAAAGCATAAAAACCTAAAAAATCACTGTATATTTACCAAAAATGGACATCAATTACAAAATTTATGCCTTAAAATTCTTAGGTTCAATAATTGAACCATGAAAATACCTAAGTACTAATGAGATTGGACTTCAGAAACTATTTTCTACATCGTTTAAGGTGTGCAATTATGAGACCAACTCTATCAGATATAGAGTGGCCCTAATTTCTTATATTTACTAAAATAAATTTTAAGTATAAGGAAATAAATGTAATAATATAAATTTAACCTTATACTTTTTAGAGTAGTAAATATAATCCTCACATCAAGATTTTCTTCTTATGCATGTTCAAATGCTTTTAAGTGCAAAATAATAAGAACACAATCATGTTATTGATTTTATAAAAATGTGATCATGTTATCTATTAACCAAGTTTGGCTTCATGTCCATGTTCAAATGATTTTATGTGAAAAATAATAGGAACGTGATCATGTTGTTGCTTTTACAATAATGTGATTGCATTATCTATAAATATGATCATGTTATGTATTAATATGGTTGTGTTATGTATTAATAATTTCTAAGCCATAATTTAATTAACTTGATCATGTGATGTCAAAAACATGATTGCATTGTGGGAAATGTCCACAGAATTGTTCCCCAACTCTATGCACATACCCTTGAGAATGATATTGAAGGATATATATTTACATAGATTTATCAAAGATATATATGCTAGTTAAGTTATAGTATTATATATAGTATACAAGTACCTATATTTTTTTTTTTTTTTGTGTGTGTGTGTGTGTGTATAGGAATTATTTAATGATACCTAAATAATAACTTCATGCAGATATATAAAAAATTCTCAAAAAACCTTATAATACTAAGAAAAAAATGTTGTTATTGTTTAAACAGATGAAGAGCAAGAAAAATGATGAGATAGACTAGATTTTATGAGCATTGAACATGAAAAACAACATTAATTTATGTAAATCCATTTTTATTTTTTATTTTTATCTAACAACCTTAAAAAATAATCATTTTAAATTATTAGCATACATATCTTAGATAAATCTATGTAAAATACAATGATAGATATCATTCTCGACGCACCTAGCATCCATTTTGACTAGCCTCAAAAATGATATATATATATCTATGTATTTTACACACACACACACACACATACTATTAAATAATAGTATATATAATAAAGTATATTATTATTTGACAACCTTGAAAAATAATCATTTTCAATTCTTAGCATACATATCTTAGATAAATATATGTAAAATACACTGATAGATATCATTCTCGAGACACCTAGCATCCATTTTGACTAGCCTCAAAAATGATATCTATCGATGTATTTTACATAAATTTATTATATATATATATATATATATATATATATATATATATATATATATTTGGAGATAATATGAATCATTCTAATTAATAGATAATTAAAATGATGCATATTTTTTAAATATATTTAGCATTCAATATCAATTTAGTATAAATACATGGGGCATGATATTCATTCATGTTCATATTTCTATATGGTGATTTCAAATTTCAAAAGTTTCAAGGTGAAAAGTTTTATATAGAATATAGATTCATCTATAGTGATGTGAGTCATCTTCATTTTACAACTAGGCCACGCTCAAGTCTAGTGACACTCAACATCTATGGTTTCACTTTTGCCATTGTAATAAGCCACATTTGGTGGTTTCATGCTTTCAGTTATTTTGCAAAGTTATCTACACATTTAAACGAGAGTTGGAGCATAAAATATTTTCAACTCAAGGGCTTTCACTAGTTTTCAAATTGAGACTTGATCATTCTCAATTCTCCTTAGGTTCAATATTTATCTAAATGCCTTAAAAATTGAGCATGTACTTATCTATTTTCAAGTTGTATAAAAATTAGATTGTGTAATATTTTATATGTATACTTTCCTTGCTCTCTTTTTAAATTACAAATGTTCAATTTTTAATATTTTCAAATATAGAAAGTAACCACTTTGAGTGACATTATTTCAAGTTTTGTATTAAGGCTTCTTACACAATCAAACTTCACATTAAAAGACAAAGTGTGTATACACACTTAGGTTTGCATCTCTTTTACTCTAATAATTTTAATTTATTATATCACTATAGTAAAATGGACGAAAATGTAGACACTCAAATTTAATTATTAAGTGCTTTAAAATGTTTAATCTTGACATTTTTATCTTATTTGGTATATTATCCATTACATTAACTTGCAATCTCTACAAGAGCATTCACTATTCTATTTACTACCTTACAATTAATGCAAAAATCATTTAGGCATCTTTATTTTGCTTTCATAGTATTATTTACTATATTTTAAAATTTGAGGTAGCCATGGTTTTATGCATATAAAAATGTATCATTCATATTACTATTAAACTATTCTAACACTATCATTTTATTATACTACACATTATATAGCTATAGTATAGTTTAATCCAAATTTGACTATTATTATCCTTTTTGACTTACATTTAGTTATGCTATATTGAAACTTACTATGGTCCTTTTATTTTTTTACTTGCTAGTTGGAACGATATTTTTGAAAGTGCAATAATTTAGGGTTGTCATTTTCATTGATATTGTGTACATTTGAATTATGCTCCTGAAATTATTTATGTCATATAATGTAATTGACCTTAATTACGCTTTGATATATAAGTGACAATTAGTTGTATGTCTTGAGTACTTTAATAATTGTAGTTATATGTTAATTTCAATGCAATATTAAATATGATCACAACATGCTATTTAGTTTTAAAAATAACACACACACACACACACACACACAAAGTCTCATTATGAAGTCTATAACTATAATATACAAGGAAATATGATATGAGTACTCTAATAATTGTGTGCTCTAATAACTACGTTATCAATATATAGGGAAATATGATCCAAGTACTCTAATAATTATGTTCTCTAATAACTGTATTATCAATAGATATGGAAATATGATTAAACTATATAGTTGGTCTCATAGTTAGTTGTATGTCTCGAGTACTCCAATAATTTTAGTTATATGTTAATTTCAATGCAATATTAAATATGATCACAACATGTTATTTAGTTTTAAAAATAATATACATACATACATATATTACATATCTCAAACAAGGATGCATGCAAAGGAGAATTGTAGGTTAGGATAAGATAATGAATTGATAAGATTAAAAATAAGTGTATCTCAAAGCTAAAGTAAAATGATATGATTAAGTGACCAAAGGATGAAGGGTAAGAGTTGGACTACAATACAATCAAATTAGTGAGACACAATGTGATTAATAGCAATGATACCCCTAGTAAGGACACATATAAGGGAATGAAAGATGATAATAAAGTTATGGTCTCGATCAGGCCCCAATCAAAGGAAGAAACTGTAAACTTTCCCAAATATTTTACAGAGTACTCTACACCTTTAGATTAGAGTTGGAGCATACAATATTTCCAACTCAAGGGCTTTCATTAGTTTTCAAATTGAGATTTAATCACTCTCAACTCTCCATAGGTTCAACATTTATCTAAATTCCTCAACAATTGGGCATGTATTTCTCTATTTTCAATTTGTAGAGCAATTAAATTTCATAATATTTTAGATGTATACTTTCCTTGCTCTCTTTTCAAATTATAAATTTTTAATTTTCAATATTTCCAAATATGGGTAGTAACCACTTTCAGTGGCATTGTTGCAAGTTTTATATTAAGGCATCTTACACAATCAATCACATCAAAAGACAATGTATGTATACACACTTAGGTTTGAATCTCCTTTACTCTAGTAATTCCACTTTATTACATAACTATAATAAAGTGGACGAAAATGTAGACACTCAAATTTAATCACTAAGTGATTGAAAATGTTTAATCTTGGCATCTTTATCTTATTTGGTTTATTATCCATTCCATTAACATGAAATACTATAAGAGAATTAACTATTCCATTTACTACCTTACAATTACTGCAAAAATCATTTAGGCATCTTTATTTTGCTTTCCAAATACTATTATCTATTAACCAGAACGTTGTAGTGTTTTTATTTTTTTGGAGAAAAATGTATCGTAATTCATTAATGAAAAATGAGATTAAATTTTTTAAATGGTAAAATAATCATTCCATAAAAGTTAACCTGCTGAGTAAACAATAAAATCCTGAATTAAAAAATAAAACCCACTCGTTCGAGTCCAAACATCACCCAAAGGGGGGGGGGAAACCACATACAGGTTGAAACTTCCACAAACATAGTCGATAAGAAGATCAATGGTGGAAAACCAAAAAAACAATAGAAAAACAAGAACCACAAGTTTAAAAAGTTATTAGATTGGAACATGTTCAAGTTCCATTGCATGTCCTCATGTAGTTTTGATAACAACCATTGACCTAGGTTTAACAATAGTCCACCTTTCGATAATGCATCTATAGTCCTATTTATCTCTATAAATGTGATGGAAAGTTACATTAGAGAAGAAGGATTTGATAGAATGTATCTCTTCTAAAATGGGATGAAGATAGATATTTTCCATTTGATAGAAACCATTCACACAATTTATCATAAATTTTGAATCATCGATCACTTGGAGGTGAGTAACGCCCCTTTCAATAGCTAAAATTAGAGATATTTTTAGAGATATAATTTATAAAAAATTGTTTGTACCGCAACCCAATCCTAATCTAAAATTCAATGTATGTTATTCATAGAAATAAATGATGCCTCTAGCATCACACATCTTAAGATCACCTTGTGCTACCCCATCAAAATATACCCAAACCCTAGATTTGTCAGTGACCTCTTCAACTATTTGCCTTGTAGCTTTAGTTTTCTTCTTTTGAGTATAGTTTTTTTATGATATTTATACTTTGAGAAGCTAATGGATAAGGTAAAATGTGCATATCATTAAATATTCAAGCATTATTAGAAAGCCAAACTCCCCAAAGAACCAGAACTTGCATAGCTTTAATCTCTTTATATTCCTGATTCCTCATCCAACTATAGATAGCTTCATTAATAGTATTACCGCTCGAAAAAATTCTCTTAATAGCTAACACTCTGACCTCTCTCTAGACTTGGCCAATATATTCACATGAGAGGAATAGATGGTTAACAAATTCTTCACAAGCTTTACATAAAGGACACCTACTTAGACCATAGCGTCCTCTGTTTTGTAAATTGTCCCAAGTCAGAATCTTATTATTGAGAACCAACCATAAGAAAATATTCCCCTTGAGTGGATACTTTAGCTTCCACAAAACTTTCCACCACCATTTATGTACAATGTCCAAATGGATTTATACCTTAACTTTGGTGTGTATATACCACTATTTTGGTTTTTTGACCAAATTAACTCATCATATACATTCTTTAATCTGGCATGACTAATTTTTAAAATTCTTATATAACCTTCCCATGCTTCTTTCCCCTCATCTTCCAATCCCAAAAGTTTAGTAGATTTCCATTCTTGACTCCTCAAAGTTGAAATATTTTGGTCAATAACTTGTGAAAGGTAAAAAATACCTGCCATCTTAGTTGCTCAATAAGATTGTTTGGAAGTATATAGACTTCATCACATCCCACCCAAGGATCTTATCCTAATTTGAATTTCCCTCCATCTCCCACTTTCCACACTAGCCACCTTTCAATAATTTGAAAAGTAGAAATAGTAGCCTTCTAAATAATAGAGGCATTCCTATAGGATTTTTTAGGGTTACATATCCATGCATCTAAAGTATCAGGTTTAATATATTTTTGTAAGATAACCTCACAACATAAAACTCTATGGGTAATGATTATATAGACATTTTTTTCTACCATTGCTTTAGGAAACAAGTGTGGATTTTTAAGACCGCACCCCCCAACTTCCTTAAGTGCACCAATCCTTTCCCATTTTACAAGGGGTATGCCCTTCTTATACTTAATAAAAAACCATAAAAACCTAAAGATAATTTGTCTAAGCTTATCCAAAATCCCTTAAAAATAAAATCCAAAGACATCCAGTACACCAGAATAGCTTCCAAAATAGATTTTACCAAAGTAAGTCTGCCACCTCTGGATATCCACCTCAAACACCATGTTGATAATCATTTTTTAAATTTGGAAATAATCCAATGCTAATCCTTCTATCCATAATAATTTGGTTTAATTAAAAAACCAAGGTACTTTAAACAACTTTGAAGTTCCACCTGTTGAAAGGAAAAAAAATTGAGAAAAAAACCCCATATCTAATTCGCTGATACCATAGAAGGAGATAGTAGACTTGTCAAAGTTAATCTTCATACTAGTATCCAAACAATATAAATATAGAATTTCCTTTAAATTACAAGCATCCTATCATGAAACATCACATAGGAATAAAATATCATCCAAAAATAACAAGTGGGTCAAATATAAATATTAACCCATCCTAATCCCCTAAAAATGCCAATACTTTTAGCATCTAAAATAGCCTGACTCAAACCTTGTACCACAAGAATAAAGAGTAAAGGGTACAAAGGGTAGCCCTACCTCAGTCCTCTCCTAGGTTTGAAAAAATCATTAGCATCCTCATTAATCAAAATGGAGAAGGAAATAGTTTTTAAAAAATTCATCACCTAGTTTTTAAATTGAACACAAAAACCTAGATGCAACATCATGAGCCAAAGATACAACCAGTTGACTCTATCATATGCCTTAGAAAGATCAATTTTAACTATCATAATAGGTAGTCTCTTAGATTTTATAGTGTGTGAAGCCTATTGTGCCACCCCAACAACTTCATGTATCTGTCAACCAGGGAAAAAATCAAATTGTTCTTGGGATATAGTGTCTGACAACAAGGTCTTCATCTTAATAGCAACAACCTTTGCAATAATTTTGTAGATGTAGTTTCATAGATAAATAGGTCTATACTCCTCAAAAGTATTCAGATTAGTTGATTTTGGGATTAGGCTATGAAGGTAGAATTATAGGCACCAAGCAATCTACCTTATGTTCTAGAGTCCTTGATAACTCTAAGTAAATATTCTTATATTAGCTCATATAAACTAATAAATAATTCCATTGGTAAACCATCTAGTCCTAGGATTTTATCCTTTTGAAAGCTATGAAGAACAACCTAAAGCTCTTCTTTCGAAACTTCTTCCATAATAATCTCATTAGTCCTATCATTCAAAAATATGGGAAAGAAATAAGTCATTTTGACCACCTCAAAAAATAGTCACCCTAATCTCCTTATAGATTTCCCTGAAGTGATATATACCTAATTTACCAATTTCATCAAATTTGGAGACCTCAACACCCTCCCTATTTTTCAACTGCCAGATAGTGTTGACATTTTTCCTATGATTCATGTACTAGTGGAATTTTTTTGAGTTTTCATCCCCACAATCTAACCATATAGCTCTACTCTTAAGCCTCCACTCAGCGTCTCTAACATCTAAAATCTTCCTTTTCATATGTTCCAATTGATAAACCACATATTTATCCTCTTGAGAAATAAAACCTAATAAATATTTATGATTCAGCTATTCTAATAGGAGTTCAACCTCTCTTAACTCTTTCTCATCCTTTTTCATTTTCTCAAAATCCCAACAAGAAGCCACTTTATTAATTTACTTTAAGTTATCTATAAATTTTAATACAACAGATGAATTTGTAGCCTCATTATATGGAACCCAAGAGTCTTTTATAGTCAAAACAAAATCCTCATACTTCAACCAATAAAAATTAAATTTAAACTTGGAATAAGAGGTTTTTTTTCCTCTAAGCTCAGCTCTAATAAAATAGGGAAGTGATCAAAGTCTCTCCCAGTTCCCACCCAATGTATAATTTTGATTTGTTTAAAAGAGATGTTTTCTATTATTAAAAATCTATCCAATAATTTTTGCAATCTTGTCATCACCTACCCTCTTATTCCTCCACATAAGACAAATTTTGAATGAAAAAATTGGTTAAAGGGTCAACCTGAGCATGAAGTCCCCAAACTTCAGCTCTTCCTAAATAAATATTGAAGTCACCCTCTAACATCACCCTATTCTACCTCAACATATCCAAACCAAAAATATTATCTCAGTACTACCCTCTATCTAGGTAAGGACCATAGATGTTCAAAATAGTCAGCTCTTTACCAATTTCCTGATATAAAAGGTCAATGCCTAAACCTGACTTGATAGCCCAAGAGTTTGTACAAAGACAAACCCTATATCTCCACCAAGTGATCAATCCCCCTGATCGACCATTTGCATCCAAGTAAATGAATTCCCATCCCCCTAAAGTCTTCTCCAGTTTAGAACCTAGATTTCTCCCATCACACATAGTCTCCTATAGCATCAAAATATTGGGATTGTGTACTTGGATCAATTACTTCAAGGCCAATTTTTTGGAGGGATGATCCAACCCTATAATATTTAGAGAGATTAAAATCATTTTTTAACTTGACTTGGGGTTGAATGTTCTCTAAGAACCCCTTTTATATGAGATTGTTTCCCTTAAACAACTTCAATTTCAGTTGTCTCTTGTGCAAGAGAGATGTGTGACCTTCCTCTCTCCTATTTATTCCTACCTCTTCTCAAATTTGAACCCAATCCTATATCATTCTCCCCTCCAACCTCTATTTTAGCTCCTTTTTCCTTAAATTATAATGCCCTTTTAAATTCCCTACCTCATTATTAACAACTAGAAAAGCATGTGAAATCTCCCCTTCGAGAAAAATGGATAAATTTGTTGATATGGACTTATAATCATCAACATTATCAAAAAGAGTGTCTAATAGAATCTCACCCTTATCCCTTAGTTAACTCACTCCTAAGCTTGAAATATTCATGTCCTCACCTTCATCTAAAACCAAAGTATCTCCCACCTTGGTATTTATTTTCAAACAAGAATTGGAAATCACTAGCTGAGGAAGTGTCATGTTTCCTAAAGAAGAATTTAATAAACTTTCCTTTAAAGAGCCTACATGTACAGTTTTAAGTTTTGGTTTATCAAACTTTTTTTGTGTACACCCAAAGGCCCCCCAGAAGATAACCTATTCAACATAAACTTTTCTATTTTTTATCCTAGCTATAACTGATCCTCTTCTACTTGAGTTTAGAGCCCTGAGGCTCAACCTAATCCACATTATTTTTTGGAAAGTCTACCTCCTTATGCTATCGAATCTTCTTTTTGAAAGGCATATTACATTTCACTTCTAGATGACCCTATTTATGACATTTAAATCATTTGAATGGTATACCTTAGTAATCTAGTTGCTAAACTAATGAATGACTACCTTTTTGAATAGTAAATTCACCTGTCAATCCTACCTAAAGATCAATACCAATGAGAATATTTGTAATTGACATATTCCCATATTCTATAAAGCTCATATCAACATCCAAGAACTATCCTAGAGTGTTCCCAATAGCCTTGAAAACTTCCAAAGACCATAAATATACCAGAAGGCTAGGTAATTTGACCCAAATAGGCATCGAGTCCACCCTCTCAGATATAGCATAAAAAAGGTGTAAAACATTTGAGAAATAAAGGTGTCAAGTCTCATTTCCAATAATGTAATAATGATTATTTTTAAGTCATCTACTAACTAGAAATGAAAACCTAACCAACCCCTCGCTAACATGTAGAAAGAAGGTGTATAACTGAGTATGACTCCCCACTTATTTGATAACCATTCCTAAAGATTCCTCTCACCCATTATACAACCATAAATTCTACCAACTAGAGTTTGTAAAGCCATGGAAACCAACTCATGCATTTGAATGTTCTCCCCTAAAACTAGTTTAACAAGACAAACATGAGATTTTACACATCTCTTTTGGGTTTTTTCACATAACTATTAACCTTCACTTCATGTGACCTATTCACCCTACCCTCATCCAAATTTTGGAAAATTTTGTTAGTTGACTTAGTGATCAGATCATTAAAATGTTCCTTTCCCACTTTTTGAGTAACTCTATTTGATTTCAAAATAGGCAAATCTTTATGATGTCCCATCTACCCTTTTGCCCCAGAGGTTACCATAGTTGTACCATATTTTGGTACAAGGGTGTCTTTAATCTCAAAACCACCATACTCAATGAAAGATCTATTCACAAAAAGATGAGTTTGAGTTTCATCCACATCCACTCCCTTGGAATGCCAAACTTGTTTATGTTTCGATTCTAAGGAAATAACACCAATCTATCCATAAAACTTTTTGTCCTAACAAGCATCACCTCCTATCCTCTATATGTTAGACCCATAATTAGTACCTTCAAATGAAATTGAAAGTCCATAACTATTTACATTCCAATCCACCTACCTAAGGAAAACATATAAAGGTAGTGCCCATGGAGACTTCCCCTTAAGGGTAATAGAGAAATGTCCTTGACATTTAACATCACCACTTGGATAATTGTACTTTGTGTTCCATATTTATTCCCCTCATGAGGATCATCTGAGTACTCAACTAGATCAATCTCCATATCATAAAGAAGTAAACCAATTCTATCAAAATCTTGTTCTAGATTAAAAAGTTACTTTAGATAGTTGAAGAGAAACTCCTATGAAGAAGTTGTATGAACAACTTCAATGTTCTTACCAAGAAGATTCTCCTATGAAAATCTAACTATCAAATTCTCCTTTGGTTTAGTCTCATAACTCTATTTGTAGTTGACAAAATTGAAATATGCAAATGCAAGTCTAGATGGTGAAAATTGGGTTTGCGAGGACTACTTACTTGCCAATATAAATTGGGTTTGTGAAGGTAACTTACTTCACTTTTATCAATAAGTAGAGTCAAAAACCCATGAACCACAAAAAAACCTTCAGAGTTATAAAGTTTCTTAATTTCACTTGCATTCAGAGTTCCAAAGTTACTTTACTTCACTAGCAATTAGAGTTTTGAAGTTTCTTTACTTCACTAGCAATCAAAGTATTGAAGATGTATTACTTCACATGCCTTTAGAGATCTGAAGTTGATTTAATTAAAGTGAAGTCAAATTTTTGAAGATGCCTTACTGCACTTGGATTTTCTAACCCTGAAGAATTCAAACAATCTCAGACCTTCCCAATATTGCAATACCCTATTACTTAAATCAAGTTGTGGTAGGTGCAAATCCCACTTGTGATTCCCATTATGCATCTCTACCCGAATTCTCTACTTTATACTAGATGGATTTTTGGGTAGTTGAGACATGACATAAATCCATTAGCATAAATTTTTAAGTCATTGCACGTTGAAAGACCACTTGACATAGGTGAAATTTAGAGGAGTCAAGACACTTAATAAATCTACTTTTCTCTAATAGTGGGGTTTTAAACTTTGTTGGCCTGTGACCATCGACTGGCAAAAATGAAATCTGAAGAAACTTGAAAATTTTCCTTAGTATCTCAAAAAGCTTACCACTAGGTTTGACCCACTAATAAAAAGGGTAATAGACTTCATAAACCCACAAAACAATCTAAAAATTAAACACACTCCAAGAGACTGCCTACCAAAGCATAAATAGAAGAAGACAAGAGTTCTGTCGAAATAGGAAAAGATAGCTTAGTCACAAAGGAAAAAAGTTATGGCATCTGCAAGGAAGGAGGCCATCAATGGGGGCCCAACCAAACAATTCACAAAGAGAAAGACAAAAAATAATGCAAACTAGAATGCCCAGGAAGGAAAAAACAAAAAAAGCATAGTTATGCCCTACTTGTTCTCACATACCTTTTTTTCTTTATCTTCAACATTAGTTCATAAGTTTTCTTGTTTCCCTTCAGTGTACCTGGTGGCACCCTTAATGTTCTTCTTCATCCATTTTAGTTTTTGTGGACAACATGCCTATTTTTTTAGAAATGGGGGACCCCTCCTTAAAAAATATCAAAGCCAGAGCTCTTGGATCCATCCTTTCACTCTAACTAGATTTGCCTGAACCAAGTCCTCCAAGTAACCGATGTAGTGTTTTACTTATATAAAAAATTATCTTATTGTAAGGTGTTTTTTATATATAAATAAAGTGCTTTTTTATATATAAATAAGATGCTTTATATATATGGTGCTTTATTTGGCTATATTATTTGTATAAATTTTGCATACGACCTCAAAATGACATTTAGTTTTTTTTAAATTGTCTAATTTTTTTTATAGGAATAAAAACAAATAATTTAAAATTAATTTTGAAAGTAAACATGTGTTATTTTAACCCATACTACAAAAACTAACATTTTCTAGGTCTCAACATTTATATAATTAGTAATAGTATAAATAGTTAAGTGTATATATAATATACTTAATTATATATACTATTATTTAGTATTATAGATATAACTATATATTATTATTTAAATAGAGAGCATACTAACTTATATGTATGTATGAACTACTGAATGACACTTAAATAATAATTTCATGCAGATCTATAAAAAAAATCAAAAAACTTTATAATGCTATGGATGTAAATATAAGATTACGTCATTATAATAGCATACATAATTGTGTGCTATAGATATAATTATTTTACCATACATATTAATATTTTATTAGATGTATATATTTCTCAAAAAACCCTAGTTACTTAATAATATGATTAATTTTTAAATATATAAACTTCATGGGTATCTATAAAAATTTATTAAAAAAACTTTATAATACTTTGAATGTAAAAATATACATGAAAACCCTATAATTATATAATTTTAAAAAGTCCCAAAAGAATTCCCAAAAATCCTTATAATACTACATATGTAAAAATAAGATTACTCCATTATAATATCATACATCATTGTGTTATACACATAATTATTTTACCACATATAATTATTTTACCAATGTAAATATTTTTCTAAAAACCCTAATTACTTAATAATGTGATTAATTTTTAAATATATAAATACCTCTCCTTTGCTTTTTTATTATAATCTTTTTTTTCGTTGTTTGTTTTGTGTATTTCTTTGTTATATGATTTGATTTCATATATTTTATTTGTATTTATATACTTAAGTTTTTTGAAACATCACATCTTTTTTATTATTTTTAATGTGTCGACTGTAAACTAATTAAAAGTGGGTATAATTTTTATTTTATTTTGTTGGCTCTAAAATAATTAAAAGTTGACACCTCCCAACATACATATTATATATCACCTAACATCCATTTTGACTTGCCTTGAGAATGATATCTATCACTGTATTTTACATGAATTTATCTAAGATATGTATACTTTTTAAACACACATGCAATTAAATTATATATACTATTAAATAATAGTATCACACACACACTTACACTTAACTGTATATATTATTATTTAGTATATATATAATATACTTAATTATATATATTATTATTTAAATAGAGAGAACACCAACTTCTATATATGAACTATTGAATGATACTTAAATAATAACTTCATACAGATCTAGAATTTTTTTTCATTTTTTTTTTAATAATATTATATGTTAGACTAAATTTTATGAACATTGAACATAAAAATCAACTTTCAAATGTAAAACCATGAGACTACACTATTATAATAGCATGCATAATTATGTTATACATATAATTATTTTACTATACATATCTTTATTTTACCAGATGTATATATTTCTCTAAAACCCCTAATTAATCAATAATATGATTAATTTTTGAATATATAAACTTCATGTGGATCTATAAAAAATTATCAAAAAACCTTATAATACTATGAATATAAAAATATACATGAAAATTTTATAATTATATAATTTTAATATATCATTAAAAAAATCTCTAAAAACCTTATGATATGATGAATATAAAAATAATATTATACCATTATAATAGCATACATCGTTGTGCTATACATATAATTATTTTACTTTACATATCATTATTTTACCATATATAAATATTTTTCTAAAAATCCTAATTACTTAATAATATGATTAATTTTCAAATATATAAACGTCATGCACTCCAAATACACATAAATAAAGTTATATATATATATATATATATATATATATATATATATATATATATATATATATATATATATATATATATATATATATATATATATATATATATATATATATATATATATATAATGTCTCTCCTTTGATTTTTCATTAAACTCTGCTTTTTTTTGTTGTTTGCTGTATTTTTTTTATTTTTTGATTTAATTTCATATATTTTATTTGTATTTATATGATTAAATTTTTTGAAACATCACATCTTCTTTATAGTTTTTAATGTGTTGCTTATAAATTGATTAAAAGTGGGTATAGTTTTTTTTATTTTATCAACTCTAAAATAATTAATAGTTGACACATTTGTGCTATTACACCTCCTAACATACATATTATATTACTATGATGTGATAGACTAAATTTTATGAGTATTGAACATAAAAATCAATTTTCAAATGTAAAGTTATTTTTTATTTTTTATTTTATCTGATTGACTTACCTCGAGAATGATATCTATTAACATATTTTATATAAATTTATCTTATATATATATATATATATATATATATATATATATATATATATATATATATATAACTATTTAGTAGTATATATAGTATATTTAACTATATCTTATTATTTAAATAGAGAGCACACCAACTTATATATATGAACTATTGAATGATACTTAAATAACTTCATGTGGATCTATAAAAAAATTCAAAAAATATTATAATATTATGGATGTACAAACAAGATTACGCTATTATAATAGCTATATAATTGTGCTATGCATATCTTTTTGTTGTTGTTTTCTTTGTGTGCTATTTGATTTGATCTCAATATTTCTATTTATATTTATACGATTGGATTTTTTGAAACATTGTCTTTTTATTGTTTTTAATTTGTCAGCAAAAAACTAATTAAAAGTAGGCATAGTTTTTTTTAATCACTCTAAAAGAATTAAAAGTTGACACACGCCATTACATCCCATCCCTTGGCTACCACTGAAGGAACACCTATCAGTATAATTATATATTATTAGTATATCATATATTCATGGTAACATATAATAATAATAAATATATAATTATTTAATATAATATTATTAATTATATAATTAATACATACATACATAAATATTAATAATACATATATATAATATTATTTATTTATTATTATATATTGTATTGAATATTTCATATAATATTTTATAATTTAATATTTATAATATATTAATATTTTATTTTTGATAAGTAAAAAAAAGGGCAAAGCCCGTCTATTTAAAGTATTTAATCAAAAACATTGGAAGAACTAAGGAGATACAATAGGAGTATCATAGTTTAAAAGAGCAAGAAGCTCTGAAATACATAAAAAAAACTTTGAACAAAAACTAGTCTTCATCAGAGATAAGTATGTCTGCATTGTTACCAGCATCACGAACTTCTTCAAGGTTGATAATAGCCAAGGATGTTGCCAAGTGAATTTCACCAGTGTCATGCATAATGCCCAGCCTTTCATAGATTTCCTTTAGCTTCCGATGTTGTCTTTATTCATTGCCTTTATCAGAGTCCAAATTTGAACGAGCTTGGTTTCCATCAAAAGATTGAAATGATTCACATCTTCATGAGCAACAAGAGAATTACTAGCACTGAAGAGATTAATCTAGATGCCAATTAGTTGAGAAACTTTGAGGGTCTTCAAGTGGGCATTAGATTGATCGGTATCCTCCATAGCCTTGATTATCTCTTCCACAAAATTCATCGAGGAGTTGCCATAGAGACGAGCAACAATCTAGGTATGAAACATATTCATGGCCATCCATTTTAGTAGCTTTTCATCCTTCACACCCTCCAATAGGGTTTTTTGCCAAAAATCAAGTGCTTCCTAGGCTATAAAATGAGTCTTTTTATTTAGGAGGGAACTCGAGTCAAGCAGATGGTATAGCTTTAGATCATCCACCAGACCCAGAAAGGAGGAGTGGACATTTTCCAAGGAATAGTTATGCAGCAAATAGTTATTCATTTCATTAACTTAATTAACAATAAAGGCCTTACCTATAGCCTGCTTGGGATGCTTGCTTCTCGAGCCTCCCAAATCCATTTTTCTAGAGAAGATATCATTGTAGAGCCAAGAGAATAAAGCAGAGAAGGGTTTTAAATCCCTAAGGTGGAGGGCGTCCAGAGCTAAATACCATGCTATGAGACATGTGTGATGCATATGGTTCTAAAAATCATCATTCTCCACTACCTGTAATAAATTCTCATGCTTCATAGATCTAAAAAATTAGACCTCGATCGATTAATGATGATCTTCATTAATATAGTGGTTATTTAAATCATTTTTTACAATCCTCCAAGCCTTTGATCCTTTGGAGAGGGTATTGGTCATATGGAGGCTTTGATCTGAGTGGTTGAGGGTGACACCTTTGTTAGCCATATGATCACCAAGCTTATTGCTTTCATGAAAGATGTGCAAGAGAAAGTAAGTCTTCGATTTGTTACTCAAAGTCTTGCAATCATCCATAATATTATTTAAGATCTAATTGAACGTAGATCCATTTGAGAGGGCTTCAATGATAATTTTCAAGTCCCCTTCTATTTCCAAATCAAGCTAATTCTTTTGAATTGCTAAAGATAGGCCACGCCAAAGAGCTTTAGCTTCAGCAACAATGTTGTAGCAGTAACCAAGTGCTTCATTGAATCCTAGCAAGAAATTTCCCCTAGAATCTCTAAATGTCCCCCCAATGCCAGCCATACTAGGATTGCCTTTAGCAGTGCCATCAAAGTTAAGCTTAATCCTAAGGCTAGCCAAAGGAGTCCAATTGTCTCTCCTAATTTTTTTAATTTTTATTTTGACCCTATTATTAGGGAATAATATATTAAATTAAATAATTTATTGAATATACATATATAATATAATAGTTATATATTTTTAATATATTATTTATTTATCATTATAGATATATGTTTTAATTTACTATAATATACATATTTTAATATAATATGTCATGTGTGTGTTTACATTTATAATATATTATTAAATTTAATCTATTATCATATTATTATACACTATATATTATTTTTGTAGATTGATAATCACTTTGACAAGAGCTACAACTAGTCTGGGACACATATGGGCTCAGATCCCTAAGCAATACCACAAATGACAAAAACCATTGTCACTATTACTAAAATTATAGCCAAGAGTAGCAAAAACCATTGCCACATACGACCACAATCAGCCTCACATGCCCAATGAGATTTGAACCTAGGTAGGGTTGAAAATATCCAAGCCACATTACCAACTCACCTATATCTCATTGATAATAAATTATATATGTCTAATTTAAAATATATATTAATTATTATTATATATTAACATATCATTTATTATATAAATTTTATAATATATATTTAGTAATAATCAATATAAATTATTATAATACTATATCTATTATAATATATTACATATACATATACATATACATATATATATATATATATATATATATATATATATATATATATATATATATATATATATATATATATATATATATATATATTGCAATGAGTTATGTAGAGATGAGATATCATGTTTCATGATGAATATGAATATTATATTTAATGTATTATATATTATGTATTACTTACAGTATTGAATAATATTAATTAATAATATCTATTACTTATAGTATAATTAATCATAATATCATATAATATAACACAATATATTAATATGATATAATTAATATATTATATTAATATAATACTATATAATATTATATTTTTTTATATTAGTATATTATTAGTAATATATATAATATACTATACTTATATATATATATATATATATATATTAATTAGTATAGTATATTATATATATTACTAATAATATACTAATATACAATATTAATATGATATAATTAATATATTATATTAATATAATACTATATAATATTATATTATTTTATATTCATATATTATTAGTAATATATATAATATACTATACTAATATATATATATATATATATATATATTAATTAGTATAGTATAATACATATATTACTAATAATATACTAATATACAATAATATAATATTATATATATTATATAAATATAATATATTGTGTTATATTATATGATATTATGATTAATTATACTATAAGTAATAGATATTATTAATTAATATTATTCAATACTGTAAGTAATACATAATATATAATACATTAAATATAAAATTCATATTCATCATAAAACATGATATCTCATCTCTGCATAACTCATTGCCATACTTTATGAAGTAACACACTTCCTTTTCCACCATCACCTCGACTAGAAATATCAAATTATTTTTCCTTAACACTTCATGCATAAAAGGTGAAACAAGGTGATTGGTCATGAATATCGAGTGAGGTAGACTGCGGATTTACACTCTTTCTATTTAACAAACTTCACCTCACTAAAACATAAATTACCTCCCTTTTGGCATAACTTGCACCTTTGGATAACTGTTGGTAAAAAAGTTTTTATAAAATTGTGTGAATATTCTATTACTATCAAAAGCCTTTTTCTAATATCATAGAGTGAGAAAGCCCCAATTCATTAAATATTAATTTTTTAAATAGTATTATTATTCATTATTAGAGTAAAATATAATTTAAACTAGTAAAACTATCTTAAATATATATATCTGAAATATGTTAAGATATATTAATCTCAAGGTTCTCATCTTAGATTTTTTACATGCTACACTTATTAATAATTACATTACCTTATTCGTCAATCTCATGACAATTAGTGAAAAATGGCATCGATCCATCTATACCACTATGTTGGGCTCAAAAAAATATTCTTAAAAAAGAAAGAACTCTAAAATCCACCATATGGTCAAGATATTATGATTTTTTGATTGACTTATCTAAAGAAAAATTAAAAAATACGATCAAATAAATATCAAATTAAGGTTGGAATATCCTTTTGATGGTTAAATGGACATCAAATACAAGGCCGAACATAATTATGAGCAACTTACTACATTACACTTCACCACACTACCATTGTAGAATAGTTATCAATGTAATAAATATTTTATTAAAGTGAAATGGATATATAAATAATTTTCAAAATATTCTGGGAAAAAAATACCGTGAATATATTATTTAAAATATATAAAAGATATATATATATATATATATATATATATATATATATATATATATATATATATATATATAACTCAAGGTTCTTATTTTAGATTTTTCATATAGGTCACATTGATTAATAATTCTATTACTTTCTCTCTCAATTTCCCTCTAACTTGTCTATAGATGCACAGTCACAAGCCTTTGGCTTAGAAATCCAAGCTGTTTCTGAGACTCAAGGCTCAATTCTGTTTAAATTCAAATAACATGTACATGTTATTTAATATATTATATAATGCTATAATGCATACACATTATTTTGTAATAAGACCAAAAACATATCCAAAAGCATGTGAGAGTTACACAAAAAGGAAAATTTGTCCAAAAGCTTATATTTACTACTCTAAATGTTAAGTATAAGTTTAGTAAATATAATAAATTAGGATCACTCAACATATGATAAAGTTGGTCTCATAGCTACATGCTTTATGATGTGGAAAATAGTTTTTCAAAATCTAATCTGGTCATTACTTTGTCATTTTCAAGGTTTAAGTATTAAACTTAGGGATTTCAAGACATTATTTTTATAATTGATGTCCATTTTTGGTAAACATATAGTCAGTTTTTAGGTTTTTGTGTCTTCTAGATTGATTCCTAGCATTCCTAGGGGTCTTAAGTTTGTTAAAATTAAATTTTGCAAACCATTCACTTTGAAATTGATGTAAAGTGGTGTGATTAGGGTAGCATAGGTCACATTTATGACCTTCACACATCAAACAACCACTTTGTCTTAATTTCACTTGTTCATCATCTCTCCCTCATCCCTGATCACTTCTTACGCATGCCTCATCACCCCTAATCACTATCTCATCATTATTAATTGTCCCTAATCACTCCCTCATTAACCCTCACTATTCTTAATACTATCTAATCATTCCCTCATAATCCTTGATTACTCCCTCATTGACCCTCACTATCCCTCATCATCCCTAATCACTCACTCCTCATCCCTCATCACTCCCTAATCACTACTTCATCATCCCTAATCACTCCCTCCTTATCCCTCATCATCCGTAATAACTCCCTTATTAAACCTCACCATTATTCATTATTCATCATTTATCATATCTCCCTCATCATCCATAATCACTCCCTTATTTCCCCTCACCATCCCTCATGATGTAGATCCCTATTGCATACTCTTCTTGTCCAAGCTCTCTACCAATATCCACCTAGCTTTCACTTTGTCTTTTCTTGCTTGATCTTTGTCTTTGGACCTTGCATAAATTTCAAATTCACATCTTCATTTTATTCATTTCATTTATTCTCTACCATTCTCCAAATGGTCTCACTAAACTCTTCATTCTATTCTACTTACTCAATGCATTCAATCTCTCTTACTTTGAGACTATCACCCCCACTAGTCTTTATGCTTTATAACAACTTGGATCAAATGTTATCTCTAGTTCCTTAGTATTTAATAGTAATATTAAAAACTTCATTTCACTCTTTTGAGTCATCTCTAACTTCTTCTCAACCCTACTTAACTTCTTAACACAATCCTCATATCATATATTACCTCTTACTCTATCATAGACTTTTCTTATAGCTTTTTTGGGCTAATTTATTTGGTATGGTATTGTACATACTCAAATCATAAAATTAACCTCATTTATGGATACCCTATAATTTTTTTCATCTCTTCACAAAATTTTAGGCTTTGGTCCAACTATTTCATAACTTTTTTGGCTCTTTATACTCTCAAATTAGGTCTTTAGGTTTCCTGCTACCCTATCTACCACATAGTCCTCCCCCATCTATACTTATCCATACTTACACAACTTAAAAACACTATATTATATTTTTGCATGTTTAACTCAAAATTTTCACCAAATTTCATTAATTATTTATGGTTATAACCCCTAAAAACTCACTTTGAATGTAGAAACCATGATACATGAGTTGGACTAGTTTATATAGCCCTGAGAAGGGTTAAAATGAAATTTCAATCTTAAAAAAGCATTTCAAATGATTATGAATATTGTATTAGGTCTGAATTGAACTTATTCACATTTTCTAAGTGTTATATTTCCCTTTCTAAGCTACAGTAGATTGACTTAACCAAATTTGAATAGACTGTGAACTTAATCACAAGTCTGCAATAATTTGAGAAGAGGTTATTTATTATAATTCATTCCAAAAAGGATTTTAAACCAAAGTGAATTTTTAATATCCAATTCAAAATGTTTACATAGTTTAAACACTCAATTCCTTCAATTTATAACACTCTATTTGCCAATTTCTATTAAATACCACTTTGATTGTGTTAAGTTTCTTGATGGTTGCATGACTGTGTTATTTTTATATTTGCTCATCCAAATATATGCAATCTACTTAAAATAATATAATACTTCATGATAATATGATAATAAACTCACCAACATATACATTTTAATTTTCACTCCAATACATGCATATACCTTCTCATATAGATGTATACTCAAAACTTTTACTCATAGAAAATAGGGTTGTGTTGTTTAACACAGAATGTCCTTAGTAGAATAGCAACATAAAATGTGTAAATACTATTAAATAATTTTTATGTTAATTTATTAATTACTCATACATTCCAAAATCCCACCAAATAAAATCTCCTCTTCCAAAAGATTCTGACCTTCACTCAGATTTTAAGGCATAGTTTGTAAAAACACAAGGTATACAGTTTGTAATTTGAAAATTCAAAAGATTTAAAACTCAAATGACAAATTATATAATCACCATAAAATAAAATTTATTTTCAACTTATGACTCACACCAATATCATAAATAACTTGTTACTAATCATGTTTCACCATTGATCATGCACATTGTCAACTATCTTTGCACATACTCAAGAAGATGTAGGGTCTATTTTTTTCTTGTCTACAAATAATCAAAACTTGTATTTATTCACTTTTTTGGGGTTATTTACAATCATCCTTTCAATACCTACCCCATCTAACTCTATTTAATCTAAATCTAAATACAAAATAAGATATGGACAAGACTCTTATTACCAAATAACCATCCTAACTGAATTCTAACTTTTTTATACATTGAGAGTGTCCTCAACTAACTCAACTACTAACCTATTTATCAAATATGAGTTTATGTATATGTTTTGTAACATCCTAAACTCCTCACTGAAGTCTAACCACACCAAATTAAATGTTGGACTTCTTGAAACAAGATTGAAGTCTCTATGAAAGTTTAAAACTTTAAATGAAAGATTTGGCTACAAATTCCAATACAACTCTAATTCAAAATTGACACAAAACTATAAACTTAGAAAGACTCATATAGAATTATTATGACCTAGACCAAATTCTAAAGACTCAAAACATGTAAACTAAATCACTATTTACATTAGGTAGTGATACTCCTACATCACCTCATCCTCCCTAATCATTATTTCATCATACCTCATCATCTCTAATCACTCACTCGTCATCCCTCATCACCCCTAATCACTCCCTCATTAATCCTCACTATCACTCATCATCCCTAATCACTCCCTCATTGACCCTCACCATCCCTCATCATCCCTATTGACTCCCTCATCATCTCTACTCAATTCCTCCTCATCCTTAATCACTCCATCTAATACCTTGATTATGGTATTTTATTGGGGTTTTACAATGTTAGGAGATACAATTGGAGAGTTGAGTGCTAGCATAAAATATAAGACATAGTGATCAAAATGATGTGGAGGTAAATTTGAAACATAAATATTTAACACTTATGAAAAAATATTGGCCTATTAAAAATGATGTAATTCACAATTAAAAATCTACCATAAAAAAGAGAAGCAAGTAAAACCATCATACCACCAAAAATGGGTAGTAACTACATGAGGATCACCAAGCTATGTGATTTCCTTAAACCAATCAACTGCTTTCCATATGAGGACATTTTATGATTAGAATAATTACATTGAAGGCCTTTTATTGGTATGTCTATTGATTGAGTCATCATACCAAAGAGTGGAAAATAATTTTCAAATGATTAAACAAGATTGGAAAGTGGTGCTTAATTTATAACTTTAATATGCAATCCAATGAAGAGAGTCACATTATGATCTCTCTGCTTGCACATCTCAAGAAATGGGTACAAGTTATCTAGCACTATAAAAAGGTAAGTAGATAATATTTTATGAACCCAATGATATGGTCAATACTAAAAATATCTCCACTCTCCCAAATAATAAATTATATGAATTAAAAATATTATTTCATTAACAAATGTAGATCAATGGTGAGCCAATACACTTCATCATTTCCAATGGAAGCTAGAAGAATTTAATTTCTCCTAAAGCATATTTTCAAAAATTGAACTTAAAATTTATACATCATCCATAACCATACACTAGTGTATGGTCTAGTGTAGGCCTTGATAAATGGATCACCTAGTAGTGTCACTTGGTATACAAAATCAAACTTTTTAAAGATACAATCCTTTGTGACATCTCACCATTAGAGGTGTGTAATTTTTTACATGTGGTTAACCATATATTTACCATTGACATGTAGTCTATAAATTAAATCCTTGAAATGTTGTGATAGATTGTCATGATATGAAATACCATATATCATAGTTAGTTCTATGATTTTGGTTATTAGTGTTAGGAAGTGCAAGAATCTTGTCAGTTCTAGTAATAATTATACTCTTAATGGTAAGAATTAAATGTAATAACATCATCATATCACCATATCATAGTGTGGCTTATCAAATAATAACAAAGACAAAATAATTGAACCATAAACTAGATGAATACAAAGATATCTGTCAGTCACCTAAATAAGTTCCTACATATTGTACACTAAACAATACTATTGATTTTATCACTTAAATACCTCTACCTCAAAACTTTTTATAAAACATATCATTTATATAGAATGAATAGATCAAGTGGTAAATCCATCAAATCATGGATAATGGATACATCATGCCCAAATCATTGCCTTGCAGAAGCCCAATTGTGTTTGTGCCAAAGTTGTGAATCAATTAAAAAAATATTCATAAAATTAAAGTGAAGAAATATTATCCTCATTTAAATATTAAGGCATTTTTTGTCATATCTATGGTGTAGAGGTCTTTTACAAAATTGATCTTAAGTGTGGGTATCATCATGTTCATGTTAAACCTCTAGACATTCGGAATATAGTCTCAAAAATAAAGGAAGGATTGATTGACTATTTGGTTATGCCTTTTAAGTTAACTTGTGTAATGAATTTATTCATTTAAAGATGTTGAATGACATCCTCAGGCCCTTTACCTATGCCATTTTTTTAATCTACCTTGATGACATCTTAATCTTTATAAAACATGGGATGAACATCTACACCATGTTGAGCTAGTGTTTCACATTTTGTAGAAACGTATGTTTTATGATAACATGAATAAATGTTCATTTTTTAGGCAAGAGATAAAATATTTGGGACACATTACACAAAAAAGGAGTGCATGTGTGAACCTAACTAAGATTTAAGTCATACATGAATGGGAAACACTAAATAGCTTTGTATTTGATTCAAATCTTCTTAGAATTAGAAAATTATACAAGAGATTTGTGATTAATTTTTATCTTTTGAACCAAACTACCAAAGGTGGAACCTAATAAAGTTTCATCTAGTCAACTTCACAATAAAAATAATTTTATTGACTAAAATTTAGATTAAATTTTTGTGTTAGTACTTATGTTACTTGACTATAAATTTAGAAGATCATCCAATTTACTTAGTAATAAAATTGACTATCACAAATGGGTATTGATAACACAAGTCCTATAAAAGATTTAATTTATATTATAATGTATTAAATAAAATATGATTGGAATCAAAGATATATTTAGAGTATATACTTATGTTAGATGATGAGGGAGTGATTAGTGATGGTGACGGTTAATGATGGAGTGATGAAGGATGGTGAGGGTCAATTAGGGAGTGATTAGTGATGATGAGGGATGAAGAAAGATTGATTAGGGATTATTATGTATGAGGAGGGAGTGATTAGGATGATGAGGGATGGTGATAATCAATGAAAGAGTGATTAGGGATGATAACCCTGAGTGATTAGAGATGGTGAGAGATAATGAAGGTCAATGAAGGAGTGATTAGGGATGAGGATGGATGAGGAGGGAGTGAATAGGGATGAAGAAGATACTAGGTATGATGAGGGAAGAATAAAGAGTGATTAGGGATGATGAAGGATGGGGAAGGAGTGATTAGGGATGATGAGGGATAGTGAGGCTCAATGGAGGAGTGATTATGGATGATAGGGAGTGATTAGAGATGACTAGGGATAGTGAGGGTCTATAAGGGAGTGATTAGGGACAATGAGGAATGATGAGAGAGTGATTAGGGGTAATGAGGGATGAGTGGGAAGTGATCAAGGATGAGGGAGGTATGATGAACAAGTGAAATTAACACAAACTTGTCATTTGATGTGTGCAGGTCAAAAATATGACCTACACTACCCCAATCACACCAATTTATATCAAGTTCAAGTGAGTAGTTTTCAAACTTCAATTTTGACAAACCTAGGACTCCTATAAATGCCAAGAATCAATCTATAAGGCACAAAAACCTTAAAAAATGACTATATGTTTACTAGAAATGGATATCAATTGCAAAATTTATGTACTAAAATCCCTAGGTTTAATTCCTAGACCCTAAAAATACCTAAGTACTGACTAGATTGGATTTTGAAAAACTATTTTCCACATCATAAGGCATGTAGCTATGAGACCAACTCTATCAGATGCTGAGTGAACCTAATTTATTATATTTAAAGTATTTTACATTTATATTGTTACATTTGTTTTCTTATACTTAACATTTAGAGTAGTAAATATAAGCTTCTGGACAAAGTTGCCTTCATGTGCAACTCCCACATGCATCTATATATGTTTTTGGTCTTATTACAAAATAATGTGTATGTTTTATATAATGAGTATGCATTGTATATTGTATAACACGTACATGTTGTACACATTATATAGCGCATGTGTTATTTCAATTTGAATTTAAAATGTTGCTTTAATTTGTAAAATAACACGAGCGCGTATGTGTTATTGTTTTTACACTAATGCAATCACGTTATACATTAATGCAATCATGTTATGACTTGGTAATTACTAAGCCATAACTTAAATAACATAATTGCATTACCTAAAATGTCCATGGAATTATTCCCCAAATCTGTGCACTTACCCATTTACTTCCCCAAGCAATAATAATAAAGTTCTATGTGATGGTTAAATAAATGTCAAATTTAAATTTAAACCCCCTTATGATCAAATGGATGTCAAATTTATGATCAAATATAATTTTGAACAACTCATTCAATTATACTCCCTTATTTCCATTGTAGAATGCCTATCAACATAATAATTACTAGTAAAAATATCTTAAATATATCTATCTATAATACATCGAGAGATATCAATTTGAAGGTTCTTATCTTAGATTTTTCACTACCGCATTTATTAATAATTCCATTACTTTAGTCCACTAATTTTACATTGATTGGTGAAAAATAACATCAATCTAGCTACACCATTGTGTTATGGTAAAAAAAAAAGGAAACAAAATGGGATCCAAACTCCATTGTACTGCCAAGATATTATGATTTTTAAATTGACTTATCCAAGCCAACAATAAAATGTTTTGAGTAATGGTTAAATAGACATTACATTCAAGGTTGAAATAATATTGTTACGATCAAATTTAAGGTTACACATAATTGTGAACAACTCATGTTAGTTGAATAGAATTTTTGAATTACTCATCCTATTACATGTCCTTGTTGTCATTGTAGAATACCTATCAACATAATTATGTTTATAAAAAATTAAATGAAAATAATTAATTAAACATTTTATTTAAATTTATATACTACATAAATATATATATATTTAAATAAATAATGTTAAATGGATTTCTCTTTAAAAAATTTAATATTTCTTATCAATTATTTTAAAAAAAAATTAAATGAGAAGAATAAAGAGATAGAGAAAGTTTGTAAAAATAAGGTTATAAAAAATAGCTTAAACAACAAAGCTAGAGCCAAATTAATTTATCAATACATTTTGTTTGGTCTTGCATTTCAATTTAATATTAAAAACATTAATGTTGTCTTCATCATATAACCTTAAAAATATGTCTTAAAAAAATTATTCATTAAAATATTATTAGCAGTTGCATTCAAAAAAATGAACTATAATTTGACTAAACTAAAATTTAATTATCATAGTATATTTATTATTTAAATTATATGTGTGTGTGTGTAGAGAGAGAGAGAGAGAGAGAGAGAGAGAGAGAGAGAGAGAGAGAGAGAGAGAGAGAGAGAGAGAGAGAGAGAGAGAGAGAGAGAGAGAGAGAGAGAGAGAGAGAGAGAGAGAGAGTTCATAAACATGTGTATAATATTGTATAAGAATTGTCACATAAATCTGAACCTAAAAATGTAGAATTGGAGATACAAAAACTACACCCTTAAAATTTAGATATGATCAAACATAACTATTAGGACTATACACTTCATTATAGAGAGTGATTGGATTAAACCTTACAATCCAAACAAATTATCCAAATTTGAAATATAACTTTAGGTATTTCCCCTAGTCTAACCCTTGATTTACCTGCCCTCATATCTCACACTGTGACTAATGTGTATCAACAATAGTTGATTCTTTTATATCATAAATTGTTTGAGTGATGTGCTTAAAAGTATGTCATTGATTTCTTAGGCTATTGGGATGGGAAAAAGATGTAAAAAAATAGTAAATTACATAAAGAAAATAACTTTAGAATATGGATTTCGTGTGTCAACAATGAGCTCATTTCTAGATGTGTGTAAATGTCTAAAGTAAGTACACCACTTGTCTCTTTATAGAGTAATTCTATTTTAAATTTTTAATATTGGCATGTGAATAAATTTATAATGGATATAAATGGAAAATAGAAGAAAGGGATAAGAATGCCCATGTCAACAAAGTAAAGGCATGGAATCACTATTTGGACATGAGGGAAAACTATGGAATGAAGGGTGCTATAGAAACACATGCAAGGAGATTTTAGGCTTTGGAAGTTTTCAAGAGTACTAGTATCACTCAATTTGGGCTAAAATAAATATACATAGACAAACATGCCATATCGACATAAAGTAACATATAATAAAGATGATGAATCTATTTTAAGATATTACATTTTACCCCCTTTGAGGTGCGAACTTCACCACAAATGAGTTGGCACTAATGTGCACTTAAAATTAGAACATAAAAATCATATTAAAAATGATATATTTAAATTGGATGTTTGGCTATAGAAATGATAAGTCTTAACATGCAAAACAACTTTCATATATAAGCATGAGCAAGTGAAAAATATTAAAATGCTAAATATGGAAATTATTTGTAGCAAGATACCTCTTTTTTCCTTGATAGACAATAGAAATCCCAACATTTTGTCATACCATAAAAATAATTAGAATATGGGTAGAGGTTCAAACCCTATCTATTATTTGGTAGTGGGCCTTCACATATAATGGCAATTGTAGGGTAATGAGGGAAAAAAAGGTCGTCCTAATATGCCACTTTATTTTCTTTTGAAAATAACAATATTTGAACTTAGAGAGACGTTAAGAGACACTTGGATAAATAATTTCATGATAGCATAAAAATATGAATTGTAAAAATCTGAATCTAGTTTCTAAATATATAAAAAAATTAGTACCCAAATGAAAAAAATTTGCAAAACTGATACGATTATGACAATGGCATAATAATTTGTTGTGAAAAATAACTGAATTCCATGTATACGGACATTTTTTTTAAGATTAAATGAATTATTTTTTGTATGAAATCATATGTATGGATAGAGAAAATGTTGAATATTATTGAGAAAAAAAATCATAAATTTTCAATCAATATATATATTTTTAATTAATTTTAAAATTCAAGAAAGTTGAAAAAATGAAACTACAAATGTATGGACACAAATTTCTAACCTACTTCATAAAGTTCAATTTTATTTTTAAAACCATAGCCAATTATGCATAGCTTATTGATAAAATTGGTACAAATATCTTAAATACATATATCTAAAACACATGAAAAGTTATCAATCTCAAGGTTCTTATCTTGGATTTTTTACATGCCACATTGATTAATAATTGCATCACCTTCTTCACCAATTTTACACTAACTAGTGATAAATGGCATCAATCTAGCTATACCATAATGTCAAGGTTAGAAAAATTATTCCCTCAAAAAATGGACTCTAAACTCCATTATGTGGATTTTTCTAAACCATAAGTTTATTGACTTCTATAAACAAAAATAAAAAAATTCTAAGTGACAATCAAATTGACATAAAATTTAAGGTTTGAGTTTCAATGTGATAGTCAAATGGACACCAAATTTAAGGTTGAATATAATTGTGAATAACTCAATAGATATTACACTTCACCCTGCTACCATTGTAGAATACTTATCAATGTAATAAGTGTTTTTATAAAGTGAAATGGATAGATAAATATTTCTCAAAACATTTTGGGAAAATACGTATGATGAATATATAATTTATGATAAATAAAAAATATCAATACAAATATATAAAATACTTATATTTAAATACGTCGAGAGATACCAATCTTATAGTTTTTATCTTATATTTTTTACATACTGCATTGATTAATAATTCGATTAGCTTCTCTCTTGATTTATCGCTTACTTGTGAAAAATGACATCAATCTAGTTATACATTTATGCTAGGCTCAAAAAATATTTATGAGAAAAAATGGGATCTGAACTCCACTACATGGCCAAGATATTACGATTTTTCAATTACCTTCCCCAAGCAAAAAGAAAGAAGTTATATGTGATAGTTAATTAAATGTCAAATTTAAATTAAAATTGTCTTATGATAGCCAAATTTATGTCAAATTTAAGATCAAACATAATTGTGAATAACTCACTACATTACACTTCCTTGATACCATTGTAGAAAGCTTATCAATGTAATTATGACTATTCAATATATCTTAAATATATCTATCTTAAATACGCTAAAAGATATCAATCTCAAGGTTATTATCTTTAATTTTCACATACCAAATTGATTAATAATTTAATTACATTCTCCACTAATTTCCCATTGACTTGTGATGAGTAACATCAATCTAGCTACACCATTATGCAGGATCAGAAAAAAAAAATGGGGGAAAAATAGGCTTTAGACTACATTGTGTTGCTAAGATATTGTGATTTTTCAAATGATTTCTCCACAAAAGTGAAAAATTCTGAGAGATGGTTAAATGGACATTAAATTTAAGATTAAAATTGTCTTGTGATAGGCAAATTTAAGATCGAACATAATTGTGAATTACAAAACACATATCGACATAATTATGTTTATAAAAAAATTAATTAAATTAATCGATTAAAATTTTATTTCAAATTTAAATTTTATATATAAATATTTTTTTAATTAAATAATGTTTAATGTGATTTCACTTTTAATTTTGTTAATATTTCTTATCAATTTTTTTAAATTTGAAAAAATAAAGAGATAGCATAAGTTGAAAAGATAAGGTTATCAAAAATATCTTTTAGTTGAATTAATTTATCAATGCATTTTTATTGCTCTTACATTTCAATTTAATATTAAAAACATTAAAGTTGTTTTCATCATATAACCTTTAAAATATCTCTTGTAAACAATTATTATCCAAAATACTATTAGCAATTGTATGAATCAAAATTTAATTAAACTACAATTTAACTAAGTATATCACAATGCATGTACTATCTAACTAATGAATAGAATAATAATAAATTAAATATAAAGGTATATACATTGCATACATATGTATAAAATATTTTAAACTATTTTTTTCATGAATCTAAACCTTAAAATGTACAATTGGAGGTAAAAAAAAGTACCCTCTAAAATTTAGATATGATCAAAGATAATTATTAAGACTCTACACTTCAGTCTTAGAGAGTGATTGGATTGAACCTTACAATCCAGATAAAGTATCTCAATTTGAAATATGACTTATGGGTATTTTACCCTTGTTTGACCCTTCATTTCCTTGCCCTTATATCTCACACTATGATTAGTGTGTCCCTATAATAGTTGATTCTTTTCCAACCCTAGATTGTGAATGAAAACCATGTATTTTGAATAATATGATTAACATGATGTTATTGATTGATTAGGCCTTTAGGACAGGGATATATATGTCAAAAAAATCACATAAATAAAATAACTTCAAAATCTACTTTTCATGTAGCATATATATCTCAATTCTAGATGTGTTTATAGGTCTAAATTAAGTACAACACTTGTCTATATATAAGGCAATTCCAATTTAATTATTGTAATATTGACGTGTGAGTCAAATTATGATGGGTATAAATGGAAAATATAAGAAAGGGATAAGTATACCCAGTTGAACAAAGCAAAGGTAAGAGATTCATTATTTGGATCACACAATTTGGTCCAGATAGTGCGACATGAGAGGGGAAAATATGAAATGAAGGGTGCTCTAGAAATGCATGAAAGGAGATTTTAGGATTTAAAAGTTGGAAGAAGTACTAATATGGCTCAAATTAGCTATACATAGATAAACATGCCATACCAATATAAATTAACATATAATAAATGCTATGGGGCCATTTTAGGATATTACATTTTACCCCACTTTAAGGTGTACACTTAGCCACAAATGAGTTGGCATTAACGTGCACTTAAAATTAGAGCATAAAAAAACATATTGAAAATGATATATTTGATTTCGATGTTTGGTAGTGGAAACAATAAGTATCAAAACCTAAAAAACCACTTTCATCTATCAAGAAGGCACAAATGAAGGGATATAATGTGTTTCAGAATAATATGACACATCGTTTCACTATTGGAACTAGACTATCATTTTTTGGATAGATGACAACTATTAGAGCAGTATAACACTTGTATGATACTATCGAAATAGTTTGATTTTAGTTACATCATCACATCATTATCATATTTTTGGATTCTCTTCTACATTATTTATAGACCTCCTTTGTAGTAATTGAACAACCTCTATCAAATTACAAGTGAATTAAATCACAAACACATATTCAAACCCCCTTGGTTAATTCCTAATCTTTATAGCTACTTTCATTCATTTATTTTATGTACATTTCAATTCTTTGTTTTGTATTTTTATTATACTAAAATGTATGATTATACTTATTCTACTAGTTTAGTGTAGTGTTCTTTACTATTGTGCACTTTACTGATAAAATAATTTTAGATTTATCATATCTTACCTAAAATAGAGCTACGAATTTAGAGTAGAATCAAGTAATATTATTATACCTAGGAAATATGTGGCAATTGAAATTCAACATAATATTTTGAGATAATATCCTATGCATGCATGCATGTGTGTGTGTGTGTGTGTGTGTGTGTGTGTGTGTGTGTGTGTGTGTGTGTGTGTGTGTGTGTGTGTGTCTATGTATGTGTGTGTGTGTGTGTGTGTGCGCGCACGTGTATATGTATGTATGTTTGTAAGTATGTATGTATGTATGTGTGTGTGTGTGTGTATATATACACACACACATACATACATATACATAGATACATACATATGTATATAGATATATATGTATATATATACATACACACACATAAATACAAATACATACAGACAAATAGACATATACCCACCCACATACATGTACATGTACACATACACGTACACATACACATACATACATAACTTTAGGTGTAAGAAAATGCAGATTCAATAAAATGTATTAAAAAAATAAACTAAAATTTGAATAAGCATCACAATACATAAACCATAGAACAATAATATATAAGTAATAAATGTAATAAAAATAAATATACACAAAGTAATAGAATTATTGTATCCATGTATGTATCCAAAAGACATGTCACATAAATCTAAAGTTGGAAATGTGCAACCGAAACCAAGACGACCACAACCTAAATTTTTAGATCTGATTAGAGAAAATTTCTAGGATTGTACTCTATGTTCGAAATACTAGTAGAGACAAACTTTATAAACTTAGACAAATTTTTTGATAGTAAAAACAAACTTCTAAGTTTTGTTCAACTAGGTTTGCCTTGCCCTTAAATCTCACATTACGAATCTTGTGTACCTTGTTAGTGTAGGTTTTTATTTTTCCCTATTATTTAATTAGGGAATATTATATATTTGTACATACATGGAGTTTTCCTACATTTGTGGGATAGGCTAGCTTATGTGGAGATGTGTGTCATAGATGTGTCATAGGTGTCATAAGAATGTCATAAGTAACTCCTTTGACTAGCTATTCCGGGTATGGGAGTTACTTCTCTATTCTTAGCACCTTGTCACCACCTTTCATGGAGGAGTTACAGTTTATTCTTGGGGTTCGTTGACCACCTTTTGTGGAGGAGTTACTTACGTGCTCTCCTATATGTATTCTTCACTTTGGCCATCTTAAGTTAATTGAATATTGGGTTTTGCTCCTATCTATCTTTTGCAGATTATCTCTTTCAGTGATTTCACTTTGCTTTAGCTTAAGTATGCTCTTGATTTATTATCTTCGTTTCACATGGCTAATTGCAAGCCATCTCCGACTCCCTTTTTATCAGGAGTCAAGCTTGAGGCTGACTGTTCTTCACCATTAGTTGATGCCACTTGGTATCGACAACTTGTTGGTAGTCTCATCTACTTGACTCACACCAGGCTCGACATATCATATGCAGTGGGACTTGTCTCAATATTTATGCAGGAACCTCATGAGCTGCATTGGAAAGTAGCTAAGAGGATCTTGCATTACATACAGGGTTCACATAGATATGGGATTCATTACAAATTAGGCATAAAGGATGAATTGATTGGGTATACAGATTCAGACTAGGCTGGCGATTCACAGACTTGCAAGTCCACTTCTGGTTACAATTTCTCTCTAGGTTTTGGTCCTATCAGTTGGTCTAGAAAAAAGCAAAATACTATTGCTATATCATCCACAGAGGCAGAGTACAGGGGAGCTCTTAATGTAGCTACTGAGGCTTTTTGGCTTTAGGGGATACTTTTTGAGTTTGGCATTCCTATCAGACAGCCCACCATCATTTATTGTGACAATTAGAGTACCATTCAAATTTGTAGGAATCCAGTTTAGCACCAGTGGACCAAGCACATAAAGATGCACATGCATTTCATTTGGGAGCTTATTCATAGTCAGGTCATTGACTTGATATTTTGCTAGTATTTGGAGCAGGTTACAAACATCTTCACCAAACCTTTCACCAAGATCAATTTCATTCATCTACGAGCTATTCTTGGGATGTGGTCCACATCTGCAGTAGCATCATCTTTTGGGGGGGGCACTAGCCTCTTCATTTCTTTTATGTCTCTCTTTTGGGGGGGAGTTTTTTCCTACGATTTTTCTCCTTTTCTCTATATTATGGGAGATTGCATTTGTACATGGCTACCTCATCAGGCCTAGTTTCTGGGACCCATGTATAAATGCAATCTCCCATAAAAAATTTTAAAAAAAAATTGGGTCTCTCGAGACACATTTTCAGCTAAGTCCGACATCCTGTTTGCTTAAAGTCTTGCACTGATTGCTCTAAGATGCATTCTCGGCTGAGCCTGACATCTTTTGAGTGTGCACTTGCATATTTGGGGGGCTCAACATTTTGGGGGGGTGTGATTGCTTTTCAGCACTTGCAATCTCTTCTTTCATTCTCCTTTCTGCATAATTTCACAACTTGCAATCAACACAACTTTACCTAAATTCAACTGAAAATGGATTATTTTCAACTTAAACTCCTAAAACCCTTCAATATCATGAATGGAAGGTTAAAATGTCAATCATTCTTAGAAGTAAAGGGTTATATAGGATCACCATGGGTACTGAAGTAGAACCCAGCACTAATGCTGAAAAGGTCAAGTGGTACAACCGTAGTGATGAAGCCTATGGATTACTGAGCTTGTCCGTGTCTCCAAAACTTCTCTTCCATTTAGAAACCTCCAAGACTCCCAAAGACATATGGGACACCCTAGAAACCTTATTTGGGAAGCTTGATGAGATGAGAGGTCATGAGCTTGAAAACAAACTCATAAGTCTAAGTCCTAGCACCCTACAAGACTTCTTCACTAAGTTTAAGGCCCTTAGATTGCAATTGAAAGAATGCAGGATAGAGAAGAAAGATGATCAACTCATCCTTTCTATTCTCGCAAAGTTAGGTCCAAGCTATTCAGTCTTTGTCTCCACTTTTCATGCCACAAAAAGTGCCCTTGGCACTACATGGAAAATGCCTTCTTTGGATTCATTCATTGTCGACTTGACTAGGGAGCAAGATAAGCTAATTCAAATGGGCACAATGAAGTCTACTCAACCCCAAGCTTTGATAGATGGAAATGGTAAGGATAAGACTTCAACAAAGGAGAAGAAGAAAAAGAATAAGGACTAGGAGAAGAAGAAAGAAAACAACAATCCTGCCAAAAACAACACTAAGTCTTCCTCCTCCAATGCTAAACCTAAGAAGGAGAAGGTTAAGTGTAGCTATTATAAGAAGACAGGACATGATGAACACAAATGCATGAAGAAACAAATAGATCACCTAACTCATCTTCTAGAGAAGCACAACATAGGTGTTCTTCAGTCCATCAAGAAGAATTCATCTACCCAAGATTCTACTAAGGCAAAAGGCAAGGGTAAGGAGAAAGAAAAGGGCAAGGCCCTTGTAGCTACAGCTTCTACATCTTCATGGATCATTGACTCGGGTGCTTCTCACCACATGGGCTCTTCCCTAGTTGAGTTTTCATCTTTAGAGCCTTGTAGCATGACTTCAATTGTGATGACACATCAGTTTCCATTGCAAGGAGAGGGTCAGTTGAAATGGAAGGAGGAACATTCAATAATGTTCTAAGTTTTCCTTCTCTTTCAACCAATCTCCTATCAGTGTACCAAATCACTCACATTGGTCGGGGTATGAGAGTTGAGTTTTCACTAGATTCAATGGCTATTAGGGAGTTGCATAGTGATACTGCAGTGGCAGTGGGTAGGGCAGATCACCAAGCAAGGTTATACACCTTCTCACATTTTGCACCTAATTCTTCTCCAATAGCATTACTGACTCATTCAGATGGAGTTAACAAATTATGGCATGAACGGTTTGGCCACCTTAACTACCGCCACATTGAGCAACTTTGCAAACATGACATGGTCATTGGCTTGCCTCGTGTCCAATTCTCAAAAGGACTTTAGGAGGGGTGCTCCCTTGGGAAGCATCCCGAAGCAAAATTTGACAAAGGCAAAGGTTGGAGGGCTTCACAACCTTTGGAGTTAGTCCACAGTGATGTATCGGGACCCTTTCCCAAACCATCTTTCACAAGGGCCAAGTACATCCTCACTTTCATTGATGATTTCTCTAGGTGCACTAGGATTTATTTTCTCAAACAAAAGTCTGAAGTGTTTGAAAATTTTCTAGACTTTAAGGCTCTTTTTGAGAAACAGAGTGAGAAATCCATCAAGGTTCTTTGAACTGATAATGGAGGGGAGTATGTCAACAATAGTTTTGAGTAGTTTTACACCATAGAGGGGATTGATTTGCAGTGCAAAATCACTTACAGTCATTCACAGAATGGGGTTGCAGAATGCAAAAATAAGTTCTTGAAAGAGATGGGTAGCTATATGATTCACTCTAAATCCTTAGCACCACATACTGGGCCGAAGCCATCAATTGTGTCTACTACTTTCAAAATAGAGTTCCTCACAAAGCTTTAAAAGGGATAACACCCTTTGAAGTTTGGCATAAAAGGAATCCTGATGTTGAGCACCTTAGGGTTTTTAGATCCCCAGCCATGGCCCGCATATCGAAGAAGAAATGCAAAGCTATGGAACATCAGTCCAAGACTTGCATCTTTGTAGGATATCTGGATGGTGTTAAGGGGTATCACCTTCTAGATCTGACCACTCATGAGTTGTTCATTGAGAGAAGTGTCCACTTTCATGAGAGTCCTAGAGACTCAACACTTGGCACTTCTTCTCTCTCATCGGATCTACTTCTTCATGATGATTCATCAAATTTAGATCAACCACAGTATGTTCCTGAGCTAGAGACATATTCTTCTTCTTTGAGTTTAGACAGTGAGGATAGTGATGTTGAGTCATCCACCTCTAGTCAGTCAGAGGATGAGGAGTTAGCACCTGACTTGCCTTCTTTCAGGCCACTTTGGGCCAGACAGACACTTGAGAGTGCTAGCACTTGGGCAGGAGATCCCGTAGATGATAGACATACTAGGGGGGATTTTCAGAGAGATCCACATGCCTTCTTTGCCTCAGTTTTAGATCCATAGACTTTTTGATAGGCATCAGGAGTACCTGAGTGGGATAGTGTTATGGAGGAATAATATTCTTCCTTAATCAAAAATCACACTTGGGACTTGACCTCACTTCCTAAGGGAAGGAAGATGGTTTGATGTAGGTGGATATATCAGACCAAGTTTGCAGTAGATGGGTCAATTGATAAGTACAAGTCGCGATTGGTCACCAAGGGTTTCTCAGAAGTGGCAGGCATTGACTACTCAGAGAGCTTTACACCCATTGCAAAAATGACTTCTATCTAACTCACCTTGGCTATTTCCATAGCACATGGCTGGGATGTGCACCAGATGGATGTGAAGAGTGTCTTTCTTCACAAAGACCTAGAGGAGGAGATCTACATGGAGCATCTGCTAGGATTTATTCAGGATTCTTCCTTAGTATGTAGACTTAGGAAATCTATCTATGGCCTCAAATAAGCCCCTCGGGCTTGGTATGCCAAGATGGATTCCTTTCTTCTCACAGTGGGTTTCACTAGGTGCCATTCTGACCCCAATGTCTACTTCTTATGGTAAAATGATTCGCTCTTGATTTTGGTTCTATATGTTGATGACCTTTTGATCACCGAGAGTTCTTCATCAGCTATTGTAGTGGTGAGGGCATCTCTCCAGGATAAATTTGATATGACAGACTTGGGTTTGTTGCACTATTTCTTTGGCATCAAGATCTCACAGTCAGATTTAGAGATTTCTCTTGCACAACCTAAGTATGCTGTTGATTTATTGTCTCAGTTTCACATGGCTAATTGCAAGCCATCTCCGACTCCCTTCCTAATTGTCGGGACCCATTTTATATTCCCACACTGCCCACCTAAGTTGCTCTTATGGGGGGGTGTTAGTGTAGGTTTTTATTTTTCGTTATTATTTAATTAGGGAATATTATATATTTGTGCATACATGGAGTTTTCCTACATTCGTGGGATAGGTTAGCTTATGTGGAGATGTGTGTCATAGGTGTCATACAAATGTCATAAGTAACTCCTTTGACTGGCTATTCTAGGTATGAGAGTTACTTCTCTTTTCTTAGCACCTTGTCACCACCTTTCATGGAGGAGTTACAGTCTATTCTTGGGGTGCTTTGACCACCTTTTGTGGAGGAGTTACTTACGTGCTCTCCTATATGTATTTTTCACTTTGGCCATCTTAAGTTAATCAAATATTGGGTTTTGCTCCTATTTGTCTTTTACAAATTATCTATTTCAGTGATTTCACTTTGCTTTAGCTTAAGTATGCTCTTGATTTATTGTATTGGTTTCACATGGCTGATTGCAAGTCATCTCAAGAGTCAAGCTTGAGGCTAACTATTCTTCACCATTAGTTGATGCCACTCAGTATCAACAACTTGTTGGCAGTCTCATCTACTTGACTCACACCAAGCCCAACATATCATATGCAGTGGGACTTGTCTCCATATTTATGTAGGAACCTCATGAGTTGCATTGGAAAGCAGCTAAAAGGATCTTGCATTACATATAGGGTTCACATAGATATAGGATTACAGGGGAGCTATAAATGTAGCTACTAAGGCTATTTGGCTTCAGGGGATACTTTTTGAGTTTGGCATTCCTATCAGGTAGCCCACCATCATTTATTGTGACAACCAGAGTACCATTCAAATTTGCAAGAATTTAGTTCAACACCAGTGAACCAAGCACATAGAGATTCACATGCATTTCATTCAAGAGCTTATTCATAATCAGGTCATTGACTTGATATTTTGTCAGTCTTCAAAGCAGGTTGCAGACATCTTCACCAAACCTTTCACTGAGAGCAATTTAATTCATCTACGATCTCTTCTTGTAGTGTGGTCCACATCTGCAACAGCATCATCTTCGGGGGGCCCACTAGCCTCTTCATTTCTTTTATGTCTCTCTTTTGGGGGGAGTTTTTTCCTTCAGGTTTTCTCTTTTTCTCTATCTTATGGGAGATTGCATTTGTACATGGGTACCTCATCAGGCCTAATTTTTGAGACCAATGTACAAATGCAATCTCCCATAAAAAAAAGAAGAAAAAAAATTGGGTCTCCTGGGACGCATTTTCAGCTGAGTCTGACGCCTTATTTGCTTAAAGTCTTGCACTAATTGCTCTAAGATGCATTCTTGGCTGAGCCTGAAATCTTTTGAGCATGCACTTGCATATTTTTTTTTGTGGGGGGGGGGGGCTCAACATTTAGAGGGGGGGTGTGATTACTTTTCAGCACTTGCAATTTTTGCTTTCATTCTCCTTTCTGCATAATTTCATAACTTGCAATCAACAAACTTCACCTAAATTCAGCTTAAAATGGATTATTTTCAACTTAAACTCCTAACACCCTTCAACTATCATGAATGGAAGGTTAAAATATCAATCATTCTTAGAAGTAAAGGGTTGTATAGGATCACCATGGGTACTAAAGTAGAACCCATCACTGATGCTGAAAAGGTCAAGTATTACAACTGTAGTGATGAAGCCTATGGATTACTGAGCTTGTCTGTGTCTCCAGAACTTCTCTTCCATTTAGAAACCTCCAAGACTCCCAAAGACATATGGGACACCCTAGAAACTTTATTTGGGAAGCTTGATGAGATGAGAGGTCATGAGCTCGAAAATGAACTCATAAGTCTAAGTCCTAGTAACTTTGACACCCTACAGGAATTTTTCACTAAGTTTAAGGCCCTTAGATTGCAATTGAAAGAATGTGGGATAGAGAAGAAAGATGATCAACTCATCCTTTCTATTCTCACAAAATTAGGTCCAAGCTATTCAGTATTTGTCTCCACTTTCCATGCCACAAAAAGTGCCCTTGGCACTACATGGAAAATGCCTTCTTTGGATTCATTCATTGTTGACTTGACTAGGGAGCAAGATAAGATAATTCAAATGGGCACAATGAAGTCTACTCAACCCCAAGCTTTGATATCTAGAAATGGTAAGAATAAGACTTCAACAAAGGAGAAGAAGAAAAAGATTAAGGACCAGGAGAAGAAGAAAGAAAACAATAATCCTGCCAAAAACAACACTGAGTCTTCCTCCTCCAATGCTAAACCTAAGAAGGAGAAGGTTAAGTGTGCCTATTGTAAGAAGACAGGGCATGATGAACACAAATGCATGAAGAAACAAATAGATCACCTAACTCATCTTCTAGAGAAGCACAACATAGGTGTTCCTGAGTCCATCAAGCAAAATTCATCTACCAAAAATTCTACTAAGGCAAAAGGTAAGGGTAAGGAGAAAGAAAAGGGCAAGGCCCTTGTAGCTACAACAACTTCTACATCTTCATGGGTCATTGGCTCTGGTGCTTCTCACCACATGGGCTCTTCCCTAGTTGAGTTTTCATCTTTAGAGCCTTGTAGCATGACTTCAATTAGTTTGGGTGATGACACATCAGTTTTCATTACAGGGAGAGGGTCAGTTGAAATGGACGGAGGAACATTCAATAATGTTCTAAGTGTTCCTTCTCTTTCAACCAATCTCCTATCAGTGTACCAAATCACTCACATTGGTCGGGGCATGAGAGTTGAATTTTCACCAGATTCAGTGGCTATCAGGGAGTTGCATAGTGATGCTACAATGGCAGTGGGAAGGGCAGATCACCAAGCAAGGTTATACACCTCACATTTTGCACTTGATTCTTCTCCAACAGCATTTTTGACTCATTCAAATGGAGTTAGAAAATTATGGCATGAGCGGTTTGGCCACCTTAACTACCGCTACCTTGAGCAACTTTGCAAACATGACATGGTCAGTGTCTTGCCTCATGTCCAATAATCAAAAGGACTTTGCGAGGGGTGCTCCCCTAGGAAGCATCTGGAAGCAAAATTTGACAAAGGCAAAGCTTAGAGGGCTTCACAACCTTTGGAGTTAGTCCACAGTGATGTATCGAGACCCTTTCCCAAACCATCTTTCACAAGGGCCAAGTACATCCTCACTTTCATTGATGATTCTCTAGGTACACTTGGATATATTTTCTCAAACAAAAGTCTAAAGTGTTTGAAAATTTTCTAGACTTAAAGGCTCTTGTTGAGAAACAGAGTGAGAAAACCATCAAGGTTCTTTGAACTGATAATGGAGGGGAGTATGTCAGCAACAGGTTTGACCAATTTTGTACCACAAAGGGGATTGATTTGTAGCGCATAGTCACTTACAATCCTTCACAGAATGGGGTTGCAGAACGCAAAAATAGGTTCTTGAAAGAGATGGGTAGCTATATGATTCACTCCAAATCCTTAGCACCATAGTACTAGGCCAAAGCCATCAATTGTGCCTGCTACATTCAAAACAGGGTTCTTCACAAAGCTTTAAAAGGGATAACACCCTTTGAAGCTTGGCATAAAAGGAAACCTGATGTTGAGCACCTTAGGGTTTTCAGATCCCCAACCATGGCTCGCATATCAAAGAAGAAATGCAAAGCTATGAAATGTCAGTCCAAGCCTTGCATCTTTGTAAGATATCTGAATGGTGTTAAGGGGTATCGCCTTCTAGATCTGACCACTCATGAGTTATTCATTGAGAGAAGTGTCCACTTTCAGGAGAGTCCTAGAGACTCAACACTTGGCACTTCTCTCTCATCAGATCTACTTCTTCATGATGATTCCTCAGATTTAGATCAGCCACAATAGGTTTCTGAGCCAGAGACATCTTCTTCTTCTTTGAGTTCAGACAGTGAGGATAGTGATGCAGAGTCATCCACCTCTAGTCAGTCAGAGGATGAGGAGTTAGCACCTGACTCGCCCACTTTTAGGCCACTTTGGGCTAGACAGACACTTGAGAGTGCTGGCACTTGAGTAGGAGATCTTGCAGATGACAGATGTACTTGGGGGATTTTCAGAGAGATCCACATGCCTTCTTTGCCTCAGTTTTGGATCCACAGACTTTTTGACAAGCGTCGGGAGTACCTGAGTGGGATAGTGATATGGAGGAAGAATATTATTCCTTAATCAAAAATCACACTTGGGACTTGACTTTACTTCCTAAGGGAAGGAAGATGGTTTGATATAGGTGGATATATCAGACCAAGTTTGTAGCAGATGGGTCAGTTGATAAGTACAAGGTGTGATTGGTCACCAAGGGTTTCTCATAGGTGGCAGGCATTGACTACTCAGAGACCTTTGTACCCATCGCAAAGATGACTTCTATCTAACTCACCTTGGCTATTGCCACAACACATGGTTGGGATGTGCACTAGATGGATGTGAAGAGTGCCTTTCTTCATGGAGACCTAGAGGAGGAGATCTACATGGAGTAGCCACCAGGATTTGTTCAGGATTCTTCCTTAGTATACAGACTTAGGAAATCTATCTATGGCCTCAAACAGGACCCTCGAGCTTGGTATGCTAAGATGGATTCCTTCTTTCTCAAAGTAGGTTTCACTAGGTGCCATTCTGACCCCAATGTCTACTTCTTGCAGGAGGATGATTCGCTCTTGATTTTGGTTCTATATGTTGATGACCTTTTGATCATCGAGAGTTATTCATCGGCTATTACAGTGGTGAAAGCATCTCTCTAGGATATATTTGACATGACAAACTTGGGTTTGTTTCACTACTTCCTTGGCATCGAGATCTCACAGTCAGATTCAGGGATTTCTCTTGCACAACCTAAGTATGCTCTTGATTTATTGTCTTGATTTCACATGGCTGATTGCAAGCCATCTCTAACTCCCTTCCTAGTTGCTGGGACCCATTTTATATTTCCACACTGCCCACCTAAGCTGCGCTTATGGGGGGTGTTACTGTAGGTTTTTATTTTTCCCTATTATTTAATTGGGGAATATTATATATTTGTGCATACATAGAGTTTTCCTACATTCGTGGGATAGGCTAGCTTATGTGGAGATGTGTGTCATAGATGTGTCATAGGTGTCATAAGAATGTCATAAGTAACTCCTTTGACCGACTATTCTGGGTACGGAAGTTACTTCTCTATTCTTAGCACCTTGTCACCACCTTTCATGGAAGAGTTACAGTATATTCTTGGGGTGCTTTGACCACCTTTTGTGGAGGAGTTACTTACATGCTCTCCTATATGTATTCTTCACTTTGGCCATCTTAAGTTATTCGAATATTGAGTTTTGCTCCTATTTGTCTTTTGCAAATTATCTCTTTCAGTGATTTCACTTTGCTTTAGCTTCTTTGTGGTATGCACCAGCTTCATCTCATGTGATCACTTGACCATTACATTCGCATTATTCAAACCCTGGAAACAACTCCGATATACCTAAAATATTTTATTATTTTCCACCATAGAGTGTTAAGAAAATAAAGTGGACTATGGAGAATGCTTTCATTGGGATATCATTGATTTATTAGGCCCCTAGAATGAGAACAAATGTGTATAAAAATAGCAATTTGCATAAAGTAAATAACTTTAAAATGTGTTTTTAATGTATAAAAAATAAGGTCAACCTTAAATGTGTGTAGATGTCTAAGTGAAAAAAAAAACTATTTATATGGGATGTTGATTTCAAATTTTACAGTATTAGCCTATGTGTTAACTTCTAATGAATAAAAATGGGAAAATCGAAAAGGGGCAAGTGGGCTCATTTGGAAAAATTGAACGTTGGGAATGACTTTATGGACTATATAGTTTGGTCTATATAGGTTATAAGAACCATAAAATATGATCCAAATAGTGATACCACAGGAAAAAAAGATGAAATGAAGGGTGCTTTGAGATGCATGAAGTGGGTCTCAGGTGTTAGACATCGACAAGAGTACTAACATCACTCAATTTGGAAAAAAAATAGCTAGGTAAATGCATAAATTTAGGGGGAAAAAATGGCTACTCATGGACATGTTTTTCCTAAAAATTGATAAATCTGAACTTTTATAAATAATTTGAGATGGTTACACTCAAAATTCAATGATGGTGTAAGAAATGAATTGTACAATTTTGTTTCTAGTTTCCAAAACACTAATTATTTTTTAAATGGTTAAGTATAACTAAGTCAAACATATAAATTTTGATTAGGAACTCTTATTTTTTAATGAAAATAGAGTAGATAGCTAGTTGTGTAGCCACTCTTTTTTAGTATTATTTAAAATCATTTGGTGAAATGTTAGATAAGATCATCTAGTTTTTAAGCTTTTTTTAATAATTTTTCAATGAATCAATTTTTTTATTAATTTTACAAGTAAATATAACTAGAAAACTAACAAAAAAGGATAGCTTGTCATGTGTCACCTCCTAACTACCTAAAAAAAATGAAAACTAGTTTTTTTTAATGTGTGTACAATTAGGCCTAGTTTGTAATCATATATATATATATATATATATATATATATATATATATATATATATATATATATATATATATGATCAACAACAAAAAAGATACACAAACATATATAGGCATGCATATTTGAGTAATGTAGTGGCCTAAAAATATATAGTTATAAATAAACAAAGATTATAAGCTTAAAATAGTCCAAAAATTATAAAAATCATCTATTTGGAAAGAGTAGAGTGTCCATGTCATCATGGTAATAATTTTATGATTTTTTTCATTGAAATTCATAGTGTATTTTGGTGATGGAAGTTGAATTTTTTTATTTTTTGTCAAAATTCTTGGATTCAACAATGCGTCGATAGGTCCAAACCTTTTTCTGGGAATCCAAACCATTTCCAAGCCAAAATAATTGGTGTTTAAATTCAAACATAACATGTACAAGTTCCTTTCACATTAAACTAAAAATCAGAAAAATATCTATTGGAAGGGTTGTCTATGTTTCTTCATGCAATGTGAAGGAATGTGTACACGCTATAATGTGTATGTGTTATTTTCACATTGCACAAAAAACTATAAAATTTTACTTGGAAGGGGAGATGGTTTAATAGGAAGGCGTAGATGGTATATTAAAATAAATGTTAAGTATAAATTTACATTTATATTATTACTTTTATATTCCTTGTATTTTAAATTTGTTTTAGAAAATATAAATAATTAGGGTCACTCTGCATCTAATAGAGTTGGTCTCACAGTTGCATACCTTATGATGTGGGAGATAATTTTTTAAAATCTAATCTGGTCAGTACTTAGGCATTTTCAGACTCTCAGTATTAAACTTAGGGATTTTAGGGCACAATTTTTGCAATTGATGTCTATTTTTGATAAACATATAGTCATTTTTAGGTTTTTATGCCTTCTGAATTGTTTGTTGGCATTTGTAGGATTCATAAGTTTTTCAAAACTAAAGTTTACAAACTAATCACTTTCAATACAAGCCAAATTAGTGTGATTTGGACAACACAGGGGATCCGTAAAGTGGGTACATAGTTTTCTGAAGACGGATATTGAAACTCTCAATTCTCTTTTAACTAAAAATAGAAATTGGAATGTGAAATTTTGGGAATGAATGCAAGTGGTTGTAAAAAACTTTTAATATTCGTTTCTTGATCAATATTCCTGATTTGATGTCATTATTAGTCCTTTTTGCGAATTAAATTAAAAAGGAAACACAAAATAATTGAAAGAAAAAATGACACCATAAGTGATAACGGAGTTCCCCTATTTGGGCTACGTCTCTGGGTTCATGAAATAACAAACTGATCCATTTATAAATGGTGCAAATATCAACAAATAACCAACTTACATCATAATGGATTTAAAAAATTTGTAATATAATATTAAAACTGACTTTATAAGAAGACTCTGATCCACTTAGCAAATGTCTTTCCTTTGTCAATCGCATCGGTTCTTCTTCTTTGTGTTTTCAGGCAATTCTCCATTCAAAGTATCTGTAAAACTCTTAAAAGGCATAATGATCTCAAAGAGTGTTGTCTTCCAACATACCTGCAACTCTAAAAATATTCTTACAGCTATATACATCCCTTCATGGCCAAAGTCCTTATAAAATAATAGAGGCAATAAGAATTACACACTCACATGTCTCTCGATGTAGTCACACAATACATAACTTCCTTGCCTACCACCATACGATAGAATAAGTGAATTGACCCCAGACTTGGGTCTCTATGCGTCTGGCAATACCATCTCGATCGAATATGCACGTTACATCACTTCATTCGCTGAAAGCCATACAATTAGAAGGAAACGTAATAATACCAGTATGTTTCTTCCATGATTAAGGTATTAACAATAAAAGAAACCATACAAATATATCTAACCTATGGAACTATGTTTTAATAACTATATTCACCAACAAATGTATTTCTTCCATGGCTATAATATCCTTGGAATTAGAAGAAACCAAAACGTCTACCCAGTCAGTACCTGTGATTATATCTTATACGCCCATGGCTTCCAAAGCCCATAAATAGGCATTTATAATCTACAGAATTGGTCTCTGGAATAGTTACCTTTGCTTCTCCCAACAGCTTTACCACATAGACATCTTCACCTTCCATGTTCGTGTCCTTCGTTCTTGTGTAAATATACAGTCATGTTTTTCACTAATACTCGACTCTGCCTCTCATCAAACTCTGTAATAGAAGATATGTCACTCACCCATGGCCTGAAAGCTCTATCAATAGGCGTTGTTGTATAGATCTTCCTAGGTTCGTTCCTTATTTCAACTCTTGATGATATATGTTAATCTCACGCCGTCGGTTTTATGAAACAGACACAAGAAGAGTCTGGTCACAGAATCAACCATGCCCAAGATTGAATTGTGAGACAAAATCGGAACCTATAGAAGGTACAAAGGCCAAAATAAAAGAACACGTAGATTGCAATTGTAGATTAAACACAATTTTGCCATGGCTTGTTCAGCCTTGTCAATTGGCATATATTCCATCGAACCTCACCTTGAGATTAATATCTTTACAAATAGGTGATGAACAAAACGGAATTAGATATGCTTTCCATACCGGCTCAAACCTGCGTTCTATCCATCTTCCATCTCTTCTTGGCTCGACTCCGCTCTACAGAAATAAGCAGTCTCCCATTCATTCACAAAATTTATAATGACATTATTTTTATTTCAAAACCCTTCACAGATACTTACATTCAGAGGAGAATAACCTGCTATCTTATTCCCAGTTTGGGAGATTTCTTTAACCGAGTATAAGGGAGCGGTTTACTCAGAGATGGCTTATCTTTTTTGACAACCATGCTTGATCCTTTATTCTACCCATGGACCCCATGTTTCTTGGCTATCGGGGCTGGAATCTCTTAATCGCGGCCAGCGTGCTTGGGAAAATAAGATCCCAAGTTACTGGGATGGAATAAAGAAAGGTTTTTAATACCCTGTGTTGGGATGTTGTAACTGTGGTTTCGGCCACGTACCACGAACCTTTTGTTTGTTGGAACCAACTCGGCTCAGCGGAGCTCAGAATGTTTGCTGAGAAAATTATGACACTAAAATAATAATATATGGTAAATTATAGTGTAATTGTAAAATTAAAACACTCTTAACATATACGATAGTGGAGTCCCTCTCCATTATAAAAGTGCGCTGACTCTATTTATAAAAGTGGGCTCTCTATCAACGATGGTTTTTGTAGCTGGGCTTTTACAAATTGATAAGCACTGATGAATAAAAATCATTTAGATCAAACCTCCTCACAAAGAGACTTTTGGTCTCCAAAAGGTCTCTATAGCTAGGCTTTTACAAATCGATGAGCACTAATGAATCAAAATCCTTTGGATCAAACCTACTCACAAAGAGACTTTTGGTCTCCAAAAATAAGCACTGACGAATAAAAATCCTCTAGATCAAACCTCCCCACAAAGAGGGTTTTGGTCTCCAAAAATGAGCACTGATGAATAAAAATCCTCTGAATCAAACCTCCCCACAAATAGGCTTTTGGTCTCCAAACGTCCAAATATTCCACTGCATCTGCTAAATGATTTTTTGCACCCCATCAACATACATAAACCTACAGAAGTCAACTATCCAATTACAACTTTGTATCCACTCTGCCAAACTGAATTGTTTCTCAAAATATTCATAACTTCCAGTGGATTCTCTCAACCCCTGCACTGCGTGAAGGCTAAGGTATTCTCCATATTATCAACATACACAAGGGAAATCAAATTGTGCTACATATGCCTATAGGACTTGAATAAATTTCACAGCTCTATACTTGTATTTTTTAATAAACATTGCCCATTTGTGGGTCTTTAAAAGTACACCTGCATAATGTGCATAACAAACATACATGTGTGCATAGGGAGTTTGTAATATAAACATTGCCCATATTACTGTGGAACTTAGATGTATACAATGTTAAGTATAAAAATGTGCAATGAATTTGGACATCCTAAGGTTATAACTACACAAAATACACTCCATAATACATTGAAGCATAATCAAGAGAAATAGATGTGATCACCATCCTATAAACATCATAGTTTACTATTGTGTCCCTGAAACTAATTATCAAATCTTTTCTTGTCCCTGTCAAACTCCAATGTCAACTTGAATAATTTTCATAATAAGAGCTTCTTTACAAACTCACAACTCTATAAGTAACTGTGAGCCAAATATCATTTAAAAGTGAGAAAAAAACTAAGAATTTTAAATCTGTCTCAAGGTTTCCTTCACCATTTGACTGCTCCCTGATTTATACCTCCACAACTCATCCAAATTGAGTTAGTTTCCAAAATAGTATCACAATGAAAAACTGAAATAGGAGATAGCAAATATATATCCTTCCAAACACAACTTTATCAAAAATTTCTTCTCTAGATCCAATAGTTAAGAATTTTCTAAAAATAATGTGTTGAAGATAATGAAAGCAGACTAATCCAATGATATAATTATGCTTTATCCCAACTATTCAGTCAAACCATTTTATCCATAAGGGTTGCTCCCTCCTCCTGGTTTCCAATAATTGAATAGAAGGTTTCATTTTCAAAAGGCTTTAAAAATAATTCAAATCAAGGCGTGTCTTACTTCCAAAGGAACCCACACAAAGTTTATCTCGATTTAAACAAAAATTATGAAAACATACTTACATTGAAAATAACCCATATCTCTTTGAGAACTGTGAAGTGCCCCTGTTGAGTACTAGCTAGCATACTATTGGTGTTTTAAATAGCTTCTTATTCGCTTCTTGCAATTTTTAACAAAGCTGCGAAACATACCAGTCTATGAACTAATTAAAAACTCAAAACTCAAAGTGCAAAAACCTATTCATTACTAAACAATGCCTTATTTGCCATTTCAATATCTTTCCATAGAATTGGTCTTTTCACTTATTCTTATCATGAAGGACATAGGCATCCATAATATGATTAGTAATCCAAAATTAAAGGCTACACAACTGGTTATCAAAGATCAAAATATTATGTCAATACCAATATGAAATCATACCTCAATCTGCCCTCTGTGTAAGATTGATAATTAAACTGCAACTAATTCTTCTTGAATGTGCATCACTGAAAATGCCTTGAATTTTATCTAAATACATCCCAAGATGGAAATGTTGATCCTTTCTCAACACCATCTCACAACTCAAGTGACCATATGTATGTTCTTCTTCATCCATGTTGATCCTGTAGGGCTAGTGGTTCTAGAACCTTCGATGTTAGAAGATGGTTTTCTTCCAGTGAATTGAAACACCTTCCAATTTTCCTTTGCACTATCCTTCTTGCATGATCAACTCAAATAGAGGAATCAAATTCAACATCTAATATTTAAAAACAAACTCCAAACTGAAGTGTATTACAACTGAAACAAGCCCTGCAATCACCTACTATGATACCAAATTTGATTCGTAAATCAGGTAAATAGTTTTCTAAAAATGGATACTAAAACTCTCAATTCCCTTTAAATTAAAAATAGAAATTGGAATGCAAAATTTTAGGAATGAATGCAAGTGGTTATAAAAAACTTTTAATATTCATTTCTTGATCAACACTCCTGATTTGATGTCATAATAAACTTTCTATATTTTTTTGGTATTTTATTATCCCTTTTTGAAAACTAAATTAAAAATGAAACAAAGAATAATTGAAAGGAAAAGTGACACTAGAAGTGATAACAGAGTTCACCCATTTGGGCTACATCTCTGGGTTTGTGAAACAATGAATTGATCCATTTAAAAATGATGCAAATATCAAAAAATTACCAACTTACATCATAATAGATTTAAAGAGTCTATAATATGATGTTGAAACTAACTTTATAAGAAGACTTTGATCCACTCAACAAATGCCTTTCCTTTGTCAATCGCATCAGTTCTTCTTATGTTTTTGGGTAATTCTCCATTCAGAGTATCTATAAAACTCTTAAAAGGCATCATGATCTCAAGGAGTGTTCTATCTTCCAACAGACCTACAACTCCAAAAATATTTTTGCAGCTATATACATCCCTTCATGGTCAAAGTACTTATAAAATAATAGAGGCAATAAGAATTACACAGTCATGGGTCTCTCTATGTATTAATACATAGTCACACAATACATAACTTCCTTGCGTACCACCATATGATAGAAGAAGTGAATTGACCTCAGACTCGAGTCTTTATGTGTCTGCCAATACTGTCTCAGTCAAATATTCACATTACACCCCTTCCTTTGCTGAAATCCATATAAATAGAAGGAAACGTAATAATACGAGTATGTTTCTTCCATGATAAAAATATTTAAAATAAAAGAAAACATACAAATATATCTAACCTATGGAAATGTGTTTTAATAACTATATTCACCCGCATATGTATTTATTCCATGGCTATAATGTCCTTGGAATTAGAAGAAACTAAAATGTCTACCCAGTCAGTAGCTGTGATTATATCATATATGCCCATGGCTTCCAAAGCCCATAAATAGGCATCTATAATCCACAGACTTGGTCTCTAGAATAGTTACCTTTACTTATCCCAACATCTTTACCACGTAAACATTTTCACCTTCCACATTTGGGTTCTTTGTGTTTGTGTAAATATATAGTCACATTTTTCACCAGTGCTCGGCTCTACCTCCCATCGAACTCTATAATAGAAGATATGTCACTCACCCATGGCCTAAAATCTCTATCAATAGGTGTTGTTGTACAAATCTTCCTAGGTTCGTTCCTTGTTTCAACTCTAGAAGATATATATTAATCTCATGCCATTGGTTTTATGAAACAAATGCAAAAAGAGTCTGGTCATAGAATCAACCATACTCAAGATTGAGTTGTGAGACAAAATCAGAACCTATAGAAGGCACAAAGGCCAAAATAAAAGAACACATAGATTAAAATTATAGATTAAACATGATTTTGCCATGGCTTATTAAGCCTTGTCAACTGGCATATATTCCATTGAACCTTACCCTAGGATTAATATCTTTACAAATAGGAGATGAACAAAATAGAATCAGATATATTTTCCATACTAGCTCGAACCTACATTCTATCCATATTCTATCTCCTCTTGGCTCGACTCAGCTCTAAAAAAATAAGCAGTCTCTCCTCCATTCATAGACTTTATAATGACATTATTTTTCTTTCAAAACCCTTCATAGAGCCTTATATTCGAAGGAGAATAACCTGCTATCCTACTCCCAATTTGAGAGATTTCTTTTACCGAGTAGAAGGGAGTCATTTACTCAGAGATGACTTACCCTTTTTAACAATCACGCTCGATCCTTTGTTCCACCCATGGATCCCACGCTTCTTAGATATCAAGGATAGAATCTCTTAATCTTGGCCAACATGCTTGGGAAATAAATAAAGATCCCACATTTATCAGGATCAAAAAAAGAAAGGATTTTAATAACCTATGTTGGGATGTTGTAACCCTGGCTTCGGCCACATACTATGAACATTTTATTTATTGGAACCAACTCGACTCGGCTAAGCTCAAAATGTTTGTTGATAAAATTACAATGATTTGGTTTTGGTTCTTGTTTAGATTCCTCGGTGATGAGCTTGGGATGGTGAGTTGTCTTTCCAAACATATAACTTGGGTTGGAATTTGAGTTAAATTACCACGTTGAGTTGAAAGTTGAGTTGGTATTTGAGCTACATAACTTGAATTGGCACTTAGTTATGAGTTGGTTTTTATTTGTAACAAGTATCTCGGTATGCATAAGTGACTCATAAAATAGAGAAAAATAAAGAAAAATTGGTGGCAAGCCATGTAGTAGCCTAAGGACCCACCACATGAACCTCTCCAAATGCTCCTCATCCTATCACATGTCACAACCAAAAACATCAAAATAATAATATATGGTAAATTATAGTGTAATTTTGAAATTAAAACACTATTACCATTTATGATGACACATCCCTCCTCTATTCTAAAAGTGGGCTCCATAGGCTACATTCTCCGTCACTGGCCTTTTGCAAACCGACAAGGATCAATGAATAAAAAACCTTCAAATCAATAGGTCACATTGATGACTTGTACACATCAAATAACTATTTTGTGTTAATTTCACTTGTTCATTATCCCTCCCTTATTCCTAATCACTTTATATTAATCCCATATCACCCCTATTTAATCCTTTTTTATCCCTCAGCATCTCTAATTACTCCTTCATTGACCCTCACCATCCGTCATCATCCCTAGTCACTCTCTTATTGATCCTCATCATCCCTCATCACTCCCTCCTCATCCCTAAAAATCCCTAATCACTCCCTCATCCCTCACTCTCTTTCATCACTCATTCATTGACCCCCATCATCCCTAATCATTCTTGTTGGGGTTCTAGATTGTACTCAGGCTAAGCAAGGGGATTTTTTAGGTCCTCTGCTCAAATCTAGACGAACATGGGACTGATCCTAAGCTGTGGGTATCCTAAAAAGTGGATCAAACCTCTGAATAAGGTTGGATTCCTTATGGATCTATCACCTACACTAAACCTAAACTAGCACCTACTTAGAAAAGGGAGAGAGAATTGATAAAACTTATAAAATAATGTAAAAAGTGGTGATGCACTAATGATTTGATCACTCCAACTCACATAAAACACACTATGAGACAATTTTCAAACCAAAGAACATCAATCTCACATAAATATTTTAGAACAAGGCATTAATCAATTACCAAATTAGTCAGAGAGGGTAGATATCCACTTTCAAACTAGACAATAAATTGTAGACTGCACTTGCAAGGACCTGTGATAACTAATAATCACTTCCTAAAGGTGAGAAACTCATACATAAACAAGGAACATACATTCACTTAACAATAGTGAATGAATTCATGAACACACTTCAATCTGGCTTAGAAAAAGATGGAATTCAATTTTTATTGCATCAAAAAGTGTCGTACAAATTTTAACAAAATCTAGTCATACCAAAAAAGAGGGATATATGATCAATATCAAGCCTTAGAATCCTATATCTATAAAAAAGAAGAGAGAGATGGAGATTTGCATTAAAAAAGGACCAATTGATTTTGATGGATTAGCACCAATTCAATGATGCTCCTGAGTCAGGATCTTATCAAGAAGGCAAAATTTTATGAAAGAATTAAATGTTAATTGCCCTTATCTGATTGCCAGATCTTTTCTTGGAATCATGTCATTATTTACTTGATCTCCTAATGAATATCATGTCTTGTAAATGCCTAAAAAATGCCTCATCTACATTAGGTGGCCATCTAAACCTAAAAATACAAACCACAGTGAGGCGAGACACAGGCCCACTATATGTGAAAACCAATCTTAGACCATTATTTTTCACATAGACACTGGTCTATCTTCAACTTTTGCATTAGACCCAAAGGATCTATTTCATCTATATGGAGCTTTGTTGATGATGCTTGGTCTTTGGAATGTGGCCATAGTTCAACTCTAGTCTGCCTCCAAGCTCAATTCCTTGATAGTTACTTTATCTAGGTCCTAAATAACCTTTTTAACTTTCATCAAAAATGTCCTGAGCTTGCCTTTGCTTACTGGCTATCGAAAACCAACTAGGCTCATCTATATCATGACTAACTATCTTTATGTTCATTGGCTTTGCATATCCTTTTGACTTATTGACTCCACTCATGTTGTTAGATCTGAATGTATGAATGCACATGAGTATTTAATCTTCTATCAGGACTCAATGACTTTGGACACTTATCCTCTTTGTATTCATTATCAAGATCCTCTTACCCTTTTTGACTTGTCTCGCTCTATTGATCTATTTATGCATAAATGCCTATGAGCCATTGATATTCTACCAACTAAACGTGCTTGTGACACTTGTCTTTGACTCATTAACTCTTTATATGGTCCCACTTACATCATCCTTATCCTCGCTCTATTGGATTTCAGATAAAAAAGCAAAAAGGGAAACTAACCTTAAAAATTAAGGCAATGAAACTAATGAATAATTATGCAAGAAAAAAGCACTTATTTAAGATAAAATAGAAAGAAAACTAACTAATATGTTAGAAAACACTTGGAGAAAAACAAAAAAAACTATGTACAGGGGACTTAGATTTTCTTATATCAATGTTTGAGATGTATCCCATTGATTAGAATATGAAGTTCTTCACCATTCATCCTTATGAGCTGGAAAGCATTATGGGATTTTTAATTGGAAACTATATATGGTCCACTCTAGAGAGAATCAAATTTTATATGTTTTCTTGGCTTGGCTCTATCCTCATCCCACTTGAGGACCAAATCTCCTTCTTGAAAACTTTTTGAAGAAGTTCCTTTGTCAAAAGATCTCTTTATCATTGCTTGATGGGCCTCCATAGCCAACATGGATTGATGCCTTATCTCCTCTAGCTCCATGAACTCAGCATATATTATTTCCATTGGCTCAGTCTCCATAATCTCGAGTTGATGCATTAATTTCAAAGTAGGGAACTTAAGAGAAATAGACATTCTTGCTTCCTTACCGTATACTAGTTTATGTGGAGAATTGGTAGTTGATTTTTTATAGGTGATCTTGCCAGCCCACATAGCTGACTTCAATTTGAGATGTCATGATCTTTGATTATCTTCTATATACCTCCTAATGATCTTCAATAAATTCTTATTAGCAGACTCAGTAAGGCCATTACCTTGTGGATAATAGTTTGATGAGGTACTGAGAAAAATACTATGTTGAACTGCCCACTAGTCGATATTAGATTCTACAAAATCCATAGTATTATCAGATATTATAGTTGAAGGGACCCCAAATCTAGTCAATAAACCTTTGTAGAAGTCTAAAACACTAGTTTCATTGGCTTTTTTTAGTGATATTACCTCTGTCAGGATCTAATTATGTCTTGAGCTTGATGGGGGGTTGATAGTAACAAAAAAGTCCAATCCCCATTAGACAAAGGGTTGATTAACTTAAATTGGTTGGATAAGTAAGGTTGCAAGTCTCACTTTTCCAACAAACATGGCATATTGTTTACATTTCTTGATCCATGCATGGTAATCACCAAATAAACTTGGCCAGTAATACCCACCTCTCATGATCTTGTGAGCTGTAATCTTGGCTGAATAATGTCCTCCACCATGTCCATCATAGAATTTATCAAGTAACTTTTATGTTTAACCATATCTTGGAACCAACTGGAAGTTGAGGCCTGATTACTTGCAAGATCTTGATCATTTCAAACCATAAATTATTCATTAGAATCCTGCAAGTCTTGGGCTAGATGTTCAGAGAGTCCTTTACCCCTAACCAACTTTGTGACTTTGATCTCAATGTCATATTCCATGACCTTGGTTATCCAACCAGCTCTTTTGTCACTTATATCTTTATTCAAAATAAAGTCTTTGAAACTTGGATGTGAAACCATAGAATGTATCATATTATTTATAGAAAGTACCTAAAATTTTTAAGAGACCTTATAACTGAAAAAATGTGCTTCTCAACAAAAGAACACCTTGTTTCAAATTCTTCTAAGCCTTGACTAAAAAAGGCTATTGGCTAATCTAAAGTCTCTTTATTCTATTGCATGAGAATACCTGATATTGTGTCAAGGTTCTCATAGCTATACAAGAAGAAATATTTTGTAAAATTAGGGTTTAGGAGTGTCAGATCACTGGCTATAGCTTTCTTAATTTCTTCAAAACTTTTCACTCCTTATATAGACCAACTAAAACTTGACCTTTCTTTAACATGGTTGTAAGTGGCCTAGCTAAAGTGGAATAATTTAAATTGTATCTCCTTATGAATTTAATCTTGCCTAAAAATCTTTGCAAGGCTTTTTTATGCTTAGGTAATGATAGTGTAAGAATTGATTCTATCTTATCAGGGTCTATGCTTGTACCTTTCTTTGAAATATTATGTCCAAGAAGCCTTCATAAATAGAGAAAACACACTTTTTTGGGTTCAAAGACACTCCAAATTCTCTACACCTTTAAAACACTTATCTGAAATGAATTATATGCTCATTTTTGTTGTTAGAGAATACTCTTATGTCATCTAGATAAAGAAGAATAATCTTGTTGAGGAGACCCTGAAATGCCATGTCCATAGCCTTCTAAAAAGTGGTTTCAGCATTAAATAAACCAAAAGGCATATTTTTGTATGTAAATTTCCCCCACTTTGTGGTGAAGGCTATTTTGTATTGGTCTTTTTATTTGACCAAAATTTGGTTATACCCGCTGTAACCATCCAATAAAGAGAATCATTCTGAACCTACAACTAGCTGTAAAATTTGTTCTATTGATGGCAATGGATAGTGATCTTTGAGAGAGGCCTTGTTCAAGTCACATAAGTCAACACATAGCCTTATTTCACCATTCTTCTTCCATACTAGAACAAGGTTTACTACCCAAGTTGAGTGTTTAATTATAAATATTATGGCTAACTCAATGAGTTTATGTAGTTCAGCTCTCATTAGAGATTCAAGCTTTAAATTGATTGGCCTATGTCTTTGTCTAATTGGCCTAGTCTCATCTTCTAACTCAATGGTATGATGAACTAGACTTGGATAAAAACCTTTAAGGTCATTTCACTGCCATGTAAAGACATCTACAAAATTTGAACATAAATTAATAAAAACTTCTTTCTCTGAAGATGTGAATACTTTACCTAGCTTTAAATTTTTTGTCAGTTGCAATCTCTACATTTGTGTAGTATTTTTCCTTGGTTGATAAAGAAACCTTTTCTTTTATTTATTCATCATTTCTACTGAATATATTTTCCAAGGTGACTAGTCCTTTAGTCAACTTTTTTATCTTTAATTACACAATCTGATCATCATACTATTGTAAATGCTTGTCTTGGTTCTTTGAGGAAATTCAACTTCCTCTTGTAAGAATATGATAATATAATTGTCATCTTCAAATACTTTCCGATTATCATGGTTGTATATGAAAAAATGTCTCACAACTACCTTGATATGTGATTGAACTTTGTCCCCTTTTATATTATCTAGGATATTGAATTGTGATTTAATAACAGCTAACATATTTGCATGCTTGTTTAGATTTCTTGATATGGCCTAAATATTGAAGGCTTGAAAGTCTTCAACTAGGTCCCATACACTATGCTTATAATACCTAATTAGTGGGTTCTTAAAAATATTAATTACTCTTACTTGGTGAACTACTAGTTCACTATCTCCAAAGACCTGTAAGGAATTAACCTTCATCTTTCTTACCCATTGCAAACCATACACTAGTGTTTCATATTCAATGACATTATTGGAATAACCAAAATAAAACTTGAGAGAAGTTAAATAAATTTGATTATCTAGATATATAACATCATTTCAAATCTAGTTCCATATTTGTTCTTGGATCCATCAAAATATAGCTGCCATAGTCCATCACTAGGTTGTTCATCTTTCATCAATGTTGGAATTGGTGGTTAATTTTCATGAAGACAATAGACACCAAGTCCTTTTTCTTCAATTAAATTCTATGGATCATGCCCATGTAAATAAAATCCCCATTCATCAAGGAAAATATCTAGGACTCCATTTAGAGGTGATTCATATTCAACTTCATTGTTTTCTAACACATTGTCTGAGATAACACAATTAGTGTTCACCATGCTTGGCATATATAGCTCCAAATGAAATATTGTAATGGGTTCAAAACGTATTGTCACTTTAGTTTCATAAATAGTTATAAAAATTAGATAGGTCTAATCAATTTTCCAATATCCTTCATTTTTTGAAGTAAAATCTCTTGACAAACATATGGCAAAATAGGGAAGTAGGTTCACTACCACTACATCTTATTGAATAATAACATTGGGGAAAACATGTAATGTCAACTTTAGGTCATTTTTCATTCCTACTATTTTCATTGGTGATCCATATAATTATAATACTCCTTTGGTATTTGGCTCATAGATAAGACCAAGGTTGTCTGCAATTTGTTTAGGCATGCTAGTACTACTAGCTCCACTATCTACCATACACTTATGGACTAAAAAATCACCTACTATAAAAGAGAGATAAAAAAGAGGGGTATTTCTTGACTTGACATTAAATTTATCCACCTTTTTCATGTTATGTATCTGCTAATCAGGTTGCTTGATTTACTGATCTGAATTGGTCAAAATAGCTTCATGTTTCTTAGCTTATTCTTTAGATACCCTAAGATCTAAAGTTCTTGAATTAGCTTATCCTTTTGCCCTGTTATGGCAAGGTAATTCCACATTATAATACTAAAATTTTATTTATTCATTTGATCAATAATGGTAAAATATGTTCTACTAACCTTTGGCTGTAACTTTTAAACCACTAGCTATTCTCTAGTTAGGGGCATTTGGGGAACTTTCACCATCTCTATGTTTTGAATCATTTTTGCTATAAGAAAAACAACTTGATATTTGATATTATTTGACACAAAATTAGGAACACTATAATTATTTCTCACATCTATAACTTCTTCAACTACTCTCCTTTTAGTTATAGTTAGAGCTGCCACTTGACCATTTGTGTTGATAGTTTCACTAGCTTGGTTGAACACAATGTGATCATCTAAATGCCAATTAACATTAATAACATCAGGATAACCTAGAACTTGTTAAGATTCTCCTTGGATTTCCATATTCATGTCTTGATATTGACCACTTTGAAGAGATAAATCTTCTTCTTTCATCTATGGCATGGTAATCTCTTGTGATACCAAAGCTTGATTCTGAATGTCATTTGGATTGGAATGCTACCAACCTAGATATTGCATTAAGTTATTTTGGGGAACAATAGCTTTTGAGCTAGAAGGCACATTAGGATCAACAGTTTCATATGAATTAGTTTAGGTTATAGCTTTTTGATTTTGAAACATTGATAAAGTGGTCTTTGGTTATTGAAAAACTGATAGGTACTTTGGTTTTGTTGTTGATAAGGTCTACCTTGGTACTATTGTCTCTTGAGTGAAGAAATTTAATTTTTGAAAGCTTTTAACATGCTTTTCAAATCCCCAATCTCACTAGATTGATTAGGAGGGGCTACAACCTATAATTTTGGAGATGGAATAGGGGATATAGATGGGATTTGGGGAACTTGAGGGGGAGGAATAGGTTGTAATTCTAAAAAAGGGTATTATAGGCCTTAGATCTAGTTTACTAGCATGAATCAAGTTTTTATCTGCTCAGTTAGTAATCTCATAGGCATTTGGTAAGTTTTTACCACCTATGGACTGTATCATGATAGATATATCAAAATTGAGGGCCTTAAGGAAGTACAAAAATGCATACTCTGGGGATGGTCTAACCATTACAAGGATCCTAATCCATGTCTTTTGGAATTTGAGGTTAAATTTTGACATGAATTCATGGGGTTACCTTTTTATGGTAGTCAATTTTTCAATCAAAGATAGATGATCAGACTTTTCTTCAAATTGCTTAACTAAAGCTGTACCTAACTTATCCCAAGTATAAATGGAGGTCAAAGGAAGATTCTTATACCATTGCAATGTTTTTCCCTTGAAAGAGGTAATAAGTAATCTGATAGCCACATTATCTTGAGTAACAATATGAACAGAACATAGATTAGATATATCTTGAATATGATCAATAGAATTAGTTTTATCCCATTCTCTAGAGAAGAAAGGGATACCTTTTAGAGCAAACATAGGAATGTCATCATACTAGGCTAAATTCAAGGGATTGCCCCTATTAAATGGAACAAACACTTGATTCCTGATAACCATTTAGATAAAAGGGATTTGGCTTATGGGGATAATAGATTGGAATAAGATAAAATATTAACTAGAATATAAATACTGCTTTTGAGGATAAGGCCTTATGTTATTGAATCTTGATCTTTTATAAGAAGTAGGAAGAAATTCAATATGTTCAAAAGAATTACATTTACATTATGCTCTTGTTGTAATCTTTGGCATGAAGATGATATGAGTTTTTTAACCAAAATGATCTTTAGCTTTTGATGATGGTAGATCTCTCCTATTTCTATGAATCTTTCTTCTCAATATTCAAACTTTAATTATACCAAAGAAACTCAATGTCCCACTAGGCATGCCAAAATTGTTAGGGTTTTAAATGTCACCCTAGTTGAGCAAGGGGATTTTTTAGGTCCTCTACTCAAATTTAGACCAATATGGGACTAATCCTAGGTTGTGGGTATCCTAAAAAGTGGATCAAACCTCTGGAGAAGGTTGACTTGCTTATGGATCTATCACCTACACTAAGCCTAAACTAGCACCTATTTGGAAAAGGGAGAGAGAATTGATAAAACTTATAAAAGCATGTAAAAAGTGGTGATGCACCAATGATTTTATCACTCCAACTCACACAAAACACACTATGAGACACTTTTCAAACCAAAGAACATCAATCTTACATAAATATTTTAGAACAAGGCTTTAATCATTTACTATATTAGTAAGAGAGGGTAGATATCCACTTTCAAACTAGATAATAAATTGTAGATTGCACTTGGAATGACCTGTGACAACTATTAAGCACTTCCTAAAGGTAAGAAACTTAGACATAAACAAGGTACATACATTCATTTAAAAATAGTGCATGATTTCATAAAGCACACTTCAATCTATTAGAAAATGATGGAACTCAAGTTTTATTGCATCAAAAGGTGTCGCTATATAAATTTTGGCAGAGTCTGGTCATACCAAAAAAGAGGGATAGATGATCAATATCGAGGCTTAGAATCCTATATTTATAGAAATGAGAATGAGAGAGAGGAAAATTTTCATTGAAGAAGGATTAATTTATTTTGATGGATTAGCACGAATTTGAGGATGCTACTGAGTCAAGATCTTATCAAGAAGGCACAATTCTATAAAAGAATAAATGTTCATTACCCTTATTCGACTGCCAAATATTTTCTTGGAATCATGTCATTATTTACTTGATCTAATGATGAGGATAATGTCTTGGAACTAGCAAAAAAGTGCCACATCTACATCAAGTGGCCATCTGAACCTAAAAATGTGAACCATGATAAGGCAAGACGCAGGACCACTATATGTGAAAATCAATCTTAGACCATTGGTTTTCACATAATCACTAGTCTATCTTTGAATTTTGTATTAGACCTAAAGGATCTATTTCATCTATATGAAGCTTTGTTGTTGATGTTTGGTCTCTAGAATGTGGCCCTAGTTCAACCTTGATTAGCCTCTGACCTCAGCTCCTTTATATTTGTTTTATCTGGGTCTTGAATAACCTTTTTGACTTTTATCAAAAATATCCTGAGCTTACCTTTACCTATTGGTTGTCAAAAACCAACTAGGCTCATCTATATCATGTCCAAGTATCTTTATGTTCATTGATGCCACATATCTTTTTGACTTATTGACTCCACTTGTGCCGTTAGATTTGAATGTATGAATGCATGCAAGTATCTGATCTTCTACTAGGACCCACTAATTTTGGACACTTGTACTCTTTGTATTCATCATCAAGATCTTCTAACCCTTTTTGACTCGTCTCACTCTATTGATCTTCTGCCAATTGAAGCATTTTTTCCATTTGTCCTTGACTCATTAGCTCTTTGAATGGTCCCACTTATGTCATCCTTATCCTCACTTCATTGGATTTTCCAAGTATAAATGAACATAATCCCTTGGATCTATCTTTGAATTGTCAACTCTATCCCCACTAGTACCACTTGGCAATCTTGCATTAATCTTCAAGATCCTGTTAGTCTATCAATTCATGCTCTTGTGGCATGTGTCAACATCTCATTCACTCTAACTATTTTGACCCATTTTGTGCCATTGGATCAAGATGTATGATTGAGTGTAGACCATTAGATCTAATTTGGTTTGAAAACCAATGACTATTTATCAAGTCTTAAAATTGGCATCTACATAAACATCTTATACTTTTTTACCAACTTTAGAGGATTGGATCTTGAAGCACAGATATCATGGAGGCACAAAATTTTAGAGATGTTCTTGAGACCAAAATGGATGAACCCATTCAATTTGCTGGTCCTAGGAGCCTTTTAAGTGAAGATATAAAATGTTGAAGTGAGTTGGTCCATATCTAGTTCACATGACATCCTAGTGATATTTTAGCTTATTTGGTTAAGTATGGGAAACTTAGTAAAATCTGACTAACGAGCCAACTTTAAACATGCAGAACTTTTATTGTGTTTCAATGGATGATTTGAAACTTAGTGCATATCAATTAGGTACCAAGTTGGATTAACCCATATGATCACTTTTTCCTAAGACTACCACATGTGCGAGATATGGCCTTGATAAAATGCCTACTTGAACTTTCTATCACTTGACTCAAATGTCAAAATGGATTCGATGAAGAACCAGATGAACTTTATGTACCTCCATATCTATTCCAATAATTATTAATTCCTCATGGGGTATCTTCAACTCTAGACATGCTCTTTGTGACATTGGATCACTCTTCAATCAGGATCCTGCTCACACTGAATTCTTGGACTAGGCACATATGTGGTATGTAGACCAAAATTGGTCAACAATTCCCTCATCATCCCTAATCACTCCCTCATTGATACTCACTATCCTTCATCATATTTATTAACTCCATCATTCATTATTATGCCTAATCACTTCTCCCTCATTCTTCATAATCCCTAATCACTCCCTCCTCATCCTCATTGATCCTCACCCTCCCTCATAGATAACAAGATAAATATATAGTCATTTTTTAGGTTTTTTTCCTACTAGATTGTTTGATGGCATTTTTAGGAGTCCCAGGTTTGTTTAAATTGAATTTTATAAACACTTACTTTGAATTCAAGCCAAAATGGTGTTATTGAGGTAACATCAGTCATATTAATGACTTAGACACATCAAACAACCACACTATGTTGATTTCACTTATTCATTATCCATCCCTCATCCCTAATAACGTATTCCTTGTCCCTCATCACCCCTAATCACTCTCTCATCATTCCTCATTAACCCTAATCACTTAATAATTAACCCTAAAAATCCTTCATCATCTCTAATCACTCTCTCATCATCCCTAATCACTCTATCATAGACCCTCATTATCCCTCATCATCCCTAATCACTCTCTCCTCATCATTCATAATCCTTAATCACTCCCTACTCATCCCTAATCACTCTTTTATTGACCCTTATCATAAATAATCACTCCCTCATTGGCCCTCATTACTCCTCATCATCACTAATTACTCCATCATCCCTTATCATCCCTAATCACTCCCCCTTCATCTTACATAATCCCTAATCATTTCCTCCGCATCCTCATTGACCCTCACTATCCCTCATAGACAACAAGGTTAATGTATAGTTTTTTTTAGGTTTTTGTGCATTTTGGATTGTTTGTTATCATTTATAATATACCTAGGTTTGTCAAAATTGAAGTAGGTTTGTCAAACTTGAAGTTTACAAACCATTCACTTTGAATTCAAGACAAAGTGGTGTGTTTGGGATAGAATAGATCCCATTTATGACTTGGGCACATCAAATAATCACTTTGTGTTAATTTCACTTTCTCCTCATCCCTCCCTCATCCATAATCACTTCATCCCCATCCTTCATCACCCCTAATCACTCTCTCCTCATTCCTCATTGTCCATAATTCCTCTTCCATTGACCATCATGATACCTCGTCATCTCTAATCACTCTCTCATTGACCCTCACCATCCTATCATACCTAATCATTCCATTATCCCTCGTCATCCTTAATCACTCCCTCAGTGACCCTCACCATCCCTCGTCATCCCTAATCACTCCCTCATTAACTCTAATTAGACCTCATCATCCCTAATCACTCATTAATCATCCCTCACCATCCATAATTACTCTCCTACCTCATCCCTCATAATCCCTAATCATCCTCATTGACCCTCATTATCCATCATCATCCTTAATCACTCCCTCCTCATACTAATTGATACTCTTCATCCCTCATCACTCCTCCATCATCCCTAATATCTCCCTCATTGGCCCTCACCATATATCATCATCCATAATGATTTGGAAATAACCCCCAAAAAATTGGAATTACATTATCAAAGTATGGTTTGGACTACATGCACGGCCCAATACTTGTTGATGCAAGTAATGTTTATTTAGTGTACCCATATACATGTAATAAAAAATTAAGGAGGTGATCTAATATATTTAACCATGGATAAATATCTACAAAGGATGTTATGAGGAAACAGGTTGCCTAGAAGGATAACTATGGAGTTCGTGACGTATCAATGTACAAGTACATGGATAAGTCCCAAGCACCATGCATGGCATTAATATTCCACATAAGATCATTTATAGGTCGTTATCTCTTTATATGTATCTCATTCCCCTCAATAGGTTTCAATTCCACTTGAGTAGGGTTAAATGGTTTCCTTATAAAAAATAGACCACTTTACGGACCCTATGTTACCATTTAGCTATAACATGTATATGAGATGAGAACTAAGGTCTAAATCTAATATGAACCATCATGTATATTGTCTAAGATGATAATCATAAATATAAAAATCAATAAATTGATTAAATCACATGTAGATTTACACTAGGATCCCATAAGTATACTATAAAATTCATTACTGTCCATAAGAGAGTACAATATTAGAAGATGAGTGGAAGATAGAAAATTATAGACAATTGAACTGGTACTACCAATCAAGGGTAAGTATCCTCCTCTTAGGCTCAAGGATCATTGCACCATTGCCTTATTCATTTTAAAACTCACGAGTCACCCATTATTAATTTAAATTATAAATTAAATTAGATTTAATCCTTAAAGCCTTAGAAATTTAAATGGTTCTTTACTCATATAATCTCATGTGGATTATTAATTCATTAAAACATGGAAAACATCAATCTGATTATAGAGTATTGATAACAACTTTTACTCATAGCTAAGGTTACCAGATGAGGCATAATAGACAAACCATATTTGCTTTATGTAAAAAGAGATCATATTAACAAATTAGTCAATGTTTGTATAATTAAAAAGGGAGAATGTGTTGATAAAAGAGGTTTATTACAATCAAGCACATATTTCTATACAATTAAATTATTCAATAATCCCATTAGATCTAAGATGGCATAGATAAATCAGCCAATACTTAACATGATGCCATAGAATTGTAAAAATATTGTGCACCTTAAAAGGCTCAAGTTATGTTGTAACTAAAATGGATAGTTGAACCACACTATACAGTCCACTAACATGCTCAAGATGATTTATACAGCTATGGTAACATCATTAACTAACTTTATATTATACCAAAATTAGTTTATTTTTATATAAATTCCATCCATGAGTCAAACAAAAGTGCAGCCAGAATTATATTACCAAGATAAATTCTAGCTATAAACATGACCATCATAATTAATAATAACATTAATGAAATTAGTGCTTGCCATTTCCTTAAATAGGGAATGTTTTTCAATGGTAGACCAAGTTTCAAAGTAGGAATCAATCACAAGAAAATTTACTTACTTATAATAAAAATGATACGATTAGAACATAAGCAAAGGATAAAAAGAAATGTGAACATCATAAGACTTTTCTTATAGACTTGGTATTATCATTATGCTTATCCATAAGTATCATACTGAGGATAAAGATTTCCAGCCTTCACTTATTAATGAAGTCCAAAACTAATTCCATACTAATAATTACAATAATATAAAGAAGATTGAGCATACCATCAGGTAATGTAAACTCAATAGTATATACACTTTCAACAATATAAAATAGGATAATGCAAGATATTCAAACCTACCTCTATCACATATATTACTACCAACAAGAGGATAAACCACTGACATTCTATAGTAACTTAAGCATTAATGTTATCCTACTTCATAATGAACATAAATTTATACACATTCACTCTACATGTTAAGGATTTCTTTTAGAAGTTAAACATAAGATCATAAAAAAACTAGGAAACCTTCAACTTAGTTGTAATCTCAAACTTTTATGCATTTCCAGCAAGAGTAATAGAGAATGAAAATTAAGTAAAGTATAATCTATCAATAATATACTACTTATCAATGAGATTACATACCTCATACGCAACCATACATGTTTAGAGTAAACTAAAACAAGAACTAAAGGATTACAACGAGTTTCCATTCTTTATTCTACCTTAAAAGTGCCTTTCTCATAATTATAACAATAAGAAGGTTAGTTTTACCATATTATCTAATACATGTATCTATTATATGAGTCATGATAGGATGTAAATGTAAAATAGCTTAATCATGAACATAATTCTCACACTGCATTTAACAGGATTCAAATATTCCTAAGTACTAAGTATAAGAATCTAATAAGACCCTACAACCTAATTAAAAGAGTAGTAATACAACAAATCATATCTAGTGATTTAATTTATAAATGATATCAAAAAGACTTCAACTTCAACACCATATGTCAATAATTATATAAAATTTTAACTCCACTTACATAATAAGGCCATTACCAAAAGGCAATAAGTTAGTATATAATGATTACAATGTGAAAATAACCAATATTAATAACTATAAATAAATTATAACTTCATTAATTATGCATACAACATGAAAACACTAATATAATTAATGTTAAAAGGAACATATGAAGTAACTCAAATGATCATGTTTATCGAGTTCAATATGCCTGTTATCAAGATCATCCAAGAGTATAAGCAGCATACAAACATGACAAAACAAGCCCTCATAACCAACCCTATGAGTGCAACCATTGGTGGCCCTTACCACCCCATCCATTAGTTGGATGTGGGTTTTGGAAACTAGTACTAGGAATGGGATTAAGATCAATTTGAGGTTTCCTAAGCCATTGGACAACTCAACACAAAAGTAGAAATATACAAATAAACAAGTAACCAATAGGTATTATCATTTATGCTTATCCATAACTATCATACTAAGGATAGGAATTTGCAACCTCCACTTATTAATGAAGTCCAAAACTAAGTCCATACTAATAATTACAATAACATAAAGAAGATTGAGCATACCATTAGGTAATATAAACTCAACAATATATACACTTTCAGCAATATAAAAGAGGATCATGCAAGATATGTGAACCTACCTCTATCACATATATTAATACCAACAAGAGGATAAACCCCTAATAGTCTATATCAACTTAAGGTAAGCATTAATGTTATCCTACTTCATAATGAACATAAAGTTCTACACATTCACTCTACAGGTTAAGGAATTGTTTTATAAGTTAAACATAACCTCATAACAAAACTAGGCAACCTTCAACTCAGTTGTAATCTCAAAATTTTATGCATTTCTAGTCAGAGTAATAGAGATTGAAAATTAATTAAAGTGTAACCTATCAATAATATGTTACTTACAAATGAGATTACATACCTCATATGCATCCATATAAGTTTAGAGTAAACTAAAACAAGAACTAAAAGATTGCAATGAATTTTCATTTTTTCTGCTACCTTACAAGTGCCTTTCTCATAAATATGACAACAAGAAGGTTAGATATACCATATTATCTCATCCATGCACCTATTATATGAATCATGATCAGATGTAAATGTAAAAGAGCTTAATCATGAATATAATTCTCAGATTATGTTTATTTGGATTTAAATATTCCTAAGTACTAAGTATAAGAATCCAATAAGACCCTACAACCTAATTAAAAGAGTAGTAATCCAACAAATCATATCTAGTGATTCAATTCAAAAATGATATAAAAAAGACTTTAACTTCAGCACCATATGTCAAACATTGTATAAAATTTTAATTCCACTTACAGAATAAGGCCATTACCAAAAGGCAATAAGTTATCACATAATGATTACAAGGTGAAACTAACCAATATTAATAACTGTAACTAAATTACAACTTTGTTAATTATGCATACAACATGAAAACACTAATATAATTAATGTTAAAAGGAACATATGAAGTAACTCAAATGATAATGTTTACCAAGTTCATTATGACTATCATCGAGATCATCCAAGAATATGAGCAACATATGAACATGACAAAACAAGCCCTCCCAACCAGCCTTATGAGCCCAACCATTGGTGGCCCTTACCACCCCATCCATTAGCTAGATGGTGGGTTTTAGAAACCAGTACTAGGAAGGGATTTATAGCAAGTCAAGGTTTCCTAAGCTATAGGATAACTTGACACAACAATATAAATTTACAAATAAATAACCAATAATCATTCTAAGATGAAACAAAACTAACTAATGTGAACAGGCATTATTACAAATTAGATAGTGGGGATAATCCATTAGTAGGTAGATTAGAAATTCATGGAAGTGGATTTATGTACTGAATCCAATTCCATCACAATCATTGTTTCCATACTTTGAAATATTCCAAGTGCAATCTTAGCCATTAGAATTCCTAACTACCAACCTGCACTTTATGAAAATAACCCCATAGTTATAAAGCCCAAACATTCAAGTCAAGTCAAGGGATTAAGATTCCAATAAAAATAAGAATTAGTAAAACAAATTAATATGTTAGTAACCAATGATATACCATGATGTGAATGCATAACCAAAACAACACAACCAATCAACACCCACTTCATAAGAAATCAAAATGCCAATACAAAGGTCATGGTTATTGAAAATGCAACTGCTAAAATTAAGGATCAATAAGAAGTATTTTATAACAGGCCAATATTTCCTTTACATATCAAACCCTAACTTCTAGTCATTCCCATAATTTCCAAAAATAAACAATAATGATTTCAAACAATAAATCAACGTCTGTACAGCAAGCAAAAGACAAGAAAAGTTTCTATATGATGATTTTTGGGTTCATCATCAGGTCCTACAACCTCATAATGAACCTTGAAATCTTTATATTGAGGTCAAACAATAATTTATTACAACTGGTTCTAATTTCTCTAGATGATTTCACATAGACCTATTTCCCAAAATTCCATCAATTTTAATAATTTCTAAGCATACCTCAATGAATGATTTAATTAAAAGTTAGCACACTGCTTCATGCTTTGGCAAAATTTCTCTAGGGCTTCGCCCCACAACCCTACACAAACAATGGTCAAGTTTATAAAACATACAATAATATATATATACATACATACATACATACATACATATATATATATATATATATTGCTTAACCACATAAAAACCAATTTCAACATTTAAACTAAAATCATTAAATCAATTCAAAAAAACCCACATATATCCAACTGATATCAACCAAAAATGTCTCAAGTAGGAACAACAGGGTACGGTAACCCGATATATGTATACACAAGTTTATCAAACTCATAAAAATGCAATAATATATAATAACTATACCAAGAGATGGAGAAATTAAAAAAAACCCAAAATATATTGTAAAAACCCCTCATATTCCAATAAAAATCAACCAGATTGACATATTCTTTAAATAAGGGTATGACAACCAATTTACATACACAACAAGGTTATCTAAACTAAGAGTATCCTGGTATTTAGCTGTAATTTTTATGTAAGGGAAAGGTTTGTTTACTTAGATGCTAGATAATCGACATGAAGTCTCACGACTTCATTCTGAGTATATAACATCTCAATGTTTCATTATTCCATTAAATCTATAAAATGAGCAACAAAATTACATTGTTTGACTTACCTAATGATTACATGTTAAAACCACAAGCCAAAATGGGAGAGAAAATCAGCTCTATACCACCTGATCCGCATAACCAAAGAACCAAAAGCAAAAAGTCCCATTTGTATCTTTTCCCCATTCTCTTCTGCCTACCCCAATACGGGTCCTCTCACCCAAACACCATCCATTCCCCCAATTCCTCATTCAATTCCACATTGAATTCTAGGAGAGAGAAAATCCCCCCAAAACTATTGACCACTTCCTAAGGTCATTCAAAATGTGCCAAAAATCATTAATGTTAAATCTAGAAAATATACCACTTCACATTTTAAATCCAATTAACATAGTTTGAGCCCACATCTCATTTAAAATAAACAACATAACAGTCCTCAAGGGGGGATTGTGGGGATTAGATAGGACCACAATTCTAGTCACCATGTTGACAGGTTAGACCAAGGTAGGGTCATGGAATAGTGAGTTTGTGAAGAGAGAGAGAAAAGGGGTCAGAAGAAAAGAGGTTGGATGGGGTTGTATCAACTTAAATGGAGCACACCAAAAATTAAAAAAATATTTAACAATAATCAAAGTATATAAAGATAATCATGATGAAATCACACCACGTAATGATACAATCAACAATTTGGCTTGAGGCATGAGGGATAACAAGACACAAAAGCATAAATAGGAAATGACATAATTGTCCAATAGCTTAGAAATTAAAATAAAGTATATACCGATTGAAACTCATCTAACTGCTCATAGAATCATTTATCTTCTTAGTTGTCAAAAATCATCACCCATCCTAGCTCATTATGGGTACCTTCAACCACCAAATATAACATTGGCAACACCTGAACAATGAAATAATATCAACAAAAATAGGATATATAACTATAATAAAACATTAAATAAATCTTAATAGTTAACATATCATCTAATGCATTAATTAAAACATAATCATGTCCATCAACCTGTAGTCTAAATATTACTATATCAGAGTCCATCAACACTATACTAGTTAGGTAAATTGTAATGTATAATCAGCTTTACATGTTTGTAGTAATATTTGAATAGTCATATAAAGTATCAAATGGTAGGGTCATAATATATTCCCTCATCATTTTTCATGATCCCTATCCACTCCTCCTCATCCCTCCTTATCCCTAATCACTCCCTCCAATACCTTGATGGCATGTACAATGGATTCCCACTTGTACCTAATTAGTTTATGTTCTAATTCTAATTTTTTCTCACTCAAATAAGTCCCAAAGAAACTCTTCTTTCATTGATTCTATTTCAATAAAATAAATAAATTAAAGATATCATCTAATTATCTATTGAGATTCAAAGATATATATGGCAATCCATGCCCAAACTGTGGATAGAGTATGTATCTAGAGCCTCAAGGTAGAATAAATAGGTAGATAAGCAAGCAAAGGGTGAGATAGTGTGTTATAATTTGGTATCTAATATATTTTGTTTCCAAACCTAAATAAATCTATACCCAACCCGATACATACCCAACTTGATCTGTGAAGGGAATGAGGGCATATGCCTTAATCTAGTGTATCAGTGAGGGGATACAAGTAGAGCTTGGGCATGGCTAAAATAGGGCCTTATCATAAACTAAGTATTTCCTAATCTCCAATAAAATAAATCAATTTTTGTGTATGAACGAGGACCCCACCATAGATATATGGGTGTCACCATTTCGAAGGCCTTACCTTGATCTCAAACTTTCCCTACCCAATATAAGGCAATGAAAGTTTTCCTTACCTAATTCATCTATGTTAAGGAGTAAGAAAGTGAATCTTGACTATTTGATATCTATATTTTATTCACCTAATAGATTGTATCATCCCTTATCAGTCTTTCCAATACCTTTATGATGGATTTAGTGGATTTATGCTTGTGCTCAATCATCCCTAGCCATTTCTTTCTCTATATATATTAGAATGCCCCCTCTCTTTTCAAGCTTTTTCTCAATCAATGCCCCCTCATTTGAAGCATGTGTTTTTATGCCCATTCAATAATAAGTAATGGAATGGATGAGTACTACACACATGTGGTATATAAGGTCACTTAAATAATATATATTACCCCTATATATAGATATGGTGCAATAATTTTTCATTGTCACTCATCATCCTTAATCACTCCCTTATCAACCCTCATTCTCCCTAATCACTCCCTCATTGACCCTTATCATCTATAGTCACTCCCTCATCATCCCTCATCATCCTTAATCATTATTTCCTCATCCATCTTTATCCTTAATCACTCCCTCCATTACCTTTATGGTGGTGCAATGGATTTATGTTTTTGCCCAATTGTCCCTAGTCACTCCTTTACATAAATAGGCTAGAATGTCTCGTATCCTTTCAATATATTCCTTGGGTATTCATCAGGGATTCCATTAGGTGTCAAGTATTAAATATATGGTTGGGTAAGATATATACATTTAGGATTAGATACAAGTATTCAAGATCAAGATATGGCCTAGGTATTTTATCGAGTAGGTAATACTCAAGTAGGTATATAAATAAGGATATGTAAGTAGGGAATACTTAAGTACAAGAAGATAGGTACAACATACTCAAGTAGGTAGGGTAAGAAGGATAGGTACGTAAGGCATACTTAAGTACAAGAAGGTAAGTAGGGCATAATCAATATCAAGATTTGGCTTGGGTATTAGGTAGGACATACTCAAGATCAAGATATGGCTCAGATATTTAATCGGGTAGGGTATACTCAAGTAGGTAAAGTAGGTAATACATATTCAAGTAGGTAAAGTAGGTAGTGCATACTCAATAGCATAGATCTATTACACATTTAACATGATTCAAAACTTCATTTCTCATTCTTCCCTTGACAAAAATGAAATCTAAGTAGGTAAGGCATAACTAAGTAGGTATGGAAATAATATATTCAAGTTATATATTAGAAAAAAATATTCCCTTGATAGCTAATAATCTATTCTAGAAAGGAAAAGTAAGTATGATAAGAACAAAGCTATATATCGAGAAGGATGTTTCCCTTACCTTATTGGGTGGGGCATAGCTAAGTAGGTAGGGTAAGAATAAAGACATATATTATAAAGTTAACTTACCTTGATATCCATGCCTTAATCTAGAATCAAAGCAAAGCTAGATACTAGGAAGGTAAACTTTCCTTGATATTTGTGCCTTATTCCCTTACTATCCATCAATAAGTTAGTCTTCCTTTGATATGCTATTAGGTGAAACAAAGCTAGATATCAAAAAGGTGAGCTTCCCTTGCCTTATTCATTGGCATAGATGAAGTAGGTAGGAAATTTTCCATTTCCTTAATGGGTAGGAAAATTTTGAGATCAGGGTAGGGCCTTTGGAATGGTGCCCCCCATATATCTATGGCAAAGGCCCCATTCGTACTCTATCTTTTGATATATTATATTGGGGATTATGGAATACTCAAAGAAAGGTAGGACCTTAGTTTATCCTTTAGGGCTATTTATCTATGCTCAAACTCTAAGTGGTACCTCTTTGATACACTAGATTAAGGCATATGTCATTTATTCCATTCATATATCAAGTTAGGTATAGATTGGGTTGGGTTTGGAAACACACTCTATCGACTATTAGATTAGAACACACTCAACTATATTGGTGATTACTTATCTATCTACTTGTAAATCTAGTCTACTATGGACATATTCTCAATGACATATAGAGAAAATTAGAAGTCAACTATGGGGTTGGGATTGGAATTATCAACTAGTCTCTAGTCAACCTTATCTATATAGATATAAATTTGAATTCTCAATGTTGGGATTGGGTTTCTTAAATGCCTAAATCCTAATCTATATATCGAAGAAGTAATATAATTTCATCTCACCATTTACTCAATTTCTTGCCTATTTATTCTAGTTTAGGGCTCTAGATACACATGATCTTCATAATCTAGGTGTTGATCACCATATAAATATTTGAATCCCACCAAAAAATTAGACAATATCTCAAAGTTCCTTATTTGAGTGAAAGAGGATGAGTGAAGAAATATTTTGTTTGGGCATTATTTTGAGTGAGTAAAATTTATAATTAGAACATAAGATAATTGAGAAAAAGCAAGAAGTTACTACACCCACCATTAAGGTATTGGAAGGAGTGTTTAAGGATGACGAGGGATGATAATGGAGTGAGTAGAGATGATGGGGGATAATGAGGGAGTCATTATGCAATATGAGGTATGGTGAGGGTCAATCAGGGAGTGATTCAGGATGATGAAGGATGGTAAAGGATAATGAGGAAGTGATTAGGGATGATGAGGGATGATGAGGGAGTGATTAGCGATGAGAAGGGATGATGAAATAATGATTAGGTATGATGAGGGATGGTGAGGGTTAATAAAGGAGTAACGAGGGATGATGAGGGTCAATGAAGGTGTAATTAGGGATGATGAGGCAGTGATTAGAGATGATAAGGGATGGTAAGAGTCAATGAGGAATGATGAATTAGTGATTAGGGATGATGAGGGATGGTGAGGGTCAATGAGAGAGTGATTAGGTATAATGAGGGAGTGATTAGAGATGATGATGGATGGTGAGGGTTAATGAAAGAGTGATTAGGGATGATGAGTGATAAGGAGGGAGTTTTTGGGGATAATAAGGGATAAATTAGTTATTTGACATGTGCAAGCCATTAATGTTATCCAAATCACACCACTTTGGCATGAATTCAAAGTGAGTGGCTTGTAAACTTCATTTTTGACAAACATAGGACTCTTAGAAATGTTAACATGTAATTTAGAAGGTAAAACCCCTAAAAAATGACTATATGTTTACCCAAAATGGACATCAATTGTAAAAGTGATGCCTTGAAATCCTTAGTTTCAATACTGAGACCCTAAAAAATGCCTAAGTATTAACTAGATTGGATTTTTAAAAACTAGCTTTCACATCATAAGGTGTGTAGCTATGAGAACAACTCTATCAAATGTAGATGACCCTAATTTTTTATCTTTACTAAAATAAATTTAAAATATAAGGAATAAAAATATAATAATATAAATGAAAACTTATACTTAACATTAAATCATCTGCCCCTTCCAATAGATCTTTTTTGTTCAATGTAAAGGAAATGCATACATGTTATAATGGATGCATGTTATGTTCACTAGACATAATGCATACATGTTATAGTGAGTATGTGTTTAGGTTCGGTGATCCCAAGCCTAGTTTGAAAGAACACATATGTGCTACAATAAATATCTAAAAAATTATTCCCCAACTCCATGCACTTACCCAGCTATATATAGACAAAATTTCTATACCAAAATCAAATGACTTCCATGGGGCCATTTTAGGATACTACAATATATATATATATATATATATATATATATATATATATATATATATATATCACATGAATCATGTAAGAATTAAGTTATAAGGAATTTTACAAATCAAAATCCCTATAAACGATGTTTGTGATAAATTTAAGTAATATTGAGTCCTACAATTTAATTTGGAGAAAGTTAAAAAACATCATCATTATTATAAAAAAAAATTTATAATATAAAAATAATAATCATTAGAATTAATATCTATTATTTTTAAATTTGTTTATAATTATTTAAGTTTGAAATGAATCTATAATATCATTTTTAATTTATCAAGGTTTGAGGTGTAATTATTGTATAAGCTCATTAATATGAAACTTGTAAATGTGTTCACCAATAATATATAAAAAATATGTTAAGTAATATGATTATAAATTTTTATAAAAAAAATAAAAGTTTTTTTAGGTCATGGTAAGGGTGACACTTTGACGTATAAGACTACTTTATGAAAATGCATAAGAATAGTATCATTAAATTAAAATTTTATATATTATTCAAATCAATACCTCTTTTATGTTTCAACCATTTGAAAAAACTAGGGTTAAGCATCCGATCCATCAATCATTTTTTTAATAATAAAGTAAACTTTATATTAAAATTGTGAGAATAAATTACAAATTCTCCTCCTGTAAATGATTTGGCATTCAAACATTGATACCTTGTCCTAATAGAAGAAAAATAATGACTTTTATTTCCTTTCCACATCATAACTATAAAGAGGAAAACTTTTATCATTTTCTATGATTGATCTTAAGCACCTGTGAGTGGATAGTAATTGTAAATATGTTTCAATATATAATTCTACCTTCTCCATATCATTAGACAAATTAACAATCAAATCTAGCATATGATTATCCATTCAAGAGTAGAATATAGGCTAATTTGGTGAACTTTAATATTATATTCTTTGTAATTCAAAATATATGATCCAAAATAGAAGTATAATTATTTATAATATATTTTAATTTTATTTTATTTATAAATATTTGAAAACTTGAGAGTACAATATCAATGTTGGAGAATTATTTCTCCTAATTGAGTTCTATAATATTATTATAAAAAATTTAATAGTTTAACTAAAACTTTTTTAAAAAAGTCCTTCGAGATTCAAAATAATTTCATTATAACCAACTACTCTTAAATTACCCCTAAAGGCTCTAATAATATGAAATATATTTATATCTTTTGCATCATTATGAAATATGAGGAAGATAAGAAGGGAAATATATCCATACCTTCAAACTCATGAATTACATGCCAAATTAGGAAGAGGTAGTGTTTAATATTAGCTATCTTTTCATTTGTAATATTTATATTCAGGAAGGATATTTAGTTAGATATAATATCCTTTTCAATCATTTTTATAATTACCTTCTTTAGTATTTGTACATGTCGATGTTTTTTCTAAAATGTATTTTTTTTCCAGTCATTCTAGACTACCCAAGAAATAAGAAGAGAATTCTTCCTCCATAATTCATTAAAAGTAATTGATTAGAATGGATCCTATTGACAGTGATTATATGTTTCATAAATTAAAAAAATATTAATAAGTAATTTTACATGTGTATGACAATTTATAAAAGCATCTCATACCATTTAGGAACAATGATGATAGGATAACATGTGGAAACCATCTTCATTTTGGTTAAATAATAATAGATGTTAAGAATGATTGTGCATTTCTCACTTAATAAAGTTATTTTATATAACCTTTTAATTTTGATGTATAATTCATTAGAATATAGATATTATTTACCACAATATATTGTTTCATAGCTTGTGAATTCAAAGGATGGAAGACAATAGACGTTATTGAATTTGAAGAGCTTTTAAGTATCAATTTTATGTTGAATAATCCACTAAGTAAAAATTAACCCAAATAGATTATATTTCTAAATAATTTTTTGTAATTATTCATCTATTAAGAATATCTCAAAATAATTACTTTTAATACATGGAAAAACCTTACAAACCAACTACTGATAGCTTTAATTTAATTGATGGAATAGTTTACTATTAGAGTACACATGGATAACAAAGTACTTTGAAAAAATCTAATTTGAATGCAAGAAAATATCTTTGATTGGATCAAGTAAAGTTTTAATGATTAAGGGAGGATAAACATTCTAGGAGTAGTAGATTTCTGAAAATTTATCAGGGTTCCATACACTACTTCCTAAGACAATTCTTATTAGATAAGGATTTTATCCTTCATCATAATTTTTCATATGTGAGATATGTGGGAAGCATTTACCAAAAGAACCTTATAATGGTCTACTACTGATAGAGGATATTTGTTGTGTAAAACTAAGCCCATAGTGATTTCATTTCCTTGAACCATATCTAATATAGTTTGTCTAAGAGAAATAAATTTAATAAATAACACAATCTCAACCCTAAGCTTACTAAAATTTTCATAAAACTGATAGTTTCCCATTTAACTAAATGTCATTTATGAAAATTTTGGAAACCTTCCCAAAATAATTCCTCTATAGCTTTTATTTTTCTGTGAATGGATTTAGGAGCAATTACTCTCATAAATTGATAAACTTTTACCTATAATTCTAATTTGATTAAAACCAATAAATTTGCTTTAGATAAAAAATTAATTTCCATGACTAAAATCATTGAGTTAATTAATGAGAAAATTCTAATTTCACCTTTGGGTTTATCCAAATAAAGTTTGGCCCCTGAGTATATAAATGGAATTGTTTAATAGGAAACCTAATTTATAATAAATGTGAGCAATTATTTGAGGTCTTGTATTGATAAGATATATATTATATTTTATGCATTAATATATAAAGTAGATGTTGATATAAAAATGGATAAATATTGACATAAATATTTTGATTATTGATTTTTACCTTCTCTTAATGAAAGCAAATCATCAATAAATTGAAGATGTGTGATCAAGGATGAAATTTCCATGAGTATGAAGCCCTTGAATCAAAATCATTTTATGATATTTTACTATCAATCTACCAAGACTTTCCTCTACTAAGATAAAATTAAAATGATACAATAGGTCATATGTTTGATTTTTTCTTGAAAGTCTAAATAATGAGGACTAAATTTTTTGAACATGTGACACATTTAAACACCCACTTAATCAAAAGCTTATTAAATTCAAATGTTAAAATATCATACATGAACAAGACCTTGATCAAGTGTCATACAATTTAGTAATATCTAATTTAATAAAAATCCATCCCTATTATAGACACTCAAATTTAATTATTAAGTGCTTCAAAAAATTTAATCTTGACATATTTCCTTCACTTGGCCTATTTACCATTTTGTTAACTTGCAATGTATATGAGAGAATCCATTACTCTAAAAACTATCTTTTAAATACTCAAAACATCAATTATACATCCCTAATCAATTGACAAGCATTTTTTAGACCTTTTCCAACAATATCTATACTTATGAGACATGATTGGGCAAGGTCAGACAAGGCCGCATTGCAGCCTTTTCCACTAGCATAACCTTATTATATATACCCCAATGATCAATTTTCTAATTTGATAAGTTTCACAATGGCTCATCTACACATTTTTTAAATTCAATTAATGTAAATATTCAAAATATTATCATATGTAAACACATCAAGGTTTATCCAAATATAGCTAGCGATCACTTGGTAATTATACTATACAAATCAAGTAAAAGATCATTATTTTTTAAATTTCAATTCTTACATTATAATAGTGATAAACCAAGTTTAAATATAAATTATTGAATTTCAAGGGCACTCATTTTCAATCATATAAATCAGTTTATCTAGTTGCATTCATCTAGCAAAGTCGAGATTCACACACTCACTCTAGTGACTATAATTATGGGTTACATGGTGATTTATTTTACAGACATCATGGTGTGAGGGGTTTACCTCAATACTCATAGCTGTTGTACAACATTAAACATGGAGTTTAGTTTCTATGTACCTCATGGTATATCATAAATGCAAAAGGTACCTTATTTATACCATAGGAAGCTTCTTTTATCTATTTGATTTATGGTGACCTAAAAGGAGTGTATCAACCATGGAAGTTACTCTCACCATACCTTTGAAAATGGGCTTAGTGGACTACATGCATCATTTTCATCAATAGTTAGTGATTTGAAACATTGGATCAAAACTAATCCACAAATGAGAAATTATATTTGAGATCTCACACAATCATTCAAATCTTTCCTATATCACCCTTATACCTTGTTTTATGTTTGTATTGTATTCATAATGGGATCAATGAGTGAATATTTCTTTCATATGTTCTATAGAATTATACATTTCATTGCTACATCTTATCTTACTATTTTACATGTTATTCATTATTTTTTTACATGAATTCAATGCTAAATTAATAGATAATTTATGCTCAACAAGTCCCAATCTCATGGCCTTCTTATTTCATATGGTTGCACTACTAAATCATAGTCATTATTATGTTCCAATAACTTTTGTCAAATCTAAAATAAATTAGTAACAAGAGGAATCATATGTTGTATATTTTATTAAATCTTAAACTTAAAGAGATCTTCCATTGTTTATTCTATGTCCTCTTGAAGGTTGCATCATGGATCTCATTTCAAAACCTAGAACTTAGGAACAATCTAGTCCAATTGATGAAGAAAAAATTACGCAATAACTTTGTGAGCATCCAAAAAAGGTTGATTCATTCTTATATGATTCAAGATATGAACAAAATAAAACATCCCAACATAGCCTTTCCAATGTTTCCATCTCTAGTATTTCATATGTTCCTATTTATACACCTCTAGTTACCTTTATAACATCATCTCTTGGTTTTTAAAATATATCTATGCCTATGCATATTCATGATACTTGTACTCCTCCAATTACCTCTATAAATACTACTCTTGAGCATGCACTACCATCAATACAAGCTAAGATATCTCATTGTTTAACCCTAAAATGTGATCTAAGGTGATCTTATCATTAACCATAGACTTGGTTAAAGGGGTATATAGAAATAAAATGGCACAAAGGTGATGATTAGATCTATAGTAGGCCAATTAGATGCTAAATTCAGATATAAGCATATGAATAATTTATTATGTTGAATATAATATAAATATGGAAAGTACAACTGTGCTAGATAGAAAAATGACAAATAAGTGATGTACTTAGCTTGTTTTAACACTAATGTAGTTTTGGATATGGAATAAGTAAAAAGTAGGTTGGATTGAGATTCTATAATAGTTGTCAAAATTTAGATCTAACACTTTTGGTGCTCTAGACACTAATGTTACCCTAGGATGGTTACATTGATGTTATTATCTGGGTTCGTTGCAAGTGTCCTATATGGAATAACTATCAAAAAAGGATATGACCACCTAGATACTTTTGGGTTTTTTTCACCTTCACTCTAGTGCATTCAAATATGGGTCATAGATTGTTACTCCTTGTAAAATGGCAAAACCCTAGTTTTCCATCTCCATAATGACCTTGGAAAAAAATGGGTTAGTGGGCACACAATGTTGAGCTAACCTGAAAGAACCCACTATCAAAGTGTGTTGTCTATATATCCAATAGTCTATAAGAGGGTCTTAGACTCATGTAGTTCTACCCTACGTGTTAGATTGTGTGTGAATCATACAATATGTGCAAATCAAGTACAAAAGTGACCTAGTTTATAACTTGTAAAATTGGGCTCTTGGGCTACTCCTTTAGTATTTCAGACTTGTAGATGTGTTGTACCTATGACTGGTAAGGAAATAGAGAAGATTTATTCAATTGAATGCTTGATAGAGTGATTTTGATAAGTTTCCTTGGTCTCTTTAGTCTTTTTATAGGTAAATAATGAATGAGGGTTGATCATATATTTATATCAATCCCTTTGAATTAATAAATTGCATTAAACCACTTAGGCCGACCATTAGGATATGTTTCATTTTCAAATTGTATGGCTTTAGGGTATTGGACACTTGTGTCGGGTCAGGCCATTAGTATTAATGTTAGTGTTTGTCTTGAACATTAGTGTTAAAGTATAATAAAATCATGCATAGGTTCAGAACTTGTAGAGATGGAAGATATGTACATTTTAAGCATTCAAGGTAAGATAGAAGACCTAGGTCATCAACATAAGATTGGTCAGACTAAGAGATATAGGCCAAGGGGAACAAGATAGAATAGATGCAAGACATGTGGAAGTGGGAAAGGTAAATAATTTAGAGGAACAACTAAGTTTTAAGTTTTTCAAGTATACAAGACTGAGGGGCTATATAGTCATAAAATAGTGTCTACACTCACATTGAGAAAACTATCTCTCATGCTATCCCTTCTATGGACTAATGTTCCTTGTTACAAAACCCTTTCCCAATCAAAATTATATTTTATACATTACCATTTAGTTTTGTGGCTCCTAATCTTCCTCTATATGAAGGCAAAGGTGATCCTAAGCAACATTTCTATGCATTTCACGTAGCTTGTCTAGACTATGCCAATAATGATAAATTATTGACAAATATATTTCTAAGAAGTCTCAAATAATATTCTCTTATATGGTTTTATGATCTTCCTCTTAAATAAATAAATGATTTCAATATTTTGGAAAACTAGATTTTAACATACTTTTCTATCAACATTGGTGAAAATATATCATATGCTCAAATTACAAAGCTCAAACAAGGGTCTAATGAAATAATTAGTGAATATGTGCTAAATTACAAGACTATACTAGCTAAAATGAAAAATAAAATGGATGATATTGAGATCCAAGATATTTTCACTCAAATTTTTTATCTCCACTTCAAGAGTTAGTCATGTTTGATAAGTTAAAATCTTTCGATGAACTATGACATACAGCCAAAGAACATGAAGCCAAATTTCTTAATTTGAATAAGCATAAGGATACTTCAAGTGTTCCTTCTAATTAAAATGTTAAATTTCAAAGTAAGCTAGATTATAATAACAAACCAAATGAAATAAAGAATGAAGATAAGAATAAAGTTAATGTTATCTCACAACCAACACAAAATATCTCCACAAATGAACCTTCACCTCTTCATGTATTATTGTAAAAGCTAACTGAATGCAATATAATAACTCTTCTACCACCAATGGAAGTATAAATTTCTAGACCACAATCTAGACATTTTAATGGTAATGCATGTATTGGGCATTCCAAAAATAGGTGTTTCAAGCTCAAGCACAAGATTCAAGATGTTATTGATTAAAATAGTATTGATCTTGACACACCTACTAAAGAATCTAAGCCACAAACAAATGACAATTCAAAGCTCAAACTTTACAAAGATCCTTTACCAACTCATGAAGAAAATAACAAGGATAATTTTAAAGTACATTATGCATATAATTCTCATCCTCCTCCTTCTACATATGGGAATCCACTCTCTAGCATCATTGGTATAGTTACAAGTAAACAAGCATCACACCCTATGATTAAATTTGATGATAATGAAATTATTGATGATTATTTAGATATGCATGCACTCTTTATTTAAGCATATGTTGACAAATAATTCATACATATTTTTATGATAGATGATGGATCAAGTGAAAATGTATGCACCATAAAACTTATCTATTATCTTGGTTATACATATCAATATCCATAGTATACTTCTAGAGTTTTCAAAGCATTTGATGGCCATACATAAGATACTATTGGGCATACAAAGTTACCTTTATAAGAGGTCCCTCTCATAATGCCCACCACATTCTTAGTTGTACCAAGCACATGGGTATTTGATATGCTATTCTAGGATGCCCTTGGATACAAAATATTAAATCAATGCCATCTATAGTACACAAATGTCTTAAATAGATTCATGAAAATCAAGTGGTCAAAACTATAGGAATCTAATATGAATATCATTTGGAACCAATTCCAATTATATTCAATTATCTTATAGAATAGTTCTCTGGCACAATGATTGAGAATCATGGTAATGAAATACTATACATAAATATTCAAAAGAATCATCTACAAATTCCAAATCATATTACATAATTTCCATCTACTACTAATTATGATCGTGTGACATAATAAATTTCTCCATCTACTTATGAACATGATACAGTTACACATTATCATATTCAGGTATCTTCATAGAAGATGGTACATTATCTTAAACATAAAATGACACATAAGAATAGATCTTCATCTCCTAAGGCACAATAGGTTATTCATAGAGATTCATCACATGTACAAGTAGTTATATCTTCTCCTATATCACATGAGGGCACATGTTTACATGGGAATACGAGCAGTGATTCGAAAGGTTATCTTATATCATATGATATTTATTCATATTTAGAGGCATCTACAGTCATCACTTATTCTTCATAATAAATTATTTCTTCATACAATGCAGTTGGGTATACATATGTGTTTCCTCTTGATGAGATCTTTGGTTGGACAGAACTTCTTACTTCATCCCAATCCACTGATTAAGTTGAGTCTTTTGATTAGTTATTTTCATATTTGATTTTGTACATAGCTTCTTTTTTATTATCTCAAATTGATAATTATTATATCACTTGTCAAGAATTCTTCTAGCCCTTGTATTTATTTTCACTTTGGGCACTTTCCTTCTTGATTTTCAAACTAATTCAAACAATCTAAAACAATTATCTTGCAATGCTTATCTCTATAGCACTCCAATTGCTTACCATTACATACTTATCATAATATGGCTTTTAATGAAATTTCACATGAGCATATATAACCTATTCCCCATTTAGTATCATGTCCATTTATATTTGTCTTAATCATTTATGTTAAATTTCTATGACTCGTTTACACATACATTGGGGACACATTGTTTTCCTTCCTTTTTACCACATTTTACTTTAGCACCTTATTGAGGATTGTCCAAATCCCTCCCAATTCCTCTTTTATTTTAAGACTTGTTTCTTAGTAATTTTTGAATCTCTTTATTTCAAATATTTCAAAAAATTAAAAAACTTTCAAATATGGAAAAAAATCAAAAAATATTTATATTCCAAAAAATGCAAAAAAAATATTTTTAAAAATTTAAAATCAAGACTTCTAAGCATACCTCTAAGAATTTTCAAATGTTGTTAGCTTTAATTATTTACATATACATTATTTATTCTATGTTTGGTAGATATCATATTTAAATTTTCAATACACATTACTTTTTATGAGGTATCTGAGTATGATCAGGACATACTTTCACATGGTTCTTTGATGTTAACCTTCCTTTTTTAACCAACAACCTTGCTAAGTTAGAGGCATCTCTTTGTTCTCTGTGAACATTTCAATGGGTTGTATTTATCCATAACCTTTCTACCATGTTAAGTTATATATCATAAAAATATTTTTTTAATCACTCATACTATACATACATTACATGAATATGTTACTTGCAAACACTAACATTGATATATATGGTGGATATAGATTATTCTCATTTGTTTTATGTTTCATTTTTATTACTTTACTACATGATAAGTTAGGACTTTATTGCTTATTCTATGTGGTTATTGGCCTTCTGTGTATAATATATACATGTTCTTTCTTGCATGGCATCATTATACCATTTAACTATGGCCCTTGTCCTTGTGCCTTGTATTTGTCCTTTGGGCTATATGTGTGACATATTGCATGACATTGTATGACATTGTTTTTTTTCTCAATTTATTGTTACTATGGTTCCATGATTCATATCATGAATTACTTATATATTGTATTCTTACTTTATTGCCATGATAGATATCATGCACATCATGCTTTTTTAATTCAATGATATATCTATCTAACACATTTTTCATTTATAAATCGATGTTATAATTAATATTGCGATGCAATGCAATTCAAATGATTCAAATGTTACTACATGATTACATCTTTCACTTATGCTTTCTTTTGAGATAAGTGACTTGCAAGCAATGTCTCTCATCTTAAAATGGGGCCATCATAATGGGATTGTCTTAAAAATCCGAAGTCCTCATGAGTAAATTTTAGATTTATGTCACTCTATAGTTTTCATAATTACAACATGATTAATATTTTTTAGATTATGGAGGCATGTGACATGCATGTGCACTCATTTTTATAGTTATAAGTTACAAGTTTACAAATAGTTATAAATTTTAAATTTAATTCAATATCAATTCAATACTGTACAAGGGGAATGATATCCATTCATGTTTAAGTAACTACAAGGCAATTTCAAATTTATCAAATGCAAAAGTTTTAGTTTCAAATTTTCAAAGTTAAAAAGTTGAAAAGTTTGAAATGGAATCTAGATCTATCTATAGCAGTGTGATTCATCTCAATGTTGCAAGTGGGTCATGTTAGAGTCTAGTGATACTCAATGTCTATGGTTAGATTTTTACTAATGTAGCAAGACAAATTTCATGGTTCCACCCATTCAATTATTTTTAAAATTAATCTACACAATTAAATGAGATTTGGAACATACAATCTTTCAAATTCAAGAGCTTTCAAAGGTTTTCAAATTGAGACTTGATCACTATCAATTTTCCATAATTTTAAAATTTCTCTAAATACCTCAATAAGGGGGCAAACATTTATCCAATTTTTAAAGTAACTGGGTAATTACATGCATACTCTTTAAATTATATACTTTACTTACTCTGATTTCAAATTTCAAATTTCAAGATTTAGATTTTTAACTTTCGAAAATGAACAATAACTACTTTAAGTGTCATTGTTGTAGGTTTCACATTAAGGCATCTTTCACGATTAATCTTTGCATCAAAAGACAAAGTGTGTATAGACACTTAGATTCACATCTAATTTAATCTATTAATTTCACTTTATTGTATCACTAGAATAAAGTGGGGGTAAATGTAATAACTCAAATTTAATTATTAAGTGCTTGAAAAATGTTTAATTTTGACATCATTCCTTTGTTTATCCTATTCAATATTACATTAACTTGCAATATATATAAGAGCATCCACTAATATAAAAACTATCTTGAAAATACTCAAAACATCATTTAGACATCCCTAATATGTTTACAAGCATTTTCCATACCTTTTTAAATTGCATTTGTCCTTTTAGAACATGATTGTGCTAGATCAGACAGGGTCACACTGCAGCCTTGTCCACTAGTGTGGCCTTATCCCTCTCACCTCAATGAACACTTTTAAAATTTGAGATGTTTCACAATGGATCTCCAAAACATTTTTTGAATTTGGTTAATAAAAATATTTCAAATATCCTCCTATATAATCACATCAAGGCTTCTCCAAATACAACTAGCAATCACTTGGTACTTCCACTACACACTAAGCAAAAGAGCACTATTCATTCTAGTTTCAAGTATGTTGTATTCTAATATTCATAGGCCACGTCTAAATATCTTTTATGATAGGTCAAGGACACTCATATTCAAGCATCTAAATCAATATATCTAGTTACATTCATCTAAAAAAGTCAATATTTACACCTTCATTCTAGGAGGTAGAACTACATCATCTTGAGGTCCATTTGTGCTATGTAGTTAGCAACTAGATTATGTAGGATTTTATGAGGGTAGATACTATGCCCTTAACCTATGGTGTGTCTATGGATATGTGTTTTTAACTTGTGGTTTGCATACTTATTATATTGTCTTGTCACATTTTTTATGTTCTTAATAAGGTCAGCGTATGAAATAATCATGGCTAAGTAGAGTATATATAAGAGGTAGTGGTTACTACTTGAGGATCATATTATGAATTGTGATCTTAATACATTTTTGTCGATGTTACCCCATCTAAGTAGCTTTGTTATATTTATCAAACATTCCGCTCTCATGTCAATTATTATTGTGGATCTATTTATTGTACTCTTATTCATATGATATGATATCATATTATGCAAACATATAAGTAATTTCATTATAATTGGTATCAGATATTCGATTTGGGAAAGTTTATGAGGTGATTTTTTTCATTGTATCTAGTATTACACACTCTTTCAATTGAAGGATCGAAAAAAAGAGAACTTTCAATCTAGTAAGTATTTAATTTTTCTATCATGGTGGTTTTATTCAAAGTGTTTTTTTGAAATAAAAGGAGTCTATAACTTTTTTTAACTTGTGAAAATTAATAGTCATTAGATTCATCTCTACGAGATGATCACAAAAATATATTCTATCGGTACATTTTTAAAGCTAAATTTTTTCACCCTTGTACACATTAGTAGTCAATGGATTCATCATTGTGAGGCAATCACAATAATATCATATATTGATACATTTTTTATGGATAAAACCCTCCTAAGCTTTGTGCATGGCTAATCCTAACACTCAAGGACATGAAAAATGGAAATAAACTCCTAAAATTCCTCATAAATATGACATGGAGTCCAAAACTTCTAATCCATATATGTCATAGGTAGTTTAATAACTTCAATCAGAGTTACATGGCATGGTGTAGAAAGATGATCTCTATGCAATTAAAGGGGACATCACAGGGATGAGAGGGGACCTAAATGGCTTGCATGATCAATTACAATAATTAACTAGGTAATTATATAACTTTATAGCTCAGTATTTTTAAAATAATCCTCCACCACTCTAGTTCAGTTTTATTCCTTAAAATAATTACACTACCAATCTATGTCTGAATCCAATGTTGTTAAAAGTGGAATTATGCAAGTTTGATGGTAATGATCTAATCACATGGATCACTCAAATTTAAAATTTATTTGATCTACATCAAACTCCATATTCACAAAAGGTGGTCATGGCTGTCTTTATCCAAAACCTCAAGGCCTTTCTTTATCTGGTTGTGTGCTCAAAATAAAAATAAGTGTCTCCCAGTTTCCTAGTCAGTATTTTCTAAGGATCTACAGTTTCATAATAATGTATCAGAAAACTGCTTTAGATAGTTAGACAAACTGTGATAAATAAGTACTATGAAGGATTATATTCATCAATTTTATAATCTCTCATTAAGTTTGGTGGACATCACTAAGAAAAATCTGACTGGCCTATTTTTGGGTGGCCTCAAAGATAGCATCCAATTGGAGGTTCACATGTTTAGTCACAATTTAGTATTTTAATCCATCTCAAGGTCATACATGATAGAAAAAATATGTATGATAAAATTAAGACTTTTCACTAATGTACGTGCACACACTTTCCAAGCACCATCACTTCCTCAACCTACCAAATTGATCCTTCAGCAAATTTGGGACAAGCACGCAAAATTTTTGTGTTTGGGATGTGATATAAAATGGAACAAAGTACTTTATTGTGTTGAAAAGAAGTTATTTTGCATTGAAGGTGCCCATGAAGATGACAATATGATGAGGCCTTAGGTGCAAGTTTGGATGAACCTGAAGATGAATATAAATAATCTTAACCTACTATTTCCTATCATGCACTTTCAAAAATTATTACTCCTTAAACTATTAATGTGGTGGGATTCCTTAATAAATATAAGGTGACTATGTTGATTGACTTTAGAAGGACACACAATGTCATCAATAAGTTGGCTATTCATTTGAATTATTTCATTTATCCAGCTCTAGAATTTTAGGTCATGATAATATATGGTGGTACTATCAACTATTTTGGAAAATGTCATAGTATTAGGTTTGCTATGGGAGACTACTTGTTAGATTCTCCTACTTTTTTTTCCCATGGGAGGGGCTGTCATTATTTTGGGAGTGCAATGGCTCACCACTTTAGGCACTATTGAGATTAATTTTTAGGAACTATTCATGTGCTTCCATTCATAAGGTAAGACATTGGAACTATGTGGATTACAAGCTAAATATCCACAACTATTTAGTTCCCATCAGATGATGAAGATTCTTAGAAAAGGTTCTGAAGTATTTTTGGCATGATTTTTTTCCATAGAGGTTCAACCAACAAAGGATTCTACCCATATTGATTTACAAATAGTGTTGGATGACCATTTTATTGCTTTTAGTGACATGCCAAAAGGACTCCACTAAGATAAGTCCATGATCATGTCATTAGACTACTTCTTGGAATTAAACCACCCAATATTAGACCCTATAGGTTTGCCTATACTTAAGAGATTAAATTTGAAAAGATGGTATAAGAGATGTTAGAGGTAGAAATCATCCAACATAGCCAAATTGAATATTCCTCCTTGATGATCATGGTGCAAAATAAGGATGACACTTGGAGGTTGTGCCTAGATTAAAAAGAACTCAACAAGTACACCATCAAAGATAAGTTTATTATTCTAGGAATTGATGATTTTCTAGAAGAAATGCATAGTGTTGTTTATTTTACCAAGTTGGATATTCACTCTGGATATCAGCAAATTCAAATCTGTGAAGAGGACATATCTAAAATAACTTTTAGAACTCATGAAGGCCATTATGAGTTTATGGTCATGCCTTTTGGCCTCACAAATGCACCATCTACATTTCAAAGTTTGATGAATACTATTTTCAATCCATTTTTTATAAATTTTGTATTGGTGTTAAACAGACACTCTTGATTATGGAACAACATTAGCTTTATGCCAAACCTTCCAAATGTGATTTTGGAATTAAATAAGTGGAGTACTTGGGTCATATTTTTTCACATGAAGGAGTGAAGTTTCATCCTCAAAATATCCAAGCAATAGAGTGGCACATTCCTAAGACCCTCAAGAACCTTCAAGGATTTCTAGGGCTAACTGGTTACTATCACATGTTTGTCAATATGTATGGTAGCATCATATAACCAATCACATGTTTGTTGAAAAAATACTCTTTCTAGTGGATTGATAAATATACAAAGGCATTTAAATAGTTTTAAATGTCTATGTACACTACTCTAGTTTTGTCTACTCCTAATTTTCCTAAAACTTTTATTGTGGAATGTGATGCATCAAGATATAGCATGGGGGTTGTAATCATGTAAGAAGGTAGACCACTTAAATTTGAGAGCCACTAATTTAAGGGAAATAATAAGATCGATCCAATCTATGATAAATATATGATGGTTATTTTGCATGCAGTTAAACAAAGGAGACCTTATCTAATGGGTCATCGCTTTCAAGTAAACACTGATCATGGTAACCTCAAATATTTTTTGGAATAATAATTATCTTATGAAGAAAAACAAAAATGTGTGACTAAAACTTTAGGCTATGGATTTTAAATAATATATAATGAAGGAAAAGAGAATGCATTGGTAGATTCACTATCTCTAAAGGATGAATTGGTTGAGGCATTGTTATGCACAATGACCATTTAGCAAGCAAATTAGCTAGAGGAAGTAAGATCAAAATGAGAGAATGATGGTGCTACCCATGAATTGATTCAAAATATTTAGTAAGGTTATAATTTATTTCAAAAATTTACATGAAATGGGAATGCTTATGGTATAAATATATAACCTATGTAAAAATGCTCTCCTCAAACATAAAATACTTTAGGAACTTCATGTATCTCCAATAGGAAATCACTTAGGATTTTTGAAAATACATCATAGAATCAAGCAAGATTTATTTTTGGAAGGACTCAAGGGCCATGTCTATAAATATGTCACTAAATGAATGATATGTGAAAAAAACAAAGGTTTAACCATTAACACCCCATGTCTTTTTCAGCATTTATCTATCCCCAACTAGTATTGGGAAGAGGTTTCCATGGATTTCATTATTAAGTTATAGTGGTCTGAAGGTAAAAATGGTATAATGGTAGTTTTCTATCAACTCATGAAGAATGATCATTTTTTTTCCTTATCACAACAATTTGTTTCTAGTAAAGTAGCTTATGATTTTCTCAATACAATTCAAAAATTATGTGGTACTCTAAAGATCATTGTAAGTGATCTTGATCCCATATTTATTAGTAATTTTTGGAATGAATTATTTGCATGTTTAGGTACCTAGTTGGATCATAGTTCATCCTATCATCCTTAATATAATGGATAAATAAAGGTAGTCAATAAATGTCTAGAAGGGTATCTATGTTGTTTTATTTCTAACAAACAAGATAAATGGGTTTATTGATTGCCACATACTGAATGGTGGTATAATAATTCTATTCATAGTTCATCCAAAATGTCTCCCTTTATGGTCTTGTATATATATCACCCCCTTTACATCACTTCAACCTTGAAGGTCCATCCCAATGTTAGAGATATTTTTCAACACATTCACCATCAATAGGAAGTATTCTCCAATTTGTGAGAAAATTTAGCTATGGCATAGAATCGAATGAAACATCAAGCAGATCAGCACTATAGTGAGGAAATTTTTGACATAGGTGATTAGGTCTTTGTAATATTACATACATATAAGTAGATGTATTTTAAATAACAAAAAAAAGATAACAAGCTATCTCCTAATTATTGTGGCCCTTATCAAATCTTGTAAAAAATTGGGAGTGTGGCCTAAAGCTAGAATTACCTTAGTCCAATCACATGCATCTAATATTCCATGTATCTTTCTTAAATAAGGTAATTAGACACAAAGTTTATAATCAAATTGATTTACGTGAACTAGATGAAGAAGGTAGGGATAATCTAGAGGCTGAAGAGATGTTTCAAACATGTATTAAGAAACTATGGACCAGACGATTCAGGAGTATTTGATAAAATAAAAAAATATGCATTGTGAATATAGAACATGGGAGGATGAATCATTCTTGTAGATACATTTGGATTTGATTCAACATTGAGGTTAGGGTAAGTGCACAAAGTTGGGGGATAAAAAGGGGTCTACCTATGGACATGATTTTCTTATAATTTCAGAAATCTCATTTTTTATAGATAATCTGAGATGTCTACTCTCCAAATTTGAAGATGGTGTAAGAACATGAAAAGTAGAATTTTGAGTCTAGTTTCCAAAACACTATTTTTTTTGAATGGTTAAGTATAACTAGGTCAAACATCTAAAATCTGAAGATGAACTCTTGTTTTTTAAGAAAATAGAGTATATAAATGTTTATGTGGTGCACCATTTTTTTAGTAGTGTTTAATATTTTTTGAAACCCTTTGGTTAAAATTTAGATAAGATATTCTAATTTTTCACTTATATTTTTTAATGAATACTTTTTTTATGAATTTTACAAGTAAATAGATCTTGAAAATTGACAAAAAATTGGATAGCCGATTATGCGACACACCTAACTACCTCAACAAAATGAAAAACATTTTTTTAATGTGTGTAGAATTAGGCCTAGTTTGTAACCATATAACTTGTTTTGCACTTGGATCAACAAAAAACAAATTATATGAACATGTATAGGCATGTATGTTTGTGGCATGTAGTGGCCCAAAAAAGGTATAGTTATAAATCGACATAGTTTAAAACCTTAAATAGTCCAAAATTTATAAGAAACATATTTTTGGAAAGAGGAGAGAATGCTCGTCATGATGGTATTAAGTTTTTGAATTTTACCATTAAAATTTTTAGTGTATTTGGTGATCGAAGTTAAATTTTATTGTTTTTTATTAAAATTATTGGACTTAGCTATAGATTGATAGGTCCAAGCCTTTGGCTTTGGAATCCAAGCCATTCCTGAGCCAAAAGGCTTGGTATTTAAATTTAAATTCAAATAGCTCAATCATATTAATAACATGATCGCATTACTAATGTGATCACATTATATCTTCATAACACCTAAAAATGTAAATTCGCTCTTGAGCTCAAATTTTATATATGTTTTTGAGCTCCCTAATAGTGGTATTCTTTCATTTGATATGTGAAAGGTCCCTAACCTTGGATAGTGAATTAAGGTGTCATGGTATCACATTAGACTTCAAAAAATTTATGAGCATTTTAATATGTTGACTTGACTACTTATAATTACTTGGTTTTAAGGTGTAACTCATTATACATTTTAAAATATAACTAATTTGATCATGAGATATCATAAAATGCCTTTTTTTAAACCTATGGACAAAACTTAAACTTTGGAGTACCAATCTAGTTATGCATTTGAAGTAAATTAGGGTTATTTTGATCCCCTTCAACCTAATTACATGACTAGAAAATGTGATTTGGGGGTTTGTCAACTCTAATTTCATCAAATTGATTAAAGAAAAGAAACATTATTTATTTATGCAAGTTTCATATGTATAGATTGTGGTTTTGAGATTAATAAACTTGAATGTGAATCAACTAATGAATGCAAATGTCAATTAGTTCAATTGTGGAGGTAATTATGGTCAAAAGTAACCACCTAAACCTATTTTAAATTATATATGATGTGATTTAGAGTGAAATTAACCCTAATGTCATGTCTTATACAATTAACCAAAGAGTTGGTTCATTTAATCGAGGAGGCATTTGAGCCCAATTTGAACCCTTTCAAGAGAAAGGTATGATTTAGGACAAAATTAAGTTTTATTCTATCATGAATTGATCAAATTAATCAATTTTTGTAATTAGGGGCATGATTTGGGAAAAATTGTTCCCCTAAACCAAATTTATGGATCAATCAATTGTATAATGTATGCAACATGTATGACTTAACTAACCCTAAATTTATCATAAATGTAAACATGAAGGAAATTATCAAAAATAGGTGACCAATTAATTTAAAATTTCTTCAATTACCTTATTGATTGGACCCTATATTTGATACCATAAACCCTAAACCTTGTACCATTTACCTTAAACCCTAATATATAAGCCCTAAACCCTTTAAATTATAGACCCTAAACCCTAAACCAATCAACTTATCCCCACTCATAGGGATCAACTTGGTCAAAATCACATCACTCATTACTAAAATTGACTTAATTGGCTAAATTTGTGATGTTGTGGGGGCTAATTGAGCCCAAAATCACATTATTTACTCACAGATCTAGGTTTAAGGAGCTCAAAGTTTCCGCAGTTACCTTCATGATTGTACCTTGTATACCTTAAAACCTATACCCTAAGCCCTAATCTCTAAATTTCCTAATCCCTAAACTCTAAACCATAAACATAAACTCTTTAAACCCTGAACCAATTATTTTAACCCAAATTAATATCATTTAGACTAAGAATTAAGTTCACAGGGCTCAGTTTGGCTTAAATCACACAAGTAATTGCCACATTTAACTAATTCACTCAATTTTAATGATGACATGGGTATAATGACAACCCAAAAACACATTCTATATTCACATATAGGTCTAAGTGATTCAAATTGTCCTCAATTATCTTTGTGATTAGACCCTGTGTACCCTAAACCTTAAACCTTATAGGTCTTAAATACCAAGACCTAGACCATAAACCCTATGCCCTATATTTTAAACCCTAAACCAATCAGGTTAGCACTAATTAACATCATTTTGAGTAATCATTAGGTATATACATTACTTAATTTGGCATAAATTTCATTAATCATTAGCCCAAAAGACTAATTGGCTTAATTTGTGATGATGTAGGGGATAAGTGAGCCCAAAATTATAGTGGACCCTATACACACCCTAGACCATATATACATTAAACCATAAACCCTAAACACTATACCCAAAATTGTAAACCATAATTTCCTTATTTACCAATCAAATTATCCCCAAATAACATTCTTTGTAGTAAGAATTAGGTTCACATGTCATAGAGGTATTAGACCTTATATACACCCTTAAACCTAAACCCTATGCCCTAATCCTTAATCCCTAAACATTAAAACATAAATTATAAACCCTCTACCCTATGCCTTAATCCTTAAACCCTATGCACTAATGCCCTAATCTTGAATCCCTATTAGGATCAAAATGAGCCACAACAACCTATTTCAAATTGTATATGATGTGATTTGGAGTGAAATTAATGATAATGTCATGTAATATATAATTAACCAAAGATTTTATTCATTTAATCGATGAGGCATTTTAGGCCAATTTGAACCCCTTCAAGAGCAAGATATGATTTTGGGTAAAATTAAGTTTGATTCTACCATGAATTGATCTAAATAGTCAAGTTGTGCAATCAGGGGTGTGATTTGGGAAAATTTGAGCCCCTAAACCAAATTTATGGCTCAATCAATTTTAGAATATATGCAACATGTATGGCTTAACTGACCTTACTTTTATCATAAATACAAACATGAAGGCAATTGTCACCAATAGGTTCAGGGAGCTCAAATTTTCTTCAATTACCTTAGCAATTAGACCATATATCTTATACCTTAAAATCTAAACCCTGTACCATTTATCTTAAACCCTAAGCCATAAGCCCTAAACCCCAAACCCCAAACCCTTTAAATTATAGACCCTAAACCCTAAACCAATCAATTTAGCCATAATTAACATCTTTTTTAGTAAGAATTAGGTTCACAAGGATCAACTTGATCAAAATTACATCACTCATTACTGAAATTAACTTAATTGGCTCAATATGTAATGAAGTGGGGGATAATTGAGCCCAAAATCACATTCTTTACTCACATATCAAGGTTTAAGGAGATCAAATTTACCCTAATTGACTTCATGATTATACCTTATATATCTGAATACCTATACCCTAATCCCTAAGCCCTAATCCCTAAAGTTATTAATCCCTAAACTTTAAACCATAAATATAAACTCTTTAAACCTTAAACTAATCATTTTAGCCCATATTAACATCATTTACACTAAGAATTAAGTTCACAGGGCTCATTTTGGCATAAATCTCATGATTGATTGCCCCTTTTACTAATTCACTCAATTTATATGATGACATGGGGTATAATGATAGCCCAAAAACATATTCTATAGTCATAAATAGGTCCAAGTGATTCAAAATGTCCTTAATTATCTTTGTGATTGGACCCTATGTACCCTAAACATTATAGGTCTTAAACCCCAAGCCCCAAACCATAAACCCTATACCCTATATTTTAAACCATAAACCAATTATTTTATCACTAATTAACATCATAGAGTAATAATTATGTATACATTACTTAATTTGGCACAAATCACATTACTTATTATCCCAATTGACTAATTGGCTCAGTCTATGATGATGTGGGGATTAATTGAGTCCAATAACATAGTGGACCCTATGTACACCCTAAACCATATATGCATTAAACCCTAATACCTAAACCATAAACCCTAAACACTATACCCTATATTGTAAACCATAAGTTCCTTATTTACCAATCAATTTATCCCTAATTAAAATTCTTTGTAGTAAGAATAAGGTTCGCATGGAATAGAGTGATTAGACCTTATATACACCCTTAAACCTAAACCATATTCCCTAATACCTAAACCCCAAACCCTAAACATAAATTATAAGCCCTAAGCCCAAATTCCCTAATCCCTAAACCATATGCACTAATGCCCTAATCCCTAATCTATATTAATAACAATGTGATCACATTATTCAATAAAATAATCATGTTATTCTTAATATAGATAAAACTCACTTCTCAACATCTATTTTTAACCCAAATCAATAATTCTATCCCCATAAACATTCTCTATGTACTTCTACGGGACTTGTGTACTTATTTTGACCCCATATTTGAAAAGCTATTAATTGTCCTTGATGGTTGATGGATCAAGTTCAAGGAATAATAAGATGTTGAAGAGCAAAACACCATAGGAATTAGAAGATTTGATAGAGAAACACAAGATACAAATGCAAAAACTTTGTTTAAGACAAGGTATAAATCCTAATCCTGATGAACCAAATGCCATAGATAATGATCCAATTAAAAATAATGAATTAAAAAATGATGAAATTAACCATAATTAATTGAATAATGATGAAAATGACCATAATGAAATGAATAATCATGAAATTGATAATAATAAATTAGATAATGTTGGAATTTTACGTTCAAAGTTCCATGTTTTTGATTTTGTTGATGATGAGTCTATGTATGATACTTTACCCCCCATGAATGAATAAAATTTGATGGAAAAAAATAATGATGAAATTAAGAATCAATAAAATTTCATGGAAACATATAATGAATAAATAAATAATGAATAAAATTGCATCCCAAATCTAAACAATAAAATTAATAATGATTTTGAAATACCCTCTCAACAAATTCTACCATTAACAACACCTCTAAGAACTATGTGTAGAAAATACAAGTACTTAATTGCAGTAAATGAAAATATTTTAGAACCAATGCATAACAAAATGTTTAATTTCCATTCGAGAAGAGTAGCTCAATAAATTTCGGATAGTTTCTTTCATAATTTGGATTATGATAGTCAAATATGTCAATTATTTATTTTATTGATAAAATTGATTAAAATGATATCTATAATGTCCACATTAGGACTAAGAACATCTAACATGGATGATGAAAATAATGAAATTTTTGAAAATCTACATGATGCATATCATATTGTATGCCCAAAACCATGCACCCAAGATTGTAACATTGCCCAACGTATACTTACAACTTATGCAATAAGTGGCCAAATAGGTAAAAAATGAATGCTTTAAAAAATAATCTAAACACTTAATATTAATATAAAAATATTAATAAAATCAATCAAAAGACATGAAAGACTTAATGAACCTAATACTAATGAGCTCTAGACATTATCTAGTTGAATTCCATGAAAGGACAAGGTTATAGCCGATGCTCTCAAAGAGTTACTTGCTCAATTTTGGAAAGACAATACAAGAGTTTCACCCAATGTAAGAGATGTAGAGAAATGAAGATTTGGTTCTCGTAACCATGAACTGCATCTAAAACATTTCTTAGAGATGACTCAAACACAAGTGTACTCTAAATTTTTAGAAAAACATCAACAAATTTTTATTTTTCAAAGATATTTTGAGATGGCCAAACATTTTTATGTAAAAATAAATCACTCATGCATCACTTGTTGTTATAGGCAACATGTTGAATTTTTAATGCACTATGATGTTTTTCACCATATTCATTGTATTTTGCATACTAACAATAATTTTTAGGAGTGTGGCATTGAATTTTCACAAAAATAAGCCACGTAATTTATTCCAACTATTTTTTTTGTAAAAGACTAGATGGGCAATTATTTTATAACAAATCATGTTTATATGGAAATTACAACATTTGCGGTGGATTGACAAAATAAAAAAAATTATATCCATGAGGAGAGTACAAGTGCAATTGGATAGTAATTAGTTGGTTTAATCAAATATAAATCAGTGACTTATCAAGTAAAATATGGCAAAGAATATAAAAGGTGTAAGCTTTTTATAAAAAAGATACCTATTTCTGAATTTTTGGTCAAATTTTGGGAGAAATTTTTTTATGAGTATGCAAGGCACACACACAAGGCTAGATGGTTGGATGAACATTTCAAGAACATCAAGGATACATTCCGACTTGGTTTGATTGTTTTAGTAGTTGAATTTGCTAAAAATTACACATTCAAACCACAAATGAAAGTTCAATCATAGTATTATAACTCATCACAAGTTGCCATATTCGTACATATAACATTCATGCATGCACCTAATAGTACATAGCAATAATGAAAAATAATAAGGGAGTACCATTTATATATCAAAAATGAGTGATCAAATTGTTTAGAGTATGTGCAAGGTTATTTTTTAGAATTTATATGAATAGTTGAGTTGAAGGAACATTAATTTCAATCAACTTTACATTTGATTAGACAATTTCACATCTCAATTCAAAAATACATGGATGTCATATTGTCTGAGTAGGATGCATGTCACCACTGGTGTAGAACACATTTTTAGTTTCACCAAGGTTGGCCATGGAAAAGGGGGACATGATAGTGTTGGAGCATGTGTGAAAGGAGCCATTGCAAGGGATGAGTTAAAATTTGAAGAGGGTGTTGATTTGATAGATTAAAAAACCATGGTTGAATGGTCTAATGAGAACATGTGGCATGGTTCTCAACCAAATTTTATTATTCATAGACACTTATGGTTAATGGAGGAAGAACACTTGGAAAATAATGAGCATTATATGAATCTAATGGGATCAAGTTAGCTTCACTCATTCTGTATCTTAAATGCAAGTTCTTGGATTATTCATACGAGATACTTGGCATGTTTTTGTTCTGCATGCATGGACTCTATTTGGAATGAGTGTGAGTCACAAGAGTGGGTGGATGAATGGAGTTGCAAACCTCTAATTCTAATCAACACATATCAAGTTCCAATAACATTATAATTTATAGATATGAAATTATCAGATGACTTTGACCATGCATCTGATCTAGTACAGCTAGGTAGAATATTTTTTATTATGTATAATTTGTTCTCATTATATATCTTTATAGTGTCACTAAAAATTGTTTTTTGTGATACAGGGCATGTTTTTGTAGTTATTGCAGATGAGGACACTGAAGAGGGCAAAGATTACTACTTGTGTCAGTATGTAAATAGAAAGAAAAAATTGAATTCCTTAGTTATAGATGGAGAAAATAATGACTATCCAACTGGGTTAGTGGTAATCACTGTAACTTGGTTACAATAATATCCTATAAATATTTAGATCAATGATTGTTTGAAGAGTTTGAAATGCACAGGAAGATACTGCATTATTCAAATTTAATTCTTGAAATAAATATTTAATTACAAAAATATTATGGGAGTTATTAAACAAGAAACTATGGAAAGTTTGGGAGTCAGACTATGAAGCTCTTCTAGATACTATCAAGGTTAGAGCATATCCTAGTAGTTCATTGGATTAAAATATGCAAGTATGTTGAGTTTTCAAATGTAGATGTAATCAATTTTATGAAATGTTTTTTTTTATTTCCTAGGTAGTACATATGAATTTATTTTTTAATTACTTACTAACAATATTTTGTAAGTTATACCGGTGTCAGATAAGCTTCCACCTTCATGTGGTTGGCACTATCAATAAGGAATTCTATATTCTTCAAGCTAAGAGAAGCTAAATTTTTAAGTACTTAGTGTTTTTTCCCCCCTGAATGGTAATGAAATTGCACTTCTAGGTGTATTTAAATGTCGTGGCAATGGTAGCACATGTAATTTGCTTATCTAGATGTGATCAAAGTGATAGGTTCTTAAGTGGAGGTCCCATAGGTATAAATGGAAGTTGGAGCTCAAGAAGTTACCTATTCAACACCAAAAATTTGCATTTTAGGACCCATCATGGAAACTTTTTCCATGGATTTCTCTCAAATTTTCCACATGAGTGATCTAGGGTGTAATTAGAGGGCTTAAAGAAGAAGGGGAAGGATCTAAGGGTTTGTGGAAATGAGTTAAAAGTTTCACTTTACATGCGTTTGAACTTAGGCTAAAAATTGCATTTATATTGTATTAGGAAGGGTGTTCTTGAGGTTAGAATGGTGGGTTTGTTGATAGAGCATGATGGGAGGCCAAGAACCTGGTCCTAGACATTATCTCCCCCCCCCCCAAAAAAAAACATGTTGGTAGTGCTAGTTTTTAGTAAAGAAGCATCATAATCAGAGTTCTACAACCACAACTTAAACTTTGACAACATTTGTTGTCAATGTTTTCACACTCCTAAACATTAGTGAAAATTCACTTCTAAGTGGATTTGAATGTCATCACAGTGTGAGTGTTGACCAATTTTATCTTCCAAGTCAAAATGGTCAAACCTTATAGGTTTAAACTTATACATAGGGTTAGTCAATCTTGTATATAGTTGTTATGATCTTGTAATGGTCTTGTAATGGTGTTTTAATGGTCTTTATGTGGTCACATCAGTCATTGATTAACTTTGTTTGAGTTTTGGTCTCACATGTACTTATATACTCTAAAGGTCATTCATGAGTCAATGTGTTTGTCATGGTGGTCAAGGTTTAACATCAGTTTGATTCATTTTATAAGGTTTTTAATGTCTTGAAAGTCATATATTCATGCATTAACTTTTTATTATGTTGTTATACACCACAAAGTCTTTTAGTCACCTTTTTTAGGCCAAAATGGATAAATCATATGTATTATGTTATGAACCCATGATATATCTTTTCTTTGTTTGTTTAGTAGTTTTTATGGATGCATATGTTTTGTAGGTCATCTTGTGAGCATTTTGTGTTATCCCACATTCATGGGAAGTAGTAGTTTCTTAGTTTAAAATTTATATATAAGTGTTGAGGCCATTAAAGGCATCCATGAAATTATTGTATTGAGCTTGCTCAAAAAAGGTTGCCCCCTCGAAGTGGTCTACGATCAATTAAAGCTTTTCAAGTGTTCTTTAGATTTAATTCATGTTGTTAATTCCTGTTATTTGCATATTTTTATTAATTATTGCAAGAGGATCCTCTCATGTGGTATCAAAGTGCTTTCTAAGGTCACAATTTTTTTGAAGCTCTATTTTACTGCATTTATTTACAATTTTTTTTTTAGAAATTCATAACTCTGTTCTACTACATAAATCTATTCTATATCACAATATTATTTTTTGGGTCAAGGTAAAACTTGATCTCATAACTATGGGAAGTGCTTGGGTTAAAGCCCTAAAACTCATTGTAAGGATAACCACAGGGACCCCAAAGTAGTTGTCCCATTTAGAGGACTTACCAGTGAAACAAGCAATGGCCCCTTCCTAATTGATTAGTTCCCATCGGTGAGGAAAACCAAGATCTATTGTAAAGAGATAAATCTATGGCCAAATTTTTTTTGAAGAGCAGTACTCACTTAGACGGCATTGGTAGCCAGAGTCAAATTTTTAAAACCCTTAGGTAGCCATTAAATCTTGGGGCCCATTTCTATCAATTTTAGAACATTTTCACTAGACTCCAAATATTTAATCAACAAAGTATCTATAGACTATTAGAGGACTTATAGATAGATATTTGACAAAACCCAAAATTTATAAACTACCAACAGAGTCTTAGTAGACTCTCACAGGACTTATCATCAGATAAAAAATAGAAAACAAAAAAAAAAGTAATTTTTTTTTGCAATATCTCTCCATATATAACCATGTTTATCCTCAAAATTTACCTGAACAACTAAAATTCTATTCCCTACATTTTCTTCCTTGAGGTCCCATATCCCAATTCCACTCTTAATTCTTATAAATTATAATTTTCCTTTTTTTGGGGTTTTGCCATAACTTCTATTTTTATCCATTTACCTTGAAATTTTTCCTTTGTGTTCATCGTATCATTCTACTCCTTTGTCCCTTTTTGGCCAATTTTCCAATTTTTTCATTTTCACTCCTAAAATTACCAATGCCTTCATCAATCATAATCCCACTATGCAAAAAAAATATTAAAATCCCCTTTACCCCTTCTGTTTTCAACCAAATTCCAAACCTTCCTTACTAAACATGTTTAAACTGTAGTTTTCTTATCCATTTCAAAAAGAAAATTTGTTAGTCGGGTCATGGTATTAACCCAAATAGGAGCAAAAAATATGGAAGATGAAATTATCGCCCTCAAGTCCCACATCAAATATCTTGATGAAAAAATTCTCAGTCTCAGTCTACAACATACCACCATGAACAACAGATGACATCCAGAGTCTTCTTTTGATAGTGCATTTTTTTCTTCCAACAATTATCATTGACTGAAGCTGAATTTTCCTTGATTCAATGATATAGATCCAACTATATGGATGTATCAAGTCAAACAATATTTTATTCTATATAATAATTTTGATGTCAACAAGGTTCCCCTTGCATCTTTTCACGTGGAACTTGAAGCCCTTCAATGGTATCGTTGGTATACCAAGGCTCATGATGAACCCATATGGACAAATTTTTGCACCCTCATTTTGCAACAATTTGGTCTTACTAATTTTGATGACTTCACTAGAGCACTCATTAAACTTCACCAAACAAGAACAGTGAGAGAATATCAAACTGAATTAGAAAAACTAGCTAATCATATAGACGGATTTCTATGAATTCTTCAATAGTTGCTTTGTCAATGGACTGAAGGATGCAATTCGATTTGAGGTTAAAATGTTTTGACCCAACATGATGATGGAAACCTTAGGGTTGGCTAAGTTGGTAGAGGACAAGATCATAGCTCAGCAGTGATTTAAATCTAATTTTATTCCATTCAAAAATACATCTTCACAATGATCTCAAATAATGCCAGTTATCAAAACCACTCATATCAAGCATTTAACTGAAGTAGAGATGTAAGCCCATAAAGAAAAAGGACTATGTTATAACTATGATGATAAATTCACTTGAGGACATTGATGTGTTGATCAAAATATCTACCTATTAGATGTAAACTCTCTACCAAAAACTAAAGATTGGGAAGATGTTTAAGAAATAATAGATGATCTAGAAGATGCTTAGCCGATTGTGGAACCTACTTCTCAAGAAGACCAACCAAAGATCTCTTTCCATGCCTTAGCAAGAGTCACTACCCCATAAACCATGCAGGTCAAGGGTTACTTCAAAAATTTCCCTCTCACAATACTCATTGATTTGGGTAGCACTCATAACTTCATTGACTCTTAGATTGCCAAACAGGCTGATTGTTTTATCCATCCTTGTTCCAACTTTGAATTCATGGTTACCAATGGGGGCACATTACCTTGTAAAGGTAAGTTTCACAATGTGCATATCTCTATTGGAGATTATACCTTATACTCCAACATGTTTTCCTTGCCTTTAGGTGGATGTGATGTTGTTTTGAGAGCCCAGTGGTTATGCACACTTGGACCCATCTTATGGGATTTTGATAAACTTTGGATGTAGTTTTCAGATAATGGGCAAAAACACACATTAAAAGGCTTACAACCTAGATCTTTCAGCATCATAAGTTCACATTACATGGAAAATATTCTTAAGAATAATTCACATGGTGTCATTGCCTAGCTCCATTCCATTCAAATGCAACCCTCAATAGTCCCCACTACTCCTTCTGACCTCCAAACCATTCTACATAGGTATGCATATGTCTTTTCCAAACCATTGGGATTACTAGTTTCATGACCATAGGACCACCATATTCATCTCTTTTTGGGAAACATTCCTCCTAACATTAGACCTTATCGCTACCCATTTCAAGAAAAGACTAAGATCAAGATGCTCATTCAAGACTTACCGTAGCAAGGCATTATTTGCCCTAATACCAACCCATATTCTTCCCTAGTTCTCCTTATCCAAAAAAAAGATGGGTCATGGCATCTCTGCATTAATTTATATGCACTTAATCACCTCACAATCAAGGATAAGTTCCTGATCCCTATTATTGATGAGCTTCATGGTGCTCATTTTTTCTCCAAATTGGATCTCTACTTTAGATATCACCAGATCTGGATTCATGAGGATGATATCCCTAAGATAGCTTTTCACATGCATGATGGTCATTATGAGTTCTTAGTCATGCCCTTTAGCCTCACTAATACTCCTTTAACATTCCAAGCATTGATGAATAAAATATTCCAGACCTACTTATGTAAATTTATTCTGGTCTTCTTTGATGATATCCTCATCTATAGTAAAACATGGTCTGAGCATCTCCAACATTTGGAGCTCGCATTGCAACTTCTCTCTGACCATCATCTTTGTGCAAAATAGTCCAAATTTACTTTTGGCCAAGATGAAGTGGAGTATCTTGGGCATATTGTTTCAGCCCAAGGGGTTTAGGTGAATCCTAAAAAATAACTGCTATGACAAATTGGCCGCATCCTCAGACACTCAAGAGCCTCCATGGTTTTCTAGGGCTAACTAAATACTATCATAAGTTTGTTAAAGATTACACAAAGATTGTATCTCCATTGATAGCTATGTTGAAAAAGGATAGTTTTACTTGGATAGTAGCTACTGAGTGTGCATTTTAAGCATTAAAATAAGCTATGTGTACTACACTTGTTCTAGCTATGCTAGATTTTACCAAGATCTTCACTATTGATAGTGATACTTGCAACAATGTCTTGGGTGTTATTCTCCTCCAAGAAGGATGTCAAATTACATTCACTAGTAAATCCCTTTCTGGAAAGAATTTATTGCTCTCTACTTATGAGAAGTAAATGATGGCCATTTTACATATAGTACAAAAGTGGCAGCCATACCTATTGGGTAATCATTTTTACATCAAAATTGATCACCAAAGTCTAAAATATTTTTTGTAACAATGGGTGCCTACCCCATCACAATAGAAATGGGTCAGTAAACTCATGGGTTATGACTATGAGATAACTTAAAATAAAGGTAAAGAGAATATTTTGGTTGATGCTCTATCTCATACATTTATGTATCAAGCTTCCCTTTTAGCTATTTCCATGCCTATTTTGAATTGGTTGGACACTATACAACAGGGATATGTTAATGACTCCTCATTATCTCAAATCATTCAATAGTTAACCACTGACCTCTTGAATGTACCACATTATTCTTGGGATGGTGCTTCTCTACAATATAAAGATCATTTGGTGCTTCCCTAGAGTATATATCTATATCAGGTTATATTTTATGAACTCTATACTTCTCCATCTGCAAGGCACTCAAGGTTTCTCAAAACGTATGAGCAGGCACAACGTAACTTCTTTTGGAATGGAATGAAAAAGTCAATTCACTAGATGTTGGCTAAATGTGATACATGCCAGCACAACAAAGGTGAAACAACACTCATACCTAGGTTGCTCCAACCCCTGCCCATCCCTACCAGGATTTAGACAGATATTTTTATGGATTTCATTAAGGGGTGATCTTGGTTATGGTTGATTGCCTCTCTAATTATAGTCATTTTTGTACCCTCAACCATCCTTATACCACCTCCATAGTTGAATAAATTTTCCTTGACCATATTTTCTATCTTCATGGCATTCCTTCATTTATTATCTCTGATCGTGATGCAACCTTCACTAGCCATTTTTGGACAAAACTATTTCAACATACTAAAACTGAAGATGAGTTCTATATATCATCCATAAATAGATGGCCAAATGGAAATTGTTATAAAATGCTTAGAAACATTCCTCCATTACTTCACCTCAAAACAACAACATCAGTGGGAAAAGTGACTCCCTCTTGTTGAATGGTGGTACAATACCTCCTACCACACTTCAACAAAAATGACTCCATATGAAGCAGTCTATAGTCAAGAAAAACTAGTGATCCTTTTGTATAACCCTAATAGTTTATCAGTCCAAGTATTAGATACACTTATTTTAACCCAAGATCAGATCCTTATCACTCTATGGTAAAATATTCATATGGTGTAAAATTGAATGAAATAGCAGGCAGATCAGCACTGTTCTGAGTGCATTTTTCAAGTAGGTGATATGGTTTTTCTTCACCTACAACCCTATAATAAATCCTCCCTAAAACTCAAATGGAATCATAAGCTATCCCTCAATTTATATGTGTCTTATAAAGTTCTTCATAAGATTGGGTCGATTGCTTATAAGTTGGAGCTGCCACCTTCTTCCCGAGTTTACCCAATATTTCATGTCTCTTGTCTGAAGAAAGTTATTGACACAAACATTAGAGTGCAGATTATTTTACCTAAACTTGATAATTAAGGATCCATTCTTCTTTAACTAGAGGCAATCCTAGATAGACATACATTCCAACTTCACTCATGCTCCATCATTGAGGTTTTAATTCAATGACATGGAATACAACCAAAGGATGCAACATGGGAACCACTACTTTAGATTCAACACCAATTCCCACATCTAAAGCTTTGAGGATAAATATTTTTCTAAGAGGGATGGGATGGCATGAACCCATGATATATCTTTTTTTTGTTTATTTAGTAGTTGTTATAGATGCATATGCTTTGTAAGTCACCCCGTGAGCATTTTGTGTTATCCCACATTCATGAGATGTAGTAGTTTCTTAGATTAGAATTTAAATATAAGTAAGTGTTGAGGCCATTTAATGCATCCAAAAAAATATTGTATTGACCTTTATCAAAGGAGGTTTCCCCCTCTAAGTGGTTTGTGATCAATTCAAGCTTTTCAAGTGTTCTTCAAATTTAATTTATGTTGTTAATTCTTGTTATTTGTGCATTTGTATTAATTGTTGAAAGAGGATCCTCTCATATTATGATAAATTAAAAATATATAAATAAGTTTTATAATATACCTCATGTCAAAAAAAAATTAGATATGGTCATAGCTTGATTAAACTTGCATTTCAATGCCTAAATTAATAGAAATACTCCTTTGCAAGTAGTTATGGGCACTTATACAGACTTGAAAGATATATTTGTAGGTAAAAATGTTCTATAGGAATATATTTAGCTTATATATAAAATTTTAACACTTGGAATGAATTTTTAGGTCTCAGAGATGCAAACAACTCTCTCTCTCCTCCATTACTTCCTTCACAAGCTCAGAAAGACAAATTTCAATTGCATGGTACAGCTAGGAGAAAGAAAGTTAGAGGCTAAAATTTTGGGAAATATTAGGGGTCCTATAAATATTTAATTTTATGTTATTATTTTACATATTCATCCCTTCTCCTTTATGAATAATCGTTAAGAGTGATAGGAGGTCACTATGTCTTATTCATTCAAGCAGGATCTAGTTTTGCTCCTATTTATTCACTTTAAAGTTAAATGAAGGAGAATGTTTTTTGTGAGATGTTTTTATAGATAAAATTACTCCTTTTAATGTTGGATTCATCAATCAACTCAACCTTATGAGGTGTATTCAATAAGTAAAATAATACCCGAAGCATGTGGAACATGTCACCCCTACTGCAAGTGTTTTGGTTGGTTTGAATTATTTTCACTCTCAAAAGTTTTAAAGTACCTCATTATTCATATAAAAACCTTATCTCTTATATGATTCATGTGCCTCTCCTTTAAAAATGGTCTTGTAGATAATTCTTCAAGTCATGTCATGTTTCTCACTCTTTAGAGGCATGGTATAGTTCATGAGCAATCCTCTACAGGCTTGACTATGAAACTTGGCTCAAATGGTAATGAGAAACCAATAATAGCATATGAAGATGTAATTGAATATGTTGGAGCCCAAGGTTATGAGCATGAGTTTTAAATACACTTTTGAATAAAGACTTGGATAAGCCTTATCCACCCACAGGTCTGCAGACTTATAGGTGGACATTCATAGATCACAAGTTCCATGGTGAGAATATTCAAACATTGAATAAGACTTGATATTCCTCAAATACACTTATTTGGCCTTAACTGATCTCATTACATAATAAAAGGGTATGAATGAACTCATGGGCTCTAAATTTCATATATAAGCCTTACAAATGAGCCAATCTCATAAATAGACCTATACATATACATAGGCAAGTTTGGGATTGTATAAATTCTAGGTGGAGATATATAGGTCCATTGAGAGGATGATAGGAATATGACATGAGTTGATATATTTTACATGATCAGAGGACCCAAGAATATGTTTTTAATAGTCTATATATGCAAAAGGTAGACCAGTAGGTCCTCATTTAGGACAAAAACTAATTGTCATGAGTAGAAATAGGATTCAGTATAAGCATGAGATAAGACACAAACACAAGAAGACACATAAACTAGATGAAAGTCAAAAGAGAGTTTAGTTTAAAGAGTCTATAGGCTTAGCACACATACATAGGCCTGTATATGAAGATAGGAAGGCACAAGCCTACGAATGCTATAAAAGGTTAATGAAACTTGTGGAGTAATGAAAAGAGTTTTAAAAAAGGTTCATCACTCTTAAAATTTCAATATCTTATTGTATAAGATCACTTCTTAAATATCATGTTCAAACTCTTCCTAATAGTCACCTACAACCATCTCTTGAGTGAGCATGAAACACTTGAATGGTCAATTTGAAGATGTATAGTCATTAAAATGGTGAAAAAGTTTCAAAGAAGGTAATTATTTCTCAATATAGTATCAAAAGGTTATTGAATTCCTAGGGATTTTTTTTGAAACAATAAACATAGTCAAGACCCAAAAACTGACACCTACAGGCTGGTCTAAGCAAGATAAGCTATTTTCAAACTTGAAAAGAGAATGTTACCTACATATTGAGATGGGAGTTTAGGTGAGATCATATGAAAGTGATAGGATTAAATTGAATGTCAAAGTAAACATGGAGAAGGTTTAGATAAAGGTGACCAAACCAAGTCATTTGAACCTTGCATACACAATCAGTTGGTGCCTTCAAATATGCCTAGTCAAGTGAAAAGACCTACATGTTTTGAGGAGAATTTAAGGTCTATGGAAGAAATCAAACTATAAAAATAGTTTTAATATGGAATTAGGATCCAATTTAAGTCCTCAAACTTAGTAGAAAGAGGTAACATTTATAGGACTATTTAGGCCTATAGTGTCTAAGATTACACAGGCAGACCTATATACACATTCATGAGAGGAGTGGTTTGATGAAGGTAGAGTGAGGACCTAAAGACACTAGTGAGTATATAATTTTGGTACAGACCCTCCAAGACCATTCACAAGTAGGGGAAGACATGAAAATTGAAATTTGGCATTTAAGACCTCCTTGAGCTCTCTTAATTCAGGATTACAACTCAAAAAACAACTTTCTCTTGATTGTTAAAACCATGACCTTGATTCATGGGATCAAATGACTCTCATGGATGACTAATAGGTTCTCGTACTTTAATATCCTAGCATCAATTTTTTGTTTAGATCCCTAACATGCATGAACAAAGTTTAAGAACTCAAACCACTCTCTAATGGCCTATTTGCAACTCGAGAGACAACTTATTGCACTTGTATTTGTGTAGACAGGAAGCATGGGATCATGCTCTCTTATAGAAAGTTGAGGATGTTTGGATGCCTAAATATGTATCATAGGTTCCCATAGTCTTCAATAACACTTCTCATTTTAGAATTCTAAGAATTCAATGCATGAATTGTAGGTTGTGATAATCCTATTATCTATCGATGAAATAGAGACAAAGCAAGTGGACTATTTCACAATATTTATAATGTTTGGTGGTTGGGAGCCACCATATCCAAAAGTCAGTCTATGCAAACTATAAATTATGTTATGCTAATAATGGTGAATTATGATCAATAACTAATCTAAAAACTACTCTAAGATGGGTATTTGGAATGAAAATTAAGCTAGAGTGATCTGGTTAAAAAAGGAGCAAAAGAAAAGGTAAGGCAGAGAAGAAATGTTGTTGATCTTCATTCCAAATATCATGACAAAGTTCAAATACCATCCAAGCATGCACTTAACCAATGTATGACATGAAGTAGCATAAGCTCAAATCCTATCAGACATCAGGAAAACATCTAAGTATGGTGTGAAATAATGCAAATAAAAATCAAGTTCACTTTAAATATTTACCCCTACAATCAAATAACATTATCCCAAATGCAAGAAGAGTAATCAAATGAAATGAACCTAAAAATTTTAAGTAACCTAGTATTGGCATAAGTTAACAGCTCTGCATTCAAATGTACACATCAAGAATTCATAAAAAACATTCAAATCTAGAAATCAGAACAAACAAGTGAGAGAGAAGCTAGGATAACAAAAGACAAGCAAATTTTAATAAACTTTGAATAATTCCTTGCTTATATTAATTGCCCAAAAGTTACAATTAGATTTTGTCTCTCAGAACTACCCCCCTTTTTTCACAATTGACAATGCTCCTTTTATAGGATACAAGGAAGCATGTTGATTAATTATACCCAGTTATAAAAGTACAAGTTTTAGGATAGTTGTCCTTTCCATGAATGTTCTAAAATACACTAGACTTTCCCTAATGGACTGACCTATAGGCAATATGATTTACAAGTTGCACATGCCTTTATAAAAGAATATTCTCTTTTCAAAAGTATATAAGCTCAATTATAGGAAAGAATATTCCTATCTTAACTAACTTGGATGCCCTTATGTTGTCGTAGTCTTTTACTTCCCCTGCAAGATCTTCATTCTATAATGTTGTTCACTGATGAGCTAGAGATCAATGATAGGTCTCATGAACAGCTCTTTGTCTTGATCTTTTAGGCCCTTGAGATATCTCTCAGCCCTTTCTAAATCTTGTTTGATTCCCTTGGCATTTCCTATCTTCTCTTCTAATGATAAGATCAAGCCCATGACATTTTTATTATCAACCCATATTTTCCCTTGTTCTTGATTCCTTATTTCTTGCATGAATTGAGTAGTTTTGTGGTTGAAATCATCATCAGTTATTAGACCCAAGGGACTAAGTGTGGTTGGATCTTTGATTAAGCTATCCAATATATGTAACATTTTATCTTTTTGTTTCTTGAGGTCATCGGAAATGTCCTTTATCCTAAATTCAAGGATTTGATTTTTAGTCAAGACCTTGATCAAACCCTTTACTTGGTAGCTCAAATCCTACCATTGGGAAACTTGGCTTGTAACCTTAGTGCTTTATTTATTTATTACATCTTTCTTGGTTTTGACTATAAAGAATTGAATAAATTAGTCATGGTGTCTTTAAATTTCTTGAACCTATCCTCTTGAATTGACAAGATGGCTTGTTCATTTAGGTTCTTGTTCTACTATAAGATGCCTTTGATCATTGTTTGTAATTGATCTATCTTAGCTTGAGCCACTTCAAGGATAGTTTATTCAAATATTGGATCTTCACTAGGCTTTTGTCCTCCAAATGGATTCAATCCAATAAAAGGTTCAAATTTTTGGAAAGTGAATTCCTCTCCACCAATCATGGTTTTATTTTCAATTACCCTTTACAAATTAGCAATGGTTGGGTCAAATTTGACACCAACTAAATATTCTATCACTTTTGGATCTAGGGTCTCCACTTGATTCTTCTAGAACAGTCATTCTTTTATCCTCCTTCAACAATACAACTATCCATGTTTTGGCTTTCTCATGCACTGGAATATTGATTGCTTTCATCAATGCCCAAGGATGGTGCATGGTAGGTACCTTTTGAAATTTTCCATAGATGAAAAATTCAAGAATGGTTGGACCTTGAATCAAGTTTTCCTCAACAAAGAAATTAACTTCACTCAAAGGATAAGTGAAGGTCACCTTTGGCTTCTTAGCCTTCACTACGATAATGACCAATTCAAATTTTCTTTTGGGGGGGTCTATAAGAAATAGGTCCAACACTTCGCATTTTATTCTTTGTATACCTCCATATATTCATACTTAGACTTATATGTTAATGATAAAAATTTTAGAGCATCTTCAATTGTTTCAATAGGGTCTAGTGCTACCATATGGATTTCCTCCACTGGTGATCCATGATCCTCTGCTTGAGTTGAGGAAGATGTAATTTCCTCAAACCTTATCTAATCTAGCCTTTGCTCAAGTTGTGTCTAAGGTATAGATTCCATCTATAACTAGGATGGTGGAGCTCCAATAGGTGCACCACTCAATAAATGGTATTATTTTGGCCCTAACTACCATTTGTCATCATCCCCTTTTTGCTCCCTCTGTATTCTAGACTCTAGTTTGATGTTATACTTTTTCAACCTAAAGGTGACCTCAGAGAATTAAGAGGACTTTATATAAATAGGGTCAAAAGCACAAGGTTGATAATCATAAGGTATATTTATTCCCTTGGCCTTCAAGTGTTCTTTAACCTTTCCCTATGGATCCCACTACCTTAGATCATCCACTTAGAGATTGAAAGAGGTCCTATGTTTAGAAGTAGCCTCAATGTTGTCCCATTGTACAAAAATAGTCCTTCCAATGGTTAAGGGGAATATATGAATTAGTCCCTTCCTCTTGGTTTTGCAAAAACCATCCATTACATTTCACAACTGGAAAGCCACTTCCTATTTAGCTAACTTTTTTGGCACATGGACTGGTAATCTAAGGAGAGTGCATTATGTTCCTTCAATCCTAATGATTGTGCAATTTAGATACAAGTAAATGTATCCCATGGCCTTAATTGTATTTTTAGTCAAGGGGATAACTCTTGACATTGGATTCCCAAATATGGCCTCAAATAGGGATGGATAAACACAGTCACATATGAATTATATGTGGTCCTTGTATTTGAATATGTGAAATTTTGAATAATATTGGGAGACTATCTATGTCCCATTAGGTGACCATTATCTTAGGTTAGGGATCTTTATGGTAGCAAGAAATATAGGAGGTATGACATCATGTAGAATTGGTTCCTAGTTTTCTTCTTGACTATAAAGATCTGCCTACTCAAACAAGTGCTTACCACTTCACCAAGGGGAGGGGTAAGTTGTTTCTTAGACATAAAATATATTAAGGGCACCCAAATCTTATCCACATATGTGGTGGCTGGATTTCCACATAACCTATTCATCAAAGTCGTGATCATTATCATCCTAGGTCTGAATTAACTAATGGGAATGTTCCCATTGAAATATGAAAATACCTAATTTCCATAATATAATAATAGGGCAAGGATGGTCTTCAGGTCATTTTTCTTAGCCCAATTATTGATTGTGGTTTGGTCTGTTTGGGGCTTAGGTAGTTTGTAATAATTTTCAAATGCTATGGTAGATATATAACCTATATTTCTATGAGTATTCTCATTGATTAACATGCCCTTATCAATTTTACCATCTCTAAAAATAGGAGAGAGAACATCTATAAAATGTTATACCTTAGGTTTTGCTACAACATAATGGAGACCCGTCATTTGAATTGTAACTATGTCATAATAGAGCCTTCTTGCTGACATGTTCTTCTCCTCTTTTCTCATGATGAGTTGTTGGTTCTCAATTGTCCACAATAATCTCAACCAATTTTTGTCTCTAATATTTGAAGTTGTGGCATCAAATTACATATCCTTGAAAACTCTTCCTTCTAAGGTTGAGGTCAAACAAAGTTCTACATTTTCTCTGGAGACACTTTTTTGGGCTGAAATGGCTATAAGTCTATCTAAAATGCTTATCAGTGTTTATAATTAAATTTTGGATCAAATTATCCTTACTCAGATGACAATCCAATCCTTCCTAGCTTGATTATGATGATCACAGGGTTGAAGGGCTTTCAAAAGTGCTAGGGTTTTTCTGAAGGTTCCTTATAGTGCTTTAATGGTCGCAGTTGTTTGAACTTATATGAGCTTTGTGACCTATATTGTGTTTGGATCTTGGCATTTAAGCCTTTGAATTTCTTGGGTCCCCAAAATCTCTAACTTGACACATCAAGATTATGTGTATCTAACGTGGCATCTTTGTGGCATCTTACTCATTAATAGTTAAAAAGGTGACCATTGTATTTTAAAAATTATTGCTTGATCTCACACTGTTGGATCATCCATGCATGAATCAATGCAGATTGTTGATCTTGATATGAGAACTTGAACATCATTGGTTGTTCACTATATTCCCTAAGGTTATGACACTTTTCATTTATATACTCACCCTGGCTTTTCAACATTTTCTATGCACTATTGATATTGATTACACAAAAAAATCACACTTCATTGATCTTGATCTGCTTAATTATACCTAATACTCCATAAACTATTGATCAAAATTTGTATGTTGCATCGGATACAATCAATATTTGAGAAATGTTTGACTTTTAATTCATGGCCCATAGGTATACCACATGTTATATTTTTATTTGTCTTTGATTTTTCAATAATTACTGTGTCTTTCAATCATCTTCATCTGAGAAAACACATACCATTGAATCTTGATCCATAGGGTCAAACCTTATTGGTTGCTCAATGTTCTTTGGATGTGAGTGTGACACTTGTCACCCTCTCACTTGTCTCAGGGCTCCATTAAAGTCTTGACTCAATATGTGTCATTGGATCAATCCTACCAAATCAAACTCATGTCATCGATCCTCGGAAGATGCTCAAGCCTTAACTTAAGGTTAGGGTCTTTGAATTTAAGCTCACACCACTGGATCTTGATCATCCAAGCAAACATGAACCATTGATCCTATAAATAAAAATGATGTTTAAGTTAGTGCTCGAGAAGCATAAAATTTAAGCTAAAGTCTTAGACTAATATTTTCATTCATATTAATAAATATGAATAAAGCTTTAGGCTAAATTTTTAAGCTAAGTTTTAAAACATGTTAAAGGGCACCCTACAAAATAAAAGACCTAACCTAAAGTCTTAGACTAATATATTCATTCATATTAATAAATACGAATAATGCTTTAGGCTAAAGTTTTCATCTAAGTTTTAAAACATGTTAAAGGGAACCCCATGAAATAAAATACCTATCCTAAAGTCTTAGTCTAAGGTTTTTATTATATTAGTAAATACGATGAACCTTAGGGTAAGGCTTTATGCTATGCTTTATAACAAAGGGACCATGCACTTAGTTAGACCATGCCATTAATAAAATGGATTGGGAGGTTACGGGACATAGAGGGACTAAGAATAAGATTTTTAGCTTAAGGTTTGGTCATGTTGAAAAATAAGACTAATCCTTAGGATAAAAATTGAACTAAGTCCGTGGAATAATTGCAATGTTTCCACGTAAAATGTTTTTGCCAAATTTGAACTCAATTTAAAGGGCATGAGCTAGGGTAATTGGAGTTAGGATTTTAAGTTTATCAGACGTGAATTTAATTTGATTCAACAGACCAAAGGCTAGTAAAATATCAAATCATTATTAAATTCTAAAACCCAGACATTGCTCATTCCAAATAGACTCCATTGGAGCTGTGACCTGAAACATAAAGATCAAATGTTTTTAACTTTAGAATCATGAACAAATATTCCAACTAACTCAAGTGTGGATGATCTTTAAATAAATATATAGTGCAAAACATTCTAGTGATACTCTAATCAGATGATTTTTCAAATTTAAGATACAAATTTGCACTTTTTAACACAAGGGTCCCCATTTTTTTAGAAATGGGGGTATGTTAACCTCAACAAATGGTGACTTATAGGGGAAACATAGTAATATGTTAGAATTTAGAGACTTTGGTTTAGACTAATAATTAAACTACTTATTCCATTTGATTAGGCACCATTATTAAGATCACTTCATGTTTAGAACAAATCTTGAAAATGTAGGATTAGGACCAAACATAAAGACATAGCTATGTTGTGTATGTGATTTGATTCCACTTAATGATTACCACAAGATTTGGAGATCAAATTCTAGGTTCATGACTTTAATCATTAACATTGACTTTCAGCATGTTTGGATATTCATTAAGAACCATGCTTTAGCACAGGGAAGTCTTGGGCATTGCTCTACTGCAATTAGGTGTTCATATCCCTGATATAGATGCCTTTAGCTCCACTCAAGGCCATGATCCATTGCCAACCAGGCATCCATAGCCCTAATGGAGATTACCAGAATCACCTTTTCTCAGAAATCTCTTGAATTCTACAATAAGGTTATTATTTTTTATATTTTTCAAGTCATTTTGACTTTCTAGCAAGGGTTGGGAACTAGGTTAGCTAGGTTTAGGGATTTGGTCAATTTTTTGGTCTTCAAACAATCATCCTTGGATATAAACTTTGTCTTAGGCAATTAATGTTTTTAAAGTGCAAGGATGACTATATCCTAATAATCTAGTCTTTCACCTTACATGTGCAATCCTTCTTAGAACCAAACTCATATCAGAACAAAATTTATAATCTCAAAGAGCAATTAACATATTCATTATTATTTACTAGTTTCTCTAAACTATAACATTAAGATCATATTTCAATAATCCATGATCAACCAATGCTGAGAGAACATACCTGCATTCCTAAACTATGAGGTTTCTTTGAAAAATCATACGAATCTTGAGCTGAGGGCTTGTCCAAAAGGACTTATTGGGAGCAAGTAAAAGGCAGAGAAAGCAAACACACCAAACAAAAATCAAACAAATATAGAGCAAGGAAATAAATAAATAAATCATATACAAACACATGTACAAACAAAGGATAAGAAGGAAAGAATAAAAAGAAACTAATCTAGCCTACCTACACTAATTCTAACTAGTCTTGTAGTCATTCCATGAAGACTCCTTGTGGGACAACAAAGAAGTAGTGCTTGAGGTATTGGCCATTGGTAGGTAGTGTGAACTTTGTTCCCTATAAGTCTTTTAACTTGAAGGTGTTGCTCCAAGTATTTTGACTATCTAGTAGGGACCTATACACAAAGGTGTGAACATCCCATGTTTACCGTTGGGCTCAGATGCCTTGTCCCAAAGAAGAACTAAGTCTCCTTGCCTGAACACCTTTATTTTTGAATGTTTATCAAACCACCTCTTGATTTTGTTTTGGTGTCTACTAAAATTGAAAAAAATGTCTTCTCTTGCATCTTCTATCTGTATGATGTCCAAAAACCTTAAACTTACAAATCCTTGGTCCTCCTCCATGTACTCTTGCATGAACCTGTATGTTGGAATGTTGAGGGTGATGGGGAAGATGGATTCTTGACCATAAACTACAAAGAATGATGATGCTTTGAGAGCTTATTTGATTCTAGTTTTATCTACTCAAAGGGCATACTTGAGTAGCTTATGTCATGATCTAGGTTTATCAGCTACAGACTTCTTTATAGCCTTCATCAAGTTCTTGTTTGTTGGTTTAGATACTCCATTACCTTGAGAATAATGATTTGATGAGAACTTAAGGATGATGTTATCGTATACCCATTATGTCATCTTTATGGATATAAAAGTAGATCCATTATCATAGACTAGAGATACAAGTGTCCAAAACCTAGTGCATATGTTTTCTTCTAAAAAATTAATCACCTAAACTTTGGTACTACACTGTTTAGTTGACACTGCTTTAGTCTATCTGGTGAAGTAGTCAATAGTAATAAGAATGTAATTGTGGCCATCAGAGGAATTAGGGTTAATGACCCCCATAAAATCCAATCCCCATCAGGAAAAGATTTATCAATCACTACTAGTCGTAGTGGCATGGCTGCCTTAGGATCTTTGGTGTTGAAGACTTGACATGAGTGGCACTCTCTCACATACTTGTGAGCATCCTTAAATATTGTAGACTTGTAGTAACTAGACCTTAATATTTTATGTGTCATAGTCCTTTCAAATGGATGTCTACTTCCCATTTTTTCATGAAAGGTGCTCATGATCTCAGTTGTTTCACTCTTGGAGACATATCTCAAGCAAATGCCTTAAAATTTATTCATGTACAACACTCCATCTTGATAAAAAAGTGAGTTTCCTTGAGCCTTAGAGCTCTCCTTTGTTCTTTACTTAACCCTATAGGACAATAACCATTGATTAGTAAGTGGATAATGGGATCATACCAATCATTAGGTCTCAAACTTTGTTGTTCTACCTACATAACACTTACTTTTGGGTTAGTATTATCAATCAATTAAATTAAACCCTGGTACCTTACCAGTTTAGCAGTCTTCATCTCAATGTTATATTCTTGGAGTACAAACATCCACTTACCTCTCCTTTCTCCTAGTTCATTTTGACTTAGCATGAGCTTGGTGGCATGGTTTAGTAGAATGGGATGCACTTTATTCCTAAGGATATAATACGTAAACTTTTTTACTGCCTTGACCAAATCACATACTTATTTGTCAATCAAAGATTAGTTTAGCTCAAAAATTTCAAGGTTAGTGCTCATAAAATCTATTGGATGGTCACATCCATCTATCTTATGCGTTAGAACTATGGCTATTGTATGGTATAAGGAAAAAGCATAAAGATAAAAAGCTTTGGTGAAGCTTGGACTTATCAGTATAGAGGCTTGTCCAATTGCCTCTTTGATATCTTTGAAATCCTTCTTTGTCTCTTCATTCCAAGTGATCTTAGCTTCTTTCTTCAACATGCCATTCAAAGGTTTCACTATTTCTACAAAACCAAAAATAAACTTCCTTACAAAATTTATTTTATCAAAGAATGACTTCAATTCCTTCCTACTATTAGGGAGCTCTATATTAGATATTGCATTTACTTTATCAGGGTCTGTAAAGATTCCCTCCTTAGTGATAACATGTCTTAATAGTTTTCCCTCAGTAACATAGAAAATATTTTTCTTTGGATTGAAATAAATCTCATACCTTTTGCATCTTTCAAATACCTATTATAGTTGCATAATATGATCCTCCCTATTTTTAAATAAGATAGTCAGATCATCCATGTATATGATAATGCGCTTACTTACAAGGCCTTAGAATGCATGATCCATATCCCTTTGGAAGGTTACACCTACATTTATCCATCCAAATGGCATTCTTTTATAAGAAAACATGCCCCACTTGGTAGTAAAAGCAGTCTTCATCTTGTCCTCTTAGTTCACTAGCACCTAGTTATACCTTGAAAAAACATCAAGAAAGGACATCATGGTAGAACCAAAAATAATTTATATTATTTGGTAAAGAGAAGGTAAGGGGTAATTATCTTTCCTAGATTCTTTATTTAGATTTATAAAATCAATACATAGTCTGATTTCACCATTTTTCTTCCTGACTAGGACTAAAGTAGCAACCCAAGTGGAAATCCTAATGGGAAACACAATCTTGGCATCTAAGAGCTTCTTGACCTCTTTGTATATCAGTGGTTCTAAGACCAAGTTGATAGGCCTCTACTTTTGTCTGAAAGGTTTGTAGTTTTATTTTAAAGGTATGGTATGAGATATGACCTTTGGATCAAATATTTAGGTCATCATAGGACCATGATATGATATCTTTATATTTGGTCAACATTTATTTGGCTCTTTTGGACTCAATTCTTGTATAGGTTGTACCAATATTAACTAGTTGAGGTTAACCTTGAAATCCAAGATCAATTACATTATAATCCTTCCCACTTTGGGAATATTGGTATCCATAGCTAGTCTGTTAGAATCAAAGAGTCTCTCTAAGGCTATCATGCCTTTGGGGATCTTATTATCATTCAACTGAATGACCTTATCATCAAATTTTATTTCAATGTTCTCATCATCAAGGAGATTAGCTTCATCAATAACGTGACCCTCAAACACTCCTAAACTAGTCATGAAGTCTATGATTTACTAATCATCATTGAATACCTACAAGTTATTGATGTTATCTAGCACTGAGGGACATGGGATTAATTCAATTATAAGGGTTTTTAACTTGGAACTTTAATTGGGAATAAGGTTGATTGCAAATGAAGAAAGTTCATCAACAACCTTATTCTCTTCCCTAGGGATTGACTTAATGTTGGAAGCATTAAAAATTTCAATTAAGTCCCATACTCTAAATTTACACTTCTTGAGATATGACAACTTGAATTGATATTTACTCTTACCCTGATTGACCACTAGTTCAAAATCACCAAAAACTAATAGTTCCTTGGCCTCATGCTTGATTCCAAATTGTAATCCAAGAGTAAGTGCTTCATACTTAGCCAAATTATTGGTGCATGAGAACTAAAGTTTGTAAGATGCATTGTATTCTTTCCAATGGGATTGATCAATACTACTCCCATTCCAGAACCTGATTTGCATCTAGCACCATCAAAATAAAGTTTCCATAATCTAGGTAGAGCATGAGAAGTTTTATAGTTACATACCTTTGTGGTGTCAATATTATAAACACCAAGATATATGTTAACCATGTTGACCCTCTCATTGATTGCATTGTGCTCAGTGATCATATGATTCATTTTAGGCTCTCTTTCTATCCTAATTTGGTTGGGAACTCCTTTCCAAGGCAACCACATATGTGAACAATCTATTGACATATAATCATTCAAGATCCTAATCCAGTCTCTGCTCAATAGCATCCCATAAACATTAGGGATGCCCACCACTTGGATATCAATAAACTATTGGATCCTTGGCTCTAAGGCAATATGCATGTGAACATTCAATAATTCACCAATCACTTTGACTCTTGATTTATCTAATTGATTTATAACTCTGTTAGATTTAATGGGAGTCAAACCGAATTATTCACAAATACCCTAAAGCATAACATTTGTAGATACATAAGAATATAACAAAAAATTATGCATATTCTTACCAAATATCTTGACTATAAGTAGGAAAGGAGGAACATCTAACTTACGTTTGTGTATTGCAACATTAACATGTGCAGACTTTTGAAACTTACTAGGATTTTTAGACAAAGATTTCAATAATAGATTCCTTTGTTTAGTAATATGTGTCAATTTATGCAAGGTAATGTTAGTTTTGATCTTTCTCATGTCCTATATTATGTTATACCAAGTCCTATTGGAAGAATTATATGTATAAACATTGGGTTTAGAAGTACTTCCCTTAGGAGGCTCTAGATTGTTGTCTAAAGTAATATCAAGAGGAGTCTCATAGTTATTTGGAGGAGTTGAAGTGCTCAATGGTTACTTCTACTCCTGGTTTCTCAGAGGATAAGTCTTCTTCAAAATTATTGAAAATCATTAATCTCTTTAGGACTATCCTCAGTCTCATTGTCCTCTTGGAAAGGGAAATCAAATGTCTCCACCATGAGATTTAAATCAATAGATCGAGATGACCTTGAAGATCTTGATGTAACTGCATCACAATCCTTATTAGGGATGACTTTAAAAGTATCTAATTCTTCTTGGAAAGCGTCAAAAGCATTAAAAATTTAACCCAGTCTATTTCCCCATGCTTATAAGTGTAATGAACTCTATAATAGTCAGGTAAAGTAACATCAGTAAGATTTATATCATGCACATTCTTATTAGCAACTGGCTCATTATTCTTGTTGTTGTCGTAACTATCATTATAAAATTTATTAGTGGGCCTATTAAACCTTTAAAAGGATAAATCGCTACCAGAGCTCTCTCCAGTACTGCTTACTTATTTTTTCAACTGAAGGAAGTTAGTGATAAGCTTTTAAACCATCTTGAGAATAGAGTCACTCTCATTATTTGAGGCCTCAAAATTATGAACTTGAGTATTAGTATTAGATATATTAATTAAATCTTTATGATCCTATGGATAAGATCCATTGGCATTATTATTTAAGAATCCTAGGTTTTTAGTAGGATGAGCATGTCTCAAAGGTAATTGGTTCAAGACTAGAAGTTGGTTCAGGGTAGGCACATTTTGGTTAGCATTAAGAATAACATTCATAATGGGTAAGTGTGGATTGGAATTAGGAATGGAGTATGCCAATTATCTTTGGGGTTTCATCTAGTCATTAATGATCATAGCCTCAACATAAGCTAAAACTAATGTATTCATGTGCCCAAAAACTCTCTTTATAAACATAAAAGTCATAAGATCTAAGGCATCCTTATAGATTTTCAAGGATAAAGCCTCATCAGGTCTATAAAGATCTATGGTCTGACTAAACATTTTCTATAACCTAGCATTAAAGGCTCTTATGGGCTCATTTACATCCCTTTTCACTATGGTGAATTCCTAGTATAGGACACAAGGACTAATGATTTTACCAAATTGGTCAATGAAAACATTGTTAAAATCAAATCATCTAGTAATGTAATTTTTAGGGAGGTTTAGAAACTATTTGTATGTAGCATCTTTAAAAGTAAAAGTAAATAATCTACATGTTACATCTTTATGAGTCACATTCAACAATATTAATGCATCTTTGAAACTCTTAATATGTTCTTTAATAGTTATAATGCCACTAAGACTAAATGTTGGTAAATACTTTTCAGGATTATGAGGAAGGTCATGTACCACACCTAACACATTGATTGAAGAACCACCTAGCCAATCCATGCCTTGATAGGGATTGACCATAGGAGCATTTTGAATTGGTGAAATTGGCAAAGAATTTGAAAGTCTGGGCTTACCTTTATCCTGCCTAGTTCTCTTATGAACTTCTAATGAAAATAGAGGTCCTCTAGTCTCTAAACATGACCTTGTCCTAATTCTTAGTAATTATATCTTGTGTACTTTTAATCTTGTTTGAAATATGATGTGTCAGTCTTATCTTTGTAGGGGACAACAATCAGACTTTCACATTAAGTAAATTTTGCAAAGATTTATATAAAGGATGATAAAGGATAGTAATCCTTAACTAAGTTAGCTCAAAGATGTATCTAGATACATAAGTATGATTTATATTTACATGTTTAAGCTCAAAAAAACTCAAATTAGCAAAGGATCTATCAATATTTTATCAAAATAACTATTACTAACCTCAAACCTCTTGAATTGACAAAGCTTAAGCCATCTTTACCATAATTAAGCATATACCTTCAAAGAACGTTGATCTTTGTCTAAAGGAAGCACAAAGATGGGTCAAAGACCATAAAGATCAATGATTTTTACATAATTGAACAAAGATTGACATAATTTTTTAAAGGTTACACCAATATTTAAACACATTTCACAAGAATAGCAAAGTTACTTCAAATTTACAAAGATCTAATGAGGCCCTCATAATACCAAAAAAAGCTCTGCCTGTTGATGTTTGAATAAGTATCACAAGTTCCCAGAGTGTTGAAGAACACTTCTAATTTTAGAATTTTAAGAATTCAGGGCATGAATTAGCAGTTGTGATAATCTTATTATTTATCGATGAAATAGATGCAAAGCAAGTGGAATATTTCACAATAATTATAATGTTTGGTGGTTAGGAGCCACTATAACTAAAAGTCTGTCTATGCAAAATATGAAGTATGATATGCTAATAATGGTGAATTATGATCAATAACTAATATAAATACTAATCTAAGATGGGTATTTATAATGAAAATTAAGCTATAGTGATCTGATTAAAAAGGAGTAAAAGGAAAGGTAAGTCAGAGAAGAGACGTTGTTGATCTTCATTCCAAATATCATGACAAAGTTCAAATATCATCCAAGCATACACTTAACCAATGTATGACATGAAGTATCATAAGCTCAAATTCCATCAGATATCAGGCAAACATCTAAGGATGGTGTGAAATAATGCAAATACGAATCTAGTTCACTTTAAAGATTTACCCCTGCAAGCAACAAACATTAGCCCAAATGTAAGAAGAGTAGGCAAACAAAATGAACCTAAAACTTTCAATTAACCTAGCATTGGCACAAGTTAATAGCTCTACATTTAAATGTACACATCAAGAATTCATAAGAACGATTCAAATCTAGAAATCAAAACAAACAAGTGAGAGAGAAGCTAGGAAACAAAAGACAAATAAATTTGGATAAACTTTGATGAATTCCTTGTTTATATTAATTGCTCAAAAGTTACAATTATCTTTTGACTCTTAGAAGTCCCCCCTTTTTTTATAATTAGCAATGATCCTTTTATAGGATGTAAGGAAGCATGTCGGTCAGTTATACCCAATTATAAAAGTTCAAGTGTTAGGACAATTATCCTTTTCACAAATGTTTTAGAATGCACTAGACTTTCCCTAATGGACTGACCTATAGGCAATGTGATTTACAAGTTGTTCATGCCTTTACAAAATAATATTCTCTTTTTAAAAGTATACAAGCTCAACTACAGAAAAGAATATTCCTATCTTAACTAACTTGGAGTCCCTTGTGCTCTTGCAGTATTTTGCTTCTCCTGTGGGATATTCATTCTATAATGTTGTTCACTAATGAGCTGGAGATCAATGATAGGTCTCATAAAAAACTCTTTTTATTGATCTTTTAGGCCCTTGATATCTCTCTTAGCCCTTTCCAAATCTTGCTTGATGCCCCTATCATTTCTGATCTTGTCTTCTGATGATAAGAGCAAGCCTCTGACCTTATTATCAACCCTTGTTTTCCCTTGTCCTTGATTCCTTACTTGTTGCATGAATTGAGTAGTTATGTGCTTGAAATCCTCATCATTTATTAGACCCAAAGGTATAAGTGTGGTAGGCTGTTTGATCAAGCTATCCAATATGTGCATCATTTTATCTTCTTGTTACTTGAAGTCCTTGGAAATTTCTTCCATCTGCTTGGACTAGCTGCTCAGGGCTTTGATCTTATCAATTAATATAGCCATAGCCATATTCAGGTGGGTTAGGATAACTGTCTTGAATTCATGGATTTGATTTTTAGTCAAGACCTTGATCAAATCCTTCACTTGGTATCTCTAAGCCTACCAATAGCTAGCATGGCTTGTAACCTTAGTGCTTTGTTTGTCTCTTGCATCCTGCTTGGTTCTGATTGAATTTAAAGAATTGAATAAATTAATCATGGTGTTTTCAAATTTCTTGAACATGTCTTCTTGAATTGACAAGATGGATTATTATTTTAGGTTATGGTTTTATTGTAAGATGACATTGATCATTGTTTGTAATTAATCTATCTGAGCATGAGCCACTTCAAGGACATTTTCTTCAATATTAGATCTTCACCAAGATTTTGTCTCCAAATGGAGTCAATTCAACAAAAGTTTCCACTTTTGGGAAAGTGAATTCCTTTCCACTAACCATAGTTTTCTTCTTGGTTACCCTCTACAAACTGGTAGTGGTTGGGTCAAATTTGACACCAACTAAAGATTCTATCACTTTGGGAGCTGGGGTCTCCATTTGTGCTCCACTTGATTCTCCTAGAGCAATCATTCTTTTCTCTTTCTCCTTCTGTAACACAACTATCCATGGTTTGGCTTTCTCATGCACTGGAATATTGATTGCTTGCATCAATTCCCAAGGATGGTGCATGGTAGGTACCTTTTGAAATTTTCCATAGATGAACCATTCAAGAATGGTTGGACCCTAAGTCATGTTTTCCTCACTAAAGAGATTAACTTCACTCAAAGAATGAGTGAAGGTTGCCTTGGGCTTCTTAGCATTCACTAGGATAATGGCCACTTTAGCTTTTCTTTTGGGGGGTCTATAAGAACTAGGTCCAACACTTCCTTCCCCTTTTCTTCTTTGGATACCTCTATTTCTTCATCCTCAAACTCATATGTTGCTGATAGAAATTTTAGAGCATCTTCAATTATTTTACCAAGGACTAGTGCTACCACATAGATTTCCTCTACTAGTGATCCCTATTCCCTTGCTTGAGTTGAGGAAGATATAATTTCATCAAGACCTCTCTCTTCTAGCCTTTGCTCAAGTTGTGTCTCAGGTCTAGATTCTATCTGTAACTTAGCTAGTGGAGGTCTAGAAGGTGCACCACTTAGCAAATGGTACTGCCTTGGACCTAGTTTCCATTTTTCATCATCCAATTTTTTCTCCCTCTACATTCTAGACTCTAGTTTGATGTTGTGTGTTTTCAACATGAAGGTGACCTCAAAGAATGAAGAGGCATTTATATATATAGGTTCAAAATCACCAATTTGATGATCATAGGGTGCATTTATTCCCTTGGCCTTCAAGTGTTCTTTAACCTTTCCCTATGGATCCCACTGCCTTAGATCATCCACTTGGAGATTGAAAGAGGTCATATGTTTGGAAGCAACCTCAATGTTGCCCCATTGTGTAAAAATAATCCTTACAATGGCTAAAGTGAAGCTATGAAGTAGTCCCTTCCTCTTGGTTTTGCACAAACCATATATTTCATTTCACAATTGGTAAGCCACCTTCTATTCAACTAACTTATTTGGCACATGGATTTGTAATCTAAGGGGAGTGCATTATGTTCTTTTGATCTTGATGATTGTGTAATCTGGATACAACCAGATGTCTCCCATGGCCTTAATTACCTTTTTGGTCAATGGGATAACTCTCAACATTGGATTCCTAATTATGGCCTTAGATATGACTAGATAAACACAGTCACATATGAATTGTATGTGGTCCCTATATTTGAATATGTGAAATTTTGAATAGTATTTGGAGACTATTTGTGTCCCATCAAGTGACCATTCTCTTAGGTTATGAATATTCGTGGTAGCAAGGCATCTAGGAGGTATGACATTATGTAGAATTGGTTCTTGGTTTTCTTTTTAACTGTAAAGATCTACCTAATCATAAAAGTCCTGACCACTTCACCAAGGGGAGGGGTGAGTTGTTTGTCAACCATAAAATAGACTAAGGGCACCCAAATCTTTTCCACATATGTGGTGGTTGGATTTACACATAACCTATTCATAAAAGTCATGATCATTCTTATCCCAGGTCTAAATTTACTAATGGGAATGTTGCCATTGAAATCTAAAATCCCCTGATTTCCATAATATAACCATAGGGCAAGGATAGTCTTCAAGTCATTTTCCCTAGCCCAATTGTTGATTATTGTTTGGTCTATTTGGGGCTTAGGCAGTTTGTAATAATTTTCAAATGCTATGGTAGAGATATAACCTATATTTATTTGAGTATGCTCATTGATTAACATACCCTTATCAATTTTACCATATCTAAAAATAGGAGATAGAACATTTATATAATGCAGTACCTCAGGTTTTACTATGGTGTAATGGAGACCCATCATTTGAATGATAATTATGTCATAGTAGAGCCTTCTTGCTGACATGTTCTTCTCCTCTTCTCTCATGATGAGTTGTTGGTTCTCAATGGTCTAGAAAAAGTGTGACCAATTGTTGTCCCCAGTATTTAAAGTTGTGACATTGAATTACGTATCCTTGAAAACTCTTCCTTATAAGTTCCAGGTCAAATAGATTTTTACATCTTCTATAGAGACACTTTTTTAGGCTATCATGGTTGTAAGTCTCTCTAAAATGTTTATCAGTGGTCTGTAATTCAATTCTAGATCAAATTATCCTTGCTTATATGATAATCCAATCTTTCTTGGCTTGATTATGATGATCACAGGGTCAAATTAGGGCTTTCGAAAGTGGTAGGGTTTTTTTTAAGGTTCCTTATAGTGCTTTAATGGTGGTAATTGTTTGAACTTATGTGAGATTCGTAACTTAGATTATGTTTAAATCATTGAATTTATACCTTTTCATTTCTTGGGCCCCTAAAATCTCTAACTTGGCACATCAAGCTTATGTGGATCTAACATGGCATCACCGTGGCATCCTGCTTATTAATATTTAAAAAGGTGACCATTTTTTTTTAAAAATTCCCACTTGATCTCGCACCTTTGGATCATCCCCTCCCAGATCAAAGTGAATCATTGATCTTGTTATGAGAACTTGAACATCATTGTTTATTCTCTACATTCCCTATGATTGTGACACTTGTCATTTCCACATTTGCCCTAACTTTTGAATGTTTGCTATGCACCATTGATCTTAATTGTATAGAACAATTGTGTTCCATTGATCTTAATTCACCTAATTGTACCTCATGCTCTACAGACCATTGATCAAAATGTTTACGCTTCATCACATACCATTGATCTTTGAAAGATGCTAGAGCTTTAATTCATGGCCCACAGGTATGCCACATTTCATCTTCACGTTTGTCCTTAACTTTTCAACATTTGTTACATGTTGTTTGATCATCTTCGTACAAGCAAAGATAGACCATTAGATCTTGATCTACTTGGTTAAATGTTATTGTTTGTTCAATGTTATTTGGATATGAGTGTGACACTTATCACCCTCTCGCTTGTCCTAAGACTCCATTGAAGTCTTGACTTCATAAGTGTCATTGGATTAATCTTGCTCGATCAAATGCATATCATTGATCCTTAGAAGATGATCGAGCTTTAACTTAAGGTTAGGGTCTTTGAATTTAAGCTTGCACCATTAGATCTTTATCATCCCAGAAAACATAGACTGTTGATCCTCAAAATAAAAATGATGTTTAATTCAGTACTCAAGGAACATAAAATTTAAGCTAAAGTCTTAGACTAATATTTTCATTCATATTAATAAATACGAATAAAGCTTTAGGCTAAAGTCTTAAGCTATGTTTTAAAACATGTTAAATGGGACCCCAAAAAATAAAATACCTAGCCTAAAGTATTAGACTAATATTTTCATTCATATTAATAAATACAAACAAAGCTTTAGGCTAAAGTTTTAAGCTAAGTTTTAAAAGATGTTAAAGGGGGCCCTGTGAAATAAAAGACCTAGCCTAAGGTTTTTATTGTATTAGTAAATAAGATGAACCTTAGGGTAAGTCTTTAGGCTAATCTTTATAACAAAGATACCATGTGCTTAGTTAGACCATATCAATAATAAAATAGATCAAGAGGTCATGGGACATAGAGGGACCAAGCATAAGATTTTTAGCTTAAGGTTTGGTCATGTTGAAAAATATGACTAAGGCTTTAGATAAAAATTGAACTAAGTCTATGGCATAACTGAAATGTTCTCAAATTAAATGTTCCCAAAAAATTTGAATTTAATTTAAAGGGCATGAGCTAGGGTAATTGGATTTAGGGTTTTAAGCTGATAAGACATGAATTTAATTTGATTTCAATAGACCAAAGGATAGTAAAAGATCAAATTATTAAATCCTAAAACCCAAACATTATTCATTCCAAATAGACTCCATTGGAGATATGACTTGAAACATAAAGATAAAATGTTAGAAACTTTATAATCATGAACAAATATGCCAACCAACTTAGGTTAATATGATCTCTAAATAAGGATATAGTGCAAAACATTTTAGTGATAATCTGATTAGATGATTTTTCAAATTTAGGATACAAATTTGCACTTTTTAACATAAGGGTCCCCATTTTTTTTTAAAATGGGGGTATTTTGACCTCAATAGGGTGATAATTATCTTTAAAATTATGGCATTAGTTCATGGATTAAAGGCCCAGGGTTTATGAAAAATTGTTAAGAATCTAAGTCACTTTAAACCCTCTTAAAACCCTAGTAAGTACCTAATGTGAGAGAATGGCCTCCAAATTTCATGATATGACTTGAATTTATATTAAAACATCATTAACATTGTTTATCACTCCACGTAGGTTCTCACCATGAACTTTGTCTATACTTTCAACCATACAGACTGCATTTAATGCCCTATTTTATAATGTTTTAAGTTGTTTTGAAGGGTTTTGAGAAATGGAATAGTTAAAAACTATTGGGGAGGGTTATATCATATGTATTACACCTATTAAATCCAAAAAATACATATAAGACACCATGGAAGTTATCTTACAAATTTGGTTTTTCAAGGCAATCTGAAATAGGTTTTAAAAAGGTCTAGTTTCTTGGGCCATTTCATGGTTCTCACACTTTCACAATGTATCATGACCTATAAATTGGAATAAAGGTTTGTGATATGATTTTTAAATCGCATCAAATGATTTTTTGTGGTTTCACATGTGTTAGAGAGGTCTAGATCAAAAACTCAGTCTTCTAGGCAAGGAGGCCTAATTGGGGAAAGAGAATAGTAGAAAAATGATACTTACACTCACTCTCAGGCTGTGAAATTTGTCATGGAGTTGTAAATCATATTGGATCCTCAAATATATACTCATTTTTTCATTACCATCTGTATAATTTCCTACACAAGGAGGTTTATAGGGTTACAAATAATTGAGGCCAAATGAGAACATAAGGGGCAAGATGGAGTCTTGGGGGTTGTTTCACGAACCCAAATGAATTTATTAATTTATAATAATGTATTTGAATGTATTTAATGAAAATATATTGATTTAATTAAGTATAAGTCAAGTTTTGATCCATTTGGACAAGGCTAGGTGTAGTAGATGAAAGAGTTTCTTGGCACTCAAGGAGTTATGTGATGATTGCCCCTAAAATGTCAGAGAAAGGGAGTTTAAAAATGAATTGTGAGTGTCAAAAATAATGTATTAATTCATTAATGGTGATTTTATGATGATTATTTCCATTTTTCACTCCTCACATGCAAAGAAGGGCAGTTTTGAAGAAGATAACCAAGGTGTCAAGCAAGTAATATAACTCTTGTTCCACTTAGATGATGAAGCATATTAAAAAGAGGAACATATGTATTTAGATACATATTTAAATATTTTATAACTCCTTTTTTTTAACTCTCTTGAGATAAACTTGGCATTCTCCCTCTTCCATGCCCCTCTCTCTTCCTCATTTCTCTATGTAAGCTACCTCTTTAGCATTATAGCTCATCCACAAGTTGGTATGGCGAAGCCTTACTGAGCTAAATATTGATTTTGCATCTAAAATAAATATTAAAAATAGTTTTATTTTCTCAAATTCTTTCATAATTGTGTGAAGTAGTCCATTTATGAGTAACAAGTGATAGTCCTCTTTCTTTGCGCTTATCTATCTCTTTTATGTTTACTGTGAGTAATCTACTTTCTAACAGGTCTTATGAAGTGTAGATGATATCTTTGTGTGATTTAAAATGAATAATAGGGTTAATAAATTCCATTATCATACCTATTAATAATCTAAATTTAAAATTACTTTTCATTCTACCTTCATATTGAAGTATTGTCTTAGGAAAACCTTGAGTTTTGAAATTAGATTTGTAGTTGTTCTTTCATAATGCAGGTTCAAGTAATTTGTGGAGTTTATCATGGTGCATCACCTCCATTATATTAGAATTTGATCTCATTATATCATTTTTCCTTCAAATTAAGTATGTTAGTGGTTATTTATAGGTGTTTTATATGGGATCTAGCCCATAATCTAGAGACTCACCTCTAAGAATTGTTACCCACAACATATGAAGTATTTCAACGTTATTCAAAATTTGATGAGGCTGGAGTACCCTCCTTAGGGTGAAAATTTGGATGATAATAGTGAACACATGTGATTTTTATATCTATATGTGATCGAATCTATAGATTCTCAAGTGGAGGTCCTAGAGGTAGAAATGAGAGTTGGAGCTCAAGAAGTTGTCTATTCAATGCTAAAAAGTTGCATTTTAGGACCCTTCACTGCAAATTTCACCATGAATTTATATCAAAGGTTACACCTAAGAGTTATAGGCTGAAATTATATGGATTAAATAGGCATGAGAGGGATCTGATATTTCACAAAAATGACATACAAGTATCATTTTATGCATGTTTGAACTTAGGCTAAAAATGTGTATTTCCTTGTATTAGGAAGGGCTTTCTTGAGGATGGAATGGGTGGTGGGTTTGTTGATTAGGCATGATGTGAGGCCAATAACCTATTTATGTATTTTATCTTCCCCCTAGACATTTTTTTAGTTCCAATTTTTGGTTACGAAGCATCAAAATCAGAATTCTGTAACCATAACTTAAACTTTGAAAACATTTGTTGTTAGCATTTCCACTCTCCTAAACAACAGTGAAAATGCACTTATGGGTGAATTTGAACATCATGGAAGTGTGAAAACATGTAATTTACCTATTTATATGTGATCAAAGTGATATATTATAAATTGGATGTCCTAGAGGCAGAAATGGCAGTTGGAGCTCAAGAAGTTGTCTATTCAATGCTAAAAAGTTGCATTTTAGGACCCATCACTATAACTTGTGCCATAAATTACTATTAAAAGTTTCACTTAAGTGATATATGGTGTGATTTGAGGGATTAAATAGGTAGGTGATGGATCTGGCAATTTGTGTAAATGACTTACAGGTTTTGTTTTATGCATGTTTAAACTTAGGCTTTAAAACTACATTTTTCTTGTATTGGGAAGGCGTTCTTGAGGCTGGAATGGGTGGTGGGTTTGTTGATAAGGTATTATGGGAGGATAATAAATTATTACTAGACATTTTTAACCCATAGACATGTTGTAAATGCTAGTTTTTGGTCACAAAGTATCAAAATTAGAGTTTTGCAACCATAACTTAAACTTAGACAACATTTGTTATCTGTGTTTCTACGCTCTTGAACGGTAGTGAAAATGCATTTTAAGTTGATTTAAATGTTTTAGAAGTGTTAAAATGTGTATTTTTATTATTTATACATTATATAATCAATATATTCTCAATTAGAGGTTGTAGAGGAAGAAATGGCAGTTGGAGCTCAATAAGTTATCTATTTAATGCCAAAAAGTTAAATTTAAGACCCATCACTACAACTTGTGCCATGGATTAATCTCGAAGGTTATACCTGAGTGTTCTAAGGTGTGATTATAGGGATTGAATATGTATTGTAAGGATCTAATGATTCATATAAATTATTTATAAGTTTTATTTTACATGTGTTTAAACCTAGGTTAAAAACTGCATTTTCTTGTATTGGGAAGGGCATTCTTAAGGCCAGAATGGGTGGTGGGTTTGTCGATCAGCCATGATAAGATGAAAATAAACTATTCATATATGTTATCTTCCCCCACCAAATGTGTTGGTAGTGGTAAATTTTGGTCAGAAAGCATTAGAATTAGAGTTCTACAACCACAACTTAAACTATAACAACATTTATTGTCAGTGTTTTCGCACTCCTAAACGGTATTGAAAATGCACTTTCAGGTGGATTTGAATCTTGTGGTAGTTTGAACACATTTAATTTCCTATATATACATGATTAAAGTGATAGATTCTCAACTAGAGGTTTAAGAGGTATAAATGGCATTTGGAGCTCATGAAGTTGTTTATTCAATGCCAAAAATTTGCATTTTATGACCCATCACTACAACTTATGCCACATATTGCTCTCGAATATTCCACCTGAGTGCTCTAGTGTGTTATTATAGGAATTAAAAAGGTAGTTCATGGATCTTAAATTTCATGAGAATGACTTATTAATTTTGTTTTATGCATGTTTGAACTTAGGTTTAAAAATTACATTTTTCTTTTATTGGGAAGGGCATTCTTAAGGCTAAATGGGTGGTGGATTTATCGATAGGGCATGATGGGAGGCCAAGAATGTGGTACTAGATATTATCCACCCCCCAATATGTGTTGGTAGTGCCATATTTTGGTCAAGAAGCATTGGAATCAGAGTTCTTCAACCACAACTTAAACTTTGATGACATTTGTTGTCAGTGTTTTTGTGTTCCTAAACAGTAATGAAAATGTACTTTCAAATAGATTTAAATATCATGGTGGTATAAATATGTGTAATTATCCTATCTAGATGTGATCTAAGTGATATATTCTCAACTAGAGGTCATGAAGGTATAAATGGTAGTTGGAGCTCAAGAAGTTGCTTATTCAATGCCAAAAAGTTATATTTTAGGACCTGTCACTGCAACTTGCACCATGGATTTATCTCAAAGGTTCTAGCTGAGTGCTCTAGAGTGCGATTATAGAGATTAAATAGGTATGGTAAGGATTTGATGGTTCACATAAACGACTTACTTTTTTTTATGCGTGTTTGAACTTAGCTTAAAAAATGCATTTTTCTTGTATTAGGAAGGGCATTCTTGAGGCCATAAGGGGTGGTGGGTTTGTCAATTGTCATGATGGGAGGCAAAGAACCTAGTCATGGATATTATTTTCCCCATTGAATGTTTTGGCAGTCTCAATTTTTGGTCAAGATGAGGTCTTTACATATTGACACTTTACCTAGAACTAATATTTTCTACTAGCACTTATTGTAATACTTATATGGTTAAATGGAAATTAATTATTTCTTTTGAACGATGCATGGAATGTGTGGGTAATAGAGTCAATTTTTTATTTGTAAGTATCTATAAAAATTTTGAATTCCAATAACTCAATTAAACTATTTCCATAGGATTGTAGTAAACTATATCACCTTGATTGTTATTCCTCAAACCACCTTTACTTGAGAGCAAAACTACCCATATGTCTTCTTGTAGCCACTCAATCCTCCACACACCTGCAACTTAGCATGGGATGTTATCTCTAAGCTTCAATGACACTATCAAACATCAAATTTCATTCAACTACATTCAAAACACAATGATAAGGAGGTTCTTCCACTAGACAACATATCTTTTATTGATCTTCATAAATATTTACAATATGATCCACTGTCATATCCTTATCCTCATGGACAACATAGTTTTCCATATTTTTTCTCCATGTATCCCTCTTTCCTAAACCTCCTACCTACTCTACTAACTCATACTACTTCACCTTACTCTTTGAAGCCACACACCCCTTGCAACTCTCTCTCTCCACCTTTTCTCACCCACTTTTGCATGAAAGTGTATTTTAAGTGTTCAAGGAGATTTGGATGCTAGAATAGGTTTGTGATATTATCAAAGATCAGTTGTAGGAAGCATAACACCCTCAAAGGATAGGCCTATAAATCAATATAAGTATTAATGGGTATTGACTTGGGTTTAGATACCTCAATGGAGAATTGAATTACGTCATGAGTGAAATGTTGAAGGTTATGAAGGAGTGAGGTGTTGAAGGGTCAGAAACTAGTCTCAATAACATGCATTTGGCCTATTAGGCCAAATAGCCCTTGAAGGGAAAAAGTGCAAGAAAGTGTAAAGGAATGTGGAGACCTTTGAAACTAGATTTAGTGGGTTGAATTAAGGTTGGATAGGTGGATATAAGATCTATATGAATTGTTATTGAAAGTATTAAAGAAGAGGAAGGCATCTAGTCATAGCCAAGCCTAGGGAATGTATAGTGAGAGATTATGAAGAGTGAATGACAAAAGGGGTAGGTTGGAGGATAGTAAAGGAGTTGAGTGCATAAGAGGTATTAAAAGAGATTACTCAAGAGGTGAGGGAAAATATAAAGGAACAAGAATCATAGAGGCCATATAAGTAGTGGTCTTAGTTTCAAGAAAAGCTAGCCAAAAAGGCATTAGAGCAAGGTGAAGGTGAAAGATCAAGTTTATGGGTATTGGTATCAAAGTGAGAAATTTGCAAGGATTTATGAATGATTTTATGTCTCTGCATTAGACAAGTATGATCATTATTGGGTATGGGCCTTAAGAGAAATCAAATTGTGTTAATGATCAATTGAAAATTTATAAATGGGTGATGAAAAATGCAAAATACATAAGAGTGTCATCAGTTATTCCACTACATGCAATCAAATAAAAACTTTAATTTAAAAAAAATGGGAGATCAGAGATTTATAGCATTAAAAAGCATAATATTTTAATCCTCATTTGTGTATAACATTAAATAAGAGATTCAAAATATAATAGTTTGGAATATCAAAATAACAATATATGATAACATTTTAAATTAAAAATGAATATAAATTAGATATATTAACATAATTTAGATGAAAACTCTAAAAAAATAATATAGGCACATGTACAATGTCCATAATACATAAATTGCCATGATAGCCATACAAAAAATTGCAACATCTACCAACATAATATCTAATGTCAAGTGAATGTCATATATGCATATACAATGCCAAAAATGCATACATTGCCATATAGGCATACAAAAAAACCACATCTCATGTAAGACATCCTAATCATAAAATATACTTCCTCTCTTTGCCATTCTTGTAGAAGACTCTTTTTGGGATGCCCTGCTAGTAGATGGAGATCCCTCTAATGGCTTAGATTGCTCTAAGGTCTGACTATAGATCCTACATTCATAGCTCATATATAGCTAAGCCTATTCAAATACAAGTATTATTATAAAATCAACATCAAATACATTCAACCACTTATTCATAAATTAATTTTAAACTAGAATAAAAATAGTTTAAACATGCACTTATTGTAAGCTCGTGGTCCTGATCAATCTATTTTTGATGCTCAAATGAGTTAGTGGCAAGCTCAAGTGTTCAAACAAGCATCTAAAATAGGGAAGAAACATGAGAAGTCACCCCACTAATCACTTGACTGGGACTATCAAATGTCATGGGACAACCCTGCATACATAATACATTCACATAAGTTATATTTGCCCCAAGTATGTAGTAAAATTATTAAAACAAGTCTATTTTTACAAGTTAATATATACCTCTGTTAGCGCCTATGTGGATGGCATTACCACAAAAATACTTGTCTGTCTCATATCATAGTGGTGGAGGAGTGTCTATTTGAGCCATCAACTGAATGTACACAATATTTCACTTACTTTTCTATAAAGTATCAAAGATACATATGGAAATTTTTTTCCTTTATTAAACTAAGAGTGTATTTAATAGCATTGTACTTGAATTTTGAGATCCTTGATAGATAAATTTAACTTAAACTTAAAAATCAAATATACATAGACTAGATGTATATAGAGCATAAGATTAACAAAAAAAATTACTTCTATATAAGTAAAATGTGTTGTCCTAATAGAGACATATGCAGTAGTGGATGTGTTAGCAGCTAGATCCAAAAATGTAAACAATGGTTGTGCTAAATCAAATGTTGCAAATGTCGACTATGATGATGAAGGCATCATCACCTATTGGCACATAAAAAATTACATATATATTATTTAATTTCTATGTAAATTAATTATTAGCTAAATTAAATTTAAAAATATAACTTAAATTTAACATGACATTTATATAAAATATACCTGTATTTGTGTAGTCACTTATGTTTGCACACCAAATGTGTACGCCAAAAACTCATCACTCATAAGTATATTATCCAAACCTTCTGAACCACTGGTGCCATTGTCATCAGAAGTTATAGTGCACATAACTCCATTACATCTACAAGGGTGGGGTCAAGTATGCACACTAGGTCGCGTATCTCTAGCAATGATCTCTATGAACCTACTCATATGATGAACGAGTGTATAAGTGAGTGAACTAAGTGCATGAAAAATGTCAATATCTATGATCTCTTGAAATATAGAGGGTATTTTGGGTTGAAGTGGATTTTGGATACAGATCCTTATAGGCCGATTAGGCATACAACATGCATATAGTCAATCCTATGTAGAGCCTTTCCCTTAGCCCTAAAACTCACTATAATCAAAATAGTTTAGAATCTTATTGAGGATAGACTCATATTGGATTTTACTCAAAAAATACAATAGAACCTAGTGGATATTATATGGTGGAAAATCAAACACCATCCACCATCAGTCCCATAAATTGGTTGTGATTAAATTCTGTTGATAGCGATGAATTAGAAAACCTTTAGCAGTTAATGGAAATAGTGCATTGGTGGCTAAGTTAATGAATAAACAACAAATGGAGGATTTTGATATGTATGTGTTCTTAACCTCACGTTTTAACTATTATTAGCATAATAAGCCCTACAAATATCTTGGTATAAATCCCATCTATCAATTTGACTCATTACAGAGTCAATTAGACCTAATAATGACTCTAGGGAATTGGCTAAATAGGTGCAGTGGGTGTTGATGGAAATGGGATCCCTCATTATCCTAATTAATTCTTTAATTTCAATTTTATTTTCCATAATGTGGTCAACTAGACTCTCCTAACTGCCTAGGGATGTTGTGGAACTATAGGAGGGTTAGGAAGAGGGTTGGGCTGAAGAGCAAGAGGATTAGGTGGAGGGTTAAGAGGGTTAGGTTGAGGAATAGGAGGGTTAGTAGGATGAGCTATTAAAAACAAATAAATTATCAATTAAACAATGAAAATAATAAAAAAAAAATACTAAAATTTAGGGTTAATAGGTGTAGATTTTTAGCGCTTACCTCTTCTACATAGTAGCATCATCAATTAGATGATGTATCAAGCTTCTTGGGATGAATTTCAGCAAGGTTTAGCCTCAATAATGTAAAATGCAATCGTAAAATGGAGGCGAGTGAGGGGAATAAAGAACTCAAATGAAAAATGAATAAATTTTATGTTGAAGTTCACTTTTTAATTTTTTGTAGTAAACATAGGGAATATGATCACGTTATTAATGTAATCGCATTATTGGTTTCAAATAATGAAATTGTATTATTAACATGATCATGTTATTATTTTTAAATAATGTGATCATGTTATTTATTAACAAAATCACATTATGGCTCAGTAATTATTGATTCATAATTTAAATAGCGTGATCGCATTATTTAATAATGTGATCACATTAAGGGAAATGTCCATAGAATTATCCCCCAAATCTGTGCACATACCTGACAATGTTGTTTTAGGGGCATGCTACAACCTTAAACTATGACATGTCTAAGAATATGTGTGGCCAACTTGTAGCTTACATACCTCTTATATTATCTTTTAACATTTCTCTATGTTCTTAGTTAAGTTAGCCTATGGAATAACCATGGCTAAGTAGAGTATATATAGGTGATAGTGGTTAGTATTTGAGGATCATATTGTGAAATCTAATCATATTGCATTGTTATGGATATTTACCCCTCGAAGTGGCTTAGTTATATTTATCAAGCTTATGCTTTTATATTAATTATTTTTGTGGATATATATATTTTTCTCTTATTTGTGTGATATAATATCCTATTGTATGAATGTTATCTAAGTAATTTCATTACAGTAGCTTGGCTAATACCCTTGCCCAATTATCCCCTTTGTATTTGATCTATGTTGTGGTTATTGTTAAAGAACTAGGGTTTGGATTTTACATGTTACCTGCGCATCAAATCAAATCCATTTATCAAGCAATCAACCCTCACAGACATGTGCATAGACCTAGATCAAAAAATCAACCACATAGTTAATAATGAACTAGAATAATATCAAGATAAATAAATCAATATGGAAAGTACTTTTGAAACAATACTCTATATTGATCATATTGAATGAATAGAATAATTACATACACATGCATAAATAAACCTCAACTCAAAATTGGAGTTAACTTGAAAATTTTGAAACTCTAAAAAATAAAAAATAAAAACTCAAACTGCTATTTTTAGCAACTTTTATTTTTGGTAAGTTTTGCATGTAAGTGCACACAGCCCTAAAACTATCCAAAAATATTCTAAACACTAAAATTAGCATATCAAATGAATTTTAACTGAATTTCACATCTGGTTATAAAAATATACAATTTTTTAAAATAGAAAAAAGTAGAAAAATACTAAAATGCATTTTTAAACCCTCATATGTGTTAGGGTGTGGAGCGAAACACTTCACCTTGTTACAAATAGAAGGAGGGTGCTGAGTATGCAGTCACCAGCATTGGCAAGCCACAACTGACGTCAGTCAGGGATCAGCTTACAGCAACCGGCATCGACAGGAGATCGGCCGGCGTCGATCACCTCCAGGAAGGTAGGGACCGACGTCGGTCACCTATGATGGTCAGAACTGTTGTTGACGAACAGTCAGTTAAGTGAACGTGGAGTTTGCATGATAAAGACCAATTTGAGTCTTTGAGCCGCTTGTCTAATTAGTGTATGCATGAGATCTATATAATAGACTCATTGGCTGTATTGTTAGGTGGAGAATTTGCAAAAGAGCTATGTAGAGCTTGGAGAGTTCTTCCCATGGTGGAATCAAGTAGGATTCCCCATGTATGTAAGATTAGGTTTGATATGCAGGGTGTTATAGTATCATGGAGGAGATCTACATGTGATAAGTAAGATCAGGTTGGTCTGCAGGGATGTGTGTATGCAAGGGTCAAACAGAGATCAGTGGGGGAGCAGGATCCAAGGTGACAGCAATACATCAGGAGCAGGATCATGGTGAGATCTACTTGGAGTACCAGTTCGTACTCGATTGTACTGGATGTATAATGAGGTGAACAATAGCTTGTGGTAGTTGTTAGTTGTGACCTATGAGAGAAGATTACTCAGGTGGGAAGATTACTTGGAGCCCTTGAGGAGGAAGCCTCACAGAGGTGGAAGAAGAGTGTGATCTCTTTATTGTAATTTCCTTTGTAATGAGTTGAATACAATTGTGTGTTGCCTCTCATATTTTGTGTGTTTTCTCATTGATAGTTATTTGTTCTTCTAGTTATTTCCACATGTAAGTTGCTTATACATTGGTAATCATGTATGCTCTTAAATCTGACAAGGTGTGTCAGAGCTTTGGGGAACTTCAGTCCTATCAAATGGTATCAAAGCAAGGTTGGACGTTCTCAGAGCGAGTTTGACAAACAGATGGCTCAGATCTGTTAAGTGTTGTTGATTACAAGTTACTCATAGGGGTTGTTGTTTGAGTGGGAGTATAGCAATGGCAGAAGAAGGTAAGCTGAGAATGAAGAAAGTTAGGCACGGGATTAACACCACAAGGAGTGTGGTGGGTAGTCTTCAAGTGGGAGCTTGAAGAGGAATACAAGCCAGGATGCAGATTAGACAGAGTACTGATTTAGGTACAGGTGTAGTTGTTTATCTCCAAGTGGGATATTGTTAGGGTGTGGAGCTAAAAGCTTAACCTTGTTCCAAACAGAAGGAGGGTGCTGAGTATGCAGTCGTCAGCATCGGTAGGCCACAATTGACGTCGGTCAGGGATCAGCTTACAACAACTGGCATCGGCAGGAGATCGGTCGGTGTCAGTCACCTCCAAGAAGGCAGGGACCGACGTCGATCGCCTGTGGTGGTCAGAACTGCTATTGATGAATAGTCAATTAAGTGAACACAGAGTTTGCATGATAAAGACCAGTTCGAGTCTTTGAGCCACTTGTCTAATTAGTGTATGCATGAGATCTATATAATAGACTCATTGGCTGTATTATTAGGTGGAGAATTTGTAGAAGAGTTATGTAGAGCTTGGAGAGTTCTTCCCATGGTGGAATCAAGTAGGATTCCCCATGTATGTAAGATCAGGTTTGATATGCAGGGTGTTGCAATATCATGGAGGAGATCTACATGTGATAAGTAAGATTAGGTTGGTCTGCAGGGATGTGTGTATGCGAGGGTCAAACAGAGATCAGTGGGGGAGCAAGATCCAAGGTGACAGCAATACATCAGGAGCAGGATCATGGTGAGATCTACTTGGAGTACCAGTTCGTACTCGGTTGTACTGGATGTACAATGAAGTGAACAACAGCTTGTGTTAGTTGTTAGTTGTGACCTATGAGAGAAGATTACTCAGGTGGGAATATTACTTGGAGCCCTTGAGGAGGAAGCCTCACAGAGGTGGAAGAAGAGTGTGATCTCTTTATTGTAATTTCCTTTGTAATGAGTTGAATACAATTATGTATTGCCTCTCATATTCTGTGTGTTTTCTCATTGATAGTTATTTGTTCTTCTGGTTATTTCCACATGTAAGTTGCTTATACATTGGTAATCATGTGTGCTCTTAAATCTGACAAGTTGTGTCAGAGCTTTGGGGAACTTCGGTCCTATCAATATGGTCATTTATGGCCTCCAAAAAATATTGAAAAAATCCATAACTAGATAGATCAGGTTATGGCTGCACAAACTTTTTGAGATGGTCATTTTGGCATGAAGGAGAGCTCAAATGGAGCTACAAATCAAAATTTATGGCCTCCATAAGTTTGACCTCATTTTCCACATCAGTTAACTAGGACATGACCATAATCAACAAATAAGGTTGAAGTGTCATTTTGTCCTCATAGTGTGGCCTTATCCCAATACATTTTAAATACCTGATTTCATATACGACATTATCTGCAATTATTTTTAGCCAATTTCTAGTCATAGTCAACCTATAAAGTAAACATAAAATATGTTTGAGGGAGATTTTTATATCTATTGGTTGATTTACTATTTGTAGCTAATTTCCAATTTTGTAAAGCTTGTATTTTATTGTATATTCCTATATATTAATTTCAATAGTTTAGATCTATGAGTTTGATTTATTCAATTTAAAATAGATTAAACACATTTTTACTAGTTTTCGCTGTATGTTCTTGCATATTAATTTCAATAATTTAGATCTATTAGTTTGATTCATTCAATTTAAAATAGATTAAACACTTCCTTACTAGTTTTGAATTAATGAATATTAGTAACAATTTGATTAAGAATTTGACTTCCCTTTACAAATCCCCTATTTAAGGGATATTATCTTTGGAAATATACCTAATATTTAACAATACATTTTATAATGATCTTGTATACCACATTATTGAGGGTAATCAATCATTTTAATCATTAATTGATGTGCCCTTGATTTTTGAACTGCCTCCAGAAGATCAAATTTAATAATATCCCAATATATTGGAAAACTTTCAATTGGAAATCCATCAAGAACAATGATCTTTCCCTTACTCATCCTAAAATGACTCCTAGTTCTGCCACTATGATTGGTTCCATGAGGTCATAATTTTGTTACAAAAATACCAATTTGGGAATGCAAGCTAAAGATATAACCTTAGAATTATATTTTTGTTTTTTATTGTCCTTTGATCAGAGTAAATTTGAGTAATAATGTGTGGCTCCATTCTTGATATCTTTCAATTTGGTAATTAAGTGATTTTGTTATAGAGGAAATCTAAGTAGCTGATATTTGAGCAAGAATCATGTGATGGAAAAATGTGGTATTCGTGTCCACCTACTTGATTTAGTTTTCTCAACTCTTTCTTAAAATATTTTAGACAAGACTTACCAATTTTTTTTATATTTCAATTCTTCTCAAAAATAAGACTATGATTGTTGGATTGTAATTAAAGATGTCATAAGATTCTAGTACTTAATTTTCAATTCTTATTTTGATTAAAATATGCTACCAAAGGAATCCTTATTCCATTCCCTCACTTTCCATTTCACATATAAAATATCCAAAATAATAGATTCAAGACCCTCAAATGAGATTCTTTCATTCCATTGAACTTGTATCAGGTCACATAGTTGATGATCATTGAGACACGTGGTGAAATCAAAAAGGCTTCCTTCCATTGAATTGAGAGTGATTGAAATGAAGAAGTATTGGTAAATGATCATAAAAGTGATCAAAATGATATTATTATCCACCAAATATCCTTCTTGCATTAACTTAGAGGTAATGAAAAATTTGTCACAAAGTTCAGTACTAAATTTGTCTTTTTCTTAAATTAATTTGAATGACACGATCATTTTTAAGAGGTATACTAATGACTTAATTCATAAATAAATATTTTGAGTACAAAAATTTATTTTATTGAATTATTATTTGTACATATAAATATTTATGCTTGTGTCAATATGAAAAACCATTGATATTAATCATCCCAACCTCAATACTGTCTTAAAAAAATTAAAATTAAAATACCCACAAACCAATTTAAATTTTGTGTTAATGGAGTAATGCTAAAGCGATAGGGATTCTATAAGATATAAATCCATCCATATTAATCATTAACAAAAATAATAACATTATTTGAGACTTTTTAAGATGTCACTGGTAGTTTAATCCATAGTTTTATATGTAACAAAGATAATATCAGAATAATGTAGAAGCATATTAATCCTTCTAAACAACTTAATAAGGGTCTTCAATAAAAACAAAATATCACTTCATATCATAATTTAATAATAGTTGTGTTGTAGCAAGAGTGCCTAATTTTTTGTAGGGTAGATTAACTTGTTTATTATGCTACATGGTGGTTGGTCAGGAATCTTTGTGCTTCTTTTAAATGTCAATGTTGGTCTCAAATGGTTGATCCCATTTGCATGGATCAATCGTGTTCATGCACTCCCTCAGATGTTATTTGCCTGATCTTTGATCATCCCCCATTAGATCTTATGTTTGAGATCTGGGATCATTCCACTCAGTGTATCTAGTACATGAGTTAATTCACATCAGTAGTTCTTGGTGCTTCAAAAAATCATTTAGCATATATATTTCTATTAGACAAAATGTCTGAAACACAACTCTTATAGGCTCATTTGCATTAGGCAAAGTGGCGATGAAAAAAATCCCAAAGGGTCTTTGAAAAAAGGCCAAAGGGCACTTTTAAAAAGTTTGAAGGGTACTTCATGGCAACAAGGGCTCAGGACAAAAGTCCCAAAGGGTAATCTCAAAAAGGCCAAAGGGAAAAGGCTTGGGACCCCCATGACAGAAAAGGCGAAGGGCACTTTCAAAAAGTTTGAAGGGTATGTTAAAAAAGTCTAAAGGGAATGTGCCTATAATATAAAGTCTGAAGGGAAATTTCAAAAGTTTGAAGGGTATGTGCCCATGATAGAAAGGCCAAAGGGCATTTTCAAAAAGTCTAAAGGGTATGTTTAGAAATTCTGAAGGGTATGTGCCCATGATAGAAAGGCCAAAGGGAACTTTCAAATAGTCTGAAGGGTAGGTTCAGAAAGTCCAAAGGTTATGTGCCCATGATAGAAAGGCCGAAGGGCACTTTCAAAAATTCTAAAGGGTATGTGCCCTTTGCGTCATTATTTCAATAAAATTGTATCAACAAGATTGATGCGGGTAATTGTTTCAAGATTTTTGCATCAGACAAAATGCCTGATGATAAAAAATCTAAAGGGTCATTTTGAAAGGCAAAGTGTGTGGGACAAAAACCCTGAAGGATCAGTCCTAGAGGGCAAAGGTCTAAGATAAAAGTCATAATGGGTCAATGATAAAATGCTAAAGGGCAATCTTACCAAGTCAAAATGACTACAACAAAAAGGCTGAAGGGTAGGTTACTCAGGTAAAAGGGCAAAGTATAAAAGTCTTGGAGGGCATTTTCATGGGGCAAAGTTCCCATGATAGAAAGGTCTAAGGGTAGGTGCAAAAAAGTCTAAGGGATAAGTCTATTTCGTAAGGTATGCTTTGAAGGGCAAAAGGGTCTGGGACAAAAGTCCTGAAGGATAAGTCCATAGGGAAAAAGGTCTAGGATAAAATTCCTAAAGGATAAGCCCGTAGGGTAAATGGCTTGGGACAAAATTCCCAAAGGGTCATTTTATGAAATCCTAAAGGGTAAGTGCACTAGGTTCGAAGGGTCTACTTGGTGAAAAAAATGCTTGTCGTAGTTATCCTGAAGGGTCTACTTTATTAAGAAAAGTGATGATGACAAAAAGGCTGAAGGGAATTTTGAAAAAGGTCGAAGGGCACTTCATGGAAAAAAGGGCTCGGGATAAAATTCTTGAAGGGTAATCTCAAAAAGGCTGAAGGGTAAAGGCTTAGGACAAAAGTCCTGAAGGATAAGTTCTGAAAGGCAAAGGACCAATTCAAAAAGGTCAAAGGGTAAGTCTATAAGGCAAATATGCCTATGATAATTATCTCAAAGGGCAAGTGTGAAAGGCCCAAAGGGTCTACTTCATAGCAAAAATGCCTGAACGGTCTACTTCATAAAGGCCGAAGGGTATGTTCAAAAAGTCTGAAGGGTATGTGCCTCTGATAGAAAGGCTAAAGGGCACTTTCAAAAAGTTTGAAGGGTATGTTCAAAAATTCTAAAGGGTATGTTCCCATGATAGATTGGCTGAAGGGCACTTTCAAAAAGTCTAAAGGGTATGTTCATAAAGTCTGAAGGGTATATGCCCATGATAAAAATGTTGAAGGGCACTTTCAACAAGTCCAAAGGGTATGTGCCCATGATAGAAAGGCTGAAGGGCACTTTCAAATAGTCTGAAGGGTATGTTTAGAAATTCCAAAGGGTATGTGCCCATGATAAAAAGGTTGAAGGGCACTTTCAAAAAGTTTGAAGGTTATGTGCCCTTGGGGTCATTATTTTGGCAAAACTATATCGACCAGATTACTATGGGGAATTGTTTCAAACTTTTTTCATCAAAAATATATATGGAAACAAAAATTATGAAGTGTCATTTCAAAATGCAAAGTGCCCAAGACAAATTTCCTGAAGGATAAGTTCTAGAGGGTAAAGGTCCAGGGAAAAAGTCCTGAAAGGTCGATGAAAAAAGGCTAAAGGGCAATCTTTTCGAGCCAAAATGGTCGTAAAAAAAAGGTCAAAGGATAGGTTAGTAAGGTAAAAGTGCCAGGGATAAAATTCCCAAAGGATATTTTCATAGGTTAAAGTTCCCATGATATAAAGGTCTAAGCGTAGCTGTAAAAAAGTTTAAGGGATTAGTCTATTTCGTAGGGTATGCTTTGGAGGGAAAAAGGGCATAGGAAAAAAGTCTTGAAGGATAAGTCCATAGAGAAAAGGGCTTGGGGCAAAAGTTATAAAGGATAAGTCCATAGGACAAAGGGCCTAGGAAAAAAGTCTTGAAGGATCATTTTTTGAAAGCCAGAAGGGTAAGTGCATTAGGTCCAAAAGGTCTACTTCATGAAAAAAATGTTTGTGGCAATTATCATGAAGGCTCTACTTTGTGGGGAAAATATTCATGACAAAAATCTTGAAGGGTAGGTTTCACAAGGCCAAAGGGTAGGTTCAAAAGGGCTAAAGGGAAATTATGTTGATAAAACTATATCAACAAGCTTGTTACGAGGAAAATGTATTAGTAAAATTGTCTGAACACCAAATTCCATCAGGGAAAAGTGTCCAAAATAAATATGTCAAAGACCCATTTCCATTAGAGAAAGTGTCCAAAGAAAATATGCCAAAACAAATAAGTCCATGAAAAAAATCCCACAATAATAAGTCTGAAACAATAAGTCCCATAAAGCTCAATCCAAAACAATAAGTCTGAAAGACCTCATTAGCTTTGAATAAGATAATGGACAAAATACCTGACAAAGACAAATTGCATAATTCTGATAAAGATAAGTCCAATAACATAATATCAATGCCATTTTTATAAAGTATGAAAGGCCAATAGTCAATCTTTTCCCAGTATTTGCACAAACATATAGAAGAGGGGCTCAAAGTAAAGACCATAATTTGAAAAAAGAGGGTCCCCATTTCCCTATGGAAAAAAGGGGGGATGTTGGGTACAACATGTGTTAATTAACCATTGAGGTTCAAATTGTGACGGTCATATGGGCATCATTAACGTTTGCTTTGACATCAATGACAGTCACGTGGATGTCAAAATAAAGCTAGGTAATTATACCACTGGGGTTCAAATTGTGATGATCACATGGACATCAATGGTGGTCACATGGACGTCATTGATAGTTGTGCGGATGTCAAAATTAAGCTCGATAATTAAACCACTAGGGTTTAAATTATGTCATTCGTATGGATGTCAATAACAATTGTGTAGATGTCCTTGATGGGTGTGTGGATGTCAAAATAAATCTCTATCAATTAACCATTGGAGTCCAAATTTGACGGTCGTGTGGACGTCAATGATGGTCACACAAAAATCAAATTTAAGCTTCGTAAAATAGACGTTGGCATTCAAATTGAGGTAAAATCAATGGTCAGCATGCAATCATGCATCGAGATCGATAGAATGAGAGCATGGATGGGCATGAATGTTTTTTTTATGCACATGTAGTTCTAAGTTTTTTCTATAGTTTTCATGTGTCATTGAATGAATAATTTATTTTGTTCAAGGCTTATATTATTTATATATGTCTTAGAGCACTTCTTATTGTCATGTGTTAATGAAAATTACTTCTATTTTTCTAGTGAAGGATGAAGATCTCGATGGTATGCATCAATAATATATTTGTGAACATTGAAAACCAATAGTTCATTGTAATCACAAATTTCTCTATAAAATTATTGCAATTATTAATATCATTTTAAAAATGCATTGTCTTTTGGCAAAACAACATTGTGTAAAGTGAAAGATTGTAAATTCATACGTGTATCTCATTGTAAACACATGATTGTTATGACCATCTCATTTTTCATAGACAAACTATTACAAAATAATAATGTAAAATTTATTTTAGATATATAAATTCTAATAATATTTAGTATAGTTATATTATTTTAGTATTGTAAGATATTGTAACAGATTTTATATATTATTATATGATATTGATTTGTTATTAATATCTTATTATATTATTAATGTATTATATTATTGTCATAATATTATGTTATATGTTATGGATAGGATATTATTTTAATATTATATTAATAACTTTCAGGATTTAATTTTTTTCACATTGAAAAATAAGGAATTATCCATTCCTTTTAAAATGGTTATTCATAGGTGCCCTTTTTGCATAGAACACATGTAAAGCCTATTGGATGGACAACATATTGTTTTAAATATTATTTCTGGTGATATTATTCTAGAATAGAAAAAACTGATCATATTATTATAAGATGTTATATTATATATTGTTATGCGGTATATGTATTATTATCATAATATTGTATTATATTTTTATTGTAATATATCTATATATATATATATATATATATATATATATATATATATATATATATATATCTTTAAAATTAAATATTTAATAATATTATTATACTATAATGACATGATATAGTTTATTTTAATATATAATATACTATATTGTAATATGCAAACGTAAATTACAATATTGAGTTAAATTATTTTAATTTATAATATACTATTAATATTAATAATACTATCAAAATATAATCATTTTTTATTATTATATAAATAAAAATGTGAAGTACAATAATAAGATAGATTGTCATAACATTGTAATTAATAATACAATATATAATATTATTAGATAATTCATCAAATGACAAAAGACTTAAACTATCGAATAGTATTGATAACAAATTAAAAGTAAACTATAAATTATTAAAAAAATGCCTTTGACTCAAAAAATAATTTTATTGACCAATTATTAAATATAATTATTAAAACATCAAAAATATGTATCGAAAAATACTTTAAAAATGACTACTAACTATTTAAAATGGCAAAAGATCTATGGCTCGCGTTCATTTGTACCAAAGAAGACGAATGATGCGAGAAAGGTCAATACATCAATGGAGCTCAAAATAAGTGTGAGGCTGACAAGTGTCCTAACTTGATAGGTCTGAAGACATTATTTTGGAGAAAGTGTTTCGGATGAAATGTCAAGGATGAATTCTTTCTGATAAAACGTCCGTGGCAAAGGTCTTTGCAAAAATCTTAAATAAAATGTCTTTGCCAAATATCCTGAAATGAAAAGCCCGTAGTAATGTTCATGACAAAAAGTCCGAAAACATAAAAGTTTCAGACAAACTATCCATAAGAAAAATTTTGATAAACACAAATTGTTTAGGGAAATTCCTTCAGGAAAATTGACTTGAACTATTGAATAGTATTGATAACAAATTAAAATTAAACCATAAATTATAAAAAAAGACCAATTATTAAATATAATTATTAAAACATCAAAAATATGTATTGAAAAATATTTTAAAAATGACTGACTATTTACAATGGAAAAATATCTATGGCTCATATTCATTTTACTAAATGACATGAGAAAGGTCAATAGGTCGATGGAGCTCAAAATAAACATGAGGCTAACAAGTGTCCTAACTTGATAGGTTCTAGGATAAATTCTTTCAGAGAAAGTGTTTCAAATGAAGTGTCAAGGACAAATTTATTTCATAGAAAGTGTATTGAATAAAATTTCCACGACAAAGGTCTTCAAAAAAAATCCCAAAGAAAATGTATTTTCCAAAAATCCTGAAGTAATATTTGTGACAAAAAGTCTGAAGACCTAAAAGTTTCAAACAAAATATTCGCAACAAAAGTTTTGATAAAGACAAATTATTTGAGGAAATTATTCAGGAAAACTATTTTGATGCAAAATGTCTGATATAATTGTTTCAAGGAAAATGCCTGAGGCAAAATGTCTGAAGAATTGTTTATTATGGGGAAATTATTTGGACAAGTTCCAAGGTTTGGAGACATTCACACAACCATCAAGTTTGAACTCCTATAAGTAACCATTTGAATTTTAAAATCCTTAGATGTTCATGCAGATGTCAATGACATATAGGTAGATGTCAAAGTTGGGGATCATGAAATAGCTATTTGCATTAAAAATTGTCAGAGTCCCTGATTAAACGTAGAGCTGACAAGTGTCCAAATCTTGAGTACCTAGATCAAATCTAATGGTGAGCAGGTGAAGATAGGTTAGTGGGTCTAGGTATATCTAATAGAGTGTATTTAATCATGGATTAAGGATTGATGTTAACCTCTAAGTCAAAAGTTTAGAGGATCTCTAGGATGAATGTGTGAGTGCCAAGTGTCAAGATCTCAGGTGCCTATATAGAGATCTAATGGTATTCACCAAATGACAATGATAGTGGGCTCAAGATGATCAATGGTAAGAATTCAATCATGTAATCAATATATAATAGTGTGGATCAAATTTAGAAAATTCAATGGAATCAGATTGAATGCGAGGCCACCACATGGCACAAACACGAAAGCAAATGGACTGACTGTAAGATCCTGACATACTAAGGCATAAATATGATAGTCAAATTAGTTACCTAGAGTAAACATAATCATGGATCTATCATATGCATAATTATGAGAATTCTATCATTGTAGAGTTCAGTGGCATAGAGGAACACGACGATAATTAATAGTGACTAAAAACTATGCAATAAGTTTCCACTATACCATGTCATAGTCAAAGTAACAAATCATGATAATATGTTTTTTTAAACACTATTTTTTGTCAATATATAAAAATATTATGCTTTTTATAATTCTACAATCATTTTTTTTATTGGATCAGTATATAGAGTTATACATACATGTTCTCAAAAAGATGGGGGGATCATGGTGTGGCTTGATGATGCATGACTACTAGCCTGTGAAAGTAAGTAGCCTATTATAGTTTGATTTTTTTAGTATCACTATTTGGAGAGTTTCAAATATAAATTTAATCAAATGTGTATATTTTCTATAATTAATTGGCTCTATTTGGAAACTATTATGTTTTGAACAATTTGCATACATTCTACTTTAGTTAATATAGTGATATGCTTAATGACATTATTCTTGTCCAATGTGAAACCACCTTGCATTGTCAATCTTGATAAAATTTCAACTGTGATTTCCTTGTCAATGATGTATTCAACATGTATTTTTTGTTTAATTGAAGGAATAAATTGGTCAATAACATTATCTCTGATAATGCATTAGATGTTGGTATTGTTAGGGATAAGTGCACAAAGTTGGGGGACAATTATGTGGACATTTTACGTAACATGATCATGTTAATAAATAACATGATCGTGTTATTTAATTAACATGATCACGTTATTTAAATTATGGTGCAGTAATTACCAATCCATAACGTGATCATGTTAATGTATAATGTGATCACGTTAATAGATAACTTGATCAAGTTATTATAAAATAAAATGTGATTACGTTACTATTATTTTGCACATTCAAACAAATGGAGTGAATGTTAGTTAATAGGTAACATGATCATGTTATTGATAATGTGATCGTGTTCTTGTTATTTTCCACATAAAAGCATGTGGGAGTTGCACATGAAGGCAACTTTGGCTAGAAGCTTATATTTACTACTATAAATATTAAGTATATTAAATTTATTTTAGTAAATATAATAAATTAGGATCATTTAACATCTGATAGAGTTGTTCTTTTTCTTATAATTTAAATTTATTTTAGTAAATATAATAAATTAAGGTCACTCAACATCTGAGAGAGTTGGTCTCACAGCTACACACCTTACGATGTGAAAAATAGTTTTTTAAAATCCAATCAGGGAATACTTATGCATTTTGAGGGTTTAAGTATTAAACCTAGGGATTTCAAGACATATTTTTTGCAATTGATGTCTATTTTTGGTAAACATATAGTCATTTTTAATGTTTTTAAGCCTTTTCGATTGATTCCTAGCATTTATAGGAATCTTAGGTTTGTTAAAATTGAAGTTTTCAAACCAATCACTTTGAAATTAATGCAAAGTGGTGTGATTGGGGTAGCATAGGTCACATTGATAACTTACACACATCAAATGACCACTTTGTGTTAATTTCACTTGTTCATCATCCCTCCCTTATCCCTGATCACTTTCTACTCATGATTTATCACCCTTAATCATTCTCTCATCATTATTCATTATCCCTAATAACTCATGCATTAAACCTCACTACCCCTAGTCATCTCTAATCACTCCCTCATCATCCCTAATTACTCCCTCATTGACCCTCAATATCCTTCATATTCCCTCATCACTCACTCCTCATCCCTCATCATCCCTCATCACTTCCTCATTGACCCTCACCATCCCTCATAATTTTTAATAACTCCTTCATTATCCCTAATCTCTTCTTCATTGGCTCGAACCATCCCTCATCATCCCTAATCACCACTTCATCATCCGTAATCACTCCTTCCTCATCCTTTATCATCCCTTATTAGCTCTCACCATCCCTAATCATAGCTTCATCATCCCTAATCACTCCCTCATTGGATCTCACCATCCCCAATCACTACTTCATCATCCATAATCACTCCCTCCTCATCCCTCCTTGTCCCTAATCACTCCCTTATTGACCCTCACCATTCCTCATCATTTATAGTCACTCTCTCATTATCCCTAATCACTCCCTAATTGACCCTTACCATCCCTCATTATCCCTAATCACTACTTCATCATACCTCATCATCTCTAATCACTCATTCATCATCCCTCATTACCTCTAATCACTCCCTCATTAATCCTCACCATCCCTCATAATCCCTAATCACTCCCTCATTGACCCTCACCATCGCTCACCATCCCTATTAACTCCCTCATCATCTCAACTCAATTGCTCCTCATCCCTCCTCATCCTTAATCACTCCATCTAGTACCTTGATGGTGGTATTTTGTTAGGTTTTAATAATGTTAAGAGTTACAAGTGGAGAGTTGTTTGCTATCATATAATACATAATGATCAAAATGATGTGGAGGCAAATTTGAAATATAAATATTTAACACCTATGATAAAATATGGGCCTATTAGAAATGATGTAATTCATAATTGAAAATCCACTAGAAAAATAGAAGCAAGTAAAACCACCATAACACCAAAAATTAGTAGTAAATACATGAGGATCACCAAGATATGTGATTTCCTAAAACCAATCAACCGCTTTCCATATGAGGACATTTTATGATCTGAATAATTACATTGAAGGCCTTCTATCTGTATGTCTATTTATTGAGTCATCATACCAGAGAGTGGAAAATAATTTTCAAATGATTAGAACAAGTAGTCCAAGATTGGAAAGTGGTGCTTAATTTAAAAATTCAATATTCAATCCAATGAAGAGTGTCACACTATGAGCTCTCTACTTACACATCTTGAGAAGTGGGTACAAGTTATCTAGCATTATAAAAATGTAAGTAGATAATAGATTATGAACCCAATGATGTGGTTGGTACTAAAAATATCTCTACTTTTCCCAATAAGAAATTATATGAATTAAAAATATTGTTTCATTAATAAATGTAGATCAATGGTGAGCCAATACGCTTCATTTCCAATGGAAATCAAAAGAACTTAATTTCTCCTAAAGCAAATTTTCAAAAATTGAACTTGAAATAGATACATCATCCATAACCATACGCTAGTGTATGGTCTAGTGTAGGCCTTGATAAATAGATCACCTAGAGGTGTCATTTGGTGTATAAAATCAAACTTTTTAAATATTCAATCCTTTGTGACATCTCACCATTAGAATTGTGTAATGTTTTACATGTGGTCAACCATATATTTACCACTATGCCTTTTATGTTAACTCATGTAACAAATTCATTCATTTCAAGATGTTGAAAGGCATCCTCAAGCCCTTTACCTATGTCATTCTTTTAATATACCTTGATGACATCTTAATCTTTATAAAACATGGGATGAACATCTACACCATGTTGAAATAATGTTTCACATTTTGTAGAAACATATTTTTATGATAACATGAATAAATGTTCATTTTTCATGCAAGAGATAAAAAATTTGGGACACAATACACACACAAGGAGTGCATGTGTGAACTTGAACAAGATTCAACTCATAAAAGAATGGGAAACACTAAATAACTTCACATCTGATTCAAATATTCTCAAAATTAGAAAATTATACAAGATATTTGTGTTTAATTTTTATCTTTTGAACCAAACTACCAAAGGTGGAACTGAATAAAGTTTCATGTAGTTAGCTTCACAACAAAGATAACTCTATGAACTAAAATTTAGAATCTATTTTTTATTATTACTTATGTTAATTGACTATAAATTTGGAAGATCATCCAATTCATTCAATAATAAAATTGACTATCACAAATGTGTATTGACAACACAAGTCCTAGAAAAGAGTTAATTTATATTATAATGTATTAAACAATATATGATTGGAATCAAAGATATATTTAGAGCATATACTTACATTAGATTATGAGGGAATGACTAGGGATGGTGAGGATCAATGATCGAGTGATGAGGGATGGTGAGGGTCAATGAGGGAGCGATTAGTGATGATGATGGATGAAGAAATATTTATTAGAGATTATGAGGGATGAGGAGGGAGTGATTAGAGATGATGATGGATGTTGATAATAAATGAAGGAATGATTAGGGATGATAAGATCTAATGAATAGAGATGATGAGAGATAATGAAGGTCAATGAGGGAGTGATTAGGGATGAGGAGTGAATAGGGATGAGGAAGAGATTAATGATGATGAGTGATGAGGAATTAATGATTAGGTACAATGAAGGATGGGGAAGGAGTGATTAGGGCTGATGAGGGATAGTGAGGGTCAATGAAAGAGTGATTATGGATGATAAAGGAGTGATTAGAGATGACTAGGGATAATGAGGGAGTGATTAGGGATAATGAGGAACAATGAGAGAGTGATTAGAGGTAATGAGGGATGACTAGGAAGTGATCAATAATGAGGGAGGGATGATCAACAAATGAAATTAACACAAAGTGGTCATTTGATGTGTGCAGGTCATCAATATGATCTACACTACCCCAATCATGCCACTTTAGATCAAGTTCAAAGTGAGTAGTTTTCAAACTTCAATTTTGACAAACTTAAGACTCCTATAAATGCTAGGAATCAATTAAAAAGGCATAAAAACCTAAAAAATGATTGTATATTTACCAAAAATGGACATCAATTGCAAAAGTTATGTACTAAAATACCTAGGTTTAATACCTAGACCCTAAAAATGTCTAAGTACTAACAAGATTGGATTTTTAAAAACTTTTTTCCACATCATAAGGAGTGAAACTATGAGACCAACTCTATCAGATGCTAAGTGACCCTAATTTCTTGTGGATGATGAGGGATTAGGAGGGAGTGATTAAGAATGATGAGGGATAATGAGGGTCAATGAGGGAGTAATTAGAGATGATGAAAGAGTGATTAGAGATGACTAGGGACAATGAGGTTCAATAAATGAGTGATTAGGGGTAATAAATAATGATGAAAGAGTCATTAGGGGTGATAAGTCATGAGTAATAAGTGATCAGGGATGAGGGAGGGATGATGAACTAGTGAAATTAACACAAAGTGGTTATTTGATATGTGCAGGTCATTAATGTGAAATATGCTACCCCAATCATGCCACTTTACATCAATTTCAAAGTGAGTGGTTTGAAATATTCAATTTTGACAAACCTAAGACTCCTAAAAATGCCAAGAATCAATCTGGAAGGCACAAAAACCTTTAAAATGACTATATGTTTACCAAAAATGGACATCAATTGCAAAAATTATGTCTTGAAATCCCTAGGTTTAATACTTAAACCATAAAAATGCCTAAGTACTAACCTAATTAGATTTTTAAAATCTTTTTTTCACATCCTAAAGCATGTAGCTGTGAGACCAACTCTATCAAATGTTGAGTGACCTTAATTTTTTTATATTTACTAAAATAAATTTAAATTATAAGAAAATAACATTTAAAGTAGTAAATATAAGCTTCTAGCCAAAGTTTCCTTCATGTGCAACTCCCACATTATTTTATGTATAAAATAATAGTAATGTGATTGCATTATCAATAACACGATTGTGTTATTTGTTAACTAACATTCACTCCATTTGTTTAAATGTGCAGAATAATAGTAACATGATCATGTTTTTATTTTAAAATAATGTAATTGTGTTATCTATTAATGCAATCGTGTTATACATCAATGTGATCATGGTATTTCAATTTGAATTAAATTCCCATTCCTTTTGGCTTGGGAATGGCTTGGATTGTTAATGTACAACCAAGTTTTGAAAGGTATGAAAAGAAACAATAAATATTAACTTTGATTTCCAAATACACTAAGAATTTCAATGTGAAAATTCAAAAACTTGATACCTTCATGATGAGCACGCTCTCCTCTTTCCAAAAATATGATTCTTATCATTTTTGGACTAATTTAAGGTTTCAAACTATATTTATTTCTAACTATGCTTTTTTTAGGCCGCTACATGCTACAAGCATGCATGCCTATACATGTTCATGTAATTTGTATTTCATTGATGCAAGTGAAAAATAAATTATATGATAACGTAGTATGCATAATTCTACACACATTTTTTTAAAAAATGATTTTCTTTTTTTTTTTTTGAGGTAGTTAGCCATGACTCATAGACAATTATCCATTTTTTTGTCAGTTTTAAAGATCTATTTGCTTGTAAAATTCATTAAAAAAAGTATTCATTGAAAAAATAAAAAATATATATAGGTGACGTGCTAGAATATTTTATCTAAATTTTCCCCAAAGGGTTCCAAATAATATTAAGCGTTGCTTAAAAAATGATGCGCGTCACGACCATCTCTCTACTATGTTTTCTAAAAAAAGGAGTTCCTCTTCAAATTTTAGATGTTTAACCTAGTTATACCTAACCATTTTTTAAAACAATTAATGTTTTAGAAACTAGACTCGAAATTCTACATTTCATGTTTTTACACCATCTTCAAATTTGGAGTGTAGATATCTCAAATTACCTAGAGAAGTTCAAATTTATGAAATTTCATAAAAATCATGTCCACGAGTAGGCCATTTTTTTTCCCGCAACTTTGTGAACTTAACCTTGGTAGTATTTATATTTTTAAAAATCCATTGGTAATAGAAATATTCACATTCACTTGTGCAATTGTTGCAATATGTTGTTGTTGCATAGGCAGGCCTAAAGCGTTCTATTACAAGATTGAAGCTTTTGCACATAAAATCAAAGGGACTAGAATATGCTTGGGAAATTTTCAAAGTACCATGTACTTTTTTTTGAAATGAGAAAGGACAAAATGTTATGTTAGTTTTATTTTGAAGTGAATTAAGAAAATAGACAAATTTAAATTTGGCATTTACCTCAATAGTTGTATCTACTAACATTTACAAGCATTGTAGAGCTCTTTTGGCATGTACATAGGTGATGAATGTTGATTGGGTGCTATGCAAGTTCATATCTTTTTCATCAACTCATTTTACAAGGTTCTTAAAAATATAAATTGCAGGTTCCTTTCTTTGTATCTTTTTTCCAATTTCATTGTATTCAACTTCCAGTGTATGGAAGAGGTAAACCTAAACATTGTCAATGGAAATAGAGAATTAGTGATTTGATACTAACATGTAATAACTTTGTTTGGCATAGCATGATTGCAATAAATGTAATTGAATTTACTTTGGCTTTGTCACTCTGCAAGTTTCCATTTGTTGTTTCCATAATAAACTGATTGCCAACTTTTTTTTAGATGTACAAAGAGCTGCTACAATACCAATTGCATAGTAGTCCACGGTGTCTGCAAGTTGTTGAATTATTGAATTAGGGATGAACATATGCTTTGGACAAACTAGGTCTATCAGTTCCATTGCATTAGTCTTATTTTCTATTAAAATAAAGTCACAATCACCATGATCATAAGTAATTTTTGGAACTATAGAAAAGTTTATAATACATATCCCTTTATGCGGTAAGAGTTTTTATTCATGGATTCAGATTAGTGAATCTGCTATATTTAGGGCTATTGTCATCTCTCCTTTATTATCTGTTAAATCAACTCGTAAAAGTTGTCTTATTTTTTGTTTGTCAAGTATTATTTTATATGTCACAAGGACATCACCTTCAAATATTTCTTTGCATTTATGGTTGTTGATATCGTCAATTGTGACTTGCATATGGCTTAAGTTTCCTGATCTGCATTTTTTTAACAGTTACTATCATATTCTAGATAATAATAAAATTTTCATATGGCAATGTAGTATATTTGGATTTAAAAAATGCATATAATAAAAATAAATATAGAAATCTATTTTGGAAAAAAATGCATTGCATACCTTTTATTTTGATATCTGCTTTCCAATTTGGTTATATTCATTTTGCATTTGTCATATTTTAAATTTGATTTGTAAAATAGAGTCATATAATTCTTTGCTTATTTTGCAACATGTAAGGTAAGTAAAATTGCATTGTGGTCAGTCTAATATGCATGGAAGAGATTAGAATCTATTTTTCTTTGATCAATATTTGTCCATCAATGGTCTATGATTGTTTATGCATTTGTAGTAGGCATATTTACTATAAGAAACAAATTGTGGTTTTCCATACATCACCATAATTGGTGTTGGGAAATTTTGTTTTGCATCATGTCAATGTCAAAGTCACCAAGTAAAATTATATTCATATTATCATTTGCAGTTGAAATAATGTTTTCTATGAATGTTAATAGATCTACAAGGGGATCTTTTGGTGTTAAACAGATATTTGATATGTGGATGTATATGTTTGAATAGCTAATGTCAATTATGATTATATATAGATTTGGCATATTAAATGTTTCAATGGTTTGCTTGGAAATTCTTTTTTTACAACATGTCATGATATCATGAATATTTATTGTAGCAAAGCAATCAAATTTGTCTATTAGCATTCTTTTTTTCACACTGTATTTGTTTGAGTTTATTGTAAGCATAATATATGCACAACCATGAGTTGATTATCATGTGTTATGTTTTCTAAGTACAATTGCAAGATACTTGTGTTCAAAGAACATATAGTGAAATATTCTGATATTTTGTATCTAAAGTCACATAAGAATTTCCATTGTGCAAATTGTTCAAGTCTTTACATTTTTCCTTGTACTTCATTAGATACTAAACTTTTTTCCTTTTCTAATATGTTTATAAGGTAAAAATGTTCCATGATTTTGAGTCAAGATAGTGCAATGTAAATGAGGCCATGGTAGTTCACTTGATGAGGGTTAAAATCTAAAGCATTCATTGTTAATCCTTGTGTTCTATGGATTTGCATAATTATTTTTTTATTTATGCTTATTTTTTTACAATTCTTGCTATAGGATTCCATTATTTGTGAATGTGTTCAGTCTACAAGTGTTTCATTTTTTGTCTTTGAAATTTGCAAATATTTAAATCATAGAATTCTACCCATACAATATTACTAATATCATTTGTGTAATATCTAAAAATACCATCTGCACCATTGACTAAGCCATCAACTATATTGTAATTTCTACCAATTAGTTCTACTAGAATTTGTTTTTTAAGTATTATTTTATTTGGTGATATGGGTTTTTTAGTATCTACAAAAAAATTGTCAATTTCATTGGGTTGGATATGGTCAATTGTATTTAGCACATACGTTTCTTCTTACAAAATAGTAAGCATTTTCTCGTTGTGAAGTTGAACATCTTTATTTCTATGAAACAAATATGGAAATGTTGGATCAAGTGGAGAAGGTCTATAGCAATGGTCATCTAAGTACTCGATGTTATTTTCTGTTTACTTGCATGTTCTTATATGATTTAGGATTGAAACAAATTTTCCATCTCATTGTCTCATAACTTCTTCTAGTTCAAAGTATTTGACATTGTTGGTCCAAAATGCATATGGTATTATTTCACCCTTTACTTTTGGACTATTAAATATCCAATTGTCTTGGATGGGTTGCATTTGGTAGAAGTCACCACAAAAAAATATGTTTATATTTCCACAAAGGAATTATAGGAGTATGCATAATTTGACAAAGTCTCTTGTCTATGTTATAAAGCATATGGGTTCCTATTACATATACCTCATCAATAAGTATTATGCATAATTGTTCATATCTTTTAGTCATTGTATCTAAAGTATTTGAATCCAATGGGAGCATTGTAGACATTCTATGGGGTAATTGGAAAATAGAGTGGACAATTGTGCCATTTACATTGTATGAAGCTTTGCCAATAAATACAACAATAATAGATTTTGTTTTAAGAGGATCACTATCAAGTTATTTATTGTAAACGTGGCATATTGCTTGGTATATCACTTTTGCTATATATGTTTTTCCTATTCCTGCTCTGCCTGTTAAGAACAAATACAATGGCTCATTTGGAGATAATATTTTCCTCATTATGATATCTTTTACAATATTTTATTGTTAATGATTCAACTATTTTTATGAGTTGAAATAGTCTTATTTGCTTATGAGGAATGGTTGTTTGCTTATTTCAAGCGTGTTTCTTCTTTCGGTATCTATTGTTGCTTTATTTATGATATGCTTTATGTCAACATTGATATCATATTTTTCAATTATCGCAAAGCATTTTTCAAGTTCATTTTCATTGTCAATGTCAAATATTGTATTCTATTTTCTTTGGACATCTGCAATGGCAATGTCAATGTACCACCACTTTAATTGCAATTATGCATTGAAATTGTGCTCCATACTTTCTATGTTTTCTTTATGCATAGCATAAGACAAGGAACACATTTGAAAATTTTCTTTCAATGACTCTTCAGGTTCTCAATATGGTATAAATACCATCATTTTTTATCTATAATAGTTTTCAAGATCGATATGTTCATTTTATCTGACATAGTGTATTATTTGTGTTTTTTTCATCTTTTTATATTTTTAGATGTTCCCATATAGTATGCTACATATTCTACTAGGCATATATAGTCTAAAGGTTTAGGCTTTCCTTTATATTTTTTACTGACAGAAGCACACATTATGTTTTCAAAATCATCATGTTGTTGTGCTAATATTTTTGGGCTTTTTAAAATGCATGTTCTATTTGACAATGGTGATGTGTTTATAAACATTGTTTTTCTTGAAGCACAATGCAATGGTAAAGATAGGATAACATGTACATCCTGACGACTAGACATTTGTTGATAATTAAGGAGAGTGTTACCAAGCTTTATAATGAATTTGAATTTGTTTTCATTTGTTTTCGATAATTCATCATGTACTTTGCAAACATCACTTGTTAGTGTTTGATCTAGCTCAGTCATGTATGATGTGCAATATGTTGCTGCAGAATATGCATCAAAATAAAATTGTGTGTCTATGTTTGCATACCAAAGGTTAGGAACATGAATTGAAAAAGCATTTGTTCACATGTCCACTGGTTCTCTTTTTAACATTATAACAAGATGGGCAATTAAAGATTGCAATAATGCCAGATATCTCTCCTTAGTCAAATTCTTTTTTGATAAAAACATTTCAAATGTTACGCTTCTGTCATATTTTTTATTTTGAAGTTATTTCAAAATAGCTTTGACACAATTTTTAGTTTTGTCATTATTATTTTCTAAAGGTTGTAGTATAATTGTCTTATCCATTGGAGGCAATGGAAAATTGAATCTATAGTATGATTTCTTGTATTTTTTACAAGTGTGTGTATGATGATGTGTTTGCATTTTTGTTAAACTATCATCAAGCAGTAACGAATTGTAAGACACATACTTATCAATAAAATTTTCAATCTCCACATTTTCACAATGGCCATATATAGGGGCATCATGTATCCAAAGCATAAAATGAACATGTTCATTTTCTCTATTTTGAAATTCTGTGACAAATAAGTAGTTTGTAATTTGGCCAAATAATTGCTTATTTTTCATCATCATTTTCTTGGATGCATTCACGTTATGATTGAAATAATGATTACAAATTACTGGTTTATTCTTATTATTGTATCAATATCATTTTCAAATATGTTTTCATTATGTTGTGGTGGCTTTTTTTTTGGTTATATTTACTAATGCTTTGCATAATGGCTTCCAAAATTGTTTGTCACTTGTTAAAGTAACAAAAAAAGTAGGCAGTCATAATTACCTTATCATTGCAAAAATATTTTTCTTTGCATTTTCTAAATAGTCAGGCGATATTCGAATGTTTTTTAAAGATTTAAAAGCTATTGGATATTTTAACATTTTCTCTATGTTTGATTTGCTCTTAATATCTTTTACATAAAAAAATGTCCCTTTCAATTCACCTTTCTATATGCGTATCTATGCATACCTACAAACTTGTTGTATGATAATTCTAACTACTTTGAAAAAAAGGTTTGTAATATGAGTTGAAATATCATTGTTTTCTTGTAAAAGTTCTCATTTTTATTTTTTTGATATGAGAATATTTTTATAATATCATCAGATTGGTTGCAAACATAGTATAAAGTTGGGAAGTTCATTTCTTCTAAAAACTTATCTTGGACAATACCTAATAGTTTTAAGCCTTCAGATGGTGCAATTTTGATAATTTTTGTTTCTAAATCTTTTATTGAATGTGCACTTTCAAATTCATGTATAACTATTTCTATGATTGGCTCTATGTCATTTTCAATTGCATTATTGTCAATGTCTTCTACATTGTCAATGTCCTTTGTTGATTGCCTAATTTTATTTTTAAGTGTGGCATACCAATATTTTTTAATTACAACTCTTTCTTTCATGCATAATGACATTTTGCATAGTTCATCCAATGCATCCATGACACATGTTGGCCTGATGTTCCCTCTTACATATGCATTTTCATATTCCAAATTATGCTTTACTTTAACTGCAATTATTTGAACTTCATTTATAGGTTTTCAGGGCAATACCTTTTGAATATGGTCAAAATCAACAAGCACATTTATAATTGTTCCAAGCAATCATATTTGTGCTCTTTTATATCCAAGTTGTCTTATTTGTGCAAAAACAATGCGCATAGAAACTAATCTTTCTTCTAGTGAGCTTAGTTTTTGAACTACCTCTATTATTTTGTTTCTTCTTATTCAAAAAGGACAAATAAACATATGCATCTTTTCATTTTTGATTGAGCTTTTGTATTGTTTGCATAGTTGTTTTCCTATCTTCTTTTGTTCAAATTTGAAATCAATACTAATTGAAGACCAAATGTTAGTAATATCCTTGCTAATGTTAACAATGTCTTTTTTAAAGAGTAAATGTTCACAAACTAAACAATCAATAGTAGGTGTCTCTTTAATCTCTCATGGGTATATTTCGATTGTTTTTTTTCATTTTTTCATTTCTTATTTGCATTGCATGTTTGTTATTTATTTTTACTCACTTTTTTTTTAACAATGCAATGATATATGTTTGTTTGTATCACATTTCAATGGCAGCTATTTTTCACTCACATGTTTTCTTTTTCCTATTCCTATAACCGTTGGAAATTAATCACTATCCATTTCAACAATTTTGTCATTGTTTTATTTTACAATATTTGCCATTGTTATTTGTTCAGGAATTTGTTTTTTTTAACAAACACAATGTTTTTCCTCTTTTTTTCTAGGTATTTCTTTGTCTTCTTTTTAATCATTGTTTCTCTTATACGTGGTGATATGATTGGGATACCAATCTCTTGTCCACTTGATTTAGGAGACATTTAATTGCATTTAAATTTTTCAAGAACATTTCTTCATCTATTATATGCATAGGTACATGAGGCAAAGTTCTTAGAATCGATACCTGATGTCTTTTCATAAAGGTTCATAATGAATATGCATTATGTCTATTTCAAATGAAATTACATTGTATATTTCTTTTGGCTGTAAGCAATTTCTATATATGTTAATGATTCTTTTGCTTCTTACTGACCAGTTCTAAATTTTAATTTGCAAAATATTTAAAAGCCATAATAATCATAAATGGCCACCCTCTATCTTTAATTTTTCATGAGGAATTCCAATCATATTAATATATTTTTTCTAATTTGAGATATTTTTATTTTTATTTTTCAATAATTTTAGTTGGTATAACTGCAAGTAATGCATTGCATATTTATCCATTGTGAAAATTCCATTGCAAAATGTTTGTGTCATATAGTGTCTAAGAGATTTTACATCAAATTCATTTTATGTTAATAAGCTTATTGCATTGAATATACTTTCTCCACAACTATTAGAAAATGGTGATGCTAGATAAAGGCCATAATTGTTCATTTCACATGAAATAACATCCCATTCACGTTGAAGATTTGCATATGTATTTGACAATTTAAATTATTCAATTTCACTAGTTTTAGGAGTTTCAACATTTATTCTTTTGCATAAAAAAGTCTCATAGTGGCCATAGTCAGGATTATTGTCATGAAAAAATATTGAATATTCTAGTATTGATGGCTCTCTGTTAAAGTGTAAATATATTTATTTTCTGTATCAGTGACCATAAGCAAATTGATATGTTCAACCATTTAGATATCCATTGGATACAATATGTATTACTCCATAGGCCAATTTTGATTACATTTATATTGTTCTTTGCAGAAAGCCTCATTCTACATAAAATAGGTTTTTTATCATGTATTCCATGCAAATTTTAAAGCACATTAGAATGCATTTTGTGTTTGTATGACCTTATTGCATCTACATTTATATTATTTAAGAATACTATCAAATAATCAATCATTCCATTTCGTAATTCATTTGATGTGTAACAAAAATTTAGTAAAACTTGAATTGCATCAAAAAGACATTTACCTACATTGTATTTAAATGAATTAATTTAGACAAGGTGACTATCTTTTAGCGCATCATCAATGTTTGAAAATAACATCTTAGATTATTATTTATATGTTTCAACATTTATTAACATTTTATTTGATCTAGTTTCTGGTTTCCCTTTTTTGGTTCTCATGGTTTCCTTATTGCATAAAATTGAAATTACATTAGCAATGACAAATATGGCATTTTCATTTGATCAATATCAATATTTTAATCCACTAATAGTTGACATTGAATTTAATCTTCATCTACAATTAATTGAATTCTATATAAAGCCTTTTATGTAGAAATAAATCATTCACTCTAACTGAATGAATCCAGATAGCTAAAAAGAAAATTAAAAAAAACTCCAATACCTCAACAAATAGGTGAATTTAATTGTTCTAAATACTCTCAAATCAAACAAAAAATGCAAGTACCTTTTCAAATAAGTAAATAATGAAAGCAACCACAAAAGAAGCTAAATTGCATTTTTTTTTAAATAAGTAAATTTTCTACAAAATAGTTTATAACATTTGATTTTTTTTTCAAATGTATTTGTTTTGAATACTTTCAAAAAAAAATGCAAGTACCTTTTCAAATACATCAATCGATAAGGTAAATATAGTATTTGTAATATACAAGTCATTTGGAACTTATTATTATTTTTTAAAAGACAACACACAATATGAAATTCAATAAAGACTACACATGGTCCAAATGTATTTGTCAATTGATATAATAAAAAATAAAAGTAGATAAGTAATAACAATAGTTAACAAGTACATGTTCATTATATATATACAAATCTATCCAATATTTGGATTGGCCACAACATAAACATTTGTAATATGACAATTTATGTAACAGTAATTAATGTTTGCAATCAGGAAAAAATAAATAACAAACAATAAAAATTAATTTCATAGCTAAGGTAAACTTTAAAATCGAGAAATAATTTTTAATGCTATAAATGTTTATATATTACTCATTATGGCCGAACATGTAAATTTCCATGATGTCTTCAATGATAATGATTTCAATCAAAAAAATAACTTTTAATTCCTAAACTAATAATAATCAGAAGTAAACATCGATCTGCTAAGATGATTTAAGATGAAGCATTAGCACCCAAGTTATAAAATTCTTGGTTAATAACATAAGAGATATTGAAAATAATGAAACCTTTGGAACATATTATTCAATTTAGTTACTATTTTTTGACTCTTAAGTGTTGGTTCTTGGATTTTCACCAGGGTTATATGCTAATGTGGGGGTCCTCAGGGTTACGTGGTATCTAGAGAAACACATAGCATTTATTTTATTGACATAGTGGTTTTAAGTACAACAAGCATTTTTCATGGAGGGACATTAGAAAAATGTTGGTTAGATTTGGCCTACATAAAAAAAAATATGGATGCAATGCAATGTTTTGGAGGTTAACCATGGAGCAGGGAGTTGAGCAAAGTCCTGCATTAAATGAAGCATTTGATGATAAGGAGAAGATCAAAGTGTTTGAAAAGATTTTAAAACACTTTAACCTTGCTTAAAGTGTATTTTATTGATCTATGATGAATAGGTTTAGGGTCAGGTTCAATGGTGTTCAACTAGTTCAAGGTAATAGGTAAGTTTGCACAAGCCTCAGAGAAGTCATCAGAGCTTACAAGATCAAGTAAAAGTTCTTATGCACAAGGCTAAAAGGACCAAGCCATCTTGACCATCACACAAAAATGAACAAATTGGTCCACTTATGCATTTCATAAGTATCATCAAGATACCTCATAGACCCAAAGAATCACATGGAATTAATTCCCTTAGTGTCGAGATCATTTGGTGCAAATTTGGTACCCTCACAAGTTTTTTGCTTCTAGATATAAGCTTTCCAAGTTCATCTAAGACAGTAAGATGTTCACACAAACTTTAAAATCAGGCCATGGTAAAAAACCATTAGAGTTCAAATTTTGACGATGCATGGACGTCAATGATGATCACATAGATGTCATTAATAATTGCATGGATGTCAAAATTAATTTCAACAATTAAACCACTATAGTTTAAATTATGACGATCACATGGATGTTAATGACCATCATGTAAACATTATTGGCAGGTGTTGTACATCAAAATAAATCTCAAGTAATTAACCATTGGATTTCAAATTTGATGGTCATGTAAACATTAATGATAGTTGTGTGGATGTCAAATGACAATCATACAAACATCAAATTTGATCCTCGTAAAATACCTGTTGGCATTCAAATGGAGGCAAGATCAATAGTCAATGTCAAATCATACATCAAGATCAATGGTGCAAGAGCATGGATGAATAGTGTCAGTGGGTCCCAAATATTTGACACTGTGTTAACTCGTATTGAGAGATCTAAGGGTGCAAATTTTGGTCAAAGAGTCAACAGGTCTAAGTCGATATCAATGACCAATCAGTAAAGGCAAACCTAGGACATTTTTTATGGGAAGTCCACGAGGCAGCTTTTGACCTAAGTAAATGCAAAGGAACCAAGATCAAATATGACCCAAGTAGAGCTAATATAAATACATCAAATGCATGAGCCACCATTAAATCTCAGTCTAAGCTCCTCGTTTAGCAATCTAGAATATATAGACCTAGTTCTATGAAGTTGCAACGTCATCATTCTTTAAAGAAGATCCTCATATGTAGAGAGTCCTTGGTTTCCATGATACATAGAGGTAAAATAGGTCAATTTTAACCTAGCATAAATGAGAACAGGCTGCTAGTTATTTGACTGATATAAATGCATCCAGGGAGAGATAGTGACCATGTGAAAACCAATAAAGGAAATTGGTTTTCAATATATAGTACATCCATGTTGAGTATTTGTATTGAAGGGCATGCCAACATATAAATACAACTGCCTGTAATAGATATAGACATGGATCTATCAGGTCCACAAAAGTGAGACGGGTTTAAAGCTTTACCTATCGTTGACTCTCATTTAAAGAAAGTTCCAGTCATTTCCATGAACAAAATTTGAAGTGCTAATTTTAATTTTCAAAAGTTAAAGGTCATATTCTTATTCATCCAATATTTTAACCATGAAAAAATAATCATAAATTTGTTTGGACTTTAATCTAAAAGCATCCCATGCAGAGGGCATGAGGGAAATACCTCCTTCTGAATGACAATAGAAGCCTACAAAAATATTGTACCATTTTGAAGAGTGTAATATATATATATATATATATATATATATATATATATATATATATATATATATATATATATATATATATATATATATATATCACATGCAAAAATAGTATTTTCATGCAAATAAAGTCTTTGTAATAGTTATTAATTAAATTAATAAACTTTTCATTCCATTCTTCATATTATAATAACCAATCTTTGATAACTTTGTCAAAAAAAAGTATATACTCATAAACAGGTTGTTACTTATATGTATAAAGTCTTTTATTCTTGCAGACAACATATAATAAATAAATCAAAAACTAAAATCTATACTCATAAGGTGTTTAAAAAAACCTGTAATAGCACTATCCACTGGCAGGTTGCAACAATCACAGAACAACAATAATCCAAATGTGAAAAAATAGTGTCCATGTCAACAAGTGGTTAAAAATAGAGTCTACCTTAACTGGTCCTTGGAAAATCACACGTGGGTGTAACAAAATCTTGCAACTAGCAAACCTGGTAGAGTAACTCTCTATCACAGCCACTGCCTTTGCCCTTAATACTTTCAATGAACCATTTAAGCCTTGGAAAAATAAAAGTGGCAAGTACTACTAAGGGTCCCTTAGTCGGTACCTAGGAAGCCATACATGGATACAAGAATAACTTACAAATAGCCTAGTTGCCCTCTTCTCCCTAATCTCTACAATTAAAACATATACATTTTGAAAACTAAATCCAACATAAATCTTTTTATTGGATAGTGAACATGGAAATTAATTATTGTTTAATTTCAATGGAAAAAATCATAAATTATTGAGCGACAGTGACAAACATTATATAACTGGCAAATTTTTGGGTAGCAGTGGCCCAAGCAACACAACAGGTGATGTTACACGCAATCACTCATTCAAATTGACTACTGCATGAGCACTTTTCCTTGACTGTGCCACATAGGTTTGAGATTTTTTTATTGGTCTCTTATGGTTCAGTGTCATGTTTCTTTGTTTTCCATGCCTTCAAATGAAGCTGCAGCGATATGCTGCCAAAATGTGTTAACAAAACTAAAGTTGTATGCTGCCAAAAAAGCTTATCGAATGTGCATTTGTAGTCTATAGATTTTGAGAAAATCAAATTCATAACAAATGGACAGGATTTGGTTGAACGAAACTTATACAATCTACGCACAAGATACATGTAATGGGAAAATAATAAAATATTTCTAACATGCAAAAATATAAGCAAAATAGAAATTTGGAAAGCATAGCCTATTTTAATTTGTGGAAAAACGTATGTTGACCGAAGTCAATGCCTATGGCAAAAAGTATAGTAGTATGCCTTTACGACATGTACTAATAATTGTATTTATTTGGTCAAAAATGAAGTTTTAAAATATCGATTTTAAAGTTTTGGATGTAGGTTTTCAAATAATTATTTTTTTAATAATAGGAATGTTGAAAATCTCATCTCTCGAGTCATTTTAAATGTTAATTGAATAATTGCAATCATTTAGTCAAAAATGAAGTTTTAAATTCTTATGTAATTTGAAATATAAATTTAAAATTTTATATATAATTTTTTTTTTTAAATCATTTTTTTAATATATATTGATGAAATATATCTATATATTAATTTAACATAAATATACAAATAAATTACAAAAAAATATAGACAGTATGAGAGCATGCCACACAGTGTCTTTATAATATATTTTAAAAAATGTATATTCTTTAAATTATGGTATAATGATTAAGTGGATATATTGATATTAGAACGACTCAAATTTAAATTTTAGTAGTAATTATACGATTTAAATAGAGGTATGGTCTTGTTCAATAATTAATTAAAAAATAAAATTTAATATTTTTTAATCTATATTTTATTTGAATATAATGAAAATATGATAGCTATTACGTCTCGTTAGTGTTGTTTGTGTAGTTGGCTGGTGTTATTTTTGGTATTTGCTGGTGATTGTGTTTGGGAGATCTAGGCCATCCGTTTTGTACCTAGATTGGTTCTCACCCTAACCAAACATGTGTTTATCTTATCAAATAAAAAAATGTAAATATATTGTATATTATGTCCTAATTGCTATAACATAACATGTCATATGACGTGATAATCACTTTAATATTATAACAAAAGCTATTTTTTATTGATAATCACTTTTAACTGGAATTAAAACCGGATCTAAGACATAATAAAGATCCCAATCCCAAAAAACTATAAAACTAACAAAAATGGTCACCACTAATTAGTAAAAAATAAAAAGACAATATTAACATAAACTATAAAGAAATTGTAAAAAAAAAAAGCAAACCAAACAAGCACCATAAATAACACTCTTATTCTAAAATAACCTCAACTCCACTAAGGTATGGAATATTTCCTACAAAGAGTGAGTGCCCTCCTTTCATTGTAAGAAAGAAACACCACCATGGTCCACCGAGTGCTCTCATCAATGAAATTTTTAACTTATTGATGTAACCTTTATGCATGTGTTTTTTTTCTCTTCGAATTTTCTTTCGACAACTTCTTAACAAGGTTTTTTCAATCTCTCTTTAATCAATTCATAAACAAAGTTTAATATTTTTTCATTTATAAAAATAATATATTGTACATTAATATACTAATTATTGAGAATATAACAGATCATATTATGAATGATAATTATGATATGAAAATTAGACAATTAATACAAAGTACTATTAACAACTATTAAAAAGTACCATCCACTGCTCCCCCAAATAAATCTAAAATCTAACTCAAATCACTAGTGACAAACCCAAAAAAAATGTTGATAGAGATGCCATTGGAATATGGTAAACACGGAACGTCATAAACTTAGTTGTCATTCAATTGGTGTCTGTGTCTCCATCTCCAAGTTGTTATACATTAAATTTTCTTTTACCTTTCGTTCGGTGTGCTCACTGAATTCGCTGCCTCCAAGATGCACCAATTTAAATGGGAACAGAATCTATACTTATTTTTGGCTTCTGTATCCACAGTCAGTTATGGCTGCCTGTTGCCCATTCCATTCCTTCTGACATCCAGTGCCAACTTGGCTATTAGCTGTTTTGGAGGTTCATCATATTTGAAGAGATCCATTCAAGTTGTTTATCAAACAGAAGACTTACATTGCACTCAAGTTTAATCCATGCTAAAATAGTCATGATGTACAAATCATCAACTTTTCTGTCAGACTGGCCATGGACAAACTTGGGTAGTCTTAAGGCATGTTTTTTTGGTTCTTGCTGTAATTGTTTCTTTCATATTACAACATAAAAGTGTTTTTCATGTTACAGGATAAAATGATTCCATTCTCAGCAGCCTCAGTTGCTTTGATTGCTCTTGTTGATTAATGACTTTGTGTTAGGCATTGTTTTTTAATTGAAATTTTATTTTTAAGGACTATGATATTAAGTATTCTATTATTTTATAACATAACCTCTGTACCAAATGACATAAACAACTAAAGAAGTTATCTAACAGCCTCAAAAAATAAGTGTCCTCGACGTGATCCCCCTGGTCATATGACAACGAAAGACCTAACGTAAACATGGGTTTTCCTGTAATAATTTCTACAAATTTAATAAACTTCTTGTCCCCAGTGACAGCAAGTTTTCACGGCTATGGCAGAGCAATCACCAGAGAATTCTAGTGCTCAATCTACGTCTCTTACGTATTCTTTTTTCTCAGTGAAATTTGTAGAAATGACTACCAAAAATGGAGGCCAAAGGGAAATATAAAGGGGATTTAATTAAGTCCATTGCGGTCTTTAATATATAATATATATTATTAAATATATCTAATATAAATATAATATATATTTACTATTAATTAAATATATTAAATTTAGTAATATTATATATTATTAATAATATATATTATATATTAATAAATAAATTAAAGGTCATGATCTAGTGTTGTCTGTAAACTTTGTTAAGGCATAGAAATCTAGAACGGCTTTTTATGAGCGGTGTGTCTCTGCTAGTAAATAAAGACAACATGGTTAGAGTCGTAGGGATGTGTATAGAAGGCATGAAGATCAAGTGTATGATGCACTTAAATATAAGATTGAACATGATAAGTTTTATAGAGATGTGAAGATTGATGAAACAACATTAAAAGATCTCCTGTCTAATAAGTTTACAAATGTCTTCGAAAAACTGAATTTTGTTCACATGCAATTTAATACAGAATTCAATGAATATGTTTTTCCATATCTAGTACTTGAGACAAACGAAGGAAATATTAAATATTGTGCATGTCATTGATGGCCACCAAACCACCTAATGCTCCAAGAGAGATGGAAGTGATTCGAGTTTGGATAAACAATCTGAACACAAATCCTAGTGAACTAATAGCTTGGCCATGAATTGGTACATCTCCATTGAATGAAAATGTGAAAGAAGGTTTATTAGACATATCTTTCCCAACTCTATTTCGTGATGGAAGGTGTGATTGGTTAGAACCACGACTAGAACATGTACATCTGCATGAATATGTGAAACCTCTGATTTGATATTGAAATAATCATTTTGGGACACACCCACAGTTTAGGTACCTTGTCATGATCAAGATAATACTGAATCAAGCACAAAATTCATCAACAATATTTTTAAATAAAAGCCTTCAAAAATTATCCATTATAATTGATGAATTACGTGAACACATGGATAATATGCCAGAATCTCATCTTATCAATTGTTTGATGTAACATGAAACTACATTAAGAGGCACATGTTCTTATTGGACAAAGTGTAATGTAGAGTTAATCGACCTATTGCATCAAATTCAAACACCAACTATCTTCTTTACTTTAAGTGTAACATGCATGTATTGCCCTGACCTTCATGCATTGATGTTAGGAACTCCACCTACCAATCCATGTGAAGCACAAAGATGGTGACAATAAAACATGATTGACCATCCACATATAATTGCTTATTATATACACATTTGAAATGTACTATTTCGAAAAGAGATACAATAAAATTTTATGAAGGTAAAAGAAATTTGGTGTAGATATGAATGGAAACATTATGTTTGGATGGAGTGCCAAATATGGACACCTTAGACTAAAAATATAAAGATAGAGTCAAATTTGCAGAAAATATTTTGATGGAATTATACATGCCTAGAATCCTCATGGAGATGCACATCAAAGAAACATACATGTAAGAAATTATTAACAATTTACTTATCTTATATAAAAAGTAACTACTATAAAACTATAAATTAATTTAACTTCGTGTCTAATACATGGAGTACACAATTTGAGCTCGCATTTATGTTTGAGGAACACATTAAATATTAATCCAATAGATCCAGAACAAGACTATGAATAATTGGTTAATTGTGTGGAGCATCATACCATGTGTAAATATGGGGCTTGCCTATGGAAAAAAAAGAGGAAGGAAAGTTTGCAAGTCATAAGCATTATTGTAAAAATATTAATTAAGTGTTTTTATATGCATGAATAATAACATGAATTTGTCTTTGATGTAGATAGAATGTCCCTTGGCCTTTGAATCTCAATGGATCAAAACTTTATGTAGACGTAGAATAAAGAGATAAACAATATGATCTAAAAATAAATGATGACCATGCAGTGAATACTCATGATCATTGTGTGTTGTAATTATGGCATGAAAACGTAGATTGACAACTGATACTCTCAAAACATGTTGTTGTAAACTACATTGCAAAGTATGTTGTAAATTCAGATAAAAGTTCAAAAACATATCAACAAATGTTAATGTGACTTGTAAATGTTGAAGACCCAGAAGAACCTGCTACACGAGTGTATAGATGCATGTTAACTAAAAAAATTATTGAAAGAGATATAGGTGCAATGGAAACATGACACTCGTATTGTTATAACTTCATTTGATGGAGTGTATTAGAATATTTGTATCGTTTAATGTTGCATGTAAAGTTTATAAACTAGGATTAAAAGAGGACGATGGAAATGAAAAAATATATAAAATCAATAATTGATGGGTACATTAATAGACCCCACTCAATGGAACATGTGCCACTCATTAAGGAAGCAAGATCTTAGATATATAATCCAAAAATTAGTAGAGGATAAAAGTAGAAACCAAGAAAGATTTGTGCTATTGTGAGGGTATGACCAAGATTTTATAGCATTCCAAAACAAGATAGTCAAAAATTTATGGATTTTTGTTAGTTAGAGTTATTATTGTACAAACCATTTCATGATATTGAGATAGACATTGGCCTTTATGAGGATACAATTAAATATAATTGGGGTCAATTTCAATATAATATTTTTCATATAAATCAAATTATTGAAATAAATAATGACATTTAACAAGAAATGGACGATGAAAATGATGACATTATCCAATAAAATACAACTAAACATGAGCGGGAGATTATATTAGGCCTACACCGAAAATAGTTTATGGATGTTTCTAAGATTGATATGTTGGGTCGAAGAGATATTGATAGACAAACAATTCAGGATGAAAATAACCTGATGAAGAATAAATGAAGAGAGTTCTTAAATTTATAAGCATGGAAAAATAAAATGACTTATTTGTTATGGAAGAATGGAGTCTAATTTTTGTTATGAAAGCTTAAGTGAGAAATATATAATAATATTTGATATAATTATAAGACATTATAATCAAGGACAAACTAGATCTCCATTACATCTAATAATTAAGGGAACGATAAAAATGATGAAATCTTATCTTATTAGAGGGATTAAACTAGCACTTCTAGAATTATCACAAGCGTGGGTGTATAGAGTTAGGGGATTATTCCATGGACATCCACCCAAATATTTAATAATGTGTACACATTATCTAAATAACACATACATGTTATTATATAATGCGTATATGTATAATAATGCATACACATTATTGATTGTGTTTTTTTGTGTTAAAAAGGTCCCACGACCCCCCATTTTGCAATTTCTTTCTTGCCTCTCACAACACTCATTCCACGTTTGTGCTTCTACCTATCAAGGGCAAATTACTTTCTAAAAGTTTGTTGGAAAGCTCAGTGCATCCCGAACTTCATGATGTCACCACGTAAACGAGGTAAGTCATCAAAAATTACACTTATTAACCTTGTATTTTACCAATTTTTTGTCTTTTACATTGTTTAATTTGTAAATTATTTGTTTTAAACAATCTAATCCACTGTAGGAGACCATGACCATCCTCTTAACCCTCTATTTGACCCTGTTATTCCTATGGTTGACCCTCCAGCTAGCCCTCCACCTATTCCTCCACCTAACCCTCTAGTTGACCTTGTTATTCCTCTAGCTAACCCTCCACCTAACCCTCTTAATCCTCCAGGTAACCCTTCACCTAACCCTTCTACAATTCCACAAGATCCCCTAGGAAACTAGGAGTATCTAGTTGCACATATTATGGAGAATAAAATTGAAATTGAGCAAATAATCAAGAGAATGAGGGATCTCACATCCACCAACAACCACCGCACTTATCTAGCCAATAATCTGAGTCATTATTGGGTCAAATTGACTCAATAATGAGTCAAATTGATAGATGGTCATCTTATCAGGATAGTTATAGGGATTATTATGCTGACAAATTGTCAGCACATGAGGTCAAAAAAACAAATATCAAAAGCTGACATTTATACATTATTCATTGACCCAACCATCAATGCACCATTTTCAGTAAATGTTAAATGTTTTCCAATCTATAGGTGCCAACATAATTTGATCAAAGCTAATTTCTAAGACCGATGGTGGATGGTGTATGATTTATCCATCATGTAACAACCATGAGGTCCCATTGTATTTTTTGAGGAAACTCTACTGTGAGTTTATCGTCAATGAGATTCCAAATTATTTTGATTATAGTGAGTTTCAGGGCCGATTTAAAGACTCTTCATAGGATTGATCAGGGGCATATCGTGCACCAAATTGACCTGCAAGGATCCCTACCCAAAAGCCACTTCATCTTGAGATCCCCTCTGCGGTGAAGGAAGTCATGGAGATCGACACACTACATGCACTTAGTCATTATCAAGGCTTAGTTTCAAAATAAAAAGTTGAGGGATGTTCATATAGAGTTGTAGAAGTCAATTTTAAGTCTTAAAATGCAAATTTGTTCAAGTTACAAAATTATTTGTAAATAGCCTGCTTACTATTCTGAGCAATTAAGAGAACCAATTTTGAGCATATCTTGTAATATGAGCAAATCCATACATGATCAACCTTAGGTGTCTGAAAAGAAAAGTTGGAGAATCTAAAAACAAAGCTTTTGGCATTGGAATGAGGTTTTTAAACACTATTTTGCTTAAGATATCTAAAATTCTCTTTCTAGGTCTGTCATACATTCTTGATTGTCCTTTGATCAGAGTAGATTTGAGTAATAATGAGTGCCTCCATTCTTGATATCCTTCAATTTTACAATTGAGTGATTTTGTTATAGAAGAAAGCCAAGTTGCTGACATTTGAACAAGAACTATGTGATAAAAAAAAATAGTATTCCTATCCACCTCCTTGATCCGATTTTCTCTTGACTCTTTCTTACGATAGACCTCTTCTTTTAGCCTAAGACTTACCAATTCATTTTTTGATATTTTAATTCTTTTCAAAAAGAAAACTATAATTCTTAGATTGTAATAGAGGTCATAAACTTCTATTACATAGTTTTCAATTCTTATTTTGGTTTAAATATGCTACCAAAGGATTCCTTATTCCATTCCCTCACTTTTCCTTTTAGATATGAAATATCCAAAAGACTAGATTCAAGACCCTTGAATGGGTTTCCTTCATTCCACTAAATTTATATCAGGACACATAGTGGATGATCATTAAGACACATATGGTGAAATCGAAAAGGCTTCCTTCCATTGAATTGAGGGTGATTGAAATGAAGAAGTATTGGAAAATGACACAAGAGTGATCAAAATGATATTATTGTCCATCAAATATCCTTGATACATTAACCTAAAAGTATTTTTTCTTTAAATTAATCTAAATAACAATAATTTTAAAGAGATATATTATCAACTTAATTCATAAATAAATTTATTGAGTAAAAAAATTATTTTATAAAATTATTATTTGTACATATAAATATTTATGATCTTGTAAATATGAAAAACAATTGATATTAATCATCCCAACCTCATTACTAGCTTTGAAACAAATCAGTTAAAACACCTACAACTCAATTTAAATTTTATGTTAATGTTTTTGGGATTCTATAAGATAGCAATCCTCCATATTAACCATGAACACCAATACTAACTTTCCTTGAGACTTTTTAAGATGTCATTAGTAGTTTGATCCGTAGTTTTATATGCAAGTTTAGTTTTTTAAAGAAATATAATATCATAATAATGTAGAAGTCCTCAATAAAAATAAAATGTCACCTTATATTGTAATTTAGTAATTGCATTTATTTGGTCAAAATTGAAGTTTTAAAATATCAATTTTAAAGTTTTACATGTACGTTTTTTATTTCTTTTTTTAAATATATAAATGTTGAAAATCTTGTCGCTTCAGTGATAATAAATTTTAATTGAATAATTGCATCGTTTGATAAAAAATGAAGTTTTAAATTATTGTGTAATTTGAAATATATATTTAAAAATTTACATATAAATATTTGAAATATAGATTTAAAGTTTTATATATAAATATTTAAAATTTTCATTCTTATATAATATATTTTGAAAAAATATTTTAAATTATAATATAATGATTAAGTGGACATATTGATATTAGAACAATTCAAATTTAAATTCTACTAACAATCATATAACTTTGTTCAATCCTTCATTAATCAATTAAAAAAAGTTTAATATATTTTTTAATTTATATTTTATTTAAGCATAATATAAATATGTTATATATTAATATACTAATTGTTGATATCATGACATGTCATATAATGTAATTGATTATTTATACAACTAATACATAATGCTGTGATAAAATCTATTTTCTTTTTATTGATAATTGTTTTTTATTCGAATTAAAATTGAACCCTAGACACAATAAAGAACTCAATCCCTAAAATCATAAAACCAACCCAAAAAAAGGGCCACTGACCACACAAAAACTACAAAAAAATATTATCAAAAAAATTAACAAAACACCATAAACTTAATTAATTAATACTATATTTCTAATATAACCTCAACTCCATCAAGATATAGAATATCACTTGCAAAGGGCTAGTGCCCTCCTTCCATTGTAAAAAAAGCACCTTCATAGTCCACTTTGTACCCTCATCAATGAAGTTCATAACTTCGTGACGTAACCTTTATATATCATTATTTTCTTTCTATTCGAATTAACGTCGTAAACTTAATTGTCATTCAATTGGTGTCTCCCTCCAAGTTCTACATTATTTTTCTTTCACCTTCCGTTCGGTGTGCTCATGAATTCGCCGCCTTCAAGATGCCCCAACTTAAATGGGAACATAATACATACTTATCCTTGGCTTCTGTATCCACAGTCAGTTATGGCTGCCTGTTGCCCATGCCATTCTTTCTGACATACAGTGCCAACTTGGCTATCAGCTGTTTTAGAGGTTCATCATATTTGAAGAGATCCATTCAAGTTGTTTATCAAATAGAAGGCTTACATTTCCCTTACTCATATTTGAAGAGATCCATGCTAAAATACTCCTCATGTACATATCATCAGCTTTTCTTTCAGACTGGCCATGGACAAACTTGGGCAGTCTTAAGGCATGCTTTTTTCATTCTTGTTGTAATTGTTTCTTTCTTATTGTGACTTAGTAGTGTTTTTCAGTGTTACAGGGACAAAATGATTCCATTCTCAGCAGCTTCAGTTGCTTGTATTTCTTTTTTTGTTTAATGACTTTGTGTTAGGCATTGTATTATGGTGTTTCTTAAAACTCTGCCATTTTCTTGATTCAAAATTTATTTTTAAGGAGTATTATATTAAGTAATTTTAATTCTCAATTCTCTGCATGGATGTGGAGTCTATCTTCTAGATATTACTCTATATCACTCATTTTTTTATAAGATTAGTCTAATATTTTATGTATGATAAATAGAAGAAGTTTATCATTTTAAAAAATGATCCCTTTTCTCTGTGTTTTTATTGTAATATGATTTGTATGGGCCCTTGATAGCCAAGGCAATCCACCACAACTTAAGGGATATTCTCTTGGGAAATAGAAACCCTAATCTTTAACATGTTAGAAACTGGAGATAATTTCTCCATCACTTGTTCCGCCTCCCTCATGCAAACTATTATGCTTCCCTCATGCATGCACAACAGTTTTAGATTAGTTAGAGAATTTGTTTTAGTTTCAGTTTGCATGCAAAGACTAAAATTAGTCTTCAGTTTGCTTTTTTAATTATTGTTTGTTTTCAAATCTATTTAAGAGACCCATGGGCACAGCTTTGTAAGCAAGATCAAGAAGATCTGCAAGATTCAAGAAGATTAATAAAATCTTGTTTTTTTTCCATGATTGCTATAGCAATCTGAGTTTGTTTTTATTTTGTTATGCTCAATTTTATCTTCAAACTGGTATCAAAGCCAGACAAGGAAAAGCACAACAGTCAAGTGTAATAGGTGACGCATAGTAGCAAGGAGTCTACAGAGAAAGCCGTTGAGGGACGTGGAGAGCCAGCAAAGCGGAAGGTGAGAAGCACGCAGTCAATTTGGAAAGAAGTCGTGAAGGGAGAGCGCATGCAGTCAACCCAGGTATATTGTAGCAGTCAATGCGCAGTAGAAGCATGAAGGAAGAGCGCAGCCAGTTGGAAATAAAGCACAGTAAAGGAGAAGTTTGAGTCCCCTATGTGGTCGGTGCAGTAGTCAACAAAATTGGTAGTAGAGCCATTTGAAAATGCAGTAGAGGATAGCCAATTTCAAATGCAATAGATATATTTAAAAAGAGCCATTTGAAACAACTTGCATAAGAAACGGGGATGCTGTAGGCAGGGATTTTGGATCCTGATGTTGCCATAGCCATCACGCAAGATTTTTTTTAGAGCCATCACAATTCGCAAAGTGGGCAAATAAATTATTAAAAAAACACAAAAGCTTTTTGATCACTCAAGCAGATATTTCTACAGGGCTCCTTCATAGAGAAGTTATAGCCGTTTACAGCTAAGAAGAAGCACAGCAAAGAGGTGCACTTCAACCCTCCTTGCAACCGTTGTTCATTGTCATCTTTCAGCGTGAGACATGGCAACAAATAATAGTATTTTTCAGCCTCAAATTCCCATTTTCAATGGTAAGAATTACGATTTTTGGGCAATTAAAATGAGAACATTGTTTTGCTCACAAGACGTTTGGGATTTGGTAGAGAATGGTTTTGTAGAACCACAGGATGAGGCTGCCCATCAGGAATTAACTCGAGCACAAAAGGAAGAGCTTAAAGAGAATTAAAAAAAAGATGCAAAAGCTTTATTTCTAATCCAACAGGCATTAGATGAATCTATATTTTCCAGAGTTACAGCAGCAACGAGATCTAGTTCAACATGGAAAATCTTGGAGACTACCTATAAAGATGATACAAAGGTAAAAATTGCTAAATTGCAATCTCTTAGGTGAAGTTTTGAAAATTTGCAAATGAATGATTCAGATTCAATAGACCAGTTTATGGGTCAAGTATTGAATATTGTGAATCAAATTAGATCTAATGGAGAAACTATAACGGATCAGAAGATCATAGAAAAAATACTCAGGAGTTTACCCAGCAAATTTGATGCAATAGTTGTAGCTATTGAGGAAACTAAGGATTTGGAACAGTTATCAGTAGATGAATTAATGGATTCTTTGTTAACACATGAATCAAGAATGAATATAATAACAATACTTCTCTTGAGAATGCTTTCAAGTCACAGGTATCATTTGGCAGAGGAAGAGGAAGAGGAAGGTCAAACTTCAGAGGAAGAGGCAGAGGAAAAAATGGAAGGAACAATCCAGATCAAGGTGAAAATAGCAATCAAAACTACAACAATAGAGGACATGGCAATAATCACTACCAACAAAGTTCACAGAGGTTTGATAAATCTAACATTCAATGTTATTACTGCAAAAAATATGGACATTATGCAAGTGAATGTAGGAAGAAACAAGGAAATGTGGACAAGCAGAATGCTAATTATACAAATGAATCTAGTTCTAATCTTGGAAGCTTATTTCTCACTTGTCATGTTACTCAAGAAAATGCTAGAGATATTTGGTTCTTAGATAGTGGATGCAGTAATCATATGACAGGGAATAAAGAATTCTTTGCTAGTCTTGATGGTTCCATAAAATCTGAAGTGAAATTAGGAAATGATAACAAAGCGGATGTACTGGGTAAAGGTGTAATAAATGTTTTAGCAAAAAATGGTGAAAGAAGGTTTATTCTTGATGTTTATTTTGTACCTGGACTAAAGCATAATCTTATGAGTGTTGGACAGTTAGTACAGAAATGTTACAGAGTATCCTTTATGGATAATGTTTGCACAATACTAAACAAGTTTCCAAGTGACAGGTTGATAGGAAAAGTGGAGATGACCAAGAATTGGATGTTCCCTCTTTGAATTCAGTGCATCCAAGGAGAAGAGGAAGCCCACTTCAAAACCATGAATCTAGACCAATCATGGCTATGGCACTTAAGGTATGGACATTTACATTTTGGAGGTTTGAATTTGTTACAGAAAAAAATATGGTGAAGGGATTACCACCAATAGAATAGCCAGGAAGTTCATGTGACAGTTGCATTCTGGCAAAACAGCATAGAGAGAGCTTTCCAATAGGAGCCTCATATAGAGCAAAGGTAATATTGGAGCTAGTCCATAGTGATTTATGTGGACCAATGCAAATTCCATCATTTGGAGGTAGTTCTTATTTTCTAACTTTCATTGATGACTTTAGCAGAAAGACGTGGATATATTTTCTCAAAAATAAGTCTGAAGCCTTTGGAAAGTTTAAAGAATTCAAGGCTATGGTTGAAAAATAAAGTGGCCTTTACATCAAGGTACTTAGATCAGATAGAGGAGGTGAATATATGTCTAATGAATTTCAAGATTTTTGCAGATATCATGGCATTAAAAGGCAACTGACTACAAGGTACACACCACAATAGAATGGTGTAGCAGAAAGAAAAAAGAGAACAATCATGGAGATGGCTAGAAGCATGTTGAAGGCCCAACATTTGTCAAATGAATATTGGGCAGAAGCAGTAGCATGTGCAGTATATATTCTGAATAGAAACCCAACAAAGAGTGTTAGAGATCGAATTCCACACGAAGCGTGGAGTGGTAAGAATCATAGTGTACATCATTTCAAAATTTTTGGTTGTATGGTATATTCTCTTATACCATCTAAATTGAGAATAAAACTTGATGATAGAGGTGAAAAATGCATTTTTATTGGCTATAGTGAAGAATCGAAGGCTTATAAGTTGTATAACCCCATTTCAAAGAAAGTGATTATTAGCAAAGATGTTGAATTTAAGGAAGAAGAAGCATGGGATGGTAGCACCATCACAATTGGAGCACCAATTCCACAAAATGAAGAAGAATCTGAAGAACAAAATTTTCAAGATGATCAATCCTCTCCACAAGCAAGAACAAGCACTCCAATGAGAACACCTAGGAGCTTAGCACAAGGTGAATCATTTGGTCATGCATGTCATCCTACTCCAAATTCACAAGTAAATGATGAATCAGATCCAACTCTTACTACTTTAAGATCAAGATTTAAAGGTAAGAAAATGAGAAACTTGAATGAGATTTATAATCAAGAAGAAGAAAAGTTAGATTTGTGTTCAAATTTTGCTCTTTTCACTCATGATCTTATGTATTATGAAGAAGCAGTTAATGAGGAACATTGGATAAAAGAAATGGATGAAGAGATGAATGCCATTGAAAGAAATCAAACATGGGATCTAACTAATCTACCTGAAGGTAAGGATTGTATAGGTGTCAAATGGGTTTATAAGATCAAATTTGATGCAGATGGAAATGTTGAAAAGCACAAGGCAAGGTTAGTAGCAAAAGGTTTTGCACAAGAACATGGAATTGATTATAATGAAACATTTGCTCCAGTTGCTAGACTTGATACTATTACTAGAATCTTGTTTTTGTTTTTTAAGTATCCTTCGATCAAAGGAAATTTGAGTAAAATGAGTGGCTCCGTTCTTGATATCCTTCAATTTGGTAATTGAATAATTTTGTTATAGAGGAAAGCCAAATAGGTAACATTTAAGCAAGAACTATGATGAAAAAATGTGTTATTCTTGTCCACCTCCTTGATTTAATGTTCTTTTGACTCTTTATTACAATAAACCTCTTTTTAGGTTGAGACTTACGAATTCCTTTTTCGATATGTTAATTCTCCCACCCGCTCCCCCATCCCCCAAAAAAATTGAATGTTAAATTGTAATAGAGATCATAAACTTCTAGTACGTAATTTCCAATTCTTATTTTGATTGAAATATATTACCAAAAAATTATTTATTCCATTTCCTTACTCTTCCTTATTTATCCAAAAAGAATAGATTCAATCCAAGATAATAGATTCTAAGAATATCAAATGAGTTTCCTTCATTCCACTAAATTTGTATCAGGTCACATAGTTGATGATCATTGAGACACATGTTAAAATCGAAAAGGCTTCTTTCCATTGAATTGAAGGTGATTGAAATGAAGAAGTATTTGGAAATGATCACGAGAGTAATCAAAATGATATTATCGTCCACCAAATATCATTGTTGCATTAACTTAGACAAAATTTAATTTCGTCACGAAGTTTGGTAATAAATTTGTGTCCTTAAATTAATTCAAATGACACGACAATTGTTTTAAGAGGTATACCAATGACTTAATTCATAAATAAATTCATTGAGTTAAAATCTGTATTTTATAGTAGAGTTGTTATCTGTACATATAAATATTTATACTTTTGTAAATATGGAAGACGATTGATATTAATCATCCCAACTTCATTACTAGCTTAAAAAAAATCAATTAAAATAGCTAAAAAGTAATTTAAATTTTGTGTTAATGGAATAAAGTTAATGCGGTTGGGATTTTATATGATAACAATCCTTCCGTATAAACCATGAACATCAATATTTGGAATGGAGTGGAGTGGAAGGTACAAAGGATGTTTTTGAATTTAGGAGGAAGGCAGGCTTTTACAAGGGGATCTATGCGTGAGGGTGAGGACAACGAGGAGGATTTGGATGAGGAGGATGAGGATGAGGTTCTATTGGATTCGGTTTGGATTGGGGACCTCTTTATAATCAATTGTTCAGAAGTTTATTGGTTGCCGATTCATGGAAAACTTTGTAGGGGTTTCAGGACTTCTAGCTTTGTTTGTTGGTTACTCGTCTGGCTCTAAGAGACGCAGAGGAAAGTTGCTTGCATGCGGTCATCCCTAAGTGGTGAGTAGTTCGTTCTCATAACTGCATTATTTTTGGGGGACATTTTGTCACCGAAGAAGGGGCATTCGAGGTTGCTTGGCTGGAGGAGGGATGTGGTCAAATGAATAAAGACTACTCTTAATCTAATGAAGGGTTTCCCTTTGGCTCACAACATGGTCCTAACCCCTTACTTTAGGGGAGGGTCGACAATTTGTTGGTCGTGGCTCCAGCTTGTTGATCTAGTTCAGTGGTTTTTTATGCGATGACCCTGATTTGTGATGGATCTTTTGTTTGTTATTGTTTGTATTTGTGGGTTTATGGTGGTTTGTGGTTGTTTGTTTTTGTTGTTTGGTGATGTGTGTGGTCTTGGTGGTGTTTGATGGTTTGAGCAGTTGTAATGGCTATTGTGTCTCATCGGTATTGTTGGTGTTGTTTGTAAGGTTAGTTGTGGCCATTGGTGATGGTTTTTTTTCTATTTGATGGGAAATATGGGCCTCTTAATTTGTACCCTAGACTGGTTCATAGCTCCAGTCAAAAGTGATCTAATTCATAGATCTAGTCGCTGTAAAAGCATTACCCGGTTCATAGCTCCAGGGTCTATAAAAGCATTTACCCATAATCAAATAAAAAACATTCCTTGACACTTTTTCAGATGTTATTAGTATTTTTATATGTAAGTATAGTTTTTTAAAGAAAAATAATATCATAACAAGGGCCACATAGTGGCTAGTCCCTATCTTTATAGTGAATAGTATGTTGTGTTTGATCTTTGTTTCATTGAAATCAAAGTGTTAGCATGAGATAGGTTAAACCAAAAAAAATTAACAATAATTGTTACGAAATATGGAAGGCACTTTCATTTGTTGACAAATATATAACAATATAAAAATAAAGCAATAGTAGCATAGCACATATATAGGAGAAATAAATGTGAAGTAAATAAATTTGGAGTAAGATATATAAGTAAAAATTATCCATAAAGCAAAGTGTATTGGAATCTAGGTCCAATTTATGCAAGACATTGACTTTTGTATATAAATTATCAACAAAAGAAAAACATGGTATGAGTCTAAGATGTGAGTCCTTGAGTAGTTATATATATATATATATATATATATATATATATATATATATATATATATATATATATATATAACTAAACACAATTGATAAATCAAAATGTATTTAAGTTCGGACCAAATTTACAAAAGTCATTTGCATTTGTATATACATTGGTAATATAATAAAACATATTATAAGCCTAAGATGATAGGCATCCATAAGCAATACTAGTAGTTCTTGTCATTTTTAGTCATAATCCACAAAAGGGCACCATCATGCCAACATCTAGTTACAAAATTAACCATCTAATCATCATCTGATGGTCTAAAATGCAAGAAATATTAGTTGCACAATCAAGATCTATATGCCTCCATGATTTCTGCGTAGAATTAAACCATGCATTTAATATAGTCTCCCAAAAAAATAGATTATATTTTACAGCTAAAAAAGACAAATGCGGCCATACAACCACCAAATTTAATCCATGTAAGCAATAGTTCAAAGTCCATAGTATATTTGCATGGGAGGAGCTCTTTCTTAAGATTTCATTTTCATGGTTATATAAGTTTTTAATGAAATACACTAAATGTGAAAGCAACATGGGGACACATTACATGGGTCGTGTTTGACAAGAGCAACGAAAAGCATAATATTATCATTGAATGCTAAACATCAATGATTCAAGCCCATATGTGCCCAGGATGCTACTACATGGCAATATTCGAGGTACTCGAGTGCTTAAAGGTATCAGCATGGTCGAGTCTCTTCTAGCCCATCGAGTGCTTGGGATGTTGCCACATGATAGTATCTCAGGCATTCAAGGCTGTTGGTACAACAAAGTCCTCTCTGACCCCCAAGTGTATGCAATGCTACTACATGGCATCATCTCAAGCACTCAGGGGTCTCGACACAACCAAGTCCCTTTGAGCACCCGAGTGAATGTAATGCTCCCACATGGTAGCATCCCAAGCACTTAGGGGTCTTGGCATAGATGAGTCCCCTTCAAGCCCTCAAGTGATCATGATGTTGCCATGTGACAACATCATGAGCACTCAAGGGTCTATGTAAATTCAAGTCTATTTCAGGCCCATGAGTGCCCATGATACTCCCACATGGTAGCATCTTGAGCACTTAGGGGTCTCAACATAGCTGAGTCCTATATGGGCCTGATTTTTTGTAATGCTACCATGTGGCAGCATTTTAGACACTCTGGGGTCTTAATATAGACGAGTATCCTCTTAGCCCCAAAGTGCCTATGATGTTACCACATGGTAGTATATTGGACACTCAGGGGTCTCGACACAGTTGAGTCCTTTCTAGGCCCCCTAGTGCTCGTAATGTTTACACCTGGTAGCATCTCAAGCACTCAAGGGTATCGGACAAAGGGATGATGTTGTAAAATGTTTTATAGTATACCTTTGTAGCCCAAGATCATGCTAGTGCCACGATCTTGAGGACTCAATGGCTCCTAAGCATGATCGACAGGATCCTTTATATTTACTTTAGATTGTGCCACGTGGCATAATCTTGGGAATAAGAGCCTATAATGTGAACTGTTACACAACACAATTATGAGCCTTTATAACGCACTATGTTTCAAGATTAAAAGATTTTTTTATGCTTGATAGGCTTTGAGTCATTGGGATGTCATGAGGTGGTGACATCTTGGTGCCTCAAAATATATGATGATGTACTCTTTTTTACAAGAATTGAATGGCCCTTGAGCATCAAGATGCCCCCACGTGATGACATCTTGGGTATCTAGGCTTCGTGAGACTTAGAGAATCTTTGTTAGTGTGGTGGCACATTCAAGGGTTTTGAGCCCTGAGATTGTGCCACATGACATGATCTCAGGGGCTCAAAGCACGAAAGTTGAACTGTGCCATAATATAGATGTTAGCCTCCATAGCTAAGTGATTGTGCCATGTGGCAAGATCACAAAACTCACAACCCTTGTTAGATGAGTAGATTAGAAATACAATCAAAGGTTTTAAGCCTATTGATCATGCCACATGGCATAATCTCGATAAGTTGGAGCCCAAAAGTTGAATTACTGTCCATAATAACTATGAACCTCCATAGCCCTAAGATCATGCCACGTGGTGGCATCACGAGACTCTAGGGCCTCGCTAGACTCTAATATTTTTGTTATTTCTCTGAGGGGTTGGGATCTCACCACATGGCAACATCTCACATAGATTTTTTGTCAAGATTTGAATAGTCGAGATGTCCCCACATGGTGACATCCTGAGGCCTTAGAATAAATCCATTTTTAACTATGCACAGAATACCGACTGGTTGAGATGTCACCACATGGCATCATCTTATGCACATATTCTGTCACATGGTAGGATATCAAGTCTTTGTACCTCGAAACACCCAAGTTCTTGATCACCTCTAAAATGTCCATGTGTTATCATCAAAGCCAACCATGTGGCATAATCTAGTCAAACCATAGCTCGTCGAGCAAGGAACACAATTCAAAAATTATAAGTCCTCCAGATGAGTGAGAATAGTCCATGAATATTTGAGATTTATATCTAGAAAGAGAAATAAATATCTAATAGTAATGATTAATTAAATGGCATCAAGGCTTATGTAGAGATTACAATTTCTTAAAAGTTATGCCTTCAGTTTTACAAGATTTTTCTCATATTTATGTACACAGGGGAATAATCGTAGATATTGACTATCATTTAAAAATAATGATAAATTAAAGTATGTGTAGGAAATAGTGGTCTAAATATGCACATTTTTACATATAAAATATTTACTAGCCACTACTCACTCAATTTTTGTTTTGTACACTTGCACCCCCTTGTACAAAAGTAGTATTTGATATAAAGGTTTCACTGGATATTTTATGGGCTATCAATCTTAATAATTGCTTATTATGTCAGCGAATGTATATTCCTAAATAAGACCCACATGAATATTCTAAAATTCATATGCTAAACTTTAGGCAAAACTTTGTTATTTGTAACATAATATTATTTCAAGATTTCTAATTCGCTAAATAAAAAGTTGGTAATTGAAAAGTGACTCCTATAGTTCTCTACCTTGGTAGGGACTAATAATGTAGAAGCATATTGATCCATCCAGATAAGAGCCTTCAATAAAAATAAAATGTCACTTTAAATTGTAATTTAATAATTTCATTCATTTGGTCAAAAATGAAGTTTTGATATATCGATTTTAAAGTTATATATATAGGTTTTTTAATACTTTATTTTTTTATAATATACATGTTGAAAATCTCACCCCTTGAGTCATTTTAAATTTTAATTGAATAATTGGAATCATTTGGTAAAAAACGATGTATCAAATTCAAATCGATTTAAAGTTTTACACATAACTATTCAATAAAAAATGTAATATGTTTTGAAAATCTCATCCTTTAAATTATGGTGTAACGATTAAATGAATACATTAATATTGGAGCAACCTAAATTTAAATCCTATTAATAATCATACAACCTAGATAGAGCTATGGCCTTGTTCAATCCTTCATTGATCAATTAAAGTATAAAGTTTAATATTTTTTCAATCTATATTTTACTTGAGCATAATGTAAATATATTGTATATTGGTATACTAATTGTGGATAACATGATATGTCATATGATGTGATTGATTATTATGGCATAAATGTTATACAATTAATATATAATACTATGATAAGGTCCATTTTTTTAATTGATAATCACTTATGACTGGAGCTAAAACCAGATCTAGAACACAATACGGAGCCAACAAAAATGACCGCCATTGACCACTAAAACTGCGAAAAAAACTAATGAACCAAACAAACACTATAAACTTAAATAACATTGTGATTCTCAAACAACCTCAATTCAACCAAGGTATGGAATATCACCTACAAAGAGCAAGCACCCTCCTTCCATTGTGGAAAAGAAATGCCTTCGTGATCCACTGAGTGCCCTAATCAATGGAGTTCATAACTTCTTGAGTAACCTTTATACATCTATGTTTTATTCCTCTTCAAATTTTCTTTCCACAACTTCTTGACAAGTTTTCTTCAATCTCTCATTAATCAATTAATAAATGAAATTTAATAATGTATAAGAACAAAGTGTAAATATTAATGTAAATAGTATACATTAATATACTAACTATTAAAAACATGACAGATTATACGTCTTGAATAATTATTATGAAAGCAAAAATTACTAACTAATATAAGGTACTATGGCGAGTATTAAAAAGTACCATCCCCTCCTGCCCAAATAAATATAAAGTGTAACTCAAACCAGTACAATTAAATACAGATACCAGTGGAATATGGTAAATAGTGTATATTTACACGTTCTTTTTAACATGGGGAACGTCATAAAGTCAATTGTCATTGAATTGGTGTCTCTATTTTCATCTCCAAGTTGTTATACATTAATTTTTCTTTTACCTTTTGTTCGTTGTGCTCATGAATTCGCTGCCTTCAAGATGCACCAACTTAAATGGGAACAGAATACATACTTATCCTTGGCTTCTGTATCCACAGTCAGTTATGGCTGCCTGTTGCCCATGCCATTCCTTCTGACATCCAGTGCCAACTTGGCTTTTAGCTATTTTGGAGGTTCATCATATTTGAAGAGATCCATTCAAGTTGTTTATCAAACAGAAGGCTTACATTGCACTCAAGTTTAATCCATGCTAAAATACTCATCATGTACAAATCGTCAGCTTTTCTATCAAACTTGGCCATGGACAAACTTGGGTAGTCTTAAATGTTTTTTTCGTTGTTGTTGTGATTGTTTCTTTCATATTACGACTTAGTAGTGTTTTTCAGTGTTACAGGGAAAAAATGATTCCATTCTCAGCAACCTCAGTCACTTTGATTGCTTTTGTTGTTTAATGACTTTGTGTTAGGCATTGTATTATGGTGTTTCCTAATACTCTACCATTTTCTTGATTGAAAAATTATTTTTAAGGAGCATGATATTAAGTAATTTTAATTCTCAATTCTCTGTATGGATGTGGAGTCTATCTTCTAGATATGATTCTATATCACCCATTTTTTTATTAGATTAGTCTAATATTTTATGTATGATTCATAGAAGTCGTTTATCAATTTAATAAATGGTCCCTTTTCTGTGTGTTTTTATTGAAGAATGGTTTGTATGGGCATTTAATAACCAAAGCAATCCTCAGCAACTTAAAGGGATTGGAAATAGAAGCCCTAATCTTTAACAATATATATTTTTTAATGATCTTGTATACCACATTATTAAGGGTAATCAATGGTTTTAATTAAAATTTGATGTGTCCTTGATTCTTGAACTGCCTCCGGAAGATTATCTTTAATAATATCCTGATATATTGGAAAATATTCAATTGAAAATACACGAGGAACAAGGGTCATGCCCTTATTCAAAAATGACTCATAGTTCCACCAATATGATTGGTTTCATGACGTGATGATTTTTTTACGAAAATGCCAATTTGGAAAGCAAGCTCAAGATTGTAACCTTAGAATCTTATTTTTGTTTTTGATTGTCCTTCGATCACAATAAATTTGAGAAAAAATGAATGGCTTCATTCTTAATATCCTTCAATTTGGCAATTGAGTGATTTTGTTAGAGGAAAGCCAAGTAGCTAACATTTGAACAAGAATTGTGTGATGAAAAACATTTGAACAAGAACTGTGTAATAAAAAAAACTGGCATTCTTGCCCACCTGCTTGATCCAGTGTTCTTTTGACTCTTTCTTGCAGGTAGACCTCTTCTTTTAGACTAAGACTTACTAATTCCTTTTTTGATATTTTAGTTCTTCCTAAAAGGAAGACTGTGATTGCTGGATTGTAATAAAGCTCATAAGTTTCTAGTACTTTTGTATTTTGGTTGAAATATGTTATCAAAGAATTCTTTATTCCATTGCATCGCTTTCCTTTTTAAATATGAAATATTCGAAAGAATAGATTCTAAGACCTTCGAATGAGTTTCCTACATTCCCCTAAATTTGTATCACGTCACATAGTTGATGATCATTGAGACAGATGGTGAAATCGAAAAGACTTCCTTCCATTATATTGAGGGTGATTGAAATGAAGAAGTATTTGGAAATGATCACAAGAATGATCAAAATGATATTATTGTCCACCAAATCTCCTTGCTGCATTACTCTCTAGACGTAATGAAAAATTCGTCATGAGGTTTTGGTAATAAATTTGTGTCCTTAAATTAATCCAACAATTTTTTAAGAAGTATGCCAACGACTTAATTCATAAATAAATTCATTGAGTAGAAAGCTTTATTGTACATATAAATATTTATGCTTTCGTAAATATGAAAGACCATTGATATTAATCATCCCAACCTCATTACTAACTTTAAAATATTCAATTAAAATACCCACAAACCAATTGAAATTTTGTGTTAATGGAGTAAAGTTAATGCGGTTGGGATTCTATAAAATATCAATCCCTCCGTATTAACCATGAACATCTATACTTGGAATGGACACTGCAGAGGACATTTTTTGAATTTAGGAGGAAGGTGGGATTCTACAGGTGGGTTTTTGGGTGAGGGCAAGGACACTGAGGAGGATTTGGATGAGGAGGATAGCGAGGAGGTTATGTTAGGTTTATTTTGGATCGGGGACCTCTTTATAATCGGTTGTTTAGAAACTTGTTGGTTGATGACTCATGGAAACTCTGTAGGGGTTTAAGGGTTCTTAACTCTGTTTGTTGGTTGCTCATCTATCTCCAGGAGAGGCATAGGAAAGTTGCTTACATGTAGTTGATCTTGGTTGGTGAGCAATTTGTTCTCATCCCTGTGTTGTTTTTAGAGGATGTTTTGTCACTGAAGAAAGGGGCTTTCAAGGCTACTTAGCTAGAGGAGGGATGTGGTCAAATGAATAAAGACTACTCTCAAGCCAATGAAGGGCTTCCCTTTGGGTTGTAACATGGTCTTAAACTCTTACTTTGGGGGAGGGTCGATGACTTGTTGGTCGTGGCTCCAGCTTGCAAATCTAGCTCAATGGTTTTCTGTTCAATGACCCTGATTTGTGATGGATTTTTTTTTTTTTCTTGTTTGTATTTGTGGGTTTGTGGTGGTTTGTAGTTTGTTTGTTTTTTTTTTTTGGTGATATTTGTGGCCCTGGTGGTGTTTGGCAGTTTGAGGGACTGTGATGGCTATTACGTCTCATCTATATTATTGGTGTTGTTTGTAAGGCTGGTTGTGGCCAGCGGTGATTTTTGTAATGTTGGTGATAGTATTTTTCTATTTGATGGGATATCTGGTCATCTTGATTTGTGCCCCAAACTTGTTCATAGATCTAGTCAAAATCGATCCGGTCCATAGCTCCAGTATCTGTAAAAGCATTACCCGATTCATAGCTCTGGCCTCTGTAAAAATGTTTACCCATAATCAAATAAAAAGCATTCCTCGATACCTTTTAAGAAGTCATTAGTAGTTTAATTTATAGTTTTATATGTAAGTATAATTTTTTAAAGAAAGATAATATTATAACAAGGGCCGCATATTGACTAGTCCCTGCTTTTATAGTGAATAATATGTTGTGTTTGATCTTTGTTTCATTGAAATCAAAGTGTTAGCATGAGATAGGTTAAAGTAATTTTTTTAACAATAACTGTCATGAAATATGAAAGGCACTTTCATTTGTTGACAAATAAAGAATAATATAAAAACAATGCAATAGTAGCATAGCATATATATAGGACAAATAAATGTGAAGTAAATAAATTCAGAGTAAGATATATAAGTAAACACTATCCATAAAGCAAAGTGTATTGGAATCTAGGTCCAATTTATATAAGTCATTGACTTTTGTATATACAGTAATCAACAAAATAAAAACACGGTATAAGTCTAAGATGCGAGTCATTGAGTAGTAGTATATATAACTAAACACAATTAATAAATAAAAATGTATTGAAGTTTGGGCCAAATTTATAAAAGTCATTTGCATTTGTATATACATTGGCATAGAAGAAAATAGCGTATAAGTTTGAGATGCGAGGCATACATAGGCAGTATTGGTAGTTCTTGTCATTGTTAGTCATAATCCTCAAAAGGGCAACCTCATGCCGACCTCTAATTAAAAAACTAACCATCTGATCATCATCTAACGGTCTAAAATGAGAGAAATATTAGCTACATGATCAAGATATATATGCCTCCATGATTTCTATCTAGAATTTAAACTTACATTTAATATAGTCTCCTAAAAAAATTGATTGTATTTTATAGCTAAAAAAGATAAATACAATGATACAACCACCAAATTTAAGCCTTGTAAGCAATAGTTCAAATTTTATAGTATATTTGCATGGGAGGGGCTCTTTCTTAAGCTTTCATTTTCATGGTTATATAATTTTTAATGAAATACACTAAATGTGAAAGAAACGTAGGGACACATTACATGGGTTGTGTTTGACAAGAGCAATGAAAAGCAATTAGATTGTCATTAAATGCTACAAGTCAATTATCCAAGCCCCCATGTGCCCAAGAAGCTACCATGTGGTAACATTTTAGGCACTCGAGCACTTAAATATATCGACATAATTGAGTCCCCTCTAGCCCATCTAGTGCTCAAGATTTTGCCACATGGCAACATCTCAGGTGGGCTCTCGGTATAACAAAGTCCTCTCTGACCCCCGAGTGCCTACAATGTTACCACATGGCAGCAACTCAACACTCAGGGGTCTCAGCACAACCAAGTCCCCTTCAGGTGCCTGAGTGACTATGATGCTACCATGTGGTAACATCTTAAGCACTTGGGGGTCTCAATATAGATGCATCCCCTCCAAACCCTTGAGTACCCATGATGTTACCATGTGGCAACATCTTGGGTAGTTTGGGTTTTCATCATAGTCGAGTCCCTTTTAGGCTCACGAGTGCCTGTGATTCTACCAAATGAAAACATCTGGAGCACTCAAGGGTCTCGGCATAGCTGAGCCCCATCTAGGCCCGAGTTCCCACAATGATACCATGTCATAGCATCTCATGTAGTCTAGGGTCTCAACATAGATGAGTATCCTCCCGACCTCCAAGTGCATGTGATGTTGCCATGTGGTAACATATCGAGAACTCGAGGGTCTCAACACATCTGAGTCCCTTCAGCCCTTGATGTCACCACATAGTAGCATCTCGGGCAATCAATGGTCTCAAGTGAAGGGATGTCATCGCTAAATGTTATATAGTAGACCTCTATAGCTTGAGATCATGCCACATGAAACGATCCCATGGACTTAATGACTCATAAGTGTGATCAACAGGCTCTTCTGTGCATACTTGGAATCATGCCATCTATCATGATCTTGGAAATAAGATCCCATAAGGTGAACTATTACACAACATAATAATGAGCCTTCTTAGTGTACAATGCTCTAAGACTAAAATATTTTTTGTTTATGCTTGACAGGCTCTGAATCATTGAGATGTCACCACATGAGACATCTCGATGCCTCAGAAGATATGCTGATGTACTCATTTTGACAAAATTTGAGTGGCCCTTGAGCATCGAGATTCCACCATGTGGAATAATCTTGAGTCTTTGGGCTTCATGAGACTTAGAGAATATTTGTTAGTGTGGTGGCACATTCAAGGGATCTGAGCCTTGAGATCATGCCACATGGTATGATCTTGAGGACTCAGAGCACAGAAGGTGAATTGTGCCATACTATAGATGTTGGCCTCCATAGCCCATTGATCGTGCCATGTGTCATGATCACAGGATGTAAAACCCTTGCTAGATGAGTAGATTGGAAATACAATCAAAGGCTCTGAGCCTAGAGATCATGCCACAAGGCATGATCTCAATAAGCTAGAGCTCGAAAGGTGATTTGCTCTACATGATATCTATGAGCCTCCATACCCCTAATATCGTGCCACATGGTGGCATCACGAGGCTCCAAGGCTTCTCCAGACTATGATATTTTTTATTATTGCTTTGAGTGGATAGGATGGCATCATATGGCAACATATCACATATTTTTTTGGTAGGCTCTGAGTGGTTAGGATGTCACCATGAGAAAATATCTTGGGGTCTCAGAAGAAACCCATATTTGATTGTGCATAAAACACTGACAAGTCAAGATGTCACCATGTGGCAGCGTCTCAGGGACATATTCTACCACATGGTAGCATATCAAGGCTCTGCAACTCGAAACACCCAAGTACTCAATCACCTCTAAAATGTTCATGTGTTATCATCAGAGCCAGCCATGTAGCATAATCTAGTCAAATTGTAGCCCATCGAATAAAGAACAAAGAATACAAGTTAAAAATTATAAGTCTTCCATATGAGTGAGAATAGTCCATGGATATTTGAGATCTATGTCTAGGAAGAGAAATAATAATCTAATAGTAATGATTAATTAAATGACATCATGACTTATGTAGAGATTACAATCACTTAAAAGCTATGCCTTCAATTTTACTAGATTATGCTCATATTTATGTACACGAGTGAATATTCGTAGATATTGATTGGCATTCAACAAACAATGATAAATTAAATTACGTGTAGCAAATAGTGGTCTAAATAGGCACGTTTGTACCTATAAAATATTTACTAGCCACTACTTATTAACTTTTTTTTAATACACTTCTACCCCCTGTACAAAAGTATTGTTTGATAGAAAGGCTTCACTTAATATTTTTATGCACTGCTAATCTTAATAATTATTAATTATGTCAGCGAAGGTATATTCCTAAATAAGACCCACATAAATATTCTAAAATTCATGTACTAAACTTTAGGTAAAACTTTGTAATGTGTAACATAATATTATTTTAAGCTCTCTAATTCGCTGAATAAAAAGTTGGCATTATTGAAAAGTGATTCATATAGTTCTTTGCCTTAGCAGAGACTAATAATGTTGAAGCATATTGATCCATCCAGATAAGAGTCTTCAATATAAATGAAACGTGGCTTTAAATCGTAATTTAATAATTGCATTCATTTGGTAAAAAATGAAGTTTTGAAATATTGATTTTAAAGTTCTGCATATAGGTTTTTGAATACTTTTTTTTTATAGTACAAATGTTGAAAATCTCGTCCCTCAAGTCATTTTAAAATTTAATTGAATAATTGTAATCAGCTGATTATAAATGAAGTTTCAAATTCAAATAGATTTAAAGTTTTACACATAACTATTCAAAAAATATATTGTTTTGTAATATATTTTGAAAATCTCATCCTTTAAATTATGCTCTAAGAATTAAGTGGATATATTAATATTGGAGCAACCCAAATTTAAATCCTACTAGCAATCATACAATTGAGATAGAGCTATGGCCTTGTTCAATCTCTCATTGATCAATTAAAAAAATAAGTTTAATATTTTTTCAATCTCTATTTTACTTAAGCATAACATAAATATATTGTATATTGGTATGCTAATTGTTGATAACATAATATGTCATATAATGTTATTGGTTATTATGGCATAATAGTTACAAAATTAATATATAGTGCTATGATATGTTCTATTTTTTAAATTGATAATTGCATGTGATTGGAGCCAAAATCAAATGTAAAACTATCGAAACCCACGAAGACACTGTCAAAAAAACTAACCAACCAAACAAGCGCCATAAACTTAAATAACATTACGATTCTCAAATAATCTCAACTCCACCGAGGTATGAAAAATCAACTATAAAAAACGAGCCCCCTCCTTCCATCGTGGGAAAGAAGCACCTCCATGCTCCACTTTGTGCCCTCATCAATGGAGTTCATAACTTTTTGATGTAACTTTTATTCATCTGTGTTTTCTTGCTCTTCGAATTTTCTTTCCACAACTTCTTGACAAGGTTTTTTCAATCTTTCATTAATCAATAAAGTTTGATATTTTATAATTTGTATTTTATAAAAACAGAGTGTAAATATATTGTACATTAATATACTACGTAACAATTAATACAAATACTGTGACAACTATTAAAAAGTACCATGTACTTCTCCCCATATAAATCGACAATCTAACTCAAACCAGTACTGACAAACCAATCAGATAGAGATACCACTAGAATATGGTAAATGGCGTATATATACACTTACTTTGTAACACGGGGAACGTCATAGACTTAACTGGCATTCAATTGGTGTCTCTGTCTCGGTCTCCAAGTTGTTATACATTAATTTTTATTTTACATTTCGTTTGGTGTGCTCACTGAATTCGCTGCCTTCAAGATGCACCTACTTAAATAGGAACAAAATACTTACGTACAATTGGGTTCATTTGTTTCCACAGACAGTTACGGCTGCCTGTTGCCCATGCCATTCCTTCTGACATCCAGTGCCAACTTGGGTATTAGCTGTTTTGGAGGTTCATCATATTTGAAGAGATCCATTCAAGTTGTTTATCAAGCAGAAGACTTGCATTGCACTCAAGTTTAATCCATGCTAAAATAGTCATGATGTACAAATCATCAGCTTTTCTATCAGAATGGCCATGGACAAACTTGGGTAGTCTTAAGGCATGTCTTTTTCGTTCTTGTTGTAATTGTTTCTTTCTAGAAGTGTTTTTCAGTGTTACAGGGAAAAATGATTCCATTCTCAGCAGCCTCAGTTGTTTTCATTGCTCTTTTTGCTTAATGGCTTTGTGTTGGGCATTGTATTATGGTGTTTCTTAATACTCTGCCATTTTGTGATTGAATTTTTATTGTTAAAGAGTATGATATTAAGTAATTTTAGTTTTCAATTCTCTATGTGGATGTGGAGTCTATCTTTTAGATATGATTCCATACCACACATCTATTTTTATAAGATTAGTTTAATATGTAATGTATGATTGATAGAAGTCTTTTTCCAATTAAAAAAATAATCCCTTTTCTCTGTGTTTTGATTGCAGTATGGTTTGTATGGGCCCTTGATAGCCAAGGCAATCCACACGAACTTCTATGGAGGGAAAGAAGCAGACAATTGGTGCTTCCACATATTATTGGTCTCTTTTCTCAGATATGTACTCTGTCAGATATGGACCACTTACAGCAACCTGTATTGTCTCTCCAACAGACACAGGATCCGCAAAGAAGACGCTGAGTTCGACCAAATGGATAGAGAATGGGACTGGTACCATTTTTTTTCTGGCTTTTGTGCTTGTATCCAGAAGTTCCAATTTGTAATCTAATATCATCCTTTATTATAATGGGTCCCTTTGTGTTACCCTAAAAGCAGATTCTAAAAATATAAAAAAGGCTTAAGAAAATCTCTATGTTTTTGCAGGGACAACTACATCATATCACAGGCCTTCATAGCCACTGCAGCCCATTACTACTTACCATTTCTCAGCAATCTGCCTGCATGGAATGCCAGGGGACTGCTCTACATGGCCATTCTGCATATGGGTCCAGCAGAAGCCTCGTACTACTGGCTGCACCGTGCATTTCACTCATACATCTTATTCAAGCGCTATCATGCTCTCCACCATGCCTCCATTACTGTACAACCGCAGACAGGTAAATCCGTAAATGTAAACCAATCTACAACTGTCACTGTTACAGTCAGTCTCTTTTTCATTTTTTCTGAATAGATATTATTATGTTAATATAATAAATATACACGGCTATTAAAAAAAAAAGGCCATACGCCACGAAGTCACCAATATAAAATGGATCTTTGATCTTAAGTATCTGGGTGTTTTTTTGTTTTTTTCCTTTCTTCTGATGGGTTTTGTTGTTGCAGCTGGGACAACCACCCTTCTGGAGCACATAGTGGTGACATTAATAATGGCAGTACCTATTGTAGGAGCAGGGCTGATGGGAGGTGCATCAATTTCTATGATTTATTTCTACTGTCTGCTCTTCGACTTGCTTAGATTTATGGGCCACTGCAATGTTGAGATGATGCCTGAATCACTTTTCCATTATGTTCCCGCGCTTAGATATCTCATCTACACTCCCTCGTAAGTTTTATTGCCTTTGCGTTATTCATTTTATAACTTAAAACTATGGTGCAGTAATGTTTAACTTTGTAGGCGTCTGCTAGGAATTGTTTTTTTCTGGTCTGAAATTTATTTTATTTTGTACAATGCACCAGGCAGAAGGTGTGATGATTTTTTCATCCTGATGAATATATATTTATTAAGGTTCCATCTGGTTGCAGTGTTACTGATTGTACTATGAAAAGCTAGAATTGTACACTTAATTGTATTAAGCGAGCATTGCAAGTTTGACTTAAGCTTGGCCTAGTAACAGGCAGTATTGACAGTCTCATTTTCCCATAGCTTCGATTCTATACACAGTAAATAGCCAAGGCAATAAATGTCGTGCGAAAATGTGCATCTTGTATCTGACCACATCTTTGATGGAACTACACATGAGATCATGATTTACAAAGATGGATCAGTAAGTGTGATTCTAAAGGTGATTAAGTTTGTTTCAATTCTGTGGAAACTAAAAATCTCTAATACGTTTAATGGAGTGGATCTGCTTAATCATACTCCACCTAATCATGGCAGCTTAGCCAAAGGAGATTCTGATTTAAGCGTACGCTTACTCACCGTGTTGTAATCTGATACTTAATGGCAGAGATTCCCATATCTATGCAACTCAGTTGTAACCAAACACAAAAGACAAATCTCTAATAACTACCCACTTGTTTAGTAGTATACTTACCCTGAGGACCTGATGGCATAGCGAACAAGTGGTGCAGATCAATTTTCTGTTAAGCCAGTGTAGTTTTATGTGGGTGATTATCGGATCAATCTGAAAATTTCACTAGATGATTAGCGTGCAGTTAGAATTTTCTAAAAACAGTGTTGCTTTCTGTAGGCCATCATTGATTAAATCTGATACAATATACATTTCCCTTTTACTAAGTTTCTTCACTAGGTATGATCATTGACTTAAATCTTATTCGGAAAAAATCCTCTTAAAAATAGATAAATTGATTCATATTTATAATTTTAGTCAAAATTATAAAATATGAAGGTTTTATTTTTCACCAGATTCCTTCTGTAGGCTTGGTCTGTTGATTCACTAAACTTGCTCTAAGCAAATGACTGGTAAGGGCTTCAATTTTCTTGCTATCTTCTGTCACCAACTTCATTTGCACCAAATCTCAATTCTATAATGGTTGAAAACATTCTATAACAGTTATTGCTGTTTGTTAATTTCTTCCAAGCATGGTGAGGCCTAGCGAGAACCAATTTTGTAGATCACAGTTTAGCTAATGCAACCTAGAAATCTGTGCAGGATTTTGTCTCTTTGCAGTTATTTTGTAGTGTTACAGATCCTGCTGTCTTCTTAGGATATTCATTCAATGCATTCATTAATATACAAAAGGAATTGGATAGTCTTATAAGGCACCACATGCACTAGAAGCTTTGTGAGCTTTGCTAATACCCTGAGGTGCAAGTTCTGTCTCCCCTCGCCCTCTGATGTCCATTTATCCTCGCATACCAACCCCCAACTGTCTTTTTTCCATAATAAATCCGTTAGTGCCACACCCACCTCTAGTCTGAGTGGATCTTGGGCCTGTTCTGTATGAGGAGGAACAGCCTCTTCTCAAAGCAATCCAGGTGTAAGTCCAAATATCAGATCTGCAATTTCTAATGAGCCCAATCAGGGCTACAAAGAGGACATGCTGAACTTTATTCATCATCATGCCCATAAAACTGTTAAGAAGACCTTCCTTCCCTTGTAAGATGGAGAATGGATGTTATTGACATATGGACACTCCTCCAAAACTCAACTTCTATATGGAGATCAGATTGTGACTCCTAAAACAAAAAGATTTGATCTGTAGATTCATGGGAGCCTTTGTAGGGCCAAAGACATCACGAATCTTGGTTCAAAAAAATTAGAGGCCCTCCGGCTTTGTGGGCGTTTAATTTCTCCACTAAACACAAGAAGGATCAGGGTTTCTATTTTCTAACAATGACCTTGGTTAATGAAGCACTTGTATCCTGCTTTTTAACCCAATAGAGGACCTTCTTAGCACTGTTCATGTCTAGGTAAGAATCCCCCTCCTACCAAGCGAATACCTGTAGGAATCTTATCTTATGACAATCAAAGGAGCCATAGAGGAATACATTATTGCCTTAGAATTCACCAGAAGCCTAGGCATTCTCAGCTATGCCTGCATCTGTGTCAATTTAGAGTTATAAACAATTGTTCATGACAAAATAATTTTGGACATGGGAGGGATTGAATGAGAGCAGGCCACTGCTTGTGAATATATTATCTCCAGGTGCAGACTTTGCAATGAGCATGGTCATCTAGCAAGGGTATTTCCTTCCCAAGAGCCAAAAGAGATCAACAATCTCACATGCAACAGTTGATCTTCACAAAGAGTAACAACTATCCAATCACAAAGGAAAAGCCTTTCAGACTTGGGTCAACTTCTAGAAGGAATGTGCACAAAACGGCAGCCTCAGCAAATACAAAGGAAACAACTAAAAACCAAAAACTATTTTCATGCTTTAGCCTCACAGGAAGACAATGAAATGAAAGTCATCGAAACTGAACAGCCAAAGGAATCATCAAAAGCCATTCAGAACTAACTTGAGACCAAAGAAACAAATGTTCCAACTCAATCAAGCAATCTTCTTGCACCAAACTTCAATCAAATACTTTTCAGTTTTCACACCAACAGCTAATGTTGCAAAATCAATAAGCAGATCCAAAACTTCCAAAGAGAAGCAAAAGGCTCAGCCCAAACTTTTAAGTGTTGATCCTACAACCCAAGCACTTTGTTAAAAAATGAAAGCCAATACCAAAAGTCACCAAGATAAATCCACTTAAGGGAAGCACTAGGAGGCTCATAGAGGATAGGCCACCTGTTTTTTTTGAAGAAATTTTAAAAGATAGCATATTGAAAATGAAAAAGTTCTACAGAAACTGTCAGACAAAATGAGATAAGATTTCATATGCTTGGTAAAGTGCTTACAATTTGGAAAAGTAAATAGAAATTGAAAACAATACTAAATTACTAAGGAACGCAAAATATGCTGGTATCTATTGCTCCAACATGACAGTATTGAATCATTTCAAAACCTATTACCTCCATTTGGGATTTCATAGAGCCCTTGAGTGCTTGAATTTCACACTCGTCAGTTTTTGGTGGTATATCTTTTCTATAATTTTGATCCCAGATGTTTCCACTATACTAATGTACTAGTTATGTATACTAGATGTTTCCACATTATCCAATTGTATATAATTTATGCTTGTAAGACATTTCATATTTAAAACATCAGATAAGACATGTTACAGTTGTAGAGTCAATGTGGGGGGTGATCTAGACATCTTCATAGTGATGAATTTTGAAAGTTTCAGCTCTTGAAATGAAGCGGTTTATCATAGATAGCGGAATTGTCACTATTTTCAGGGTGGCGGTTGTGTAACTACCGGTCTTTGCATGTGGCGGTTGCATAACCGCCTCGGCAGTTTCGAAATCACTAGTCTGCATACACTGGTCATTTCATCATGAGACAAAGAATGAGAATGGGAACGGTTGCAAATGTTTCCAATCCTCAGTAACGGTTCATTAGAGCTCCTTGGCAAACTCCAAAGTTGAGAGTATAAATACAGGTCTTGTGCAAGGCAGAAGACATAAAAAAAAACATAGTGGAAAGTTTTGAAGTTGGATTCACATTGCAAGTTGCAAGTTTGAGTTTTTTTCCTTGTCTCTTTGTTTTTTAGTTGTAGATAGTTGGTTCTGTTGTGTTGGAGTTTTGAGAAGTGTTTGAGATTTGCAGAGCAGTCTTGTGTGTAAGTTTTGGGTAGAGTAGTAGTGAGAATTATGTCCATGAAGGCCATGTTTGGCAGTACCTTGTACATTTCTTATTTTACATAGTGGAAGGGGAGTGCAATATCTCATCCACTGGAATTTTTCCCACATTGGGTCTCTCCAGGGTAACACTTGTGTTCATTGTGAGCTTTGTTCATTCTTATGATTCAAGGTCATGTGAAATATGCTGTACATTTTATTTTCAGCACTTGTTTATCTCTATTCTAGCATTGCAAATAGCCTAGAACAGTCATGTTCCAGTTCATTGTTGAGCTAGGAGTCATAGGATCCGTGTTGGTGAAACTCAGGGTGGAATATTCACTTAGCTTATGAATCACATTTGTTGAAATAGAAAACAATACTGAATTACTAAGGAACACAAAGTATGGTGGTATCTATTTCTCCAACATGATAGAAACGAATCATTTCAAAACCTAGTACCTCCATCTAGGACTTTATAGAGCCCTTGAGTGCTTGAATTACACTCTCATTAGTTTCTAGTGAGTATATATTTTTTATAATTGTGATAGCTTCCTCGTCTCTTTTCTTTTTTTACAAGCAAATAGGAGATTTAGGTAAAAAGAGCATGGACACAAATTATAAAAGAGCGGGAAGACCTGCAACTCAAAGCAACCAGCGCCAAGTACCCGGAGCTTTTATAAAAGCAAGATTGATTAGATATGATAAGAATTGGCCGCCTGTGATGAGAAACATGTTTGTATTAACTAAAGCTCCCCTGATTTTGGCCCGGTGACTCAGTGAGGCTTCTAAAATGTAGAAAGGGCTGTTATGGAAGCCATACCCAGGAAAGGCCGCATATGGGTTGGCATGGATACAAAAGAAACACTTGTATATTTTTCGGGAATGCCTCTATTGATAGCTCTGGAATGGTCAATAAGAGTGTTGGGCGAAAGAGCAATACATTCTACAGGCTGGTGCCACATTGAAATTTGGCAGCTTTAGATGCCTAATAGTTTCTTTGTTTTTGGTTGATTTTTTTGTGGATTTGCTCAAACTTCCAAAGTTGAAATCTGTTTTTCTAGCAGCCCTCAAACTAACATCTGGACATCACTGTTATTTTTTGTTTAGATTTTGATATTTTAATTTCTTAAACACTTTTTTATACAATTTACTTCTATTACAGAAAAAAAAAATGCCTAGAGTTGCTTGTGTGCAGTGTGGGTCTCCTTGGCTTGTGATTATTGTCAATGTAAATGCTATTATAAAACTACAACCCTGTTATAAGCAAAAGAGACATATCCCTTGATAATTTTGTCACACTTCAATATCTAACTGTAGTAGGGCAATGTTCATAGTCCATCACACAAGGACAATGGTGTAGTCGTTAATGACCATAATGACTAAAAGGAGGGCCAGTGTTAAATGACCTTCCTTCGGAGGTTGTGTATATCCATTTGAGGTAGATTGTACTAGGGTTTTAAAGATGTGGTCACCTTAACTTGTGATTATTGTCAATGTAAATGCTGTTGTAAAATTACAACCCTCTTTTAAAGAAAAGAGACATATATCGTTTATTGAGAATGTAGTGGCACTTCAATATCTAACTGTTGCAAGGAAATGTTAATATTCCATCACACAAGGACTGGTGTAGTCTCGTGAATCGCCATAATGACCAAAAGGAGGGCCACCGTTAAGTGCCCTTCCTTTGGATACTGTAACCATGTATATCCATTTGAGGCAGATTGTACGTGGGGCTTAAAGCTGTAGTCGAGTATTTAATAAGAGGAAACAAAGTCATTTTCAGTAAGATAAACCTATGTTTCTAGCACTGAAGTAGTTGTATGAATTGAGTTAGTAAACTAATTTCATTCATGCTGAAGTGCTAAGTGTATTAATGTTTTTAATAAACAAATTCCATTAATATGTATACATGCATTTTTTGCAGATATCACAGTCTGCATCACACCGAAATGGGCACAAATTTTTGTCTATTTATGCCACTTTACGACCATCTCTGGGGCACATTCAACTCTAAATCATGGGACCTCCATAGATCCATGCGTAGGGGTAACTTTGTTAGAGTGCATTACACTTCATGCGGTTGATTTTTTGTCTGGCCATACTTCATGTGATTGCATTTTACTTTTCTGGAATTAAGTCATATATATATATATATACCCTAACCACATGAAATACCTTGTTGAGCAGGGCAAGTTGATAGGGTGCCAGACTATGTATTCTTGGCTCACATAGTGGACATACTTTCATCCCTTCATGTACGCTTTCTCCTTAGAGGATTCACTGCAATTCCTTTTACATCATGGTGGTTTCTTTGGCCCTTTTGGCCGGTGGTAATACCAATCTTGTTAGCAATGTGGATTTGGGCAAAAACATTCGTAAATACTGGTCACATATTGAAAGGATACCTCCATCAGACTTGGGTCATTCCCAGGTGTGGATTCCAGGTGAAGTAATTCCATATGACCTCATCCCATATATTTTTGTTTGTTTTTGTTAGGCTACTACCCATTTGGATGGGATTGGATAAACTTGTTGAATGGGCTCCTCAGGCCTGTCATATAGGGGCATACCAATCAGGCCGCGTGCATTTCTTTAATATGCCAATGTTCTTGTTGGCTTGAAAAGTTGCCCACTTTTTTTTTTTCAATGGTCAGCTCGAACTTTGCAAGTGTCAGCACTACCAACTTTTCCAAATATATGAAGGAACACACGGAGAAGATACACTCTTCCCTGATAGTGATACACATGGGGACCCAGGGATGCTCCCAAAAACCTGTTACCTGGTGAAGGCGCCTCCCGTCAATTTTTTTTAAGCAAACAAAGATTTAGTAAATGACTTAACTAATTACACTATGATGAATTTTCAAAGCTATCGAATGTGCTGTTCAGACGTTTCTTTTATCATCCATATAACTTTTTTTCTGAGCAAGTGCAGTAAATTTGTCTTTGTTTGTGCTGATCTCATTTATGATGGTTCAACTTGCAGTATTTTCTGCCCTTTGCTCATAAAGGCATCAACAATCTCATTGAGGAAACCATACTCAACGCAGACAAAATGGGTGTGAAGGTTATCAGTCTTGCAGCTCTTAATAAGGTTAGGACTCAGAAGCTTTAACACTCTAGTACAATTGAAATGAGATGGAATGATTCTAGGGCTCTGAAGGCCAAATTGTGATCAAAGTGTGTTTACTTGTTACTGTGACATTGTTGCGAAAGGAATCCAGTTTTAAAATAAACTCTCAAACTTGCTTGATTCTCTTTATTGAAGGCATAAGAGAATATGACAGTTTTGTTTTCTAGAGTATACATATTTTTTACATCTATAAACTGGCCAGAATGAAGCTTTGAATGGTGGAGGAACGCTATTTGTTGAAAGGCTTCCAAATCTGAGAGTAAGGGTGGTTCATGGCAATACACTAACAGCAGCAGTGATCCTCAAGGAAATAAAGCCAGATGTTAAAGAGGTGTTCTTGACTGGGGCTACTTCTAAACTTGGCAGAGTCATTGCTCTGTATCTCTGCAGAAAGGGACTCCGTGTACTGGTACGCAAAAAAATGGTTATATTGAATCTTAAGCATTCCAATCATTGTATGTTGCTAATAAATATTTTTTGTTTCCTTAATCTTCAGATGCTTACAAATTCATTGGAACGTTTTAAATCAATTCAGAAGGAAGCTCCTCTTGAATTCCAAGAGTCTCTAGTTCAAGTAACGAAGTACGAAGCAGGTCGAAATTGCAAGGTACAGATACACGTTCCTCAAATTTCATGACCCTTCTCTCTTTTAAAAAGAACTGGCATGTCATGAAGCTGTTGCCACTGGGGTTGATGTATGGTGGTCGTGCTCACGTCTACTAACATCAGCTAAATTGGTTGCAGTCCTGATTAACCCTTTAACCTGTCAGAGAAAATGAGCCATACCCCAACGGTAACAAGGAGCCTATCAAAAAGCCCTGGTCCAACCTTCCTCTCAACTTACTGGGACCTGTGTAACCTGCTGGTTCCAACATAGCTTATGCTTCCAAAGTGTTATAAAGCAAAGTGATATAACCCATCAGTTGGGGATTTCGTTCTACTGTAATATCGATGTCCTATTCTTGTTGATGCCGCTGTAAAATAAACTATTTGTGGTTGTGTGAAATTAGCAGCCTGGTAAACCGTAAACCTGTATTGGACCTTTGGATTGTTCCTAGACTATAAAAGCTCGTTTCCTCTTCTCTCCTCTCTTTAATTGTGTACCCATTGAAGTTTTCTTCTGATATTCTTTAGATTGGATTGAAAATTAAAACTTGATAAACTAACTAATATGCATGAATGCAGACATGGATCGTGGGAAAATGGATTGCCTACAAGGAGCAGAAATGCGCACCCTCTGGAACCCACTTCCATCAATTTGTGGTTCCACCAATATTTGAGTTGAGAAAAGATTGTACTTATGGAAAATTGGCAGGCATGCAATTGCCTGATGCAGCGGAAGGAATTTCAACATGTGAAGTAAGTAACGTACTCCATTAAATTCATTAATGAGATTTGATGATTTTTACCAGCTTTTGTTTAAATTTCTTGTATAGAAGTTTGTAAATACTTAAAAAAGAAGGATATGGGGTAATATTTAGAAGCTCATAAACACCTGTCTTGAACTTATTTTATTAAATGGTCCCTGTGTTGATACTGTTACCATATATAATCCATCTTATAAAAGAAAATGAAGTTGTCCTTGATTGGCTTGGTTATGCATGATGTTTCAGTACACAATGCCAAGGAGATGTGTCCATGCTTGCCATGCTGGAGGAATTTTGCATTCACTGGAAGGGTGGGAGCATCATGAAGTTGGAGCAATTGATGTTAATAAAATTGATATAGTTTGGGAAGCTGCAATGAAACATGGTTTCAAAGCTATAGAGTGAACTAATGGTTACCTGAAATAAGTATGAAGAAATTGGTTAACTAATGGTTGCCTGCAATAAGTATCAAGAAATTGGTTATCATTATACAATCATGATATTTGGCAATTCACAAGTCATTAAATTTTTTTATCATGTCATAGTGCTAGTTGTAATGGTATAAGGTTACTAGCAAGTTGGATGATTATAAAATGTAATTCTAACACCCATAATATATTGTGGGTGGAGTGTATTTCAAATTAGTGCAATTGTTTTTTAATGGAAGCGTGATATTGAAAATAATGTAGTTGTTTGATTGAAAGTAAGCAAGGTTTTTTTTTTTTTTAAATTATTATTATTATTATTATTTTTTAGTGGTGGTTGTTGTTTTGGGTGATATATATTATGAAGTTTTTATAAAAAATTTAAAAATAACATTGATATAAATTAGTATAATAATTTATAGGTGGTATTTAAAATTTGATAAATTTATTTTGTTATTTGGTATAATAATATTAAATTGTTAAAAAGTTGGATGTGTTTTAAATGTAATTCTAATACAATATTTTATTGCAGGTAAAAAATTTGATGTTAATATTAATTATGAGATTATATTTTACATAGTAATTATTTAATTGGAATTGGATTTATAATATTTTATTGTAAAGATTATATTCATATAACTAATAAATAATGTATATTATCATACAATATTTTATAAAAAGCATTTGGCAATTGACAAGTCATTTTTATATTAATATTAGCATAGATAACTTAAATACATTTATCTAAAATATGTTTGAGAGATATCTTGAAGTGCCTATATTGTGATATAGGTTAGATAGGCGCTTAGAGATTGATATCTCTCGGTGTATTTTAGATAAATGTGTTTAAAATATCTATGTTAGTAGCATTTGTGTGGCATGTAGATTTAACAATAAATACCAATTAATGCATCATTTCATATTCATCCAAATAAGAAATATATTTCATATTCATCCAAATAAGAAATATATATTACATTCAATGATAATTAAAGAAAATAATTTCATATACATCGAAATGCGAAAATAAATATAATATATGTGATATTAAACATGTAACACTATTGTAGTTCTAAGGATTTGAGTCTCTTTTTTTTAGCTTTTTGTTTGGAAAGTTGTTTTTTCGTTTTCAACTTCTCATATCTATCAAATGTAAATGGAGGCCAAATTTTGAGTATTCCCATAGATTTCACATGCGAGATGGCCACAAATGATAACCTTGGTCTATTTGTATGCTCTATATCAATTATTGCTTTAGAAAGAATCAATCTTTATGATTTGTGTATGGATAATCCCCAAGCCAATCTTAAAGGTCATTGTTGTGTTCGTCTACTTTGTATTGGTGTAATTGGAATTGTATGCGGCGCTGTATCTGCAAATGACATTCCAGAGTAATTGTCAAATTTCACCATAACATATGTAGGTGGCTCTGGGGGGAACTTCTAGGTTTGTATACTATACTTTGAATATATCTTAGAGATCTATTTACAAGTTATGTTTCTATCCATAGGTTGGAGGTTAATATCACCTTTGCATCTTTAGTTATTAATAACTTCACATCTAATTCATCATTTTGACTTTTTGATGGATTGGTACTCTTTGTTCTAGTTGCAATGCTTCGTGTGATCGATTCTTTTAATGATTTTAATTTGATTTTATTTTGATTTTTTACATTATCATTTATTGCAAATAAATGAATAGCATTGTCCAAATCTTCTTTGATGCTTGGGTGTAATACACTATTTGTACCTGACATTAATAGTTTCCAATCATCAATAGTCGGATGTGCATCTCCAAGATTTGTGAGCAATTGTTAAAAAAAAATTTGGTCATCACTTTCTTCATGTTTGGTGCTCTCTCCAACCATATGAACCCACGTATATGTGGTGAACCTCTATGTTGTCATTCATATCTAAACCAATGATCTTTCACTTTCATTTTTCTTTGTAGTATCTCTTTTTGAAAAATTGTATGTCACAAGTGCATGTAATATGCCACTATATGAGGATAGTCAATAATATTTTATCGATGTCATTTTTGTGATTCTTGGGGATTGGTTGATGGTGTTCCTGGCATTGGTACATGCAAATCAAGCCAATACATATCCGTTGCACTCCACGTGAAGAAAATTGTTGGTGTTCCAATTTAATGCAACATATCACTTGATTTTGCCTCAATGTGGTATCAAAACACATCAAATGATCAACTAGATGATAATGTGGCACGTTGTCCATATGCTCACATATTTTATTAATAGGGATTGGCATGTTTTACACTCTTTTTCACAAGCATTGTAGATGAATTTTGTGCATGATGTCTCATAATCATATTCATCATGTAATATCTGAATCACGAGTGTCATCTAAAACGATGATCCCTGTAGCAAATCAAATGTTTAAAAAATTCATTAGATGTATTTGTTTCATTCTTGGTTCTAACCAATCACATCTTCCATTTGGCAACAATGTGAGGAAGGCCATATCAATTAACCCTTCTGTGACATATTCATTTATAGGGGATGCACCAATTCTTGGCTAATCCCTCTACAGGGTTTGCATTAGGATTAATCACCCATGCATGGATCAATTCCATCACTTTTGTGGCATTTGGAGGTTTAGAGGCCATTGAATTTGTGTGATTGATAATATTTCATTCATCCATTTTCATCAGTGAACCTTGAAATACATATTCATTCACATCTGAATCAAACTCCATATGTACAGAGTTTAGTGGGTCAAAGATATTTTTCTCAAAATTGGGTGGAAGTTCGATAAGTGCATTTTCATGAATCTGAACATCTCTATAAAATTTACATGTTTCATTTTATATTTTAATTCCCTATATACTCTATTAATTGTAAAATTGTAATTCGTTTCGTATTGATCGCTTCTTCAAACAACAATGATCGGCAAATTTTTTATCTGATGTGGTAAAACCTTAAGCAATTTCTTTCACTTCTTGTGGAACATTGATTGTATGTCCTTTATATTTATATTGACCCCCAATTGCATGTGTGACTCGAAAGATTGGATTGACTCATGCTATCAACATCTCTTCTACTTGGGTTAAGCATGCAAGTTCTAGTCGTTTTGGACCAGGTTCCATATTATTGGATGTTGAAAATTGATGATTTTTTTTCTCTTGTCAACATCTATGGCAAATTAGACCTTCAGGGGCTCGAAAAATATTTATGTTAGGGTAACTTTCTTGACAAATATAACACATACTTGGCGATGCCAATTTTTCTAAACGATGGTGAAAAATCATTTATAACGTTTTTAAATCTCCCTCTATATTTCCACTATTATCATGTGTATTTTTTATATTATTTTCAACACCGTCATTCATTTCATTTCTTTCTCTATTATCTAGGGTTTCTAACACATATTTTATGGTCATTGAATTCACTTCAGAGTTAGCATCAATATTAACATTCGATCCATGATGTCTTCAAACTACTTCACGATTACGTTCTTGTACTTGATTTCTTTCTTCTTATTTGATTCAAATGCATTTCTCTTTGCATTCTTTTTCTTAATTTATGTTGCCCATCTTGAGATGTCTGTGCACGATATGTTGTCGTCTTTGTTCTTTTGTTCTTTGCTCATATTGTTGTCTTCGATATTGTCGAACATATTCTTTTCGGTATTCTATTCGCTACTCTTCAGTGTAAAAATTTAATCGTGAACGTGCCATACCTATAAATATAAACATAAAATATTCAATTTTTTTTTTGAAAAAAGTAAACTACAATTAACCTTTTTTTAAGATGAAAAGAATCATATTAATAAAAAGTTACAAAATACATCTCATTATATTTTTTAATATATAACAAAATAATAATATATCATATAAATAAAATTATTTATAATACTATTAATACCTATATCTAATACCACTATAATATATCGTATACCAATAATTATACATATTTAATATATTGATATAAAAATTATAAACTGCTAATTTACTCTAAATCGTATGACTTAAATCGTATAACCTATAATTTTTATAATATGATTTTAATTTTTAATTTAATATATCTACAAACTTTAAAGCATTACTTAAATAATTATTTATATTTTTTATAATATAAATTTTAATTTTTTATTATATTAATAAGACATTTCTACAGTGATATCGAGAGAGTGAAAGACTAATAACATGATTATGTTCATTTTTAATTAATTTAAAATTAATATTGATAAAAAATATAATTTAAAACTGACAATAATAAATAATAATAATTAAATGCAATACTTCCGACGCAGAAATGTATGAAGACTAAAATGAAATGTATATATATGAAGAATAACGATTAAAAACAAATGAATACGCGAATGAAGCAGAGGAACAAAGGGGACTGAAAATGGAAAACATGCCATGCCACGGGGAGAGGCTCAATGCTTTATTCAAAAGAAAAAGTTTGCAGGTAATTAAAAATACTAATATTTTTGCTAAACTTGCAGAGCTTTTTGTAAAATCTCTCTCAGCACAAAAAAATTGAACTGACCATTTAGTCAATACACGGATAAAAAACATTTGCCAGCAGAATTTTAACGGAAAAGTATATCATAATGCAGCAAAACACAGCAGAAATTTCAATGTATTCGATTTATTTTTGGTTTTAGATTTTCAATGATTATTTAATATATTAAAGGCACATTTCAGTAAAACATAGCAGAATATAAAATATTTTTGAAAACACTTCTTCTTTCCAATGAAGTAAACCAGCAGTATGAATAGAATGACTAGACTGCAGAAATTTAAATGTAAATTTTGCTTTGAGAAATTTTTGGTTCGAGCAATAGAAAAATTTGGTTGCAATGTAATATGTTTATGTTTTTTTTGAAATGTTTTTATATTTGTTTTTAAATAACACGTTTTTTTATTACATATTTTCAAAGAATGGGTTGATTATATATTTTTTTATAATTTATTTTTATATATTGATGCAAAAAATATAAAATTTATTCACTCACATTATTACAATTTTTATTATTATTATAAATTATGCCTCTAGACATAATTATGTTAAAGTGTTAGTGAAATTATAAATAGAATTTATTGTGACAAAAAAAATAAAATTATATTAGTTGTTAAATATATTTCAAACAGCAATTATTTGATAGAAATTGGGTCATTTTTAATAAATGATATCTTCTAATATTTGTATAAATAAAATGAAAATAAAATATTATTATAAATAAATATTAATATAAATAATAAAAAATTAATTATTATTGAATAACTTGTAAATCGTATTTATCAATTTACAATGTATTATTATATTCTTATTACATTAAAAGTGTTAGTTATAGTGATATAAGAATGTTACAAAATTAAATGGTTTTAAATGCAATTCTAACTCTTTAAATTTATTGCGGGTGAAAATTTTCAAATTAATATTAATTGTCCTAATAATATTCCTCAAAGTAATTGTTTGGTTGAAGTTGGATTATTTTAAATTATGATATCTTTATTATTAGAACACTTTATTTTAATCTCAAGATAGGGTTTGTATACTATACACTTGTTTGGATCTACCTAAACACTTTACCTTTACAATATAATAACAAGACTATAGAAATTTAAATGTAAATTTTGCTTTGAGAAATTTTTGGTTCGAGCAATAGAAAAATGTTTATATATTTTTTTTCGGGAATGTTTTTATATTTGTTTTTAAATAACACGTCTTTTTATTACATCTTTTTAAAATATTAGTTGATTATATATTTTTTTATAATTTATTTTTATATATCGACTTAAAAAATATAAAATTTATCTACTCACGTCATTATATTTTTGACTGTCACTATAACTTATGCCTCTCAGATATAATTATGTTAAAGTGTTAGTGAAGTTGTAATTAGAATTTATTGTGACAAAAAAATTAAATTATTATTAATTATTAAATATATTTCAAACAATAATTATTTGGTAGAAATTAGATCATTTTTAATAAGTGATATCTTCTAATATTTATATAAATAAAATATTATTATAAAAAATATTAATATAAATAATAAAAAAATAATTATTATTGAACAATTTGTAAATGGTATTTATCAATTTAGAATGTATTATTATATTGTTATTACATTCAAAGTGTTAGTTATAGTGATATAAGAATTGTTACAAAATTATATATTTTTAAATACAATTCTAACTTTTTAAATTTATTGTGGGTGAAAAATTTAAAATTAATATTAATTGTCCTAATAGTATTCCTCAAAGTAATTGTTTAATCTCAAGATAAGGTTTGTATACTATACATTTGTTTGGGTCTACCTAAACACATTACCCTTGGAATTTTGGTGTACATATTATTTTTAAGGAGTAATACATTTATTGGGTGACTTCATAGTTCTATATCAAAAACAACAAGAATCAAAGATTATACAACCTTTAATATGATGTGTTCATATAAATTTGAGCCAACTACTGTACAATAATATTATCTTTCAATGAGATTCATTCACCTAAAAAAAATGTTCAATAATAAACAAGTGCCCTTCAGAAGGCACTTGTGTCATCACCATGTACATGTTTTACAAATTTATCTATTTGTTACTACTCTTAATACATTTACATGTACAGATTATTCAAAAAATATCTCTTGAGATCCTAATGTGATAGATGGCAAGGAGTTTTAATAGGGAAAAATAAAAAAGCCACACATCACCAAAATGTTCAAAGGGAAGGCTCTAATAAATTAAACTAACCCATTCAATATTTTGGTAGAACGAGAAACAAACAACAATTCTAACCCGTAGAAAAACAAAGATGTAGATGGATTCAAAACCAGTAAAAAAAAACCTCTTATAGTGCAAGAACATGCTTTAGAGGCTATTACACCTATGGCTTTGATCTATGTTGATGCTTCAACATCTATAGAGGTTGTAAAGGATATTGAACATGATACAATCAAGGTCATAGGGTCAGTTTTAACGACTCTCTAACTTTGTAACCTGTGAAATAATTCCAACTACAAAATCCAACAATATATGTACCTTTAGTGTCAATTCAATGCTTTTTAAAAATATGCATACTTTGTCCTTGTAATAATGTAAATAACCCAACAAGAGAATAATAAAGTTTTAAATCAATTTATGGTCCATCAAAGGCTCATTAACAACCATGAACAATCTTGCTAAGCTCATATGACATACACTTGAAGGAAATTAGTCTTCAATGGAAAATTATGACTACTTCATTTATTTCAACGCATATAAAGAGGATTAAAATGAATGAAAAACTTGTTGAAAAAGTTATAATTTAGTTTTTTTTTAAATTATTCACACTTGTAAACATCAAAACAATCTATCAAAAAATCCTTTCAAACTTTGTACAAGACTAGCCATAAAGAAACATGGATTTGGCATTTTCACATGGATGGTTAATCCTTCAATATAATGAAAAATTAATGTCAAATTTACTCTTTGTTTTTCCTGGAAAAAATTTGAACTTCGTAGCATTCACCATACAAAAACAGTCTTATTTTAATACAAATAATTTGTACACAAAGGAGGACACGCCAAACTAAAAAATGTATCCCTCAACATTCTCTATGCCTATAACTTTATTTTGTATATTGGACACCCTATGTAACTTTCACAAACTCTCCAACCATCACACCTCTGCTCTGAAGAAAAAAAAATGTCTTTTTCCTCTTCTTTTTGTTATTTTTAATTTTATACAAGTATGAACAAGGATTCAATTTGTTTTTATTGGGTCCCTTAGGGACATTTTCCCTTCATATTCCCCAAGGTTCTCTTCTTATTTAATTTTCTTTCTTACCTTCTTTCAAAAAATGCCTCCTTTCCCAAAAACATGAAGAAAAATGATATTTTTACACAACTTGAGTTTGTCTTTCTTTGTGCATTTTGGAATGTCAATGGCAAGTCCATGGATATTTTCTCAATGTCCTCATAATTTTGCTTCAACTTCTAATGGGCATATTACTTCATTAAAAATATTAATCTAACCAAAAAAATATATTGAAAGAAACTTAAACAAACACCATATATAAATTATTAGTAATATTTTTGGTTGATACAAGATAGATGGTCAGACCAAAGATGCCCTTACATTAGAGACCCCAGGTTATAATTTTGTGAGCTCAGTACTAAAAACTATAAGTTGAGTGGTCGAAACACTTTATTGTCTAGCTTCCATGGTCATCATATTCCCTTCCACCACATTAGGTACTTCTTAGTCTATGATTATTTTTGTCTTGTTTTGCTTAGCCCATTATTGGGTCAAACATTATCCTCATCCTCCTAGTTCTAAGTCTTCATCCAACATTATTATTCTTCTTTTCACTCTTTAACCTTCATCTATAGGTGACACTTCACTCCTTCATTCAATGTTTCCATCATTCAATGTTTCCATCTTTTATCTTCCACGCCACTTCTACAACCTGTTATAGTTCCCTCTCATAGTACACTACTTCTCTCTACATTATTTTGATTGCTTGTTGCTCTAGATATAACTCATATTTCTTCTTAGATGCAATATCCCATTTTACAAAATTGAAAAATGTTTGTTGCAAAACCCCTTCAATGGATTACTCATTCATGACCTATTTTGAAAAAATGCCTTTTGAGGTTTTCAAAATTACATTAGGTATTTTTTTCAAGTTGAATCTACATCTTTGATCCAACCCTTTTAAGGTTTTTAAAATTACATTGGCTATTTTTTTTCATGCAAAATATACAATTTTAGGTCATTTTCATGGAGTGAATTCTACATTATAGAGAGTTCTTCACATGTCCCATCTCTTATTATTTTAGATCTAATTTTTCCTTTGGTTAGATTCATGCACCTATTATAGATCTATTTATGGATGAGTTTCATTGTAGATATATATGTAATTTTAATTGTGTGAGTGTCTTCAGTGTGAATCAAACATTCCCATTACATTCAACTTTAGTTTCCCCTGAATCAGACACTGTGAGCTCATTTGGCAAACACTTCAATTTTAAGGGTAAATCTACCTTTTAGGTATTTTATCAACATCTTAGAGAAAATATGACATTTTAATTACATTCATAGCAGTAAAAACCCCTAGGGGGGCTTTATTTTAGTTTGTTTGTTTTTTTCACATATATTTTGGAGAGGTTTCATTTTTTGAAAAGCTAAGGCATAAAGGCATTTATGGATTTTTTTTGCATTTTTTTGCAAAAAATTGGACTAAAATTATGTTTAATGGATCTGAATTTTTGAAAATTCCTCATTTGAGTCATTTGGATTTACCGAGTTTTAAGTTATTTTTAAGATCCTAATGGCATAGTAAAGTGCCCATAGTAGTGTTTGAGTGGCATTGCCTAGATTTACCACCACTACCCATGTGGCTACACTCATTGTCATTTGATTCACTACCAACCCTCCACACCCTAATCACTTTTTACTTAGCCCTCACATGACCAGACACTCTATACCAATTATTTGTGCTATCCTTTATGCCAATAATTATAACATATGATTCACATAATGGGGGCCCAAGACTAGGCCTGCGAAGGACAACTATGTGTTAAGGGTATTGTGTATGGTTGTGCAGAGTGAATGCAAACAAAGTATTTATAAAATAAAAAACAACATATATTTAATGAAGCATAAGTCTTATGTTTGGAGTAAATGAAACCTTTATTTGATGAGAAAAGAATAGGGAATGGTACAATGTGCTACAATGCATGTTACTGAGTAAATATGTGAAACATGTTATCTGTGTTACCACTACATATGGCCTCCACCTTATGCTAGATGAATATGTTACATATTTATACAATAAGAGTAATAAGTAGTTATAACTATTGTTGGTAAAAAATAAGATGGTTACAAGTCATTTCACCGTCTTTGTTGACTGACGGTTGAGCTTCTAGGTTGCTGGTGACTAACAATCCAACTGATAGATTCCTAGCTAGAAAGTGCCACCTAAAAAGCCACATTATCAAAGTAGGATAAAACATGGATGTGTTGGAGTGAATATAAGAGTGGGAACTTGAGTTTTCAATAGATTCTAGTGAGGTGGGAAGGACTATGAGCTGAGTACATAGTGAAGTGTGTAGATTGAGACTTGGGATGACTTAGGCACAGACATTTATGAACAAGTGTGAGACTTATGTTCAAGAGTGTGAGTGAACTTCATGTAGATTGAGACCTACGATGATTTAGTCATGAACATTTATTAGCAAGTGTGAGATTTATGTTCAAGAGTGTGAGCAAAATTCATGCACAAGATTGTGCAGGAGGTGCGATCTATGTGAAATAAAATAAGTGAGAAGTGTATTCTACTATGTAGGAGGTGTACATAAATCATTCGCCCTTTTTTGAAGAGCAATGGTCTTCATTGCATTTATGTGCAATTGAGGGAACTACACTTGAAGTTTATAAGAGTTGTATGACTTAGCTTGGTTAATGTATTTTCCAACCTTGAGCATTTGAAAAAGTTGATGTGTGCCATGGTGTGTGCATGTGTCTGTCACTTTGATGATCTGGTCTATCTCTATAATATGCAAGTGTTTGGGATCCAGATTAGAAATATGTTGTCTCACTATTGGTTCAAGGAGTGGCAAAGTGTAAGTCTTGATAATTTACATGTTAAATATTGGGTGCATGCCTAAGTATGGAAGCATATCAAGAATGAATGCATTTTCACTAGCTACATGTAGAATAGTGTAAGGACAATAACACAAATGTTTGATCTTCTGTTGTGGGCCTTTGAAGTGTTCTTTTTAAATATATAAGCAAATTTATTGCCAACTCTGAATGTATGAGGTGTGCAATGTGTGTCATGGTACTCTTTGTAATTTTCTTGTGTATAAGAGAGACTCTAATGAATTTGCTAATGAACAAATTCAATTTGGTGCAAAAACTTCTCAACTTTGTCTACTTCATGTTCCTATGTGCACAACTTGGTACTAACTAGGGTGTAGTAGGAAATGTCTATAGGTGCTAAATATTGAAACCCAAGACATATTTGGAAGGGAATATACCGTGTATAGATGTGAATCACTTTGTTATATGCATGTTGAATGTACAGAAGATTTTCATCCTAGGTAAAAGCATGTGCATGATTATACATTCATAGAATATGAACAAACATATGATTAATAACTTTAGTTTGTCCATGTGTATGTGGGTGAAATACTATCAACTGGTCCAATTGTGTTTCCATAAAGTCCCACAATGCTCACCAAATGTGACCCATAAAGTGTGGATCTCGATCAGAAATGATGGATGTTGGGAGTCCAAAGTGAACCCAAACATGGTTGAAGAAGTCTTGTATAGTGCCAGTTGTATCAATGTCTTTCTTACAAACAACCATGATAGCCATATTTCAAAACTTATTCAATATGACAAACACAACATCATGTTGACATTTAGTTGTAGGCAAACCAGTCATGAAGTCCATGTTGATATATTCTAACAATCTGGATGGAACTAGTAGAGGTGTGTATATTCATAATTTCTTGTTTATGGGCTTAACGATGCAACAAGGGATGCAAGACTTAATGTGGTGTTCCATGTTTGTGTGCATGTGAATCTAATAGAAGTATGACTACAATATGACTAAAGTATTTATCATGTTGAAGTGTCTCAAGGAATTGGTGTAGTGTGCCTCCCAAATGAGTCATTGGCAAGGTGCACCACTAAGAAAATAGAGATGCTTGAGTTTATATAGAAGCTGGTCAGACATGTAAGACTATGGAACTTGATGACCTTGCACAAGGTTGGTCTAAGTGTTTATAAAGTCTTAAATACCCATTATACGAATTTATGGTTACACATGTCAAATATTCTGAGGAGCGTGTGAATAGGTAGTTGGATAAGGTAATATTCTACCTTGTTATCCTTCCATTTATTGTGCTTGATCATGAGATGAAATTATTATAGGCAAGTCATTCATTTCATGTGATGCACATTCTTCAACTTGCTCTAAGTTTGTAATAATAAAGTGGTTTATGATCATATAAAACAATTATCTCTTTCCCTAATATGTAATGTCACCATTGTTTAATTGCTTGCACTATAGCATATAATAATTTCTCATAGGTGGAGTATATATGCATCATGTTGTTAAGTCTCTCTAAATGATAAGAAACTGGATGTCCATGTTATATGAGTACTATTATGAGTGCATATTTGGATGTATTGGTGTGAAGCTATAAGGAGTTTTTAATGTTGGGCATTGCGAGAACATATGTTGAACATAGATGTTGCTTGAGTACCTCAAAAGTGCATTGTTTTGTATCAATCCAATAAAACTTGGATTTTTTATGTGTTATCTAGATGAGAGGCAAAGAGAGGTACAATAAACAAGGACAAACCTAGACTATAAGTTAGCAATTCCAAGAAAACTCCTCAATTATGCGAGATTACGTGGAGTAGGTCAATCCTAGATCACATTGCTCTTCTTTGGGTCTACATGAATCCCTCCACAGGTAATGACATAGCTCAGGTAATAGATTTATGTAACACCAAATATAAACTTTTCTAAGTTGGCATGGAACTTGTGTTGACACAAGGTATCTAAGATGCATGCAACATGTTTCATGTGCTCCTCCCAAGTTTTGCTAAAGATGATATTGTCATCTAAGTAGACAATGATGAAGGAATTGAGAAACGGCCTAAGTAGATCATCCATCAAACACATGAATGTGGTTGGCACATTGGTTAGGCTAAAAGGCATGACCAACCATTTGTACAATCTTTCTTACATCTTGAAGGTTATCTTCCAAATGTCTTTAGGATGGATTGGTGCCTGATGGTAACTTAACTTCAAATCAATCTTAGTGAAGTATTGTGCATCTCAGAGTTGATCCAAGAGGTCATCAATGTTTGTCAAGGGATACTAATTCTTCACCATAATTATTTTGAGAGCATGATAATCTATGCAAAAGTGTGAGGACCCATCTTTTTTAGATGCAAGGACTATCAAACTCCTACAAGGCGAAGAGCTAGGCCTGATCTTGTCATTTGGTGTTGGACTTCATCATTATCCCAAACTAATTTGTGATGTAGTATGTTATTTGGAAGGGGGATCTAGAAACCAAATCGATGTGATGCTTTACTATGTGGTGTGTTGTAAGGCCTTCATGTTCTAGGAATACTTTGCTATGCTCCAATAAATTTTGAATTTGATGTTGTTACGATAATGATCATGCCATGCACATTGCCATAACTTGATTTGTCTTCTATGCAGTATGTCAAGGCAGACTATGAGAAACATGAACTTTTGTACATGTAAAACAATTTTATGATATTTCTTGGCAAAGACCAAGGTGAATTTGGTCGAGGGTACTAACTCAAAGGGGTTGTAAAAATGATATTGCACACCAATAGTCCAACATTATGACTTGAATTGATATGTAGCTTCACAATCATAAAAATATGGTTTCCCCAACAAGATTTCAAAGACCTCTAAAGGTGAAATGTCACAAGTGATGTTGTCCTCCATAGGATTAAATTTATACTAGAAAGTGCATTGTTTTTGAACCTATACATCCTTCCCCTTCTAAATGCATCCCAATGAATATGGATTGGAATGCACATCAGTGGCAAGACCAAGGAACTATATGTGATGTGGATTGTGTAATGATATTCTTCTGACTAACTCTTTAAATGATGACATTAAAAGGTTTAACCTTCACATATAACTTGGTGTGGTAGAGACATTCATGCTCCTCAAATTTTTTGATCATAGTGATGTTAGTTCTCAGATAACTCAAATCTTGATATGTGTCATCCATTACCATGACACGTGATGTCGAATTAGAAATCAAGGATTGATATGCACGTTATTAAAAATCATCATGGGTGTGTAAATGATGGTGATGACACCACTTGTCATTAGTTTTATTTCCTTTTTCTGAGGTAGAAGGTGTAGGAGACTTCAATTTCTATACAGTCTTCTTAGGCTACTCTCCTTTGTGAGAAGTGCTCTATTTATTTGTAAAAGGATGTGATGAAAATTTTTACAAGGGATAGACCTTACGTGCAGTGTTGGATGAATAGGTGAGATACTAATTCATATTTTTTTTGGCTTCGATCTTGGTGGCATTGTGATATGCTTTCCCCAAAGTGTCATAAGTTAATAAATCCATCTTCACATGGGGTAAGTGCACGGAGTTGGGGGATAATTCCATGGACATTTTAGATAACAAGATTGCGTTAATAAATAATGAAATCACATTATTTAATTAATATGATAGCATTATTTAAATTATGTCTTGTTAATTTTTGAGTCATAACGTGATTACATTAATGTATAACATGATCGCGTGAATAGATAATGTGATCATGTCAATGTAAAAAGAATAATACAATCATGTTACTATTATTTTGCACATTAAATAAAATGGAATGAATATTTCTTAATAGGTAATGCAATCACATTATTAATAATGCAATAATGTTATTGATAATGTGATTGTGTTCCTATTATTTTGCACATAAAGCATGTGGGAATTGCATATGAAGGCAACTTTGGCAAGAAGCTTATATTTACTATTCTAAATGTTAAGTATACGTTTACATTTATAAATGTAACAATATAAATGTAGACTTATAATTTAAATTTATTTTAGTAAATATAATAAATTAGAGTCATTTAGCATCTGATATATTTGGTCTCACAATTGCATGCCTTACGATGTGGAAAATAGTTTTTCAAAATCCAATATGGTCAGTACTTAGGCATTTTTAGGGTCTAAGTATTAAACCTAAGAATTTCAGGACATAAGTTTTGCAATTAATGTCCATTTTTTGTAAACATATAATCATTTTTTAGTTTGTTATGCCTTTTGGATTGATTATTGAAATTTATAGGAGTGGTTTTTCAAAATTGAATTTTACAAACCACTCACTTTGAAATTGATGCAAAGTGGTGTGATTGGGATAGCATAGGTCACATTGATGACCTGCACACATCAAATGACCACTTTGTATTAATTTCACTTGTTTATCATCCCTCCCTCATCCTTGATCACTTCCTACTCATGCGTCATCACCCCTAATCACTCTCTCATCATTATTTATTGTCCCTAATCACTCCCTCATTAACCTTCACTATCCCTAGTCATCTCTAATCACTCCCTCATCTTCCTTGATTACTACCTCATTAACCCTCACTATCCCTCATCATCCCTAATCACTCACTCCTCATCCCTCATCACTCCATCATTGACCCTCACCATCCCTCATCATCTTTAATCACTCCATCATCCCTAATCACTCCATCATTGGCTCTCACCATCCCTCATCATCCCTAATCACTACCTCATTGGCTTTCACCATCCCTAATCACTCCCTCCTCATCCCTCATCATCCTTTATCACTCCCTCATTAAACCTCACCATCCCTCATCATCTTTAATCACTCCTTCATTATCCCTAATCACTCTTTCATTGGCTCTCACCATCCCTCATCATCCCTAATCATTGCCTCATTGGGTTTCACCATCTCTAATCACTATTTCATCATCCCTAATCACTCCCTCCTCATCCCTAATCACTCCCCTATTGACCCTCACCATTACTTATCATTTATAATTGTTCACTCATCATCCCTAATCACACCCTCATTGACCCTCCCCATCCTTCATCATTCCTAATTATTGATTCACCATACCTCATCATCTCTAATCACTCATTCTTCATCCTTCATCATCCCTAATCACTCCCTCATCATCCCTAATCACTCCATCATCCTCCCTAATCACTCCTTCATTGACTCTCACCATCCCCCATCATCCCTATAGATTCCCTCATCATCTCTACTCAATTCATCCTCATCGCTCCTCATCTATAATTACTCCTTCCAATACCTTGATGGTGGTATTTTGTTGGGGTTTAACAATGTTAGGAGCTAAAAGTGGAGACTTGAGTACTAGCATAAAATATAAGACATGATGATCAAAATGATGTGAAGGCAAATTTGAAACATAAATATTTAACACTTATGAAAAAATATGGGCCTATGAGAAATGATGTACAATTCACAATTGAAAATTTTCTAGAAAAAGAGAAGTAAAACCACCATAACACCCAAAATGAGTAGTAAATACATGAGGATCACCAAGCTATGTGATTTCTTAAAACCAATCAAATGCTTTCCATATGAGGATATTTTATGATCTAAATAATTACATTGAAGGCCTTCTATTTGTATGTCTATTGATTGAGTCATCATATCAGAGAGTGGAAAATAATTTTCAAATGATTAGAATAAGTAGTCCAATATGGGAAAGTGGTGCTTAATTCATAACTTCAATATTCAATCCAATGAAGAGTGTCACGGTATGAGATCTCTACTTGCACATCTCAAGAAGTGGGTACAAGTTATCTAGCACTATAAAAAGGTAAGTAGATAATAGATTATAAACCCAATTATATGGTCGGTACTAAAAATATCTCTACTTCCCCAAACAAGAAATTATATGAATTAAAAATATTATTTCATTAACAAATGTAGATCAATGGTGAGCCAATACACTCATCATTTCCAATGGAATTTAGAAGATTTTAATTTCTCCTAAAACATAGTTTCAAAAATTGAACTTGAAATTTATACATCATCCATAACCATACGCTAGTGTATGGTCTAGTGTAGGCCTTGAGAAATAGATCACCTAGTAGTGTCACTTGGTGTACAAAATCAATTGTTTTAAAGATGCAATCCTTTGTGACATCTCACCATTAGAGGTGTGTGGTGTTTTACATGTGGTCAACCATATATTTACCATTGACATGTAGTCTATGAAGTAAATCCTTGAAACGTTGTGATAGATTGTCATGTTTTGAAACACCATATATCATAACTAGTCCATAAGCTTTCAGTCATTACTGCTATGAAGTGAAAGAATATTGTCATTTCTAGTAATAAGTATACTCTTGATGGTAATAAGTAAATTTAATAACATCCTTATGTCACCATATCATAGTGAGGTTTATCCGACAATAACAAAGACAAAATAATTAAACCATAAACTAAATGAATACAAGAATATCTTCCAGTCACCGAAATAAGTTCCTACATCCTATACACTAAATAATACTATTGATTTCATCCATTAACTACCTCTACCTCAAACCTCTTTATACAACATATCATTTCTAGAGAATGAGTAGATCAAGTGGTAGATTCATGAAATCATGGATAATGGACACATCATGCCCAAATCATTGCCTAGCAGAAGCCCAATTGTGTTTGTGCCAAAGTTGTGAATCAATTAAAAAAATATTAACAAGATTAAAGTGAAGAAATATTATCCTTATTTAAATATTAAGGCATTTTTCTACCATATCCATGGTGTAGAAGTATTTTCCAAAATTGATCTTAAGTTTGGGTATCATCATATTCATGTTAAACCTCTAGACATTTGGAATATTGTCTTAAAAACAAAAGAAGGATTGATTGACTAGTTGGTTATGCCTTTAAGGTTAACTCATGCAATGAATTCATTCATTTCAATATGTTGAATAACATCCTCAGGCCCTTTACCTATGTCATTTTTTAAATCTACCTTGATGACATCTTAATCTTTAGAAAACATAGGATGAACATCTACACCATGTTGAACTAGTGTTTCACATTTTGCAGAAACATATTTTTATGATAACATGAATAAATGTTCATTTTTCATGTAAGAGATAAAATATTTGGGACACATTACACACAAAAAGAGTGCATGCGTGAACCTAAATAAGATTCAAGTCATACAGGAATGGAAAACACTAAATAAATTTGCATTTGATTCAAATATTCTAAGAATTAGAAAAGTATACAAGAGATTTATGTTTAATTTTTATCTTTTGAACCAAACTACCAAAGGTGGAACTGAATAAAGTTTTATCTAGTCATCTGCACAACAAAGATAATTCAATGAACTAAAATTCAAACTCTATTTTATGTTAGTACTTATGTTACTTGACTATAAATTTTGAAGATCATCTAGTTCATTTAGTTTTAAAATTGACTATCACAAATGGGTATTGACAACACAAGTCCTAGAAAATATTTAATTTCTATTATAATGGATTAAACAACATATGAGTGGAATCAAAGATATCTTTAGAGTATATACTTACATCAAATGATGAGGGAGTAATTAGGAATGGTGAGGGATGATGAGGGATGGTGAGGGTCAATGAGGGATTGAATAGTGATGATGAGGGATGAAGAAATATTGATTAAGGATTATGAGGGATGAGGAGGTAGTGATTAGGTATGATGAGGGATGGTGATAATCAATGAAGGAGTGATTAGGGATGATAATCCTGAGTGATTAGATATGATGAGAGACACTGAAGGTCAATGAGGAAGTGATCAGGGATGAGGAGGGAATGAATAGGGATGAAGAAGTGATTAAGGATGGTGAGGGATGAGGAAAGAGTGATTAGGGATTATGAAGGATGGGGAGGGGGTGATTAGGGGTAGTGAGGGATAGTGAGGGTCAATAGAGGAGTGATTATTGATGATAAGGGAGTGATTAGAGATGATTATGGATAGTGAGGGTCAATGAGGGAGTGATTAGGGACAATAAGGAATGATGAGAGAGTGATTCAGGGTAATGAAGGATGAGTAGGAAGTGATTAAGGATGTGAAAGGGATGATGAACAAGTGAAATTAACACAAAGTGGTCGTTTGATGTGTGCAGGTCATCAATATAACCTACACTACCTCAATCACACCACGTTGGATCAAGTTCAAAGTGAATAATTTTTAAACTTAAAATTTGACAAATGAGGACTCTTATAAATGCCAAGAATCAATTATGAAGGCACAAAAACCTAAAAAATAACTATATGTTTACCAAAAATGGATATGAATTTAAAATGTTATGTACTGAAATCCCTATGTTTAATACCTAGACCCTGGAAATTCCTAAGTATTGATTAGATTGGATTTTTAAAAACTATTTTCTCCATCATAATATTTGCAGTTGTGAGGCTAACTCTATCAAATGTTGAGTGACCCCAATTTCTTAATTTTACTAAATTAAATTTAAAGTATAGGAGAATAAATGTAACAATATAAATATAAACTTATAATTAACATTTAAAATAGTAAATATAATCTTCTACCCAAATTTTCCTATATGTGCAACTCCCACATGGTTTTATGTACAAAATAATAGGAACATGATCACGTTATCAATAATGCAATCACATTATTAATAACGTGATCATGTTACCTGTTAACTAACATTCTCTCCATTTGATTTAATGTGCAAAATAATACTAACACGATCACATTATTTTTTTTACAATAACACAATCACGTTATCTATTAATGTGATTGTGTTATCTATTAACATGATCACATTATCTCTAAACATGATCACGTTATCTATTAACACGATCACATTATTGTTTTTAAAATAATGCGTTTGCATTATCTATTAATGTGATCATGTTATAGATTTACATCATTGTGCTATTTGAATTTGAATTCAATTCCCACACCTTTTAGCTCGGGAATGGCTTGGATTATTGAGCCAAAGGCTTGGACTGTCAATGTACAACCAAGTTTTGAGAGTTATGATACAAAACCAATAAAATTTAACTTTGATTGCCATATACACTAAGAATTTCAATGTAAAAATTCAAAAATTTAATACCATCATGATGAGAACTCTCTTCTCTTTCCAAAAATATGATTTTTATAATATTTGGACTAATTTAAGTTTTCAAACTATGTTGATTTCTAATTATACCTTTTTTAGGCCACTACATGCAACAAACATCCATGCCTATACATGTTCATGTAATTTTTATTTCATTGACCCAAGTAAAAAAATAAGTTATATGGTAAAAAACTAGGCCTAATTCTACACACATTAAAAAAAAAGTGATTTTCATTTTTTTTGAGGTAGTTAGGTGCACTGCATGGATGGCTATCCATTTTTTTGTCAGTTTTCAAGATCTATTTACTTGCAAAATTCATAAAAAAAAAAGTATTCATTGAAAAAATATAAAAAAATATAGGTCACAAACTAGAATATCTTATCTAATTTTTTCCCAAAGGGTTTTAAAAAATATTAAACTCTGCTAAAAAAATGGTGCACTACACGGTCGTCTATCTACTATGTTTTCTAAAAAAATAGGAGTTCCTCTTCAAACTTTAGATGTTTGACCTAGTTATAATTAACCATTATTTTAAAAAAATAGTGTTTTATAAACTAGACTCAAAATTATACATTTCATGTTCTTACACCATTTTTAAATTTGGAGTGTAGATATCTCAAATTATCTACAGAAGTTTAGATTTCTGAAATTTTAGGAAAATTATGTTCACGAGTAGGCCACTTTTTGTTCCCCAACTTTGTGCACTTACCCCATGGATATAAAGTTAGAGTTTGATAATGTACTTCAACACCTTATGTTGTTCACTCAAGTTCTCTTGAAATCATGTAGAGTAGTCATTGAATGTATTGGTGTAGTCTTCCACTGATTGATCTTTGTGCTAGCGTAATTGTTATAACTTGATGTATTCATCCTCAAAGGGATAAAAAGGGTAGCATTCCTCCTATAGCGTGATGAAAAAAATCTTATAGGATTCAATTGGAATTAACTCTTATGCACACTATGTATTGAAATTCTCCCACCAGTTAACAATAGGAATGGACGTCTTTAACACTTTGAAGGTGATCTTCTCAACATAAGTGAAGTGATTGACTTATAAGTATGCCTCTAATTGTCAAACCTAGGCATATAATGCTTTGGCATTGATTTTTCCTTTGAATAAAGGGATGCTGATATTGAATTGTAATTTGAAGGGGGTTTGTTGTTGAAATGGTTGTTAAACAACTATTGGTGAGGCTCAGAAGGTGTCTAGTTGAGATGCATTATCAACTCATGGAATTGACCAAATAGTTTGGTATGTTATTCTTCCAACACATTGGTGATGAGCCTTTGATCATCTAGTATTTTCTTAGGTTGCTTCTGAGCATCAGTCGTCTTACTCTTATTATGAAATTCCTATAGGTGTTCTAAAGTAGAAGTAACTAAGATACCTTCTTTCTCTCATTGCATTCATGTGTTTACATGTATATAAGGGTAGAGTTTTTTACTCTGATACCAATGATCCATGCTACATGGACCCAAGACTAGAAACATGGAGGTTAATTATGCATTAATGCTAGTGCATATAGTTTTACAGATTGAATTCACATAAAGTATTCAAAAATAACAAACAACATACATTCAATGAATCTGAACTCTTGTGTTTTTAAGAACTATAACTTCTTTTTGATGAGAAAATAATGAGTGGTATAATGTCCTATAATGCATGTTATAGAGTAAATACATAGATCATGTTATCTATGTTATGATTATGAATGGCCTCCATCTTAGGGAGGATGCATATATTACATCTTTATACAATAAGAGTACATAAGTAGTTGCAACTATTTTTGGTTAGAAAGAAGACAGTTACAATTCTTTTCACCTTCCTTGTTGGGCAATGATTGAGTTTATAGGTTGGTGGATACTAATGATCTAACTAACATATTCATAGTTGGAAAGTGCCACCTGATAAGCCACATGGTAGGAGTAGGCTGACACCTAGATGTGTTGGAGTGAATATAGGTGTGGTCATGCATGTCTATGAACAAGTATCAGTGAAGTGGGTAGGATTGCGAGCTAAGGAGTATGTAGTGGAGTGCACATGATACAATATGGGGTGATATGGGTAGGGAAGTCACAAGCAAGTGTGAGAATTATGACAATAGTGTGGGAATGCTTAGTGCATAGGAGTGTGAAAAATTGAACATGAAGTTTGAGTTATGTGAATGAAAACAAGTGAGAAGCATATTTTGTTGTGTAGGAGCTACACACATATCAGCATGTGACCATGACAACTAGATTGTTAGTGATTTGTGCTAGCCATCACACCCAAATTTTCCACATGACTACTTGTTATGCATGTTTATTCCATGAGGGATAATCCCTTACCATTGGGCCTCCTATATGAAGTACTTTTCTTATAGGTCCTATAACTTTTGATTTATGTACGATGGGAGGGTGAAATGTTTTTAAACTTTGCTTATTTTTTTTGAAATCTTCATAGTGGTGGGATCCATTTTTTCATTTTGATGAACTATTTTTATAGAATTTACAATTTATTTCCCATTTTATTGATCATCTCTTATATTTTGGACTTTTGAAGGCCAAAAATTTTGACTGGTAGATTTACATATTTTTTTTAAGTGCATATTTTCCACACTCTTCATAGCAGTAACATCTGTTTATTTTTTTTTGCCTTATATTTGTAGTTGTTTAGCTTAGTTACTTATTTATAAATTTTGAATCATGTTGTTATGCACTGAGTATAGGTACCACCTCATTTTTAAATGGGATCAATCTTTAGTGATTTATATAGCTTTTGGAAGGGATTTTTAGATGTATATTGTACTCACATTGATTTATAAAGTTCCGTAGGTTGTTTGTTATTTTAGCCCTGTCTACCTTCATATGTGTGTGTGTGTTTTTTGTGCATCCTTTTCTCATATCAGTTATTGGGTTCTTTGTGTGGCATATTAAGCACTCTCTTCAAGATTTTTTGGTGCTTTTTTACACACTGAACACATTAGCACACATTTTTGGAGGTCTTGATTCATTGGATCTTGATATTTGCTTTCTTTTTTCCCTAGTTATCATTAAGGGGTGTTGTTCTATATTGTTAATGCTTCCTTGGTTGTTTGAGTATGCTATGTACCTAATTTTTTTCTATATACTAGGTAGATGCAAAGTATTATTAGCCATTCATTCTATCTAGATGAAACATGTACCATATAGTCACTCATATTCGTATATCTAGATTCATGGAAGCTATTTTTTTATTATTCCTTCTTCATACTAATCAATGAACAATACATTTCTTGGACCATGCTCTACCTTGACCATGCTTTCATATGTTTGCTATTATAGTGAGTATTCTTAACTTGGTCACTCGTCTAATTGTTTATGTTGAATTAAGGAGTAACAATTTTTTTTTGAGTTTCATGTAGATCTTCTTATGTAAATGAGGGCTTGTATTACTAATGTGTCATGAAATTTTTTTGTGGCCACAATTATTGTCACTTTAATTATTTGCTTCTTTCATTGATATCCAATTCATTCTTTTATAGGCTTCATCAAATTCAATAGTCATTTACTTTAGTAGTTTCATTATTATTTTGCACTTTCATTGTACTTGGGTACCTCATCAAGCCTAGTTTTTAGGACCCATGCTCATGAGCTTAAGACTTTCTTATTTTTTACCATATCACCGAAGTTAATCTTTAGGGTGGTGTTGGTGTGTGTCATATTCACACTTTATGGGAATTTTACCTTAGGTAGTTTTGTTATTAAGGTGATATTTATTATGTGTACAACATTATTAAATACACATTTAATATGGTAGTTATCCTCACATGTGTAAGTAAGGTTAGGTTTTGCTATGGAATTCTTCCACCTTTCACATTACCAATATTTAAGGTTAGGTTTTCCTATATAAATAACCTTTGTGTCCTTTATGGGTATTATGTGATCAACTAGTCTTGGAGCATATTGCATCTAGTGAGCTGGTAGAGATGTAGTCATTTAGGAAAACCTTAGTATTATTTTTGTACAACATTATATGTTTAGACTTGTCTCTTTTATATCCCTTTGTGGTTTAATACATTTATATTTTGTTTGTGTAATTTATCATCTAAATACTTGATGTTGGATGTTGTATTTACATGGGGAGTTCCCTGGGTTTTATCTTCTTTGACATGGTTTTAGAGTTAAGATCCTTTTCCCAATACCACCTCAGTATTATTCTCCTCAATATTCACTTTGAAATCTTATTCTACATTATCCTCTTATTTTTTGTACATTCATCCATGCCTATAAAAAAATTAAAAACAAATTTAACCTTATGGGAATCAATAACTCTTGTCGATGCCTCATCAATAACACTTTTGTTGCAACATAAATAATTTGAAACTTTTATTTTTCTACAACTTATTATGGCATGCTCTCAACCTCGTGCACTTTACATGCATTCTTCTCAATCTCCATAACAACTTTGAGAAACTATTATTTTTACAATCTTCCACTTCTTCCATTCACATAATCATCCCCTCTTATAGGATATATTTTGTTATATTTTCACTACTTTACCCTTCTTAGCAATCTTTGATTGCCTATGAAGTAAATCTAGTTGACTATTGCCTCCCATGACAATCAACTCCTCTCTAGTATATGTTCTTCTCTTTTTCACCTTTAGGGCTTCCTCCAACAACTTCCCAATTTCCTTTTCCTTCCTTTCCAATAAGTGACATTCATCTTCACCTTATTCTCTATCAAACATGGGGCAATCATAGACCACCATCTCATCTTGAAAAGTTACTTATATTACAATCTCATGATCTTCACACATATAAGGGGTTGTTTCTTACTCAATACACAATGCTTCTCTTCTTCATTGTAGTAATCTAAATCTTCCCCTTACTCAAGGTATGTTATCAATGCTTCTGCATTTTCATCTTCCTTGTCTTTATTTTCATCATCTTCCTCCAATTACGTATCTTCTTCTCCTTATTCTACCTCCCTTATAGTAGCAATATCTTTTTTCATGATGTCTAGGTTGGCTTGTATAGTCTCTAACTTCTTCTTTAACTCCTCAACTTATGTCATGGGAAATATAGAACCACCTTTCTTTTTATTCATCGCCTTAACATATACTTGGGTTACATGTTTCTCACTCATCTCTTGCATAGCTTAACCTTTTACCACCACTTTTTACTCACTCACACACTAGCTCCTCTTTGGGTCCTATATTATTTTTCCACATGTATAATATGTGTAATGCCTCTCGCATTGACCATCTATTTATTATTCAATTTTGATAATCTCTGCATTTAATATGTTCGTCTAACCCTCATTTTTAAGAATTGGAATTAGTTCCTTCCATGTGTGAACGTTTCCTTGTGTTGTGGAGTATACTTGTGATATTTTATTAAAACTATAATTATTCAAATCAATGAACCTAAATTATTAAATAAAAATAAAATATAATATAATAACAAAATTCAATGTTTTTGGTTAATAAGTGTGCAACCCCTCTAGGAAGCTAGGGTGTTAGTTGGTAAATTCTCGCCTAGGATAAGTGGTTGTGCAACTTTTTAAAGTTATGAAAGTTGATTTGTAAGATCAATGAATCATATCATAAGGAGCCAACATGGGCTTATAAGAAGACTTTTTTACTTTGTCATAAGAGTACAAGGGTGGGTTTACTTGTGTAAGTAAACCCACATGGTCTTGTAAGGAATTGTAAGGAATAATATGGGACTTATAATAAAATTAAATACTTTTATAAGAAGGGTACTCCATTCATTAAGAAGTTTAAGTGGAATTTTTGTGAAGAGAAATGATCTTTATTTTCCAAATTTTTGACCCATTTGGGGGTTGATCACTTTTGGTGGGAGGTTGTTTGGGAAGAGGAGCTTAAAGAATAGATTGGTGAAGGCTCTAAATAAAGAAGGTAGATCTTTTGTGGTCTGCATCCCTTAATATTTCTTATGTTTGGAAATAAGGATAGATGTGCCTTGTCTTGTTATAGGAATTATAATTTATCATAAGTATTTTTTTGTGTGTGAATAAAATAGAAATATTGATAGCAATGTCATTTATTTCTTGTGAAATAATAAATAAGTATTGTGATGATAATATTAGCTCCATATCAAATCTATATTTCTACCTTTTCACCCAACTCTCTCTTGTTTGATCAATCCCAGTTGTTTGGTCAATTAGTATAATGTTTTTGGGTGTTGAATGCTTTAGTATTATAATCTATCTCTTCTTTACTTAATTTTTTTAAGTGTTACAAATCTTCCTTATCTCAAATGATAAATTTATAATTATGGAAAAATGGATATGTTTACTTAAACATTAAACACTAAGTTGGAACATCATTAAATTTATTTTTGGTTAAAGAAACAGTAAAATAATTATGGATCTTAATAAATGCATTTATTAATTTGTGTGTATATTAAATTAGATTTAAAATAATAAGAATATAATTTTATATTTACAAAGGTTAATCGAGGGCTCAATAAATTTTTGTGGAAGAACAGGTCGGTCAAGGCTCAATTAATAGGCTCCTTGTGACAGTCACATAGTCCTGCGGTTAAATGATGATGACATTGAACAACCCTATCACCCCTTTTAGGGCTTACACATCCAAAGGGCATGACCCTTTGATCTACTATTAAATTAATTTCAATAATAAATAATATATATAATGTGTATATACACTTTTATTTATTTAAATATATTTAAATATATAATTTTATGTATGTATGTAGGAGGTATATACACAATATCTAAAATTTTGTTTATCTAAATCGATAAACCTTATTTATTTTTTAAATTGTAAAATAACGTGACATGTATATACAATGTGTACATGAAAAAATTGGTTGCACCTCTTCATCTCATCCAAAACCTGTAACAAAAAATGGAGGCTCAAAGGAAGTGGTTGATTTTATTTTACATCATAAGGAAACTTAGGGCATATTTTTGGAGACCTGGATCCTAGGGTGGAGATTTCTCCGATCTAGTGGTGGATATTTAACTCACCATAACTCTTAGGAAGAAGGGGGAAAATAATTAATGATTTAAACCTTTAAATATTTTCTAAAAACACTCACTTAGATTTTAATTGCTCGTGTAGATAATAAGTTTAAAGGTGAACCCAAAGGATAAATTTGAGACTTAAATGGGACCCATGTGTTAGTTAAATAAATGAAAAATCTTACCACTAAATAAATTATTTTAATATAAATCTACCATAGTTCTGCAAAATAGATTCCATGCCTAAGTTAAATTAAATAAATTAAGTTTTAAATATTTTAATTCCCCCTTCTTAACCTAGTAAAACCCACTTGAAATTGAAAGAAAATAAATACCTAATATCAAAATTTTCAAAATCTAAAATTTAAAACAAAATTTTAAATAGATGTGAAATATTAGTTTAATTTTTTTTTTTTTAATAAACTATTAAAAATAAAATGATTCGATTTTGGAAGACTCTTCACAAGCAAATTTTAGTACTTTTCTATATTGATAAAGTCAATTTACATTGACGTTAAATTTAATACCCAAAAATAAAATCTATCAAATTTAATGATTGAAATGTATTTTAAATGGCAAAAATTTATAAGTTAAAAAAAATCATTTTATTATCAATTTTTTAAATTATGTTAGACATTGAAAATGTTGCCATGGGGGGGGAAAGAGCGGGCTGCACGCATGAGCGACTTCGGACCCTGTTAGCCAAGTTAGGGCATCGGGCCCTAGCTTGTTTCTGATCAGTGGTGGCCTGCATAGGATTCAAGGGTGGATAGAGGAGAGTTGGCGCAACAGCAGAGGGTGTTTTCATCAAAAACGGAGGAGAACCAATTGCAGGGGCCATGGCTTTGCAGGGGCCAACCCAGACCAGGTTAGACAAGAGTTATAGGGAGGCTGTAGGGAAGGGACGCCAGGGGGAGAGTCAGAGAGCAGAGACTAATTTGGAGGTTAATCAGATTCCTGAAATATCTGCCACTAACACAGTGGGAGGATTGAGAATTTCCAAGGTAAATGGCTGTCTAGAACGCTGCCAGGAAAGACCAAAGCTTGTTATTCCATTTGAATTGATTGCTGAGGATGTGGAGTATTTCTCCAAACATTCACTTTACTGCAAATTCCTAGGGCTGCGAGTTTCCCTTCCATTCTTGGAGAATTGGGCCAGACGGGTCTGGGAACCAAAGGGAGAGATGGAGGTAACACTACTAGCCAATAATTTCTTCATGGTCACATTTGTGTGTTTGGCTGACAGGGACAGGGTATTTAAGGGAGGTCCATACTTCTATAATCAGGCGGGGCTCTTTGTTAAGCCTTGGCATGCTGCTTCAATCCCACTGAGGAATTGCCAAATAAGGTTCCTGTATGGGTGCGGCTGCCCAGAATGCCGATTGAATGCTGTTGGGAGGATGTTCTCCAAATGATTGCTTCAATGCTTGGAAAACCTGTGGGTTCTTCCACACAAACTCTAGGTAGGAAAATCATGACCTTCGCTCGAATCTGTGTTGAAATTGACTTAAGTAGGCCATTGCCAGATGCTGTTGAGCTTTGTGCGAGTTCATACTCATGGGTCCAACAGCTGGACTATGAGACACTCCCGTTTAGATGTTGTTTATGTCATGAGTATGGGCACCTGGTTAGGCGATGTCCAAAGGCAAAAGGGAATGACCAGCAGGCTTCGCCCCAAGCTCCACCGAGTTACAATGTTGGTGTGGACAAGGGAAAGAAGATTGGACCTAGTGCTGGTAAGGATTCTGAAGGCTTTATACAGGTCAAATCGAGAAGACAAAATAGAGGTCTAAAGAGATCCTTTATGGAGCGTTCGAAGGAGGATTCGATTAATAGATTTGGGGTTTTGGGGGATTTGGGACAGCAAGAGGAATGTACGGATTTATTTAATGGGGGGCAAGTAGTGGGCGGTTCTGGAGCAGCTGATGACACGGCCATGGAAAAGGAAATGGCCCCTGAGGATGTTGTCCTTCCTATGATTTTGGAAGAACAGAATGGAGAGCAGCAGATTATTGAATCACATACTGGTACATGTATAGAATTTGAAGCTTTAACTCCTCAGGTACAAGTGGAGGCGCCTAAGTTGGAGAAGAAAGGCAAGGCCTCTTCTCACTTGGGAATTTTGCAGAAGGAAGGGAAAAAACCAGCATAAAAAAAAATAGTAAATTAGGGAGAAGAAAAGATACGAAAATGATAAAGATGATTGGGGAAAATCTGGTTGAGTCAGGTGCGGTCAAGAACTTAGACTCCCATTTCTTGCCTCCTTCAAAATGATTGTTATATCTTGGAATGTGAGGGGCTTGAACAACGGCCCTAGACAAAAAGATATTCGGGAGTTGATTAAGATTTAGTGTCCAGATGTTCTCTTTTTGCAAGAAACTAAGGTGTCAGTGGATTTCATGATGAGTCTGGCCCCCTGGCTTTGGAAACATGGAGCTTGTCAATGCATTGGGGCACAAGGTACGACGGGAGGCGTGGCTTGTCTTTGGAATCCATGCAAGGTCCAGCCGGTGTCATGGACAACCTTCAGGTCCTCTCTTTCTTTGGTTTCTTTATGCAGTGAATCTGGAGAGTACATTCTCCTGACCAATGTCTACGCGCCCACTGACTTTCAAGGTAAGCAGCAGGTTTGGAACAATATTCATTGAGTCAGAAGGAGCTTTCCTTTTTTGCCATGGATTATGGCCGGTGATTTCAATGCCATAATGGACCTATCAGAAAAAATGGGAGGCAATACTAGATTGGAACCATCATCCTATTTGCTTCGAGACAAGGTTTTGGAGCACAAACTGGTGGATATCAAGCCTTGCAATGGGTGGTACACCTGGAATAATAGGAGGGTGGGGGACCACTTTATTGCGGAGCGTATTGATAGATTCTTGACTTCTTGCTATTGGATGGGCGGCTCATGGTCTTTGAATTTTGAAATCCTGGATTGGAGATGTTCCGACCATTGGCCTATTAAACTTCACATTTCTTCTAATTGTTGGCAGAAAAAACTGACTTTTAAGTTTCAACTAATGTGGCTCATGGATCAGTCTTTATATGATCGAGTTGCTAATTGGTGGAAAATGGGGAGACCGGTGACTGGGATAGCAATGTACACTTTTGCTAAGCTCCTCCAGTATGTGAAATATCAGTTCAAAAAGTGGAATGTAATGAGCTTCAAAAACATTTTTTGGGAGAAGAAAGAAGCACAGGAAGAGTTAAACTTGATTACCAGATTAATTCAGAAGGAGGGGTTGTTGGAATCCTTGTTGATTGATGAAGCAAGGGCTGTCAAGAGGGTGGAAGAATGGGAGCTGAGGGAGGAGGTCTTTTGGAAGCAGAAAGCCTGAATTGAGTGGCTGAAGGAGGGAGACAGGAACACGGCCTTCTTTTTCAACTCGGTTAAAGCTAGACAACATAGCAATAGGATATTGACTTTGGTTTCGGGCAACGGGGAGACTCGTTCGTCCACGAGAGCCATGTGTGATGAAGTTGTCCATTATTTTGCTTCTATGTTCAACGAAGATGGTCCGGGGAGTACTGTTGCTGAAGAGCACATTTTATCTTGTATTCCCAACTTGGTTTTTGGGGAGATGATGGAACAGATGATGCGCCCTATCAACCTTGAAGAGCTCAAAAAGATTATCTTTATGATGAAAAATGGTAAGGCTCCAGGCCCAGATGGTTTTTCAGTTGAATTTTATCAGGAGTTCTGGGAAATCATCAAATTTGATCTTTTGGCTGTGGCTCAAGAGTCTCAAATCAGTAAACAAATGCTTCGTGCCTTGAATTCGACCTTCCTGGCGCTCATTCCTAAGAGGGAAGGTGCTGATAACCTTGGTCAATTCAAGCCGATCTCTCTCTGTAATGTTGTATATAAAATTATTTCTAAGCTGATAGCTGAAAGATTGAAAAAGTGGTTGGGGGCGTTGATCTCTGAGGAGCAAAGCAAATTTGTGGAGGGGCGTCAGATTCTAGATGGAATTGTGGTAGCTACTAAGGCTATTCATTCCATGTCCCACTCCAAGGAGAAGGCTATGTTTATGAAGCTGGATATGTCTAAGGCATATGATAGGGTCTGGTGGTCCTTTCTACAGAAGGTTTTGGCTGCCTTTGGTTTCAGAGAGGAGTGGATCAGATGGGTTATGAGTTGTGTGAACTCGATCTCTTTCTCTATTTTGGTGAACGGGGAGCATTCACAGCTCTTTGGCGCTTTGCGGGGGCTGCGGCAAGGGGATCCATTATCTCCATATCTGTTCCTTCTTCTTGCAGAAGGTCTTGGAAGGTTGATCAAAAATAAGACAGGAGAAGGGGTTATTCAGGGATGGAGGTGGGGTGGCAACCTTCCGGCTCTTTCTCACCTTCAATTTGTGGATGATGTGGCTTTGATGGGATTGGCCAACATGAGGGAGGCAGCCAACATTCGCAGTAGTCTGGATGCCTACTTGGCTGCCACGGGGCAGGTGATTAACGAAGATAAATCATCAATTTTTTTCTTCAACACTCTGCCTCCTATTCAGAGAAGGCTGGCTGACACTCTTCATTTTCAAATTGGTAGACTTTCGGTTCTTTAACTTGGCATTTTGATATCTGTGGGGCGACAGTCTAAGGACTCGTGGCAAGGAATCCTAGACAACTTCAGGGCCAAAGTGAACCATTGGACCAACCGATGGCTGTCCTTTGCGGGGTGTGTCTAGTTGATTCAGTCGATGGTGCAGGCACTTCCCATCTATAGGTGTATGCTCCAGGTGGCACCGGTGGGCTTTGTTCAGGATCTTGACTCCTTGGCAAAATAGTTCTTATGGTCCAGTAACTTATCCTCGATGAAATGGAGCCTGATTCGCTGGGAGGTTGTTTGCAGTCCTAAGAGGCTGGGTGGTTTGGGGTTGAGTCAATATTTTTTGGCTGGTACGGCCTTGGCCGCCAAGTTATATTGGAGATGGTGTGTAGAACAGAATAGCATTTAGGCAAGGATCGTGGCTTTTAAGTACTGTGCTGGGATTCTTGCGAGTGATATCCCCAGATTCAGCTTGTCGAGTAGTAGATCGGTTATTTGGAATACTCTCAAGAAAGGCACTGTGTTGATTAAGAGAGGCCTGTTCTGGATTTGTAAGGGAGGAAATGAAGCACAATTCTGGTATGATTCATGGGATGGTTTCCCCCTTGGTGGTTTAGTACCCACATCTCGAGGGCCTGGCACGGCACTTTATTGAGGCTGGGTGGGTCATGGTGGGCGACTACAAATCCTTCCTGGTTCAGGATCATTTGATGGTGGCGAGGTGGAAGGAGCAGGAAGATTGGCCGATTATGGATATGAGAGAGGAGTGCGCTGAGCTTCAGGAGATCTTGGCTGACCGGTTCTGTTGCACTCTTAGGGGAAAAGATTTGTTGGCTTGGTCGCCTCATCCCAAAGGGAAGTACACGGTTGCTGTCGGATACCAGGGGATGATTGCGCAGAGATGGGGCGATGGGGGGGAAGTGTCGTGGTGGAAAAAAGTGTGGAACAACATTTCTTGGCCGAAGTGCAAGTTTTTTATTTGGACTTTGACTTGGAACCGTTGCTTGACATGGGAGAATTTAAGACAACGTGGATTTGTTGGTCCTTCTAGGTGTGTCCTGTGTTAGGGAGCGAAGGAGGACTCTTCTCACTTGTTTTTCAGCTGCCCCTTCACACTTCGACTGTGGCACGCTTGGTGGGACGCCTGGAGATGTCAATGCCTGCACGCCTCTACCTTAGTCGAGTTTTGGGATAGATTGGGCAGGCTGCCTCATGCTACGCCTTTTCTTCAGGAGGCGTGGTATGCTGGTCCCACTTTTTTGATGTGGCAGATATGGCTGGAACGAAACCACAGGATTTTCTTAGGGGAAAGGTTGGCGATCCACCAGGTGTGGATAAGGATTATTGGCATGATTCAAGAAATTGTGGAAGCTAAGAGCGAAATCGCTCTACCTCTGGTGCAAGGGAATGATGATTTGGTGAAAAGGCTTGGCATTTTGGCAATTTTTTCAGCCGCTGCTAGTGTTAGGCGTGGTCATGGGAGGAAGAATAAAATACAGAGGAATGGGAAATGGTCCCCTCCTCTTGAAGGTTATCTGAAACTCAACATGGATGGTTCGGCCAGAGGATGTCCAGGCCCGACAGGGATTGGAGGGATTGGCAGGGATCACTCCGGTGCTGTGGTTTTTATTTTATTCGCCCACATGGGAGACCAGACAGTGAATATGATGGAGGGAGTTTCTATTCTGCATACTCTAAGGAGGGCTTATGAGCTTGGCTGGCGTAAGGTGGAGTGCGAAGCTGACTCACAAATTTTGATAAATTTGATCTGGGAGAGGAAAATCGATGATGTTAGCTAGCAACTATCTTTGGTGGTGCAGCAGATTCTTCAGATTAGTATGCTTATGGATTCCGTTTCTTTTTCTCACATTTCGAGGGAGTGGAACGGCGCGGCTGACTGTTTGGCCAAGTGGGCTTCGGTGAATGTTGGTGGACGCAGGGTGGATGATAGGGCGTTGTTGCCGGAGGAGGTGAGTAGGGACTTTGATAGACTTCTCAGGGAGGATGGTGATGTTGTTGGTTAGTGTCGGTGCCTAGTGCCTTTTTCTCCATTTTTTGTGGGTTGCTTGGCCTTTGGCCCTTTGTTGTAATTTATTTTTCTAGCTATTAATAAACTTTTAACCCCTTTTTATTTTATATATATATATATATATATATATATATATATATATATATATATATATATATGTTAGACATATTTTAAATCAATTTCGCAAGTGAAAATTGCTAAGAAACTTTTCAGCTTATCAAAACTATTTTAGAATGTCAGGTTAATTCCATAATTAACTATTGACACTTGGATTCGCACCCTTGAGGAAATGCTCAGATCTCCTCATCCAAGTGGCACAATGGAAACATCTCTCTTGCTATGGGTGACAATTTCACTGAGATGAATCTCTAGATAAAGCTCTAGTTCCCTTGATGCACCTTTAAAGCTCTCTTTTGACTCACAATTGTGTATGAAAAAGGTAAGGAAAATGACTATGAAAAACAAGCGGTGATGCACCAATGTATGATATCCTCCCAATTGACTAAAACCACTACTTAAAGACAAAACAAGGTGTTTTCTTGCACATGACTCACAACTCAGGAACCACTACTACATCAATATTTCATATGCTAGATTCAAGAAGGTATGTGATTCTCAAGAAGGGAATGATTGATTCCAAAAGGGATACAATCATGAACCACTTCTAGGATATCTCTACACTTAGAAAAAACACTAGCAAAGACCTGCAACAATCTCCTTTCTATAAATTGGTAGACCATCAAGCGGACAAGCTAGAAAAGATAATTTTTCACTAGACTAGACCAACAATGATTCAATAATTATTGAATATTATAGCATATGAGAGGCAATCACACTTGTATATTTCTTCAAGAGTTCTTCGAGTACAAATCTAGCCAGAGTTTCCCCAATAACTAGTAGAGGATCTTGAACAAGCCAAAAGAATGCATATATATAGCCTTTGGGAGGGAATCAAGCAATCAAGGGAAATCGCTTGGACATGTGTCATCTTGGATGAGAATCAGTTACATTTTCAAGAGTTACAATTGAATAGATGCATCAGTTAAAATTTGTTACGACTGAACAAAAGCGTCAGTTATGTTTTGTTACAAATGAACAGAAGCATCAATTATGTTTTTTTACAAATGAACAGAAGCATCAGTTATGTTTTGTCTCTAGGTTCCCACCAAGCTCTTGACGCCAATGGCTATTTTTTGCAACTTGAAATTGACTTTCTGCGAGCTGTCATCTTTCAGGTATTTCCTTCAGACATTTGTTTCCTATATGTATTCTCGTGCAGAATTACTTCGGCATTTTGAAATGATCTTTTCTTTCGAACAAATTGTCCACGACCATTTGTCTTCGGACTTTTCTATCAGGCAATTTCCTTCGGCCTTTTTTCTCGAAGGAAATCCTTCAAAAATCTTATAAGTGCCTTTGCCTTTTTGGAAAGTGAAAATTAAACCTTTGGCTTTGAAATGGCCCTTTGAATTTTTTGAAATGGACCTTTTTCGAAGGGAAAAAGTACCCTTCGAGAAAAATGTATAGGACACTTTTCTTGAAGAAGATATCCTTCGGGCTTTTGAAAAGGTCCACTTTCTTGTAGTATGATCCTTTCGGGAAAAGTGTATCGATCATTGGTTCCAAAAGTGCCCTTCGAAAAAGTTGTAAATTACCCTTCGAAAAAACTGAAGTGATCATTTCTCTAAGAAAATTCTTTTTGGCCTTTTGAAAATGCCCCTTCGGGAAAATTGAAGATGACCTTTTCGAAAAAAAAATTCGGACATAATGTCTGAAACAATTCCTTCAAAAAAGTTTCAAGTGTCTTTGGGAAAAACTGAAGTGTCATTCAGAAAAGTTGTTTCGGACAAAATGTCCAAAACAAATCTTTCGTAAAAACTGAAAAAGACTCCTTCAGAAAAATTGTTTCGAACAAAATGTCCAAAACAATTCCTTTGGAAAAGTCGAAAATGACCTCTTCGAAAAATTTGAAAACGAAATGTCCAAAAGAAATACACTTAAGGAAAATTGCTTCGGAGAAAAAGTCCGAAAGAATTCGGCAAAGGCTTAAAAAAAAACCCAAAAAAAATCGGCAAAGGCTTAGCAAAGACCAAAAATGAACTTTTCAAAAGGAATAGACTTGTACATTTGTTGCGGGCTTTACCAAAGAACATGTCTTCCAAAAAAAAACTAATTATTGAACCTGGTCAAAGATATAGACTTAGACATTTTTTTCAAATAAAGGTGTCCAATTCTGACTTGAAGGGCCAAAATTTAATCAACATTAACATTACATAAAAATTATTTAATGTTGAAACCATATCTTATATAACTTATAAATTACATAAAAACCACAAAATTAATTTATTGCCTCATCCATTAATTAATTTGAATGCATTTGTAATACTAATTTAAACTTAAATTAGGGTATTATTATCATTTTGAAACCATTGTTTATGCCATGACTATTGAGTGTGCTCCTTAGATAAAATATATAAGTTAGGTGACTTCATTATGTTATAATGATATTAAAATTAAGGTGGAATCACTTAATTAATTTAATAACCATTTTAGGGAATTAGTTTAGCATCTTTTCTCTAACCTTTTTCTTAAGATACACTAAGGTTAATGTTCTAATTTATTATTGCTTTTTACCATGTTCGGTTATTAATAAAATTAGTCAATAACTAATCTACATTCTTTTTAGTAAAATAAATACTTTTAAAACCTTAATTAAAATTTAAGACCTTGAACATAACTCATTTAGATATTAGTCTAATTATTTCTACTTAATTCTAGGAGGCTATCAGTGAGTAGTAGAGTAGTGTGAACTCTTGTTATTTTGTGTCAGACTTGGGTAGTCTATAAAACATTTTTTTACTTGAAATAGTGGATACTTACTCAATAATTTAGAATTTATAGTTGCTTAACATCTAGTGTTTTGTCTACATGTTCTTATCAACAATATTCATTACTAATAGATAAATTTATTCTTCTAAACCTCTTTTCATAGTTATAATCAGATTTGATTTTATATGATACAATCAAAATTGAAAGGTCAATTTGATGATTGTCTAACCTTTCAACTTGTCAATAAATTCTAACTACAAAACCCAACAACACCTACCTCATACCCCATCCTTGTAATGATATAAATAATAAAAAAAATAAAAATCAATCTTTAAATTATTTCATGATATATCAAATGCTTATTAAAAGTATGAACAATCAGGGTATACTCGTATGACATATACTTAGAAGGAAATTGGTCTTCAATAAAAAGTTATGACTGATTGTTTCACCCATTTCACTACATACAAAGATAAAATTTAAAAACTCTATTTGAACTAGTTCTAATTTAATTTCTTGAAATCTTCCAATCTTAAATTCCTTTCAGCCCTCACATAAGACTCAACATCAAGAAACATGAATTTGGAATTTTTACAAACACTTGACTTAAACATTGATGATTAAAATCCTTTACGAAATAATTTTTTTGTTATGTTTGAAAGGTTGATTCTTCAATATAGTGAAAAAAACCATGTCAAATTGGGATCTTGATAGCAACACAGGTCTATTGCATGATAATTCAGTGTCTTTTTCTAAGAATTACTTTTTTAAAAAAATAGCACCACATAAATTATAGTTTTGGAGGCATTTGGAAAACTTGTGGAGCTCAAAAATGCATCATCACATCATGAGATCTATGTGATGACCAAATTTATGAGTCAATATTTATGGAAATATAAACAATTCTAAAATTGTAGCATAACTAGAAAAATTATGATGCCAACAAGGTGGTCACCCCAACTAATTATTATAATCAATTTTTATTTTAATAGATTTTTTATTCTTAAGATTTTTCTTATTCTAATGCTTACTCATGTTGAATGGATATTAATAATTTTTTAATCTTTAAGGCAATCTACTAATCTTACTATATTATTAGTAGTTTCCTATATGCATGTATATGCATTTTGAATGGCTATTATTAGTTTTGTTTATCTTTAAGAAAGTTTATTATTCTTAATTCTCTATAACTATAAACCAAAGGTTCTCCCTAATGTAAACTAGAGAGGATTGTATGTGTGTGTCTTTCACAATGATTTATTTATGTAATTAAAAACTCTCATTATTTTCCATAAATATTTTTTTCTATTCTTGCAAATTTATGTCGATTCAGTAAAGAAGAATTCAATTATTATAATAAATTGATTCCTAACATTTGGTGTGTTATATTCCAGATTAAATCTTCAGTTTGGATCAGAGGTATCATAGTGAATTATACCCAACATGTACCATTGAATGAAGTCATGATATTAAAAGTCTGGGTGGATGCTAAGATACTCAGTATGAAAGTACAAGGAGAAACAATGAATTTCTCAAACCTGGTAAAAGTATTATTCAAAAAGGCTCTAATAAATTAAAAAACTGAAATGATGACCATATTCACATAGATTATGTTATTGATAAAATTTTACCTCATCCATTTTTAAAACTAAGTGTCCTTTACTTCTTGAAAACTAAACCTACCATCCTTTGATTCATTGGCGAAGGCCAACTTCTATGCTAATATGATTTATTGTTTCTAACTCAATGCTATATTTTTTTGGTTATCTTTATTAAAACTATATTTTAAGCTGATTGTCTCAGGTTTTAGGTGCATTTTTCCTACATCCTACACATATTTCATAGTGATAAGACAAGAAGAGAAATACATGCTAACTACACTTTTGAAAAGTTTCCTTATTCTCATTATAACATATTAGCAAGGTTAGTAAATCAGTGTTGATATCAAAAGGATAAAGTGATGCTAAAAAACTAATATAATTTAACTTTTGACTTATGGATAGAACATTCAAAGTGGGATAGTATTAGCATGAATTCATTATGGCATATTGAACCTTGATTAGAGGCCACATTATGTTTCTTATCTTTGACTTAAATATGAATTCATGCTAATACTACCAACCCTGTTTGCAATGTGGATTTGGGCAAAAACATTCGCAAATGCTGGTCACATATTGAAAGGATACCTCCATCAGACTTAGGTCATTCCCAGGTGTGGTTTCCAGGTGAAGTAATTCCATATGACCTCATTCCATATATTTTTGTTTGTTTTTGTTAGGCTACTACCCATTTGGATGGGACTGAATAAACTCGTTGAATGGCCTCCTCTGGCCTGTCATATAGGGGCATACCAACCAGGCCGAGTGCATTTCTTTAATATGCCAATTTTGTTGTTGGCTTGAAAAGTTGCCCACTTCATTTTTTTCAATGGTCAGCTCGAACTTTGCAAGTGTCAGCACTACCAACTTTTCCAAATATATAGAAGGAACACACACAAAAGATACGCTCTTCCCTGATAGTGATAAACATGGGGACCCAGGGATACTCCCAAAAACCTGTTACCTGGTGGAGTCGCCTCCCATCAACTTTTTTTAAGCAAACCAAGATTTAGTAAATGACTTAACTAATTAGACTGTGATGAATTTTCAAAGCTATCAAATGTGCTGTTCAGACGTTTCTTTTATCATCCATATAACTTTTTTTCTGAGCAAGTGCAGTAAATTTGTCTTTGTTTGTGCTGATCTCATTTATGATGGTGCAACTTACAGTATTTTCTGCCCTTTGCTCATAAAGGCATCAACAATCTCATTGAGGAAACCATACTGAACGCAGACAAAATGGGTGTGAAGGTTATCAGTCTTGCAGCTCTTAATAAGGTTAGGACTCAGAAGCTTTAACACTTCAGTACAATTGAAATGAGATGGGATGATTCTAGGGCTCTTAAGGCCAAATTGTGATCAAAGTGTGTTTACTTGTTACTGTGACATTGTTGCGAAGGGAATCCAGTTTTAAAATGAACTCTCCAACTTGCTTGATTCTCTTTATTGAAGGCATAAGAGAATATGACAGTTTTGTTTTCTAGAGTACACATATTTTTTACATCTTTAAACTGGCTAGAATGAAGCTTTGAATGGTGGAGGAACGCTATTTGTTGAAAGGCTTCCAAATCTGAGAGTAAGGGTGGTTCATGGCAATACACTAACAGCAGCAGTGATCCTCAAGGAAATAAAACCAGATGTTCAAGAAGTGTTCTTGACTGGGGCTACTTCTAAACTTGGCAGAGTCATTGCTCTGTATCTCTGCAGAAGGGGCCTCCGTGTACTGGTATGCAAAAAAATGCTTATATTGAATCTTAATCATTCCATTCATTTCAGGGGTCCTATCTTTGTATGTTGCTAATATATATTTTTTGTTTCCTTAATCTTCAGATGCTTACAAATTCAGAGGAACGTTTTAAATCAATTCAGAAGGAAGCTCCTCTTGAATTCCAAAAGTCTCTAGTTCAAGTAACAAAGTACGAAGCAGGTCGAAATTGCAAGGTACAGATACATTTAAGGGCGCTGCTCAAATTTCATGATCCTTCTCTATCTTTTAGAAAGAACTAGCATGCCATGAAGCTGTTGCCTATGGGGTTGATGTATGGTGGTCGCGCTCACATCTACTGACATCAGCTAAACTGGTTGCAGTCCGGCTTAACCTTTTTCCCTGTCGGAGAAAATGAACCACACCGCAACGGTAACAAGGAGCCTATCAAAAAGCCTTTGTTCAACCTTCTTCTCAACTTACTGGGACCTGTGTAACCTGCTGGTCCCAACATAGCTTGTGCTTCCAAAGTGTTATAAAGCAAAGTGATATAACCCATCAGTTGGGGATTTCGTTCTACTGTAATATCGATGTCCTATTCTTGTCGATGCCGCTGTAAAATAAGCTAGTTGTGGTTGTGTGAAATTAGCAGCCTGGTAAACCGTAAACCTGTATTGGGCCTTTGGATTGTTCCTAGACTATAAAAGCTCGTTTCCTCTTCTCTCCTCTCTTTAATTGTGTACCCATTGAAGTTTTCTTCTGATATTCTTTAGATTGGAGAGAATTAAAACTTGACAGACTAACTAATATGCATGAATGCAGACTTGGATAGTGGGAAAATGGATTGCCTACAAGCAGCAGAAATGCGCACCCCCTGGAACCCACTTCCATCAATTTGTGGTTCCACCAATATTTGAGTCGAGAAAAGATTGTACTTATGGAAAATTGGCAGGCATGCAATTGCCTGATGCAGCGGAAGGAATTTCAACATGTGAAGTAACATACTCCATTAAAATCATTAATGAGATGTGATGATTTTTAACAGCTTTTGTTTAAATTTCTTGTATAGAAGGTTTGTAAATACTTAAAAAAGAAGGATATGGGTAAATATTTAGAAGCTCATAAACACCCGTCTTGAACATATTTTATTAAATGATCCCTGTGCTGATACTGTTACCATACATAATCTGTCTTATAAAAGAAAATGAAGTTGTCCTTGATTGGCTTGGTTATGCATGATGTTTTAGTACACAATGCCAAGGAGATGTGTCCATGCTTGCCATGCTGGAGGAATTTTGCATTCACTGGAAGGGTGGGAGCATCATGAAGTTGGAGCAATTGATGTTAATAAAATTGATATAGTTTGGGAAGGTGCAATGAAACATGGTTTCAAAGCTATAGAGTGAACTATGGTTACCTGAAACAAGGGCGCAGAGCGCCAAGTCCCTGCGGGAAGGAAAAGCGGTTAAGTTTGTTGTAGGTATTGAATGCTCATAACCATGGAAAAAGCAGCCAGCTCTAAATCGCCAATATGCCCACAAATGCCTGCGTTATGACATTCAGCGCAAAAATTGCAAGCCAACTAAAGATTGCAGCCCCTGCAATTTTCATGAGGCTTTTGATTCTATCCAAAATCTCCTGGGCAAGGCTGGGCTGATTATCGGCCCTCTTTCATTGTCGGGTATCAAAGAACAGCCAAGCAATACCTCCATTTCTATGACCATGATCAACTGGTATAGCATGATATATTCAGCGGTGATATAATTTGACAGGTTTCCAAAGTATCACCTACAATCCTGTGAAAACACCATACCGATCAAACCAAACAAAGATAGAAAAAACAAAAAATAGAGAAAACCTAAAAGACACAAATTTAGACATTTCAATACATTATGCTGATGCAAACCAATTCTGAGGGGAAATATCAGCTGATAAAGCATTGCATTAGCATGAAAATTGAAGTTTTAGCCTTCAGCTTCAAGTCATTGTTCAACCAGTGCCCTCTCCTCCAATGTCTTGCCCAAAAGAGAAGTCCCCTGTTCTGCATATTTCTCAGCATAGCACGTTATGATAGCCCTTGACTCTGTGCATACCCATCACACAAAAAATCACATAATCTACACCACCTAAACCAGGGATGTATATATACAATGATTATATCATATAGAAAGTGTTAATATGAATATTTAAGAGTCATAAAAGCAATTGTAAGATGCCGTGAAAAGGCATATCATACTTCAGATAGTGAGACAGGATTTGAACTTTTTCTGGAAGATAAAGACCCATCTCCATTGAAATTATATAATGCTTTGAGAGTTTATTTGGGAATATCATTGCATTGTATTATGTGCAACATGTGTCTACAGTGCCAAGCAAAAAATAGCTCAGGGCAAGCAGAAGCTAGACTCCCACCAAGATATTTGCAGAAACTCAGCAAATTACAACAATTAATGTTTCTATCAAATCCATGGTGTGTCAATTTTTTGCAGAACTCACCAAGTTACAAAAATTAATGTTTCTATCATATTTCTAATATCATATTTGAAGGGAAAGGCCATAGAATGGTTCAAAAGTTCTACTCGACATGAATTTCATATTAAGCTTAGTTGGGCGTCATATTAAGCTTAGTTGGGCGTATCTTCAGGGATATGGTACATGTTTTTATGTCTAATTGAGAATTTGGCTACAATCAAATGGGTTACTTCGAAACATGTCTTATTTCAACCTCATATTCAAAAGAAAACAAGATTCCATATATGCAGAGGTCACTGGACTACCAGTTCTAACTTATATTCATTATTAAAAGGATTTTGATTTTTATATTGATATTAATATACAATGAGGCAAGAGCCATCCAGAAGCATATACTCAGGCTTTAAAAACTGAGAGAAATATGATAAAAGCGACAAAAATGCATCCTGTACATGTAATGTCTCTTTTCGTTAGATGGTTAGTCTCCCTCAATTCCCCCAATGTTATCCTATGTGAACCATGAGTTTTCTATTCCCTCCAACTCAATATTCAACACATAATCCTATCACAAGAATTGACATTAAGAGCAGCAAGATCGTGCAAATGAGTTTATTACCCTAAAAATGCAGCTGGGCATTAAAAATGCTCATAGGTAGCTTGCATCTTTTACCTGGAGGAAAATATTTTGAAAAAAAAACAAAGTGAGCTGGAAAGAAAATTATATTACCATATCTTCGAGATAAGGAGATTCAATACAAAGGTGATCACAGAATCTGTGTTTGATAGCCCGAGCCAGTGTTTCATTTCGAACATTTTCAGAACGCAAACTGGCCAAGATGCCCGGCTGGAGATCTAGATAACTACTGTAAAGATAAACAGTAATCAATTGACCCAGTTGTTCATAAATATATGAAACGCTACGGCAGGAGGCTTCGCAACCTTTTCCTTGTATCTTCAACAAATTATTTTATCTTGACCTGCAGCCGCAACTGAAAGTTATGTCAATGCACATTTACAATAAATAAATTGCCAAGCAAATTAGTGTTAGATTCCCTTCACTATATCAAGAAGAGCAACACTGATGCAATATACAGTGTTAAAGAAATTACAGTTGTGGCATCAATAAATTTGAGTATTTATCAGTCAACCAGATGAATGCTATTATCTGCAAGTATTAAAGGACATTATTTTTAAGAAACTTCAGGGTTATGAGTAGCATATTTGTAGTCTGTTGAAAGCGCGGGGGGGATTTCTGAGTCCGTTGAAATCCTTGACTGAAATGGAATGTGCTTCTACTTGAGTTGAAACAACTGAGAAAAAAAGAAATGGTGGTGGTGTTGCTCTTGGGCTGAGTCAAAAGAAAAGAAAAGAACTGAACTTGATATGGCAACCACATAAATGGAATGTGGTTCCGTTTGAGTTGAAACAACTGAGAAAAAAAGAAATGGTGGCGGTGTTGCTCTTGGGCTGAGTAAAAGAAAGAACAGAACTTGATATGGCAACCACGTTTATGCTGTTATATGAAAAGGCCTCCATCCTTTGCCGTAATTCACCCACTGAAACGCCTAATAATTCTGCAAATGAAGATAAATAAATTGCTAATGGAGTGGAGAGTCCCTGGGAACAGATGCACCGATTAGAAGCAAGCAGGGTGCCATTTCTGCGGACACGTTACCCATTGATTAACTGCGTTACAGGGAATGAGAGAGAAGGGAACAACTGTTAGCAGGTGGGCCGCCCAGTAATTATGACTGTTATTCATCTTGATTGACATGGTTCCCCCTTGCATTAGAAATCAGTATTAAATGTGTGACAGATTTTAGACTGACGTGAAAAAGCTCATAACATCCTGTTTATTTAAACCAATTACAGCATTTAAAATAATATTTTTTATTTTTTGTTATAAAAGTTTGGAATATGTTTTGACATGGAAATCTCTCTCTTCCTATTAGCTAGAGGAGCAAAGAGTTATTGCACTTTAAGTTCAAGTGATTCCAATAGTCCCTCCTTTGGGACTAATAAGTATGAAGAAATTGGTTATCTAATGGTTACTTGCAATAAGTATCAAGAAATTGGTTATCAAGTGGACGACTAGTGTGGTTACTTTTATCTTCAAAAACGGGGATACCAATAATTCGTAAAATTATCGTATTATTATGGTTAATCTCATTCTTGGTAAATTCTTCGGAAGTATGATAGAGCGTAGAATCAACAAGTGGGCAGAAAAAGAAGGAAAAAGAGCTAAGGGTCAAGCTGGATTTAGACCGAAGCACTCTACTATTGATCATGGAGCTAAACTTAGGTTCTTGATTGAAAAAATATGAAACACTCGAGGAGATGAGGCCTTTTGCTACTTTGTCGACTTCAAAAAAGCCTTTGATGCGGTCCCTTGTGACAAACTTTGGAATAGGATGAAGGAGTTGGGAGTTTCGGATGAGCTTAGAGATGTTGTCCATAGATTATATGAGCAACTAAAGGCTAAAATTAGAACTAGTGATGGAATGTCAGAGTGTTTTGACAGCGATATAGGCGTCAAGCAGTGCTGCCCACTTTCACCAACTTTATTTGGACTGTTCATTGATAAATTACAAGAATGGTTAAATAAAGATAGTGGGGAGGGGATTCAACTAGCTAAATATGTTATAAAACTGCTTCTTTATGCCGATGACCTCATTTTAATTGCCAGAACAACCAGTAGCTTGAGGGAACATTTGAGAGCACTTGAAACTTTTTGTCAAGAGGTTGGAATGCAGATGAACACAAGCAAAACCAAAGTAATGATCTTCTCTCTGAAAAGAAAAAAGAAACAATATACCTTTACCTTTGAAGGCAGCCCGTTAGAGATAGTCGAGGAGTACAAGTACCTCGGGATTGATTTTCACCACAAGCTCAGCTGGGAAACGTGTAGAGCAAAAAGAATCCAAGGAGGATGGAAAGCATTGTGCTCTCTTCAAAATAGGTGTAGGATTGCAGAGTTATGGGATTGGAAGACCAAGAGAACACTCTTCAGTTTGTTGGTTATCCCGGTGATTCTCTACGAGTGTGAAATTTAGGCCAGCAGTATGTAAGATCAAAAATGGAAACAGATAGAGAGAATCCAGAAACACTTCATCATAATCAGTCTCAAAGTCAAGAATTCGGTGATGTATGAGATCCTACTTGTTGAAACAGGGTCCTTCCCTCCAGAGGCATCGGCGATGATATGGTTACTAAGCTACCTCAAGAAAATTCAAAACATGAAGAAGCACAGGTGGCCTAGACTAATTATGGAGGAAGAACTAACTAGAAGAAAGAACACTTGGAGGAAGCAAAATGACAAATGGGTAAAGAGGTGGGATATTAGCATGCAGGAGTGCCCAAATACTAATGAAGAAATTAAAAAATATGTGAGAAGAAAATTCAAGTGCATCATGTGGACAAAACAAATGGGCCGTAAAAAGGAATATTACCTCAAAGAATTCAACCCCACATGTGATTTTGAAGAAAAAGCCTATATAGGAGAAGACATTAAGTGGAAAGCAAAAATATTGATTGCCCAACTTAAAATGAGCTCTCATCATCTTAGGTGTGAAACGGGTAGATGGCTAACTCCTAAAGAGGATTGGGAGGAGAGAATATGCCTCTTTTGCAACAAAGGCGTGGTGGAGACGAAACGACACTTCCTCTTAGAGTGTGAGGCATACAAAGACATTCGATACAGTTATGGTGAAACTTTGAAAATCGCCAACTTGGACACCCTGTTTGAAGCGACAACGCTGGGTAATACGACGAACCTCGTGACCAAACTTCACGGCAAAAGGGAAGATCTCAAGAAGGAAGTTCAAGCAACTTAGGGAGTGTTTTGTCGCTGAGGTCCCATTTTGAAAGGATGTGCGCGACTGATAGATCCCATAAACTACTGCAGTCTCATGGACGTTATTAAAATCCTTCATTCATTCATTATACAATCATGATATTTGTCAATTCACAAGTCATTGAATTTTTTTATCATGTCATAGTGCTAGTTGTAATGGTATAAGATTACCAACAAGTTGCATGGTTATAAAATGTAATTCTAACACCCATAATATATCGTGTGTGGAGTGGATTTCAAATTAGTGCAATTGTTTTTTAATGGAAGCATGATATTGAAATTAATGTAGTTGTTTGATTGAAAGTAAGCAAGTTTAAGTTTTTTTTTTTTTTTTTAATTTATTATTATTATTATTTGGTGGTAGTTGTTTTGGATGATATATATCATGAAGTTTGTATAAAAATTAAAAAATAATATTGATATAAATTAGTATAATAATTTATAAATAGTATTTAAAATTTGATAAGTTTATATTGTTATTTGGTATAATAATATTAGATTGTTAAAAAGTTGGATGTGTTTTAAATATAATTTTAATATAATATTTTATTGTAGAACATCAAATTATGAGATTATATTTTACATAGAAATTATTTAGTTGGAATTGGATTTATAATATTTTATTGTAAAGATTATATTCATATAACTAATAAAAAATGTATATTAGCATACAATATTTTATAAAAAGTATTTGGCAATTGACAAGTCATTGTTATATTAATATTAGAATAGATATCTTATATACATTTATCTAAAATACGTCGAGAGATATCAATCTCGAGGTATTTATATTGTGATGTAAGTTAGATAGGTGCCTCGAGATTGATATCTCTCAGCGTATTTTAGATAAATATATTTAAGATATCTATGCTAGTAGCACCTGTAGGTGTGGCATGCAGATTTAACAATAAATACTAATTAATGTATCATTTCATATTCATCCAAATAATAAATATATATCACATTCAATGATAATTAAAGAAAATAATTTCATATACATCAAAATGTGACAATAGGTATAATATATGTGATATTAAACATGTAACATTATTGTAGTTCTAAGGATTTGAGTCTCTCTTCCTTAGCTTTCTGCTTGGAAAGTTGTTCACCTGTTTTCAAATTTTCATATCTATCAAATGGAGACCAAATTCTAAGCCCTTCTAGAGATTTACACGTGAGATGGCCAAAAATGTTAACCCTAGTCATTATGTATGCCCTATATCAATTATTGCTTTAGAAAGAGTCAATCCTTATGATTTGTGTATGGATAATCCCCAAGCTAATCTTAAAGGTAGTTGTCATGTTTGTTCCCTCTGTATTGGTGTAATTGGAATTGTATGTGGAGTTACATCTGCAAATGGCATTCCAGAGTAACTGTCAAATTCCACCATAACATATGTAGGTGGCTCTGGTGGGGAACTTCCAGGGTTGTATACTATACTTCGAATATATCCTTGAGATCCATTTACAAGTCATGCTTCTATCCATAGGTTGGAGGTTAACATCACCCTTGCATCTTTAACTATTAATAACTCCACATCCCATTCATCATTCTAACCTTTTGATGGATTGGTACTACCTGTTCTAGTTGCAATGCTCCGTGCAATCGATCCTTTTCATGATTTTAATTTGATTTTGTTATGATTTTTCACATTATCATCTATTGTAAATAAATGAATAGCATTGTCAAAATCATCCTTGATGCTTGGGTGTAATACGTTATTTGTTCTTGACATCAAGAATTTTCAATCATCAATAGTCAGATGTGCATCTCTAAGATTTGTGAGCAATTGTCAAAAACTTTTCTAGTCATCACTTTCTCCATGTTTGGTGCTCCCTCCAGCGATATGAACCCATGTACATGTGGTGAACCTGTTGCCATTCATATCTAGACCAATGATCTTTCACTTTCATTCCTTTTTGTAGTATCTCCTTTCAAAAAATTGTATGTCACAAGTGCATGTAATATGCCACTATATGAGGATAGTCAATAATATTTTTTCAATGCCATTTTTGTGATTCTTGGGGATTGGTTGGTGGTGTCTCTGACATTAGCACATGCAAATTAGGTCAATAGATACTAGCTACACTCAATGTGAAGAAAATTATTGGTGTTCTAATTTGATGCAACATGTCACTTAATTTTGCCTCAATGTGGTACCAAAATGCATCAAATGATCATCTAGATGAGAATGTGGCATGTTGTCCATATGCTCACATAATTCATTGATGGTGATTGGCATGTTTTACAAACTCTTTTTCATAAACACTACAGATCTCATAATCATATTCATCATGTAAAATATGAATCACAGGTGTCATCCAAAATGGTGATCCCTGTAGCAAATCAAATGTTTAACAAATTCATGTAGATGTGCTCATTTCATTCTTGGTTCTAACAAATCACATCCTCCATCTGGGAGCAATGTGGGGAAGGCCATATCAATTAACCCTTTTATGACATACTCATTTATAGGGGATGCACCAATTCCTGGCCATTCAATTAGATCTCCAAGTTTTGCATTAGGATTATTCACCCATGCATGGATCAATTCCATCTCTCTCATGGTATTTAAGGGTTTAGAGGCCATTGAATTTGTGTGATTGATAAAATTTCCTTCATCCATTTCCATCATCAAACCCTGAAATACATATTCATTCACATTTGAATCAAACTCCATATGTATAGAGTTGAGTTGGTCAAAGATATTTTTCTCAAAATTAGGTGGAAGTTCGATGCTTTTTTATCAATCTAAACATCTCTATAGAACTTGTCATGTTCTATTTTATATTTTAGTTCCCTATATACTCTCTCTATTAACTATAAAATTGTAATTTGTTCCGCAGTGATCTCTTCTTCGAACAACAATGATCGACAAAGCTTTTATCTGATGTGGTAAAACCTTAGCAATTTCTTTCACTTCTTGTAGAAAACTGATTATATGTCCTTTATATTTATATTGACCTCTAGTTGCATGTGTGACTTGAAGGATTGGATTGACTCGTGCTATCAACATCTCTTCTACTTGGGTTAAGCATGCAAGTTCTGGTGGCTGTGGACTGGGATCCATATTATTGGATGCTAAAAATTGATGATTTTTTTCTCATCAACATCTATGGCAAATTGGACCTTCAGGTTCTCAAGAGATATTTATGCCAAGGTAACTTTATTAAAAAATATAGCACATACTTGGCGATGTAAATTTTTCTAGATGGTGGTGAAAAATCATTTGTAACATCTTTAAATATACCTCTATATTTCCACTATTGTCATGTGTATTTTGTATATTATTTTTAACACCATCATCCATTTCATTTCTTTCTCTATTATTTGGTGTTTCTAACACATGTTTTATGGTCATTGAATTCACTTCAGAGTTAGCATCAACATTAGCATTCGTTTGATGATGTCTTCAAACTATTTCACGATTATGTTCCTGTATTTGATTTCTTTCTTCCTCTATAAATTGATTCAAATGCATTTCTCTTTGCATTCTTCTTCTTAATTTATGTTGACCATCTTGAGATGTTTGTGCACAATATGCCATCATTTCTTGGGCATGTTCTCTCATTTTTGCTTCCAATTCTTGAACTGGTATTTCTACCCTACATTTTGCACATCTTTCTCTTTCATTCTCATTACGTTGTCATCTTTATTGTTTTGTTCTTTTTTCACATTGTTGTCTTTGATATTATCAAGCATATTCTCTTCGGTATTCTATTCGTTGCTTTTTGGTTTTAAAATTTAATCATGGACTTGCCATACCTATAAATATAAACATAAAATATTCAATCTATTTTTTCAAAAAATTAAACTACAATTAACCTTTTTAATAGATTAAAAAATCATATTAATATACTATTAATAAAAAGTAACAAAATATATCTCATTATATATATATATATATATATATATATGGTGCAAAAACTTCTCAACTTTGTCTACTTCTCGTGCCTATGTGCACAACTTGGTGTCAACTAGAAACCCAAGACATATCTGGAAGGGAATATACTGTGTATAGATGTGAATCACTCTGTTATAAGCAGTGCAAGCATGTGCATGATTATACATTCATAGAATATGAACAAATGTGTGATTGATAACTTTAGTTTGTGCATCTATATGTGGTGAAATACTATCAATTGGTCCAATTGTGTTCCCATCAAGTCCCACGATGCTCACCAAAAGTGACCTATAAAGTGTGGATCTTGATCAGAAATTATGGATGTTGGGATTCCAAAGTGAACCCAAACATGGTTGAAGAAGTCTTGTATAGTGCTAGTTGTGTCAATGTCTTTCTTACAAACAACCATGATAGCCATATTTTAAAAATTATTCAGTATGACAAACACAACATCATGTTGACATTTAGTTGTAGCCAATCTAGTCATGAAGTCCATGTTGATAGATCCTAACAGTCTAGATGAGACCAATAGAGGTGTGTATATTCCCAATTTCTTGTTTATGGGCTTAGCAATGCAAAAAGGGATGCAAGAATTAATGTGGTGTTCCACGTTTGTGTGCATGTGCATCTAATAGAAGTATGACTACAATGCAACTAAATTCTTTGTCACGTTGAAGTGTCTCAAGGAATTGGTGTAGTGTGCCTCCAAAATGAGTCATTAGCAAGGTGGACCACTAAGAAAAACAAGATGCTCGAGTTTGTATTGAAGTTGGTCAGACATGTAAAACTATGGAACTTGTTGAACTTGCACAAGGCTAGTGTAAGTGTTTATAAATTCTTGATCAAGTGATTATAGGGATACCCATTATATGAATTTATGGTTACACATGTCAAACATTGTGAGGAGTGTGTGAATCGGCAGTTGGATAAGGTAATATTCTGCCTTGTCATCTTTCCATTTATTGTACTTGATCATGAGATGAAATTATTGTATGTAATTCATCCATTTCATGTGATTGCACATTCTTCAACTTGCCCTAAGTTTGCAAGAATTAAAGTGGTTTATGATCATATAAAATAATTGTCTCTTTCCCCAATATGTAGTGTCACCATTGTTTAATTGTTTTCACTATATCATATAATAATATCTCATAGGTGGAGTATGTATGCATTGTGTCATTGAGTGTCTCTAAATGATAAGAAACTAGATTTCCATGTTAGATGAGTGCATATTTGGATGTATTGGTGTGAAGCTATAAGGATTTTGTAATGTTGGGCATTGCAAGAACATTTGTTGCACATAGACGTTGCTTGAGTACCTTAAAAGTGCATTGTTATGTATCAATTCAATAAAACTTAGATTTTTCATGTCTTATCTAGATGAGAGGCAAAGAGAGGTGCAATAAACAAGGACAAACCTGCACTATAAGTTAGCAATTCTAGGAAAACTCCTCAATTATGTGAGATTAAATGGAATAGGTCAATCCTAGATCACATTGATCTTCTTTGGGTCTACGTGAATCTCTCCATAGGTAATGACATAGCTCAAGTAATAGATTTATGTAACACCAAATGTACACTTTTCTAAGTTGGTATGGAACTTATGTTGACACAAGGTATATAAGATGCATGCAACATGTTTCATGTGCTCCTCCCAAGTTTTACTAAAGATGAGATTGTCATCCAAGTAGATAATGATGAAAGAATTGAGAAATGGCCTAAGTAGATCATCCATTAAGCGCATGAATGTGGTTGGCACATTAGTTAGGCTAAGGCATGACCAACCATTTGTACAATCCTTCCTACATCTTGAAGGTTATCTTCCAAATGTCTTTAGGATGGACTAGTGCCTGATGGTAACTTAACTTCAAATTGATCTTGGTGAAGTATTATGCATCTCAGAGTTGATCTAAGAGGTCATCAATGTTTGTTAGGGGATACTAATTTTTCACCATAATTTTTTGAGAGCATGATCATCTATGCAGAAGTGTGAGGACCCATCCTTCTTCGCTGTAAGGACTATCGAACTCTGCAAGGAGAAGAGCTAGGACTGATCTTGTCCTGATCAAGGAACTCTTGTATTTGGTGTTGGACTTCATCATTATCCTAAACTAATTTGTGATGTAGTAGGTTGTTTGGAAGGGGGATATGGAAACCAAATCGATGTGATGCTTTACTATGTGGTGTGTTTTAAGGCCTTCATGTTCTATGAAGACTTTTCTATACTCCAATAAATTTTAAAGTTGATGTTGTTACGAAAATGATCATGCCATGCACATTGCCATAACTTGATTTATCTTTTATGCAGTTTGTCAAGATGGACCATGAGAAACATGAACTTTTGTGCATGTGAAACAAGTTTGTGACATTACTTGGTAAAGACCAAGGCTACTTTGGTCGAGGCAACTAAATCAAAAGGGTTGTATAAATGATATTGCACACCAATAGTCCAACATTATGACTTGACTTGATATGTAGCTTCACGATCATAAAAATATGGTTTCCCCAACAAGATGTCATAGACTTCCAAAGGTGAAATGTCACAAGTGATATTGTCCTCCATAGGATTAAATTTATACTAGAAATTACATTGTCGTTAGACATGTACATCTTTCCCCTTCTAAACCCACCACAATGAATATGGATTGGAATGCACATCAGTGGCAAGACCAAGGCACTATATGTGACGTGGATTGTGTAATGATATTATTCTGGTTGACTCTTTCAATGATGATCTAAAAAGGTTTAACCTTCACATAGAACTTGGTGTGGAAGAGACGTTCATGCTCCTCAAAAGTTTTGATCGTAGTGATGTTAGTGCTTAGATAACTTGAATCTTGATCAGTGTCATCCATTAGCATGACACATGATGTAGAATTGGAAATCAAGGATTGATATGCATGGCATTCAAAATCATCATGGGTGTGAAATGATGGTGATGGCCCCACTTTTCAATAGTTTTCTTTCCTTTTTCTAAGGTAGAAGGTGTAGGATCCTTCAAGTTCTATGCAGTCTTCTTTGGTTGCTCTCCTTTGTGAGAAGCGCTCTATTTATGTATAAAAGGATGTGATGAAGAATTTTACAAGGGTTGGCCCTTACATGCGGTGTTGGATGAAGAGGTGAGATGTTAATTCATATTTTCTTTGTCTTCAATCTTGGTGGCATTAAGATATGCTTTCCCCATAGTGTCAGAAGTTAAGAATTCTATCTTTGCATGGGGTAAGTGCACAGAGTTGGGGAACAATTCCATGGACATTTTAGATAACATGATCATGTTAATAAATAATGCAAACACATTATTTAATTAACATGATATCATTATTTGAATTATGGCTCAGTAATTGTAGAGCCATAATGTGATTACATTAATGTATAATGTGATCGCTTGAATAGATAATGTGATCGTGTTATTGTAAAAAGAATAATGTGATCATGTTACCATTATCTTGCACATTAAAGAAAATGGAACGAATATTGGCTAATAGGTAATGCAATCACATTATTAATAATGTAATAATGTTATTGATAATGTGATCGTGTTCTTATTATTTTACACATAAAATCATGTAGGAGTTGCATATGAAGGCAACTTTGGCTAGAAGCTTATATTTACTATTCTAAATGTTAAGTATAAGTTTACATTTATAAATGTAACAATATAAATGTAAACTTATACTTTAAATTTATTTTAGTAAATATAATAAATTAGGGTCACTTAGCATCTGATAGATTTGGTCTCATAGTTGCATGCCTTACAATGTGAAAAATAGTTTTTCAAAATCCAATTTGGTCGCTACTTAGGCATTTTTAGGGTCTAAGTACTAAATCTAAGGATCTCAAAACATAAGTTTTGTAATTAATGTCCATTTTTGGTAAACATATAGTCATTTTTGAGGTTTTTATGCCTTTTGAATTGATTCTTGGAATTTACAGGAGTCTTAAGTTTGTCAAAATTGAATTTTGCAAATGACTCACTTTGAAATTGATGAAAAGTGGTGTGATTAGGGTAGTATAGGTCACATTGATGACCTGCACACATCAAACGACCACTTTGTATAAATTTTAGTTATTCATCATCCCTCCCTCATCCCTGATCACTTCGTACTCATGCCTCATCACCCCTAATCACTCTCTCATCATTATTCATTATCCCTAATCACTCCCTTATTGGCCTTCACTTTCCCTAGTCATCTCTAATCACTCCCTCATCATCCCTAATTACTCCCTCATTAAAAATCACTATCCCTCATCATTCCTAATCACTCACTCATCCCTCATCGCTCCCTCATTGACCCTCACCATCCCTCATCATCTTTAATCACTCCTTCATCATCCCTAATCACTTTTTCATTGGCTCTCACCATCCCTCAACATACCTAATCACTACCTCATTGGCTTTCACCATCCTTAATCACTATTTCATCATCCCTAATCACTCCCTCCTCATCCCTCATCATCCCTAATCACTCCCTTATTGACCCTCACCATTCCTTATCATTTATAATTGTTCACTCATCATCTCTAATCACTCCCTCATTAAACCTCGTCATCCTTCATCATCCCTAATTATTGATTCATCATTCCTCATCATCTCTAATCACTCATTCTTCATCCCTCATCACCCCTAATCACTCCCTAATTAATCCTCACCATCCCTAATCACTCCCTCATTGACCCTCACCATCCCTCATCATCCCTATTGATTCCCTCATCATCTCTACTCAATTCCTCCTCATCCCTTCTCATCCTTAATCACTCCATCCAATACCTTGATGGTGGTATTTTGTTGGGGTTTAACAATGTTAGGAGCTACAATTAGAGAATTGAGTACTAGCATAAAATATAAGACATGGTGATCAAAATGATGTGAAGGCTAATTTGAAACATAAATATTTAAAACCTATGAAAAAATATGGGCCTATGAGAAATGATGTACAATTCATAACTAAAAATTTTCCTAAAAAAGAGAAGCAAGTAAAACCACCATAACACCAAAAATGGGTAGTAAATACATGAGGATCACCAAGCTATGTGATTTCCTGAAACTAATCGATTGTTTTCTATATGAGGATATTTTATGATCTGAATAATTATATTGAAGGCCTTCTATTTGTATGTCTATTGATTGAGTCATCATATCAGAGAGTGAAAAAAAAAATTCAAATGATTAGAACAAGTAGTCCAATATTGGAAAGTGGTGCTTAATTCATATCTTCAATATTCAATCCAATGAAGAGTGTCACACTATGAGCTCTCTACTTTCACATCTCAAGAAGTGGGTACAATTTATCTAGCACTATAAAAAGGTAAGTATATAATAGATTATAAACCCAATGACATGGTCGGTACTAAAAATATCTCTACTTCCCCAAACAAGAAATTATATGAATTAAAAATATTATTTCATTAACAAATGTAGATCAATGGTGAGCCAATACACTCATCATTTCCAATGGAAGTCAAAAGAATTTAATTTCTCCTAAAGCTTATTTTCAATTATTAAACTTGAAATTTATACATCATCCATAACCAAACGCTAGTGTATAGTCTAGTGTAGGCCTTGAGAAGTGGATCACCTAGTAGTGTCACTTGGTGTACAAAATCAAACTTTTTAAAGATGTAATCCTTTGTGAAATCTCACCAGTAGAGGTGTGTGATGTTTTACATGTGGTCAACCATATATTTACCATTGACATGTAGTCTATGAATTAAATCCTTGAAATGTTGTGATTGATTATCATGATTTGAAAGACCATATATCATAATTAGTCCATAAGCTTTCAGTCATTACTGCTAGGAAGTGCAAGAATCATGTCAGTTATGGTAAGAATTATACTCTTTATGGTAATAATTAAATGTAATAACATCCTTATGTCACCATATCATAGTGTGGTTTATCCAACAATAACAAAGACAAAATAATTGAACCATAAACTAGATGAATACAAGGGTATCTTTCAGTCACCTAAATAAGTTCCTACATAATGTACACTAAACAATACTATTGATTTGATCCCTTAACTGCCTCTACCTCAAACCTCTTTATAAAACATATCATTTCTAGAGAATGAATAGATCAAGTGGTAGATTCATGAAATCATGGATAATGAACACATCATGCCCGAATCATTACCTTGCAGAAGCCCAATTGTGTTTGTGCCAAAGTTGTGAATCAATTAGAAAAATATTAACAAGATTAAAGTGAAGAACTATTATCCTCATTTAAATATTAAGGCATATTTATGCCATATCCATGGTGTAGAAGTATTTTCCAAAATTGATCTTAAGTTTGGGTATCATCATATTCATTTAGAACCTCTAGACATTTGGAATATTGTCTTAAAAACAAAAGAAGGATTGATTGACTAGTGCGTTATGCCTTTTAGGTTAACTCATGTAACAAATTCATTTATTTCAAGATGTTGAATGACATCCTCAGGCCCTTTACCTATGTCATTTTTTAAATCTACCTTGATGGCACCTTAATCTTTGGAAAACATGGGATGAACATCTACACCATGTTGAACTAGTGTTTCACATTTTGCAAAAAACATATTTTTATGATAACATGAAGAAATGTTCATTTTTCATGCAAGAGATAAAATATTTGGGACACATTACACACAAAAAGAGTGCATGTGTGAACCTGATCAAGATTCAAGTCATACAGGAATGGGAAACACTAAATATCTTTGCATCTGATTCAAATATTCTAAGAATTGAAAAATTATACAAGAGATTTATGTTTAATTTTTATCTTTTGAACCAAAATTCCAAAGATGGAACCGAATAAAGTTTCATCTAGTCAACTGCATAACAAAGATAATTTGATGAACTAAAATTCAAACTCTATTTTGTGTTAGTACTTATGTTACTTGACTATAAATTTGGAAGATCATCCAATTCATTCAGTTATAAAATTGACTATCATAAATGGGTATTGACAACACAAGTCCTAGAAAATAGTTAATTTCTATTATAATGGATTAAACAACATATGATTGGAATCAAAGATATCTATAGAGTATATACTTACATCAGATTATGAGGAAGTAATTAGGGATGGTGAGGGATGGTGAGGGTCAATGATGGAGTGATGAGGGATGGTGAGGGTAAATGAGAGATTGAATAGTGATGATGTGGGATGAAGAAATATTGATTAAGGATTATGAGGGATGAGGAGGTAGTGATTAGGTATGATGAGGGATGGTGATAATCAATGGAGTGATTAGGGATGATAATCTTGAGTGATTAGAGATGATGAGAGAGAATGAAGGTCAATGAGGGAGTGATTAAGGATGAAGAGGGATGAGGAAGGAGTGAATAGGGATGATGAAGTGATTAGGGATGGTAAGGTATGAGGAAATAATTATTAGGGATTATGAAGGATGGGGAGAGAGTGATTAGGGATAGTGAGGGATGGTGAGGGTCAATAGAGGAGTGATTATGGATGATAAGGGAGTGATTAAAGATGATTATGGATAGTGAGGGTCAATGAGAGAGTGATTAAGGACAATGATGAATGATGAGAGAGTGATTAGGGGTAATTAAGGATGAGTAAGAAGTGATTAAGGATGAGAGAGGGATGATGAACATGTGAAATTAACATAAACAAGTTGTTTGATGTGTGCAGGTCATCAATATAACCTACACTAACCCAATCGTACCACATTGGATCAAGTTCAAAGTGAGTAATTTTTAAACTTCAATTTTGACAAACCTAGGATTCCTATAAATGCCAAGAATCAATCCTGAGGCACAAAAACCTAAAAAATGACTATATGTTTACCAAAAATGGATATGATTTTAAAAATGTTATGTATTGAAATCCCTAAGTTTAATACCTAGACCCTGAAAATGCCTAAGTACTCATTATATTGGATTTTTAAAAACTATTTTCTATGTCATAATATGTGTAGTTGTGAGACTAACTCTATCAGATGTTCAGTGACCCTAATTTATTATATTTACTAAATTAAATTTAAAGTATAAGAGAATAAATGTAATAATATAAATTTAAACTTATAATTAACATTTAGAGTAGTAAATATAAGCTTATATCCAAAGTTTCCTTTATGTGCAACTCCCACATGATTTTATGTACAAAATAAAAGGAATGCGATCAAATTATCAATAATGTAATCACATTATTAATAACGTGATCACGTTACTTGTTAACCAATATTTGCTCCATTTGATTTAATGTGCAAAACAATAGTAAAATGGTCACATTATTATTTTTACAATAACACAATCACGTTATCTATTAATACAATCATGTTATCTATTAACGTGATCGCATTATCTATTAACGTGATCACATTATCTATTAACACAATCACATTATTATTTTTAAAATAATGTAATTGCATTATCTATTAATGTGATCATGCTATACATTAACATGATTGTGTTATTTGAGTTTTAATATAATTCCCACACCTTTTAAAGGCTTAGGAATGGCTTGGATTCCCGAGCCAAAGGGTTGGACTGTCAATGTACAACCAAGTTTTGAGAGTTATGATAAAAAAAATAATAAATTTCAACGTTGATTGCCAAATTCACTAAGAATTTCAGTGTGAAAATTCAAAAATTTAATACCATCATGATGATCACTCTCTCCTCTTTCCAAAAATATGATTTTTATAATATTTGGACTAAATTAAGGTTTCAAACTATGTTGATTTCTAATTATACCTTTTTTAGGCCACTACATGTTGCAAACATACATGCCTATACATGTTCATGTAATTTTTATTTCATTGATCCAAGTAAAAAAAACAAGTTCTATGGTTACAAACTAGGCCTAATTCTACACACATTCAAAAATAATTTATTTTCATTTTTTTTGAGGTAGTTAAGCACACTGCATGGATGGCTATCCAAATTTTTGTCAGTTTTCAAGAACTATTTACTTTCAAAATTCATAAAAAAAAGTGTTCATTGAAAAAAAATAAAAAAATATAGGTCACAAACTATAACTTATCTAAATTTTCCCCAAAGAGTTTCAAATAATATTAAATGCTACTCAAAAAAGGGTACGTTGCACGACCATATATCTACTATGTTTTCTAAAAAATAAGAGTTTCTCTTCAAAATTTAGATGTTTGACCTAGTTATACTTAACTATTTTTACAAACAATTAGTATTTTAGAAACTAGACTCAAAATTATACATTTCATGTTCTTACACCATCTTCAAATTTGGAGTGTAGATATCTCAAATTATTTACAGAAGTTTAGATTCTAAAATTTTAGTAAAATCATGTCCACAGGTAGGCCACTTTTTGTTCCCCAAATTTATGCACTTACCCCATGGATATAATGTGAGATTCTACTAATGTGCTTCAACACCTTATGTTGTTCACTCAGGTTCTCTTGAAAGCTTGTAGAGTAGTCATTGAATGTATTGGTGTAGTCTTCCACTAATTGATCTTTGTGATAGCGTAATTGTTATAACTTGATGTATTCATCCTCAAAGGGATAAAGAGGGTAGTATTCCTCCTTTAACATGCTGAAAAAAATATTATAGGATTCAATTGGAATGAACTCTTGTGCACAATATGTATTGAAAGTCTCCCACCAATGAACAACATGAATGGACATCTTCAACACTATGAAAGTGATCTTCCCAAGATCAACATCAATGAAGTGATTGACTGATAAGTACACCTTTAATTATCAAACCTAGGAATATAATGCTTTGGCATTTATTTTTCCTTTTAATAAAGGGATGTTGATATTGACTTGTAATTTGAAGGGGGTTTGTTGTTGAAATGGTTGTTAAACAACTATTGGTGAGGCTCAAAAGTTGTTTGGTTGAGATGCATCATCAACTCATGGAATTGACTAAATAGTTTGGTATGATATGCTTCCAATGCATTAGTGATGAGCCTTAGATCATCTAGGGTTTTCTTAGGTTTTCTCTGGGCATCAACCATATTACTCTTACTATGACATTCCTCTAGGTATTCTAAAGTAGATTTAACCAAGATACCTTCTTTCTCTCATTGTACTCATGTGTTATAGGCATATAAGGGTAGAGTTGCTTGCTCTGATACCAATGATCCATGCTACATGGACCCAAGACTAGGCACATGGAGGATAATTATGCATTAATGCTAGCACATATGGTTGTGCAGATTGAATTCACACATAGTATTCAAAAATGAACAAACAACATACATTTAATGAATCTAAAGTCTTGTGTTTTTAAGAACTGTAACTTCTTTTTGATGAGAAAGAATAAGGAATGGTACAATGTGTTATAATTCATATTACAGAGTAAATACATAGATCATGTTATCTATGTTACAATTATGAATGGCCTCCATCTTAGGCTAGATGTATATGTTACATCTTTATACAATAAGAGTACATGAGTAGTTACAACTATTTTATGTTACATAGAAGATGGTTAAAATTCTTTTCACCTTCCTTGTTGGGCAATGATTGAGTTTCTAGGTTGGTGGATACTAATGATCTAACTAACATATTCTCAGTTGGAAAGTTCCACCTGATAAGCCACATGGTAGGAGTAGGTTGACACCTAGATGTGTTGGAGTGAATATAGGTGTGGTCATACATGTCTATGAATAGGTGTCAGTGAAGTGGGTAGGATTGAGATCTAAGGAGTATGTAGTGGGGTGCACATGATACAATATGGGGTGATATGGGTAGGGAAGTCACAAGCAAGTGTGATAATTATGCACAATAGTGTGGGAATGCTTAGTGCATAGGAGTGTGAAAAATTGAACATGAGGTGTGAAATATGTGCAAGAAAATAAGTGAGAAGCGTATTATGTTGTGTAGGAGCTACTCACAGATCAATATGTGACCATGACAACTAGATTGTTAGTGATTTGTGCTAGCCATCACACCCAAATTTTCCACATGACTACTTGTTATGCATGTTTATTCCATAAGGGATAATCCCTTACCATTAGAATTCCTATATGATGTACTTTTCTTTTAGGGCCTATAACTTTTGATTTATGAACCATGGGAGGGTGAAATATTTTTACATTTTGCCTATTTTTTTGAAATATTCATAGTGGTGGGGTTCCTTTTTTCATTTTGATGAATCATTTTTATAGAATTTACAGTTTATTTCCCATTTTATTGACCATGTCTTATATTTTGGACTTTTGAAGGCCACAAATTTTGACTGGTAGATTTACATGTTATTTTTTTTAAGTGCATATTTTTCACGCTCTTCATAGCAGTAACATCTGTTTATTTTTATTTTGCCTTGGATTTGTAGTTTTTTAGCCTAGTTATTTATAAATTGTGAATCATGTTGTTATGCACTGAGTATAGGTGTCGCCTCATTTTTAATGGGGATCAATCTTTATTGATTTATATAGCTTTTGAAAGGGATTTTTAGATGTATATTGTACTCACATTGATTTATAAAGTTCCATAGGTTGTTTGTTATTTTATCCTTGTCTACTTTCATGTGTGTGTGTGTGTGTTTTGTGCATCCTTTTATCATATCAGTTGTTGGGTTCTTTGTGTGGCATAATAAACACTATCTTGAGGATTTTTTGTGCTTTTTTACATATCTACCACATTGGTAATCATTTTTTGAGGTCTTGATTCATTGGATCTCGATATTTGCTTTCTTTTTTCCCTAGTTGTCATCAAGGGGTGGTGTTTTATATTGTTAATGCTTCCTTGGTTCTTCAAGTATGTTATGTACCTAGTTTTTTTCTTTATACTAGGTAGATGCAAAGGATTATTAGCCGTGCATTCTATCTAGATGAAACATGTACCATATAGTCACTCGTATTCGCATATCTAGATTCATGGAAGCTATTTTTTTCTTATTCCTTCTTCATACTAATCAATGAACAATATGTTTCTTGGACCATGCTCTACCTTGACCATGCTTTCATATGTTTGCTATTATAGTGAGTATTCTTAACTTGGTCACTCGTCTAATTGTTTATGTTGAATTAAGGAGTAACAAGTTTTTTTTGAGTTTCATGTAGATTCTTCTTATGTAAATGAGGGATTGTATTACTACTGTGTCATGAGATTTTTTTGTGGCCACAATTATTGTCACTTTAATTATTTGCTTCTTTCATCGACATCCAATTCATTCAATTATAGGCTTCATCAAATTCAATAGTCATTTACTTTAGCAGTTTCATTATTATTTTGATCTTTCTTTGTACTTAGGTACCTCATCAAGCCTATTTTATAGGACCCATGCTCATGAGCTTAAGACTTTCTTATTTTTTACCACACCACATAAGTTAATCTTCAGGGTGGTGTTGGTGTGTGTCATATTCACACTTTATGGGAATTTTACCTTAGGTAGTTTTGTTATTAAGGTGAGATTTATCATGTGCACAACATTATTAAATACACATTTAATTTGGTAGTTATCCTCACATGTTTAAGTAGGGTTAGGTGTTCCTATGGAATGTTTTCACCTTTCACATTACCAGTATTCATCTCCCACTCACCTCTTGTTTTCCTATATAAATAACCTTTGTGTCTTTTATGGGTATTATGTGATCAACTAGTCTTGGAGCATATTGCATCTAGTGAGTTGGTAGAGATGTAGTCATTTAGGAGAACCTTGGTATTATTGTTGTACAACATTATATTTTTAGACTTGACCCTTTTATATCCCTTTGTGGTTAAATACATTTATATTTTGTTATTAAGGTGAGATTTATTATATGCACAACATTATTAAATACACATTTAATGTGGTAGTTATCCTCACATGTGTAAGTAAGGTTAGGTGTTCCTATGGAATGCTTCCACTTTTCACATTACCAGTATTCATCTCCCACTCACCTCTTGCTTTCCTATATAAATAGCATTTGTGTCCTTTATGGGTATTATGTGATCAACTAGTCTTGGAGCATATTACATCTAGTGAGCTAGTAGAGATGTAGTCATTTAGGAGAACCTTGGTATTATTGTTGTACACCATTATATTTTTAGACTTGTCCCTTTTATATCCCTTTGTGGTGTAATTTCTCATCTAAATACTTGATGTTGGATGGTGTATTTACATGGGGATTCCCCTAGGTTTTCTCTTCATTGACATGGTTTTATAATTAAGATCCATTTCCCAGTACCACCTCAATATTCTTCTCCTCAATATTCACTTTGAAATCTTATTCTACATTATCCTCTTGTTTTTTTTACATTCATCCATGCCTGTAAAAAAATTAAAAACAAATTTAACCTTATGGGAATCAATAACTCTTGTCGATGCCTCATCAATAACACTTTTGTTGCAACATAAATAATTTAAAACTTTTATTTTTCTACAATTTATTATGGCATGTTCTCAACCTCATGCACTTCACATGCATTCTTCTCAATCTCTATAACAACTTCGAGAAACTATTGTTTTTACAATATATTTTACTGAGTCAATTCAATGACCACCTCTTCCATTCACACAATCATCCCCTCTTAGAGGATATAATCTACCATATTTTCACTACTTTACCCTTCTTAGCAATCTTTGATTGCCTATGAAGTAAATCTAGTTGACTATTGCCTCTCATGACAATCAACTCCTCTCTATTATCTTTTCTTCTCTTTTTCACCTTTAGAGTTTCGTCCAACAACTTCCCAATTTCCTTTTCCTTCCTTTCTAGTGAGTGACATTCATCTTCACCTTATTATCTATAGACATGGGGCTATCATAGACCACCATCTCATCTTGAAAAGTTACTTATATTACAATCTCATCATCTTCACACATTTAAGGGGTTGTTTCTTACTCAATACACAATGATTCTCTTCTTCATTATAGTAATCTAAATCTTCCCCTTACTCGAGGTATGTTATCAATGCTTCTACATTTTCATCCTCCTTGTCTTTATTTTCATCATCTTCCTCCAATTACGTATATTCTTCTTCTCCTTATTGTAACTCCCTTATAGTAGCAATATCTTTTTTCATGATGTCTATGTTGGCTTGTATAGTCTCTAACTTCTTTAACTCCTTAAATTTTGTCATGGGAAATGTAGAACCACCCTTATTTTTATTCATTTCCTCAACTTATACTTGGGTTGCATGCTTTTCACCCATGTCTTACATATGTTAACCCTTTACCACCACTTATTTACTCACTCACACACTAGCTCCTCTTTGGGTCCTATGTTATTTTTCCACATGTACAATATGTGTAATTCCTCTCGCATTGACCATCTATTTCTTAGTCAATTTTGATAATCTTTGCATTTAATATGTTCAACTAACCCTCACTATATTTAGGAATTGGAATTAGTTCCTTCCATGTGTGAATGTTGCCTTGTGTTGTGGAGTATACTTGTGACATCTTATTAAAACTATAATTATTCAAATCAATGAATCTAAATTATTAAATAAAAATAAAATAAAATAAAATAATTCAATATTTTTGGTTAATAAGTGTGCAACCCCTCTAGGAGGCTAGGGGTGTTAGTTGGTAGATTCTAGCCTAGGATAGGTGGTTGCACAACTTTTTAAAGTTATGAAAGTTGATTTGTAAGATCAAGGAATCATATTGTAAGGATCCAAAATGGGCTTATAAGAATACTTTTTGACTTTGTAATAAGAGTACAAGGGTGGGTTTACTTGTGTAAGTAAAACCACATGGTCTTGTGAGGAATTGTAAAGAATAATATGGGACTTATAATAAAATTAAATACTTTTGTAAGAAGGGTACTATGTTCATTAATAAGTTTATGTGGAATTTTTGTGAAGAGAAATTATCTTTATTTTCCAAAATTTTGGCCCATTTGGGGGTTGATCACTCTTGGTGGGAGGTTGTTTCAGAAAGGAAGCTTAAAAAACAGATTGGTGAAGGCTCTAAAGAAGGAAGGTAGATATTTTGTGGTCTGCATCCTTTAATATTTCTTGTGTTTGGAAATAAGGATAGTTGTGCCTTGTTTTGTTATAGGAATTATAATTCATTATGAGTATTTTTTTTTGGTAAATAGAATAGAAATATTGATAGCAATGTCATTTATTTCTTGTGAAATAATAAATAAGTATTGTGATGATAATATTAGCTCCATATCAAATCTATATTTCTACCTTTTCACCCAACTCTCTCTTGTTTGATCAATGCCAATTGTTTGGTTAATTAGTATAATGTTTTTGGGTGTTGAATGCTTTAGTATTATAATCTATCTCTTATTTACTTAATTTTTTTAAGTGTTACAAATCTTCCTTCCTTATCTCAAATGATAAATTTACAATTATGGAAAAATAGATATTTTTATTTAAACATTAAACACTAAGTTAGAACATCATTAAATTTATTTTTCGTTAAAAGAAATGGTAAAATAATTATGGATCTTAATAAGTAAATTTATTAATTTATGTGTGTATTAAATTATATTTAAAATAAGAAGAATATAATTTTATATTTACAAAGGTCAATCGAGGGCTCAAGAAATTCTTGTGGAAGAATAAGTTGGTCAAGGCTCGACTAATAGGCTCCTTGTGGCAGTCTCAATCCAAAAGGGAAACGATGGGATTAGGTAGTCCCGCCGCTAAATGATGATGACATTGAACAACCCTGTCACCCCTTTTGGGGCCTATATATCCAAAAGGCATGACCCTTATATTTGTAATTAAGTTAGTTTGAATAAAAAATAATCTTAATAAATAAATAATATATATAGTGTGTATATACCCTTCTATTTATTTAGATATATTTAAATTTATAATTTTATGTGTGTGTATCTATGTGTATGTAGGAGGTATATACACAATATCTATAATTTTGTGTATCTAAATCGACAAACCTTCTTTGTTTTTTATATTGTAAAATAATGTGGCATGTATATACAATGTGTACATGGAAAAATTGGTTGCATCTCTTCATCTCATCTAAAATTTGTAACAAAAAAATGGAGGCTCAAAGGAAGCGGTTGATTTTATTTTACATCATAAGGAAAGTTAGGGCATATTTTTGAAGACCTAGATCCTAGAGTGGAGATCTCTCCAATCTAGTGGTGGATATTTAACTCACCATAACTCTTAGGAAAAAGAGGAAAAATAATTAATGATTTAAACCTTTTAATATTTTCTAAAAACACACACTTAGATTTTAATTGCTCATGTAGATAATAAGTTTAAAGGTGAACCTAAAGGATAAATTTGAGATTTAAATGAGACCCATGTGTTAGTTAAATAAATGAAAAATCTTACTACGCACCAAATATTCATTTAAATAAATTATTTTAATATAAATCTACCATAGTTCTGCAAAATAGATTCCATGTCTACGTTAAATCAAATAAATTAAGCTTTAAATATTTTACTTCTCCCTTAACCTAGTACAACCTATTTAGAATTGAAAGAAAATAAATAATTAATATCAAAATTTTCAAAATCTAAAATTTGAAACAAAATTTCAAATAGATGTGAAATATCAATTTAAAAATTAATTTTTTTATAAACTATTAAAAATAAAATAATCTGATTTAGGAAGACTATTCACAAGCAAATTTTAGTACTTTTCTATTTTGACATTAAATTTGATACCCAGAAATAAAATCTATCAAATTTAATGATTGAAATGCATTTTAAATGGAAAAAATTTATAAGTTCAAAAAAATCATTTTATTATCAAATTTTTTAATTATGTTAGACATATTTTAAATCAATTTCGCAAGTGAAAATTGCTAAGAAACTTTTCAACTTGTCAAAACCATTTTAGAATGATAGGTCAATTCCATAATTAACATTGCATAAAAATTATTTAATGTTGAAACCATATCTTATATAACTTATAAAATACATTAAAAACTACCAAATTAATATATTGCCTCATCCATGAATTAATTTTAATGCATTTGTGATACTAATTTAACCTTAAATTAGGGTATTATTATCATTTTGAAACCATTATTTATGCCATGACTATTTAGTGTGCCCCTTCCTAGATAAAATATATAAGTTAGGTGACTTCATTATGTTATAATGATATTAAAATTAAGGTGGAATCACTAAATTAATTTAATAGCCATTTTAGGGAATTAATTTAGCATCTTTTCTCTAACCTTTGTCTTAGTCGAGAATAGATACACTAAGGTTAATGTTCTAATTCATTATTATTTTTTGTCATGTTCGGTTATGAATAAAATTAGTCAATGATTAGTCTACACTCTTTATAGTATAATAAATACTTTTAAAACCCTAATTAAAATTTAGGACCCTAAACATAATTCATTTGGATATTAGTTTAATTACTTCTAGTTAGTTCTAAGGAGGCTATAAATGAGCAGTAGAGTAGTGTGAACTCTTGTTATTTTGTGCCAGACTTGGGTAGTCTATAAAACCTTTTTTTACTTGAAATCGTGGATACCTACTCAATAATTTGGAATCTAAAGTTGTAATCTTCTCTTCTCATGTGGACTACCTTACATCTAGTGTTTTGTCTACATATTCTTATCGACAATTTTCATTACTAATAGATTAATTTATCCTTCAACTCCTCCTCTTCCCATAGTTGAAATCAAATTTGATTTCATATGATACAATCAAGATTGAAAGGTCAATTTGATGATTGTCTAACCTTTCAACTTGTCAATAAATTGTAACTACAAAACCCAACAACACCTACCTTTAGTGTCAATTTCACACATCAAAACCATGCATACCCCATCCTTGTAATGATATAAACAATATACAAAAATAAAAATGAATCTTTAAATGATTTCATGATATATCAAATGCTTATTAAAAGTCATGAACAATCATGTTCAACTCATATGACATACACTTAAAAAGGAAATTGGTCTTCAACGAAAAGTTATGACCGATCGTTTCACCCATTTCACTACATACAAAGATAAAATTAATAAATTTTATTTGAACTTGGTCTAATTTAATTTCTTGAAATCTTCCAATCTTAAAAATATTAAAACAAACTACCAATTATTCCTTTCAGCCCTCACATAAGACTCAACATCATGAAACATGAATTTGGAATTTCTACAAACACTTGACCTAAACATTGTTGATTAAAATCTTCTACGAAATAATTTTTTTGTTATATTTAGAATGTTGATCCTTCAATATAATGAAAAAAACCATCTCAAATTGGGATCTTGATAGCAACACAGGCCTATTACATGATAATTTAGTGTCTTTTTCTAAGAATTACTTTTTTAAAAAAAATAGCACCACATAAATTATAGTTTTGGAGGCATTTGGAGCACTTGTGAAGCTTAAAAATGCATCATCACATCATGAGATCTATATGATGACCAAAATTATGAGTCAATATTTATGGAAATATAAATAATTCTAAAATTGTAGTATAACCAGAAAAATTATGATGCCAACAAGGTGGCCACCCCAACTAACTATTATTATCAATTTTTATCCTAATAGATTTCTTATTCTTAGGATTTTTCCTATTTGAATGCTTACTCATGTTGAATGGATATTAATAGTTTTTATTCTTTAAGGCAATCTACTAATCCTAGTATATTATTAGTAGTTTCCTATATAGATGCATGTGCATTTTGAATGGCTATTATTAGCTTTGTTTATCTTTAAGGAAGCTTACTATTCTTAGATCTCTTTAACAATAAAACAAAGGTTCTCCCTAATGTAAACTAGAGAGGATTGTGTGGGTGTGTGTCTTCCACAATGATTTATTTATGTAAGTAAAATCTCTCGTTATTTTCCATAATTTTTTTTTCTATTCTTGCAAATTTATGTCAATTCAATAAAGAAGAATTAAATTATTATAATACATTGATTCCTAAAATTTGGTGTGTTATATTCCAAATTAAATCTTCAGTCTTGATCAGTGATATCATAGTGAGTTATATCCAACATGCACCATTGAATGAGGTCATGATATTAGAAGTTTGGGTGGAAGATAAGATATCCATCTGACTATATTTTTGAAATATGCAAGAAAAATCATATGGAATTACAAGGAGAAACAATGAATTTCTCAAACTTGGTAAAAGTATTATTTGAAGAGGCTCTAGTAATTTAAAGAACTGAAATGATGACCATATTCACATAGATTATGTTATTGATAAAATTTTACCTCATTGATTTTTAAAACTAAGTTTCCTTTACTTCTTGAAAACTAAATTATACCATCCTTTGAGTCATTGGCGAAGGCCAACTTCTATGCTAATATGATTTATTATTTCTACTCAATGCTTTTTTTTTTATCTTTATTGAAACTATATTTTAAGTTAATTGTCTTAGGTTTTAGGTGCATTTTCCCTACATCCTACACATATTTCATAGTGATAAGACAAGAAGAGAAATACATGCTAACTACACTTTTGAAAAGTTTCCTAATTCTCATTATAACATGCTATCAAGGTTAGTAAATCAGTGTTGATATCAAAAGGATAAAGTGATGCTAAAAAACTAATATAATTTAGACTTTTGACTTATGGATAACACATTCAAAGTGGGATAGTATTAGCATGAATTCATTATGGCATATTGAATCTTGATTAAATATTAGAGGCCACATTATGTTTCTTATCTTTGATTTAAATATGAATTGATATGGCTTGTCTGCTATAGGCATATTACAAAATTTGAATAGAAGAGATATAAGCTTAAGATAACATGTGATTTTATTTGAAAGGAAGGTTGGTTTAATGGTTATTTTGATTTTGAAATGAAATTTAATAAACCATTAAACTATTGAAATATTGATTTAGATTATAGAATATACATAACTTAAATGTAAAATACATTATTTATAATAATATATGAATAGTGATAAATAATTAAATATGTATACTTAGCCTGGATTTTATTTGTGTTGATTGTGAAGGAAAATATATGATGTAAGACTGGATGGAAATATATGTGTCAAATTGTGTTACAACTAAAAATAAAAGTATGTGATGTAAGGGGGCATGGATGCATTAGGGATGATAGGGGTGGATTATGGCCTTGTCTATTTACTAAGGCCATGTCTTGGCTAACTATGTGATTGGTTTTTCTATCTAAACACCTATAATGTCAAATATGGTTGATTGATTAACTGTAAAAACTTATTTAAAGCGCATAATACCTATAATATCAAAACCTTAGTTCTGACACATAAACCAAATAGAAGATTAAATATAAAACGAGGAATAATCCAAGGAGAATATCCAATCCATCCTCAAAAATTGTACATAATTTTATTGTTGTCTACATAGCCCAAAAGGGCATTAAGCTGAAGTAGTTGTCTCTCCTAATGTGAGTGTGTGAATCTTGATATTTTTTATATAGATGCGACTAGTAAATTGACTTGAATGTTTAACAATGAACGCCATTGATGTGTAATAAAATAACTTCAAATTTGGCCTATGACTATTAGGATAAATCAAAACTATAATTAGAAAGACTAGTGCCCTTTTTCTCAATCTGTAGTATAATTTCCAAGTGATTACTAGATGTCAAGTTAATGCTTTGAGTGGCCTTGATGTGCTTATATAGAGGAATATTTAAACTATTTTTATTAACCAACCTTGTTAAAAGTGCAAGAGAGTCAATACGAAACATCTTGCTTTTGAAAAGTTATTGTTGGAACATAAGGAATAAGGCCACACTATTGGATAATGTCGTGTTGTGACCCGATCTACATAGTGTGGTTTTATCACATAAGGACAAAGAATAATTGGATTTGGTTAATAAGAACTTTCAAACAAATTTTGGTATGCACGAATGATGTTTTCAATAATTGAAAGATAGTAAATGAAATAGTGAAGGCTCCCATAAATATTTAAAGTTAACAGAATGGTGAATAGACCAATTAAGGCAAGGATGTTGATATTAAATATTTTCAAGCACTTAATTTTTAAATTTGAGTGTCTAAACTTACCCCCCGCCCCCCCCCTCCCCCCCTTTATTCTATCAATGCAATGAAGTAGAATTAATATAGTAAAGGAGATGTGAACTTAAGTATGTATACACACTTTGTCTTTTAATGTAAAGCTTGATTATGTAAGATGCCTTAATGCAAAACCTGCATTAATGCCATTGAAATTAGTTATCATCCATATTTATAAATTGAAAATCTAAAACTTAAAATTTGAAATTTGAAAAGAGGAAGGAAAAAATACACTTGATAGAGTATGTAATCTAATTGCCTTGTAACTTGAAATTGGAAAAGTGCATATGGCCCCTTATTGAGGCACTTAGAGAAATGTTGATCCTGTTGTGAATTAAGAGTGATTATTGGTGTTTAGGGTTTTCCTACACTTTTATTTTGTTTGCTTATTTGTGTACTTTTTATGTACATTGGGGAAGTATATCCCACATGTATGAGGAAGTTGGCTTGATGCCTTTCTTCCTCCTATTTTGGGGAAGTTAGTCCCACATACATAATGTGATTGGGTTATACCTATCTTCCACCTATATATGTACATATTCACCTAGTCATAATGAAGACAATGCAAGGCTATTTTTTAATATATAGTATCCATTTTTACTCTCATCTTGATTTCAATATTCAACAGAATTGTGTGTTTGAATCACTAGTCATTGGTCTTGGATGTCCATTCTTGGATGATTCTTTCGTGGTATCAAATCATGGGTGATAGTCTCCATTTCGACTCTCATCTTGATTTTAGTATTCAACAAAATTGTGTGTTTGAATCACTAATCATCGATCTTGGATGATTATTTCATGGTATCAAAGCATGGATGATGGTAATGATCACCATTTTTTTTTTTTTCATATTAAAAACTTGAGTAGATTTATAGTTTTATTTTGATTTTTTAGAACTTATGGATTTGAGTGTTAATCCATAGTTATTATCTCATTATCATTGGCTTTAACATGTAGTTGGTTACTTCAAAATTACACTTGTTTTATTTTATGGTCTATGCTAACCAACTAATAATTGGGGTGAAGATCCTATGAGCACATATAGTCTTTCAAAGGCATACTCTCCTCCTGGTCAAAGTATTCAAGCATCCCAACTTTGCTTTCATAGGTAGATGGTGGACATTTTATTTTTCAACTACAAGTCTTCAACATACTCACTAAACAAGGTACTCTTGCATAGTCACCAAGTAAGTGAGACAAGAATCCAAGGTGAATAAGATGTCTCTAGATTACTTAGTATCCACTCCACACAGCCTTCCTCGACTGTGTCAAAAGCTTTCCCTAACGTGATTGAATTGTCGATCAAAGTTTCCCATACTTGTTGTATACAACTCAAACCTTAAAATCGATCCAGGGTTAAAATCCAACATATATTGTCTAAAGAGATTCTCCATGGGTAAAAACCCAAATTAAGGATGGCAACATGGAGACTATTGGGCTATCTCTTATTGATTTAAGATGAAATGGAGGGTAAAATGAAGTCATCCATCATACAACCTACATCATTCATGTCCATCATTTTAATCACCTTTTTATTTCCATGAGCTTTTGATAGCCTTGATGTATAGGTAGTTGTGTAGGTAGTCTATTCCACCTCCTCCATGTATTCAAATGGCCTATATATTCTCTTGCATCTTGCTCATTGTTGTAGTCCTCCTAAAATACATTGCACATCATGGTTTTGGCACTAAAAAACTCATAAAACCCTCGAAATCACTCCCTCCCCTGACACTTTAAGCTATATATTTCATTATCACTCTCATTTAGTCCTCACTATGCTCAAAATAACCTATAAATTGTCAAAAAAATCCATTGTTCAATCATAGGTTTTGAAAATCACCTTCTTGGTAAATCATAATTTTCCCATACAGTTCTTGGTTTTTAGATAATACGTGTGGTTTTGTCAAATTAGTCAATTTAAATTTATCAAATGGGAGACATAATCAAGGTGAGGACAATATCTTTGAGATATTAAAAAGGGAAATTTTTACTTGTTTTTTTAAATATAAAAATATTATAAGTAATGGTCGACAAATATTCTTGATTGTTTTTGTATAAAACAATATTTTGTTGAGAGATAATATTGTGGTAAAATATATTGTAATGTTGATATATAAGGGAGAATAATTATTATTTTGTAACATCATATCACTCTCTCTTATTGAAGACTTGAGAGTGAGTCTCGGTTTGATAGGTTGTTAAACCCCCTCATAAGCAAAACAACTTTCTTCTTCTCCTTTTTTCCACATCTTGTTCCTTTCAAACATATTATTGGCAAAGTCTGATGTCCCTCTTGGATTTATTTACTTGTTTCACATTTGTTGCTCAGTTTTACATCACAAGCATTGATTGCTCATGGATGCATTCTTAGCTGACTCTGACATCTAACATTGAACATGTTGTGTACTTGCAAACTTTGGGGGGGACATTGTTGATTGTCTCAAGGGTTTGTTATGGGGCCTTCATTATATTTTGTCTACACATAGTTTTATTGATTTATGTGTGCCCATTTATTGACCACTGCACTGATTTATATTGTATTCTTGGATGCATTATGCAGTGTTTTTTCTCATTGTACTTCTTTTATGTTTTCTCTTAGTCATGTCAACTCCATTTGATAGATACTAGTGGATGAGTAGATTTGATTCTAAACCAGTGGTTCTTCTTGGAAAGAATAATTATGTTTCATGGTGGATGTATATAGAATGCTTATGCATATATCAAGACCTTATTCCATTTTTATATGGATAGATTCATGTACCCACTGACCCTTGTCAATATTTTTTAACCCTAAAATGGTTCTAGACTAGGGTTATCTAGAAACTAAAGGGGATACAGAAATGAATAAGCACAAGGGTGATAATCACATATACAAAAATCCAATTGGGTGCTAAACTTAGATATAACATACGTTGAATTTATTATGCTGAGTTATGCTAAAAATAGTAAGTACAACTATGTTAAATATGGAAATGAAAAAAAAAGTAATATACTTATCTTGTTTTGATGCTAATGTAGTTTTGTATTTGAAATATGTAAGAAGTAGATAGGAAGATGATTATATAATAGTCATCATATTCCAGATTAAGTTTGTCTAGGGCTACAAACACTAACATCAACTCTAGATAGTTATGTTGATGTTATTATATGAACTTTAAAAAAGTTTCTTATATAGAATACTTACTAGAAAAGGATGAAACCACCTAGATGCTTCTAGGTTTGTCTTTGCCTTATCTCTAGTGCATTTATATTTGGGTCATGGATTTTCACTCTTCATGAACATGCAAAACCTTAGTTCTTCATCTTCATAGTGACCTTGAAAAAAAATAGGTTAGTGGGCATATTGTGTCAACCTGACCCTAAAGACCCATCTATCAATGAGCATTGCCCACATAACCAATACCCTGAAGAAGGCCTTAAACTGATGTAGTTCTCACCTACATGTTGGTTTGTGTATGAATCATTCAATAGGTGATAAGCAAGTACAATAGTGACCTAGATTATAACTTGACAAATATAGATCTTTGGATACTACTTAAGTACTTCAGACTTATAGATGTGTTGTCCCTATGACTGAAATGGAAATAGGAGAAAATATGGAAGCTTTTTCTCAATTAAATGATTGATAAAATACTTTGATAAGTTTCCTTTGTCTGTTTTAGTCTTTATCTAGGTGAATATCTTATATTTATATCAATCCCTTTGGAAAGATAACTCGTATTAAAGCATTTAAGCCAACCATTAGGATACATTTGATTTACAAAATAGATGAGTTTAGGACACTATACACTTACGTGAAATCAAGACACTAGCATTGGTGTAGGTGTCTACCCCAAATGTTAATGTCTGATATGATCCACACTTATAATATTTATAAATAATGCAGAAAATAATGTAGATCAATACATCACAAAAGATATAAGTGGACCAAGATGTCCAAATAATCAATATATGCAGAAATAGAATACCCTTAATGTAGGGCAACACCATACAATACTCCTTTAGGAAGGAATAACTCCACAATGTCTTTTTAAAGGGAAAACCTCTAATATCATCTTACAATAAAAGACTCAACACTTACTTGATTCCTTACAATGATAATCATCTCATTTATAGAACTCTATCTAACTAACAATGGATGGGTAACCTCTTAGTCCCAATGTAGGCCGACCATTACCCAATACATTAATTCCACAAGTTACTCCATTATCCTAATATATTGGACCCATATAATTAAATAAGGTAGATGTGTGCCACATTTCAACATCTCCATCATCCCATATACATTAATATATCATATCTCTAGATACATACCATTACTTCCCTCATTGACATGTTTCATCCCTAAGACATAGGAATAAACCAAATAATGAGTTTGATTCAAATCATTGCACACTTGTCTCCAATCTCGATCATCTAGCCATCCATATGTGATCTTGGTGAGTGATAGCTCTCCATTTTACAAAATATCTAAATATTATGTTATTAATCATTAAAATTTGCAAACAAGTTCCTCATACATTTTCTCACGTAGTTACAATCATATAAACAAACTTCATATCTAGATATTATGTTATTAATCATTATACAAAATATCTTAATTACAATCTTATACAAGTCTAAAGGTCTGAGACTCTCCTTACTCCTCTTTTTTTTCAAAGACTATCTTTTTGCCCTATATTCTTGTCTTTTTAATTTATTTGACTCCTAAATAAATGGTATAGAACTTATCCCAACATCCAACTCCAAAATTATATCAACTAATCTTTATCTTAACAACTACTCCCTCTTTAGTCTCAATGTAACCAAAGTCTTCTAGATTCATCTAAGGATTGCTTCACATTTACGTAGGTCTTGTACATATCTCTTGGGAATAGTCAAAACTCTTGATGATATTTAAATATTCATTTTAGAGGGAAATTCCAACTACACATAAAAAGTATTATGATAATACAATTGAAGCATTCATAACTTATTTTTGACTCCCAAACTCTTACAAAACTATAAACAAGTACAACATGAATATTTACATAGCCATATTCTGATGTTCCTGCATCAAGGATTAGAGTTGATAACAGAAAGTACTCTTCACATGTTAGTCATAGTTACCATATTTTATTCATTATTATTGAGGTCTATAAGACTTTCAACATTACTTGTAGGAGTAGTCTTGTCATGGTTACCTTGATGATTGGGAAGAAGATCTTTGTATATAGCAAGATGAACATTAGCTTGATTTTTTTTTATGTTTCATGGACTTTAAAAGTTGTGTCATATGCTTGTTTGTTCTTATGAATGAGTGATTCATGATCAAGGTTTGGTCCAAGAATAAAATCCATAGCTAGATTATGTAATTATCTACAAGTCTCATGAGAGTGGCCCCAACTTGTATGCAACTAAAACAATTTGTTCAGATAATACCATGATTTCATTGGATGAGTGGGGTCAAGATCTCATTGTAGAGGCTTTGGAAGATGATTTTGAAGCTCAGATAAGGATAATGGTTTGTGGACATTAATGTTATTTGTTTTAGAATATGTAGGATTATGAGTGGTGTTTGGAGGGGTAACATGCTCCATGGTGTTATTGGGAGCGATTACTTGAATATTGTGAATATTGCCATAAGTATCAATAACACCATCATTGGTAACATGATGATTTTTGTTTTTGATGAGCATGCGGGTGCCTACAATAGGTTGATATGGTTCAAATTGGCACATGATAAAATCATGTTTCTTAGCTTGGTCAATGGTTTCTTCCAAGTTCTTGGGGAGAGAGTCCTAACCCGATATTGTAACTTGGGGTAGATAGCATTAATAAATAGGTGGAAAAGGTTATTTGCCATATTATGATCACATTTGTTAGACAAGTTCTTCCAAAATTTGATTATATCTTATGTCGTTTCAGTTTTAAGTTGTTTATAATTGATCAAGTCAGCTAAGTTAATCTCGAGAAGATCACTAGTTTTAAATTCTTGGACTAGTGAATTAACCAAATCTTCCAAGCTAGTGATAGAATGGGTTTTTAGTTGATTGTACAAGTCTAAAGTATATCTTGAGAGTGTTTTAGCTAATATCTTGGTAGCAATAAAAGTATTAAGTTTGACCCAATCTTTATAAAGGTTACCAAATGTATTTAAGTATAATGTGGGGTCGATAGACCCATTGTAGGTGATGGTAGGTGTGATACCTCAAATATCGATATTATCAATTTGAGGTACAAGAGGTTCATTTTGGATATGTTTGATTTTTTTATTAATGAGGGGTGATTAAGGAACAAGGTTACTATGGGAATCCCCAAGGGGGGTGGAAGGGCATTTGGATTTTATGCTCCCCATGAAACCTGTTGGGGTTAATTTTAAAGGTTAATGAGATGGTTTTGCATCTACATCATTTGATTTGTGTTATCGGTTTGAAAATTATGCATTTGATTGAGTGTTTGTAATAAAAGTTGATGAGTTTGGGCAGTATTTTGACTAGTGTGCATAGCATGTGAAACATTGGTATTGGTATTAGTGGCTTGAGTTGCACTATGAGTAGTGGCATATGTCATAGTAGTGGCATGAGAATCATTGGTAGAAAAGGAAGCACTAATGGTATGATTATCATTGGAAGAAAAGGAAACACTAGTAACATGATTAAAATTGGTATCAAAAGATGTACTAGTGGCATGATTGACATTAGAATAAAATGAATCACTATTAGCATGATTATCAATGGTAGAAAAAGATGTGATAGTGGCATGATTAAGGATAAGGGTCTTAGGAAAAATCCCACTAAAATTTGAACCTACCATCTTAGTGGAGATACTTGGCATGAAGGTTGAAAAAGTCATAGAATAAGATGTCATAGTGTGTGAAGGAGACAAAATAGAAGGAAAAGTTTAAGAAACAAATAAAGTGTCTCCCCCAAATCTATGAGAGAAGGTAGGGCAGGGCGAAAGAGGTTATTCTTGTTCTTATACTTGAGGACCTATCATAAGATTATAGATGGTTAAAGGGTCATTTCCTCTATGTTGAGGAAATTTGTTAATGAAGAAGAGCATTTTAGGTGTGTACTCTAATTCTTTCTCATCTTCTAATGAGAACAAGGGATTACAAACTGAGGATGAATGAGGAAGAGTCCCATAATTGGTAGTGCGAGTGAAAACCATAAGCTATTTTTTGGGAAACCTATTAGGATTGGTTAGACTCATCATTTTTATCTTATTTAAATATGTATTATCCTCCAATAAGAAATTCATCATGGGAAAAATAGGCTAACAAGTTGATGAAAATAAAAATCAAGAAATAGGATACAGAATCATATTAGTCGGCTATGTTCTGTAAAATAGGGAAGAGAATAGAGAACAAGAGAACACAGTCATGCAAGTTGATTGTGTACTATTGAATAGGAAAGAGAATAGGAAAAAAGAAGACATAATTGGATAGGTTAATTGTATACTACTTAGATAGGTAAAAAAATAAGGAGACAAAGATAAATAGTTGGTCAGGATGACTATGCATTAAAAGCAAACAAGATGAACCTGCAATAGACTATGTCAACAAGGATGATGGTGTTATGAAAGTAGATAAATATTTTTTAAGATAATATCTAAGCAAATGAAATCAGGCACATAAGCAACTGGATCAATGTGATTGATCCAATTAAAACATACAACATAAACCTTGCACAGATGTTGGTTAATGCTAGTTTTGTAATACAAAATACAATGATCAAAGGGAAAGTATTAACTTGAAATTAAATGATGTTAAGTTATAATAAATTTTGAAATTTATGTGCTAGAGATTTGGATATAATAAGGAACTATAAATCAATCTAAAGATGGCTTCAAGATGTTTAGGTTGAAAGGAATTTGTATTAGTGATGGTATTGGCTTGGTATTGGGGCCTACCCCCTCACTTCATAATTTTGCAGTGATAAGGGTGTTGGGTGATTTTCTAATATATACCATCAACCATATGTTTATACTTGGCCACAAAACCAAGTTGGCTTCCCCATTGGTGATGAAGTCGAAGTAGGTAGGCCTTGGGAAGAAAAATGTTTAATGTTTTTTAGTGTAAAGTGATTTGGAAGTGTACAAAAGAGAACAATAATGTGACTAAATTGATAAATTGAAAAACTACCTAATTAATTTATGTTTATTACTCCAAGCATGAAATCAACTAGAAAAAAAAGTGAACTAATTACTAGCAAAAATAGGTTAATTATGTTAACTATGAAGAGTATAGAGTTAGTTCAGGTGACATTGTATGCAAGCAATGCAGAACATAATCGATTAGGTTACTACTATTCTACAAAAGTAATATCTAGAAGAACATGATCAGATAGTTTGACTATGTATTTTAGATATAAAATAGGATACAGAACTATGTCAATCTAGTCAACCCAGTTGTTTTTAGGGCTACAATTTTATAGACTACAAATTTATGAAAAACAATATTGGAAATGAAAAACTAAAATGACAGAGAAGGTAAGAATGAACCTTAGTGGGTTTGAAGATACTTATATTGTAAAATTTTATGTTCTGATGCTCAAGTGATGATTTAAATATTTTACAGATAGAGTCGACTGGCTTGACTGAGTTTGCAAAACCTGTATGTTAAAAAGAAGTTGTGAATAGATTCTATTGGCTTGACTATGTTTGCAAAGTTGTATGCTAAAAAATAATAACTATGAATAAAGTCGATTGGTTTGACTATGTATGTAATCTTATAATTTAAGAATAATATTGTTTTGAGTTGATCTATCAAGTCACCTATATTCAGATAAGACCTACATAAATAAAACAAAGTCATTTTGGGGTGATTGTGTGTTAAACTTGTGCATAGACTATTAGAACTATACCAATAGGTTCGATACAACACTATAAAAATGAAAATATATAATATGATGATAAAATTAAATAGTGAAAGAAAACCTACAAGGATTTGATTCACATTTGGTTCATCAGAATGTATAAAAAAGAAAATGAATCTAATCTATTAATCAATCCTAGCTTGGAGAAGATAAATACTACTTATACTTTCGATTGTTGATATATTAGATATTTGAGGTCGTGACCAAGATGGATTTGCTAGACCTAACCAAGGGATATCTTACCATAATAACATTAGTAGATAGGGTTCCAAAATCTCTAGTCAAGCAACACTATGCAATAACCCTATTAGGTCTTATGGTTTCATATTCACTAAGTAAATTCAAAGCAAAGTAAAATCAAATCTAGTGCTCACCAAATCTTATGGTACAAAGTGTGGGTAATAAACATAAAAATTAAACATGCATAGAATATCTATACTTATGCCAATGTATAGTAAATCATAATGCATGGAAGAGAAGTATAAATGCAAATCTATATAATCTTACAAAGGAGGAACAAATTTAAGAATACTTACCTTTGAAGACAAACCCACCAAGCGTAAATATCTCCCTTGGCCAAGGTGATTCACAAGAGGTTGTTATGGTATGTAAGGATAATAAGGATAAGTCATCTCTAGGCTACACAACTTCTCTATGCATCCAAAAGACTTCTCCACAAGACAAGATCCATATCTCCAAATAAATTATTAAAACCCTAAGTTATGTTCCTCAAGTAGAATGGTGGATAAGCATATGCACAATATAATATTCTTCTTCCTATTCTTCTATTCTCTCTAAATGACAAAAATAGATGTGTATATATAGTTGAATCTAACCCTAAACCTTTTCAAAAGTTTAGTTGATAGGGTGGGCCCAATTCGACTATGTATTGTTAATTAATAAAAACAAGTTAATCCCTAGTCTACGTTAGCTATAGCCGACCTAGGCCTGTAACGTGTTTTTAAAATTTTAGATATAGGGTAAGCTCAGGATGACATTGTACTAGAAACTATCAAAAGGGTTTTAGGCTTTAGAAAGGGCTAATTAATGTGGTGAATTTATTGGAAGAGTTTGTAAGAGAGAAGGTAAGGCTTGGGGAAGGAAATAGTAAATGGTTATGTGGATAGCAAGTGGTAATCTAGGGGACAACAATCCTATGAAGCACTAATGGTCTGATACACCCTTTAAGGCATGTACTCAAATAAATTGAGATGTGATGGGTTCCTACAAGAGAGAAAGCATCAATAATTTTTAAACTTTGAAAATATTATGTGTAAATAAAGCGTTCACAAGGCCAAATGGCATTAGAAATAAATTGTAGTGGCCATCATGAGTTTGAAATGATATATTAGGGATATCATTGTCCCATAATCAAATATTATGGTAGTCTTACTACAAATCTAACTTGGAGAAAATTTAGGCTCCATGCAATTCATATAGTAATTTGTCATTCACTGGGGTGGGAAATTTGTCCTTGATTGTGAGTTTGTTTAGCTCCCTAAAATCCAAACACAACTTCCAAGACTCATCTTTATGAGGAATTGATGCAAAATCATCCCAAGCCAAATTGTAATTTTGCATTGCCAAAAAAAAAAAAAAAAAATTAATTTTAGTTTCATTTATTCATGTAAGAATTTTTCTAAACACTTGACATATGCATGGTGTTGGTTAGAAGTCCTTGGTCCACCTCAACCAAGACCAATTATATGTAATTTATCTGTTTTCCATGGACATGGTGTATCAAGATCCATTCATAAAAATAAAGAATAGGGAAGGAAATACAAACACAAGAAAATTAGCCCAAAAACACTCAAGAAAGAACCAAAAATATTTTTGGAATTTGGATGTTCATAATTATTCATTTGGGAAGTCTATAGGGTGACCTTAACAATAGAAAAATGCAACAAAGAAGAATTTTATGGGAAACAATAAGAAAAAGCAAATAAGTAGTTTTAAAAAAAAGGAAAAGGGGCCTTTTGGGGGGTGTGTAGGTTAGAGTGAATGGTGCATCCATTCTAATATATAAATCAATATTTGAGGTGGGTTTTTTTGCATACATGGTGTAGGGGAAAGTTTCCCAGAGTAGTTCCTCTTCACTAGTGAGATTTTGAATTGTCAAAATTTATGTAATTTTTTGATAAAATTCTACAAAGCATTTTTTTAGTATTGTGATTGAAGAAAAGAGTTGTTGAGTGTATGGTAGATCATTTTGAAGTGTATGTGACCTAAAACTCATGTAATAATAAAACTAAAGGCATTTCATGATTTTTTTTGGTGTTATGTATGTGTGCATACCTTAGGAAGGCATAAATATTTGTATTTCAGCCAAAATAGTAGTCTTGGTTATGTGTAAAGTTAATTAGAGGTTGGGAATGTGTTAGTATGTGTTTTGAGATTTGTTTTGCATACTCATACCCATAATATCCTCTCTCAATCAACTAGAGAATTTAGTGTAATTTTATTTGTTTATTAGTTTAATAAAGCAATAATTTTATTTTTCATTCAAATGGGCACCAAAAGGGGTTAGATAACATGAATTGGGTGAGAAAAAATGGATAAATTGTGTTTGGGATATTAAGACTCAATTTCCATTCTTTTTTACCCCAACCTAGACTGCATCAATTAGTATCAAAGCAAGTTTGTTCCAAGCGGAGTTGAGTAAGTGAGGCTCTATTGGATGTGTTTTGGGCGTGAGATCATTCTTCCAATTATAAAGAGTTGTGAGGAGTAAATATGTCACATTGAGGAGTACCTCATTAAAGGGGAAGAAGAGCACAATGATTTGCATACTTGGAAAATATTTTGTGAGGAATCCAAGTGAGATTGGATGAAATAGAAATCATACAATGTAGAGGAACTATTGCTCTTTCATATGTGAGTGAAGATCAAAAGGGGGAGCCCAAAAAAATAAATTTGAAGATATTATACATGATATAGATGGGATAAAATTAAAGTTCATTCCAACAATAGGAAGCAAGTTAAGGTTGGACACTCCTAGTTATTATATGATTTTGTGTCGTGAAGATCTAACTGATTGGATCATGGAGATAGAGAAGTTATTTGACTATGAGGAGAAGGAAGACCCCAAGATATTGAAATTTGATTTTGCAAATTAAGGACATGCATCCTAATGTTGTGATCATATGCATCTAGAAAGGAAGAGAAGAGGCAAAGGCAAACTCAAAACTTACGGAAGAATGGTTGCAAAGTTGAAATGTGAGTTTTACATTTTGATTATAGGATAAGTTTGTTCAAGAAATTGTAACATTTTTGGCAAAGAGATATGAGTGTAGTAGATTATATTGAGGAATTATATGAGCTTATAATCTGGGTAGGTCATGTTTAAGATGGTTAAGATAAGATAGCAACATATATGAATCGATTGAGGTTGAATATATTATATTTCTTTAGAATGGTAAAGTTATGATCAATAGAGGAAGCCTATAAATGTGCATTGAAGGTAGAATAGAGGTTGTTAAGAAGGAAACAAAAAATAGCAAAGGTTGTTAGTAGTTTTATGGAAGATATAGGCTTGCAATGAGAGGATGACTCTTCTCCATATGTATAAAATGAAGAGGAATATTAAGAGTTTTATACCTCATGGGAAAGTGAATGTGTTGAATCTCAAGACGATATTTGGACATTCCATAGAGATTGATATGAATTTGGAGTGTATGGTAATAAGGCATTAAGTGTCCTCAATAAAGTGTTAAAATAAGTTATGAGAGTGGAATCTACGGGATAATAGGGTTGTCATATTACCAATCAGCAATGAATGAGTGGGGAGAGGATGATAAAGATATTTTGGAAGGGTCTATTGTAGCCAAGAACCATGAAGTTATTTTTATGGTGAATATAAAGATCTTAAATAACTCAAGGAATCAGGAGGAACCATGTAAAAGAAAGCATATTTTCAAAATTATTTGTAAAACAAGAGGTAAGTATTGTAATGTCATTATTGATGGTGGGAGTATAGATAATCTAGTTTCAGTTGAAGTCATAGATAATTTAAAAATAAAATGTATACCACACCCTAAGCCACATACTATTTTGGTTTTTGTAAAGGTGTGAAATTACAATATGGGAACAATGTGAAATGGATGTGAAAATAGGTGTGTATCATGGTAGGGTCTTGTATGATGTTTTCCCCATGGATGCATGTCATATTGTGTTGGGGAGACCATGATAGTTTGAGAATAAATATAAGTATGATAGAATAAAAAATGGTGTTTTAGTTGAGAAGTTTTGAGAGAGGTGGAGCCTACTTCCTTTGAAGGAAGATGGTATGGGCAAAAATAACTCAATTAATTTGGTCTTATTGAGTACAATAAAATGAACTCTAGAAAAAGAGGGAAAGGAATATCCATTTACAATTCATGATGCATTTATTTTGTGGATAAATAGGCAAGGGATATTGAAGAGATATTTTTATAAGCATTAGAAACACATGAAGATATAGAGATGGTAGAAAACAAGGTTCAAGACTTATATATAGAGGTTGATCCAAAGAGCATCTGGAGAAGGGAGGATGAAGAGTGTCACCCATGTGACATAGAGGAAAAGAATGAGGTGGAACAACTGATGTTGTTATCAACACAAGCATATATAGAGGAGGATGCGATTATAGTATAGATCTCATGGAAGGAATACCATCATAAATGTATGGCAAGTAATGAAGGATATGAAGAGAGGATATAAATAACAACATTCTTAATTGAGACGGATGTTCTTTTTTAGAACATATGGAAGATAAAAATAATGATGAGCATATTGTTGTAACAAAGGTAGTGGATTTTTTTGACCTTACAATGAGGGCATTAGATGAAAATGAGATTGAGTATATCCTAAAAATAACATTGAAGGTTATAAGTAATAATGTTAATGCCAAAGGATATGTTAATTTTTCTAGAAAAAGATCTATGAGGGAAGAACTAGTAGATGTGGTATACTCTTGGAAGGAGTAACTAGTTTTAAAGACACTTGGTGGAGGTGGATAGATAGATGTGGGTCAAATCCAAAAAGAACGCAGAACTGAAGAGGGATATCTAATTAGAGGAGGTGAATGGCTTATGCCCAAGCAATGGGCAAGGGAAATACAAATGTATTCAGAACTAGATAGAGGATGATAATTTATGGTTGAGTAAATGGTTAGAAATAGAGGAATAAATTATGTGAAAAAATGAAAAGGAACATAACATAGTGGAAGTGTAAGCTATGGCCTTATTATTTAGGTCATAATGATAGTTCTACCATCTATCCCAAATTTGTGAGCATTATGCAAAAAAAGTCTTACCCGGGATGTATGATGTAGGATCATCCCATGCCCAATTGCAATCTTGCATCACTAAAAAAATCATTTCATTTATTCATGTAAGAATTTTGTCAAACACTTTGCATACACAAGGTTTTGGTTAGAAGTCCTCAGGCCACCTCAACCCAAACCAATTATATGGATTTGTTGGGTTTTACAAATACATGGTATAACAATATCTATTTGAAAAAATAAGGAACATGACAAGAATTACAAGCACAATAAAATCAATGCAAAAACACACAAAAAAGAGCTAAAAACGTTTTTAGAAGTTGGTTGTTCATATTTAGTTGTTTGGGAATTATATGGGATGACCTTAATGGTATAAAAATGTAGCAAAGAATAGATTTGGGAACAACAATAAGAAAAAATTTAAAATAGTGTAAAAAAAGGAAAGGGGGTTTCTTTATAGGTGTGTAGGTTAGAGTGAATGGTGCATCCACTCCAAAATATATATCCATATTTAACATGGGGTTTTCACATATATGGTGTAGTAAAAAATGTCCTAGGGTAGTTCCTCTCCAGTGGTGAGATTTTGAGTTATCAAAATTTATGTAAATGTTTGACTGAAAGCATTTTTTAATGGTTATAATTGAATAAAAGAGTTATTAATTGTGTGGTAGATCATTTTGAAGTGAATTTGGCCTAAAACTCATGTAATAAGATAACTAAATTCATTTCATGATTTTTTGTAGTGTTTTGTGTATGTATGCACCTTACGAAGGCTTAAAAATTATATTTCAACCAAAATAGCAATCATGTCTATGTAAAGTTCATTATAGGTTGAGAGTGTCTTAGTATGGGTTGTGATATTTTTTCTGAGTACTCATGCCCCTATCTCCTCTCTCATTAATCTAAATTTTGATTTTAAGGAAATTTTACTTACTAGTTAAAAAATTATGTTAAAAGATAAAAATTTAAGTTTTCATGAAAATGGGAACCAAGAGATGGGATAACATGAATTGGGTGAGAAAACATTAAATAAATTTTGTTTGGGCTGATACGACTCATTTTTCATTCATTTGGTCCCAACCTAGATTGCACCAATAATATGGATTGACACTTGGCTAAATGACCCTAGCTTGAAGCAATTCTAGGACCATATTCTCAAATTCCATTTTTTGCATGTATGGTTATTGATATGGCTGAATGTTTGGAGGCTAACTATCTGCATTGAGTGCCATTTCATGATCATTTTGGAGTTGTGGAAGCAATATTTGTGGTTATTCAAATCCCTGAGAGTGCATATTGAGAATCAACTACAAGTCTACCAATTTTTTTAATGTCCTTGTTTGTGTCATCTATACTGTAAAAATTTGAGCTGCCTCCCTTAAAGAACCCTTTTTATTAGCTTATCCATGTGGTGAGAATTAATAATTTAAATGGATCTTGTTTTCATTCCCTATAAGGTGTGTTGTTGCCTTGTGATTACGAATTGCATCCATAATTAAAAGAAGTCCCACATGGTGGATCCTAATGAGTGAAGCCACTGAGTTCACAAGATGATGTCACAACTACCTAATGGCAAGGCAAACATGTCATATTTGACATTATAATCATCAATGGAAACTTTGACATTCCAACATTTGTCTTTGCAAGCCAATGTGCCTCCATTATGTACAACCACTTCAAAAATGTTACATGGATGCACATAACAATCTACCTACTGGGCCAAAAGAGGGTCAATGAAGTTATGAGTGCTTCTAGTGTCAATGATGATAATCTAGATGCCCATTAAAGTAAGCACGTACCTTCATAATTTGAGGATTTTTTATCCCTAATAAAGCATGTATTTTATTTTAAAGGGAAGAGTCATCACTTGGACTGTTATCTTTTGGTTGTTCCTCATCTAATACATCTTTAGAATCATATTGTATGTTAGGCATGGAAGGTGCCTCAACATCTAGGAGGTATATTTTTTGTTCGACACATTTATATCATAGGCTATATTTTTAATCACAAGTATAGATAGTCATTTTTCTCAGTGAGTAACCATCTCCTCCTATGTCAGATGTTTGGCTTGAGATGGTCAAGTGTCATGATTGGGCATAAGTCAAAATGGCTAAGGGTTTCTTGTAACTAATAGATTATAGAGACAGTGTTAGGATACATGTTTGTCCTTTTTTGGTTTAGATAAACCAACTACTTCCATAAAAGTAACAAGTTTGAGCATATTGATCTCTACATGAATATAGTCTTTTAATCTGCTAATGAAGCAACTTTTGAAAATTTCCTCATTTAAGCCCCTTTCTTCAATTAGATTTTTTTTCAAATTGGGCATGTTAATCACAAATAGAGTGAGTTTTCCATAATTTAGTCATTGTTTCAGTGAAGCCCTCATATGCATTGGGGCTAAATTGAGTCAGTAAGTGGTTATCAAACTCATCCCATATAAGAGTGAGATGTCTTTTCTAACCACTAGTACCAGTGAATAGTTTCTATTATAAGTTGACCAAATTTGCTAGAAGTTTTTGATATGGGGGAATTTGATGGAGATAAAAATATTGATCTACATTATAAAGCTAGTTAGTAGAGTCATCATATTCAAACTTAAAAAAATCCAATCATGGTGTATGGTGGTGGAACCCAGAGTGTAGTGGGTTATTTTGAGAGTGTTTCCACTATTAGACTTGTTCGCATTGTTTTGGCTTATGTTATTATACTTGGCATCTTATCTAGTTAGTCTACTCTCCAAGTCATCAATGAGATCAAGCATGTCCAATTTGGACAATTATTAGAGTATAGAAGACTCTATTTTTGCATTGACCTAAGGTCCTCATATAACATCTCCAACAAAATATATTGATAACATCAACCCATCATTATGGATACTCTATTTTTTCACTCTCTAGGAAATTATACCAAAATTATCAACACAAATAAATTCAATTCGAGCTAGTAAGCAAAAAAAAAATCTAGACTATTTTTTTCTCCTATCTCTTTTGCGAGCTAGCTACTGCACTATGCCCAGATAATTATCTTAAAATATTATAACTCTTTTGAATTCTATTGTTACCATTTTTCTACAGGATACTGGAATATTTTGACACATTTTTTATTTCTATTGGTATTGTGTTTCCAAAACATTAGCTTCATATTTGTGACTCCAAGAATGTTAGGGAAACATAAGGAAGGTTACTATAGGGTGTGTCTGGTATATGAGCTTGCAAATTTATATATCTTGTTTGTAAATAGTGTCAGCTCTATATTTTAAAGCTTTAACTATGGAGGATTTAATTTTCCCTTAGCCCATTATCCCGTCTCCAAGTTACGGGTCAAGTAACTTTCCAAACCTAAATGCTTACAGTTGCATTACAAATTACAAACAACCAAAGCCTTCCTAAGGTAATACAAGCACTTTCTATATACCAAAAGGTGCATGAAAGCTAAAATCCATATATAACATTATATGAGGCCTGGGTCTTAGGGAGAAACCCCTCACGTCATTGATAACAATGAGATAGATTAGCTAATAAAGATAGCTTTATACAAGTTTTAAAACTACTAGAACATAGTTTCTAGCCTAAAATTAAAAAACTAATTGCAAGAAGAAAAAAAAAAGGGCAAATTTGGTGCCAAAAACTTAGTGTCGTCAGTTCTGTTATCATTTTTTGATCACCAAGATCCTGACTGGGTGAGCTTAGAGCATATGGTGGATAGTCATAGAAAGACATAAAGTATTATTGTTTCTAAATAGCATGGCCTTAGAAATAGCTTTGATACTACTTTTTATGAACCTCCGTACATAAATAAACCAAATATTATAATAATATGTAAAAATATAAGATATTATTAATTGAACTCAAAACTAATTGCACTAATAGAAAACTAGCAATAAATGACAAAAAAAACTACTAAAAATTGCATATAAATGACTAAGCTTGTCCACATGACCATTAATAGTTTATTGCCAGTCATTTATAATGTGACCAAATTTATAACTAAATCATTTTTAGTCATTTATTGGTTGTTTTGATTGATCAATTTGGTAGTATATTTACTTGTTAATTTAGTCATTAATTGTTATTAATTAGTCATTTATTTAGTCATCATAGTCATTTATTTAGTCATTATAATAATTAATTGTCGTTAATTGGTAGTATATTTAGTCATTTTTATTCACTGATTTCCATTCATTGATAGTATATTTAGTCATTTTAATCATTATTTTACCATCAACTTGTCATATCTTTAGTCATATTTATTCACTGATTACTGTTAATTGATAGTATATTTAGTCAATTTAATTATTAATTAACGTTAATTAGTAGTACATTTAGTCATTTTAATTGACTAATTTTCATTAATTAATAGTAAATTTAGTCATTTTAATTTTTAATTACCGTCATTTGATAATTAATTTAATTATTTTTGTTTGTTGATTTTTGTCAACTGGTAGTATATTGATACATTGTTTATTAATTGCATAATCATTATATTTACTACTAGTTTAGTAGTAAATTTTCATTTATATGATATGAATAATTTATTAAATACCATAAATTGTATAATGCATAAATAAACATATTATTAAACTTAAATTAAAACTTAAAGACAAATAAAAATATAGAAATAAATATATTATTAAACTTGAATTAAAACATCAAAGCAAATAAAAATATTACATATACAAAAAAGCTACAGCATGTTAGAAGTTAAAAGATTGATTCAACATCATCATAAAAAAAAGGTAATCTACAGTAAAAAATATAATGCAATTTTGGATGAACTGTAAGATGTTCATATATGTATATATATATATATATATATATATATATATATATATATATATATATATATATATATATATATATGTATGTATATATATATGTGTATATATATATGTGTATATATATATATATGTGTGTGTGTGTGTGTGTGTATGTATGTATAATCAAAAATGTCAAAGTCTAAGAGTTTCCAACTCTTGCAAATACATCATGATAAAGATCCCTGAACAACACATTCAAACTACTGCATAAAGTAGTGAGTCAAACTGTCTAACAGTGAGTACATGATAAACATCAACTATGTCATTTTTTGCAAATATTTTAGTGGCCACATACCATGTAAAGCTTCCTTCTTTCTCTTTTAGATGGACATCTCCATCTATTTTGTCTTCATAAGCAAGGGGTATTTGTGACCTTTAAAATATTTACATTTGCATCTCATGTTCCTTTCAATTTGACTCCATGTACAATAGATATTGAGTGAATCCACCCAATGTCCACAACAACACCATCAAACGGATCCAACACCCCAACTTTATCCCCTTCTTAGATTTTATCAATACATTTATGTAAAAATAAAAAAAATACAAATTACATTAAGATATAAAACATTCGATAACACAAATAAATATTTATAAAAAACTAGAAAACGATGATAAAAAACTTGAAACCATGCACCTAACATATTAAACAAAAATTAACTTCTCGCTATTTGATATAGAATGGTTGTTAGATACAGAAGGTTTCAATATGTTATCATTCATGTGCCATAAAGATATGGATGCTACAAGGACAACAAGTACTATTCCTCCAGTTGCTACGGGCTATTTTGTAGTTGTTGCAGGCACCTTCCTCACTATTGGGCACAACTTTGCAGTGGCTACAGGCTCAACCTATAATTTTTGTAGGTACATCATAACCCCTATATACACCTCTCTAATAGTTATAGGTTAATTTCTCACAAATAATAAGCTATGGTTTTGGCTATCGGCTATTGAGAAATTCATGGAAGACACTAGACAAGAGTGAAGGAAGATTAGAGCAGAAATTTCAAATATTGTTAAGGAATGATCATACCCCTGATAACAAAATAAGTGCTAAAATAAAGGCATACACTTCCAATCTCCATTTAGAGTGTTATAGATCAGAATTTATGACTACATGGATATAAAAGAACCATTCTCAGCTTCTGGTTACTTCATGAAAAATAATTTCACTATGTCAATAAGAGAGATCTAGGATCTTTTCTAGAGCATAGGTCCCAAGTTTGACAAACCAACTGATTATCAAATTAAAATTTCACTAAACAAAGAATCCATTAATAAACATCCTTATTTACTGAGAGTAAGACAAAAGAGAAACAAGTCATCATCAGGCTCATATAGAGGAGATCAAGAGCAACAAATGCCATCACCCACCCTCTTCCATGATTATAAAGGATCTGAATTAGATAAAAAATAAAGATCTACAGCAACCACCTTATAGAAGGATGGCAATAGTCTCTCATACAACCACAATACCACTTGTCCAGTGCTTTGCATGTCATCATGATTGCATGCAGGTTGTTGAGGACATAATTAAAGGATAAGACATTGTGATCACATAATTATCCAAGGGTAATAATATATAAAAATCATGACTACCAGGGTAATAATTTCATGAAGAAACAACAAGCTAAGCTTACATTTTGGTAAACACTCACATGCAGATTTCATATGTCACAATCTTAGAAACAAACGATTATAAAGGTACGGTGTATCTTTTAGTCATAGAAAAGCACTTTATTTTTTTTAAATAGCATACATTATATTTAAAAATATATTTAATCATTAAAGCATCATTCATCGAGTCTTGTCATGAGCTATGCCAACTCACCACTCAAAACCCTCATTATGACCCCATCCTATCTTTTTGCATCCTATATGTACCATGTCACTTGGGGACAAGTGACACTTCACATGGGGGGGAAGAATGATGTGGGCAATCAATCATATAATAATCACATGTATAGATTGAAAGCCCATGATTATGCCATAACTACACCCATATTCAATTGCAGAAAATAATCAATTTTATTATTTTCCACTTCAAGATCAAAGCGCATTCACAAAAAGACCTAAGACATTATTGTAGCCTGCAACCAAAACTATCATTATTGAAAAAAATTGCTTCACTACAGGGAATAATTTGAAGGTAAAATTGGTGTTTTGAAGAGATATCTATTTGGAAAAATTGATAGAAAGATAAAATAGCTAGAATGGGAGGTTTAGTAGTGATAAGGGAACCCTCAGACCACAGGCAGTTGCAAGGAGACCTAGACCGCTGGACCATCTTCAATAGGGTTGGATGGGCTATCTATTTTGAAAAGAAGTAGCATTTTTCAAGACCTCTATTTTTCAAGACCTCTCACTAGATAATTTTTAGGGTCTTTTACAAGAGAATAGGTGATAGTATTTGGCATCACATTTCTAGTTACAGAAGAAAGAGTAAGCTAGGTTACTGGGTTGCCAAAAATTGAGTAAAATTAGAAAGAGAAACCTAATGGCCAACTAATAAGACAACAGTTTTGTCAAGACAATGAAAGGCTAGTGATTAAGAAAGGAGGTGTGGAAGACTGAGTCTACCCCCAGCCTAGAGAGAAGTGGCCTCGTATATCATCAAATATCTGACATGTGAAGGTAGGTACTCCTTGATCTCTACTATCCGATTCAAATTTTTGAATCATTTAAGGCATGGTAGGACGATTAATGTCCCAAACCACTTGTGGAATATCCTTAAAAAAATTTCTAAAGAATACCAAAGGGGGGTAGAGAAAGCCTTGTTTCATCATTGTCTGATTTTTTTGTTAGTTAAATAACGAATAAGAGATATTATACCTAACCTTAACTGGGAATAGTTTCTAACCTTAAGGACTGGTGAACCTCAACAAGAGGAGGGAAATAATGAGGTAAAATATCCTAAGGGACAGGTCCAGTAAACAACACAAGAGGATACTGCAAGCACTAGTGCAACTAGTTAGCCCATAGCTACTACAGTCTCACATGTAGTTGTTATGGGTAAGAGAAGATGAAGAAAATTAGTGTTACCTCCTTAGGATACAGAGGAGAAATTTCCACCAAAACAAACTAGGTAGGATATTCCTTCTCCTATTATTCTAACAATTTTCACACAAGAAGTAGATCCTTCCACCATGACTGCTTCAAAAGGAGAAGAAGCTCTTCCATTACTAGTTACATAGGAAGAAGGGGATGCCATAAAACTTGATCTTCAACAAGTTCTTCCATCACTAGCTACATAGGAGAAGCATGTTTCAATAGACATAAAACCTCCTCTTAGGAGGTCTCTGAAAATTAAAAGACAAAGGTCAACCCTAACATCCTCACCTATAGACATCAGTGAGGATGAAGAGAAGAAGGAGTCCAGAATTCATAAGACCTCTAATATGTTTGAGATAATAGAATGGTTTATTTAAGAAGAGTCTACAAAAGAAAAGGAAATGCAGTCACTTGAACAACTCAGATTGGGAGAAGAAGATATAAAACTACTCAAACAAATAGGGTATACAAAAGAATAAATAAGAATGTCATATCAACCTTTAAAATAGGAAAAATTACTTGAAAAATGGACCATGGAAAAACTATCAAAGCAAGACATAGTTCCTCATGACTAGGAGTTCCAAACTTTGGAACAAGCCATGGAAGAGATATATAGTTTAAGGAACAAAATAGAAAAGTTAAAAGGCAAAAGAGGCCTAGAAACACTTCTGGGGGCATCAAATTTTCTAAATCCATCTATGGAAGAAGAGTCAAGCAAGGAAAAGACATTAGAGGAGCCTATAACAACTCTCTTAGAAGTGGGTACAGCAACTTCATCCACCTTACCTACAAATGGTATTAGTGTACCCTCAAAAGAACTTACAATAGATAATGCTCTAGCTTTAGTACCATTTCACAATAGGTTTTCTTTTATGGAGACCACTATAAAAGTCTCTGTAGCAGAAGAAGTAATTGATGTAGACCTCTTAGCTGTTAGGCCAGTAAAAACTAATGACCTTTTGATATTTCTTGAGGAAAAGTTCATTGATGATGAAACTTATCATAAGTAGTTAATACAAAGGTTTACAGTATATGTTGAGGCAAGGGAGCAGCAGGGAGATTTAAAAGAAAGCCTAGAAAGGGATGAGACTAAGATCACTTATGTGAAATAGATTATCACTAACATGCATGAGACCATTGAGATGTTAATATAATGCAGATCACCCTCTAGGTTATATGTTGTATACTTAGAAGAAAGGTCGCTCAGATTCAAATGTGACAAGATATACGGTGATCAGTCTTACATGGTATGTGATTCTAAGTCTTTATTTAAGGTCTATAGGCATGTTGACCCTGATATTCAGACATAATTGAGTGAGTTTTACATGCATCAATATGTTGTGCCACATGACACAAAGTGAAATCCCAATATATACCTAGGAGATGTCTAATTGAATGCCTTTACCTCATACGTCCTCAATGAAACAAGAAGAAAGAAACATGTTAAGGACTATCAAGAGAAATAAAAAGAGACTACCCTAGTGATTAGGGGTGAATCTATTGATTCAGAAGCTATCATAGATGAATGGATTGCTTTTATGAATGCAGATACTCCATGAGCATGGGTCACAAACAAACAAATAGAGGTCTAAAAGCACTACTTGAGTCTCATGGAGGGAGATGAAAAATAATTTTTTGTTTCTTGTTTGCACAGATGGGTAGAGCTTTCAGATACCCTGAAATGAAAAGAATATTATTCCCTTCAAAATATCAGAGAGGCAATACACAGAGTATATATGTACATTGAGCTTGTTAGAAAAAAAAGGATAAGTTGGTTTGGGTTGATGTTTCATCCACCCATGCTTTGGTTCCCAATTCCTAATTAGGAAGGGAATGTGCTAGCTGACAAAGAGGCAAAAAAAAAGGTGAAAAAACATAGATGATGCTAAAGGTTTTATATCTTCGAAAGGATGGGTTGTACTGAGCCCTTAGATTTCAAAAAATATTATAGACTCAAAATGCAAAGAAGGCTTGTTCGAAGACAAGAGGTTAAGTAGGGGGGTGTGATGAGGCCACTAATTGTTCTATTTATAGCCTCATCCATACTCAATTGTATATCTTTTTCTATATGAATCCCTATAACTATCTATGACTCATGTAAATGAATTAATTAATTAATGATTATATGTGTGCATTATATATTCATGTTGTGTTATGGATTAATGATGTTTTTTCTTTAATTAGATTATACTTGTGTAACCTTATTTAATAGAAGTTTGAAGGGTATAATAAGAGTATAATAATCTTACTTGGTCATAGCACTTATAGAGAAGCCCACAACAAAAAGGGCTTCTAGCCCATAACATCAGCCAACCTATAGGTTTTCACCTATAGGTTGTCCATAGCAACTATATGTTTTTACCTATAGGTTTTCCATAGCAACTGCCAAGCTATAGGCTTTCTATCTACAAGTTGCCTATAGCAACTATAGGGTTTCACCTAAAGGTTGCCCATAGCAACTACAAACTTTCACCTACAGGAGCCCACAGCCACTACATAGAACCAACTATTATTACGATAATAAGTAATTGGTTTTTAAGGAAACATTTAGTTGTCTTAAAAATAAAGTAAATGATTGAAAAAGATCCTCCATAGCATCTGTATGAATCCCTCACATGCATAAAAACTTGGATGTGTTGCCAAAAGATGAATAAGATAAGGACAATGGAAAGGAAAAAAAGAAGCAAAATAGCAAAATAGAATATATTGTCTTTTACGCAGTCATGGTCAAAAACAAGTAAATTTAAGTTACTAACCACCTGAAGGTTGACTAGGTTAGTTGTAAAGTATTTGTACCTTTCATAATTTAGTGTCTATTTATAGAAATGAGCAAATTCAGTTCTTATACACTTGCCCCATAGGGTTTCTGTGAACTTATCCGATGAAATAATAGTTTTAGAGTCTTCCTCCTTGAACTCCCTTGCCTCTGATACGTTGAGCTGTGTGAATGATTGAAAAAATGATGTTGAATCCCAAGTATATTTGCTACTGAGCTCAATCACCTCACTATTAATGTCAATTCCTACAAAATAATTCATAATCTATCCATATTTCAAGTTTGAATACATGCCTTTGATCTTGGAAAATGAATGGTTCATGTTTAGAGGTGTAAGCATTGCCATTGACAATTTAAATACTTTGACAGCTTGTACCATAGTATCATTCTATCATATCAAGACCATTGCAAGGTAGTGGTATAGTAGAGTTATAATTTTACTCTCCCTGCTATACCACAGACCTTCACTTTGCTTGTTGTAAGACATCGGGTCAGATAGTCTCATACCACCACCCCACGCACACCCCTTTGGACTCCTACGGGATGGTGGGTTAATTCTAGCGATTGAGTGATTGTTTACCACCATGATGCAGTGTCATTATTTACCCCTTGCAAGGTTATAGTATTGGATTTTTTATGTATTTTAAGTGGGAATATAGGGTTATATTATGAATACATTATTTTAGATATCATTTTATTGAAAATATTAAATAATTTTTTAATTTTGTAGTCTCTTAGTTTTAGTTTTTAGTGTCAGTCAGACCTAAGACATCATTTCTTTATTTTTAATGAGGAGGCTTAGTCAGGTAGAGAGACTTTTAGCATAGGAATCAGGGCTTTAGTCATTGGGCTCAAGGCTAGTTATGATAATGAAACTAGACAAATTTTGGAGGTTCTAACATAGGGGTTGTCATTTTTTAAAATTTTGCCTAAGTATAGAACCCTTATACCTTGAAGATTTTGGTCTTATAATTCATCGTTGACCTCTTGTTCCATTTATAGTCTTTTAAAAGTCTCGTACTACAAGTTCAGATTTAAGTTAGGGGGTTAATTAACCAGCACCTTTGTCATTGATGTCAATGGGGGAGAATTAAATCATTAAAACATAGCATGATCTAGAACAACATGATAGTACTAAAGTTAAGGGGAGCATAATAGTAAGGGGGAGAATGACAAGGAATTCTACTTGTTTTTTCACACAAATTGTTTAATAGTATAAGTTAAATATTTTGTTCACCTAATGTTAAGATATCTATATTTATTATTAAATCATAGATGTTCATTATTGTTTCCTTCAAACAAGCATAGTCAATGCATGTGGAAGCTAGAAACTATATTAAAAACTAAATCTATCCAAATATCATAGAAATGACTACAATTTATTACCAGGATTTTAAAGAGTTGTTTACTTTCACAGGTCTCTTGTTGCATTATTTGATACCTTTAGACCTTGCTTGCTTCTTTTCATATCTAGCAGTTTTAGAGAAGTTAGAAAATTCTAGCATCTAGAAAACATATAGGACATACAAGAAATTCTATTTTAACTAAACAAAATTAATTTCAATCAAAGTAAGAAAACTAAGAAGAATGATTGAACTTAACTTTAAATGCACTTCAAATTAGTAGTGATCATCTCAAGTTTTGTAGACAATGTACTACTAGAATAAAGATAATTACATTCAAAAATGTATCAGTAAAACAATAGTGAATAAACACACCTATACTTATATCTTTATTACATTCAATAAAAATTACACCATACATATAACCAAAGTTTAGGTGACAAGATAACAAGTTAAGGTGACAAGCTAGTTAAGGTGACAAAACATCATCATAGTCATCTGTATTGCCAGCAAGATCAAAACTTGATCACTCATGTTTGTATCTGCTTGATTTTCTTTCTCATCCTCATTTATGATATGTAATCCATTCTCTCTCCCAATCTCTTTGTTGGTAATCAAAATCTCTTCTTCAAACACTCCATCATCATCTTCATCTACTTCTTCGAATGTTTCTTGTAAATTAACATATTACCCATGAGACATTATATCGACAACTTTCACAAATTTTTGTTTCAAATGAGACTTTGTTTAAATGACATATTACCATCATGGGCTTCTTACATCATCAATTATAAATGATTGGTTAATTTGAAGAGGGGAAACATAAGGCTCATCTGTCCTTGATAAAAATTGTCATTTATTTGCACGTACAAATCCATACTCGTCAAATTATACTATGGATGGTAGGATCCACTTACATTTTAATAATATAGGACTATTTTCACCAAAATCCACTTGAATAATTTCTTGGATGAATCCAACATAAAATTTCTTCTTAGTTTCGTGAAGAAATTCAACACTAACAACACAATCACAATTTGTCTTTCCTTTGTCTTTTTCTTCCACTCTTAAATGACTACCATAGGCCCACATTTCACTACAATGAATAGACCATAAATGTGGAGATTTTGAAAGTGAAATTTCCTCTGTTGTTATATCTTGACCTTCTTTTGCATCATTGATTGCATTAGCAATCCATTCTTCAAATTTTAGAAAACAATCACCTCCAATCAAATCATGACATCTGTGCTTTTGAGGTCGATGTTGCATCCTAGTTTGATTCTCTTCTTCATATTTTCTACATAAAATATTAATGTACAAATATTAAGATTAATACTATAAATGTGTAAATGCAATTGAGTAAATAAATTATTGTGTAAATTTTTTTTTACTTACGTCACTTATCGAACGAAAATGTGTTTTGAAGAATATAGGCATGTATCGCACTTATTTCTTGATGTGATAGCTTGAAGTGACATCCATTGCCTTCTAATACTTCACCTATAACTCTCTCATCTTTGTCATCATCCCATACACATTGATTGACATTTTTAAAATCCTTCATATATTATGTGCAAAATCCCATAGCCTCTTGCATTAAATATCCCTCAGACATGTTGCCTTCCAGTTTTTCCATAGTATGAACATTTTTTTTCAAAACCTTCATATATCGTTCTATAGGATACATCCATCTCATTCTTATTGGGCCACAATGCTCTAGTTCATATTCTATATTTATCAAAAGATGCATAGAAATATTAAAGATTGTTGATGGAAATTCTCATTCCAATAGACAAAGGACTTCAACAACCTCCTCCCTCAAACTATAAAACTTCAAAATATCTAATACATGTAAATTCATTCTCTTTAATATTAGGCCCAACCTTTAATTACCAATCTTGGACCCTTTTTCAAACTTGATAGATTTACCACAATAGGTAAAATATTCTTGATTATTACATGATAGTCATGGGTCTTGAGGCCTCTTAAGCTATTAATGTCAGTTTGGTTTCTAATACTACTACTTACATATCTAGTGGGAAAGTGAGTCTGAGACATTATCTGTAAGAATTGTGTGCGTTGTTCCTTTGTCCAGACATAAGGAGCACTAGGTTTTCTATATTTTTCATCATCATATTTTTCAACCTAAAGATTTTGATGAATCTTTAGATGTTGAAAGTCTTCACATGATGAAATAGTACTAAAATCATCAAAAAGAGTTTCTATAATAGCATAGGCTATATTTTTATTAATATGCATAAAGTCAACAGTATGCCTAATGGTTATATCCTTAAAGTATGATAACTTATAGAATATACACAACTAGTTTACACTGCTTTCATTACATGGATCATTTCTACTAGTATTAATCCCATCATTTTCAAATATAAATGACATTCTCTTTTGTCCATTCTCAATAATTTAATCACCCATTACTAGAAATGGTGCTTCACGATTCTCTTCTTGACCATTGAAATGTGTTTTTTATCGATGATATGGATGATCCATTTTAAGGTAAGCATGATGTCTACAATAAATACACTTATGCAAACTTCTTGAGTGCCTCACAAAATTCTTAAAGTTTCAAGCAAGACATCCATGGTATCCATGAACAGTGAGACCAAACAATGTGCCATATGCAAGAAGATCATGAATCATAAATAATAAGAAAGCTCTTAAATTTAATTAGATTGAATGACCATCCCCTAAAGATTGAATTGCTTCAATTCCTTTCCACAATTCCATTAGCTCATCATATAATGGTTCTAGATAAGCATCGATTGTATTTGAAGTCACACTTTTCTTTTCTAGTACAATCAATGATACCATTAAGAAAAATGGTTTAGTTGTTAACCATGGAGGAAAGTTATAATTTATTAAAAACAGTGGCCAAGTTGACCATTTAGTAATTTGATCTGAGAATGGGTTCACCCCATCTAAAGCCAAACCCAACCTTATATTATGAGGATCTTGAAAAAAATCAAGCCATATGTTATCAAATTCCATCCACATCTTAGAATCAGGCACATGTCATTATTTTTCATCGGAGATTTTATTTTGGACATGCCATTGCATAAGTTCAATAATGTCTCTGCACCTATAGATTCAGAGTAATCATGAGATTATCAAAAAGTGGTGAAGAACCTTTCTAGGAACCACAGTTGATATCAGCGCTTATCTATACCTCGCTTCATGAAATTTTGGATATTCACTCTCACTTGCAAGATTATTGTGAAATAATACACAACCATTCACACATGTGTGGATGTTTTCATACCCTAAGCCTAGCTTAGTGATTTGATTTTTACATTGACTTTGTTTTGTTGGTAATGTGGAGTCAGGTGGTAACAATGAACTTAATAATGCCAATAACTGATCTACACTCTCATTTTTCCAACCAAGCACCACTTGCAAGTTAAGAATTTAAAGGATTGTTGTCAAATGACTTAACTTGTAGTTAAATACATAGGATTTAAAGCATCCTCCATTGACTTGGTCCAATCATCATTTAGACCCTCATTCAACATTCTATCAATTTCAAACCCTTCATCTAACATTTCTACCTTTTCGTCTATATTTGGTGCCACTTCATCTATGTTTGTTGCCTCTTCATCTCTCACACTCTACAATTCTATCATATCTTCATAATAATTGTAATCCCAAGGGCTTATACCACTATACCCATATCTTATTGTATGTTTATAAATCACATTTCTTTTTTGCACCTTTCCACCAAGACAGTCTTTACATGGACATGGATATTTATCCATGTCCCTCTCATCAGCTACTCTCTCATCATATGCATGGTATTGATCTATAGTCAACCTTAAACATTGATCCATCTGTAATGTTTTGCATTCCAGTATTAATTTAGTTTCTTATTTTAAGAAAAAAATAGAAATCTAAAAAACTCAACTTACTCAGGATCTAATACATGTAAACTCATTCTCTTCAGCACTTACCCAGAATTCAGAGCACTTCATAAAATTAAGATATAGATAACTCTACAAAATTAGAATTAGATCACTCTATAAGATACATAGCACTCTACAGTAATTCAAATTCAAGAAATACAGTTGGGCATCACTCTACAGAATTAGATGTTCTTTTTATGACTGAAAATAAATAAATGTTATTTTTATCCATATTTTATTGAGGGCCTTCCTTGTCTATATGATAATTAAAGAAATGATTTAGCAATGAAACATGGAATTTATGCTTGCTCTATTGATGAACCACAAGCATTTAAACATATGGAAATCTTGTCAATGTTAATGAATACACAAACACTAACAAACAGGGTATTGAATTATTTATTGTAACTTTGAGCATTACTTACTAGCATAAAGTATTAACATGGTGAGATAAGATGACTTGTTCTAACAGTTTATTTACTCACATGTGTGGACATATAGTATCAATTAAAATAGTTTGGTGACCACATTGATTTGATGAACTAGCATAACTTTTGACTATGCGATATGAGACCATCTTCTAGGATTTCATGCAATTAATAGATTAGGCTTGCACACAATGTTACCCAAGCATTAAGGTCTAGGCTAGGGACATGAGCCCATGGTTTAATGGTAAAGTGATCAAAGGAATTGAAATTTGGATGCATGTTACAAGTTCAATTCCCATATGGTCCAAAATGCATAGAGGAAACTAATGAAAAAATAGTCTGCTAAAATTAGAATTGCTTGTATGGTTTTGGTACTTAGTTGCCTATGTAAATACTGTTAGTTACACCAACCAATAACAAACTAATTATGATTTACATGCACTACCCATGCCATGAAGATTTAGTGAAAAGGAGCCTCAGGGATTAGGTTGGTGAATTGGTTACAAAATTAGAAATTAATACCATACCCATGCATGATAACATGGAACACAAATAGAAAACTTCAAGATATGGTCACTACATTGTATTGATTATAAAATGAATAAAAGCATCCAATTCTTTCACAATCTCAAGAACTCTAAATTTTTACATGGTAGTCAATGTCTTATGACAAGATGCCTCATATTTATGTAACTCATCTCTTATAATACATCGATTATGTTCTCCTAGCTAGATACAGTTGCTAATCAGAAAGCTATAAATTTTGTGTTTAATGTAATGAGGGTTTTGAATTACCTTTGAATTCATTGTAGATGACATCCCCAAATTTGACTTCATTGTAGAGGGCCTCGCCGACTTCAAATTTATTGCAGTAAACTCTGAATTCATTGCCTACCTTTTCAGAAGTCTCTAGGTCCTCTCCAAATAAGCTTTATTTCCCATACAAGTAGCTGCTATAATTATATGATAAAACTCAAAACGCTTCATGCCATCAAATTGGCACACAAACCCTCTCTGGTCATCTTCAACTCCATTAATAATTAGCAAACCTTTTTTCTGTTTGTAGAGTGCTTTGCATAAATAATGCCAATTGTACTCCCCACTCCCCCATCAAATTACCTCTACCAAATTTTTTACTCTACTGTACTCTCCACTCCCACCAACAATTTTCTAATTCACTATTAACCCGACACGTGTAATACAACCCACTCCCGCCAATAATTTTCCAATTAAAAATATTTTTTTAATTACCCACTTTAATATCATATTATCTAATTTTTATTTGTTTGACTAATTATTTAGTCATTTTTATTTGTATGACTAATTATTTAGTTGTGTTTTTTACCTAACAATCAAATTAGTCATTTATAGCTATGTTGCAAAAAATTAGTAGAATTTAGTCATTTTTAGTTGTCGTGACTAAACTTTTTAATCACATAGTCATCTATTTGCCAAACTATACTAGTGTTGTAAAATTATTATTATTATTATTATTATTATTATTATTATTATAAGATAAACTAGATATAATATACATTTTTTTCTTACGTTGTGAGACACCTAGATAGTAATATGTAGCCATGTGTGTGTGTGTGTATGTGTGTTTCTCTTATATTAATATAGTATAATATTTCCCTTGGTACTATGTTATATTATTATCTCTTCCAAATTTTATATATGTTATTTTACCCTATTTTTTATAAAACACAAATAAATGTATTTGATTATATAGGTGTAAAACTAGGGAATATCATAATGCTTAATATGTACAATAATTCACTATTCTAATTTTGATAAAATACTAAATATAGAAAATACTATTTTTAGAAAGTATAAAGATGACATATACTTAGCTCACACATGGATCTATGTCGATTCTTCTAAATTTTTGATAGTGAAAATCAGAAGAAGAGATGACTGCATAGGTTTGAGAACATGCACATAATCAAAAACAAAATTTGGATAGGTATGTTGAATATGGATAGTAGCGTAATGCGTTTAAGTATATTGATCAAAAACTTGTCCCAATTTACTTTAACAAGTAACAGATGGGAAAATAAAGAGGAAATAGAATTTTAGAAATGACATATTAAAGGCAGAAGTAGAAGATATTTACAGACACGAGTGTAGTAAGTGGACAACAACATAGTGTATTTAAGTTCATTGACTACAGACTTGTCTTTGACGACTGTGATGCCAAACTATTTCATCACTTGCATATGCATTAATTAAGGTTGTCGATACATTATTAGATATAAAATATTATGTGAAGTACCTACAATATCAAAACCCTAGTAGCCTACACACAACCCAAATTAGAATCAAATGGGGGGAGAAATAGGATGAAAAGGATTGAGTTGGACTGACCTTGGTCAATCTCTATTGAATAACCAAGTGTTACATTGCATTGACAATACTCTAAAGATGGCTCAAATCAAATGTAGTTCTCCTACTTACGTGTGTGTGGAATGATGAATGGAAGTATAAATGTTCATTATCCTATTTTACCCTTAAAATAAGTATTCAGATGAAAATTTAGTCTTGAATTTAGCTTCAACATACCTAAGATAAAACATGAAAATATTTTTAATAGATTTTTTACAGTGAAGAGAACCATCCCTAATGCCTTAGAGTAACCTTATATTTATAGATATTTTGATTTTGAGTTTAGGGCGTATTGGCATGTAAAATCTCACAAAAGAAAGACCCAATGGACAGAAATAAGAAATAAATGAAACATGACTCAAAATAAGTTCCAAAAATTATGCATGGACAAGTCTGTTAGAAATCAAAGCTTCACAACCAAAGCTCTGATACCAGATGTTAGGAATAAAAATTTGATATTACATGTTAGATCAATGAGTTATATTTTATAGTGCAAGTAATTAAAATGTGGAATAACAAGCTACAAAATAGAGAGATAAAAAGGAACACATTACACAATAGATTATGTGGAAACCCTACAGTGTGCAAGAAAAAATCATGGTCAAAATGGTAGTTTATAAACTTTATATCAACATAGAAACTCTCTTCTACAATATCTCTTCCAATAACTACATTAGTGCTAACATATTAATCACTCAATGCTTCCACCTAAAGCATTTAGGTTGTGATCCTAACATAACTTAGCCTACAAGATCCAACCTCTAAGAATGCAAGCTCAAGCTTCAATGGATTCTCTAATAGGATGAAATACAAAGAGAGCTTCATGATTATTAATATCATTTACAACATAGAAAAGAGAGAGGAGAGAGAATGTAATAGTGATGCCAAAAAAATTGTCACACTTGGTGTGTCCTATGATCTCCATAGTGGTGGTGTTATCTTCATGTGCAAAAGTCTTCAAGGTATCTTCACTTTAAACAAGAACATGTGCCACCTCCATGTGGCTCCAAAACCATTATCTCCCACTCACACATGTGAAGACAATCTGATATAGTATCCTTATTGTATTCATTTTCCATGTGACCACATGAGTCTAAAAGGTGCTTGCAATCACCTTTGGACTCTATCCACAAATGGGAATCTTGGACACATCTATAAATGCACCCCACACCAACCCTTTTGTCTTTTACACCATGTGGCAATCTACATGTGGCTACCAAAGATAAACCCATGTGCCTTGGTCGAGTTTTACACCCCACTCCCGTCACATCAACCTGATCACACTTGGGATACCCTCCATGGGCCCCTACCACATCACTAATCATCCACATCACTCACAAGCCACATCACTAACTAGCCACATCACCATGAATAGTGCATGTGAATAGTGACTTCACACCTAACATACTCCCACTTAAATTCAATATACATAGGCTTTTACCTCACTTGAGTATTTTACAATTAGTTGTCCATCTATGCCCTTTGTTGCCCTGACACAAACCTAGTAGATGTTTTCTTTCACTACTAAAACTTCTCTACACCGATCGACTTTGTCAACATCTGCTCCTCCATAGCAAATTGTAGCATTTGAAGTGACTCTCACTTCTCCACAAACCAATCCTCTAATTAGGATTCTACCATGAACCACTCATAACTCTGACTGTTTGGGAATATCTATTTTAGTGTTTACCATGGCATCATGAGGATTTTTACTCCTGATGAATCTAATACACAGGACAACAACATGTCTTCTCCTCCTCTAGGACACTCATAGGAAAAAAACTTAAAATGCAATAAGTGGGGTACTTCTTTGCTCTCTTTCCCTTATGCATATCTATCCTTGATTTGTTCCTCTTATCACCTTCATCTCATGTCCTAGTCATTGATCCATAAAAATAGTGATCATGTCGAGGCTTGCATCCAACATGTCATCAACACATAGTAGTAATCTCTACTAAACACTTGGCTCTCCATGAAGGTACTGAAATTCTTATACTACATGTGTGACATTTGCACCAACCCATATAGTGATTTCATGCAAACCAATAACTTTATGCTTCATCACTTTGTCTTTATCTCTCCTTAAGAGAGATCACCATGTAGAAATAATACTAATTTAACTCCTTGAACAAAACTAGTGCATGCAACACTCTTGATAGTAGTGAGGAGAGAATATTTCACAGAAGTCAAAAATAAACTTCTCCACATAGCCTTAAATCTATCAACATGACACAAGTGGACTAATCATAGTTCTAGGGAAGTCATTACGCTACTCAATGCATCACTGTACCTACCAAGTTTTCAAGCCTCAAAAATGCAACTGAAATGCATCATGCTCTACCAAATGTTGCCAAAACACCAACTCATGTGCTTCCATTTTTAGTCCATGTATTGGTCTACCTGTCCACTGCCACAACCATATACACAACACTTTAGCACTCTCAGTTATATGGTCAACACCATCCTTCTCCTTCTAGGAATACCAGGTCTCACTTATTCATCTGCATATTCATCTTCATCATCTCTAACCATTTAGAAATAGGTATAATTTTAGGTTTCTTTGTACCTCCTTCCCTTGCATGGGTTTTTCTTCTTCTTCTACAACATCTTGGTTAACAACATGTGGTCAGTAGGATACCACATAAACACCCCTTATGTTTGTTTCCAAGAACCAAAACAAGGTCATCACCTTATCTTCCACCTCTTCTAAAGGAGACCAGCTTACTCCTCAATCTGTAGAGTTGATTTTCCGTCAATATAAACATTGTGTAGGTTGTTGACTTATCTAGAAAAGCTTTTAAGCTTTCTCCTCCACTCATCTGCAGGCTTCTCTTTAGCAACATGAAGAGAAAAGGATCTTCACCAAGATATCTACCTTAATCCATAGCTCTACCTACTAAAACAATTTTGTTTCTTTAATATCCAACTTGGTCTCTCCTCTTATCACAGTAGCTTCACCTTGCACACAACTAGCCAACAACCAAAAACACTCATACATGGAGTTTTTCACCATGCATCTGATACCAACTGTTATAAATAAAAGCTTCACAACCAAAGCTCTAAGTTTAGATGTTAAGAATAAAACTTTGATACTACATGTTAGATAAATGAGCTATATCCTACAGTGAAAGTAATTAAAATGCAGAATAAAAAGCTACAAAATAGAGAGACAAAAGGGAACACATTACACAAGAGATTATGTAGAAACCTTGCAATGTGCAAGAAAAAACCACTGATAAAATGGTGGCTTCCAGACTTCATATTAACATAATAATTCTCTTATACAATAGCTCCTCTAGCAACTCCATCAATGCTAACATACTAAGCACTCAATGCTAACATACTCAGCACTCAATGCTTTCACATGAAGCATCCAATTTGTGATCCAAGCATAACCTAGCCTACAGGATCCAACCTCCAAGAATGCAAGCTGAAGCTCGCATGGACCCTCTAAAAAAATGAATTACAAAGATATCTTCATGCTTATTAATATAATTTATAACATAGAAGAGAGAGAGGAGAGAGAATGCAATAGTGACACTAAAAAATGCACCACACTTGGTGTGTCATGTAATATCCATAGTGGTGGTGTTGTCTTCATGTGCAAAATTATTCAAATCATATTCACTTTAGATAAGAACATGTGCCACCTCCATGTGGCTCCAAAACCATAGTCTCACACTCACACATGTGAGGATAATCTGCTATAGTATCCTTCTTGTCTTCATTCTCCATGTGACCACATGAGTCCAAAATGTGCTTGCATTCACCTTTGGACTTTCTCCACACATTGGAATCTTGGAAACATCTAGAAATGCACCTCACACCAACCTTTTTCTATTTTTCACCATGTGACAACCCACATGTAACTACCAAGGCCAAACCCATGTGCCTTCATAGAGTAATATGCCCCACTCACATCACATCAACCTAATAACACTTAGGATAGCCTTCGTGGGCCCCTACCATATCACCAATCAACCACATCACCCATAATCCACATCACTAACTAGCCACATCACTAGCATGCCACATTCCCATAAATAGTGGTCATGAATAGTGATTGTGAATAGTGAATTCACACCTAACAAAATTTGCATTAAATGGAGAGGCATGTAGGTCGGTCCTATCCAGTTACCATGGACTTGTCTAGAAGGATAAGGGATTAAAAGTAGGGATCCCCATGATAAAATGAAAAGATAAACAACTAATGACCAAACTCAAAGACTATAACAAAGGAAAAAACTCAAGTATAATGTGCCAGTTTATGTATAAAAAAATGCAATAAATATCATAGGGACAAGCTTGTACCAAATTTGGGTGTCTACATTTCCCCCCATTTATTCTAGTAATGAAATTGACAAAGTAAAGTAAATAACTAAAACCTAGGTGTGTATGACACACTTTGTATTTTGGTTAGATATGTTGATTATATCGGTCACATCATGATAGAATATGAAATAACTTATGGAGTAGATAATATCCATATATAAATTTTGAAACCTTGAATTTTAAATTTTAAAAGGTAAAGAGTAAGGAGAGACCACCTATATGCATGTTACATTATGCTACTTACGGAGAATGCCCACGTTGTCCCAACATGGAGAGAGGATGCTTTTGGTCTTGTTCATTTCCTAACTATGGAAAAATAGTCCCTCAAATTTTACAAGGGAGATTAAATATGCCAATAGTTGTCACTATTCCCATGACCACATTGACTTGATAAGAGATTGGAGAAAATGTGCCCCCTTGTTGAAGCATTTGGAGAATGTACTTGCTTATGTTGAATTATTTAAAGAGTTGAGAATGATCAATTCTCAACTTTGGATTTAACTAATCAATCCCATGAGTTGGAAAGATGCATTATCCTGACTCTTATGAGTGAATAAAATTACTCAGTATACTAATCCCCAAAAGGTATAACCATGATAGGTTTGCTATAAATGATGCCAAGGTTGTTGAGTTTTGATAGACTCAAACATATATCACTTGCACATATTTGAATCACACCATTAAAAATGGATCTAGATTCTATTATCTATGGTTGAAATAAAAATAATAATATCCATGCCCCCATCATGACCACATTGATCATATATTTGAATTGAAATGAATATTTTTCCTTTAATTTTGAACATTTGAACTTTAAAATTTGAAACTTCTAAACTTTAAAATTTTGAAATTTGAATTTTAAATAAGCTTTTGAGCATTAATGAGTATCATGCCCTCTGAATATATGCCAATGATATATAATACTATGCATCTATATACTCAATTATAATTGTATTTTCAATATGTAAATTTTCTCTTGTAACTAGTTTGTATATTTGCCCATGCATATGTATTCAAGTGTGCATGATTTTATGCTTTCAAGTTTTTAAAAAGTGAGTGTATAAGCCTATCACATGCCCTCATACTCTATACTAATGTGTCAATATCTATCATATATCTAACTTTTTAATCTCTTTGAATCTTTGAAAACTTGTACTTTGTATTTTTGGAACTTGTATTCTATCCCAAATCTATTTTTTGTCTATTCATGGAGGCTTGGATATATACTATGATCCCACTCTGATGCCCTCAATGCATATGTTTTTATAGGAACTCTGTCACAAATCTGTAATCTACTACTACTTTGAACCATTCTAAATCATGTAAAATGTGTTGAAATGTATTTTATGATAAGCCTTATGTATGCCCCCTTTCGATGTGAGGCATGAGAGAATCGAGTGCATCATATTGAAAGAATAAGGTCAATTTTTTACAATATGCATTGATTAAATTTCAATTGAATCTTTTGATTGATTTATATCTTAACATTTTGATCATTTTATTGTGATGATTATTGTACATGAAAATTTTTGTCAAACGCTAAATAATGTGTGTATGTAAGTAAGCATAAAATTTGGCATTTTTTGAAAATTTTGATTAGCATGATGAAATAAGTATCACATAGGAGAGCACATTATGTGTGTTTTGATGCAACATACGAGGAGTAATTTTGATATGTTCTGCTTGATATATTGCGTGTGCAAGTTTTAGAGAAATAGTTAGAAAAGTTTTGAATTTTTGAAAAAGAAAAAGTCAACTCATGTAAATAGATTGGTTGAAAAATAAATTATACTTCATTTGCACATTGATACTTTACGATTTTAGAGCTCTGTGATAGATATGATGCCATAGAGGATATTGCCAAGGTTGACACAATTCAAGCAGGTCAAGGTTAGCTTGTAGTCCAAGGATGCGCCACCCCTGGTAGTTTAAAAAACTCAAACTTTATCCTATGTAAAATTTAAAATATTGTTCATTTTTAAGTATTTTAAATGTTTTTTATAGTTTTTTGGTCATGTCCACTTGGGTCGGTCCTCTCTAGACCCTGCCAAAGTTTTTCAACTCTAGCATAGAGTCTGTGGACCTATCTACTTCTATGAACCTGTCTAGGTATCCCAAAATTAATCTATAGGTTTGTTTGCCTATCTGCATTTACATCCAAAAAAAATACTATTTTAGTAGCTTTTATGCTTTGAATTGATTTGATTAAATTTATACATGATATTACTATATGTTTCTTTTGTGAGCATGTGGTTGTAGGGGAATATGTGAGCTAGATAGTTTCATCATGTCCATATGATGGAAACAATTTGGGCTCTATCATTGATATATGATGAGATATTCACACTAGATGCAACTAGTCTCGAGTATGTTGGTTGTATAACATTGATGCCATATGACATGCATCTAATGATTGTCCTGGTTGAGCAATGGGACTCAGACATTTATACCTTATGGATCCTATATGTGAGATGACTGTCATTTTAGAGGATGTATGAAGGATCATGCGGTTTCCCATTGTTGGATGGTGGGTGACCTTATAGGGTCTCGGTGGGTTATCCCACATTGCTCAGGCTCACTTATACATACTAGATGTGCATAGGGTGTTTGTTATGCCCTGGTGATACTAGTACTCTATTCTCAAAGATTGTATTGGTGAATTTTCCACATTTGTAGAAGTTTATTGTGCCTTACTATGATCATTTTTTATAGTTGATGGTGGTGGGTTTTTTATTTCATATTGTATGCATATATTTTTCTATGACATTGAGGATCACAACATGAGATATTATTTGGGTTGCACCATATTGGCCCAATTATATAGGGACTTACACATATTTACCCGATAGGGTTTTGAAGGAGGGTTAGGATCGACCACACTTCTACATTGTTGGGTTTATGAGCACATCATAGGTATCTTACCTTTGGAGATGCCTCATAGTGGATGGGCTCATCCATAGATATATGTGGAGAGGTGAGTGGGTACACCCCATGTGATGAGAGAAGGGATGAAAGAGTTTCATCATATACTTGATCGATTCTCTGTTGGGGATATTGTGTGGCAGCCCTATTAGGGCTATAAAGGGTGGCTGGAGGATGAAGTTGATTTGAGATGCATTCAGGTGAGTTGTTGGTTACAAGATTGATGGCTTGAGCTATATGAGTGATTTCAATTTGAGCACATTACTAGATATTTTTGAATCCCATAGGATGGGCCTCCAATGACATATGTTTGGACACAATCCATGAGAGCTCCATTTTAAGAGGGGGATATGTGTCAACTAAGTGTTACAGACTTGGCTCCCATCCCATTGGTAATGTGGATGTATTGATTCAGACACTAGATGTAGATTACCTTGGTTTTACACCAACCTATACATAATGGTGTTCGGCCCATGCATTGATCCGGGCAACACTTTGGGCGACCACTTGGGTGGCAGAAATGATTCGGGCAACCATTTGAGTGACCATTCATGTGAGTTATTTCCTCGAGCCATTCTGTCCTCGAGCGCTGTACTATTTTAATTTTGTTATTTCTCTCGAGCCACTCATTCTTAAAAGGTCACCGTTAATTCCTCGAGCCACTCAATCTCCCGATGTTTTCAAAAATATGTATAAATGCATTGTAACCCAAAAAGGGAAGGCAGACATCTCTTCTCAGAGATAAGCGTATGTTCTGTATCTACAATTTTTTTATTCAACAAAACATCTCTTTTCAGAGATAAGCATATATTTGTATTTCTGTTGTTAAGTAATATGACGTCTCTTCTCAGAGAATCCATTGTTATTGTGTTATTTCTGTGCTATTGAAATATTCATCAACCAAAACTTCAGAGTTGTTGGTTACAAGATTGATGGCTTGAGCTATATGAGTGATTTCAATTTGAGCACATTACTAGATAGTTTTGAATCCCATAGGATGGGCCTCCAACGACATATGTTTGGACACAATCCATGAGATCTCCATTTTAAGAGGGGGATATGTGTCAACTAAGTGTTATAGACTTGGCTCCCATCCCATTGGTAAATGTGGATGTAGTGATTCAGACACCAAATGTAGGTTACCTTGGTTTTACACCAACTTATACACAATGGTGTTCGGCCCATGCATGGCCTATTTTATTCCCAATTGTACTAGATATGTTCCTGTAATAGAGGGTGGTGTGAATGCAGGTGGTGTAATAGTGGATAACCGTCAGGATCCTCTTATGAATAAGTACATGTGAAATTATATTTTATATAGAGTATTATTTATTTTAATAATGTTGGTATTGATATTGCATTTTGATTCATTTTGCACAGGGTGATGATTTTTGACAGGTCATCATAGAGACATCCCTCCAAGTTCTCACATAATATGTAGTTGGTGTAATTATCCTTGGTGGATTTTTAGAGCGTACTTACTAAGATTATGGGTGAGTATGCTTATCTTTTTTATCATGAAGTTATCCCTACTAGAACTTACATTGCAACAATGACAGAGTGTGATGATGCGATAGCCAAGAGAGATGTGGTTATCAACTAAGAGTGGAGCTCACTAAATAGTAGATGCCTCCTCCTACTCCACTGATAGATCTTGGCCAAAATATATTTTAATATTATGTGCATTTTTAGTGAGAACATGCAAAATTACAATCACATGTGGTCATATATGAGTATTGTGAGTGGAAGAATCAATCTCGCTCAATATTATGAGCAACTGATAGTGGAGCTTCCTTTTCACATAGTCAATTATTCATAGAGGGAGGTGGAGATGTACAAGTTGATGAGCCCATTATAGAGTGATATATTATTACTTTTAAGATTTAAAACAATTATATATATTTATATATATATATATATATATATATATATATATATATACTTTGAGTTATTTCTTCTTGTATTAAACTCGTGAGATTTTTAGATTTGTAGTTGTTTTTGAGATTTGTATTATACTTTGGTAAATTGGTTCATATGATGAAGTTAGTATTTTTTATAATGCTTATGTGTTAATAATATTGTTAAATATATTGCACTTTTAGATTTATTACACATACATATAATGAATTTTAATTAAAAATTATCAAACGAGTTGACCATCCTAATGGGAATAAGAATTGTGCACCGTGTTAAGTGTGATGTATAGTTGCCTTATTATATGGAATCTAACTTTTTGTTTGTAGAGATATGTGCACCTGTATTAGTTAATTTTGGAAACCATATTTGATATTAATATTTTGATATTTTTAAAGGATGCATTACTTGTTCATAGCTTTGATTTTTTTAAGTTTATTCATTGTTTACGCAGTGACATATTTGAAAGAAATGGACAACTGTGTTGAAAGTGTATGAATTCAACATTTTGAGCCTGTTGTTAGGCCCATATTTAGGAGGAAATATCCACAAGTAATAATTTTCCCATGAATTCCAATAAATAATTGTTTATCATAATGTAACCACAAAGGTTGGCCAAGCTATGAATGATGAGTAAGACAATAATTCTTATGTTATATTCAAACAAATACCCAGCTTCCAATTATTACTTAGATTCCAACCATCATCCCTATTTATATAATTTGGGTTATTCTCTATTTCCAATGCTCTTGAATCCTCATTCTCAAGTAATGTTCTTCTTTAGTATAACTTTGACTTTATCCATGTAGATGTGATGACTGGTGTTAAGAGCATGCTCAGTTAAGGTGGATTTTTGGAATTGGTTATGTGTAAGGTCAACATAATGTTATTTTATCCTAACGTAGACTGAACATCTAGTTTCACCAATATATACTTTTCCACAGCTACATGGGATAGAATAAATACCTTTGTGACAAATAGGATTTATCTAGTCTTTTACCTTATCAAGCATATTATCGATTGTATTGAAAGGGGAGAATGTAACTTTGATATTTATCTTCCTAAGGATTTTGGATTATTTGTTTGTTTTCCCCTTGATGTATGAAATAGAGACCTTGCTTATATTCTCATCTTCATGTTGTTGCCTATGATGTTCCCTTTGGGCATTCTGGATTATTCTTTTGACTTGACATTCATCATAACCTTTCATTTTAAAAACCGTTCACATATGTTTATTGATTTTTATTGGGATGTTTTTTGAGTATCCATGTTCGATCAATTTGTGATATATGGTTGTCATGCATTGGTGTGACCTTCATGTTTTCTTGTGTAACCCTATTGTCTATTTTTTCAAATGTGATGACTCTTTTATCTACTAATTATGATATATTTTCATGCAATGCATAACAATCATTGTCTCAATAACCATTAATACCATGATAAGTGCATAATGTCTTGTCTTTTGTGTATTCATGATGAAGTTGAGGATGATAATAATTAGGAGGGAAAGTGATTAGCTTCTCATCCAAAAATGTATGTATAATATCATGTGATCAATCTCTAAATTTTTCAAATTTTAATGGCGGCCTTTTACTTGAAGTAGGTGTGTTTATTTTAGGTGATGCTTTGTAAAATAGTTTCTTCCCTTTATTGAGTACCTTGACTTGTGCTTCATTGATATAATCTTTCTCAAGTTACTTATCTATCTTCGGGATGACTTGAACTATAATCTTGCTTTTAGATATAAAATATGGATTCCTTTGTTTATTGATATACATTTTCTTATGCGAAGATAATTCTAACTCAATAACCATGATTGTTGTAGAATTTAGATCACATGCATATTTGAATACATTCATGTATAATCTCTCAAAAGAGATGTAAATTGTATGCAAGGCTCTTTCTTTGAGTGGAGATAAAAGACCCTTACTAAAGATAAACTAATTTTCCAAATCCAAGGGTTGATAAGTTAGGGAGTGCAAATTATTTTTAAATTGTAAGATGTGATCTTCAATAAGCTCATCATGACCTTGTTTCAAATCTTGTATATGTTCCAATGTGAGTTTAGGTACCACGTGCTTATGATAATTGGATAAATATGTATTAGATAACTTTTTGAAATTAGATAAGGATCCACTAGGGAAACTGTAAAACCAATCTATAGCATATCTTGTGAGACTTTTATGGAAATATTTTAATATAATACGTCCATCATTGCCCCATTCTCTAAAATAAAGCTATATTGAGTTAAATGAGTATAAGGATCTCCACGACCATCAAAAAAGGGTAGCATAAGCATAACAAAATATTTTGGATAAATATGTTCATATATAGTACGAGTAAGGGGTTGTCCTAGGATAACATTATCTTTGATATTCGCAAAACATAATCTAGTTTGTAAATTGAGATCAAGAACTTGCTTTTAGAGGTCATGAATAACATGCATCATGGATACCATGTGGCTAGTAGGAATGGTACTGATTTGGAAAGGCTCACTCATGGATTGTAATTGATCATCTATTTTAAACATTGATATGAGAGGATCATGATGAAGTAATTGGATGCGCATTCTGAAACAAAATTGTTACAAACTTAAGAATCATTGCTTATCTTATCATATTGAATTTGTATAGAAGTATAAACATGACATTGCACGTTATTTGATTCTAGTGACTTAGGAGAGGATGGAGAATCCTCACAATTGGTGTTATAATGAACTTCACATTGAATGGGTAGAGGATGACTATTTTGAAAACAATTGCATAATATTTCATTATCATCACTATGTAAATCTAAATAAAAAATGTTTCATTGTGTTTATGGTTCACCTTCATTTGCATCTTATACAATTTCGAGAGTGGGAGATAAAGTTACATCATTATTCATTGTTTCCAAGGGAGTATATATATTATCATAATTTTGCATATCATTAACTATGTATAGATGAGAGTATGGAATATCATGTGCATGTATATCATCAAGAATTTCAAGAGAGAGTGAAAGATCAACACATTCACTTGTATCATTTTGTATTTCTATGCAAGGGATATGATTTTTTAACTTGTATTGATTAATGTGATATAATGCAATAACAAATTTAAAAGATAAATAAGATGCACTACCTATTGGCTTTTTACATTTTAGTCCTTATGAGAGATTAAGAGAGAGAATATATTAATTATTATTATGCTCTCTTTTTTTATTTTATGAAAATAAGAATACAAAGGAGGAATTGATTTTGCAATTTATAGATTAGTTAGCTCGTTTACCTTTTCACTGTATTCATCACTATTGTACCATTTATCTTGATTTCTATATTCATATTCATATCTATATTCTTGAGAAGCATCATAAATTGCACAAGTATGATAATTAGTCCACTCATTATCATAAACATAAGATGTAGTGTTGTTATAGAAGATTAAATCTAAAGGATGAACACCATTAGGCATTTCATATTTAGAATACATTTTTAAATTTGATAACCCATGGAATAATAAATATAACAAATATCAAGTTAAATACTAAAAAATAACTGATCATACAAAAGAGAAGATATCATTGGGGGCAACTAGGCAAGATGTGTTTATTTTGTAAGCTCTCAGATATATTGATCTCAGTTGTAAATAGTGAACACATTACGAAGAATTCTACCATTATTGTAATCACACTATCATGTATCTAGGGTATATTTAGAGTAAATTCTCAAGGTTAACCATTTATTGATGCACTACAAAAATAAATGACTAAAAGCTTCTTATGGTTGAAAAATAAAACCTAGGCATTTTTATATATTGTGAGGTATATGGAAACTAAACTTTGTATATAACATTGTCTAATGGCTTGAGTATTGAGTAGTACCCCTCATACCATGGCTCAAGTAAAATTGAAGATGAATTTGCCTAAAAAAAATAACTCCTATGAGTTTTAAAATTTTCAAAACATGGTTTCTAGGAAAACAAAAATAATGGAAAACCAAAGATAAGCAAAGATTTTTATGTATATAAATCAGAAAAAATAATTTAAAACCATATGATAAAATCAAAAAAAGTAATACTCTAAAATATTTAGGTTAATTAATATTTTTTACCCTACTTATGATAAAAATACAAATAAATGTATTTGATTATATAGGTGTAAAACTAGGGAATATCAAAATTCTAAAGATATACAATAATCCATTATTCTGATTTTGACAAAATATTAAATATAAAAACTACTATTTTTGGAATGTATAAAGAGGAGATATAATTAGCTCACACAAATATCTATGTTGACGATTCTGATTGTCTAATAGTAAAAATTAGAAGAAGATATGACTACATAGGTTCCAAAAAAGACAGAGATTTAAAAATAGAATCTAGATAGGTTCATTGAATGTGGACAATAATGTAGTGAGATCTAGTTCATTGATCGTAGACTTATTCCAATTAAATGTGATAGGTGATAAATAGATAGAGGAAATAAAATTCAATAAATTACAAATCAGAGACAAAAGTAAAAAATAATTTTGGACATGAGAGCAATAAGTGGACAACATTACAGTGTTTTTGAGTTCATTGACTATAGACTTATCCATGTTGATTGTGTTATCGAACTAATAATTTCACCACCTATACATGCATTAATTAAGGATATGGATGCCTTATCAGATTTGAAACATTGCATGAAGTACTTGCAATATCAAAATCTTAGTTTCCTGCACACAAACTACATTGGAATCAAATAGGAGGGGGAGTCAAATGAAATGGATTGAAATGGACTGACCTTGGTCAATCTTTGTTGAATGGCCAAGTGTTGCACTAAGTTGTCAATACTTTGAAGATAATCAAACTCAAATGTATTTATCCCACTTACATTTGTGTGGGGAATGATGAATGCAAGTCCAGATGTTATTTCTCATATTTTACCCTTGGCACAAGTATGTTGATGAGAATTCAGCCTTGAATATAGTTTTAGCAGACCTATAGATAAAATATAAAAATATTTTGAATATATTTTTGAGAGCAAGGAAAACCATAATTAATTCCTTAGAGTGACCTTGTATTTAAATATATTTTGATTTTGAATCTAAGACCTACTAGCATGTAAAATCTGATCCAAGATAAAACCCAACAGATAAAAATAAGAATTAAATGAAATGTGACTTAAAAGAAGTTCTAAAAATTACACTTGGACAAGTCCATACTAAAAATGAAACATGAATCAAAAGAAGTTCCAAAAATTACACTTGGACAAGTCCATACTAAATGGGCATGACTGTGACATGGTACTATCCAGTTATCGTGGACTTTTTTATAAGGATAAGGGACTGAAATTGGGGATCCACATGATAAAATGGTGAGATAAATAACCAATAAAAAAATCACAAACCAAAACAAAGAGAAAGACTCGAGTAGAATGTGCTAATAGGCACATCGTTCATTGTCAATAGTTTATGTATACAAAGTTGCGATAAATGTCATAAGGGATGGGCTTATAAAATTTGGGTGCATATATATATATATATATATATATATATATATATATATATATATATATATATATATATATATATATATATATATATTTTTGCAATACCACTTTGTAAGAGAAATGGTGGGAGAGAAAAATATGCATTTGAATAAGGTGGACACAAAGAAAAACATTGAAAATTCATTGACCGATAACAATTAGGATAACTTTATGTGAGTTTTAAACCTGCTAGAACACAGTTTCTAACATAAAATAGAAAAATATATCTAGAGGAAACAAATTACGCTGATTTGTTACAAAATTCTTAATGTTGTAGTTTCTATTACCACTTTATAATTACTAATACCTTGATTGGGCAAGGTGAGAACATACAGTAGACAAACATAGAAAGCCCTAAACTATTGTCATTTTTTCAAAACCTAGTCTTGGAAAGAGCTTTGATACCACTTGTTATGAACCTCTTTACAGAAATAAACCAAACAAAATAACAATATGCAAAAATAAGACAAATTACTAAATGAACTCAAAAATAATTACAAACCTTATTATTATTATTATTACTATTGCTATTACTATTACTATATTATATTAATATAAGAGAAACCAAATATAATATACATTTTTATTTACATGTGATACATATATATAATAATATGTAGCCATATATATTTGATTTCTCTTATATATATATATATATATATATATATATATATATATATATATATATATATATATATATATATATATATATATATATATATATATATATATATCCGTTGGTACTATATTGTATTTTTCTTTGTTACAAATTGTGTGTGTGTGTGAGTGAGATACCACTTTGTATGGTAAATGATGGAAGAGATAAAGATACATTTGAACAAGGTGGACACAAATAAAAAAAATGTGGATTCATTAACCAAGGCAATGAATACCCAGAAGTTCTCTTGGTGCATGAAGGAGACAGGCTTGGTTGCCTAGAGTTGCTAAAGGATGAATGTGTGCTCCATTATGCAAAGTGTTTAACAAGTGGGATATTTTTGGAAAATTTCTCAACTTTGCATGGAATTTTATCAATGGTAAATTTGCACAAGGTATATGTTGTTCAATGAGTTTATGCAAGCACTGAATGCAGATTTATTCCACAATTAGAGATAGTTATGCAAGCTTGTGTGGAGATTGTCTATGATAATTGTGTAAGATTCTCAATGTGAGGTAATGATGGTAGAGTTTTGCAAGGCTCTCTACATAGTTTCATTTCACTATGGAAGGTTGTGAATTGTAGCACAGTAGTTGAGTCATAGTAACGTGATGCGATCAGCTATACAACATGTCAAGCAATAAAGGTTATCTTAAGGCCTTTTAGGCACTTGTTTGATTGCATTTGTTAGACTAAATTAATGTTAGAAATGTCTTGGTGGCATTCTAACATAGATTTGTTGTGGAACCTTACACGTTAATCACTTGGCTCAGTAGTTGGTGAATGTAGATCTCCATGTTGCATGGGGGTTACAAAGTGAGTGTCGAATAAGGCACAGTCCTTCCAAAGAAGATGTGTGTCTTGAATGTTGATACACAGTCAAGTGTGTGTATTATAATATACAGTAAAGCACTCTATGAAAGGGAACATAACCTTACAACTTAGTGTAGCATTGTAAAATAATTTAGTGTTTTTCATAATCAAGAATATTACTATGCTAGGTTTTTGACTTGCAAGGGTTTTCCCAAATGAAATCATGTGTTTTTATGTGTTTGTCTTTATATTTATATGTGTAGGGTTCGAATAGCATATCTCTCCTCTATACTAATTTATCATGCATAGGATTATTCCCAACATAAAATACAAGGTCAAATTGGATAATTTTGAGAAATATAGAAAAAACTTGGTGGAAAGCTTTTCCATTTTACTGCAAAGAATTAAGAATATGTCAGCGAATGCCTTTACTATATGAATTTTTTATAAGAATATAAAGACATTTTACATCAAAATAGTAATAACAATTTATAATAATCTTTGGGATTCATATGTATCAAAATTTATTTATTGATATATTGAAATAATAATATGAAACAATTTAGAAAATAACTATTAATATTATTAAATCTTGAGAAAAAATTAACAACTTATTATTAATATTATTAGATTTTGAGATTTTTAGGTAGACATTTTTGTAAATCCATCTCCAAATGATTATGTTATATTAAATCATGATTATGTTATATTAAATATTTAATTATCTAGACACTTTAACTAAATTATGGTTTACATGCAACAAAACATAGTCGACAAAATTTCAAAACCAAGCCTCTTACATGTAAAAAAAATCATCCATCTCCAAATCTTAGGCTTTTTCAATGTCATAAGCTTAAGAAGTCAAATATGGAATTATATTGAGATAAGTACCATTAAAAATGTAAGAAAAAGATTCAATTAGTAGTTTTTTTTTAAAAAGCATGTGATCATTAAAAATGCAAGAAAAAGATTCAATTGATTGGTTGATTATTTTTTTTATTCTTTTTCCTTTTCAAAAAAAAGATTCAATTGATTAATTAGTTGTTTTTTTTATTCTTTTATTTTCCGGGAAAAAAAAAAGAGCTTGGGTTGTTTTATAAAGAAAAGTATGCCCATTGGTGTAAATGTCCACACCATCATGGAATTACCCTTTTTGTGGGTACCGTTAGATCATTGTATACTAATGGAAAAGGGAATATTAGGTGTCATCTCTTTTATGAGGGTTTGGACTTTCAATTGTCTTGATATTGGTAAGCGGTTCTTTTTTTAACTATTTAAATAGGGGGAACCTTTAAAGACCCATGGGGAGCAATGCCACTTGAAGATTCAACTACCAATGGCAAGGGAGACTAGAACATGGGACCTACTGAGTAAAGCCCACCTTCTTTACCGTTGAGTCACCACCACAAGGGCACTTTCAATTGTCATTCATTTGATTCTAATTACTTGATCAAACAATATGAAAATAAATAATATGTTTTATTATTTTTATTTTTTGGGTTTCTCTAAATTATTAGAGAGGGAATTAATAAAAAAATGATTTATATGCTTTTAAAATTATTGAGAATTATTTATTAAGGTAAAGGGGTGTCATTATAAGTTTGTGAGGCTTTCTTAAATCAAAATGTCTTATAATAAAATATGACAGTAAAATCAAGATTTTACAAGGAAATATTTTATAGTGCCATACTTTTCAAATGTTTTTAATTATAACAATAAAAATAGAGTTAAGATAGACTTTGAAGTTCATCTAGTCGTGATTTATTATATTATATGAATCAATAATATTATATCATAAATATTTTATTTTGATGAAATAATTAAATTTTTGTCAATGTTTTTTCAATAATTATATTAACTATTTTTCAATTATATCCAAATACATTACAATGGAATGTTAAATTTGTTAGGTTGTGGAGCTAAAAGCTTCAACTTTGTAGACGGAAATTGAAGGTTGCTGAAGAACAAGAAGCACCAGCGTCGACAGCATGACCGACGTCGGTCGTGACCAGTGCAGAAGGAAACCGGCGACGGCAGGAAGTCGGCCGACGTCGGTAGAACCAGGCAAGCAGGGACCGGCGTCGGTCGTCTATGTGTTCCAGAACTGTTCGTTGCACGAACAGTTAGTTAAGTGAACGAAGTGTTTGCATGTAAAGGCCAGTTAGAGTCTTGAGTTGCGTGGATAATTGTCTAAATTAAGAGTCTAAGTTATTGTTTAAGTCTGGGATCTATTTATAGACCCATTGGCATGTATTGTAAAGTATGAGCTGATAAGGAAGGCAAGGAAGTTCCTTCCATTGTAAGATTATTGAGTTGCAGGTTGTTGCAAGCTCATAGGAGATCTACATGTGTGAGTATGGTCTGTTGAATTGCAGGTTGCAGGTTCATGGGAGATCAACTTGAAGTACTATAGAGTGCTTAGTGTACTGGCAGGGTTATTACTGACTGGTTGGAGAGGTGAACACCAATTCTATTTGTGAGTTGGTTGTTGGGACCGTTTTTGGTAGGAGAGTGTTGAAGAAAAATTACTGTACACTTGAGGTGTGGGAAGCCTCTGTAAGGTGGAAGAGTGTGGCGGCTCTTTATTGTATTCTTTTCTGTAAAGTGTTAATGCAAGATAGTGTATTGTCTCTCATATTCTGTGCTATTGGTGAATTCTAGTTACTTGTGTTTCTGGTATATTTTCGCATGTTTAATTGCTTATATATGGTAATCATATTGTGCTCTATCTAAGGAGCAAGATCCTAACAAGAGGGATCAAAACAAGTGTGTTTGTTCTTGGATTCCCCTATCAATTGGTATGAGAGCTTTTGATTGGGATACTAACAGATTGGATTAGATCTGGTTAGTGTGTTTTGATTACAGGTTACTCACAGGGTTTCTGTTTGAGTGGGAGTTGAGCAATGGCAGAAGACAGTAAGCTACGAATGGAGAAGTTTAATGGCAAGAACTACCAATTATGGAGGATGCAGATTGAGGATTATCTGTATCAAAAAGATTTGTACTTACCGTTGGGTGGAGTTGATTGCAAGCCCCGGGATATGAAGGATGAAGAATGGGAGGTTCTTGATCGGAAGGCTCTGGGATCTATAAGATTGAGTCTTGCATCATCTGTGATTTTCAGCTTATCACAGTGTAAGACAACGGTAGAATTGATGGAATCTTTGGCAAATTTATATGAAAAACCTTCAGCTTCGAATAAGGTATTTCTTATGAAGCGTTTATTTAATTTGCAAATGTTGGAAGGTGGATCTGTACATAGCCATCTTATTGATTTCCATGGTTTGGTAAACCAGTTAAGTTCAGTCAATATTGTATTTGATGATGAAATTAGAGCTCTCTTAATCTTGTGTTCATTACCTGAAAGTTGGAAAAGTTTGGTAATGGCAGTTTCTAATACTGTCTGCTTCAAAAGTCTTAAAAGTGGATGATGTTGTGAGTGTGATCTTGAATGAAGAGATACGTAGGAAAAGCACAGGTGAATCATCAGAGAATGCTTTTAGTGTTGAAGGCAGAGGAAGGCAAAGAGAGAAGATAGAGCGTGGAAAATCAAGGTCCAGGTATGGCAGAATAACCTTCTGGAAGTGTGGAAAGCAAGGGCACTTAAAGAGAGATTGCAGATCAGGTGAAGATCAGCATGAAAGACATGAAGAAGAAGCAAATGTTGCGGATTACGTTACACAGGATGCTCTGGTATGTTCTTTGGATAAAGTAGAATCTTGGGTTTTAGATTCTTGTGCCTCTTTTCATGCATCCCCACATAGAAAAAATTTTCATGAGTATGTCCAGGGAGACTTTGGAGAAATTTGTGTAGGGGATGGTAAGCCTTGTCAGATGGTTGGCAAAGGGAAAGTAAAGCTGAAATTGCAGACAGGTAACACATGGGTGTTAAAGGAGGTCGTGCATGTCCCAGTTCTGGAGCAGAATTTAATTTCTGTTAGAAGTTTGGGTGATGAGGGTTGCACAGTAACTCTCACAGCGGACTCTTGGAAGGTTACCAAGAGTGCACTTGTTGTAGCTAGAGGTAAGAAAGTAGGTACGTTTTATCTATCTACTTGTATTACTGATTCTTTTTCTGGGTTATCTACTTCAGCTGTAGATTCGAAGATGTGGCTTAATAGGCTTGGTCACATGAATAAGAAAGAGATGCATGTTCTTGAGTCAAAGGAGATGATTTCGAATTTAGAAGGCATGGATCGTGATTTCTGTATGCAGAAGAAGAAGGTGACGTTTCTTGAGGAATCCGATGTTAGTGACAAGAACAAGAAAGCCTTGGTTTTCAAAGAGAAGGTGACGGGCAGAGTTCAGCACAAGGGGCAGAAGAATTTTGAGCAGAGCAAGGGTGATTTGGACAAGGATTTGATCCAAAAAGAGCTCATGGAAAAAAGTCAGTTCTCACTAGAAAAACACAGAGACCGACGTCGACAAGAAAATCGGCGTTGGCGTCCAGACAAAGACCGACATCGGCTATGTGCAGCCCGACGTCGGTGACTCAGGGCAGATAACTACCGGCGTCGGCCAGGGAAAACCGACGTCGACAAGGAGGCAGTCGCAGGGAACCGACATCGGGCGGATGCAGACTGAGATGTGACCGGCATCGATCACTGAGACGAATTTTGGGTGGACAGCAAGCTGTCAAGGAGTCTCAAGCAACCATATGGAGGACTGAAGGCGTAAGGAAGTTCTTAAATTCGTCATTTCCCTTCTTTACACTACTTGTTGCTCACTTATGGTATAGGACTAAGAAATTATTAAAGAAGCAGAACAGGTAGATCCAGGAAACAGTGGGAGCTTGGCATGGATGGAGGATGTGATTCCTTGGAGAAGAACCAAATAGGTGTTTTGGGTAGAGTTCCCAGCTGGAAGTAAGCACTGAGAGACGAATGGATATTCAAGATGAAGAAGAGCGAAAATGGATACGTGAGACGGAAGATCAGGGTATATGGTCTTGTATAAGCTGCAGGGCAATGGAGGTTTGATCATTGTGTTTCTCTTTACCAGGTTGGATAATATTAGCTACATTATCCTATTACTGTATGATGTGCTTGTTGCAGGGTTACATATACAAGGTATTGCTGAACTAAAGGTAAAGCTAGTTCAGAGGGATGTCATGAGGAATCTAGGAGCAGTAAGATTTTTTGGCATGAGTGTGTTCTAGAGACATGGAAGGTCACATGTTGACTTTGTTTCAGGATGATTGTGTGAGACCGGTTAGCACGCCGATGGTTGGACAATTCTATGGACAATGTCTTGATTCACATAATGAGATTGAGTGCATGATATGTACTAGACCTGAGTTTTCCCAAGTAGTGGGAGTTGTCACAAGTTAGGAGCCAATTCGAGAGAGAAGTACTGAAGGGCAGTTCAATGGATTCTTAGAGGGACCAGCAGCAGGTGCACATACTATGCAGGTTCAATTTATTTTCTACATGGTTTGTAGATGTGGATGTGGCGGGTGATTTGGATGACCTGAGTTGCATCACAAGGTGTGTGGTGGTTGGTCTTCAAGAGTGATCTTGAAGAGGGATACAAAGCCAAGGGAACAAACTAGACAGAGTACAGGTACAGGTACAGGTTGCAGCTATTTATCTCCAAGTGGGAGGTTGTTAGGTTGTGGAGCTAAAAGCTTCAACTTTGCAGACGAAAATTGAAATTTATTGAAGAACAAGAAGCACCGGCGTCGGCAGCATGACCGACGTCGGTCGTGACCAGTGCAGAAGAAAACCGGCGACGGCAGGAAGTCGGCCGACGTCGGCAGAACCAGGCAAGCAGGGACCGGCGTCAGTCGCCTGTGTGTTTCAGAACTGTTCGTTGCACGAACAGTTAGTTAAGTGAACGAAGTGTTTGCATGTAAAGGCCAGTTAGAGTCTTGAGCTGCATGGATAATTGTCTAAATTAAGAGTCTAAGTTATTATTTAAGTCTGGGATCTATTTATAGACCCATTGGCATGTATTGTAAAGTATGAGCTGATAAGGAAGGCAAGGAAGTTCCTTCCATTGTAAGATCATTGAGTTGCAGGTTGTTGCAAGCTCATAGGAGATCTACATGTGTGAGTATGGTCTATTGAATTGCAGGTTGCAGGTTCATGGGAGATCAACTTGAAGTACTATAGAGTGCTTGGTGTAATGGCAGGGTTATTACTGACTGGTTGGAGAGGTGAACACCAATTTTGTTTGTGAGTTGGTTGTTGGGACCGTTTTTGGTAGGAGAGTGTTGAAGAAGAATTACTGTACACTTGAGGTGTGGGAAGCCTCTTTAAGGTGGAAGAGTGTGGCGGCTCTTTATTGTATTCTTTTCTGTAAAGTGTTAATACAAGATAGTGTATTGTCTCTCATATTTGTGCTATTGGTGAATTCTAGTTACTTGTGTTTCTGGTATATTTATGCATATTTAATTGCTTATATATGGTAATCATAGTGTGCTCTATCTGAGGAGCAAGATCCTAACAAGAGGGATCAGAACAGGTGTGTTTGTTCTTGGATTCCCCTATCAAAATTCATGATCATCCATGCCTAAGCTTCCACTTTTGTCAATGTTTTCTCAATTGTTATAATTAATTTTTCTTGAGTTACATCCAAAAACATTGCAATGGAATGTCAAAATCATGATCATCCATGAATAAGCTTCCACTTCCATGAACTTTATTTTCTATAGTACATGTGGTACTCAATAAAAATTCAAACTATGCTTGAATGTAGATATTGTTGAGGGTAAGTGCATGGAGTTGTGGGATAATTCTATGGGCATTTACCATAACGTGTACGCATAATATCCATAACGCATATACGTTATTTAAAATTAGGCCCAGGAATATTAAACCTAAATGTGTATGCATTATAACGTGTATGTGTTCTATTTAGTGAACATAATGCATACGCTTTACCTTCACACTACATTAAAAAGGTAGGAAAGATCTATTGGAAGGGGTAAATGGTTTAGTAAAATAAATGTTAAGTATAATGAATATTTTATATTCTTTATACTTTAATATATTTTAGTAAATATAAATAATTAGGATTGCTCTATGTTTGATAAAGTTGATCTCACAGTTGCACACCTTACAATGTGGGAGATAGTTTTTCAAAAATCAATCTGGTCAATACTTAGGCATTTTTAGGGTCTAAGTATTGAATCTAAGGATTCAAAGCATAAATTTTACAATTAATGTTTATTTTTGGTAGACATATAGTCATTTTTAGGTTTTTTTACCTTATAGATTACTTTTTAACATTTCTAGGAGTCTTAGGTTTGTTAAAATTGAAGTTTACAAAGCACTCACTTTGAATTCAAGTCAAAGTGGTGTCCTTTGGACAACATAGGTCACATTAATGACTTGTGCACATCAAATAACTACTTTATGTTAATTTCACTTGTTCATCATCTCTCTCTCATCCCTAATCACTTTCTCCTCATTCCTTATCATCCCTAATCACTTCCTCCTTATCTCTCATCATCCATAATCACTCTCTTATTGATCCTCACCATCCCTCATCATCTCTAATTACTCCCTCATTGTCCCTAATCACTTTCTCATTGGCTCTCACCATACCTCATCATCCCTCATCATCCCTAATCACTCCCTCATTGACCCTCACCATCCCTCATCATCCCCAATCACTACCTCATCATCCCTAATCACTCCCTCATTGACCCTCATCATCCCTAATCACTGCTTTATCATCCCTCATCATCCTTTATCACTCCTTCGTCATCCCTCATCATCCCTAAACACTCCCTCATTGACTCTCACCATCCCTTATCATCCCTAATCATTGCTTCATCATCCATCATCATCCCTAATCACTCTTTCCTCATCCCTCATCATCCCTAATCAATCCCTCATCCTCCCTAATCACTACTTCATTGATCCTCACCATCTTTCATCATTCGTAATCATTGTTTCATCATCCCTCATCATCCCTAATCACTCCCTCCTCATCCCTCATCATCCCTAATCACTCCCTCATTAACCCTCATCATCCCTAATCCATCCCTCTCCATCTCTTATCATCCCTAATCACTCCCTCATTAACCCTCACCATCCTTCATCATCCCTAGTCATTGCTTCATCTTCCCTCATCATCCTTAATCATTCCTTCCTCATCCGTCATCATCTATAATCACTCCCTCATTGACCCTCATCATCCCTAATCACTCCCTCATCCTCCCTAATCATTCCCTCATTGACCCTCACCATCCCTCATCATCCCTAATGACTCATTCATTATCCCTCATCATCTTTACTCACTCCCTCCCCATCCCTCCTCATCCTTAATCACTTTGTCTAATACCTTAATGGTGGGTGCAGTAACTTCCTGCTTGTTCCCAATTGGATTATTTTCCAATTCCAAATTTTACTCTCAAATAAAGCTTAAATAAACTCTTATATCACTTAAATAAGGAACTCAAATATATTGTCTGGTTGTCTAGTGCGATTTGAATATATATGGTAATCCATGCCCAAACCGTGGAGAGAGTGTGTATCCAAAGCCCCAGACTAGAATAAATAGAAAAGAAATTGAGCAAAGGGTGGGATGAATTGTATTACTTACATATATAGATTGAGATTTGGGCATCTAAGAATCCCAATCCCGAAGTTGAGAATCTAAATTTATATCTATATCGATACGAGTGAGTAGAGACTAGTTGAGAATTCCAATCCCAACTCCATAGTTGACCATATATCCATAGTGTATCCATAGTAGACTGGATTTCTAGATAGATACATAGGCAGTCACCAATCTGGTAGAGTGTGTTCCAATCTGATAGTCGATAGAATGTGTTTCTCAACCTAACTCAATCTATACCTAAACCGATCTATACCCAACTTGATACATAAATGGAATGAAGGGAATATACCTTAATCTATTGTATTGAGGAGGGGCCACTTAGAGCTTGGGCATGGCCCAGTGGGCCCTAAAGGCCAAATTAGGGGCTTCTCATACTCTAAGTATTTCTTGGTCCCCAATATAATATATCAAAGGATAACGTAGGAATGGGGGGGCACCATAGATATATAGGGGGTACCATTCTGAAGGCCCTGCCCTGATATCAAACTTTCCCTACCCATTAAGGCAATGGAATATTTCCCTATGTACTTCATCTATGCCAAGGAGTAAGGTAAGGGAGACTTTCCTTTTTGATATCTAACTTTGCTTCACCTAATAGCATATCAAGGGAAGATTTCCTTCTCGATGGATAGAAAGGGAGTAATGCACAACTATCAAGGGAAGTTTGTCTTCTTGGTATCTATATTTGCTTTGCTTCTAGATTAAGGCATGGCTATCAAGGGAAGCTTACTTTCTGAGAGATAACTTTGTTCTTACCCTACCTGCTTAGTTATGCCCTAGTCGATAACGCAAGGGAAGCTTTCTTCCTAATATATAACTTTGTTCTTGTCGTACCTACTTTCCCTTTCTAGAATAGATTCTTAGCTATCAAGTAAATCTTGTTTCATGATCTATATCTTGCATATATTCTTTCCCTACCTAATTAGTTATGCCCTATCTACTTAGCTTATGTTTTTGGCAAGGGAATTTTTCTTCCTAATAGATAGAATGAGAAATGAATTTTTGAAACATGTTACATATGTAATAGATTTATACCATGGAGTATTCCCTACCTACTTTACCTACTTGAGTATGCCCTACCTAATTAAATATTTGAGCCATATCTTGATCTTGAGTATGCCCTACCTAAATACCTGATCCATATCTTGATCTTGATTATGCCCTACCTACCTTCTCGTACTTGAGTATTACCTACTTACCTATCCTTCTTTCCCTACCTACCTACTTGTACTTGAGTGTGCCCTACATACCTATCCTTATTTCCATACCTCCTTGAGTATTCCCCACCTGATAATATACCCAATCCATATATTGATCTTGAATACATGTATCTAATCTTGACTATATAAATATTACCTAACCATATCTTTAATACTTGGTACCTAATTAAATACTCAATTGAATACCCAAGGCATATCTTGAAAGGAGAGAGGGAATACAAACCTATTTAGAGAAAAGAATGACTAAGGACAATCAAGCACAAGTATAAATCCACTACACTCACCATAATGTATTGGAAGGAGTGATTAGTAATAAGAAGGGATGAGGAAAGAGTGATTAGGGATGATGAGGGATGATGAGGGTCAATGACGGAATGATTAGGGATGAGGAGGGATGAGGAGGGATGATAAGGGAGTGACTAGGAATGATGAGTGTCGATGAGGGAGTGATTAGTGACAATAAGGGTCGATAAGGGAGTGATTAAGGATGATGAGTGACAATAAAAACTTATTGCACTATATCTATATATAGAGGTAATATCTAATATTTGGTTGACCTTCTCTACCCAATTTGTGCAAGACTGATTCATTCCATTCCTTCTTATTGAATGGGCACTGAAACACATACTTCAAATTAAGGGACATTGATCGAGCCATATCTTGAAATGAGAGGGGGCATTCTAACCTATATAGATAAAGGAGTGACTAGGGATGATCGAGCACAAGCATAAATCCACTACAACCACCATAAATGTATTGGAGGGAGTGATTAGGGATGAGAAAATCTATTAGGTGAAGAAAAGCTAGATATCAAAAAGGCAATCTTTCCTTTTCTTACTCCTTGACATAGATGAATTAGGTAAGTAAATCTTACATTGCATTATATTGGGTAGGGAAAGTTTGATATTGGGTTAGGGCCTTTAGAATGGTGACCCTAATATATCTATGGTGGGGGCCCCATTCCTACGTTGTCCTTTAATATATTTTATTGGGTATCAAGGCATTCTCAAAGTATGACAAGGCCTCAGTTTAGCCTTTAGGGCCCATTGGGTTGTGCCCAAGATATATGTATCCCCTCCTCGATACATTGGATTAAATCATATGCCCTTCATTCCCTTCATATATCAAGTTGGGTATAGATTGGGTTAGGTATAGATTGAGTTGGGTTGGGAAACACACTCTACTAGCTACCATATTAGAACACACTCTATCAAATTGGTGACCACCTATCTATCTATCTATCAAGTAATATAATATAATATGAACATACTCTCAATGACATATATAGAAAATGAGAATTTAAATATGGGGTTAGGATTAGAATTCTCAACTAGTCTCCAGTCATCCTTATCGATATAGATATAAATTTGGATTCTCAACTCTAGGATTGGAATTCCTATATGTCCAAATCCTAATCTATATATGAAATTAATACAATTCCATCTCACCCTTTTCCCTATCTACTTCATCTATGTCAAGGAGTAAAGCAAGGGAAGCTTTTATTCCTCATACCTAGCTTTTCTTCACCTAATATAGCATATCAAGGGAATATTGCCTTCTCGATAAATAGCAAGGTAGTAAAGCATAACTATCAAGGGAATTTGGTCTTCCTCATATCTTGATTTGATTTGCTTCTATATTAAGTCATAGCTATCTAGGGAAACTTTCTTTTTGATAGATAGATTTGTTCTTACCCTACCTACTTAGCTCTGCCCTACCCAATAAGGCAAGGGAATTTTGCTTCCTAATATATATATTTGTGTTCTTATCTTACCTACTTGCCCTTTCTATAATAGATTATTAGCTATCAAGGGAATCTTATTTCTCGATCTATAGCTTGCACATATTCTTTCCCTACCTACTTAGTTATGCCCTACCTACTTATCTTTTGTTGTTGGCAAGGGAAGCTTGCTTCCTGATAGATATAATGAGAAACGAAGTTTTGAATTATGTTACGTATCTAATATATTTATACCATTGATTATTACCTACTTTACCTACTTGAGTATGCCCAACCTACATTACCTACTTGAGTATACCCTACCCGATTGAATATTTGAGCCATATCTTGATCTTGATTATACAATACCTGATTGAATACCTAAGCCATATCTTGAAAAGAGAGGGGCCATTCTAACCTATATAAAGGAATGACTAGGGTACAATCAATCACAAGCAAAAATCCACTACACCCACCATAAAGGTATTGCAAGGAGTGAACCAATGTGCATAATGCCCAACATGGTATGAATGATTTGTGTGATGCAGTACATATCCATATCATAGCATAGATTGGTGTCATATTTATATATATCTCATGATGTTGATGTGTCTACATAATGAAATCCAGGTGTGGGTAACATGATTTGATGGTTAATTCTTACCCTATTAATACAATAGTTGGTTTCAACTGCTTGATATCATTGAATGGACTTCACTATGTATGGGTTGCATTAGTGTCAAGGGCCCATTGTTTGCATTTACCTTTATCATAAGTAGATATGGTATTTTTATGTCACTTTTGGCCTATAAAGGACCTAATCACAAGTAAAATTGGCATGAAGGGGTGTCTTAGATGACCAAATCCCAATCTATATATGTAAGTAATAAAATTTCATCCTACCATTTGCTCGTTTGCCTACCTATTTATTCTATTTTGGGGCTTTGGATACACACTCTCTCCACAGTTTGGGCATAGATCACCATATATATCTTTGAATTACAGTAGACAATCATGCAATATCTCTGAGTTCCTTATTTGAGTGAAATACAATGAATGAAATAAGAGATTCCTTGGGCCTTATTTGAATGAGCAAAATTTAGAATTATAACATAAGCCAATCGGGCACAAGAAGGAATCCACTGCCTCACTATCAATATATTGGAAGGAGTGATTAGGGATGAGAAAAGATGAGAAGGAAGTGAGTAGAGATGATGAGAGATGATTAGGGATGGTGAGGGTAAATGAGGGAGTGATTAGGGATGGTGATGGAGAGATTAGGGATGGTGAGGGTTAATGAAGATGAGGAGTGAGTGATTAGGTATTATGAGGGATGAGGGAGAAGTGATTAGAGATTATGAGGGATGACAAATGAGTGATTAGGGACGATGAGGACGGTGAGGGTTAATGAAGAAGTGATTAGAGATGATGAGGGAGTGATTATGGATGATGAGAGGTGGTGAGGGTCAATGAGGGAGTGATTAGGGACTATGAAGGATGAGGATGGAATAATTAGATTATTAGAGACAAGGAGGGAGTGATTAGAGATGATGAGGGACAATGGAGTGATTAGGGATGATGACGGATGGTGAGGGTCAATGAGGGAGTGATTAGGGATAATGAGAGAGTGATTAGAGATGATTAGGGATGGTGAGATTCAATAAGGGAGTGATTAGGGACAATGAAGAATGCAGAGAGAGTGATTAAGGGTGATGAGGGATGAGAAAGAAGTGATTAGGGATGAGGGAGAGATGATGAGCAAGTGAAATTAACACAAAGTGATCGTTTGATGTGCACAGCTCATCAATGTGACTTATGATATCATAATAACATCACTTTGGCTTAAGTTCATAGTGAGTGGTTTGTAATATTCAATTTTAAAAAACATATGGCTCCTAGAAATGCCATGAAGTAATTTGAAAGGCACAAAAACCTTTAAAAATGACTAATGTTTACCAAAAATAGACATGGATTGTAAAATTTATGCCCTAGAATCCCTAAATTTAAAACTAAGACCCTAAAAATACCTAAGTATTGTCCAGATTAGATTTTAAAAACCTATTTTCTACATCGTAAGGCATGCAACTATGAGACCAACTCTATCAAATACAAAGTGACCCTAATTTCTTATATTTACTAAAATAAATTTTAAGTATTAAACTTATACTTAACATTCATTTCAGTGAACCATATGCCTCTTTCAATGGATCTTTTATGTTTTTTTAGTGTAATGTGAAGATAACATGTATGTGTTCCTTTCACATTGTACGAAACAAAGAAAATAGCCCTTTCAATAAAAAATTTCTTCTTTTTACTGCATTGTGAAAGGAACGTGTACATGTTATGTTTATTTTAAATTTAAAAAACCAAGCCTTTTGACTTAAAAATGGTTTGGATTCTTGAGCTATCAACACACGGTTGAATCCAAGAGTTTTGAGAAAAATAACAAAATTCAACTTCCATCACCAAATACACTTAAAATTTCAATGAGAAAATTCATAAAATTATCACCATGATGATGCTCATGATCTTCTCTTTCCAAATATATGGTTTTTTTAATTTTTGGACTATTTCAAGGTTTCTATCTATGTTGGTTTTTAACTATGAATTTTTTAGGTCATTGCATGCCACAAATATACATGCCTATATATTTTTAAGCATTTTTATTTTTGTGATCCAAATGCAAAAAAATTATATGGTCACAAACTTAACCTAATTCTATATGCATTCAAAAAGAAAACTAATTTTCAATTTTTTTTTTAGATAGTTATGGAGGTCATACAAGCATCTATCAATTTTTTTTAGTTTTCAAGATCTATTCACTTGTAAAATTAATAAAAATATATATTTATTTAAAAAAATTAATAAAATATAAGTCACTAACTAGATGATCTTATCTAAATTTTCATAAAAAGATTTCAAAAAATACTAAATTTTTTTATAAAAAAGTTGTGTCATATGGACAACTATCTATTATGTTTTCCTTAAAAAAATAGGAGTTCCTCTTTAAATTTTAAATGTTTGACCTACTTATACTTAACAATTTTTTTTTTAAATATATGTTTTGAAAACTAGACTCCAAATGTTACAATTCATGTTTTTATACCATCTTCAAATTTTGAGTTTAACCATCTCAAATAATCTATAGAAGTTGAGAATTTTTAATTTTCAAAGAAAAACATGTCCATGTGTAGGCCATTTTTTTTTACCTCAACTTTGTGCACTTACCCTTGAATCAATCATTGATTTTATAACCAAATCAACCAATACTAGTCAATTCATCTCATCGAGTATATTTCAATTTCAACGCAATCGATATGTAATATCAATTTACTTGTGTATATATTAAGTGGATACGAAATTGATAAATCACACCATATTTCACACTTCCCTCTGTGAAATTTAATACAATTCAAACGAGTACTAGAAATGATCTATTATCCCATAATATTTCATATGTATCTAACTGTGACTACGAGAATCTAGTAAATAATGTGACTACCAGTATCTTCAGATTGTAAATTGTTGGTGTACTCACTTGGATATGACAAATATCGAGGGATTGCAACATATTTCATACTTTTATGTGCGAAATTCAATCAGATACAACAAATGAGTACTAGAAGTGATCATTATCCATTATTTCTTCATGTGTATTAAAATGTGACTACAATAATCTAGTAAATCATGCGAGTGACTAGATATTTTGATAGCAATTTACAACTGTAATCAAGTAGATACAATACAAAACTAATGGATCACGCCATATTTGTGGAGTTCAATACAAATACAAGAAGCTAATACCAAAAGTTATCTATTATACATTATCACTCTTTGTGTATCTAAATGTGACTACAAGAATCTATTAAAATTGTTAGATTGTGGAGCTAAAAGCTTCATTGATGCAAATAGAGGAGGTTGCTGAGTTGCAGAGCAACCGACGTCGACAGGCCAACTGACGTCAGTCATCTTCAGTGTTTGCAGTAACCGACGTCGGTTAGGGGTCGGCCGACATCGGTCAGACAAGAACCGACGTCGGCAACTTATGTGTGCATGCGTTTGCATGCGCTTCCAGAACTGGTCTAATTTTAGACAGACAGTCAGTTTGCATGTAAAAAACTAATTTTAGTCTTGAGTTTGCGTTTTTTATTATTGTAATTGAAAAATCTAATTATTATTTGTATGGAATCTATTTAAAAGACCCATGGGGCTATATTGTAATTTAGAGAATCATAAGGACTTGGAGAGGTAAGGACAAGGGTTCTTTTCGAGTGTAAGATCTAGGTCTGCAAGTGTGCAAGACCAGGTTGATCTGCAGGGTGTGCAAGATCAGAGAAGATCTACATGGTAAGTAAGGTCGGTTGATCTACAGGTGTGTGTGTGTATGTGCAAGGTCAAAGGAGATCTGCGGGGTAGCAAGGTCAAAAGAGATCTGCAACACAAGAAAGAGCAAGATCAGGGAGATCTACTTAGAGTATGTGGTGTACTCGTTGGCACTAAAAGTAGGCAATAATTGTTGAGTTGATTGTCACTCACTGGTTGGTGTACTGGTAGTATTGTTACTGACTGGTGGAAACAACTCTGTGTTTGAGTTGATTTGTTTATAATTGAAAGAGAACTCTTGAGGGAGAATTACTGGTACGCCCAAGAAGTGTGAAAAGAGTGTGATTTCTTCATTGTATTTCCTTCTGGAAGAGTGTTAATACAAGTTTGTATTGTCTCTCATATTTTGTGTTGTTTTTTATTTCTATTTACATTTTACTTCTGGTTAAATTTCGTGTTTAGTTGCTTATACAAGGTAATCAAGTGTACTCTTAAGGAGTAGGGATCCTGACAATTGGTATCAGAGCTTGGTTAGGTACACTAACAGGTGGTCAGAGCGTGTAAAGTGTTTGATTACAGGTCACTCTCAGGGGTTTCTGATTGAGTGAGAGTAAAGCAATGGCAAAAAAAAGTACACTAAGAATGGAAAAATTCAATGGCAAGAATGATCAATTACTGAATTATGAAAAGAAAGAGCAGGTAAAGAAAGATTGTTGGTTGGTAGAAGATCAGCATGAAGGAAATGAAGAAGCAGATGTTGCAGGTATTGTTGCACAAGATGCTCTTGTATGTTCTTTAGATAAAGTAGAATCTTGAGTTTTAGATTATGTTGCCTCTTTTCATGCAACCCCAAATAGAGTATTTTTCCATGATTATGTCCAAAGAGACTTTGGAAAGATTTATTTAGGGGTTGGTGAGCCTTGTCAAATTGTTGGCAAAGGGAAAGTGCGACTGAAATTACAGACGGGCAACACATGGGTGTTGAAGAAGGTCATGCATGTCCTAGTCCGAAAGAGGAGTCTAATTTCTACAAAAAAGTTGGGTGATGAGGGTTGCAAAGTTACTCTCACAGCGAAATCTTAAAAAAATTTCAAGGGTGCACTTGAATTCGCATGTGGTAAGAAAGTAGGTACTCTTTATCTATCTACTTGTATTACTGATTCACCTTCTGTTGCAAAGATATGGCTTTGTAGGCTTAGTCACATGAGTGAGAAGGGAATACATGTTCTTAAGAAGAAGTCTGATGTCTTTGACAAATTTAAGAACTGAAAAGCCTTGATTTTCATAAAAAAGATGATGGACAGATATCAGCTCAAAGGGCTGAATAATTCTTAGCAGCGCAGTTTGGACAAAGTTATGATCCAAAGTGAGCTCACGGGTAAAAGTCATCACTCACAAGAAAACACAATTACCGACGTCGGTCAGGTGAGAATCGACGTCGAACATGCAGGTACCGACGTCGGTCATGTGCAGCCCAGAGTCGGTGGTGTCGGGCAGGTGGATACCGACGTCGGACAGGGAACCAGCGTTGGCAACTAGGTGGACACCGACGTCGGTCAGAGAACCGACGTCGGCGATCAGGTGGAATCGACATTGGTCGAGTGTAGACTAGGGTCGGTCAGAGAACGGATTTTAGACGGATAGCAAGCTGTCAAGGAGTCTCAAACGCCCATGTGGAGGACTGAAAGGGTAAGCCTCAAATTCGTTATTCTCCTTCTTTATACTACTTGAACTTGTTGCTCACTGATGGTCAAGAACTAAGAAGTTTTAAAGAGGCAATGCAAGTAGAATCCAAAAAACAGTGGGAGCATGGCATGAATAAAAAAATTGATTTCTTGAGAAAGAACCAAACGAGAGATTTGGTAGAGTTGTCAGCCGGAATGAAAGCACTGAAAGACGAATGGATTTCGAAGTTAAAGAAAGGAGAGAATGGACACGTGAGACAGAAGGCCATGTTATATGGTCTTGAGCATGCTCCAAGACAATAGTACAAATTTGACAGGTGTATGACAAAGCACGGCTTTAGTCAATGTCAATATAACCATTGTGTTTATCTTACCAGGTTGGATAATGGTCGCAACATTATCTTGTTACTGTATGTAGATGATATGCGTGTTGCAGGTTCATACATGCAGGGATTTGCTGAGCTATAGGTAAAATAGTTCAGAGGTGTGCCAGAAAAGATTTAAGAGGAGCGAAAATTTTTGGCATGATTATTTCTAGAGACAGGAAAAGTCACAGGTTGATGATGTCTCAGGATGATTGTGTGAATAAGGTAGTGCAGGATGCAAAACTAGTTAGCACACCTATGGATGGACAGTTCACATAATAGTGTCTCAAATCACATGATGAGGTTGAGTACATGTGTACTAGACTTGATATTGCCCAACCAGTGGGAGTTGTCAGCAAGTTTGTGGCCAATTCAAAAAAAGAGCACTGAAAAGCAGTTCAGTGAATTCTCAAGTATTTGAGAGGGACTAGCAGTAGATTAACATGCTATGCAGGGTCAAGCACTTCTTTACATGGGTATGTAAATTTGGATATGGCAGGTTACTTAGATGACAGGGGTAGCACCACAGGGTATGTGGTGGTTGGTCTTCAAGACTGAACTTGAAGAGGGATACAAGCCAGAAAACAAAATTAGATTATGTACAGGTATAGGTACAGGTGCAGATGTTTATCTTCAAGTAAGAGATTGTTAGGTTGTGGAGCTCAAAGCTTCACTAATGCAAATGGAGGAGGTTGTTGAGTTGCAGAGCACCGACGTCGATCATCTTCAGTGTTCGCAGTAATTGACGTCGGTTAAAAGTCGGTCGACATCGGTCAGACAGGAACCGATGTCGGCAACCTGTGTGTGCGTGCGTTTACATGCGCTTTCAAAACTGGTCTAATTTTAGACGGACAGTCAGTTTGCATGTAAAAGACTAATTTTAGTCTTGAGTTTACGTTTCTAATTATTGTAATTGAAAAATCTAATTATTGTTTGTATGAGATCTATTTAAGAGACCCATGGGGCTGTATTGTAATTTGGAGAATCATAAGGACTTGGAGAGGCAAAGACAAGGGTTCTTCCCGAGTATAAGATCTAAGTCTGCAAGTGTGCAAGACCAGGTTGATCTGCAGGGTGTGCAAAATCAAAAAAAATCTACATGGTAAGTAAGGTCGATTGATCTGCAGGTGTGTGTGTGTGTGTGCAAGGTCAAAAGAGATCTGCGAGGTAGCAAAGTCAAAGGAGATCTGCAACACAACAAGAAGCAAGATCAGGGAGATCTACTTAGAGTACGTGGTGTACTCGTTGGTACTAGAAGTAGGCAATAACGGTTGAGTTGATTGTCACTTACTGGTTGGTGTAATGGTAGTATTGTTACTGACTGATGGAAATAACAACTATGTGTTTGAGTTGATTTGTTTGTAATTGAGAGAGATAACTCTTGAGGGAGAATTACTGATACGCCCAAGAGGTGTGGGAAAAGTGTGATTTCTTCATTGTATTTCCTTCTGGAAGAGTGTTAATACAAATTTGTATTGTCTCTCATATTTTGTGTTGTTTCTGATTTCTAGTTACATTTTACTTCTGGTTAAATTTCGTGTTTAGTTGCTTATACAAGGTAATCAAGTGTACTCTTAAGGAGTAGGGATCCTGACAAAAACGCATCACTGTTGGGATCTTTTTACAATAATTTTAGGTGCACTCAAGCGGATAAGATATGAAATAGATGGATCAAACTGTACTTCACACTTCCCTATGTGGAATCTAATCAAATACATCAAGTGAGTACAAAAATTGATCCAATATCCATTCATAATGTATGTATATCTAAATGTGACTGTGATTAGGGAATTAGTAAATCATGTGACTGACCCGAATCTTAAGACAATAATTTTTAGGGGCACTGAAGTGGATACAATACAAAACTTATGGATCACACCATATTTCACACTTTCCTATGCTAAAGTCAATATGATAGAAGAAATGAGTACCAGAATTAATCTTGTATCGATCAATATTTCTTGTGTATCTAAATGTGACTATGAGAATCCAAGAAATCATGTGAATGTAAGGATATTTAGACACTGATTACATGTATCACACCATTTATGTGTCCATGTCCATAATCAAATACAAGTGAATATTAAAAGTGATTTGGTATCCATCAATACTTTGCAAGTGCACTCAAATATATATGAAACTAAGGGTTAGAAAATATCTCTATGGACTTTTTCTATTAAACACCTTCAAAGCTAGAAACTCCACCACTTGCCACATCTTCCATTGATTTTAATTAAGATTAATATTAATATCAAAAATCATGGCTCGAAAAAGTAAATTAATGCAATAAACAAAGATGAAGAAGGGGATGATCAGGATTCAATAGATCATGAAGATGACGAAGATGATGAGGATTTATTGAAGAAAGATAAGGAAGCTGAAGAGGCATATAAAGATGAAGAGGACAACGACGAATGCCCTTCATCCCTTGATTCGTGTGACTCTAAAACTGAGTTCCCAAATGGAGAGGATCACGAATGCCCATAACATTTTTCTTGTAATGATGATAATTTTTCAAGGGATAAGAATGGCAATGACAACAATGATGATATGTGATTGTGTTGTTTAACTTTAGTCAGATTATCTTTATTGTTATTAGATGGTGGCTTGGTAATAGTATTATGTATTTTGATATTACATATTATCGATCTTAGTATGCATATTTTGGTGTCATATTGTATTTTGATTCTACTTGTTATAATATGTAAAAATATATATATTATTATATAAATTGTAATTTATGTATAAAATTGAATATATATCTTCGATGAACTGTGTTAAACAATTTGTAAAATATGACATTAAAAGTTTTCGTCATTTTCATTAATTATAATTTTATGTGATTTGTATTCATGATTATAAGTGAAAAAATTAATTGATATCTAATTTAATATCGATATTAATTGAAATACTTGTTGACAATACTTTAAAATTATATATATATAAGATAAATTTAAATAATTATAATTATAAATTTTATTTTTAAAAGTCAAAAATAACAATTGCCATAAAAAATCACGCATTATATAGACAATGGACACATCCATATTCACATATTGTGCTGATTCTATTAATATATCATGTACATTTTCTCATCATTGTACCCTTTTCTGAAGGGCATCCATGATGTTATAATAATGTTAATTGATTCAATCTAACTTTTTCGTAATGCATTTTTAATATATATTTTTATTTAATTAATGTTATCTTTTGTTTTTCTTTTTAAAAAAATCAACCTATGATGGACTTTTAAAATTTTAAATTCACTTAAATGTCATGAATGCAATTGCATCAAGAGGTGTATTAGACAAAAGGATACCATTAAAAATGGAAAGTCCAAAAGAAAATTACATTAAAGAAAGACGTATTTTGATATGTTGGGGTTGGGGAATAATTCAACAGTTGAAATTACATTTTCAATGTTGTGGATTCCATTCGGCGAGGAGGCGGGGGAGGCCGGGGCAGCGTGGACTAGCGGCTGCAGTGTTTCTTGCACGTGCGTAAAAAAGTTTACACCTAGAACCTAAGATAGATTAATTTGGCTGAAGTCTACGATACCTCCTTGTGAAAATATATATATATATATATATATTTTCAATGGTATGAGAAAAAATTTGGAATGGGGTTATATAAAAGGGAAAGCAAAGATTATTAAATTTTCCCTTTTATTTTTTTAAAATTAAATAGTTATTATTAAAAAAATAATAATAATAATGTGATATAATGGTGATTTTCATATTAAATTTTAAGAAATACATTTAGAAAACCCCGTCTCTACAAACAATATCATATAAATTTAATATTTCAAAAAAATAAAATCTTAATATATTATTTTTCCCCGTTCTTGGTTATTTTGTTGTCATATATACATATATATATTAAATTTTTTGTCTTACATTTGCACCCCAAAAAAAAACCCACAAACCCTGCCAAATTAGAGGGTGCCTTTTCTATCTCAACCCCTAGAAAAGGTTGGGTGGGATTTTAAATCTACAACCTTAAAAAACCTACACATGTGAATGAGATTGGGACTATGACCTTCCTTTTCTACCAAACAATGACCCTGAACCCTTGCAACCTTCTATCGTTCTCCCAAAGTACCACATACGCTGATAGGGGAACAATAAGAAATCTCTGTTTGGTTTATAATTGTGGTGGAGTGTGGAAAGATAACGTAGGTGAGAATTTTCTTATTTCATTTGTGAAGTGAGAATAGGTACATTTCCAATCATAAGGAGCTAACCCATCTAGATCAGCTCGATTTTCCGCAAGAGTGGAATGACTAACTAAGCTAGAATTTAATCATTTTATGGGAAAGTCATCCCAAAGAAGAGAACACTCAAATTGATGGGGGATGCCTTTTAGAATTCGAAGGATAGGAGGTACAAAAAATCACGTGCAAACTTAAAGAACTATAGAAGAATTTGTGTATTGATGTGACTACACAAGGTGAGAGTGGGAAACCATGATTGAAAAATTGGCAAACAGGTAGAAGAGGGACAAAAACTGAAAAATAAAAATGTGGTTATTTAAAGACAATAACAAAAAATGTAGAAAAAGATCCAAATATGCTTCGCACTAGCCAAAAGGCCTAAGAGGAGTGTTGGCAGATTTTGTAAGCTTGTTCACGTCTTACTTTATATTTGTTTTTTGTTTTTTGTTTTTTGTTTTTTTTTAAATTAAGTTGCTTAACCTATTTATTTTGTATAAAAAAATCAATACAATATATATAAGCACAGGGCCACACAGGGGAAAGATGGTTATATCAAAGTAACTTGCACATATGAGAGAAACTTCTACACCAAACTTTGTTTTTGTAATTTTCAAAGCATTTTTAATCCAATTTTAACCTAAATTGTGTTGCTAAATGAAGATATTGTCAGTGTCTGCAAGTATTTCATCATTGGCATTATCCTCTCAAAATCCACCAAGCTCAATAGGAACATCATTGACTACATCATCCTCATATTTATTACTCTCATCTACAAGCCTATTGCTAGTCTCTCTATGAAAAGAATAAAAGTAATTAAATACTACATGTAGAAGAACTAACCTCGCTAATGCACAATTTGAAAAAGTAAGGTAATTTTCTTAGGATTGCCTCACCAGAAATTATGCAAATGAATTTGATCCCCCATTCATGTGCCCAAACCTGAGACAGTGTTCTTCAATTTTAGAATATCTAACCAATTTGTTACCCGTGCCCTTGCAATTACAATATGGACATTTGTATTTTTTATTATACCAAATTTCACTACCATATGGTTCCTCATTGTTACATGAACAATATACAAGAGCTCTGCGTCCAATAGTTGAAACACTCACCATTCGTATTAAATAAACAGAACTATAGATATGCAAATCAAACCCAATACCTGGAGAATAGAAATGTAAACAATAGACAGTGAAGAAAGCATCTAACTTCAAGCAACCTGCATAAGTGGGGACGCTTATGTTATTAGATTTGGTGAAACTGATTAGGTCCAGAACTATTCTCTTCTTCATAAAACCCAGAATTGGAATAGAAAATGAGTCGAAGGTTTATTACAGGACTGCTGCAAAAACTAGAACACAAAAAATGCCAAGCAATAAGTGCAAGCAGTTAAACTACAAATCATGCAACGTGCTGATTTCAAGTGTATCATTGGCAACTTGCACGGCTTGCATGGTCAGGTGCACGACGTGGTCTCAGAAATGCTACCCAACAGTGGTGAGGCTTAAGGCATCATGAACCTTAAAGAGTACTGAACCTTTACACTCAATACCCTCTTCCCAACAATAAGTCAAAATGCCAAACAGTAAGTGTGCCCCTACGGTGAGATTCTCCGTTCCCATTAACTCTTAAGGTCAATATAAATGTTTCATTAATCACCAAAGAATCCACCAAGCTCCAAAAATTATTGATATACATTGCAGTAAATGAGAACATTACACAGTCCGATAAAAGATAAGAAAATTGAGTCATAAGAAAGGGATGCAATGCAAACCACACCATTGAGGGTTTACAAATGATAAATCTCGATGGGCCATAGAAGGCTAATCTTTGATTCCCGATAAAGAAAGAGAGAGACAGTAAAGAAATTGCCATAGGGAGGGACCAAGGGTACAACTAGGGATTAGGAATGAACACCATAACTAACCCAAGGAAAAGCAATATTCTGAATTTTTAAGAGAAGGTACAAAAGCAATATGTGGATGTCCCCAATAAGGAGGTAGCTAAAAAGATTAGCACACAAGGTAAATGGGAAAATCCCGGAATCTAGGTTGGTTAAACTAAAATCGTGATCATCATGGTCAATCCTACATATGTTACCTAGCTACTTTGGGGGTGAAATCTAATTTATTGGCCACAATGGGAATGTGTCAAGATTATCGTTGGCAAGGGAGAAAACCTATGACTCAGATTGGATTGAGACAAACTCACAAATCATTTGCCAACTACCTCATGTAAGATAATGCTTCTCTTTCAGATAACTGGAGATTAAGGATCCTTGTTATGCATCTAAGGAGCTATGCAGCAAGCTTCGTGAAGGTTTCTCATATGAGATAATAGAGTGGCAGATCACTTGGCTAAAAAATCTTCAGCCCTTCAAGCCATGACTTAGTTGATTTGTAGAGATCAGCGAACCATGGAACCCGAATTCTTGGCCCACTTAGAGAGGCTTCTAATGAAGAGGTGCAAGATGCTAGATAGATAGAGGGGTGACCAGGGGCTGACATGAACCAAAGTTGAATACAGAGGATAATATAATGGAACAGGTCCATAACTTTTAAGTGGTTAAGCCTAGGTAAATGGGGGAAGCAAGGTTTAATCCCCATATACCTAGAGGCCTCTCTCATGTTCTTACCTTGGTTAATAATCAACATGATAATTCGACCATTCTCTTACCCTTTATTGGAACGGGTCCATAACTTTTTAAGTGGTTAAGCCTAGGTAAATGAGGGAAACAAGGTTTAATCTCCATATAGCTAGAGGCCTCTCTCATGTTCTTACCTTGGTTAATAATCAACATGATAATTCGACCATTCTCTTACCCGTGTGGGCTCAGGTTACATGATTTTCTTAGTCCCAAGGATTGGAAATATTATTAGATTTTCAAAGGAGGGGATTGATGAAGGGGAGCAGTCATCATAGCCTTCTCATGTGGGACCAAAGGTGGCAATGCTACCTCATCTCTCCTGCTCACCTTTTCCTTTTCTCATTAATTTCTATTTTTTACTACTGATGTCTTATTTGCATGTGTCTAAACAATGCTAAACCATTTTAAAAACTCCTTGGAACTCCTGCAACTTCCCTTGTGCTCAGATTCTATTGGCCACTCTACTTCTCGTGGGGCTAGGGTTGTGTTTACTATGTCAAAATGCTCATCATTGGACTAACTCCAGCATAGTTATAGGAAATAAAGTTTAGAAGCCTGGGAAGGCAACCAATATGCTAGATTTGATAAGAAAACACTGGAAGCGGTTAAGACGCTTCAGTTACATGGCAAGCAGCCGTTGAGGGAGATAGTGACCTGGAGCTCAAAGAAGTGGAGTGGGATGACATGAAGAACGATGGCACCACAAGGGCAAGGACTGATGCTTTTAGCAAGGCCACCATCATTAGTGAAACCGCTAATTACGTTGTTATTGGCACTAATAGGTACCAAAGTGGTAAGCTAAAGGCCCAACAAAAGCTTACCTTGAAGGTCTGGGAAACTATGAAAGAATTTATTGCCCCCTGAAGCAATTAGATGTCTGCTACTACTGCTTGAAATCTCGGCTCTAGACAGGCAAATCAAATCTCAAAAGGTGTGAATTGTAAATTTCCCTCCCCCTCCTTAGAATGAGTTTAGTGTTTTCAAAGGGTTCAATGATTTGCAAACATTGGTAGCGTGTCTTCATTGGATAATAGTAATGCTGAAAGGCATTTGGAAAATGGGGGTTGTCTGTGAGGCTAAATGATGAGAAAATTTGTGCCCTTAAAGACAATTTGAACTTTAAAGGGCAAGGTCAGATGCCTCATGGAAGCTACAAATTTCCCAAAAAAATGGCTTCTTGATTTGGGAGACTTTGTCAGGGGAACGGAAGTTAAAATCTAGACCCTTGAACCCAAAATGTTGAGGTTGTAGAGAGAAAAGGCTAATGGGAAAACTCCGCATATCATTAAGGAAAAATTTGGGGTGTTAAAAAACTGGGCCAAACAATCCATTCGAAACATATTTTTAACACCATTAATGACTTCAAGTTTGAAGTTTCTGCAGTCCATATTGTTTTAAATGACTAGTGGAGACAATTGAGTATATGGTAGGAAAGAAATCAAAAAAATGGTTAATGGCAACACTGAGAGCATTAATGAGGACCTGCAGGTGAAAATTGCCAACTGCATGGCTCTTGCAGTTGGTCATCAACCCAATAGATGCACATTGGCATTGCAAAGAGTCCTGGTAGTGGTTGGCCTACTACCAAACCTGGGGATGCTGAAGGTAGATGCCAGAACGAGAAAAATTTTGCGCTGAAGCATTTTGGTGCCACTTTGCTGGAGCTGCATGTTCAAAAATATGTGATTCTGTTAAATAGGAGTCTGCCTGTTGGTTGATGCAGCAATCACTATCTCAAGAATGGGTGTCACTGGTGTGGGTTTTCTGTGAATGTCATCTCTCATTCCTTGCTTCTTGCCAAAGCAATCCTGGTCTATTCCCTTGTTTTTGGTCTATCATTTGATTCCTTTCGCTTCAAAAAAATTTAATAAATCCTTTTTTTGCCAAGTAAAAAAAAAGTGTATTAAATTGTTTGGAAAATACCCTGGTTTTGTACAAAACTGAGGTATCCAAAGACACCTGTGAAATATGTAGCTTATAAAAGTCGACAAATACAAGAAGATGGATTGTAAAATAAAAATAACATAAATTATCTTAGTACCTAATGACTGCACAATCAAATATAACATGAATGATCACCACAAACATATTATGATTGTGGGTTGGGAAATTTATCATGGCAGGCTAAATGATCAACTACATGATACATGATAGAAGTTGAGTTTTTGTTACATGATCTATAATTCTTGGCCAGTTTAAAGAGGCTTTGCGTATATAGATTGTTTGAAGTTCAGGAATTCTTGCTTGAGGACAGAAAAAGCACCAAATGTCGCTGCAGGAGAAGCATCCCCTGGAGGAGGATAAGTGGGCAGAACCTAGGGTACCTCAAGACTTTGAAGATACTTGTGGAGAAAACTAAGTTCCATTGTAAATAGTTTCTCCAAAGCAATCGTTCCTTCAACCATGCCAAGATTAAGTTTCTTTTCCAGATTAAAAACATTGCTCATCTATGGATAGCTTCATTTACTCTCAAATAAAGCCCAAGTACGATGTTGCAGATATTCTTAAGGCTTCATGTCATCTTTGGGGAAAGGGGAATGATTCAGGAGGGAGAACAGAAGCAGGGCACATCTAATGTGGACCTGACCCGGTACCCAGGTAGTGAACCGGTGGACAACTCTTCAGACGAGGGTCTGATCGAGTTATGTGAGAATGTGGAAGTTTTGTGAGAGAGATAGTGCAAGACAAACAAAGAGAGATATAGAACTGAAACAGTAAATGTATTTTATTTATTCGTTTGTTCTGTACATGACATACTCTTGAGAAAGATGTATGGCTGCAATCTTCTCGCCTATTTGCTACTTCTATTCTTATCTGAGGTATGTTACAGTCTACAAATATGTATATAAATTACATGTCGAGAGGGGCTGAGAGTCATTATGACCACTGACATTGAACTGTTTCATGTGTGGCTCATCATCTCTAAGATGTATGGCTGCAATCTTCTCGCCTATTTGCTACTTCTATTCTTATCTGTGGTATGTTACAGTCTACAAATATGTATATATAAATTACATGTCGAGAGGGCTGAGAGTTATTATGACCATTGACATTGAACTGTTTCATGTGTGGCTCATCATCTCTAAGATGTATGGCTGCAATCTTCTTGCCTATTTGCTACTTCTATTCTTATCTGCAGTATGTTACAGTCTACAAATATGTATATACATGTCGAGAGGGCTGAGAGTCATTATGACCATTGACATTAAACTGTTTCATGTGTGGCTCATCATCTCTGACGATTATCATGACATCACCAACTGTCTTTACTGTCATAACTGAGCAATAGCGCAGAGGTGGCATTAGATGGTGTGGTTTGCCATGTAGGTGCAGGTCCTTGTGACGTGTCTGTTTCGGTTAGCGCAGGCTGAACTGAACAGCAGCGATAATCCACCTAATGGTCTTCAGTACTGCTACTGCAGGGACTGTGCAGCAACCCAAGAGCAGAACTTGATGGTCAGGATTGACACGTAGGCACTGGTCCTCGAAAGGAATTTATTGCCATTGGCGCAGGCCCAACTGAGCAACAGCGGTAATCTGCAGAAGAATGCAGTGGTGCAGGGCCACTTGGATTGACGCAGACTGAACAGCAGTAGCCTGTGGTATGATCCAGTGAGACAGGAGGTCCACTTGGATCAATGCAGACGAGTGGAGTTTCTCCACAGTTGCTGCAAACCAAGAGAATTGGTCGAGCGTTGCTGCGGGAGTCACGGTTAGTTAATCCACCTAGATCAGGACCTATCGCAAGTTCAGTCAACATATGATAGACAATTTATTGTAGCCATTTACGTTTAATATCATATGGCACGAGAGCTTAAAAACATTCAGTATCATATCTTTCTAGTGTGTAGTAGAGAACCATGGCGGTTGAGATGGGTTGTTCTAGAGTAAATCATGGCCTACAGTTATGCATGAGATGAATAGGCAGAGAGAATGTTGATATGTAGATTTCTTTGCCATCTGACAGCAGCCACAATGTGTAATACAAACTGTGGAAGATGGCAGATTACTCTGAACAATATCTCAGTTAAATGTGAAAATATTCCCTTGTGGGCTTCCACAACGGAGTGTCATGTGCCAAATTTGCATTTGGCTTGGCTGTGACCGAAAAAACAACATTTACCTATTATTTAAATCAATCCTGCTCTACTGATTTCCAAATGGGTGACAACAGTAGCAATACTTGGAAAAGTGGTGGTGCAATAGAATACACAATTGATGGCCTTGGGATAAGCAAGCACCCGCATTGGCAACGACATTGGCTGTGTGATTTATAACACCCCTGACGTGTTTCCGAAGAACAAGGACCTTGTGGACTAATCATTGCATGTGCCAATAAGGGTTGACTGGATTTCAGAATAAGTGAGAAGACAAATCTCACCTGGGAACCACCAAATTTACATGCAGGTAACCTAGACTGGCCACAAATTACATTGCAACCTACAGTTCAGCAGTGCCGTTTGAAGTATTATCTGCATAAAGTGGCTTACATCATCATTACAATCCTGAGTGATGCTACGATTACATTTTGAAGCACTAGAAAATTAATTATGTAGAAGGGGCAAGGTGGCAATAGTACCATGTCAAAATAAATCAATTAGCAAAATTGAAGGAATATTTCCTGTGAATCAGACAAATTCACTACAATATGAATTCCTAATATAGTTACAGGCTAAAAAAGATCACTCCATACTGTATTTTGTACCGTGTCTACAGACTGTTACTCAGAGTGAAAAAAGTGTCCATTTCTTTTGATCCACAAAGTCCAAGAAACAAAATCGGCTATCACTAGCCAACTTGAATTAAGGAGATCAGCGTAACAAGGAGGAAATTGATTGTGAATATGGAATCCACAACTTTAAATTGGAGATGGACAGGAATATGATTTCATCATTTGGAAACATGTTGCCAAAGATTCACATAGCATGAGCAAAAAAGGAATAGATAAGTGCACAATGATTGATGACTCTCAACATTCCTTTATTTTTTAACGCCTCCTTTGTTATAATTTATTTTGGACTGCCACTCATCAGAAAGCTTTGCACTTTGGCAATTCAAATCTTGTTGCAACACCTTTGTTTGAAACAGAGCTTCGTTGTGTTGCAAAATTATGAGATAATATAATTTAGCTTGCAATTCTCTTTGCTTCTTCCTCCAAAATGAATAATGTCAGAATTGAGGAAAATATTTGAAAACAATAGCATTGAAATTCTGGATGAGAGATTGATTGTGAAGAAGAAAAATGGGGACTATTTCCACCCGTCTCTTATAAATGCCCAAACTCGTAGTGACAACTTATAATAGTATAATCATGTATAACTAGAAAACTTTAGGATTATAAGAACTGTTTAGTTGATTGCCATCTCAGTAATGATTCAGCAGAGGATTTAACAGAGTGGCAAGGCCTGAAAAACTGATTTCGTTGAAATCTACCCATCATGGTTACAGTGTTTTATCCATAGTTGTAACTTGTAGGATAGGTGTGACCTTTTCCTTAATTTCACCCGAAGTTCAAAAGATATGGCAATGCTCTGCCAAGGGAATTGCAAACGATGTAGTCAGTACTTCTGTAACATTGAAGACCAAAGCCTTAAGAAATACAAGCTAATACTTACTACGATTGCTTTCATCAACTGATACAGTAAGATAGAGGTCAAGAAAACACTTGAATTTTATGGATTTGGAAAGAATAATTATGGCCAATAAAAGAAATTCATCTGGAAACTGCTGATGTGCTTGACCTTCCAAGAATGGAACTACTAAAAGGCCAGAACTCTAATATTGCACCGCATCTGCTTGCATAGCACCACCTAAGCCTCTGCCACGATATTAAAAAGATACAGTGATAAAGGATAACCCTTGCATAGCCCTCTTGTAGAACAAAAATACTAGGAGTGCCATCGAGAAAACAGAATACAACTGACTGTAGGGACAGTAACAGATCGATTCCACCTAGGAATCACTAAAGCCATAATGACTGGAATTTGACAGATAAAATGCCAATATTGCAAATTGCAGTATGTGTGTGTATATAACTTCCCGAGCAGTAATAATACCATCAAGGATCCGGCATCCCTTAACAAAGATTGTTTTAGGATCGGAAATGGTTTCCTACAATGTATATTGAAGGGGAAAAAAAAACTTAGTATTCCAATCCTGATCCTTAGTCCAGATCACACAAGACTTCTAACACCAATAGGTGTCTTCTTTATGTCAAAAGTCATTGAGCTGTGACAGCAGCAGTCTCTCTTCAGTTTGGATAGTAGGCGGCATACCGTGGTCAAGAATGAACTGCTGAACCATTGCAAGCTGCGACTTGAATGCCATTTTTTAAGGCAAAGATGTTTCCAAACCTATCAGGATTACACTATTCAATATTTTGGAGTTCATAAGTGACTCTATGCATCTGAGAACCTGAGATATGTCCACAACATTTCCACAAGTCTTAAGAAAGCACTTAAGATCTATATGCTTTATTCGCAACGTTTCGTTTTGAATGGACTCTTGATGCATAAGATGAAGGTAAAGGTTGGTTTTAGGTCCACCCCCAAGGTAAACAATGCTCCACTTCCCCTCTTTTGCTTAGAAACACCTGTAATGGGTCCTCTATTCAAAAAGAGGACCCACTTGCATCCTTCGAGTGCTTGACTGAAGCAAAGGTAAGAAAGAAAAAGAAAAATTATAAAAAAAGAAGGGTTATGCCCAGTCAGAAAGAAGGGAAGAGGCCCTTCCCTGAACACTTCCCTTCACTTGACGCAGAAGCAAGCCCCTGACCTGTTAGATAGAGTCCTGGTTGGAAGATTTATTGGTACTTGGGTCTCTCTCAAGGCTCCCAACGGTTAGATTGTAAAGAACTGGACTCCCTCAGCAAAATATGTCCGTCAAAGCCTTCATCTTCAAATGCAATTTTTTTGTTGCCCAATTTGAGAATGAAGATCAACCCCACATCTTTAGCAGTGGTCCTGGTTTATGGATCCATGTGAATTGATCTTACCAAGTGGACCATGAGTTTTGATCCAACTGATACTCAACCTCAATTCTCATCCACTTCCCTTTCTATCCCTCCATCTCTAGACGATATTTTAGGAATTGAGTGGAAAAAGCCGAAGATTCATTGGAAGGGTTGAACCTGAAGACATTATTCTGTCTTGCAAGAATATGTTGGAGGTCAGTCTGGAAAGGAGTTCCCAAAGACATCAAGTTGAGTTCAATGGGAATATTCACCCAAGGAGTGACAAACCATTTCAGGGTATCATTTTGGGCTACATTACCGGACCCTTCTGCATCAAACCCCAGTATCCCGAAACAAAACATTTCAGATCCAGATACGTGCAAAGTCCAACTTAGATACGGCCAAGATCCTGCGGGACAACTGCAGATCCTCCCAGATACATCTTGGGACGTATCCGGGAGGATCCGCAATCCTCCCGTAGGATCCTGGCTGGTAGGATCCGCGGCCTAGGACCGCCTTTTATTTTTTCAGCATATCCAAGAGAATCCACAGTCCTCCCACGGGATCCGCCACACAAGATTTTTTTTGTTTTTGTTTTTGTTTTTGTTTTGTTTTTAATTTCACTTTACAAAAAGTCAAATATGGACTTCAAAAAACAATTAAAAATAAAATATAGTATAGGGGAAACCCTAAAAGCAAATTTCACACTCATTTTATCAAAAGAAAACAACACATTTACCTTTCATTGCAATTTTACCTCTCATTGCACACTTGCTCCTTCGCCTTCATTATTTTCAATTGCTTAGGACTGAAACTTCTTCCTTTTGCTAATCCTATGCCATTACAACTACCCATTTGGCGCTAAGGAGTTTAAGGAGCTTGCAACAAAGAGGATTTGTTGATTTAAGGTAAGTTTTGTGGCTTTTTTTTTAGTTACAAACTTTAAAACGTTTGTTAATAGCTTTAACCTTTTTTTGTTATTTTTTTAAACGTTCTTTTAGCAAATGCCAAATGTCTTAAATTTTAATAGTAATATTATTATTTTTTAACCAAGGGCTGTAGGCATTTCCCAGAATATCTCACTCTACAAGCGCTGATTTGGTGGGCCAAGGGACAGCCTTCAAAACTAATCCTTTCTCCCCCTTCTAAGAGTATGTGACAATGTTAGAGCAAGTACCAAGTGGAGGGTGTTACATTTGAGTTTGCTCAAAGTGTAAGGTTAAATATAAGAACTCGTATGGTCAAATGAAAGCCCATTTGTGTGCAATTCCTGACTTTGGAATCAAAGTTTGTGGCAGACCAAACATAAATGAGCCAGGAAAGGGCTTACCACATACAAAGATCCTTGCATACATCAAAGAGCAACAAGAAGTAGATGTCTCTGTTGCTCTAAGATCGAAGCATCCTTTAGGAAAGAGATGATCTATATCTATTGAGGCCCATGTTGTTCCATCTCATGCGAATGTCATGACCCCATCAAATCCATTTCTATTTACATCTATCGTGACCACAGAGGAAGAGGATTCATCTCTTAGTCGCAAGATAACAAAAGATGCAAGCCCATTATAAAGGGCATTCTAGAATGAATCTAAGGACATAATGGAGCAGAACATTGTACGTTGTGTTTATGTATGTGGGCTGCCATTTAATGTTAGATCATCATACTAATTGGATGTGATGAAATCTATCAATGAAGCCCCTAAAGGGTTCATCAGCCCAAGGTATGAAAAGGTGTGCACCACCTTATTAGCAAAAGAAAGAAAACATATTGAAGATGCCTTATAACCTATCAAGAATTCGTTGATCGAAATAGGGGGATAGGCCATGGTTAATGTGGTCGCAATGTGCCCTAAAAAGGCAACATTTTTTAGGGTCGTTAATTGTGAGAGGCAAGTGAACGATGCACAATTCATTGGTGACATCCTAATAGAATCCATTGAGGCAGTGGGGCTTCAAAACATTGTCCAAGTTATAACGGATAACACAAAAAATTGCACAGTTGTGGGCATGTTGGTTGAGTTAAGGTATGGGCACATATTTTGAACATTTTGTGTTGTTCATTCCCTCAACCTCGTGTTGCAAAAATTGGGCACCCAAATTGACTCAATCAAGTCTATGAGGAGGCAAACAAGATTCAAATGTTCATAAGCAACCCTCACATGTCCCAAGGCATCTTCAAGGCCTTCTTGAATTTGCACTTGTTAAAGGTAACTTTTTTTAATCATTCATGAATCATGTATAATTTTAATTTAATTTTGTAAGTTTGTAATTTGTAGGATTTTTATTTTTGAACATTTTTTTTAATTTATTTGTTTTAATTCATATTAGGTTGTTGAGACTCAGTTTGGCTCACACACACTCATCTTGAAACAACTTTTCAAGGTGTGTGAAGCATTAAGTAGCATGGTTATCAACCACCTTTGGGGTGTATGAAGGCAGTCAAACACTAAGAGGGCCACAAAGGTGAAAGGGTTAATTCTTGATGATGTGCGGTGGAAACATGTGGAGTATTTGCTCAGTTTTACCAAGCCCATAGTGAGTATGTTGAGATTTTTGGATATGGATCATCCATATCTGGGTGAAATTTATAATGAAATTCACTCAATGATTGAGAAAATTAAGTCCGTCATAAATGCCAAAGAGCAAAATCTTAGGGAGAGGTTCAAAAAATTACAATCGTATCTCATTGAAATGTGAAACAAAATAACCACCCCATTGCATCTTCTTGCTTTTGCCTTGACTCTCAAATACTAAAACGTAAACACCCTTTATTTGTCCAAGAGAGGCCCCTCCATATAGCAATGTTGAGGTTAGTGAAGGCTATAAGACAACATTCTCTAGTCTCTTCCTCAATCCGAAAGTAGAAGACAATTATGTAAGAGTTTAGGCATTTCATAACCTCCACGAGTCACTCCCTTGGCACTCTTTGTGACAAGTACAAAAAGGAAGCTCATATGTGTTGGTACCTCCATGGGCAAGCATCCACCCACCTCCAACAACTTGCAATAAAAAAAATTATCCGTAATAAGATTTTAATTTTTTTTTAACTCTTTACCCTTCTTTTCAACGTTTTGTTTTAAATCTTTACTTTTATAAATTTTAATTGACTTTGTGGCTTGCCTCACTAGGTTGCGAGTTCCTCTTCAACTAAACAAAATTGTGATACATACATATTTATCCACTTAGTTAAGCGCAACAGGTCTGTGCATTCTAACTTGCATCTTCTCACACACAAGCAAGTTGAGTACAAGCGAAGGGCAACAAAGTGTTTGGATGTCAACCTAGAGACTAGTGACTTGGATGCCTCCATTGCCTACCTTTCATTGCTCGACACAGAGTAGAGGGTGCTTCACACGACCTACATAGCGGAGCTAGTGGGAGTGGCACTACTATTGCTTGTGGTTCTAATAAACCACATGATGATGCTTTCGATAAAGACATTGAAGACCAATATAAATATAATGAATAATGAATAAACTGATTCGTCTTTATAATTATTTTTGTCCATACATTGTAACATTTGCACTATGTACTTGTTCTAAGACTAATCTAAGTTCGACCATTGAATATAATGACATTTGGCAATGAATTATTAGTATGTTTTGTGCTTATTTAACTCAATTTGTTTCCTCTATGCATATTATGTGGTGAATTTCGCTTATATGCTATATTTTTAATATTTTTTATTTTATATTTTTTTTTTTGTACGGCGTGTATAAAATCTTGAGAAGTAACAATACCATCAAGGATCCGGAATCCCTTGACAAAGATTGCTTAAGAATTTGAGGTGGTTTCCTGCAATGTATATTGAAGGAAAAAAAAACCTTAGTATTCCACCATCCTCATCCTTAGTCCAGATCATACGATGCTTTTTACACCATTAAGGGTCTTCTTTTGTCAAAAGTCATTAACCTGTGAGAACAGTAGTCTCTCTTTAGTTTGTGTAGGAGACATTGTGGTCAAGAATGAACTGCTGGACAATTGCAAGATGTGCCTTGAATGCCATTTTAAGGGAAAGATATTTCCAAAACTATCAGGACTCCATTGTTCAACATTTTGGAGTTTTTGAGTGACTTTATGCATCTGAGAACCTGAGATATGGCTGCAATGTTTCCACAAGTCTTAAGAAGGCACTTATGAACTAGACGCTTTCCTCGCAACTTTGCGATTTTGAATTGACTCTTTGTGCACAAGGTGAAGGTAAAGGTTGGCTTTTAGGTCTACCCCCAAGGTAAAAAATTCTACACTTTCCTTCTTTTGCTCAGAAACGCTTGTGATGGGTCCTTTGTACAACTAGAGGACCCACTTGCATCCTTCAAATGCTTGATTAAAGCAAAGGTAAGAAAAAAAAGGACAAATTATGAAAAATGAAGGGTTGTATCTAGTCAGAAAAATGGGAATAGGCCCTTCACTGAACAATCCCCTTCACTTGATGCGGACGCAAGCCCCTAACCTCTTAGATAGAGCCCTGATTGGAAGATTTATTAGTACTTGGCTCTCTCTGAAGGCTCCCAATGGTTGGATTTCAAAGAACTAAGTTGTGATGCCCCCATTTCCACATCATGATTAAGCAGGTATTGAAGACCTTTAGTCTACTTCCTCCTAAACTAAAAGAATCCTTTTGGGGAATTATATTCTATTAGTTAATTATTAATTGTCAAAAATAGTGATTTTTATCACATGTTTCTATAAGGCAATTATTATTTAATTAATAGAATATTTGTTAAAAGTGGTTTTTACCACTTTAATTGAAGTATTTAAATGATTTAATTATTAATTTATTTGTCTTAAAGTAATTTTAATTACTATTTTATTAAGGCAACTAATTAATATTATATTCGAAAAAAAGAGTGTCGGCATATGAGCTAAAGCAAGGAAAGGAAAAGATATTCTAAAAAGAGCAAGTGAGGCTTATGAATTATTTTACCTCCCCAAAGTGGTTTGCTTCCCTTTGAAAAGTACAAATACAAAGTGAAGATCACAATTGAAGACATGTTGAATTTGATGATTGTTTTTCATATGTGAAGAAGCTCTTGGGATGCATGCCCAATATGTGTCTGTTGCTTTGGTGTTGATCATTCTACAAAAGGTGTCTTTTGACACCACCTTTGCTAAGATCTTGTTACTTACCTTAGATTGGGGCAATTTGCATTGAGAAGCTCTTGTGAGGTTTTTGTGAAGATTTTAAGGCTCATTTCTTGCATATTTATATTTGCTCTATTTTGCAAGTGGAGCGAACTACTTTGGAGCAAAGGTTTGGAGGCCTCTTTTAGGGTCCATTTATGCAAATTAATATTCTGAAACTATTTGCTAATTTTCTGCATATTGGCATGAGGTTTTGGAGGAGATTCGTGGAAGGTTTAAAGCATAGTTCACATAACCGGTTGGGGCGAGTAATCGCCAAGGGGCCAAAATGGGTAACTGGTAGTTATTCGACCCGCTCGATCAAATAATTGGCAATAACCGACAAAAGCAAAAAATACTTGAAATTCGCCTGAAGCAGACAATATATAAATAAAATAAACATTGAAGTATAAGTTTACATTTAGATAGCGACATCTTATACTTCAAGTTATATTTTATTTATATACTTTCAGGATGTTTGAGAGTGGTTTCGAACCTCTAGAAGCTATAATGCAAATTCTAGGTTTTGGAGGATCCTATCATATTTCAAACTTAGTCAAATTTCAGGGTTTCAGACCTAACCATATTTTAGGGTTTCAAAATTTCAAGGAGACATCCTAAGAGGGATGAAATTTGCATGAAGGGATGTAGGTATGATAGAATAGTATGAGAATATCTCTTGCAAAGTGCCACAAGTCGATCCCACCCCATTCCTTGTGCATAGATTACTACACTTTTTCAATCTCCCTTAGTTTTCCAAAGAGCAAGGAAGAGAAAAATATAGATTCTTGTAATTTGTAGTTGTAGATTCTTGTATAAGTATCATTGTATCAATTTTAATCTATGCACAAGGACTGGTGTGGGGTCGACTTGTGGCACTTTGCGAGAGATGTTCTCATACTATTCTATCATACCTACATCCCTTCATGCAATGTTTATTCCTCCTACGATGTCTCCATGAAATTTTGAAACACTGAAATATGGCTAAGTCTGAAACCCTAAAACCTTGAAATCTGACTAACTCTGATATATGATAGGATTGTCCAAAACCTAGAATTTGCATTATAGCTCCTAGAGGTCCGAAACCACTCTCAAACAACCTGAAAATATATAAATAAAATATAACTTAAAGTATAAGAAACCATATCTAAATGTAAACTTATACTTAAATGTTTATTTTATTTATATACTATTTGCTTTGAGCGAATTTCAAGTAGTTTTTGCCTTTGTAAAAAAAAATTATGGTTTTTCAAATTTGGTAGTTTTGAGTGGCGGTTATTCGTCTGGTGATTTTCCTGACGAGTAACCGACCAACCAGTGGTTACTCGCCAGTTATGCCATCTATGAAAGCCTTAAATTGATAAAAAATTATATAACAATTTTCATATTATTATTTAATTATTTTTGACAGGTTTCGTGATCTTTTTCACTTGTGAAAGGCGAGATCTTGTGCTCATAATTTTCTGCGATTTTCCCTGTACCTTGGCGATTTAGGCAATTGGCTTGGAGGACATTTTTCGGCCATTTTGATAACCTAGGAGATTCGTTGGAATTTTATGTGATTTTTGGGCACTTGTGCCGTATTTTTTGCAAAGGTTTGAAGCAGAAAATAAAAAAGAATAGCAACTGTATTTTTGAGAAAAAACATATTTTTACAGCGATCATAAAGTGACATTTGAGCACCAATAAATTAGCAAAAAGGCACTTCTTTCATATATTTTATTTTCTGATTATTTTTGGCAAGCATTCAGATATGTCGAAATAAGATGTTGGTTGGAAATTGTCTACACTATCTTTGCATTGTGGCGCTTAGGATTTATAAAGTTTTGATCAAAGTTTTGGAGCATTTATTGCAAACTAGGGTTTGTTGATTTTATTTTCAGAATTTACGGATTTAGGGAATAACCCTTTTTGTGTGAAATCATCCCGTTTGAGAACATTAGAGTGGTATCAGAACACCAGTGTTGTCTACCTATGAGTTGGTTGTTGGATATAAGCAGGGAAAGAGATCTTGTATTCCCAGAAAAGGAAAAAGACTTTGGGGGACCAAGAGCCTAAAGAGTTCTCTTCAGAGCAGGTTAAGCTTTTGCAAAGCTTGATCAAAGAAAACCAAAAAGATCTTCAGCAAACTTTGGGTATACAAATTGCAGCCATGTTGAAGGATACTACAACTCCAAGCAAAGACCACCCCTTCAATGGAGAAGGAAATTCGAGTGATAATGAGAGGGTTTCTATTAACCCCCCTCGTAAATTCTTCAAAGCAACTTTTCTATAGAAAGAACCAGTAATAGAGATGAGGACGCCAAGGGAGGATATTTTGGAGATTCATCAAAAAGAGTATGCAACTCTAAGCTTCGCCACGCAAGCTCTATTATCTTTTCAGGATTATTGTGAGATGAAGGATCCAAGCCAAAGGTTCCTAATATGCAGCCCCATAAAGATTTGCAACAAATGTTAGGTAAGATTTATCTTCCTATTTTTAATGGTACTGATAAACTTCTTGTGAGATCTTGGTTACAGAAGTTGGACACATATTTGTCACTTAACCCCATGTTTGAGGGTGAGGCTCTAAAATTCGTCACCCTACATTTGAAGGGTATTGCTCATGAGTGGTGGTTTCGTGGCCTAATCACACAAGGCCACGGGTCTATTACTACCATGGAGGAGTTTGGCAAAAGGATCATGTAGAGGTTTGATAGAAAAAATCCGGAAATACATTTTCGTGAGTTAGCACAACTCAAGCAAGATCATAATGTTGAAAAGTATGTTGCTAATTTTCAAAACATTTCAATTATGGTACCTGATATTAGTGAAAAGAGGTTGGTTGTTTTAACCCTCTTTCTTTACAAGATGCTATCACTAAGGCTTTGGATTTAGAATGTTCAACGTACAGAGGTTATGAAGGGCAAAAAGAGCAGCCACCTATTCGTTGTCCAAAGAGGCAAATACAGGGCAGCCAAGGTCTGATTTTAGTGGGCAAACAAAAGCACAAAGTGGGCATCCTAGGGCACCACCCAATGAGCCACAAAAGAAGCCTTATACACCACATGTGCCACCTCATAAATCGCTGCCCTATAATAGCAATATGTAGGATGATAGAAATGAATTAAGAAAGTAAGGCTTATGTTTTACTTGCAAGAATCCATGGACCAAAGGCCACTATTGCATGGGCAAAGGACATGTCTACTACATTGAGGTAATTGATAATGATTCAAATTTTGATATTTTTGATACTAATAATGAGCATGATGACAATATAGTTAATGAGCATGTGCATGAGGAGGACACACAAGACTTGGGTAGCACACTTGCTTTTCTTTCAAGAGCTCCCAAGTATCATACTTTCAAGGTAAAAGGCACATTGAAGGGTCAAAAAGTGATTACTTTGGTTGATGGTGGAGCCACACATAATTTTATTGATGGGGGCTTGGTTAAGAAGATGGCATTAGAAGCTACATATTGCAAAGGGTTCAACGTGACTATGGTGGATGGATTCACCATTTCTTGCTCCAAAATGTTGCCACAACTCTCACTCACTCTTAGGAAACACAAGGTAATTATTGATATTGGTTTGGGTGTTCAATGGTTGCATTCCTTAAGTGAGTTCACTCAAAATTATGAAACTATGGAGCTGAAATCCTTCAAAGAGGGCAAGGAAGTGGTCCTCAAGGGTCTAGCAAATGGTGCTCCACAAGAGGTGTCTATGAAGAGGATGGAAAGGGCCTTTAGAAGAGATCAAATTGTTTGGGCAGCAAGTTGCCTTGTCACAGTAAATTCAGAAACAAAAAAAAAAAAAAAAAAAAGCCCCTTCATGGTAAGTTACAAGCTATTTTAGACAAGCATATTCATGTCTTTGATGATTTACCTTATGGTTTGCCACCAGATAGAGGTTTTGAGCATAATATTGAGCTGGAAATGGGTGTCAAATCGGTTATTATCACTCCTTATCGCCATCCAAGAGCCTTAAAGGAAGAGATTGAAAATACCATCAAAGAATTACTTGATATGAGACACATAAGGCCTAGTTCAAGTCCTTTTGCTGCTTTCGTTGTTCTAGTGAAGAAAAAGGATGGTACTTGTTAGTGTCCTAGATTGCACCCTAGCTGAGTAAGGAGATTGTCCAAATCTTCTTACACAAATCTAGTCCAACATGGGAATGACCCTAGGTTGTGGGTCACCTAAACTTGGGTCAAACCTCCGGAGGTCGGCTTCCTTCTGGATCTATCACCTAAACTAAACCTAAACTAACAATTGCTTGGAAAAGGGGAGAGAGTAAAAACAATATGAAAGCATATAAAATGAGGCGATCTACCAGTAATTGGAACACTTATACTTTGCACAAGACACACTATAAGACACATTCAAGACCAAAGATCAGTCCTGCATAAGTATTTCACAATAAGGCATTGACCAGCTATCAAACTAGCATGAGAGAGTAGATATCCACTTCTAAGCTAATCAATAAACTATATATTGCACTTAAAATGACCTGTGAGGACTACAAAGTACTTAATGAAGGTGAGGAAACTTAAACATAGACAAGGAAAGCATATATTCACTTAACCACAGTACATAAATTCATAAACACACTTCAATTCAGTTTGCGAAAATGATAGAATTTAGTCTTTATTGCATCAAAAGGTGTTACAGTACAAATTTTGGCATTACCTGAGCAAGCCAAAGCATAAGAGTCTATTTCTCTAGAAATCTTAGAGATTTCTTGTCTAAAAACTTCCAGAGAGAGCTACAATGTGGAATAAGATGGAACCTATATAGAAAAAGAGACGAGAGGAGAAGTTGTGATGGATTAGCACCAATTCGAAGCTGCTGAGTCATGATCTTATCAAGAAGGAATCAATCGTTTAAAAGCTTTGTAATAAAATTGAATGCCCATTGTCCTTATATATCCACCAGGTCTCCTCCTTGGAACTCCATGCCACCTTCTACTTGATCTGTTGACGAGGACAAACTTCTCATATCTCAAAACTGACAACTTCATGCCACATCTGTTTTGGATGGCCATAGGTACTTGTTTATCGAAAATGTGACCATATCAAAAGATGAGACACTTCCCCATAATCACATTTATGTCTGTATTTGCTCCAACTTGAACATAGATCCACCATAGATCAAAAACCAACCCAATCTATCGGATTTCACATAGTCACAATATCCATGAGAGTTTGACAAACATTTAGTCTTGTTTAATCTCTGTATTAGGCCCAAAAAGACCTATTTTGCCTCTAAACCATGTGAGAGCCGAGAAGCTACTGCACACGAGGATCTTCAAAATGGAGTAATCCTGCAACAGGGTCGACAGGTTCTAAATTATCGACCACAAGCCCTGTCTAAACTTTAACGGTGACAGAGCTTTATCCTTGACCATCTTGCATGTATGACTGCATTTGTTGTTGACCGAGCTCTAATGGCGACATGGCTCTTTGAAACCTTCATTCACTTGGTTCAAAAACTAGTTCATTGACCTCCACCGGAAACTTTTGGATTTGCCGTTTGTTTATTGGTTGTCGATTGCCAACTCGGACCTATCAATTTGTGTCAAACTATCTTCTCCTTATTGGTCCCCAGGGTACGCCGACTCCTGGACTTTAACTCCACTGTTAGATCTAGATGTACGAATGAACGCGAGCCCTTGATCTAGATCCTCTGACTCTTTGACCTGCTTGCGTACCATAGATCTTCGATGCACGATTGAACGCGAGCCCTTAATCTTACTAGGATCCACCATTTGAACTCAAGCGACTAATTCACAAGGCCCAAAATTGACATCTACGTGCTCGTATTTGACATCCGCATGAACGTTTTTGACATCTACACGAACGTCTTAGGATTTTTGAACCCCAACGGTTATTTGTTGTGGCTTAAATTTGACGTTTGCACGTCCGTCATTGACATTCGCACACCCGTCACAATTTGAACCCCAATGGTTAATTATCGAGGCTTAATTTTGACACTCACACGACTGTCTTCATCTACTTGTTCTACTTTGAAAGCTTATATCTCGAGATAGAGAACTCATCGAGACATGAAATTTGCAGAGAATGATCTTGGTATTAGAGGCATCATTTCTATGCAATTCTTTGGCTCTAAGAGGTCTCCCAAGTGCACTTATTAAATGCACAATCAGCTTGCTCCACTCATTCTTGCATGACATCCTGATGATAGTCTAGTCTCTTAAGATCACCAAATTTGCATTTTAAACTTGTTTAAAGTGTTTCAAAAGGTTGCAAATGCCATGTGATCTCCTTTTGAAGTCTATATGCTCCTAGTGACATTGGGTCACTCTTCAATTAGGACTCTGCTTAGCGTCTCATTCTGAACTAGGCATGTAGGCCAAATTTGGCCAACAGTACCATAAAGATGTGCATTGATTACAGGTTGTTGAATAAGACCATCAAGAATAGGTATCCAATACCTAGGATTCATGAATTAATGGATGAGTTACATGGTGCCACTTAATTTTTTAAAATTGATTTAAGATCTGGTTATTACCAAATCAAGGTAAGAGAAAAGAATGTTCCTAAAACTGCTTTTAGATGTCATTTTGGACATTTTGAGTTTTTGATTACGCCTTTTGCATTGACTAATGCCCCAGCTACTTTTCAATCATGTATGAACAATATGTTTGGCAAATATCTAAGGAATTTTGTGTTAGTTTTCTTTGATGACATTCTTGTGTATAGCAAAACCTTTGAAAAGCATTTGAGACACTTGGATTTGGTCTTAAGCACATTGGAGCAGCATTCTTTCTTTGTAAAAAAATCCAAGTGTGACTTTGGATTAACAGAGATTTTGTATTTAAGACATGTCATCAATGCACAAGGTGTGCACGTAGACCAACAGAAAATTGCAACTATCATAGATTGTCCTATTCCCTCTACACTCACAAGTTAAGAAGCTTTTGTGTTCTTTGTAGCTATTACAGATCTGTGAGAGGTTTCTCACAACTTGTTGCCCCCTTCACTGATTTGACTAAGGTGCTTTCAAGTGGTCCAAAATAGCCCAACTAGCATTTGAAAATCTCAAGGAGGTAATGTGTTCTTGTCTAGTTCTTACTATTCCAAATTTCTCTACTCTTTTTGTGGTTGAGTGTAATGCTTCAGGTGAAGGGATAGGCATTGTCTTAATGTAGAATAGACATCTTATTGCTTTTGAGAACAGGGAACTCAAGGATTCAGAGAAAAGCTTACAGGGGTGGTCCCATGGAGGGGGCAACTGCAATTATTTTACAGTTGCAGGTGGTTCCATGCAATTTTAAATTTCAACTGCAAAAACTTGAATATTTTCTTGAAAAATAGGAGCAGCGACTGCAAATGAAAGAGATTTTCAAAGATGGGTAGACGTTGGGGGCAAGAATTTGCAGCACCCGCAAAGAAAATTTACGCACAAAAAAAGTACTTTACAGCGAATAAAAATTTATGCTATAATTTTTTTTATATTCAAATGTCCTAAATTGCATGTGCATAGATAATTTTTGCAGTTTTAAAAATCCTAAGACCGCTTTACTGCATAATTTCTCCTAAATAATCTCTGCAGCACCCACTAAATATTTTTGCAATTGAAGTACCATGCGACCAAGGCCTTATTCAATCTATGACAAAGAAATGTTGGCAATTATGCATGCCTTGAGTAAGTTCAGACAATATTTGGTTTGTGGCAAATTCATTGTATAATCGAATCACAATAGCTTGAGATTCTTCCTCAATCAAAAGGAGTTGAATAATAGGCGACAAAAATGGGTAAGTAAGATGCAAGCTTATGATTTTGATATTGAGTATGTAAAAAGTAAAAATAATGTGGTTGCAGATAATCTATCAAAGAAGCCTTGTTTTGAATTGCTTGAGAGCAAGCAATTGTGGGAAGGGAGGACTATGATGTCCCCATTTCCACATCATGATTAAGCAGATATTTAAGACCTTTAGTCTACTTCCCCATTGACTAAACAATATTTTTTAGAGAATTATATTTTATTAGTTAAATATTAATTGCCAAAAATAGTGATTTTTATCATTTGTTCTTATAAGGCAATTATTATTTAATTAATACAATATTTGTTAAAAGTGGTTTTTACCACTAAAGTATTTAAATGAATTAATTATTAATTTATCTGCTTTAAAATATTTTTAATTACTATTTTATTAAGGCAACTAATTAATATTATATTCAAAAAAAAGAATGTCGGCATGGGAGCTAAAGCAAGGAAACGAAAAGATATTCTAAAAAAGACAAGTGAGACTTATGAAGTATTTTACCTCCTCAAGGTGGTTCGCCCCCCTTTCGAAGGTACAAATACAAGGTGAAAATCACAATTGAAGACATGTTAAATTTGATAATTGTTTCTTCATGCTTGAAGAAGCTATTGGGATGCATGCCCAATAGGTGTTCGTTGTTTTGGTGTTGATCATTCTACAAAAAATGTCTTTTGACACCACATTTGCTAAAGAGATCTTGTTACTTGCCCTAGAATGGGGCGATTTGCATTGAAAAGCTCTTGTGAGGTTTTTGTGAGGGTTTTGAAGCTCATTTCTTGCATATTTATATTTGTCCTATTTTTGCAAGTGGAGCAAACTACTTTGAAAGCTTGGTTGAAGTTTTGGAGGCCCATTTTAGGATCTATTTATACAAATTAATATTCTAAAGTTATTTATTAATTTTCTGCATATTGATGTGAGGTTTTGGAGGAGATTTGAAGAAGGTTTGAAACCCTAAATTGATAGAAAATTAAATAATAATTTTCATATTATTATTTAATTATTTTTACAAGTTTCATGATATTTTTCACTTGTGAAAGATGAGATCTTGCTCTCATAATTTTCTATTATTTTACCTGTACTTTGGCGACTTGGGCGATTGACTTGGAGGACATTTTTCGGTCATTTTGATAACCTAAGAGGTTCACTGGAATTTTCTGTGATTTTTGGGCACTTGTGGCATATTTTTGGCGAAAATTTAAAGCAAAAAATATCAAACAGCTGTATTTTTGGGAAAAATCATATTTTTACAACCACTATAAAGTGGCATTTGAGCACCAATAAATTGGCAAAAAAGTACTTTCATATATTTAATTTTCTGATTATTTTGGCAAGCATTCAGATAAATTTGGGATAAGATATTGGCTGAAAATTGTCTACACTACCTTTGCATTGTGGTGCCTAGGGTTTATAAGGGTTTTGGAGCATTTATTGCAAACTAGGGTTTGTTGTTTTTATTTCCAGAATTTAAGGATTTAAGGGAAAACCCCTTTTGTGTGAAATTGTCCCATTTTGGGACATTACATAGGCACACTCGGCAAAATATGTCTGTCAACGCCTTTATCTGCAAATGCAAGTATTTTGTTGCTCAATTTGAGAATGTAGAAGATCTTCCCCACATCTTTAGCAGAGGTCCCTAGTTTATGGGTCCAAGTCAATTGTATCTTAACAAGTGGACCACGAGTTTTGATCCAACTGATGCTCAACCTCAAGGCTGACTGACTTCCCTTTCTATCCCTCCATCTCTACACGATATTTTAGGAGCTGAGTAGAAAAAGTCAAAGATTCATTTGAAGGGCTGAACCTGAAGACATTATTCTGTCTTGCAGGAGTGTGTTGGAGGACAATCTGGAAAAGGAGATCCCGAAGACATCAATTTGAGTACAATGGGTTGCAATTTCACACAAAAACTTGATTTTAAGCAAATCACCTTTTAAATTCATATAGTGTTATGATTATGGTCACTTCGAAAAAGACTACCCAAAATGCCCATGTAGATGACAAAAGAAAAAGGAAAAGAGCAGAAGTAGTTCATACCTGCTGGAAGAAGAATATCTAGACATCCAATGAAGGCATGGAGAAAAAGAGAAAACTAACGGCCACAAAATACCAATCCTTTGAAAATAGAACCCAGGAAGTAGGAAACGAAATAAATTAGCCAAAGAGAAATCCCCTAATAGGAAGCATGGAGGAAACTTCAAGGCTTGGAGGACATTCCTTTCAAAATCATGACAGTTAACCCTCAAATGAAGCTTGTCTAGCTTCATGGCAGTGCTCTAAGAAAGAAGAAGGGGCTTTTAAAAAAAAAGGATAGAACAATATCATTTTAGAGATCGGCAAGAGGGCATTATATCTGAAAGAATCAGATCTCCTCATGACAATAGTTGAGAAAGACAAAAAGGGTGTCAGGAAAACTCTGAAGGGCCAAAAATAAGTATCAGTAAGCAATATCTCTTCCGGAAAGCAAAGAACAATGAACCATTACGGCTAGAAATAAAAATATGGTAAGCAATGAAGTTTGGCAAGGGCCTTTAGTGCAGAAAGGCTTGACAGAATTCTGGTTCAGGACTCCTTGGATGATAACTTAATCCTTCAATTTGTTTAATCTATCATATTCCACCCTTTACTATTCCCTTCAGATTCAGCACAGATGGATTCAAGCTTGTTAAGCATCCATGGAACAATTCGGTAAGAAAATACAATGCTCCTTCCTTGGTATGGAAACAGAAGATTAATAAATTAATGGGACGTCATATCTTGGATCAAAGACAAAATCAGGCATCTGCCAGAAGAATAGGAAATATTGGATAAATGCAAGAGATCTTTATAGCTTAGAAATTTGAATGAAGTCACTGGAAGCTAGAATCCAGGATGACATGGTTGAAAATTGGGGACAAGAAATCAAAGTATTTCTGTGCCATGGCTAATAAATCGGGAAAAAAATTCTAAATTCATCAAAGCAGATGGCACTGGGATCTATGGATATGAAGAAATAAAAAGAAAATCTCTGCTCCGTTTTAAAAGCTCATGCCCTGAAGTGCAGGTAACTAGGAAACAACCTCAGAATGAATCTATAAATGTTAGAAATATTCCTAACTTGGTCATGGGCGAGGATAATGAATTCCTTCGCAAGCACATCTATCTAAATGAATCAAGGAAAATAGTCATTTCAACAAAGAGAGATAAAGTTGCTGTCCTGGATGAATATTTGATAAACATTCATCAAGATGTATGGAACACGCTAACAATTCGTCTTGAAATGGTCAAAGAATCCAGAACGGATACCATGGTATGAGCAGCCAAAAACTCCAGATTCCTAGATTTGGTACCCAAGGAAAACAATGCCTCTACATTTGTCAGGTCAGACACATCTCATTACGTAATTCTTCATACAAAGATCATGGACAATAGGCCGAAAATTCTAATGCAGAGCTTATTTCAGAGGAACTAGGAGGCTTTGTCCCTAGAAAGCACATGATAGAAAACAGCATACTAGATCAGTGAGCTTGAAATGGTAGCAAGGTGAGCAAAAGGAAGGAAATGGCAATAAAAATTGACATGGCTAATGCATTCGACAAGTTCAATCATGATTTTCTTGACAAAGTTATGCTCAGATTTTGTTTTTTGTAGTAATGGCTAAGACGTGCATTGATCGGCACTGGATATCAATCCTGGTAAATAACAGACCCACCTCTTTTTATCACCTTGAAAGCGATCAGTATTGGCTGCCCCTTCTCTCCCTACATTTACATTCTCACAGCAAAATAATTGGCAAGAGTCTTGGAAGCACAAAGACAAATTGGTAACCTCGGGTTTGGCCATTACTAGCAAGTCATTAATCAAACAGTTTTTTATGACAAAATCTTTGAGGAGGGTCTGCAATCATCGCCATAAGGTTCAGGACTCTCATGCATAATTTCCTCCTTACCTCTGGATGATCAATCATGTTGAAATGCAGATTTTTTGTACTTCATACTACAGAGAAGAAGGTTGGCAGAATTCCCCAATTTTGTCTTCAAAGAGTTGACTGTATGTCCTTTCTTCTAAATTGGCATTACTATCAGTTTTTTAAGAATTGGAATTGCTACTTGGATTAAAATCTTGGAAAATGTTGGGAAAAAAATAAGCTCCCAGAGTTGTAGATGATAAACATGCAGGTCAGAGTAATAATAACCAAATCGTGCTCTCAGCCCTTCCTATCCATTAGAATATTACCGACAGCTCTGCCCTTCCTCACTAAAATGGAAGCACAGATTAAAAAGTCTCCATGGGGAGGTGGTGGGAAGGAAAAGAAAAATAAAATTATTCCTTGGTTGCATGGGAGAAAGTCACTAGAAGCAAGAAGGATGACTATGTCAAGGAGACCCCATCTCAAAATCCTATCAATGACCGCCAAACTTGTTTGGCTGCTCATTAACCACCCCAAAACCTGGTGGAAGAAAGCTAATACATCCAAATATGGAGGAAAGGGGTTTCAGTTAAGAACCCTTAACTCTTTTCTTCATCGTCCAAAGGAGATTACACTATCTGGTGAGAGCAGCTTCCATGATTTTAAAAAAAAACACTCACCTGGAATCCAGTCAACAGACACAATCAGAATAAAGAGAAAAAATCCTCTCTCAGCAACCACTCATAAGCGTCCCTCCACTGCATGCCATTAAGAATTGAATGAGTGAAAAAGAAGTCGTATATCTTCCCAATCCAATGATCTCGATAATCACTCAGGCCCAATACATAAGAATAATGGTTTAGTTTCGGAAAATTATACTTTTTCAAGAAATTTCAGCACAACTTAAATGGCAGTTTCAGAGGCCTTTGGAGCATTTTCCAAGCTTTGGGAGCCTCGACACTGAGCGATATCGAAGTGAATGTGTTTCTGGCAAGTTGTGCTTTCCGGAAAAGTATTAGAATACATAATCGAAGAATACCCAAAAAAGTTAGCCTCAGCAGGATGGCCCAACCTGATTTGTCTATTATTAGCAATTCCTCTTCTGGGAAATCTCTTATTCTTAAGAGTTGTCCTACTCACATGAACTTCTTTCCTGATGATGAATCACCGATGGTGATTTGAAACACATCAATCAAATAAATTGCACGCAGGGGTTACCCAGAAATCATCCGAATAGTCATAATATTATTAGTTTTGTTTAGCTTTAAATAAAACTTCTATTTGTATGCCCATTCATGTTGAGTGGATGACATTAACTTAAATTAGCTTTAAAGCAGTAAACAGTTTACTATTATTAGTTTTCTTTAGCTATAAGACAAGGGTTTACCCTATTGTAAATCAGCGTGGATCGCTGATGTCTTCCATGGAGATGGCTTTCTTTTTAAAAACTCTCTTATTATCTTGTAATAAAGCTTTGCTTATTACTCTTAGAAATATGTGTCAATTCAATATAGAAGAGTTTGGCTTTATTATAACACAGTAGTTCCTAATAGTTGGTGTGTTGTCCCCGGATTGACTCCTCAATCTAGATCATCCAACACAATAAAAGAAATCAATCCCAACATGCAAGACTGAGGCTAATTTTGCTAGCTTTCACTTCTGTACAAATTGTTGTCAAGTTTTTGCCCAACAGTTAAGACAATGAAGGTTATGTTTGGGGACCTCCCTCCAATGCAGGTGACTATACGGTTAAGCCAGCATTACTAAGCTTCTTCAGACACACCAGCCCCAGCGTCACCTCTTGTGCCTTGAACAAGCTTTCAGGGCCCCACCAGGTTGAAGCCTTTGCCAATGCGCTGAAGCAACTTTGAACCACCTTTTCCTCACTTTGCAACCCATTAAGAATTGCACGAAGTTTAGTCTCTTTGAGTTCATGAAGACCCAATTTGAAGCCCTACTTCATGGGATATATCTTGCAGTTGTTGCTTCTCCCTTAAAAGGAAAGTCATCTTAAGGAGTTTATGGATGTTTCTCCTGAAATATGCATAGACGATAAAGTCTCGGCCACCAAGTACAGAAAGAAGATCAAAGCCCTACTTGTAGAGAGTATCAAAGGCCACTGTAGCAAGATTTCAGTGATGGATAATTATCGGCGAGTAGAAGTTTAAATACTGGACAGCTGGACCTTAGATGATTGGACCGTGGACTAAACTGCCTAGTTCCTTGACTCCTGCGAGAGGATCTATTCCTTACAGTGAAAACACTATTCCATTCTTTTAGGGTGTGGCAAAATACAGCCCAAGAAGAGCTGGACGTGGAGGCCCTTTAGGAAACCAGATGGAACTGCCATGATTAAAATTATATGAGTTCATTGCAAGACCAAAACAAGATTGCAGAGGACGTGGTTTTGTCAGGGCAGTTAATTAGCAGTCAAAGAAGGCCTAACAACACTTACGTGCTTTGGAACTCTGCACTCATTGTTAACTCTTAGATGGCAGAATGGACCCTAAAAATGCCCATCTAGGGAGGAGGGAGTTGAGAAAGGTTATAAGGTCTTCATAGGCACCTAGACATGCTGGAATTTTTCAAGTCCATAAAATCTTTGATAAGATGGACAATACCTTAGCTGATAATGGGAAAAACCAGGGTGTCATGATTTAAAATTTTAATAGACTAAAAATTCCACCACAAATTTGAGGAAATAAGTGTCATACTTGGTTCATTTACTCACATAAGGGTGTTACAGTGGACCCTTAGAGTTGCAGATATAGACTCAACAATCGCATCCATCATTGTGATCTGTTGATAATTGCAGAGTCAAGTGAGAGACCATGGCAGATACACACATTTACTGCCATCCTAGTTCAATTTGACGTGAATTTATTATGGAAATGCAGTATATCCTACAAAAAAAATTGTGGACAGAATTGACACCCAGAAGAAGAGTTCAGAAAAATTTCGAGGCAATAAGTTCCAACATACAGCACCTGCAATCTAAAGTTTGAAGCCATGAATAGTAATTGGTAAAACTGAGTTTGGACTTGATAGGAAAACAGAAGGCACAGAAATCAATTGAAACAAGTATTGAATAATTGATCCAGGGCTATTAGTTCTACTTACATGACTATGAGAATAGATAAACTGAAGGAAGAACAAATGCTCCTTAATTTCTAGCTCTTGTAGAGGACCATGAGAGAGAATAATCTACAGATGACAACAAAGGTCCAAGCCGCTGAGGCAGACAGAGGAATCCCTCCTTCCAGCTCAAAGATAGAATGAGTTGGAAGGGTCGCCATCGGTTTTTTGTTCTTATTTTTCTGTTTCTTTTTTATGGTATTATTATAAGAGGTGCAGAAATGATGGGAGTAAATGTCGAAAGGTCCATCAGATCATATCCCATTTTATTGACAGATCATAAAAAGTGGGAAGAATAAAACCTATGCAGATATGCTGATAATATTTCGGCTTCTGCCCATTAAACCGTATATTTTCTTTGACCACTCAAAAGAAGGATATCTTATGAAAAATAGCAAATTCTCTGCTGTAAAATATTACCCAAGATTTTCTACAGGATCCAAGATATAATATTAGAATAATGACAGAAAATGATATGTATATTTGCTAGACATTGCTTGAATTAAGTCAATGCTCCCCAAGATAAGTAAACCTTTTGATATCATGCACTTACCATGTTCTCTTGCAAACAAGCTTTGGAGACAACAATCACAAGAAAATATGAGCTAGCCTTATATGCAAGGGAACAAGACAGACACACCAAATCAATTTAAGAACAAGCTCAAAACCAATTTACTTAAGGAAAAGATTAAATGCAGTTTAATTCAATTCAAAACAAACAGCCCATTCACAACCCTTGACAGCATGACCAAACCTACATCCAATCATGTATTTAAAGGTAACAGTAGTCTTGTAGGCAAAAATCTGTAAATGATCAGGAACAGTTTCTCTTCCCTATTCCTCTGTAATATGTTTCCCAAGGCGGTGCAGAAGACATGAACAAATAAAAAGCAATAATCCACATTTCCAAAAGGTTTGATTTCAATAAAGATGCCATCCTTTTATAAGTTAACTGAGCAGCATCAAGAAGATTAAACTCCCGCTCAAAAAATGTTACCATTATATACAAAAGCATTGTTAAATCATAAATGTCAAAGTATTATCTGCCAGTTATTCCACAACAATTAAGCATAAATATCAATCTCTGCAATAGGTTTAACCGATAACAAGAAGAAACGCCAAAAATAGAATTTGATAATATTTGATCTCCTATTTCAGCTTGACCTCTACACGGACACCGGCAGGGATATCCAGTGCCATTAATGCATCTATTGTTGATGCATTTGGATTCTCCACATCAATGAGTCTTTGGTGAGTTCTTTTCTCAAAATGCTCACGGGCATCTTTGTGCACATGAGGAGACGTTAGAACACAGTAAATCCGACGCTTGGTTGGAAGAGGTACAGGGCCCATGGTCGTTGCATTAGTGGACCTGGCTGCATCCAAGATTAGCTTGGCTGCATCTTCTATTGGTTTAACCCAGTAGGACTTTAGTTTGATGCGAATCTTCTGCTTTGGTATTGTCTGGAAAAACAGGTTGAACAATAAGATGCCATAGAAGTTTTTTATTTTTCATATTGATATGAAAGATTTACAAAAACTAAACCACGACCAGGTTAACACAAAATATTGCATAATCGGTGTCTAGAACATAAAATATAATAAGCACCATTAACAAAACTTAACACTCTTGAAGTGACAGAGACAGGACTGGCACAAATGACATGGTCAAGTTGAACTATATGGCTTATTGTGCTGTTGATATGTAGGAAAAGACTTAGAAAGTTGTTTTCACAGAGAGAATCCCAATTCATATAATAGCATCCTTGCACTACGATTTTGTGCTGCATCGTTATGCTAAGATGGTGTTAAACCAGAGATCTTATGACTGGAATTTGCATCAAAGTTTCATCCACATAAGAAAGCAGCAGCATGAAGGAGGCTACCTATCCAATTTTAAGCCCTGGGTGTCCCATGAAACATGATTCATTCGGGAAATAGATAAATTGGAATCTTCTGCCAAAAAAAATGGAACAGCTACCGGTTAAGAGGAGAGACTGCTGGAGAGGAGGGGCTGAAATTTTGAAGAAATCACTTCAGAGTTTAATTACTGCGTGGCATCACTAAAGAATTTTTCTGTGGTAAAAAGAGGTTAGTGAATGAGACAACATGCCAAATTAGCATATGAGACCCTCCTTGGGGAAACGGGGAGAATTTTTTGCTTTACCTTACATACATTGTTCAAATTTTGCATCCCCTGGGTTTCAACATCATGCCCAAGCTCAGGAGTAAAACCAAACCTTACCAGTCAATCTACACCAGGAGTACCCATGTAAATTAACAGATAACATGCGACTTTTGACATAAAGGCTGCTTCTTCTTCCAATACTGATACATACCTATTCCCATATTCTAACTGACAGGAGAAACTTGGCATTAATTTAAGGAAAAAGTCTACTGACTAGCATGGTGGTTTTTCACACACTCCCAACAGGAGTATTTCCATCAGCTAAAAGCAACTTCACCTCGATTGAGAAGAACGATTCCTCCAAGCTCGAAACATGGAACATCAATTAAAGGGAACTGCTCCTGCCAACTGGTAACTTGTCCTCGGTCAAGAGGAACCCCTTCGGCCAAGTAGCAATCATAGACTTGCCGATATACAGAGGCAACTCGGATAAGTGGTAATTGGACACACTCCTAACAGTGTGAACTGGGTTCAAAGCAGTCCATAACTCCAGCAAACATGTGGCAAGGTTGTGGCGTAACAATTACGAGGTAGATTCAAGCAAGCATGAACCATATTTATAAATCTTAAAGATGTGTAGGCATGACCATGCATTCGGCTCATAACTTCTTCCATACCATAGCAAAACCCTATAAACCCTCCCATGACAAACCAATCTGCCTACCAGATAAACCCAAATAATTTCATTACTGTTTCTGCACTGAAAAGAGATAAACACAAAATACCCAGATGATTTCATTATTGTTTCTGCGCTGAAAAAAGATACAAAATACCCAAATGATTGCAATAATGTTTCTGCATTGAAAAGAACAGGCTGAACTTAGCAACCATTTTATACCATCTATATATTAAAAATAGCAAATATAATTAGAAAATAAAAAACTGGGCGACCAGTAAAGATAAGCAACTAACCAGAGGAGGAACTGAAGGAGCTTCTGTAGCAGCCGTGGCTCTAACAATAACCCCATTAAGTCTTACACCGACCTGCAATTTCTTTGAAGATTGTTGAAGAACATTTGTGCTGACATGATTATTCAACCTGCGTTCTTCGAATGATGTGAACCCAATTTGGACCTGATTTGACAGAAAATTAAATGCCAGATAAAAAGAGAAAAAAAATTATTATTGAAATGCTGATGAAGCTTACCCTTCGAGTACCCTTCAAGTATGATGAATTGGGTTTGCCAAATTTAGTTGTCTGAGAGGGAAAAATGGAGAGAGCACACTGCATAGCACTGGCCATAGCTTTTTATTTTGTTTTCTTCTTCTTTAGCTTCTCTTCATCCTTATTTAGTAAAAATATTTTAATGTGAAAGATGCCTTATCCAAACACATGACAAGGTGTAAGAGGATGATCTCTATTTAGCCTTGGTTTGTGTCAATTTGGATCGTCTCTGTTTGCTTGACAGACTAACAATTTTTTTTACATATCAGACTAACCATTTTCTTTTGCATATATGATTGTGGTAAGAATCTTCTCGTTCTATTTGGATAATTTATGCACCATGTTGGTAAGGAGCAAAGTTTTTAAACGAGGCATGAAGGAAAAAATATGTTACTACCCTCGTGGTTCCATGGAAAGGGATAAAAGATATTGATTTTTTATTTTATTTGATTAAGTAGTAGGCGTTTTCATTGATACTAACTTACTTTAGATACGTTACACAAATATAACATATTTCAGATGTGATTGGTTTTTGTTTTTTTTTAAATCCTCCATTCATAACAAGACATCACGATATACATGGATAAATATATCTTCTTCTAAATAAACGCACAATAGCATCAGTAGTGCAAACAAGTATCATTGTAGATATTTAATGCTTTGTTGCCGCTCCTTATGTGTTCATTGTTCATATTGAGTGGTATGTCGAGAAAATCGTAAATGCAAATAATGTGAGATTCTTTTAAAAGGATATTTCTCGCAAAAACCGTGATTAACTATAATAAATTATAAAGTTCAATAAGAGGATATTATTCCTTTATCTTATTTGAAATGATGTTGTCTTATCCTCTCCTCGTGATACATGAAACAAGAGCTATCTTTGTCATTGCTCTTTGCCACGGGCATGCCTTGCTTCTTCTTTACCCTCTTGGAATGTTTTTTATGAGATCTATTTGTGATTGAAATTGGCTTCCTCTTTAATGTGTGCATCGATGATCATCACTAGAATAAACCATCCTTATTAAATGTAGACACATAAATTAACATTTAATACTGAAGGGATGCAATTGTGACCATCCTCTCAAACACACTTAGCTCATGCCAATTCCACAATCTTTGACTACCCTTCCTTCACTTCTATGCAAAGGACCCTTACCTCTTAAACAAGTTTTGACTATGATATTCCTATTTCTTATTCCAAACATCTCGAGTTCATTCTCTGACTATTCCACACTTCTAGCTCAGTTGTCCTTGCTCCTCAAACAAGGTCACACCATTAGGACTATCCGCTTGTCGGTAGTGTCTAATTTTATCGATCGCATCCTCCTACCAAACAACAACTCTTTGTTGAAACTCAAATTTACCCAATAGGTCACTCTGCACGTTTCACAAGCCCCATCCAAAGGAATTTTAAAATGATCTGTATAAAGGCACATTTTCTATTTATTTACCCACCAAATGGCAAGAGGCAAACACCATTTTACAAAATAGCATAATACTTATTGCACATTGAGAGCAAATTCTCTATTTTTTTCCAATTATGAGTACATACAACCCTAGTAGCCCTGAGCTATTTACATACACCATGAGGTCACAAGTCATTACCAAAGCACATTAATCACACCAAAATTGCACTAGTATTTAGCATTAAACTAGTATTTCACACACACCACCATAGCATGGGAGAACTACATGGAGTTTATCCCTCTTCAAAGTATTGGTATATAGGTAGCACTCAACATAGGGGGTGTTGAGGTCTAGCACAACTTCAATTAGTAACCCAATTTTTTATTTTATTTATTTCTTGTTCAGGGTCTATTGAACTAGGGTTACAAGTGAAGAAGAATGTATATAGAGGTTTTCACAGTGGAACGAGTAACATAAATCACACACATAAAACCTACAAGTCACAAAGCATAGGTCAATTTTCACACATAGGTCAAAAGCCTAACTAGACATCGGTGCTCCCTACAAATAACAATGTGGCACGACCATGTCTAATTAGCATGACCTTATCTAGAGATCCAATGAAGCCCTATTCCTAATTCACAGTCATCTCACATAGTCACACAGTCATATCTACATTCCCAATCCTGCATTCTTGTTTTCTAGCTAAGTTATTTCCTTTTTGAATTTTATCCTTTTAAAATCTTTCCAGATATATCAAAGTTCTAAATCAAAATATTGGCAAAAGTGTTGTCATTGATGTCAAAGGTAATGACAAAGTGGTGATGTCATTGATGAAGGATGATATCGTGAAGTGACAAGAAGGCTTTGAGTGTGGAATGTTTTTCTAGTGCAAGAAGGAACAAACTTGGTAGCTTGTTGAGACAAGAATCATGTGACCTATGTGAACATGGATGGCAGCTTGAGAAGCATGGCATAAGTGTGTTTGAGATGTGGATGAGGTGTTGAGAGCATATACAGTGGTGAGAAGGTCATACTCCAGACCTAAGGTGACTTGCAGCTGAAAGCCTAATATGTCAAGACACCTAGTAAGGTTAAAATAAAGTGTCAAAGTGAGTTGTCAAGATGGTAGACCACATGCAAGCATTTAATTATGTTTTTCTAGGTGATTTAAAGGTGTGGACCAAGTTTCAAGTCCTAAGGAGAAAGAGAAAGCAAGATATCACATTGGAAGGTCTCATATGCATGCAGAATGAAGGTTTCCAAGTCGAGAAGGAAGTTGAGATGCTCATTGGCATGTGTAGAGTTTGCATGGTGACCTGAGCTATTTGGAGTAGTTGGGTAAGGGTCATAAGAAGCTTTTAGAATCATTTTATAAAGAAACCAAGCCCTCATCTTTATGAACAAATGTTAAGGTAAGGAGGTTTTGTGCCTGCAAACCCTCATAGTGGAGCAGTTGGAAAGATGTGAACAGTTTTGGCCCATAATGGATTGTTTGATCAATTTTGATGATTGGATGTTGTAGAGGACTACTCTAGGCAGCTCCAAGTGGTAATGGTGTGTTAGGGCAGTGATCAGAAGGTACACGAAACTGCTTGTTTCTAAAGAATTTAGTGCTATAGGGAGGGTTGGTTGAGTCAACACATACAAATCATTGGAGGTTGAAGGTCAAGCCTTGTTCTTGAGTCCTATGGACTTAGTTTGGAAATATATGTTCTCTATGTCAATCATTTTGGTCAATCAATTTGACCCATCGCTAATATACCAAACAGTGAAAGAAACTAGGAAAAGTGAGAACCTGTTTATGGATGAGTTACAAGTGACTAGGGATGGAACAAATGATTTTGGGTATTTATTTAAGACCTATGCATCATGTTCCTTTGGTTGATAAGTGTTGATGGTGATTATACGCAAACTAAAATTTGCTCTCAAAGTGACCTATTCAGATTAAATTTAGTGGTAAATATTTGTTAATTCATGAATATTCACTTTTTGGTAAATTGTATTTGGTGATTTTTCAAGAGTAGTTCATAGGACCCATTCACATAAATTTTAGGGATGTAAATTTTTTGAGGGGTTAGCTCGTGAATCATTTATAATAATTATGGGAACATCTATATGATTCACCTTATATATATAGTACATATGTTCATAGGGGTTACCATCCAAGTCTCATTTTTTACCTCATTACCGTGTTGAATATCGAGGCTGCCCAACAGATAAGTTATGGGATAAATAAAAAAGAGTTTCAAAAACTTTATTAAACCTTAATATTAATACATATTTGAATTCGTCTCGAAGATATTGTTGACCATTTTTGCCCAACAGGGCAAAAAATCGGTCCCCTTCTCCCCTACTGTTTGAGGCCAATTTATTTTTGATTTTGCACAAGTCCAGGAGTTCTACGGACTCTGCAGGTGCTTGGTTCAATTAGTTCAAGGTTCATCGGCAAAGATCGTCGATTGATTCAATGCGCCAGTTCAAAGGCTTAGGTTCAATGCTTTGGTTCAGTTCAGCAGTTCAACGGCCTTTGGTTCAATGCAAGAGTTCATCGCTCGGTTCAACGCCTTGTGGTTGAACCGTTGAACCGATTGAACCAATTTTGGTTCAACGGCTTGGTTCAAGGAGGCCGCCAGTTCAAAGCAAAAAAGGAGAAGCCCAAAGATCAGAAAAGGCCACAGGAAAGGCCTGATGACTTTTGCCGAGGACGGTGACATCACGAAAGCCATCAAATTTAAGCAAATGAATTAGCCGTTTGTTTTTAAACTGTTTGAGCGCCGAGCATGAAAGGAGCCCAAGGAACGCAGCGACCTGCCAGAAGATCGCCCCCAAGGGCTAAAAGAGTAGGAAGAAGATAAAAGGTAGAAAAAAGACAAAGCGTCCAAGTGGCGAAGAGATGGAGAGTTATTGAGCGGTGAGACCTATTTTTCTCCAAATTGGCATTGGAGGAAGACAAACCGCAGTCTGTTGGCAGAAAAGAGGCGCGGCCATGTCTTAACATTAATGTTTGAATGCCAAAGTCAATTTGGGTGATTGCGCAGCATGGTTCTAGCAGGCCTCTTCCAGAAGAATGACATCGGTAATAATGGTTTCCTCTTCCCAAGATTCAGAACGCACATGGGCCACTGACAGAAAATTAGCACCAAGATCCTTCCCAAAAAATGCCAAGTTTCTCATCCTCTTTTCTATATATTGTAATCTTTTAATTTGAGAAAGGATCTGCTCTTAGCCTTAAGGCAAACCCTGCCCAAAAATCTCTCTGGCTTGTAAGGCAGAGCTACCGAATTTTGCCTTGAATCGAAATACAACATTTTTTACCTCCATTCTGAGCTTTGCATTTATAGTATGTGTTTATGCATTGATTTTGTATTAAGTCATTTTCTTAATGCTTTTGCAGAATGATTTCAACATGTCTGGTGTATTTTTGAGTTTTCCTTTTACAGGTCTATCAGAAGTGTCCCTAGAGGAGTATAGGTGAAGTGGATAGGCTGTTGCAGTGCGTCTCAGAATGCCTCTAGTAGTTATTCCCTCGTATCTCCACAGACCTCTGACCCACTGATGCAGAAGGTTCTCTCATGACGGATGAAGTGTATAGGAGCTTCTTTTGGTGAAAAGTGTATGTTTGGGCCTGAGTGGGTCACCTTTTTTCTGGTGTATCACCTTTTCTTTTCTTTTTAAGCTTAGGCTTTGTTTTCAGCATCTCCTTCTCCCTTTTCATCCCCCCTTTTTACATTTTATTTGTTAGCAGTAGGAGAAACCAGGGCCTAAATGATACATCAGAGGGAGCTAGCCCTTACCTAGAGACTCTCACCTCCAGCTTCACCAATCCCATAGGCGAGAGGGGAGTTTCCATTGTTGCGTGAAGAAGGCTAGAGCTCGGCCTCATGCCAAGGGTGCAATCTTTTGTGTCAACAGTTTTTGGCACGCCCGGTGGGACCAACTGGGACAGGTTTTGTCCAAAGAGTTAAAGAATTTTTGGTGTGTTCTTCAACTGACCAGCCTTTGGAGGCTTTGCATCAAACACCAATGGCGACTCTGAGTTGAATCTATTGGTTAAGCAACCTGGTGCCATCAGAAATCTTAATTTTATATGTATAATTCTTTTACACATAATCATGGACCTTGTATTCCTTCATATGACTATGATCAGGCTCTAGATATTTATGCAATCCCCTTAAGCAGCTCTCCTAGTTGCCCTGCAATGATAAGGGAGGTGGCGTTGGAATTTGAGAGGCAGATAATGGAGATTAATAGACTGGAGGAGCAGTACAGGTATCAGCAGGAGCTGATGTATGAAGAGGAGTGTTTGTTTAGGCAAGCTCAGGCCCTGCAATCCATGGAGGAGGAGGTAGCAAAATGGATAAATCCATTTGTTCAAGGCAGTTAGCCTTATGTGCCCCCTCCTATTCTGAAGAAAGCCCTCTCTTTTACACCAAATCCTTTCTATCAGATAGCACTCGCCGACTCCAGCTCATCTGACGCATCTGCTCTCAATCCCGTGCACCTGGCTTTCCAACATCAAAGGGCATCAGAGCAACCCCCATGGAGATCAATCTTCCCAATTCTTTATATTGTGAATCTTCCATTGGGGTGAATACCACCAGCCAGCACGTCCCTCTTTTAGAGACTCTTCCAGTGCATCAACAGTCTCTTCCTTGCATTCCTCAACCTCCCCTAGTCTTTCAATGTGATGTGCAGATTCCAAGTTGGAGGAAGGAATGCCAGGAACTAGCCCAGAGCTTTGAAGAGGATGATGCTGGTGACCTCCAGGAAAAGCTCTTCCAAGAGGATCTGGCTAGGAGAATTGCAGGGTTGGAATCCAAGGATTGATTCCTCAGCCAATGTGTGATGGATGGTTCAGACCAAACAACACATTCTATGTCTGAACACACCCCATCTACACACTTCCAAGAGAGCTATCAGGTCACACTTGATATTGATGAAGTGCTAACCAAGTGGAAGGAGGAGAATCATTCGATTCTAGCTCAAGGACTGCCTCCTTTTCCACATGATTGTCCCACTTCACCCTTTCTCAAGGAAGAACCTGTTCTGCAGGAGGCGAGTGAGGAGCAAAAGATCCAATCTGTAGTTCTTCAAGAGGCTGTCATGAGTGACAACGAAGGTGGAATCATCATGGAGGCTCCTTTTGAAGACCTCATCAGCAATGGAGAAGACTCAGGGCATGCATAGATGCAGATGTTCCAGCAATATGAAGAGGAACAAAAGCATGGTGAGCTCTCTTCCCCCTTGTTCGATGAACTTCCTTGTTGCTTCGATGAGGAGGATGACTACGCTGAAGAGCTTGAGTTGGAGGAGGAAAAAGAGAGGCTGGTCTCCCTTGAGAAAAGCCTTGAAGAAGAAAGCCTCGAATAAAGAGGCGATGTTCTATGGGATGAGCAATCATTTTGGGAGTCCATTTCAGACATCACCACAATCACCTTTCTTCAAGAAGGCCAAGAGGGAGTAGAAGGTGAGTCTGACAGAGTCTGTAATGAGGCAGAAGGAAACAAGTCAGACCATGATGCATTGCAGATGGAATGTACATGTCAAAGGGCTAATGGTGATGAGCCAACAGCCACTGATTTCTTGGTGAAGAGCACCAATATGAAGGACCAACATTCAACAAGCTTCTAAGGACAAGCAGAGTATATATATGTCGAAATCATGTTCGAATCTGATCCACTTGGATTCCAGCCAATCCAGGGGACAAGCAAGAGGAGCAAGCCACCAAATCTCCTTTTCATTCAGCTACTTGCGTGGCACCATAAGTCTTCTTGCCAGGAAGGGGACTTAAGAAATTTTCCCTTCAATCCAGGAGGGAGGCAATTATTCCTGGTTAGCTGTACATAGTAGTTTGCTTTCAGTTTTTTCCTGCTTTCCCTAAGTGCAGTTGCATAGGTAGTGTTTTTAGCCTTGTGTGTTTCCCTTTGCATGTGGGGTAAAAAGCTTCATGTTTGATTCTGGAATTTATCGAAAGCTGTTGCTATTTTAAAGTTACAATCTGACTCTGCGCCCAATGGATTTTTAAGGCAACTGGGTTCTAAGCATGGCAGGCATGCTTCCCTTGGGAGGCACCAATCTGTTGACCATTTTTGCCCAACAGGGCAAAAAATTGGTCCCCTTCTCCCCCTGTTGTTTGAGGCCAATTTATTTCTGATTTTGCACAAGTCCAGGAGTTCTACGGACTCTGCAGGCGCTTGGTTCAATCAGTTTAAGGTTCATCAGCAAAGATCATCGGTTGGTTCAATGCACCAGTTCAAAGGCTTAGGTTCAACACTTTGGTTCAATTCAACGACCTTTGGTTCAATGCAAGAGTTCATCGCTCAGTTCAACGACTTGTGGTTGAACCATTGAACCAATTTTGGTTCAATGGCTTGGTTCAAGGAGGCTGCTAGTTCAAAGCAGAAAAGGAGAAGCCTGAAGCTTAGAAAAGGCCACAGGAAAGGCCCGATGACTTTTGCCAAGGACGGTGATGTCCCAAAAGCCATCAAATTTAAGCAAATGAATTAGCCGTTTGTTTTTAAACTATTTGATTGTCGAGCATGAAAGGAGCTCGAGGAACACAGTGACCCACCAGAAGATCGCCCTTGAGGGCTAAAAGAGTAGAAAGAAGACAAAAGGCAGAAAAAAGACAAAGTGTCCAAGTGGCGAAGAGATGGAGAGTTATTGAGCAGTGCGACCTATTTTTCTCCAAATTGGCATTGGAGGAAGACAAACCCCAGTTTGTTGGTAGAAAAGAGGCACGACCATGTCCTGACATTAATGTTTGAATGCCAAAGTCAATTTGGGTGATTATGCAACATGGTTCCAGCAGGCCTCTTCCAGAAGAATGACATCGGTAACAGTGGTTTCCTCTTCTCAAGATTCAAAATGCACATGGGCCACTGACAGAAAATGAGTGCCAAGATCCTTCCCAGAAAATGCCAAGTTTCTCATCCTCTTTTCTATATATTGTAATCTTTTCATTTGAGAAAGGATCCGCTCTCGGCCTTAAGGTAAACCCTGCCTAAAAATCTCTCGAGCTTGTAAGGCAGAGCTGTCGAATTTTACCTTGAATCGAAATACAACATTTTTACCTCCATTCTGAGCTTTGCATTTATAGTATGTGTATATGCCTTAATTATGTATTAAGTCATTTTCTTAATGCTTTTGCAGAATGATTTCAACACGTCTGGTGCATTTTTGAGTTTTCCTTTTACAGGTCTATCAGAAGTGTCCTTAGAGGAGTATAGGTGAAGTGGATAGGCTACTGCAGTGCATCTCAGAACGCCTCTAGTAGTTATTCCCTCCTTGTATCTCCACAGACCTCTGACCCACTGATGTAGAAGGTTCTCTCATGACGGATGAAGTGTATAGGCGCTTCTTTTGGTGAAAAGTGTATGTTTGGGCCTGAGTGGGTCACCTTTTTTCTGGTGTATCACCTTTTTTTTTTTTTAAGGCTTAGGCTTTGTTTTCAGCATCTCCTTCTCCCTTTTCATCCCCCCCCCTTTTTACATTTTATTTGTTAGCATTAGGAGAAACCAGGAACTAAATGATACATCAGAGGGAGCTAGCCCTTACCTAGAGACTCTCCCCTCCAGCTTCGCCAGTCCTATAGGCGAGAGGGGAGTTTCCATTGTTGCATGAAGAAGGCTGGAACTCGGCCTCCTGCCAAGGGTGCAATCTTTTGCGTCAACAGATATATATATAATTTTTTTTTAAATTATCTCAATTTGAGTTTGTATACAAAAGTTACAGCCTTGGAAAGTTGGCATTCAGTGTCACCCAACTACATCATGGTGTTGTCACCTAATAACATCATGATGTTGTCACTCGATAGCATGTTGTCACTTGACATCATGCTATTTATTAGCATCATGATATCGCTTGGTAACATGCTACCACTTAGCAGCATGCTGTCACTTGGTAACATGTCACTCGGTGGCATGTTGCGATGCAACTAAACAACTTCCAGAGGCCATAAATTTTGTATACATAATCAATTTGAGAAGGTTTTTTTTTAAATTGTATATAATTTAAATAATAATATAAAATTTGGCATGTATTTGTGTGACAAAGTGTTGTCGTATGACATATTATCATTGTGCAACATAGTGTTGTCATGCGATAGCATAATGTGTTGCAACTGAGCACCAACTTTTGAAGGCCATAAATTTTGCATACATAATCGATTTGAGATAATTTTAAAAATATATATATATATATATATATATATATATATATATATATATATATATAATCTAAATTTTGATATATCATCATGTGACATAGTACCATCGCGTGACATAGTGTCATCGCACAATAGCATATTGCACTGCAACTGAGCACCAACTTTTGGAGGCCATAACTTTTGTATACAGACTCGGTTTGTGATGATTTTTTTTTTAAATTGCATATATATTTGATAGGAATCCAAATATATAATAACATTAAAGTTTAGAAAAAAAATATACTATTTTTTAATTTATCCCATAACCTATATGTTTTAACTATGTAGACGAATGATTGTACGGAAAACTTAAGAAGGCAATTTTTATTTTTTTAATTTTAATATTCACCAAGGATATGAATCAGATTCACCTAAATAAATATAAAGGGGTTTCTGATATAGTCTCTTAAAATGAATCATGTACCTATATGAGTAAGAAGAACTGTGAAGGTGTGTGTTCCAAAAGTTGATCCATATGTTCCATATTTGCTATTAGACATCTATGTCTTAGTGTTTGGAGATGTGATAAAGGTGTTTAATGACCTTTTCAATACATTTAGAAGTCAATTAAGTGATCCTATAGGTGTTAGGAGTCATGTTCACTGTAACTATGTTTTTTAGCCAAGTTGACAATTATAGGTGTGCTAAGGTAAGTGATGTGTTTGAGTCCTTATATCAAGAAGTGATGCATAAAATGGATATTATGTTATGGTTTGAGACATAAATTAAATATACATGCTTTATGGGATCTGAAGAGACACATTAATTTATTGAACCATTAAAGCCAAAAAGGCTTGTCTACCTGTGTATGCACAGTATGAGAGTGATCTGAGAGATTGGTCTATTAGACCAATGATTGATGCCAAGACAAGAGATAAAACTAATGAAGAAAGATATAGAGACCTCATAGGAACCATATATGTGGATTATATGTCATTAAAGTGTTCTTTATAATGAAAATAATAATTTGTTCATGATTGTACTCTTGGAGGCTACAGGCAGTCTGAGTGGTCAGTTTGAAGTTGTTTGACCTGAGTTGAGGAAACAAATGAGTTTTAAGATGTCAAGGAAGTATAAAAGGTTAATGATAAGGCATTTCAAGTCTTTTTGTGTTCATATTCAATTTTGGAGAGATAAGATGCTTGTTTGTACTTTGATTATGTTTGACCAGAACTGAGTGAGCCTATTACAGAGGTGATTTTGGATAAGTGGAGCTTGAGTGAAGGATTCCAATGGACATGGATAGGTTGATGAATTCATGAATGATCTATCCATGTGTTTTCAAGTGGTTTTTTTTAGAAAAGTGAGAGTATGCATTTATGTTGTAAGATAGACTTTTCTATGTTTTTAGGCCTAATGGCGAGTAGGCTAAAATGGCTTGGTTCAAGTGGTGAGTTGGAGTTTCAAGTGGTATGGACCTATGTGGGAGTGATAAAGGGTATATTGGAGGCATGTTTTATGTGTTTCATCTTTTTTTAAAGGTAAAATGTGGTGCAATAAGTCACAAGTGTAACATGTGGGTGTGAAGAGCTAATCTGTTATGTCTCTATTAGGCTTAATTGAGTTTTAGATATTATGGGTTATAACTGACATATGGAGTGTTTGGTTCTCATATGTAACATGTGTATGAACATATTTTAAGTGTGATCCAAGTGGGTTAAGGATCTTGTTCGACCAAGATGGTTTAGATGAAGTGTGCGGTATAAAGGCAAGGCCTAATAGGCCTATTTGGACTAGTTGAGTGTGAGTGGAATTAAGTGAATGAAATAGCTCATTGAAAGAGTAGAGGTAGGTCATTGAGGACCATTAAAGGGTGAATAATATTATTCATGCATATATTATCAATTTTTTTTAGGTGGATACACAAGTCATTGGACTTAATGAGCCTAGAAGAGGCATATTGAGCAAGTGAGCCCTAGAGGCTATTTGAGTGAGAGTGAAGGGGAAAGAGTGCAAACAAAGGAGGTCATCATCAATTGAAGATTAAAAAATAGGTGTTCAATATGATCATATATTCAAGGTATCTAAATTGGTTCTTAGTTTCCTAGGGGGTTAGAACCTCCTTGCAAGTTGGAGCTTGCAGAAGACTAGTTGGGTGGGTGCTCAACTAGGTAGGGGTTGGAGATCCCACTGAAGTGGGTGCTTCACTAAATGTTGAATCTTGTCATTTTAGGATAGTATCACATGTACATGTACTTTTGTGATCGTTTGTTTATGCATTGAACTCTTATATATGCTTAATGGAATGGTGTTTGGAATTGAATATGCATTGTTGTGCAACTAATTCACCCCCCCCCCCCCCCCCCCCGCCTCGCCACCCCCTTCAGTAGCTAATTCAAAAAATTGGTATCATATCAGGTCCTTTGGATGAATCTTAACAAATTGAAGGTGATCTTAGAAAGACCAAATGGCAAAGCAACTAAGGAAAGAGAATTAGGAGTTGAAGTCTGTAATTAAGGCTCTTGAAGAGTAGATATGTAATCTAAAGAATTACATGACTAAATATGCTACAAGGGATGATAATATCATAAAGGAGCTTAAGGATAAGTTATTTGTTGTAAATTCAAGCTTAAATTCAAGAGAATAAAAGTCCAAACAGCTCAAGACAGTTTTGGAAGATCTCACAATCAAATTGAGCAAGACTTAAGAAGTTGAAAAAGTTAATAGTCCAAGAACATAAAGCAATAAGGACATGAGAAACATAAGAAGGTAAATGAGATAACCAAATGCTTCAAGGTATGTTAACTCATTTCATGGTTACTATTTTTCATGCAATAAGTCTGGTGATAAAGCAAATAAGTGTAAGAAAACACTCAAGAATGAATTGAACTATGGAAGGAGACCCATTTGGTCAAAGAAAAGTCCTGATTCACATCAGATACAAAGGGTATGAGAAATTTTATTTGTTATTATTGTCATAAATATGGTCATACTGCTAAATCTTGTGGAGTAAAGAGATCCTCAAGGTATGTCAAAGGCCATGAAGTCCCTAGAAGGTATGAAAAGGGCCAAACTGAGGTTTGGAGACCTAAAACAGTAAATATTAAGTCTAAGAGTGAGAATGGATTACATGCCATGGTTGAGGAAGAATATAATATTAATATACCTATGAATCAAAGAAAATAAACTATTGTAGTTGAGCAAGATTCCTATAAAGAGCATCTCTTATCAGTTTCCAATGATGACGCTTTGAAGTGCAAGGTGGATACTTAGAAAGGTATGCAAAAGGTCTATGATTTTGCTCATATAAAAGAAAAGAAGGAAGATGTTGAATCCAAATAGGATACCAAGTATAGAGAGTTTCAAATCAAGAAGATGATCAGTAGGTTCAAAGAAGAAGTAGAGGACTGGGGGTCTCTTGGTTTCCCATTATTCTAAAATCTACATAAGTGAAGGTGTCTCTATTTAAGCTTCATAGAGGCATTCATCATGCAAGGAAGTGATTGATGGTTGATCAAGGTCTTGTGATGTTTCAATAAGTGAGATGGCTTGTTTTTGGTGCCTTGTAAGTGATCTTAGATGTTTTGAAAGTAATCATTTATCCCGTAGCATTACAAGTTTCTTGTGATCTTGAAGTGAAGTTTGCAGAGGTATTCATTAAAAATGTGTCTTGATTTAGTTTGGTTCTTTGATGTTATGGTGACCTCATATGGTCATAAGAGGTTTATTTACCATGTTTTAGAAGCCATGAAGGAGTTCACGGTGTTCTAAAGGGGAGTGTTTCCTATAGCATCATGTTTTAAGTAAACTTGCATGAAGGAGGTTGTTATAGTACTCCATTGGAGTTGTTTCATTGTTTGGTGTTCCTAAAAGCTCAAGCTAATTGATCAAAATGTGTGATAGTATTTTCAAAGTCATATAGTATTTGTGTAAGCTTTGTGCATGATCGGTTTCGATCCCTGAAAGGAAGAGCTAGCTCAAGAGGTGAAAGGTAGAGCATTGAGGGTTTCAAGGTGTTTTGTCTCTTCAAACCCTAGGTATGTGTTTTTTAAGGTAAATAAACTTGTTCATATTTCTTAGAGTTTTGTGAGTGTTGAATAGATTAAGTACAAGGTTTCCTTTAGTAATGTCCATGTTTGGAATGCATGTTTGAGTTTAAGGAGGTGTCTAAGGTGCAAGATTCAGAACAGTGGAGTGGATGAGTTGAATAATGGTTTATGAGATCATTGGCAATCTTGTTAGAGTTGTTTTAAGATATATATATGTTTCAATGAGCGATTGACTTGTTGTAAAGGTCATAAAAAGATCTTCAATGTTCTTAAAATGACAAGTTTTGTGTCATCATAAGCAAAGTCTGACTCTGAGTATGCAAAAGATTGTTTCTTTGGTCAAATTAAAGAGCAACTTGAAGGTTGCAGTGTTCTAGATGTATAAAGTTGACTTCATAAGGTCATATAGGAATGTGATGGCATGTTGTTGATGTCATTTGAGGTTATTAGTTGTTTTGAGTTTCTTGATAGGATTTTGAGTGTGCCTATTGCAGAGAATGTTATTTCAAAAGTTACCTTTTAGTCTATGCCTTCTAGATGAGATGTATTGAAAGGGAGAATGATCTAAGGATCATTTAATGCCTGTTGATGCTATGAGGAGTTTCTTTGCCATATTGTGAGTTTGTTCAAGCCTACTTGAGGAGTATAATCGAGGACTATGGATCTTTTATAAGGTACGCAAATGAATCTTATATCCATTGTAAATAAGTTGATTTGTGGCTTCAAAAAAGTGATCCAGGTGGAGTATGGAGTTAGGGGGAGATAACTCAGATGGCTTGAAAATATTGAAAATAAGTATGCTTGCATAAAGGGGGAGCATATGTGAGATGTTTAGTCATGATGGAGATATGGAAAAGTCTTCTATAGATGTCAACTCAAGAGACAAGTCAGAAAAAGTTGATATAATGACTTGATCAAACCAAATCATAATTTTGAAAATGTATTGAATCTTCATGTATGGACATAGGGGGAGCTTGTGAGCTCTGTAAGTAAACAGGTTCAAGGATTAGGTAAGCAAGAGTGAGTGAGAATCCAAAGACAAGGTACATAGTAAAATAAAAAGAAGGTACAGATTTGGTATATGAAGAAGATGAACAAGATGTGTATGTCAAACGAGGAGCAATTGCTCATCCATATGCATGAAAGGTAGGTGAGTATCTTGAGCACTTAAAGTATAGTTGAATGCATGCATGATGATAGGGGAGATTTGTTGTTGTTTAGTAAACTTTGTCATTAATGTTAAAGGGGGAAAAGGAGAAAAAGAGGTTGTCATCAATGACAAAGGGGGAGATTATTGGAAAAAGTGTTGTCACTGATGTCAAAGGTGATGAAAAAGTGGTTATATCATTGATGAAGGATGATATCATGAAGTGATAAGAAGGCTTTGAGCATGGAATGTCTATTATGGTGCAAGAAGGAACAAGTTTGGTAGCTTATTGAGACAAGAAGCATGTGATCTGTGTGAACATGGATGAAAGCTTGAAAATCATGGCATAAGTGCATTTGATATGTGGATGAGGTGTTAAGAGCATATACAGTGGTGAGAAGGTCATACTCTAGACCTAGGGTAACTTGCAGCTAAAGGCCTAGTATGTCAAAACACCTATTAAGGTTCAAATAAAGTTTCAAAGTGAGTTTTCAAGATGGTAGAGCACATGTGAGCATTGAACAAGGTTTGACTAGGTGATTCAAAGGTGTGGACCAAGTTTCAGGTCCTAAGGAGAAAGAAAAAGTAAGATATAATGTTGGAAGGTCTCCTATACATGCAGAATGAAGGTTTCTAAGCTGAGAAGGAAGTTGAGATGCTCATTGGCATGTGTAGAGTTTGCATGGTGACCTGAGATATTTAGAGTAATTGGGGAAGGGTCCTAAGAATATTCTAGAAGCATTTTCTATAGAAACCAATCCCTCAGCTTTATGAACAAATGTTAAGAAGTTAAGGAGGTTTTTGTGCCTGCAAACCCTCATGGTGGAGTGATTAGAAATATGTGAATGGTTTTATACCAAAATGGATTATTTAATCAATTTTGATGATTTTATGTTGTAGAGGACTCCTCCAGGAACTTTCAAGTGGCAATGGTGTGTCAAGGCAATGAGCAAAAGGTACTGGAAACTGCGTATTTCTAAAGAATTTGGTGCTATAAGTAGGGTTGACTAAGTCAATGCATATAAATAATTGGAGGTTGAAGGTCAAGACCTGTTCTTGAGTCTTATGGAGTTATTTTTGAAAGATATGTTCTCTGTGTCAATCATTTTGGTCAATTAAGTTGACCTATCGCTAATATACCAGATAGTGAAAATAATGAAAGAAACCAGGCAAAGTGAGAACCTATTTATGGATGATTTATAGGTGATTACGGATGGATCAAATGATTTTGGGTATTTTTTTAATACCTATGCCTCATTTTACCTTGGTTTTTAAGTGTTGATGGTGCTTATACATAGGCTAAAAGGTGCTCTCAAAGTGACTTGTCTAAGTAAGATGAACTGCGAAGGTGTGTGTTCCAAAAGTTGATCCATATGTTCCATATTTGCTATTAGACATATATGTATTAGTATTTGGATATGTGATAAGGGTGTTTAAGGACATTTTCAATACATTTGGAGGTTAATGAAGGGATCCTACAGGTGTTAGGAGTCATGTTCACTATGGCTATGTTTTTGAGCCAAGTTGACAGTTTCAGGTGTGTTAAGGTAAGTGATGTGTTTGAGTCCTTATGGAAAGAGGTGATACATCAAATGGATATTTTGTTATGTTTTGATACCTAAATGAAACATACAAGATTTATTGGAGTTAAATAGATAGGTCAAGTGATTGAACCATTAAATCCAAAAAGGCTTATCTAGTTGTGTATGCATAATGTGAGAGTGGTCTGAGAGATTGGTCTATAAGACCAATGATTGATGCCAAGACAAGAGATATAACTAATGAATAATGATCTATAAACCTCAGAGGAACCATGTATGTGGATTATATGTCATGAAAGGGTTATTTCTAGTGCAAATAACAAGTTGTTCATGACTGTACTTTTAGAGGCTATAGGGAGTTTGAGTGGTTAGTTTGAAGTTGTTTGAGCCAAGTTGAGGGAAAAAATGAGTTTTAAAATTTCAAGTCTTAAAAGTTCATGATAAGGCACTGGAAGTCCTTTTGTGTTCATATTTAAGTTTGGAGAGACAAGATGCTTGACTGTACTTTGATTATGTTTGACCTAAGCTGAGTGAGCCTGTTACAGAGGTGATTTTGGATAAGTAGAGCTTGAGTGAAAGATTCCAATGGAAATGGAGAGGTTTTTGAAGTCATGAATGATCTATTCATGTTTTTTTTCAAGTGGGTTGTTTGAGAAAAGTGATAGTATGTTTTTTTTGTAAGACAAATTTTTATGTGTTTTTAGGCCTAATGGCAAGCAGGCTAAAATGGCTTGGTTCAAGTGGTGAGTTAGATTTCCAGGTGGTATGGACCTATGTTGGGGTGAGACAGGTGGTGAAGTCAAAATGTGGTGTAAGAAGTCACAAGTGTAACATGTGTGAGTGAAGGGATAACTCCATTAGGTTTCTATTAGGCCTAATTGAGTTTTAGCCTTTATGGGTTATAACCTACCTATGGAGTGTTTGGTTATCATATGTAAAATGTGTATGAACCTATTTTAATTGTGATATAATTAGGTTAAGGATCTTAATCTACCAAGATGGGTTAGATGAAGTGTGTGTTATAAAGGCAAGGTCTAATAGGCCTATTTGGACTATCATTGAAGGAGTAGAGGTAGGTAATTGAGGACCATCAGAGGGTGATGAGGATCAATCATACATATCTGATCAAGTTTTTTCATGTGTATGCATAGGTTATTGGACCTAATAAGCCTAAAAGAGGCATATTGAGTGAGTGAGCCCTAGAGGTTGTTTGAGTGAGAGTGAAGGGGAAAGAATGCAAACAAAGGAGGTCATCATCAATTGAAGAGTCAATAATAGGTGTTAAATATGATCAGATATTCAAGGTATCTGATTTGATGCTTGGTTTCCTAGGGGGTTGGACCCTCCTTACAAGTTTGAGCTTGCAGAAGACTAGTTGGGTGGGTGCTCAACTAAGTAGGGGTTGGAGCTCCTTGTGAAGTGGGTACTTCACTAAATGTTTGATCTTGTTATTATAGTAAATTAGTCCATGTGCATGGTTTAGTGTATTTTATTCCCCAAGAGGGTTTACCACATAATATCTTGTGTTATCCTGTGATGTACTTGTGTGATTGTTTGCTTATGCATTGATCTCTTATGTATGCTTCATAAAATGGTATTTGAAATTGAATATGCATTGTTGTGAAACTGATTCACCCCTCCACCCTCTCAGTAGATAATTCCAACACAAAATACTTAATATATTACATATTTTAATATTTTTGTTTTGCACAGACATTTGTCATAATTAGGTAGTTAATTTCTATTTACCTCAATTTTGATAAAACATAATTGGTGAAATCGTCTATTGATTGAATATTCAACCTTAATCATTCGTGTTGTTGGGGTTTATGTCCTTTCTATTTCCAATTGTTGTTTTAGGGTTTTTTAATTTAATTAAGAAAATATTAGTAGCAATCTTCCAAATTTTTATTTCTTATTTTATGTGATCTAAGAAAATTATCTCCACTCCTCTTAGTAGAAGCACTAGATTAAGTTGTATTCCAATTGAGCATATTCAGACTCCTTTTGATAAAACACATAACATGGATAAGAACAAGTGTATATCAAGACCTTCAGATGTTAATGAATAATATGATCAAATAACATTGGTCCTCAAAATGTGCACCAATATGTACTTCCACCTTTAGATGTTGCACAACCAGTGATAAATAAGATACAAATTATTAAGAATGCTTAGTAGTATATTCATGATCAACCTTAATATTACCATACAATTTTACAAACCCTTCTTGACATAAAAATGAAAGCATGACATGATCATTTGAGACTTCTAACGCTATGGATTCAATGGATACAACTTTTGTATTATCGTTTACAATGGGGGAAACCTTAGGATATCATTAAATTAATATGCCAATTACTACTTAGTCCCTAGGAAAACCACCTTTGGTTAACACGCATTCTTCTTCTCCTGATGTACAAACCCTTATGCACAAGATTCAATCTCTGCAAACTAAGGTGTTACATTTGGAGCAAGATACTTCAAAATACAATCAAGTGTTTGATTCTCACACTATATTACACACTTCATTGGCACAACATAATACAAAATATCATCTACCAATAGGTTTCATGGCACCCAAACTTACACTATATGATGGAAAGGGTGACCCTAATCAACATTTGAGAGCATTTCATACAACATGCTTGGATTATACATCCAATGATAGGTTATTGACTAAGTCATTTTTGAGAAGTTTAAATAAATATGCTTTACAATGGTTTTATGACTTACCACATCAATTGGTGCATGAGTTCAATCATTTGGATGATATGTTTCTAACACAATTCTCAATAAATGTTAGTGACAATATTTCATATGTTCATATTCCCCAACTCAAACAGAAATATATTAATCTTATCATAAAATATGTCTTCAGGTACAAGATAATGCTATCTAAAATGACAAATCCTATGGTAGACAAAGAACTCCAACATATATTCAAACATAGCTTGCTTCTACTACTACATGAATCCATTATGTTCAATAAATTCTTATCATTCACATATTTATGTCATATAATTAATGAAAGAAAAGTCAAATTATTGGCAATGAATAAGCTTAAGTTTTGACCAAATATTTAAATACAAAGAATCGAAGTAAGCCACCATACAAGGTAATGCCAAATGATAATAAAAATGATCAAAAGGCAATGGTAAAATGTAGTTTTAGAACTGACTTCGCGCATTGCATTATCATCTCCTCCTAGGAGACAATTTACTAATTTACCAAAAGCCCCATATAAGGTACTCAAAACGTTATTGGAATGCAATGTCATATCCCTCCCTCCCATTAAAGAGGTTTATGTGAGTAAGTCTCTTCGAAAGGGATTTGAACACAATGTCTTTTGTGATTTCATAGAGCACCAAGGCACACTACTAATAAGTACATCAATTTAAGGTACAAGATTTAGGATTTGATAGATGCAAACATCATTAATGTCGGTACAGCTACGAACAACTCAAAGGCACAATCAAGTGAATAAATATCAATGAAAATATTCAATTATCCTTTTCCAAAGTATATGGGTCAAGAGACAACAAATACATTGGGAGTACATTACACATACAATGCACTCCCTCCACTAGTTTCTTATCATTCTCCTAGAGAAGCACAACATTTATTGAATGGTATTATTAGTACGTACCATACTTCAATGCCATCTAGGTCACTCATTACATTTTTAGAGCATGGAATAGTTAATGATGAATCAAATTTACACTATTTATTTATTTGAGCTCACATTGATCACCAACCTATTCAAAGTGTCATGGTTCATAACGGTTCAAATGTGAATATGTGCACAATCACACTTCTCTATCATCTTGGATACATATATGAAGATTTATTTCCCATTTCAACAGTAATAAAAAGATTCAATGGTCACATTCAGAGCTCTATTAGTGACATTACATTACCATTACAGGTTGGTCTGACACATGTGGCCATCAAGTTTATGATAGCACTCAGTGCAAGGGTCTTCGATATGTTATCAGGGTGCCCTTGGATTTAACATATTCATGTAATTCCTTCCACATTTCATAGGTGCTTAAAGGATATCTATGTTAATGAGGTCATCATAGTTCAGGGTATCCCATATGAATATCCCCTACAATAGAAATATATGGTTCTTATACAACCAATTTTAGTTGAGCAACATAAAAAGGTTCAACCTACTAAAAAAGTTCATAAGCAAGTGTCTACCCTTCCAATGATATCTATCCTTGAAAGGCCACTTCCATAGAGATTTGTCATATATTATACAAATCCTCTTTCTACTCTTATGCATCCCAAATTGATATTACAAGGCACTAATGGTGTTTTACATAAAACACCAACACAAAGTTCATACACTCCATGATGGGTTCCAAAGAGCCCTAGAGTTCATCATGCTCAAAAACATGCACAGTATGCTACAAATCATCATCGTGACAATGGCTCTTATGGTACAGAGGGAAATCAATATTCAGATTTTAAATTCAATTCAGTTTAATCACAACAGTATGGCACTTTCCATTCATGAAAGGCCAACCTCCCTATGCTAGATACGAGACCTATTGATTTTGAGTCCCTTGTAGGGCTCATTGGTTAGTATACTTATTTCTCTTTCTCAATTCATATATATTCAAAAATAAATTTTTTTGAGTATTATAGAAAATTCTAAAAATCATGACCTATGCATGATTCATGTAGTTTATTTGCATCAGTTATTGTGTGCTCTCTATACTTAATACTTTTCTATATATCTAGTTTATATCAAATATGCTTCACAAGTGTACATGAGTGAATTCAAAACATAAATGTCATTTCTAGGCATTGCTGCAAGGCATGACACTATCTCAAACCCAAAATTTTGCACAAATAAAAATGCTCTACCCAGACAATAGTAAACTGTGTTGTTATTTTATTTCGTCAGACTCATCCCAATGAACATGACTCTATATTCTCATATCTAAACTAGTTAGGGGCCTTCTACAGCATGCTCATATCACAACAAATTCACTGTAGGCATCTTCTCACATAGGTTTTATCATTATTTGGCTATCCCTATTGTTCATATTTAGATTTAATACATTGTGTAAGATCTATCGGTATTGTTCACTTGCATTCACATTGCTATTTTATTACATACTCAAGTTATTGCATATACTAATGTCAAAAATTGGTCATGTGGATCAATTCCATTTTCTTTGCATATTTTTCATGTTTTTCATCTTCACTTCATGTTTGTGTGTATTCATTATTTGGATTGTGGACATTTTAACATGTCCTTTTATGTGGCTCTAAGCCTTATTCTTGTATGCTTATAAGTATGTAAGTGACATTTGAACATGTTTCTTGTATGTGGCCCCTTAGCCTTCTATTGCATGTTTTGTGTGTTTTTTGTGTACCATGTATGTTTGTCTCATGGCCATGACACTTGTTGTTACATCTTGATTCCTCGCTAGACAAACTCACTAGATTATTTGTGGATATCTATATTTAGCAAATTTAGATTATGCTATTTTTAACTAAGTTGTGAGATATATGTTGTTATGGAACATTAGGATATTGCTTAGGTTACATGATTATGCTACTATGAGTTAGTTGTAAGTATATGTTTACTTTATGATCATGTTGATTTGTCATTTCAGCTATATTGTATGATTAATGTATATCATGATTGTTATGGTCTAATTACCTATTTTATTGTGAAGTTGATGTAGGAAAACCCATCCCTCAGAGTGTGCTAGAGGGAGAGCATCATCGGAGAGGGTGACGTAGATGGGAATGTCAGAGGTTGATAGAAATCAGGCAAAAACCCTGCACACACCATAATAAATAGCACAAGTTAGATGCATAATGTTGTTATGTTTAGAATTGCTTGTGCATGGTTAGTTTAGCTAAATGGTTATTTAGAATTCATTTGGTGTAATTGACAAGTGTGATGGTTAACGCTTTCAAAATGTAAATTTGTGTAATTAGATTTAAATTAAGATTTATTGATTTATTCATCATTAATCATTTTGGCATTTTGAAATGCTAATATAATTAATAAATATATGAATTTTTATAATTAGTGTTAAAAATTATTTGATGGCTTTTGAAAAATTAGAAAGAGATAAAAATAAGAAATAAAGGTAAAATGAAAAAATGGAATAAAATAATAATTAATTATTTAAAGGAATATATTTTAAAAAAAAAGGAGTTTAAATCAAAAAAAGGGAAGCCAGCTTTAAAATACAAAATCCACGCCCTTTACATAATACATAAGGATATACATACTCTCTCTCTCTATATATATCCTTCCCTAATTAATATAATGAAAAAGAATCCTTAAAGTAAAAAGGACTACGCTTTGTTTCATTTAAGAGATTTGCTAGTTTAGTGGAAAACAGGATTAGAGAAGAAGAGTGAGGAGAATGATATGTATCATTAGAAGGAGGGTAGCAGTGGAAAATTTACATAGAAAATATACAGAGGGAGATGGGAGGAGAAGAGAAGTCATGGAATGAAAAGGATGCAAACACCATCTACCAGGTAAGCAATGTACTTAAAATTTGTGTATTTATGTGTGTGTTTAAATCTATAATTTCATATCTGCTAGTTGTAATTATAATGGATGTATAACTAAATGTATAAGAATTCGGTGCGTATATACACACATATATATCCATTAATATATATAATTCAATTATGTTGTTATACATATATATCCATTATCTGAAATCATGTTAAACATCGATAATTCATGTAGTAAATGTTAACTATATATGTGTTAGTGTGATATATATATATATATATATATATATATATATATATATATATATATATATATATATATATATATATATATATATATATATATATATATATATATATATATATATATATATATATATATATACAATGAGGAAAAAAGAATCATGAAATTCAATAAATTGGATGAACTAAGAATGGATGTACTCATTCAAACTAGCATGATCTAGAAGTAGTTAAAGTAGTGGCATGATACTCACATCAAAGAAAGATAGTTTCAAGAAGGTTATTGGGCACTTCTATTTGATTTTAAACTCCAACATTTCAAAGTAAATCTTAAGACAAGATGGTTGGGGCCATACTTGATCAAAACCATTTAGAATAATGGCTCTATTTAATTTCAACCAATTGATAGTGACCAAATGACACTTGAATATTAGAGGGGAGACTTATTGAGGAGACACCCATCACTTTTTTGGAGCCCATGCTCAACACATTGCATTGATATCATAGTTGAAGACATAGGAAAGATGTCATGGGTAAAATATATGGTAAAAAAGATGAAATATATCACAAAGTACATCTACTGTAATAACCTTGTTGGGTTAGATAGACATGCATGATTTTTTTAAAATAAATTGTATATATATATACAATGAGAAAAAATGGGGAGTGAATAAGCAACACAAGGGAGCGATGAATAAAACCAGGAGAACAATCTGTAGGCTTTCCAGTCAACACAGGAACCACAATATACCTACACACATACTAGATCTATGGACACACCAGGCACAGGGAAGATCGAACAATCGAAAGAGATCCATAATCCAAATCCAAGTGGATATCAACAATAATGGTTGGGGATGACATTGGATAATATCCTCTTTTCACCATTGTTGGATCATGACAAAGGACATCTATCTCACATCAATACAAACATTGTTAGGATTAGGTAACCTACTAGCTCTATCCAACTAGATTTGTTCATGTAAACATCCCCTACATCCTTTTCGACCACCGGTACTACACATTAAGGTAGGCAACACACAAAAAAAAAGAAAAAATGTGTTAAGCTTAACCCAAACCCTTTTCAGGTAGTCATTGATCCCATTATTTTTCAAGAAAAGGTTATCTTTTACACAAAACAAGCACTCATTAGACACTTTCTCAGACTGATGATTAAGGAACCAAATCTACTACGATGGATTCAACATACATGGTCCCCATTACTTGGATACTCACAACAACTCATAGAGGTACCAGGGGTTATATTACCTTTATTTTCAACTTGATGGAAGATCAACAATAGATTGAAAATGGCAGACCATGGTTCAGGGGTAATAATGCCATTACCATCACTAGATAGCATGCTGGCTTCGATCCATATCATGAGCATTTACGTACCCTAGTGCTATTGGTGAAACTGCTTCGTTTACCCATTGAACTGTGGGACCATAGGATTTTCAAGCTCACTAGAGATAAACTGGGAAAATTTTCTTAAAACACATTCAGACATAGAGAATCATAGGAACAATGATGTTATGATGTTTTGTGTGGAAATAACATTACAAATGGATTACCAACTGACATATAAATTCTTGATGGGGAACATCTCATCAAACAAATGATTGATTATAAACATGTCCCATTCAGATGCACATAATTTAGATTATATGGACATCTCAAGGCACAATGTTTGACAACAAATGGGCACTTTGATATAATTTGCTCATAACAAGATTGGGACACATAGGGGATGAAGGGTGATGTTCAATTAATAGCCACAGAAGCAAAACATGTCCATGTACACTCTTCAAAACTTGATGCACTTGGGTTTTCTAATTATGTGCCTCACATGAGTGTTGTCAATGTTTAACCACCCTTGGATCCTACTATTGACCTTACATCTCAAGTTGAATATCAATCTTGCATACCTACATTAGGAGCAAAATGACAGGTCACACTAGGTATTGCCCAAGTGACCCCTTCATCTCTTCTTTTTTTAGATTACAACATTGATGATGCTAACTCTTTTGGCCCATTGGCTCAAGATAGATTCTATACAAATGGTGCTCCCCAAAATAGGATCTATAGAGAAGGTGGGACACATAGATACTCAACATATAGTGGGTTTCAATTTATGGACTGATAGCACACTTCATTTAGATATTGAACAATACAGTCATGTCTATCTATATAATGAGTCTTCAAAGATTGAGATGTTAGGTCTGGAGGTGAATATTTCTTCAGTCAACTCTCCTTCTTAGCAAATATTTAATATGGAGTTAGATGTTAGGAAACTGCCCATTGAGCTATGCTCCACACCTTCTCAATCTGCCTCTAACACTTTCATAGAGTGAAGATACATGACTAGATCCCAATCTAAAGTGATTCAAAATTATACAAATTTTCAATTGCAAACTGGTGGTTTGGAAGCATCTTTGATTGAAACTCAAAGGGCAAATAGAGGCAGACCTACTCATCTCTCTCAAGCATAACTGGATGTTGAACATTATGTTCTTTCAGGGAAATAACTTACTATTACGAGGGCCCTTAGTAATGTAGCCCCATAGAGGTTGCCAAAATGATCATTACATCTTATAACATTAGAGTTATTGGGATGGCTTCCAAACAATGATCCCTAAAGCGGTTTATTCTCAGACATAAGCCCTGTATCATATTCCTACAAGAAACTATGTGCTCATGTTTGGATTCTAAAAGACACCTTTAGATTTGCTTTCCTACTTGGTCTTTCATTACTGTTAGCTCTAGTGGCAAATCAAGAGGGTTGGCCATCGAATGGAATGACTCCTTGGATTTGAGAACATCCACATCCAATGCAAATTATATATTTGGAATTTTTTTTCAAAGGAGCTAAATATGACTATTAACATTCTTAATGTATACTCTCCTTCACATAATAGGAAGGCATTCTAGATGGATCAAGAAAACACTGGATTATTGGATATGCCTCATCTTATTCTTGGTGAGGATCTCAATTTGACCACACACCACTCTGAAGTGTGGGGTGAAAAAGCTAAACAGGACTCAATGGCTGACTTTTTTCTAAATTATATGGCTCAACATAACTTGGTGGATGTTGTGCCCATTAAGAGTGAGCCCACCTAGCATAATAACAGATTTGGATCCCAAGTCATATCTAAGTGGTTGGATCATTTCTTGCTCTCAGAAGCACTCATATTAAACATTAATGCTTTCAAATTGACAACATTGAAACTACACTCTTCTGATCATAATCTCATCTAGATCATCCTGACTTTGGGATCGAGTCAACCTCCCTCTCATTTTAAATTCAACCCCCATTAGTTGTTATATGAGGATTTTAAGGACTTGATCAAGGAGTCTTGGATCACATACTCTGCTGATCTAGGTGAACCTATAATGGTTTGTCTTCAAAAAAACTTGATCAAGGTTAAGGTGGTTTCAAAGGTATGGGCCAAATAAAATTTATTGAGAGTGAAAAATATATTTTAGTGCTGGAATAAAATATCAAAACACACATGGAATCCTTCTATATCAATGACTTTAGCTCATACATATTACAAGAACTCGACAGATTAGAAATTGAAAAGGTAAGACTTCTTGCCTGGCATGAAGCAAAGTAGCATATGAAGAGTAGGGTCAATTAGTTAAATGAAGGGGATGATAATACAAAAGTATTTTCATCGATAGGCTTTGTCTAGGTAGGCAAAAAACACTATTTAGAATATACGTGATCATAATGGGGTAGAATGTATAGATTTTGCTTCTATCTCAAAGGCAGTCATTTTACACTACAAGTCCATCTACACAGAGCCCCTTCAAGAACATATTAGTAACATCATGGTGGTGTCCTCCTTCTTTGATGGTTGGGTTAGTGCACAACAAAATCTATCCCTCTTTTGTCCTATCATGATGGCTAAACTTCATAAAATTCTTCACACTTTTTTGTTGGGGAAGGCTTCTGGACCAGATGGCTAGACAATTGAATTCTACATTGGCTTCTGGGATCGCTTTGCAAACGACATTCTTATGGTAGTGGAAGAATCATGAACATTTGGTAAAATTCATGCACCTTTCTCATCCACTTTCATTGCAAATATTCCAAAAGATGACAATTTATCTAGATTTGAACACTATCACCCCATCTCTTTATGTAACCGTATTTATAAAATTATATTTAAAATAACTGTTGCTTGCCTAAAACCTATCTTATCTGCACGTATATCCCTTGAACAATTTGGTTTCTTAGACAATAAAAACATACATGATGCTATTGGCACCACACAAGAGGGCCTTCACACCATCAAAACAAATGCCCATTCAACTTTCTTGCTTAAATTGGATCTTTCAAAAGCTTTTGATCAATCTAATTGGTTATATATCAGGATTATTCTCACTCAGGTTATTTTTTATCCACACTTCATAAATTGGATTGAGGATTGCTATCAATATATCACATATGTGATATTGATTAATGGTTTAACCACATCTTTTTTTCTCCCTCCTATGGACTTTGTCAAGGCTGTCCACTTTCCCCCTTCTCTTCTTTGTCATTACCGAGGCTCTCAGTCGATACATTTATCATAAATGTGTTGTTGGTAATTTTATGGGTGTTAATATAGCATTAGATACTTATCTTACACACATATTATTTGTGGATGATATACTCATCTTTGGGAATGACATTCTCTAGAAAGCTAAGTGATTAGACTGTATACTAAAACTCTTCTTAGCTACTACAGGGATGGAATTCAATTTACATAAATTTTCCATGTTCTTCTTCAATATCACTCTAGCTACAAGGCATCTCCTTCATACAGTGTTACCTTTCCACATCTAAGCCATGAATCAATGCATAAAATATTTGGGTTTCTATCTCAAGCCTAATGATTATTGCCTCCAAGATTAGATGTGGCTCGTTGATAACCTAAATGACACATTTTTCTTTAGTGCCATCATTGGATTTCTATGGTTGGTTGATTGAATCTAATCAAAAGTACACTTGACGCCATCTTGATTTACTAGATGTCACTATCCTATATTCCTTGAATGGCCATCAACAACATTTAGAAATTATGCTTACACTTCTTATGGATAGGTAACAAGACTAACAAGGGCATTCTTCTTGTCAAATGGAGTCTCATATCTTAGCCCAGGTCTAATGGCGATTGGGGTATTAAGGACCTGACCCTTTTTTCAAAAGCACTTGTCAAAAAAAGGGCTTGGAATTTAATTACTAAACATGGTCTATGGCAAAAAATATTATACCCAAAATATATTTATCCACTCATAATGCTAGAATGGATATGTTTGCATCCGAAATGACATACTGGAGCCTCACTTTTTTGGAAGGCCATTATACAGAGATTTTACATTATTCAAAATTCTTTGGCTTGGGACTCTGGGGATGGGATGAACATTCACATTGGGAAGGATGCAATCATTGGCATCTCACATGAGTTGTGATTCACCGACACACTTCAAGATTCTTTACAATAACACAACATTTACAATCTTGTTGATGCCTATGACTCCTCTATGGTGGGTAGATGGAAAACTAGATGGAAACCTATAGAGCTTCTAAACTTAAATGTACAGGATGCTTCTTTATGGGAGACATATCATGTTTATTTGATTTGCATCACCATTATACTGAACATTCAATGGATAAACTATTTTGGGTGAATAACACAGATGGTGGCTCATACACGATGAAGTTGGGGTATCACACTATTAATCCACTTCAAATTGCTCAAATTGACTCTTGGAGGTGGAAAGACTTTTGGCTTATGCATGCTCCTCCTAAGATAAAACTTCACTTCTGTCTTGCTTTGCACAATAGACTCTTGACTTGGGATAATTTGCAATATAGGGGATAAAACAGACTGAGTATATGCTCACTTTTTAGGGAGATCTATGAATCTGTTAACCATATTTTCATCACATTTATTTTTTTAGGGCCATTTGGGATGTGACTACTTCACATAGATACTATCCAAAGTGGTTGGGTGACTCTCTGGACGAGGCTTGAAACTATTGGCTCACCCATCGTGGCCTCCCAAACTCCTATAAAACACTACCTCTTCATCTTTGTTGGAGTATTTGGATCTCCCTCAATGATGTTGTCTTCAAAGATTAGAGGCCTTACCCTTATTTGAAAGTTTACAAATTTATATTTTCCATGATGATGTTGATGCCTAAGCACATTAATAACCCTCATATCATTCTACCATTCTTGGGGGATTTTGCTGAACCACATTGCTTTTGCGACAGTGCCTCTAGTGGGAACCTAAGTCTTAGTGGCGCTGGGGGAATCATTTTCTTCCAAATTAGGGAGATTACTTTCCAACAAGGTACAAGGCATAAAACCAACAATTTTGTCGAGCTACATGCTATGATCTCAGCCCTCACCATTACTCAGGACTTTGGGAATGCCTCTTTCACTATGTATTTAGACTCAAAATTAGCATATGATTAGATGACTAGTGTGGCATGCTGTAAACACATCATCCTATTGTGACTCATCAATATGGAAATGGACCTTGTTTCACACTTTCATCCACTCACCTTTACACGCATATTTTGAGAACATAATTCTAGGGTGGATGGACTAGCTAAGGGAGCTTGCCATCTGGACATAGGTAAGATATACATACAGATTCTGAGTGGGTTGACTAGCTAAGGGAGCTTGCAATCTGGACCCAAGTAATATTTACATATGGATTTTAAATGATGATGGCTCTCACACCGTGAGGGTGATCACCCTCAACTAAATGGTTATTTTGACTATTATTGTTATGTTGTATTGGTTTTGCAAAATATGGATATTTCACTGGTAGAGGTTATGTGGCCTCTTGATGAACTATATTTATACCCACTTCTTCAGGTCTATACTAATCCCTTGAGCTTGTGCTCAAACCTTTTTAGGATCTAGCCTTATGAAGGCATATACTAGTTGTATCTTTTTTCAATATTTGGAATAATAAATACATACATTTATATATATATATATATATATATATATATATATATAATGGATCAATGTATGAGTTAATTATGTTATAATTATTCAATAGTTTATACTATTATTTTAGTATATGTGATTACAGTTCATTATTACAGTATACAAAGCTCACTAATTAGGAAAAGACTTGTATATTGGATGCTATATATATCGGATTGCTTTTTTGATAAATATCTACCAGAGCTCACTAACCGATACTAATAGTTATGTGTGTTGGTAAAAATCCATGACCCATATGTTAGACGTGTCAATTTATGGACTAGTGATGTGCCTGAGTATAATGTTTTATAGTAAAAACAATAGTGCCATATATACATCTAGAGATTACATATAATCTTATTTCATATAGCATTGAAATACAAATATAATATAATAGCATAGGAATCATTTCAAGATCTTGTTCCATTTTAATATCACCATAATATAATATTATTACATATAATACTGATATATATAGATTTTGTAGTAAATACAATCGATGATCTGTATATGAAAGCTTAGGATGATTTTAGCATCATTCAGAGAATTGAATTCTAGCAACTTCTTTTTAAAAAATAATGACTTGATTATAGGAATAGATATTATTTTTATTAAAAAAAGGCATTGTATGATAAACAGTGATTTATTACAATAAATTTGGTATAATGTAAACAACAAATCATAGGAATAGGGTAACGACTTAAACTATCTATGGAATAATTTATATATAGAGGGAAAGCTTGGGTTGAAGAAGCTTTAGATCAGTATGAGAAAGAGTTGAGGAAGGATTTTATTTTGAGAACTAAGCTTGCTGATAATCCTTTTAGCGATAATAATATGAGCAGGCATCTAATTATACTTTGTTGACCTTTATCACTTCAAATTCCTACTAAAATATACTGGAAAAGTCTTGTAATTCCTATTTCCTATGAATACATATGAAACCTTTGAAGAGCTCTAATTCGATACTATTCCTTGATGTTCAATTGATTATACCTCTTTATATGCTTCATTTATTTTGAGTTTGAAGTAAACACATATTAGATGTAAAACATTCAAAATATCAACAAGAAGACAGTTGATGATGGAAACTCAATTTATGCTGGCAGTTTTTCGTATGATTCTACTAAAGAGGATGTTCGTGGAGCCTTTGAGATATATGGCACTGTAATTTTTGTAAAGGTTATGAATGACCAAGATCTCAAGGGAAAATATTATGGTTTTGTCACTTTTACTAATCCTAGAGTTGCAATCAATGCAATCAAAGACATGGATGGCAAGAAAAATTGGTAAAGGCAAAGATATAGAAAAATAGGAAAACTTAAAGAAAATTTTCTAAATAAATGGTCAGCATTTATTTAGAGGTAACTAGTGGTTTTTGGTAGCTAGTATATCCCTTATTTTGCATTAAATAACATGCACTAAAATAAACTATTACTATGTTTATCAAATGTGTGTGTGTGTGTGTGTGTGTGTGTGTGTGTGTGTGTGTGTTAAGAAGCTTATAGCAATAACCCTGAGCTTATTAATGATTTGTAAACCCACACTTAGGGTTGATCTTAATAAGTAGATGCAAGTTTTGTATGTTAAAGGCTTAAAATCTATAGGATATATTAATAAAATCTCACATCATAATTGTTGTCTTATCGTATAAAACTTTGAGTTGGTTATGCTTCTTATACTAGCATATATGTAGTTATGAGCATATTGTTATGGTGGGTAAAGCATGTGTACAAAACATTCTTAGAGTGGATTAATGTATATGCATATGTAATGTATATTGGTATATGGTGGTGTATGCCTATAAAGTTTTTATCTGTTATAACTAAGTCATGAACTTTGGAAGAATGGGACTCTAGCTACACATCTACTCGGGTTTCTAAAGAATGCCAAAATGTGCTAATGATATATCCTTTGTTGATACAAATACATGAGCTAAGTATATTTGTTGGTAGTGTATCTACAAATAACTTTATATGAAAGTCATGAGGAGGCTAAGTTTATACTTTGGCCATGTTTTGAATTCTAGGTAGAGACTAAGTAATGTATGTATGGTCTATAATAGTGCATCATAATGTGTGCCTATAAGTTATATTAGATTTCATTATTACTGCTTGTGTTGTAGGCTTGGATCTACTTATGGAACTTAGATTAAGCAGTTTGACCATAGGGTATAATCGGGTGGTATAAACCCATACTTGTTAAATTATTAGTTATCTGACCGGTTGTTTCTTGGAACAGAAGATTGGTTATTCATAATTATGTTGTTGTGATCATAATAGTGAGCTATGATAGTATGAGATATCATAGATTAATACATTATAAATGCATGTTACACCTAAATGGTACATACTATGATTGTTATGTCTGGACTTACATCTATGTTTAATTGATTTAATGTATGCATATTGGTTATTGCTATGAATAACATGTTTTGTAATAGTTGGTACGACTTGTGTATGCATGCGTACAACCTTTAAGACTATAGAGTATGCTAAGATATAATATTATGTGTTTCATGAAAACTGTGACTTGCTTGTTATGTCTAGTTACTTGAATAAAAGCTTGTGCTTCCATGTATTTAAGACTACTTCATATGTCTGTTTATGGAAAATTAGTAGTTATATCTTAAAATACTAGATTATGGTAGTATGGATTATCATAGGATGTAGTATGTTTGAAAACTAATTGTGATAGTGAAAGTCTAAAATTAAATGTGTATTTACTCGGGGGGTATAAATTGTAGTCATTATTTCTAGTATGGGATAGAAAATAGTATAAAATTCATTCATATATTTGATGGAATAAATGTATGCTTTGATTAATCCTAAGTTTAGCATGTTATATGATGTGTTTGCTAATAGGATGTATATTATATGAATCTTGTGGTTGAATTATATTTGACCAATTTGCATCGATGATACAGAGTAAGGAGTGAGATGGACTTCACTGGCTTACTAGTATCACAATTGTAGATGAAGGCAATTCGATCAAGTGGTGCATATGAATTTGATTGATCTATAGATTATTATTATTTATTATTTGTAAAACTTTGAGCCAAAGTATGTTTAATGATATATTATTATTTTTACATGTTTGTGTGATATCTTGCAATAAAATGGTTTTTTATGATACACTGCATTTTTAGTTTAGAAATCATACAGCACACGGGTGCTTGCTTGTCTCTCTAAATTCCCTCATCATCACTATCCACTTATTTGTGAAGGGAGGGCAATTTCTTGATGGGATTAGTGTGGGGGATCATTAGTTTGTGGTTGGTGTGGAAAAGCATTCAGATGATGCTCTCTCCCCACAATAGTATTGCTTATCGAGATGACACTTGAGATTACCACAGATACTTGAGTTTTGGAACTATGCTCTGGGCGAGCCATGTATCTTATATGTATATTGTATTATTTTTTACTTGTTATTGAATATTATCATGAGAGTTGTAATTACTTATTATTGTATATTGACAGTGATGGCTGTAGACTTGTATCAGCTATGGTTGAGTTAATATAGTTACTTTTTATACTTGTGTTATGATGTGCTCTCATGATATTAAAGATCATTGATATGCTTGTAATATACTTGTTGCTATTATCATACTATAAATATTTATTATGGCCTCTATAGATTCTGGTGGTGTACAATCTATTTTTAGTATATGTGTTTAATTTTTTAAAAAAATCATGTAATTCTAGTTGACCCCAACGAGGTTATTACACTTGTTTGCTCAGTTTTTGATGCCATGATGGAAATATACATCTTACTTAAGTTTTGATGCCATGATCAATATCACACATCTCTCCCCAAGTTTTTATTTTTATTTTCATATACTCAGTATATGATCATTGTTCATTTTGTGTTTGATTACTAAGATCTATCTTGACAATGTCATTATACATGTTTGGTTCTACATGCATCTTACATTATAACTTATTGCTCAGTTTATCTATGATGATGCCATGCTCTCATATGTTACCATATTAACTCCATAATTTAATTTTCTACATAACATATTTTTGTATGACTTTTTATTTTGAGTTAAGTTATTGTGTAGGCTCTACATCTCACCTCAAAAGAGGGGGCATACACAATGACTTGTCTTAGAGACTAAGCTCCAATAGTATAGTACATATATACAAATTTATAGGTTTACCTGGTTGATCATAATTCATACCTGGATTTTTCTCATAAAGTATTTTCAAACAAAAATGCACCATTTAGATAAGGGTACATGCTAGTCATGTCCATAACATCATGTTGTCTTAACAAACAAAAACCAATAGTTTATATATCCCTCATAATGTCACTCAGTCTATAAATCAATTATAATATTTCTCATAAATAGGTTTCAATTTTTTACATGTTTGTCTTAGATTTTGCTTAGTTTGGGGGCATCATGCATGATGTGTTCTAGGTTATCACACAGGGTTTTACTCAAAAAGTTACTTGATATATTTAGTTCTAGAATCTATATACACCCAAATATCAGATTTGGGGCATGTGTGCGACACATTGCCATATTCTTACTCAACTTTGTACCTATTTTGTATATGGAGTGGTAATACTTGTCATTCTCTACGTTGTATATAACAGACTCATATCATACTATTTTGCACCATTTTTACATGATAAATGATCTTATTTCATCTACAGTAGTTGATTCACCTTTTTGCACTAGTTTTTCACTAGAAATGATTCATTAGAATTCAAATAAGGATTTCAAGCCATTTTTCAACTCTAGATATGCAATGATGGAGTCAAGCACACCTTGAGTTCTTAAGAACACTCTCTTTTCAATGAGGATTGTGACATGTATAGTCCAATCTAAATTCATCAATGATGAATAAATATCCAAGGGTCCTACCCTCTCTAGTCACTAGTTTTGCACCATAAAACACAATGATTTGTATACCATATAAGGGGTATTCGTTCCTTGTTATTAGATCTATAAGTTTTCTTATTTTCATTTATTGATTTTTATCTTAAGGATTGATTTTACACATGTTTCACTGTAGAATCTATGTAAAGCATAATTTAACATATGGCCTACATTCAATATTTTTATTCATAGGTAAGTTAAGGTATATCTCTTTTCCTTTTAGTCTAATACTTTTACTTTGTTGCATTACTGAAATAAAATGGGGGTAAATGTAGACACATAAATTAAGATTTAATGTTGAAGCAATGCACTTGTGACCATCTTCTCAAACACACTTAGCTTAGGTCAATTTCATGGTCCTTGATCGCTTTTCCTTCACTTTTAGATGGATGACCTTTACTCTTAAGAAAATTTTGACACTAATATTCCTAATTCTTATTTTAAACAACTCAAGCTCATTCACTAATTGTTCCACACTTCTAGCTCAGATGTCCTTGCTCCTCAAACAAGGTTACACTATTAAGACTATCCCACTTGTCAACAGTGTCTGATTCCAATGGCCACATCCTCCTACACAACGAATCTTTTCTCAAATTAAATTTTACCCAAGGGTTATTCCCACATATTTTGTGATCTTTATCCAAATGAATTTTAAAATAATCTCTATAAAATCACAATTTTCATTCATTTACCCACTAGATGGCAAGAGACTAACACTATTTTATAAAAAACTAGAATACTTATTTCACATTGAGAGTGAACTCCATATATCTCCCAATTTTGAGTACATGCATCCCTAGTAGCCCTGAGCTAAGTCTGCATACACCTCAAAGGTCACAAGTTATTGTCAAATTGTATTAATCACACTAAGATTACACCAACATCTAGCATTACACCAAACTTTCACACACACCATTGTATCATGGGATAATTACATGGAGTTTGATCCTTCTTTAAAGTACTGGTATGTATGGACTGCTCAACATAGGGGTGTTGAGGTTTAGCACAACTTCAACTGCTAACCCATTTTTATATTTTATATGTTTCTTGTTTATGGTATATTGAGCTATAGTTAGAAGTGAAGAAGAAGGTACACATATGTTTTCATAATGGATCGAGCAACATATATCACACACACATAACCTATGGGTCATAACACACAAGTCAATTTTTACACAAAGGTCAAAAACCTAACTGAATGTCAACACTCCTTATGGACAACAATGTGGTGTTAGAGATCTAGTGAATCCCTGTTCCTGATTCAAAATTATTTCACACAGTCAGATATACAGTCTCAGTCTTGGTCTTGCATTCATGTTTTCCAGTGAAGTTATTTCCTTCTTGTATTTTACCCTTTTAGCATATTTCCAAATATATCAAAGTTTCAAATAAAAAATACTTAATTTATTACATATTTTAATATTATAATTTTGCACAATTTTTTTCATAATTAGGTAGTTAATTTCCATTTCCCCAAATTTTGATAAAACATTAATAATGTTTGGGAGTGAATGATCTTTTGGAAAATAATTATAAATCAAATTGTTATTGTTGGGTATGGGAGCAATAGTGCATTTATCTGTTGGAATTTGTGTAGGAGGAACCAAGCTTTTATGCCCATATTCTTTGGTTTCTCATAGGTATATAACAACCATGTCTGGTATGCTTCTTTTGACTTGTGTTAATTTTTCATTTTTTTGAGAGTTTTAGAAATGTGTCCCTGAATAGATATAAATGTTATGAAAAAAAATACAAACCATGGAATTACATTAATCCTTCCAATGGTAGAACAAAAAATATCCCTCCAAAGAAGGCAATCTTGTTTAGAAGATTAAATGGAGGTGGTAATGGCTCAATAACTGTAATAGAAGGGGTGACCTTGTAGGGAGAGCATTCAATTCGAAACTCTGAGAATGGGCATTTGGAATGATATTTTATTTTAGTGTGATGTTTTCTTTTTTTTGGCAATGATGGGCAATACTCCCGTCTCCATGTTGGGTGGGTTATCTACTTGTTTTAAAATGCTTATAGTTGTGTTATGTGTTATCAACCTCCTTAAACTTGTCCATATTTCTTCCCACTGTCAACTTCTTCCTAGTGTCATAATATTAACCTATTTCCCCTTAATAATGCACTCTTGTTAACATCTAACCACTATGGCTACTGTCAGGATCCTCCTTGGAGTACAATTGATTACCTTTGTATAAGCAACTAAACACATAATTAAACCAAAAGTAATAAATAACTAGAAATCAGAAACAACAAAGAATAGGAGATACGAGAAACAATACAATCTATATTAACACTCTTCCAGAAGGAAATACAATGAAGAAATCTCACTCTTCCCACACCTCTTGGGTGTACAGTAATTCTCCCTCAAGAGTTCTCTCTCTCTCTCTCAATCAATTACAACCAACAATCAACTCAATACTGAGTTGTTGTTCCCTCCAGTCAGTCAGTGACAATCAACCCAATGGTTGTTGTTGCCTACTTCCAGTCCGTTCGGTGACAATCAACTCTATGGTTGTTTTGCCTACCGTACACCATCATATCTCTTTGATCTTGCACCTTGTAGATCTAACTGACCTTGCTCACCAAGCAGACCTTGATCTTGCACACTTGCAGATCCAACTGATCTTACTTACCATGTAGATCTCCCTGATCTTGCACTCTTGTAGACCTTCTAGATCTTACACTTGAAGTATCTAATCCTTTAGTCCTTAGTCCTTAGTCTTTGATTACAATACATCCCCATGGGTCTCTTAAATAGATCCCAAACCAAACAATAATTAGAAACACAGACTCAAGACTAAAATTAGTCTTTACATGCAAACTGATTGTTCATCTAAAATTAGACCAATTTTGGAAATGCACAGACGACCGACATCTATTCTTGTCTATTTGGAGATGACCGATGTCAGTTCCTATCTGACCGATGCCGGCCGACCATAACCGATGTCAATTACTGTGTGTTAAAGATATGATCGATGTCAATTGGCCTGATCGATGTCGGTTACTGTGTCACTCAACAACCTCCACATTTGCATACCAGTGAAGCTTTTAGCTCCACAACTTAACAATCTCCCACTTGGAGATAAATAGTTGCACCTGTACCTGTACCTGTATAACAACATCCTCTAATTTGTTTATGGCTTGTATCCCCATCTTCAAGTTCAATCTTAAAGACCAACAAAATTTGAATGAAGATTCAACTTCTCCTTTGTTCTCGACTTTGTTAGCATATCTGCAAGGTTCTTATCCATATGGATCTTTTTCAGCTTCACCTGTCCATCCTCCTATACCTGTCTAATGAAGTGGTACCTAAGCTATATATATCTAGTTCTTGAATGAAATGTTGAATCCTTTGCCAAATGAATTGCACTTTGACTATCACTGTACAATATGCAACTCTCTTACTCCTTTTCCAACTCTTCCATGAACCAAGTCATCCATATCATTTCCTTGCTAGCCTCTATGACTGCAACAACCTTCTGCAACTCTGAAATCCAGCTAATCGTCGTTCCACCAATAGTGAACACATATCCTATGGTGCTTTCCCTGCCATCCAAGTCACCTGCCATATCCAAATCTACATACCCATGTAGAGAAGTGTTTGACCCTGCATAGCATAAATCCCTGCTGTTGGTCCCTCTCAGATATCTGAGAATCCACTGAATTGCTTTCCAGTGCTTCTTTCCTGGATTGGCCATAAACTTGCTGACAACTCCCACTGCTTGGGCAATATCAGGTCTAGTACATACCATGTACTCAACCTCATCATGTGATTTAGGACACTGTTCTTTGCTTAACTTGAATTGTCTAACCATAGGTGTGCTTATCGGTTTTGCATCCTACAAATTGAACCTCTCCACTACCTTATTCACATAATCCTCTTGAGACAAAATCAACCTGTAGTTTTCCCTGTCTCTAGAAATACTTATGCTAAGGATTTTCTTTGTTGCTCCTAAATCTTTCATGGCAAAAATGTGAGCTAATTTTACCTTTAGCTCAGCAATTCCCTGCATGTGTGAACCTACAACAAGCATATCATCCACATATAGTAATAGGATAATGTAGCTAATATTATCCAACCTGGTAAAATAAACACAATGGTCACATTGACATTGACTAAAGCCATGCTCTGTCATAAACCTATCAAACGTCAAACACCATTGTCTTGCAACCTGCTCAAGACCATATAACCTGACCTTCTGTCTCACCTATCCATTCTCTCCTTTTTTTAACCTGTGAACCCATTCATTTTTTAGTGCTTTCTTTCCAGCTGGAAACTCTACCAAATTCCACGTTTGGTTCTCTTCCAAGGAATCAATTTCCTCATTCATGCCATGCTCCCACTGTTTTCTGGATTCTACCTGCATTGCCTCTTTAAAACTCCCTGGTTTTCCACCATCTATGAGCAACAAGTAGTATAAAGAAGGAGAATAATGAATTTGAGGTTTACTTACCCTTTCAGACCTCCACATGGGCGTTTGACTCATTGACAGCTTGCTGTCCACCCAAATTTTGTTTTAACAGTGACCGATCTCGATCATCTCTGGCTGACCTCAGTCTGCACCCGACCGATGTCGTTTCCACTTGATCACCGATGTCGATTACCTGATTGACGTAAGTGTCCACCTGCCTGACATCACTGACTTTGGTCTCCATTAGACTGACGTCGGTTCCTGCCTGATCATCGACGTTGATTTCCTGACCGACGTCAGTTTCTACTTGATCGATGTTAGTTTTTGTGTTTTTTTGTGAGTGATGATTTTTACCCATGAGCTCATTTTGGATCATAACCTTATCCAAATCAACACTGCCCTACTCAAAATTATTTAGCCTCTTGAGCTGATCACTGTCCATCACCTTCTCCTTAAAAACCAAGGCTTTTCAGTTCTTAAATGTGTTAAGAACATGCATTCCCTTCTCACTCATGTGACTAAGCCTACAGAGCCACATCTTTGCATCTACATCTGAAGTAGATAAAACAGAAGGAGAATTAGTAATACAAGTAGATAGATAAAGTGTACCTACTTTCTTACCTCTTGCTAATACAAGTGCACCCTTGGAAACTTTCCAAGATTCCGCTATGAGAGTAACTATACAACCCTCATCACCCAACTTTCTTGTAGAAATTTGACTCCTCTTCAGGATGGGAACATGCATGACATCCTTAAACACCCATATGTTGCCAGTCTACAATTTTAGCTGCATTTTTCTTTGCCAACAATTTGACAAGGCTTACCATCCCCTCAATAATTTTTTCCAAAGTCTCCATGGACATAATCATGAAAAAATTCTCTATTTGGGGTTGCATGGAAAGAGGCACCAGAATATAAAACCCAAGATTCTACTTTATCCAAGGAACATATAAGAGCATCTCGTGTAACAATACCTGCATCATTTGCTTCTTTATTTCCTTCATGCTAATCTTCTACCAACCAACAATTTATCTTTACATGCCCTTTCTTTTCACAATTCCAGCAGGTTATACCTCCATTTTTGGATTTGGATCTCCTACCTATCTTTGACCTTGATTTCCCTTACTCGACCTTCTCTCTTTTCTTTCCCCTGCTTTCAACACTTAAAGCATTACCTAATGTTTCTCCTGTACTTTTCTTGCAAATTTCTTCATTTAAGATTACACTAACAACATCATCAACTTTCAAGATATTTGAAGTAGACACAATATTACTAACTGCCATTACCAAGCTATGCCAACTTTCAGGTAAAGAGCATAAGATTAAGAGAGCCTTAATTTCATCATCAAAATCTATATTGACTGAAATTAACTGATTTACTAATCCATGGAAATCACTAAGATGACTATGTACCGATCCACCTTCCTGCATTTGCAAATTAAATAATTGCTTCATAAAAAATACTTTATTCGAAGCTGAGGTTTTTTCATATAAATTTGCCAAAGATTCCATTAACTCTACCATTGTCTTTGCCTGTGATAAGTTGGAAATCACAGACGATGTCAGGCTCAACCTTATAGATCCCAAAGCCTTTCTATCAAGAACATTCCATTCTTCATCTTGCATATCTATGGGCTTGCTTACAACCCCACCCAACGATAAGTACAGATCTTTCTGATATAGATAATCTTCTATCTGAATTTTCCATAATTGATAATTCTTGCCATTGAATTTCTCCATTCTTAGCTTACTTTCTTCTGCCATTGCTTTACTCCCACTCAAACAGAAACCCCTGTGAGTGAACCTATAATCAATAAACACTAACCTGCTCTACCACTTGTTAGTGATCCTAGCTCTGATACCAACTGTCAGAATCCTCTTTGGAGTACAATTGATTACCTTTGTATAAGAAACTAAACACGAAATTAAACTAGAAGTAATAAGTAACTAGAAATCAGAAACAACAAAGAATAGGAGATACGAGAAACAATACAATTTGTATTAACACTCTTCCTGAAGGAAATACAATGAAGAAATCTCACTCTTCCCACACCTCTTGGGTGTATAGTAATTCTCCCTCAAGAGTTTTCTCTCTCTCAATCAATTACAACCAACAATCAACTCAATACTGAGTTGTTGTTCCCTCCAGTCAGTCAGTGACAATCAACCCAATGGTTGTTGTTGCCTACTTCCAGTCCGTTCGGGTACAATCAACTCAATGGTTGTTTTGCCTACCTTACACCAACAGATCTCTTTGATCTTGCACCTTGCAGATCTAATTGACCTTGCTCACCAAACAGACCTTCTTGATCTTGCACACTTGCAGATCCAACTGATCTTACTTACCATGTAGATCTCCCTGATCTTGTACTCTTGCAGACCTTCTAGATCTTACACTTGAAGGATCTAATCCTTTAGTCCTTAGTCCTTAGTATTTGATTACAATACAGTCCCATGGGTCTCTTAAATAGATCTCAAACCAAACAATAATTAGAAATGCAGACTCAAGACTAAAATTAGTCTTTACATGCAAACTGACTGTTCGTCTAAAATTAGACCAGTTCTAGAAATGCACAGATGACCGACGTCGGTTCCTGTCTGTCTGGAGATGACCGATGTCAGTTCCTATCTGACTGATGCCAGCCGACCATAATCGATGTCAGTTATTGTGTCACTCAGTAACCTCCACATTTGCATACTAGTGAAGCTTTTAGCTCCACAACTTAACAGCTACCTTCTTCAATATCACTTATTTTTATTTATTTTTACAATGTGTAATTTTTATATAATAATATATTATTTATTATATTATGTAAAATAATGTATTATAATATATATAATTTAATTTACTTAACAATAATACATAATATAAAATTATAATATTGTATGTATGAGTTGTTTGTGTGTGTGTGTATATAATACACTACATAATATAATATATTAATTAATATAATATAACATATATAACACATTATAGAAATATTATAATATTTATTTCCCCATATATTATTAATATCATGTATATAATATTAATTAATAATTAATAATTATAAATACTAGTAATATATATTGTAATATTACATGTATATTATATTATATTATACATAATATTATAATATTAGATCAATGATTATGACTTTCTAATCATGTTTCAATTATTTACCATTTATTTTCCCATAATGGCCATCTACTCACAAATAAACTAAGTCAAACAAACACAATCCCAAGGTAAACCCAATGAATATCATTTGGAGAATGGCCCAAACTTAGGGCGGGTTGCAATGCTACCTTGGATGGATAGATATTATTCCTTTGAACAACCAATGTTGTCGAGCCATTATTAAATCCAAAAGTTGATGGGATGAGTTTGAAAATAATACTTGTATCTCAAGACTCTGGATTGTGCTTGCCTTGAGTTTATTAAGATTTTCGAGTCTATTTCATGGAATCCAAATAAATCAATGCCACATGGATATGGGGAGATCAAAATGTGTGATCGGGGATGACAAACAATGTTGTTTTCATATGTCTAATTGTTAAAATAAAGTTGTAAATAACTATTTCCATTTTTCTAGGGAAAAAGTAACCTTGAAACTTTGTTGTCTAATTAAAATGTTTTATATAAAAGCAAATTACAAAATAATAAGCCCACAAATGAAGTGGTTCATTCTTTATCTAGTACAAGGTAAATAACAAACTTTTCATTTGAGCACATTAAACTACGTTTATGTAAGACATTTATTCAATATTAGTAAATTGACATTCTTAATGTGATTTTTATATTCATTATAATATTGAATACATAATTCTTAGTCATCGACCTTATTAGGCACTTATCTCGTTATCCAAGCCAGATCTAGACTTGTTACAACTTGGTGCAAGCCTTGATTAATCCTATAGTGCTCAACATTTATCACTCAACTGCACTGGCATCACTTCACATAAGTTGCAAGCCTTATGCACTCACCCGAAGCATAGCAGAGAAAGGACCGGGGCCTACACTAGGCTAGTTGTGCCATGGCACAACTCGATCTTCCAAGGACTTTGGTTATTATAATGGTGGTGGTAAATTCATTGGCACAAGCCATTTTGGGGAGGATTTGACTGTCTGTTAGGAACAAGCCTATATGATATGATTTTATAGTTTCATGGGAGCAAGCCTTTGGTTTCCTTGACTTGGCATCATTCAGACACTTGGAGGGTTCAATGGAGTACTTAGATGAAGGACTTAGGCTTAGGCTTGTGCTTTGGCACAATTATCATCATGAGGTGTGGGGTTATTCCCATACTTATAGCATTTATATATAGAGTGTTGACATCATCATGCACTATAGAAATGCCATGAATGAGCTAAGCCAAAAGCTTGATGAAACTCAATATTTATAATATAAAGCTAAGCATTATAATTATTGCAAACATTATGCAAACCATTATCATTCTAAGTATATAACCATAACCATATAAACTGGACTAACACTCATTAGATGTAATGCCATTCATCATTAAACAAAGTTCAAATACATAGTATATCTCTATAGAAACTGATCAAATGCTGATATTGAAGTTACTAAATTCCCAAAGGCTCGTAGGCGAGCTTGGGAAATACAATGAGGAGCCTCAGGGGCATCCATGCTAAAACTATAGCTAAATCATGATTATAACATTCAGAAACAATCCTGTAAAGCTTTGCTACTCCAACTCACCTCTTTCCACTAACTAGATTAAACTTAAGCTTTATAGCACTTAGGAACATCTTAGTGCCAGGATGAAAGGAACACATCGATTACTGAGCTGATGCTAGATACAATCATTCTGTTATCTCTACTACCTTGCTTCCATTATGTCATGATTATCTTGTGTGCCTGCTTCTCGATGATGTTTGAGTCAGTAGGTAGTTGGTTAGTCTCCTACCAATTGGTGCCACAAGATGACAAAATAACAATCATAACAAGTGATTGCCTCATGACCAAGTGTTTGTTGTGTTAGTATGGATCCTATACTTAGATGGATTTGAGGCCCAATATTACCCCATACAAAATTACTAGTCTGCCTTTGGACTAGTCTTTCAACACCTTAGGCAAGCAGAACTCTGGCATGTTCTCCTTTAGCTCTGCACTAAAGTTCTCAAAGCCCTTGATGGAAAGCTTGAGTTTTTCAATGGTACTATCAATCTCCATGGAGGTAGTATTGAGCATGATCATGTCTATATTATTTAACTCCTTCCTAAAGGCCTCTAACCTTTATTTACCTTCATCATGCCTCTATCTAATATTACTCCTTGATTACAGGCCTTCATTTGTAAAATGTATAAGAGTTATTCCAGGTCCTACTCTTAGGTTTTTATTTGGGCACTCAAGGTATTGACCTATTCCATAATCTGTGTGCACTTGACCCTCCTAGTAGTGTATACCTTGATCATCAATTCATTTTTCTCCCCCTTTACCTTTATAAGGCACACATATATAAATGATACCTAGTCAGAGGAGTTACAAAAGATGGCGTCGTCCCCACCTATGCTTTCCTAAATTTATACAAAGTGGTCTTCCACCTTTTCAATCTTTATAACTATCTCTTATTTTACTATGATGCACAGGTCCTCTTTTGGTGTCGACCCTGCCTTCAACTTTTGGAGCATTTGCTCCACTAGCACACATACTTTGTTGACCTCTAAAAAATTCTAAGTGTTAATTCCATCAAAGAGGGATGGATCAATTTCTTCAATGTGCTCTGCTAGTTGTTGCAACTTGAGCTTCATGGCCTTTACCTCTTCCTCTACTTCTAGCATGATATTCTTCAAATTTAATGCCTAAACATCATTGATGATGTTCTTCTATGCTACTTTTGAGGCCATCCAAATGAGTGCATTAGCTGACTTGACTAAGTTTAGTGCATGAGGGTTTATTAGAAGGGAATTATGCCTTTCTTCTAGTTGATCTATGCCTTGGATAACCTTTGGTAATACCTCAAAATGAGGATCATCCATATAACTATCAAAAGTGAAAGATCGTTGTTGACACATCCTTGTTGTGGATATTTTAAGGGGCATATATTCTAACATGTAGTAGTCCTCATCGGTCCACCCCTTATGTGCCTTTTCCCTTAGGCTTGGCTCGATGCCCTCTTCTTCAGTGATGGAGAGCTCTGTTTATTCTTCCTTTTTGGTGCTAGCACTTTCTTTAGTGCCTTCTTCTAAGGTCCCTCTTTGCTCTTGTGGGGGTTATTTAAACTTGTCCCCTTCATCTGTTTATCTTTCTTCATCGATTCTAGCTTCACCCTCTTGGGCCTATTGGGTTTCTTCTATGCTCTTTGTTTGCTCTTTTAAGGTACTAGTATTGCCTTCCTTATCTCTGGGTGCCCCTTTAGGACTTGGGTGCACCTATGGTGTAGTTTTTTCCATTGTGATGGTGGGGGCACTAGGCACCCATACTAATTTTTCCCTCATGGGTTTCATGCTTGTGGCAACCCTATTCTATTCCTTTTCTCTCTTGACCCTTTCCTCTTGGGCCTTCTTTATCTCCACCTTCCTCTTCTTTAATATTGTGGTTGTTTTTTCCTCCTCGGCCTTTATGTCTTCAGCCTTAGCCTTATCAATCTCTACCCAGGTCATGTTGGTTACCTTTATGGCCTCTATTTTCTAATCTAGCTCTAGTGTTGCCTCTATATTTTCCTTACTGAGGCCCATTTCCATCCATTGATGCCTCTTTTATTCTTTAGTTCATGGAGGTCATGTATCAGGTTATGTGGGTGAGGCGCTTGATGGATTTTCTACTCCCCCAAGTGTAGTAGTAGTGCCACCTTGGAGAGCCTCATGAATTTCTATGGTACTAGGCTCTTCTCCTATTTCTTATTCTTGGATGATGTATACTTTCATCCCTCCATCTTCTTCGGATGCCTTCTTCGCTTCTACCTCCTCTCATGCTTGTTTCACCTCCATCTCTACCAAGGTTATCATGGGAATTGGCACTGGTCCCTTGGACTTCTTTTTCTTCTCCCTTAGCTTGGGCAAAGTAATCCTTGGCATGAAGACCAAACACTTTTTCTTTGGTGCAGAGGGGGTGGCTTCATCATCAGAGGCAATCTTCAATATAAAGTGCTCTTGCATCTCCTCAAGTGTCTCCCCCTTCTTCTTTTGGGGAGTCTTATTCACTACTACTGATGTCAATTTCCCTTCATTACCAATCTAGAGGGGGAGGTCATCATCCTTCTCGAGGCATGAACCCTTCTTCCTCAACTTCATCTCATAGTACAACATGTGGATGTGCCCAAGCATGACTTCCTTTTGGAGGGGATAGATGTCGATGTGATCCAAGTCATCTTCCTCATCCTTGGTCACTTTCTCCCCTAGGTACATGTATTGGTACCACAATTGGGTCCATTCCAAATCCACAATCTTGACCAAGATATCTAACTATTATGTATTGGGGATTCTTTGAATTGCATCCCTAAAGTATTTAGTTGAGAAGGCGTAGGGGAGCTTTAGCTAACCATATTTATTACCATTTGTGAACACCAAATGCATTACACAAAAGTGTTTCATTAAAATAAAGGCTATCATCCAGAACATATTCTAAGGGATCTCCTTAGAAATGCAACATTCCTCTTCAAATGCCTTAATATACTAGGTGCATCACCCTATCATGCAAGTTTTGTACTTCTAGGAGAACGTTGGGGGGCAGGTAAAGTTTTGATATTTTATTGCCGAGGAGTCTTTATATGCCAAAAAGATCCAAAGGTTATCTTTATCTCCATTTGGCACTCCAATCTCCTCTATGATAATTAGGATCTGAATCGACCTGCACTAGAAGGTCTCCCATGTTGTATGACATTCTAGCATGTTCTTCACCATTTCTTCTACTATGAACTTGGTGATGTTGAATTTAAGCCCCTGTGCCATGTGATAGGTGATGCATGAATCTACCCATTGATCATCAAGGCAAAGTTTTGAACTCACAACTCATGTAGTTTCCATCATTCTAGGGTCCTTTATGTCTTTAATTAGGAATGTGAAGCCTCCCTAGTAATACCCTAGGAGTTTTCTGACCCTTTCAACTTCAACATCATCTAGCATCATTTGGTGGATGTCTATACTAGAGTTTGGAAGCCCAATAATTTTGCCTATTAGGCATGCTAATATTCGCATGTGCCTCCTTGTAAAATATATGTGGTCTCCATGGATGTGCAAGAGTAGGAACTGTATGAGTTCTTGTAACTTTCTAAAACATGACAACTCATAGAGTTGAGTTGCATCAGTGGCTATATGTTTATCTCAGATAGAAACATTGAACACCACCATGCATGATTCTATTTTAGCCCCTGTGTCCACCATCCAGTCTTGTAATACATCTTGTGCATTGATCGAAGTATAATGTTTATATTCCTTGAGCCGACAAGTGTGTACAAAGGATGCCTAGCTCTCTCCTACCAAGAATTCCTTCAAGAACTAAATCTCTTGGTATGAAATTTTTGTAAGTGCCTCAAATCAACCTTAATGATGCTAATTCCTTCCATCGGTTGTACTTTATTCTTCACTGGGGCCACTTCTTCTATCACTCACACCCTCTTGACATCCTTTTATGACTATTGTAGGTTGAAACTCATGCATTTTTTCCCCATCTTGAACTAGTTGGTGTTGAAGCATGATTTATTCACATTGTTGAATCCTATAATTTTTTATGGTGCACCTCAAAGTCATAATATTTATGAATATGGCCTCAGCTCTCATGTTTTAATTGTCATTAATGGTGGCCTTAGCATCACTCTTATTTTCTGTTACCTAGTTTTTGCACACTCTGTGCCTTACACTCCTCTACGCCAATCTCAAAGAGAGCATAATTCTTCCCTCATTCATTCATTCACTTTTGGCATCTATGGGTGCTCAATTTCTCACTGCAGTAACATCTTCATGATTTGGCTCTGGTTTGCTGCTCTAAGTTCTAATTAATTTTGATTTTGTAACCCTACCCAATTATCCTTCTATCACTTTATACCCTTAATTTAACTACCAAATTAATTGTAGGTGTTTTAATGGTGTGGTGATGCCTAAAATTCTTGGGATTCACCAAAACACATAAAATCCATGAAAATATACTACCATGCACATATTTAATGTGAATATTTATGCCTCTATTGTTGCCTCAATTAATTCTCCTAACAGTATTTTGGTGAAGTGACATGTTGTTTAAACGATCACTTTTCACCTCGCTTTAGGTAGATGTCAACTTGTCCTAACAATGTTTCACCTGCACTTTTGTTTACTTAGTGTGACCTTTGCCTTCCTTATGGTAACCTAGGCACAATGCCTCACATGCATGCGATTCAACCTCCATAGTCCTATTTCCTCTTCCCGCTACACTTCCATTCCAAGTGCACTTTCTTGTCTTGGTCAATTTCTCTGTGCTTTTATCTCTTACCTTGGCCTACCCTACCCCATACAAATCCCTTGTGTTGGTCCTTTAATGTGTAACTTTCTAGGTGTCTTACACGTGTAGCATCCTATGTGCCTCAATTTTATCTTGTGCACATGATTACCTTATGCATATTTCTTCATCACTTGGTACTCTTATTTTCTAAGTTCAATGAGTTTCATGCACCCAAATCCTCAGGTGTCAGGTTATAGGTTCTTAGGAAGCAACCTTGTTCGATTCACTTGACTGGTATTATGTATGGAAGTGCTGAAATAATCCTCATGTGGTCCTCAAGGTACCTCACTTTTTGAATCTTGCACACAAAGATCTGGTGTGCCTTATGTATGAATCTTATAAACCTCACATGTCCATAAGTTAAGTGTCTAGCCTCAAGCACTTAAAAAGTGTTCATGTTTGACTCACCCAATAGGAATTATGCATGAAGGCACCAGAATATTGTTATTGATGGGCCTCAAAGCACCACTTATTTGCTTATCCCTATAACAACACAACACACTCAATTTTATAGGAAATATTTGGCTTGCACCAAACTTTATTTTGGTCATATAATACCACTGACTCATGACTGAGGAGCCAGTGTCTAATGGCATAAGTGCCATCCTACTACTTATAAGGCTTTATTCAGTTACTATTTAAATGTACAGGGAGTATCTCACCCAATAATGTATGCAGCTTACATGCACCAATCTCTAATATATTATGGATGACATATGGGCCCATCCACCTTATATGTAGCTTGCCTAGGTGATTAACATACTTAGAGTTATATAGCAAGACTAATGCTCCTTCAGTTATTAATTTGTGCTTGATATGCTTATCATGATAGATATTTTGGCATGCCTTCTCTATTTGTTGGCTCTACCTTGCCTGGGCGCGCACCTCGTCTAAGTGCTCCAAGTAATCTAGCCTTACATTAAATGATTCTTGGTCATCCAATTGACCAATTCACATGATGCATAATGATGGCACTAAAAACTCCATCGATAGAATCATCTCAGTGCCAAACACCAATTGAAATGGTGTAGCCTTGTTCAGACACTTGTAGGTTATGCGATATGCCCATAACACTACTGATACTCAATCATCTCATCATTTACAACCAACATCACATATGTTTTTGAGGCACATCCCCATGATTTTATTGAATGCCTCAGTTGTGTCATTCACTTGGGGATGATAAGGCATTGTCTTATGATGTGCCACCATGTATTCTACCAATAAGATCCATACAATTTCATTAATGAAGTGTGTGCCTCTGTCGCTAGTTAAGCTAAGTGGGCACCCATAGTGACTTATAATGTTGTCCCATATGAACCTTGTGGCTATGGTAGATGTGTAATTTTTGGTTGGTGCAACCTTGACCCACTTGGTGAAATAGTCAATGGCTACTAAAATGTATCTTATACTTGTACGCCTTACTATGGGAGTAATTGGTCCAATAAAATCAATGGCACATTTCTTGAATGGTGCTTATGGGCTTCCTTATGCATTGGCATATGTTTTAGGCCCTAGTGTAATCTTTTGTATCTTGAAATAGACTTGGACACCATAAGCCTGATTACAATACCTTGCACATCATTACATCTCCCGTGTAATGGCCTCCTACTATCCTTTCATACACCTCATGTAAAATGGAGTCCCTTTAATGTTTCAAGACACATTGGTACATGTTTTCATCTTGACCTAGTTTGTATAGTTCCCCAATAATGAGATAAAAAGGGATGGCATGAATTGCGAGCTATTTCTTTTCTTTGGTTGTCATTATTTGGGGTACAGATCTAGATGTTAAAAAAGGGACTATCTCTGCCAAGTCCTCATAGGCACACTGGACTCTATAGAGTTATGCATCTGACATGTCATCCTCAATAGGTATAGCTACATCATTGGAGATGATATGGGATAAATGGTCGAGGCCCGAGTTCTATTTTCCAAGCTTGATGATAACTGAGAACTAGAATTCTTGAAATAGGACTATCCATCTACAAATGTGCCCATGGAAAACAAGCTTATTCACAAGGTACTTAAGCACCTCATTGTTTGTGAAGAAGATGAATGGGGTTGCCAACAAGTATTGTCTAAATTGTTATAGGGCATTGACCATGGCAAGTGCCTCACACTTAGTTATGGTATAGTTCTGCTCTGCCTTTGTCAATTTCTACTAGTGAAGATGTGGTGATCTATTTTGCCTTCACTAGGTTGTGTTAGAATAATGCCAATTGTAGAGCCATATGCATTGACATGAACATGGAATGGGGTCATCTAATTAAGAAATTATAGAATAGGCATATTATCCAACTTGATATTCAAAGTTTCAAAGGCATCCTCATGTGTTATGCCCTAATAGAACGGGCCATCCTTGTGTAAGAGTTCCTCTAGTAGTGCCACAATATTCATATAACTCCTTATATTTTTTTTTATAATATCTAAAGTGGTTAAAAAAGGCATGAACTTATTTTGTATGAAAGGATTCTAGAGATAAATGATTATCGTAATCTTCATAGGATTGATGAGCAAACCATCTTTACAGTCGATGTGCCAAAGCAAAGTTCCAAAGGGTGTCACAAAGATACATTTATTCAGGTTTAAGGATATCTAAAGTTGTCTACACCTTTCAAACATTAGGCATAGTTTATCACAATGGTCCTTCATGAGGTCATATACCATCTAGTCATCGAGGTATACTTAGAGGAACTTGTGGATAAAGTCTTTAAACATGGTAATCACCACCTTAGAGAACATGACTGGCATGTTCTTAAGTTTAAAGGGCATCATGTTATAAGAAAAATAGCCCCATTCAATTACAAAGGTTATTTTGGGCTTGTCTTCTTCATCAATCTAGACTTGATGGTATCTAGAGAACCCATTAGTGAAGGTGTAAATCTCATAACCCACGACATCGTTTGGGATTTCATCAATGAATGGAGTCAGGAAGGGTCAATGATGTAGGTGGCATTCAACATTCTATAATCAATGTAAATGTGAATGTACATGTCCTTTTTAATGCTAATCACCATCGAGCTTACATACTAAGACTCTTGTATAGGGTAAATGACCCTTGAAGCTAGAATTGCATCAATTTCTATGTTAACTTTGTCACAGAGGTTGGGATTTATCTTATAGGGGTGCTTCTTAACTAGTCTTGTAAAATTGATTAGCTTTATGCTCATATTCCCAAGGGATGGGTGGGTGCCCTTCATATTTTGATAATTCCTAGGAACAAGTCTTGGAATTCTTTTAGGATATCTACAATGTATGCTAGTTTTGAGTTAGACCAATAGATTCCTAGAGTAGCCATCTTTGGCTCTCCTTCTACACTAATGTCCACCTTGATGGTCTTTAGTGGTGCATGATAGGGTTCATTCTTTGCCTAGTGTGAGTGCTCGATTTGTCGAGTTCCCTCAGTTGTCTCTATACAAAGATGAGTGGGGTCTTCTTAGCCAGGAGCGCTATCATTTATTTGGCATATGAGATTATTTTTGCCTATCAGGGTTTTATAGTAGTGCTCATTCTAAATTTCATCAACTTCTTTGTTTGAGTCATTGTGGAGCATTTGGTCCTCAAAGAAAGTTAGGAGCACTAGTCCTCTTTCCTTGAATATGTATTTAAGGTGCTCCTCAAGGATTTTGATGTCCTCGAACACTACCCTCTGAATTAATTGTAAAGGCTCAATCAACTCCAAGTTCTATGAAGAAAAGGAGGTGTTTAAAAAAATTTCCTTAAGGGCATCCCAATTAGTTGTTTCATGGCACATCTTATTGACCACATACCATGCTGGTGTCTATGTCTTTAGAGTTCTATAGAAGGCGTGTACTTATAGGTTATTTGGGGTAGTCACACCATAATTAGTCCATGTCTCTTCACATAAGCACACATGCACTATGGGATTAAAATTTATATAATATGCCAATATATCTAAGTCCTCATTACTTCTTCTGAATCTATTACAAATGGCTACTTTCACATCTTGCCAGGTTGGCAAGTTATACTTTTACACTACCCACCAATGAGTGACAGTGCTTATCAATATGTACACTTGTGTGCCTATTCTGTCTATTTCTTTGGGGATACATGATTCAAGATCACAAACATACTTTTCTACTAGGTTGGTTCCTTTAAATTTTGGTATTGTGGTAAGTTTACCTTTGCTTAGGTGGAGTACCTTCTTTCCTTTTTTCTTATCGTAAGGGACCCATCATTTCATAGTGCAATTAATTGAGACCCATCTAGTCCTCATAGGTTTTGGTGCTTTTGCATGCACCAAGTAGCACCTACGATTAGTGGCCACATAAGCTTCTTTGACCCATTGATTACAAGCAACATCGATGGTACCTGAGGTTGACTATCCATCTTCTCAAAAGAACACTCCTTGATTAGTAGGGTCAAGATTCTCAACACCTTGTGCCATGATGTTATATATATGGTTGATCTCATCCTCAAGATTAATGTTCTGTACATAAAGGGGTCTTTGGTCACTTGAGAAGGGAATCACTACCCTTTCCTTGCCATTTTTGAAGGTCATATATTGCTTCTCAAAGCATATATCAACATTATTTGTGTAATACCATTTCCTTCCTAGAAGCACTAGATAGTTATCTTGTTTAGCCAACTCAATCACCTCAATTTCAACATGGAATTTAGTACCCATAACATCTACAATGGTGCCCTTCAAAATTCTGATTAGTTGCACTCAGGTCTTGTTAACCATAAAGAGTACATGGGGAGAAGGCCCCAAGGCTGGCCTACCCATCTTTTCCCATGTGTTCTTGGTCAGGATATTAACCTTAGTGCTTGTGTTTATAAGGACCTCAGAGATGGACCATCCATTGATGATGGAATTCACCAAGAGTTCTTGGTCATACTCTACATTTTGGGTATGCCTGACCTCTCACACCCTTTTCATACATAACACAACAAATTCAACTGACTATTGCCCTACATATTCTAAAAGTAAGTTCTTTAATAGAGGAAACATCCCTTATATTTGTAGGAGGCACAATATCTATGTTAGTTATTATACTTTAGCCTCATGACCATCCTACTTCTTGTGAGAGGTGGCAATCTATGCCTCTAGGTCTCATTCCAGTTAGAGCTCTCCTTGTAGGTTCTAGATCACACTCATCGCTTATTGTAATACATATTTTTGGCACATAAGGTCTGGATAAGGCATAGATTTGCGTTCAGGCTATGTTATGTGCTCAGTATGCCTTGGCTCCTCATATTTCAGGTGTAACTCTGGTATTGGTGTAACTAACGATTGAGTGGTGAGTTCACTCTAAGTAGTTGCTTATACCTTGATTAGTTCTATGTGGGTTGGTTGCACTTTTAGAGTCTATTTTTCCACTTTAGGCTCACGCCTAATCATTCTTTCACCCTTATTTGTGTTGGGCATGCCTTGGGTGAATTTTTTGTACAAGTCAAGGCATTCCTTGACCTTGTGTGATCTTTAATAATACCCACACATTAGATGCATAGGGAAGTTATGTTAATAGTGCTCAATTAAACTACACTTGTAACATGATCATGATAGGAACCTTCCTCTATTGTGTTTACCACCTCACCCTTGCATGCCTCTTTGCATCCCATAGATTGCATTCTAATGGCCATAGCCCTCATTTCCTTGGGCTACCTACCTTCCTATTGTTGCTATTTCTTGTTGTTTTCCTTTCCCCATGTTCTCACATATCTCATCAGTTACACAGTAATCAACTATGGTATGAGTACAAGCATCACATAAATTGAAATAATTTATTGTGCTAACTTGATTGGTGAATTACAATAAAGGGCAATTGCGAACATCATGTGCCTCATGATAAACCTCATATCTAAGAAGCAATGTGTGCACATTCCTTCAGGGGTAGTTATTCTTATTATGGACTTTTGTCTCATAGATAGTACACTATAACCCACTTTGAGCATCTTGTAATTAACTAATAGTTAGATTCTATAGTTTGGAGGACATAAATGTAATATATGCCTCCATGAAAGAGTTAATTCATATGTCGACACTCCTAACTACCTCATCTCTGAGTGTGTCTTCAAGCACTTCTCGAGGGTCTATGAATGTTTTCATAGACAATGCCCTTTCGAATGGTACTAGTAATCCCCCAAAAAACCATTGTGCATATTAGGAAGGGTAAATATCATAAGGGAGCTTAGAAATAAGATTTTTGAATCAAGCATTATACAGGCACATGCTCTTTGATAATCCCTAGTTAATCTCTTTGAGTATGATGATGCTCTACTATTTAACCTCAAGTATGTCGAACTCCTTCAAAACTAATTCCTTCAAGGTGTCATAATCAACCATAGCTTAGTTAGGATCAAACTTTATATATAAAGTATGGGTGAAATCAAGCAAAGTTGTCATGAACTAGGTTTCCTTGTGCTCATACTTGTTTATACTTTGAGTGAGATATTGTAGTTCACACTTGAGCACATGCTCTGTGGAATTCTCTATGCCTTAATACTAGGGTAGATGCATGGACATCTTGTAATAAATTTGGGGTGGGGGAACAACTGGTGTCTGAGGCACTTATCCCCTTGGTACTTGACTTGGTGGTGATCCTACAACACCTCCAACCACTAGGCCAGGTGTTGGTCCCATTGTTACCACTGGCACTATGGATGATCATGGCACTATACTATTGACTAGTGGTGTTGGGTCACTTCCTCAAGGTTATTTCCTAGGTTGTGCAACTAATATTGGCTAGATTGGAATGCTTATTCTCATGTTTTATCTAGTCAGGCTAACATCCCAAGCTCTAAAGGTCCCCTAACTCAGCTCCTCATAAGGAACAACTTGTTCAATCATAAAATTATGGTCTAAGTTTTCAAAATGGTCAAAGTCAAGGTTGATAATAGGGTCAGTTATCAATATTTTGTCTTCTTGTGAAGGATCCAGTCAATGAGATTGCATCACAAGTCTAAAGGGGGTAGGTCCATCCAACACATCTCTAATGGTCAAATTCTATGGAGACCTCGAGCATTCTTCACCTATCAATTATGGAGCTTGTTAAATGGCTTCAAGGTTTCCCTCCTCTAGGAAATGTTGCCATTCAATAGATCCTTTCCCATGACCTTCCCACTTATTATAGGTCCTCTTGACATTTTTAGGTTCCAAATCTTCCATCAGCCTATGCTTCCTCTTATTATATGCATGTCTCTTGAGCTCTTAGGTGTCAAATTGTTCATCCGTTTCCATTGTGCTTCACCTACACATCCCCTTCTTTCTTGTTGTGTTTATCATACATGAGAGGACTTTAGCCTTCCATTCTCATGGTTTCAAACTATAATCCATAGTCAGATTCTTAAGTTTGATGCCAAACTCTCTCATAAACATGCCTCTGGTTTCACACAATAATTGATATTATGCTTCTTTAGGGTAGGAGTATGTCGATACTATAAATTTAAGCATGTAGTTGTTCAGTGCCCCTTTCCACCATTTGTTTGTGGCTCTAGTCTAAGTGGTGTCTAAGTTTTCAAGCCTTTCTAGGCATTCTTTCATCCACTTGAGGTGTTATCTATAGTTTTGATTTCTATGTGTCGTATAAGTAACCAACCATCAGTACACCTACTCAGGTAGTTCACAAAAGAAAACCTCATACAAAACATCATATAGATGGTTATAGACCCATTTCCTTGGTTTTTGTCCTCTACAAGTTGGGTGCCTTAGTGCAAAGTTGTCCTCCACTTGTTCTAGCTAGTGCTTAATGTTCTTAAGGGAGAGTCAAAGCATTATTTTGGTGCACCATTGTAGCAACAAAATTCAATAGGGTCCTAACGACGAAACCAAAATGTTGTAGAAAAGTAGGGGTCTTAAGTCATCAGCCTTGTCAAGTGTTTATATGTTGTCCAACCCAGATCTAAACTTATTAAAACCTAGCATAAGACTTGACTATTCCTGTAGCGCTCAACATTTATAACTTGACTGCATTAGCATCACTTCACATAAGGTGCAAGTCTTATGTGCTCACTGTTAGTTTGAGGAGCTAAAAGCTTCACTGATGCAGACATGGAGGAGGTTGCAGGATGAGTTGTTGAGTGTCACAGAGACTGGCGTTTGGTTTGGCCAACTGACATCGGCAGTATTAGACAAGGAAGCAACCGACGTCGGTCATGGATCGGCCGGCGTCGGCGACCCCCAGGCGGACAGGGACCGACGTCGGTCGCCTGTGTGGTTCAACTGTGAGCTAATTACGGGCAGTTAGCTAACGAACCAAGTGTTTGCATGAAGAGAGCTATTTTTAGACTGAGAGCTGCGGATCTAATTATTGTAATTAGATGTCTAATCATTGTTTGGATGAGATCTATATAATAGACTCATGGTTGTATTGGAAAAGTTGTTCTAGTTTGAGTTGAGCAAAGTTTGCTCCTTCTGTGTGTGAAGTGAGTAAGGGTGCTCCTCCTAGTTCCCTATCAGTGCCAAGCTTGGTACTGGTTGGAGAATCATAAGGACTTGGTGAGGCAAGGACAAGGGTTCTTCAGGGTGTAGAGTGATCTACATGGTAAGTAAGATCGTTGATCTGCAGGTGTATGTGTGTGCAAGGTCAAGGTTCACAGGTGAGCAAAACCGTGTTTGATTTGCAGGTGTGCAGGATCATATAGACAGCAACACAACAGGGAGCAGTATCAGGCAGGATCTACTTGGAGTACAGGTGTGTACTCGGATAGAGCAAAGGGGAAGGCAAGGGAGTTCCTTCCATAAGTATGGTCTATTGAAGTGCAGGTTATTGCAGGTTCATGGGAGATCTACTTGAAGTACCTTGAGTACTTGTGGAGCACGTGGAGTGCTTGTGGAGTGCGTGTAGCACTTGTGGTGTGCGTGGAGCACGGGAGGTGAACACCAACTTTGTATTTTGAGTTGGGTGTTGGGACCTGAGAGGGAGAGCTTTGGGGAGAAGATTTACTGTTCACTTGAGGTGTGGGAAACCTCTGTAAGGTGGTGGAGAAGAAGTGGCATCTTCTTTATTGTATTCTTTTCTGTATAAAGTGTTAATACAATTTGTGTATTGTCTCTCATATCTTGTGTTATTCTGAATTCTAGTTACTTGGTGAATCTGGTTAACTTCCGCATATTAAGTTGCTTGGTTTGGTAATCAATTGCGTGCTTCTGGTTTATTTACCACCAACAAGTGGTATCAGAGCAAGGTTGTTGGCTCATAGCTTGATACCACCAACAAGTGGTATCAGAGCTAAGGTTGCAGGAAGCAGGTTTTGTGTTTGGTTACAGGGCACTCTCAGGGGTTTCTGATTGAGTGGGAGTAGAGCAATGGCAGATGAAAGTAAGCTAAGAATGGAGGAGTTGAAAAGCACAGATGGTTACTCACGGTCCTATGGAAAGAAAGAGTAGGTAAAAGATTATTGTTGGTTGGTAGCAGATCAGCATGAAGAAACTGAAGAAGCAAATGTTGCAGGGGTTATTGCACAGGATGTTCTTGGAGGTTTCTTGGATAAAGTTGAATCTTGGATAAAATATTCGGTTGCCTCTTTCCATGCAGCCCTAGGTAGAGGAGCTGGTAAGCCTTGCCAAATAATTGGCAAAGGGGAAGTGAAGCTGAAATTGCAGGTGGCCAACACACAGGTGTTGATGAAGGTCATGCAGGTCCCAGGTTTGGAGATATGGCTAATTTCTTCAGAAAGATTGGGTGATGAGAGATGCACAAGAACTCTCACAGCGGATGCACTTGAATTAGCTGGTGGTAAGAAAACAGGTATTCTTTATCTACTTGTTTATATTACTGATTCTTCTTTTGTTGTGGAGACGTGGCTTCGTAGGCTTGGTCACATGAGCAGGAAGGAGATGCATGTTCTTAAGCGGAAGACAGATATATTTGACAAGCTTAAGAACTGGAAAGCCTTGGTGTTTATGGAGGAGATGGCGGACAGAACCCAGTGGATGTGGCTGGATACTTCTGAGCAGGGTAGTTTGGACATGGGTTTTGATTCAAAGAAGCTCGCGGGTAAAAAGTCATCACTCACAGGCGAACACAGGTACTGATGTCGGTCAGGAGGAACCGGCGTCAAACAAACAGGTGCCGATGTCGGTCATGTGCAGACCGAAGCCGGCAGTGTCGGGCAAAGTAAGACCAACGTCGGTCATGGGAACCGACGTCGGCAGTAGGTAAGACCGATGTCGGTTAGGAGGACCGACATCGGCAGAAGGGACACCAGCGGTTGCAGGTTGGTAGTCAGGGACAGACGCATGGAACCGACGTCGGTCGGATGCAGACTGTGGGGTGACCGAGGTCGGTCACTGTAACGGATTTTGGGTGGACAGCGAGCTGTCAAGGAGTCTCAAACACCCATACGGAGGACTGAAGGCGTAAGTAGGCCCTCAAATTCGTTGTTCCTCTTCTTTATACATGTTGCTAATTGTAGAGCAGGAAGGATCCAGGAAACAGGTGTGAGCTTGGCATGGATGAGGATGTGATTCCTTGGAGGAGAACCAGACTGGTGTGTTTTGGTAGGGTTGCCAGCAGGTATAAAAGCACAGAGACGAATGGATTCCTTAGTAGAAGAATAGAGAGAATGGATACGTGAGATGGAAGACCAGGTATATGGTCTTGTGGAGCTGCAGGACAGTGGTACAGGTTTTGACAGGTGGAGGATGAAGCATGGCTTCAGTCAATGTCAGGGTAACTACTGTGGTTTGCCTTACCAGGGGGGATGATGAGTCATGACATCATTCTATTGCTGTATGTGGATAGTATGCTAGCTAGCAGGGGTGTACATACAGGGTTTTGCTGAGCTAAGGGTAAGAATAGTTCAGTGGCATGTCAGGAGGAGTTTGGAGCAGTGAAATTCTTTGACATGGGAGACATGGAGATCACAGGTTGATTTTGTCTCGAGTGGGAGCTGTCAGAGAGTTAGGAGCCAATTCGGGGAAGTGGGTTCTCAGGTACTTGAGAGGGACCGGCAGCAGGGATTCATGCTATGCAGGGTCAGGACTTCACTACATGTGTTTGTAGGTTCGGATACGGCAGGGTACTCGGATGACAGGAGGTACATCACAGGTTGTGTGGTGGGTTGTCTTCAGGATTGATCTTGAAGAGGGATACAAACCAGGAAACAGATTAGACGAGGTACAGGTACAGGTACAGTGCAGCTGCTTATCTCCAAGTGGGAGATTGTTAGGTTGTGGAGCTAAAAGCTTCACTGATGCAGACATGGAGGAGGTTGCAGGATGAGTTGCTGAGTGTCACGGAGACTGGCGTTTGGTTTGGCCAACCGACGTCGGCATTATTAGACAAGGAAGCAATCGACGTCGGTCATGGATCGGCCGGCGTCGGCGACCCCCAGGCGGACAGGGACCGACGTCGGTCGCCTGTGTGGTTCGACTGCGAGCTAATTACGGGCAGTTAGCTAACGAACCAAGTGTTTGCATGAAGAGAGCTATTTTTAGACTGAGAGCTGCGGATCTAATTATTGTAATTAGATGTCTAATCATTGTTTGGATGAGATCTATATAATAGACTCATGGTTGTATTGGAAAAGTTGTTCTAGTTTGAGTTGAGCAAAGTTTGCTCCTTCTGTGTGTGAAGTGAGTAAGGGTGCTCCTCCTAGTTCCCTATCAGTGCCAAGCTTGGTACTGGTTGGAGAATCATAAGGACTTGGTGAGGCAAGGACAAGGGTTCTTCAGGGTGTAGAGTGATCTACATGGTAAGTAAGATCGTTGATCTGCAGGTGTATGTGTGTGCAAGGTCAAGGTTCACAGGTGAGTAGAACCGTGTTTGATTTGCAGGTGTGTAGGATCATATAGACAGCAACACAACAGGGAGCAGTATGAGGCAGGATCTACTTGGAGTACAGGTGTGTACTCGGATAGAGCAAAGGGGAAGGCAAGGGAGTTCCTTCCATAAGTATGGTCTATTGAAGTGCAGGTTATTGCAGGTTCATGGGAGATCTACTTGAAGTACCTTGAGTACTTGTGGAGCACGTGGAGTGCTTGTGGAGTGCGTGGAGCACGGGAGGTGAACACCAACTATGTATTTTGAGTTGGGTGTTGGGACCTGAGAGGGAGAGCTTTGGGGAGAAGATTTACTGTTCACTTGAGGTGTGGGAAACCTCTGTAAGGTGGTGGAGAAGAAGTGGCATCTTCTTTATTGTATTCTTTTCTGTATAAAGTGTTAATACAATTTGTGTATTGTCTCTCATATCTTGTGTTATTCTGAATTCTAGTTACTTGGTGAATCTGGTTAACTTTCGCATATTAAGTTGCTTGGTTTGGTAATCAATTGCGTGCTTCTGGTTTATTTCCCAACACTCACCCAAAGTGTAGCAGAGAAAGGACCAGGGCTCGTGTTGGGCTAGTTGTGCCATGGCACAACTCTATCTTCCAAGTGTGAACATAAGAATCTGATAAGGGGATATTATTATCGTGTTAGTGTATGAAAATAAATCCAAAAACAAAACACACTATTGCTAACAACTTATTATTATATCTTTACTAGAGCTTATTAAGGAAAAACCATTGACAAAACACAATTAAAAGGAAAGAAAACAAACATTTCTCACCCTCCTTAAATGCTTCAAAGGCTCTCCTTATTGGCTTGCTTGGCTTGTGCTTCAAGAGCTTTGGCTATCCTCCACCTCCTCTTGACATCAATGGAGCTTTGGCTATCCTCCACCTCCTCTTGACATCATTAAGCTTATGGCTTTTTATTATGAATCTTCTCTCAACAATTGGGCATAATAACACTATGTCAAATGGATTTTGAATTCATTTAAGCATTATAACTCTAAACCAAAAAAGCTTCAAAATTATTAGTGTGAGGCCTTCTATTTATAGATTTTTAAAATGGGCTTGGATCAACCATGATCGTCCATCTCAAGATGAAGATGTGTGGCCATGAATTAATGTAATTATGTTAATAAAATCCATAAATACTCTCATCATGATTTGGGAATAAGGGGCATTAATGAGGAATGGGAGTGCTTAATCAGATATTTGTTACAATTATGGCTTGTGGATGCCACCCCATAAATGATGTCATTAAGTGATGTAGTTATTCACAATCAATTTCCATTAATGAAATATTAACAAGTTCCATGGAAAATTAACTTAAGCTCTTGATTCAAATTAATTAACCTTAAACATGATTAATTAATTTTGTGCAAATTCTTTGGAAATTGGTGCTTAATTAATTAAATGAGTCTAAATGTCATATTATTGGATCAAAATTTAACTGGATTGGACTTAGAAGGTGATGTTAGATACATTGGAACCATTATCCCATTTAGGATGTTGTCAACACAAAATAACAAAGGCACGTGTCTCATGCAAGAAATTTGGTAAAAAAGATCAACCTAGAGCACCCAAGTATGAAATCATCATTTTGACTCAAATGATCTGATTAAATTTAGCTATCTCATAAAATGCATTACCCCATTTAGGGATACATTGGCCAAAATTGGCACTTTTGTATGATAAATTTGAACCATTTAATGAGTTTTAGTATTTTTAGGCCTAATTGTGATATTTGATAGAAATTAGTTTGAAGCTTTATTAGAGGTTATTGGTGGCCACTTTTATGTGTCTACACCAGGGATTTGGTTATTGCAATGGTGGTGGTAAGTTCATTGGTGCAAGCCATTCTAGATGGGATCTAATTATCTATTAGGTTCAAGCATATATGATATGATTCTAAAGTTTCATGAGCACAAGCCTTTGGTTTCCTTGACTTAGCATCATTCAATCACTTGGAAGGTTCAATGGAGTATTTAGATGAAGGACTTAGGCTTAGGTTCATGCTTTAACACAAGTATCATCATGAAGTGAGGAGTGGTTCTTATACTTAAATTATTTCTATATAGAGTGCTAACATCATCATGTACTATAGAAATGCCATGAACCGACTAGGTTAAAAGCTTGATGGAACTCAATATTCATAATATAAAGCTAAGCATTACAACTATTGCAAACATTGTGCAAACCATTCTCATTTTAAGCCTATAACCATAACCATATAAACTAGACTAACACTCATTAGATGCAATGCCATTCATCATTAAATAGAGTTCAAATACATAGTATATATCTATAGAAACTGAGAAAATGCTCATCTTAAAGCTGTTAAACACCTAGAGGCTCATAGGCTAGCTTGGAAACTATAATGAGGAGCCTCAAAGGCATCCATGCTAAAACTATAGCTAAATGGTGACTATAACATTTAAAAACAATCCTATAGAGCTTCGCTACTCCAACTCACATCTCTCTTCTAACTGGATTAAACTCAGTTTTATAGAAATTAGGAACATATTAGTAACATGATGAAAGGAGCACGCTGGTTGTTAAGCTGGCACTGGATGCAATCATTCTACCAGCTCTACTACCCTACTTCCATTGTGTTGTGATTATCTCATGTATCTACTTCTTGATTATACTTGAGTAAGGGAGTTAGTTAGTCACTTGCCAATTGGCACCACAAGATGACAAAACAACAATCATAACAAGTGATTGCCTCACACCCAAATGTCTATTGTGTTGGTGTTGATCTTATACTTAGACAGATTTGAGTCCCGATAACAAAATTTTCATTTGAACACATTAAACTACATTTATGTAAGATGTTTATTCAATATTGGTAAATTGATAATCTCAATGTGATTTTTATATTCATTATAATATTGAATACATAGGTATTAGTACTTACAAGAGGCTACATATTTTGTAATATGTTAAAGAGATACATAATGTAGAGCAACAACAAAGAGTATCAGAGGCAATATATGTTAACCAGACCATACCACCATGTTTTAGTTATATAAAAAAGGGTGCCCACAAAATAGACTTAGGTTTTACAAAGATTATTTGTGTGCCCAATTAACTTAAAACAAAAGCTAGTAATAAAAGGTGCAGATTATTATTAATTGAGATTCATAATTAAGTGTGGCATTGTGAACCTTTGATTTAGGTATATAAAAAGGGTAGATACAAATAGACTTAGGTTTTATAAATATTATTTGTGTTGCCAATTAAATTCAAACAAAACCTAAACACCATGTAATATAAACTTTGAATGAGAAAATTGAAATAAAGGACATATCACATTAGGTTGTCATAATTAGGGCATATCAACTTGTCAACCACATTTAATTCTTTCAATTAAGTCAATTCACATTAGGTTGTTACAATTGGTTTTAAGTTTTTGCAATTAGATGAGATAACCTTAGCTTTTACACTTAATGAGAAATCAAGTTCAAAGTCACACTAAGTTATCACAATTATGCAAATGTGCTAACAAGGATTGATATGTGCTACTTGAGTTCCCATCAAAACAAATAGATCAATTGGTTGTAATACATTATTATAAATAATTATATCTATGTATAATATTAAAATTATATAAATTTTTATTTTTCCAAATAAAAAATCAAAGCTTATTCATTGGAAAAAGTTACATTGTATAAATGCCTATAACATTAGGGCTAAAATTCTGACAAACAACCCTCATGGGCCAAATATACTAGTAAAGCCAACTATAGGTGCACTACAATAGTTGTAAACCTAACCTTATACCCTAGGAAAAAATAAAGACCTACAACATATCATCGATCTATCCTTTTTCCCCTTATTTTTCACCTCAATCCATCCCCCAAGAGGAGTTATTGCCACCACCATTTATAGTTTAGAATGATTTATTTATGAATATCTAACCATGGATAGTTCCTTATTAAATTTAGAGTTATTTGACTCATGTAATATCTTAATTCATCCTATTGGAGTTTCATAATTAATGGTTCCCTAAACTGTACTCCTTTAGAATTCTACAATGGCTTATTTAAATCATCATTTTTATCTTATTTTCCTATATTGGTATATTTCTCTTCCTCTATATTGAGTGATTTTTCTATGATATTATCTTCTTCACCCTCTAGAGGTTTCGGATTGTAAGGTTGCCAAATTTTTGGTTTGGTAGTATACCCTCTCTTCCCCTTCTAAAGTCCTCATGCTTGTGAACAAGAATCCCATAGATGTCATGCTTGGTGATAAAAATGACACCTAAATGTTGTATTCTCATAGGTTAGACTTTGACTCCATGTCAAATCTATAAATGCTAATATTATTATTTCTGGTAGTCATTTACTTAGATCAATATCCACACAGATGCAAGCATGAGTGAAAATATTTTGAAATGTTCGATCAGTATCATCTTTTAAAAATATGCCCAGAGCATTATCAATGTTAGTGATTACTGTCGTATGTCAAAAAGGAAGAGGCATATTTGGGATTTGAACCCACACATGCATTTTGTATACAACCATAGTGTTAGGATCAAATTCTAGAAACCAAGGGATAATAAAGAGTCCTGCTCTTCCCCAAAGCACAAAAAAATCTCATATTATTTGGACTCGTTTGTATAATTCCATTGATACATCTCTTTAGGCTGTGGCCAAAAAACATTAAAGTGACATATTATGGCCTCAAATTTAAGATAATTATAGATTTATTTTACCTTAATATGATTTACCTCCACTATTGGCACAACATCCAATTTATTAACAATGTAAGGGCTTATTTTGTCAACAAGGAACATTGATTGGGTGAGAGCCTTGACACGAGCAACATCCTTATAATAAACTAACTTTGAGGTAGGTGGTCTTCCAAATCCCACTACTCCACCACATAAACATAACACTAAAAAAAGGAGAGAATCTTTACTGATGTTATAAGCATTCAGTTATGTTGAGTCCTCAAGTTGTTTTCCCTTATAGAGAAGACATTGCAGCTCCACGGGAATCCCTTGTCACTGCTCAAGTTTCTATTTGAGATCCAACACATGATATATATGTTTTACACAAAGAAAAATAGTTTTCCCTTGAATAGAACATACCATTAATAGATATACTATCCTCTATTCCCCAAGGTTCTTAAAACATTACAGCAAAACCTTCTAATAATTTGTCTACCCTCATTTAGTCAAACAATTGACATACCTCCCTTGTCACTTTAGCTTGTAACTATAGATCATATGTATAATAGGATAATACCTCATTTCCCCTACCCTCATCCTTTTTACTTTGGCATTGAAATAATGAAATATTGCATTCTTATATCTTATTTTTCATGAGCCCCAATTTTGTACAAACATATTCTTATACAGATTGTGTGCATTCCCTATCTTCTTATCCACTTTTACCTATTCCTCCCTTGCATATCCAAAACTCATGTCATTCCATGATATCAGGCATTTAGTCGAATAGTTGATGAACAACCTCTATCTTTCCCCATTTTGTTTGACTTGTTCGAATGTCATTTATTGACAAATCCTTTACAGGGATAAGAAAGTTTCCTGCAACATTATTCACAAGAATATCAAGCTTTTCAAATTGTTTTACCATTAGTTTAACAACACAAACCACATCTTATTTCTTTTGAATGTCACCTTGAACTCCAATGGCCTGAATCCCTTGAGCTTGAAGGGAAGCAGCAGCTACATTAACAATAATATTCCTAAGACTCATGATATTAATGAAAGTCTCAAAGACATTGTTGGTAGAATTCATGGCACCCTGATTCTTTGTCACATATCCAATAAGGTGCTTAGTATCTATAAAAATGTCATAGGAAGACGTAATCCTATTGTTGTGATCATTTGAAATGATCTCAACCCTTTCACATTACCACACATCCACATAATAATAAGTTTGACCCATATCTATTTCTTTCACATGTTTTACTCCCTTACTAGCCATGTTTTTGCTCAACCCTCTGTCAATTCCTGAATTTAGCAGGAAGCTAATTTATTAGTATAACCAATGGAAACATATGCATGAATTATGCCATACAATTATCTAAATTATTATTATATATGTATAATATACACATATATTATAGTTTATATATAATATAACACACACACACACACACACACACACACACACACACAATAATACATTATTATGATTATTATATTCCTCTATACAGTTATTATATTCAGCTATATTTTTCTAGGCCACATAAATATCGATATAGTACAATAATATTGTGGTCATTTCATTACTATTATGTATGGTGCAACCCCTTACCTTTGAGATCTTTTGGTGACATGAAATAATATTAATTTTTAATAGTAAAATTAGAAACCCTTTATAATGTTGTTATGGCCATGATAATGTTTAGAAAAAGTGAACCTCTGATAGGGTATACTATGAAAGTTAGGTATTCCTTACATAAATATAATACTTGTCATTATGAGTTCATAAAAAGGCATAGAAAGTTTACAAAGGAAACTGACATTCCATTCAAGGCAACAAGGGATCATTGGCCCCTCACATCCACTTGGCCACAAAGTTTCTAGAAGCAATCATAACATAGCCATGATGAATCACATAGAGCCCAAAGGTCACAAGGATATTCAAGTTTCGTGTGGAAACCAAAGTCACCCAACATGATTTAAATATTTCATGCGACCTCTAAATAAACCCAATTGGACTTGGCCACATGAATGCATTGTGTATGATGAGATTTGACCATTTAATGTGATTACATATATACTAATGTGGTCCATGGTAGAACTATATTTATAGTTGTAAGACCTAATACCCATATTATGAGGCATAGTGGTTGCGTGGACATTATTAAGACTTGTTATAACATCGTTGAGTTTATTAATTACATAGATATATAAAATGAATGAATTTATATACTGGTGGCGACTCCATTGGCTATTCATTATGATGTGACTGAGACCATGTTAATAATCATTTATATTCAAAGGTGCAAATTACTAATAACTAAGATTAATAATCAAACATGGAAAGGTGAACCTTTGGTTTAAGTATATAAAAATGTGGCCACAAATAAACTTGGGTTTTGAAAATATTATTTGTGTGGCCATTAAATTCAAATAAAACCTTGACACCATGTAAACTAAATTTGTAAATAGTAAATTGAGATAGAAGGCATATCACATTAGGTTATCACAATTTGGGCACATTGAATTCTCAAGCACATTTGATTTTCACAATTAGGTCGATTCACGTTAGGTTGTCACAATTAGCTTTAGATTGTCATAATTAGTCTAAATCACATTAGGTTGTCATGCTAAAGGGGAAATTAAGTCCCAAGTCACATTAGGTTTTCATAATTATGCAAATATGTTTACAAGGATCGTTATGCATTACTTGAGTTCCCCTCATAACGAATAAATCAATTGGTTGCCTGGGATAATACTAATGTGTAGCCTTATCCTATGATTCCCCCAAATCAAAGAGAAAAAATATATTTATTCTTAACTTAATTTCCTTTATACTAAGAATCCAAGCCTAATGCTCAATATACACACCACCGTATCTTATATTAATGCGCTAGAATGGCATAACACTTACACTATAACATTAGTTATACCAAATTAACATAGGTAATCTGGCGATCTTTTCTTGGTGATTTCTCCAAATACATGTTTGGTTGCCCTCCAAAAACTTGTGGATTATGGCCTGACAAAAAAAAATCACTAAAATTTGCTCGAAAGCCAAGTTATTTATGGAGTCATAATTTAATAACTTAGATACAAGAGTAAATATCCATTGAGATATTTAATAAGACTTTGGATATATAAATTATTTATGTGGCCAAATTAATTAAATCACATGATCTTAAACACATAGATCTCAACAAATTTATTATTTCACTTCAACTTATTTAGCATGATGAATTATGAAGTAATAATTTTATTTACACGTCATTTATACCTATATATGATAGTTAGATATGAAATACAATTTTAAATGGATGTTTTGTGTTGGGTGTGAAGTCATTATTCACAGGCACCATTCATAGTCACTATTCTTAGTGATGTGGCATGCTGAAGTGGCATACAAGTGATGTGGCTTGTAGGTGATTTGGCATGGCCCATGAAAGATCTTTCAAGTTTGAAAGTTGATGTGAGAGAAGTGGGGCACATTTCTCCACAAAGGAACATGGGATACCTTTTTATTTTGCACATGGGTACATGTGGGGAGCCATTCTTGAGGGTTGACTCTTGGATGCATGTGGGGGACAAGGACAAAGATGATCTTCACCATTATCTTCACTCATGTGCATGTGGGGTGCAGTTTTTCTGTGGGGCTCCTTGGTTGAATTTAAAAGGTGATTGAAGAATCTTTTGACTCTTGTATGTGCACATGGGAAGTAGGAGACATTGAACATTATTCTTGATTGGTCTCACATGTGGAGTAGGCCTTAGTATTTGGAGTCACATGAAGGTGGTCAAGGAGCATCATGAAGATGCCATTCATTTTTTGACCTTGTCACATGTGAGAGATAATTTCCCCTATTCATCACTATTCCTCCAAGTGGATGTGTGGCACATTTTTCCTCCCTTTATATTTTTATCTCATGTTCTCTCTCATGTAAATGCTATTAGAATCATGCTTCTCCTTTGTAATTAGGATTTTCTATGTATTCCATGCATTTTTATTCTTTAAGGAGGTGATGAGGAGTTGAAGACTTGTGAAGTTTTTGTTGCAAGTTTGGGTGAGAGCTTGGTTGTAAGCTTGGTGGTAAGCTTATGTGCATTGAATACGGGGGTTGAGAGATAGGAGAGAGGTGTGACAGGGTGTTATCATGGAATCATTATCCATTATTTCTACAAATAAAGGCTAGGCAAATTTCTCCATGGACGTAGCCCATTGGGTGAACCACGTTATCTTCTATGTTGCATGGTTTGCTTTAATTTGTGAAAGTTATTTATTTTTGTTTTACATATCTTGTCTCATTTCTAATTTTGAGGATCTATCTCCATATTGCATTTATTCTAATAAGTGGTATCAGATCAAAGGTTATTTTTGATGAAGATTAAATTGTAAGAAGCTAAGGATCGTATCTTGAATCACTATTCCTCCAAGTGAATGTGTGGCACATTTTTACTCCCTTTGTATTTTTATTTCATGTTATTTCTCATGTAAATGCTATTAAAATAGTGTTTCTCCTTTGTAATTAGGAGTTTCTATGTATTTCATGCATTTGTATTCTTCAAGGAGGTGAAGAGGAGTTGAAGACTTTGAAGTCTTTGTTGTAAGTTTGAGTGAGAGCTTGGTTGTAAGCTCAGTGGTAATATTATGTGTATTGAAGGGGAGGTTTGAGAGATATGGGAGAGGTGTGATAGGGTATTATCATGGGTTCATTCTCCATTATTTCTACAAATAAAGGTTGGCAAATTTTTTCCATGGATGTAACCCATTGGGTGAACCACGTTATCTTCTGTGTTGCATGGTTTGCTTTAATTTATGCAAGTTATTTATTTTTATTTTACATAGCTTATCTCATTTATAATTTTGAGGATATATTTCTGCATTGCATTTATCCTAATAAGTGGTATTAGAGCAAAAGTTGTTTTTACTAAAGATTAAATTGCAAGAAGCTAAGGATCATATCTTGAGTGGGAGCTATGGTAGATGATAGTAAATCAAAGGTGGATAAGTTCAATGGATAGAAATTCAAAATTATGGAAGATGCAAATGGAGGATTACCTCTTTCAGAATAAGTTCTACTTATTTTTGGGAGGTAAATCCAAGAAGCCAATGATAAAGTCAAATGAGGATTGGGATTTGTTGGATAGTAAAACACTCAGAACCATCCTTATATGTCTTAAATCTATGGTAACATTAAATATATCTCAATAAAAGAATACAAAAATTCTTATGAGCACACTAGGGAAGTTGTATGAAAAGCCCTCTACTTCTAGTCAAATTTTCTTAATGAATAAATTATTTAATATGAGAATGTCTAAAAATGGTTTAGTGGCAAATCATTTAAATGATTTTAACATGGTTACAAGATATTAAAATTCTGTTAATATTGACTTTGATGATGAAGTTAGGGATCTTCTTATTTTATGTTCCTTAATTGAGAGCTAAAATAGCTTAGTCATGGTAGTAAGCAACTCTATTTCCAACAATGCCAAACTAAAGTTTGAGGATGTGGTGGGTGTGATCCTAAATGAAGAAATGTGAAGCAGAAACACTAGTGAAATGTCCACCATAGGGAATTCATTGAAAGTGGAGAGTAGAGGGAGATAAAACAATAGAGGAAGAAGGAACCATGGAAAATCAAGGAGTTCAAAGTCCAAATAAATAAGCAAGATGGAATGCAGGGATTATGGGAAGCCTGGACATGTAAAAAAAGACTATTGGCTCCTTCAAAGAAAACTAGTAAAGGACCAATAATAAGGCAAAAAAGAAACAAATGTAATAGATGGTGTGTTACAAGATGTTCTAATTCTTTTTTTGGACAATATTTTTGAATTTTGGGTTTTAGATTCTGGTGCTTCATTTCATGTTACTCCTCATAGACATTACTATCAATATTATATTCCAAGGAATTTTGGATATATTTACCTTGGTGATGATGAAAATTACAACATTATTGTAAAAGGAAGTGTTAAAGTTAAATTGTAGAATGTGAACACTTGGATGCTTAAGGATTTTATGCATGTTCCAAAGTTGAAGATATATCTAATTTCTATAGGATAGTTGGGAAGTGACGGTTGAATGGTCATATTTATAAGTAACTCATGGCAAGTCACCAAGGTTGCTCTAGTGGTTGTAAGAGGCAAGAAAGTGGGTGCATTGTATTTAGCCATAATTAGTACTAATGCATAATGTGCTTTAACCACTATAGGTACAAACATAAATTTGTGGCACTACAGGCTTAGCCACATGAGTGAAAAGGGCATGAAGATCCTACACTCAAAGGAGAGATTTCTAGGTCTAAAATAAATTAACTTGGAATTTTGAGAAGATTGTGTATATGGGACATGAAAACATGTGTGGTTTCTCAAAGTTGGACCAACCAAGAAGGAATGCAAGTTAGAGCTTGTGCATATGAATGTATGAGGACCTACTCAGGTATCTTCACTTGGTGGTTCATTGTATTATGTTACATTCATTGATGATGCAACTATAAAGGTTTAGGTTTTTTGTATTAAATAATAATCTAATGTGTTTGATACATTTAAGATACATAGAGCTTTAGTTGAGAATAAAATAGGTTTAAAGATCAAATACCTCAAGTCAAATAATAGAGGTGAATATTGCAATAAAGAGTTTGATATTTATTGTTCATTAAATGGAATCCATAGGTAGATGACAAATACAATAACACCACAATAGAATGGTGTGTTAGAGAGGATAAATATGACTATCATTGAACATGCTAGGAGCATGAGACTTCATGTAGGGTTACCCTTACAATTTTGGGGGTATGATGTAGATACAATTATGTACCTGATAAATAGAAGACCTTCAACTATTCTAAATGGTGGCATACCATAGGAGGTATGGACTGGTAAGAAGGTAGACTACTCTTTTCTTAGGGTGTTTAGTTGTGAAGCTTTTGCTCACATTGATACAAAATATATTACTAAATTAGAGGCTAAGTCTAAGAAATGTACTTTTATTGGCTATGGTACTAATGACTTTGGATTCTAGTTGTGGGAATTGGAAGATAAGAAAATCATCATGAGTTGAGATGTGATCTTAAATAAGAAAGTCATATACATGGATCAGCTGCAGGAAAGCAAGCAAGAAGAAACCAAGAAGAGTACATAGTGTTGGAGGACATTATATAAGAACATGTCCCAAAAGTACTAGTAAAAGATGTGCAATAAGAACCTCAAACTTTGATTGTGAAAATATCAACTAGAGTAAGTGGACCAATGAAAGGTTTTCTCCTTAATTGAATTATTTATTACTTACTGATGGTCGTGAGTTAGATAATTATGAAAAAACAATGCAGGTTAATGCCAAGGAGAAGTGAGAGAAAACTATGGATGAGAAGTATGACTTGATAATGACAAACCAAACATGAGATTTGGTGAAGCTTTCAAAAGTTAAGAAGGCATTACAAAACAAATGGGTATACAAGATGAAGGAGGAGGATGTAGGTAAAAATAATTATAAGTCTAGAATGGTGGTGAAAGGTTTTGAACAAAATAAATGTATAGATTTTGATGAAATCTTTCCTCTAGTTGTTAAAATGACTTCAACTATAAATGTATTGAGTTTAGTTGCAATTGAAGATCTGCACTTAGAACAGTTGGATATGAATACTACTTTCCTTCATGGGTATTTGGAGGAGGATATATGCATGGAGCAACCACAAGGTTATGAATTCAATGGTAAGGAGAATTTGATGTGTAAAATGAATAAGAACTTATATGGCCTGAAGCAAACTCCAAGACAATGGTATATTAAGTTTGACAGGTTTATGATGGAAAAAAATTATTCCAGATGCCATTCTGACCATTGTGTGTACCTTAAAAGTTTTGAAAATGGTAGTTATATTATCCTAATTTTATATGTAGATGATATGCTTGTTGCAAAGTTTATAACATGTAGGATATCAATATACTCAAGAGACGATTGAGTGATTCTTTTTGTATGAAGGATCTAGGTAATGCGAAATAGATCCTTGGTATGAGAATAGCTAGAGATAGAAAGAATTGGATGTTGACATTGTCATAGGGAGAGTACACTAGGAAAGTGTTGGAAAGGTTTAGTATGTAGAATGCTCATTCAGTTGGGACACCTTTGGCAGACCACTTAAAATTAACAATGGAACAATGTCTTAAGACACAATGATAAAATAATCTCATTTCCAAGGCACCTTATTCATCAGTAGGTGGCAAGTTGATGTATGAAATGGTGTGTATGAGGCTAGACATTGCACATGCAATGGGAATAGTGAGTAGGTTCATGAAAAATCTAGGAAAGGAACACTAGAAGGTAGCTAAATGGATCCTTCATTATCTAAGAGGGACCATAGATTCAATGTTATGTTATGGTGGATCAGATGTGACATTATGAGGGTATATTGGTTTAGACATTATAGGTGATTTGGATGGTAGAAGGAACACTATAGGGTATGTGTTCATAGTAGTTGGTACAACAATCATATGGATATCATGACTATAGAAGGTGTGGAAATTTCAACCACAGAGGTCGAGTATGTTGTCATTACAAAAGTGAGCAAGGAAATGATTTGGTTATAGATACTGATGGAAGAGTTGAGACACCAACAAGGAAGAGGTATACTATTAAATGACATTTAGAGTGTCATCCATATAGCAAAAAACTCAACATTTCACTCTAGGACAAAACATAATCAATTGTGGTATCACTTCATTTAGAAAATATTTGAAGAGGAGCAACTAAATTTGGAGAAGATCCACATCAATGAAAATCTTGTAGATATGATGACCAAGGTGGTTAAAAAAATGAAGTTGAAGTTATGTTTAACTTCAGTTGGTCTTCATAGATGAAGATCAGAGTGAGGAATTTGTATAGTGGATGCAACACTATATACATTTGTGAATATTGACTTCAAGTGGGAGAATTATTGGGTGTGAAGTCACTATTCATGGGCACTATTTTTAGTCACTATTATTAGTGATGTGGCATGCTAAGGTGTCATCTTAGTGATGTGGCATGCTAAGGTGTCATCTTAGTGATGTGGCATGTTGATGTGTCATCTTGGTGATGATGGCATATAAGTGATCTGGCTTATAGGTGATGTGGCATGGCCCACATACTATCATTCAAGTTGTAAATTTGATGTGAGAGAAGAGGGGTGCATTTCTCCACTAAAGCACATGGGATGCCTTTTAATTTTGCACATGGGTGCATGTGGGGTGCCATTCTTTAGGGTTGAAACTTGGATGGATGTTATTGACAAGTACAAAGAGGACTTCATCATTCTCTTCACTCATGTGTATGTGAGGTGCAGTTTGTCTTTGGGGCTTCTTGATTGAATTCAAAAGGTGATTGAAGCATCTTTTGACTATTGTGTGTGTACATGGGATGTGGGAGATGTTGACATTTTTTTTGTCCCAAAAATATCATTACATCTAGAACCCTAATTGAGACCCCCTTTATTTTTTAGGGAAAACTCTTAACCCTCTAAAATCCATTTTTCCATTACCTCACAAAATCGAGGACTCTAGATGCAATTTGCATCACTGTAAATTGATTCATAGGTTATGGGTCTCATGAGGTACCAAACCCCAAAATTTATGGAATCCAAAACTCACCATGCACTTTTCATGCTCTTGAACATGTAAGTTGCATGGAGGGCTCTGAATCCCACCTTGTACCCATCTGACAGAATCCATAACTTGGTATGCACATTGAATGTTTTGACAACATGCAAAGTACATGATAGGCTTTAGATCCTTTTGACCAAGTAACCCACCCATGGAGGGTGGACCTGCTTGGAGAAGGTCCAACATTCACCATTTCAATTTCACCCTTTCTTATAGGAGATGGGGCTTGTAGTGCACATTGTATGTTTTTACAATGTGCAAATTACATGCTGAGCTCCACTCCCTGCCAAGTCATTAACCCAATTGTGGAGGGTGGACCTACTCCAAGCAGGGCCAACCTCCACCCAACCCATCTAAACCTTCCTGCAAGAAGCAGAGATTGAAGTGCACATTATACGTTTTCACAAACGTGTAAAGTGCACGATGAATCCCACCTTCCTCTAAGCCATTTATAACTATAAAGAGTGGAACTCCTTCAAGCACATCCCACCTCTGCCATGAAACACTATTACTCATATTTAACACATTTTTTTCTTATATAAAGCTAGGTCTATTTGCAAAGTATTATCATTAGATTATCTTGTGAAGTATGTTTTGGAGCTAAATTATATCATCCTCACCATTTCAACCTTGAGCCACATCAACTACGCTAAGCCACATCACATGCACCCACTAAATGGTATTCCTCTTATGTTTTATTCCTTTATATCTCCATCTTTGAAGTTTTGTCCATTTCTTATAGAGTTTATTTTCTAGTCTTATGGTTTCTTCATAGGTCTAGTTTTTTAGCAATTGGTGAGTCATTTTGAGTGAGTTTTGCATCTGGTGTAGCACTTAGTTCTTTAGGGATTAGATAGTACATCCAGGGCATACTAGGGTTTCGAGGTAAGTATCCAAAAAATCTTCCCAAAGCTTCCTTTGGATTTTTATCCATGGATTTTGCATTCAAAATCAAGTCCTTTTCATTCCCAGAGCATATCCTTCCATTTAAAAAATGTGAATATTCCCTCCAAGATTCTTTCCATCCCAACGTCCCTACAGACACTGGACGTGTTCCAAGCACCCTTGACCTTGATAGACTCCTAGTGCACCGTAGAGAATAGACATGCCTCAAGTACCTCCCACTTTTGTTGGGAACCCAACATCTTTTCAGCATTATAGAAAGTGGACTTGTCTCAAGCACGTCCCACCTCTATTAGAGATTCTTAAGTCATAAGAACTATGAACATTGGACATGCTCCGAACACCTCCAAGTTTCACCAAAAGGAACAAGTACTTTATGCACCTATAGCTTCTACTAACTTCCATAATTGGTTACTTAGAGGATTTTTCTATAATTTCCATGCCTCCTAAAAAGATGAAGTTCAAAACTAAGGGCCCTAAAGGAACTTCTTGTCTAGAATCCAACCTCATAGAAATTAGTAATATAGATTTAGGTCATATTGACCTAGGAGACTTATGGGCTAGAATAGGGGTAGAATTAAAAAATGACCCGATGTAGAGTATTTATGACTCTAGACTTACATAAGCTGTAACTTTTCCCCTAACTATTCAAAGTTCTAAATTGATCCTAATGATGGCCCAACACTATGACCTCGATAGGAGGCAAGTGTTTAATGATAAGGGAGAAAATATTTTATATCTTGAATCTAACTATATCAACTCGATGTTTTTCATTCTTGAGTTTGAAATTTATTTGTATATAACTCCCCAAAAATTTGCATAGTTATATAAGGAGAATAAATATGGATGCCAAAAGATGATCAATAAACAATGGCTCAAGACCCCTAAGCACTCCTCCACCAGATTGCCCAAGATAATGTATAGGTCTAATTTTATAGAAGAGGTGGGAGATGTATAACATTGTTGCATAGAGTCATTGGTAGTCCTGATGCCCAATGCTATGAATAGTGGATGTACAATAAATATAGACCATCTAAGAGAATAAATAATGTATCCATTGGGCACAATTAACTAATGATTCTCTCCATCAACAGTTGTTGGAAGTTCAAACCTTAAACAAATTTTACATGACCTCATACATTATTTATATTTTTGCTAAGGGGAGATTATTCCTAGGTCTCAATGTTGTTTTCAATGAAATAACAAGAGTGTACAACTACTACCTTGACCTCACCCTTTAGGCTAGTAAGAAATAATTTGGAAGAGTTAATGAAGTTTTCATCTACAACATCATCACCATGTTCAATCTAGAACTTAAGAGGGAGAGGTTATCAAGGGAGGTAAAAGAGGAAATCACTAAATGGGGATCATTATTTATACAATTCCCCACATATTCTTACATTATGGAAGCATGCTTCAATGGTTATCCCTTCACCCTTCCCCGATATGTAAGTGATAAATGGGCATTATTGGAGTAGGAACGATAGCTAACAGAAACCCATAAGCTCCTCTTGAATAGACACAAGGCAGGGATTCATTTCCCTATTTCTATTGGCTATTATACATTCCAAACTCTTCTGAAGGCCAGTGGTGCATAGGTAGAGATGAGACAAGTAACATTGAGGACCCTAGAGTCTAGGCCATATTTTAAACCATATGGAAAAAGCACTCATGCATTAGAGTTGGCATCATATGAATATGTGCCATACTATGAAGATTATTGGGAGGATTGTGATGAAAAAGAGATGGTTAGAATGAGGGACTACTCAAGAATGTCCCTGTAGAAAATAAAGGATTATGATCTAGCACCACTCCTCGATGACTTAGAGACATTGTTTCCAAAGTGGACCCATTATACCTCACCCAGATCATTGTGAAACCCCTACCACCGATCATGTGGTTAGTTCCAAAGTCATTTTCTCTATTTTATAGAATAACCCACATCATCAATAGGACTATTAATTGGCTAAAGAGTAAAGGAGTGCATATTACAAGAGAAACTATAGGAGTAAAAGAAAAGCCCCTAAAATTAAAATTAGAAGGTATAACGCCAACAATGGAGGGCCCCGGTGAATCATTAGTGGGACCTAAAAAAAGACGAAGAGGAAAATAAAGGCTAAGGCCAAAAAAGGAGAGTCAAGCAAAGAAGGAGAAGTTGCACATGAACCCATTGATCTTTTAGCATAAGAGACAATACTAGCAGCACAAGGATATACTACTTTGAATCCTATAACACTAGATCCTATTTCCATTGTCCCCCCTTCTCCTTCTTTTATAATATAGGAAGCATCAACACTTCCATCAGTTGCCTCTTATCCCTAAGCATCTTAGGTTTCCATTGCCTCACAAGTATCATCTCCTCTCCCTCCACTCATCCCCACTTTATCCACCATTACACCCACCTCAATAAGCCAAGTGAAAATAACACAAATAAGTCTAGGGAACACTTAGGGTCCTCCTGTAGTGAGAATCCAAGTTTCTACTTCACTTTCCCTTCCTCCCACTTCTCCTTACCCCTTTGACCCACTCTCACTTTCTACTCCATTCACAATTCCTCCCATTTCATCACCATTAATCCCCAACACCACTCAATAGTAAATTACCTCAGAGTTAGTCATCTTGACCACCATCCCATAGGCCACTTCAACTTATGGAGTGAGTATTATTCCCTCTTCATCTCAACCCACCATTTTCACCTCACCAACCCTGAGTGACCCCACACACCTAATTGACACATTCAGTGCCTTGGGTTCCACTCTTCCATCAGTTCCTAATTTCACGGTCCCTACTTCCATTTCTCCCATTTCCCCTATTTCCACTACTTCATCCATACCATCAGTTGAGCTTGGAGCAACTCAAACACTTGGTGTAATAATGGGCTTGAAAAATATTGGTCAGAAAAAACCTTCATCGACACCTTGTAAGTTATCAACAATGTCATCTTCCCAAGATGACTCCTTGGTCACAGTGTCAATTAGTGCAACTATATCAATTGTAGATTCTTTGGTGATTGTGCTAGATACATAAAAGGCTACCCCTAGTTGGTTAGCCTAATCAATGAGAAAAAAGAGGAAAACCATGATTGATCCTAGCACTTTGGACTTTGATATGACCGAAGTCAAGAAGAAATCAAAGCTTACTTCCAGGACCCTCTCAAGAACATTTACTAATGACAAGGGAGAGAGATATGTTGAGATTATAGTTCCCCCACCAGACAAATCAAAGGAAGATATTCTAGTAGTGGACTATCAGGTCTCTCATATACACCTTCATTGGCAGACAAGGGAAGGGCTCAAGCACGAGGTGAATTTAGGTATCAACTCTCTCTTATAAATAATTGACCATGATAAAGCCACCAAAGATGAACTCAGAAGGAAAGTTGATTAGTTGACTAAAACACTTAACCAATTCATAAAGCCTGGTGAAACATCACAACAACCATAGGTAGTACAACCAATTAGTTTGGATCAAGCTATAATTGATTCGGTATAGGAGATTGCTCACATAGGAAGGGCTATAAAAGAATGGTCTAAGAAACTGATTACAAGGGGAAATAAGTCCCTTGCAGCAATGGTGGAACATTATAGTATCATCATAAAGAGAAAGGAAATTTTAAAATCACAGATTAGTAGCTACGAATGAGAGGTTCAAAATTTGAACATGTATTACCCCAAGTTGACATCCATAAACTCAATCGATATGAATACCCTCATTGCTGAGAATATATTGAATAACTGTAATGAGCACGAGGAATTACACAAGGCTACCCATGTTTGGATAAGGATACCAATAGAGTCTATTGAGCGAGCCAAGGAGGCTCGTGATAAAGCTATTGATGTGCTATATGAGATTAATGGCATGATGAATCTAATGTCATGCCAACTAATGGATGATGCTGACAATATCTTACAAAAAAATAGGTCTAGGAACATTTTAAGGCAATAGTCGAGGAGTCAGTTAAAGACACAGTCTTTGCCTTAAGTTCAATTCATAGGTTTATCAAATATGAGAAGGTAATTGATCAAATAAGAACCAAAATATAGGTATCAGGACTTTTCGAAGAGAGTTATATGATGTATAGGTAGATTACATAGCTTCTAACATTTATTCTTATAGGCCAGATGAAGAGCGAACATAGGAAATATTCAAGGCCTTTGATGCATACTTAGAGAAGTTATGACTAGAAAATGACAAGAAAGTTGATGCTATTTTGAAGACTGATTATTTTTTCCTCTCTTTTAGATATTTGCAAATTTTGTTATCATGTGTATTTTCATTTTGAAGACATTATCATTTGTAATTGCAAAGTGCAGTTGTGTATTTATAACTCTATTGGAGAAAGAGAAGACATGTATTTTTCACTTTATATATTTTAAATATGGAAGTTGTAAAAAGCAAGTTACAAATTAAACTTTCTATTTTAATTAATGTGAAATGAAAAAGGTGAAATGTCATAAAAACAAATTGCACACTCCCTTTTTGATAAAAGTGGCAAAGACTTGGATGTTGAAAAAGTCTCACTTTAGTTTTGCGAGCTAGGGTTTGCATGAAAAGAAGTTTGAAAATTTATTTTCAATATTATCTTTTATTTGGAAAAAGACAAAGTCTTTTTGGATGCCACTTCTTGCACGGTGAGTTATTTTCAGTCATCATCCAAGGAGCCATACATGAAGATCTCCAACTATGCCAAGATCACTTCTAGATTTACGCCCCACTCATGGATGCAAGACAAACACTCCCATGAGTCCAAAGTGATAGAAATAGAGGAGCTCACCCCCTTTGTGTGAGGCATTCCAATATGCATGATTTATTTTGCTGGGTATTAAAGTTTTGACTACATTTATTCTAAGACATATTTTGTATAAATATGGGTAGATCCCATGGCCCAATGTATCTTTTTGTTGTTAGTGATATTTTTCTACATTTTGAATGTATTTGTACAAGCTGTAGCCTTTAGAGAGAAATAAAGTTGAAGTTTTTGCCTTTCTTGTCTTTGGAATCTCTATGTTATGCAAGTTATCTGATTCTTTATGGAAATTTTATCTTTTAATTAAGTCTCAAGAGAATTCATCTATGGTATTTTACCCTCTTGATAGTATTGTTTTAAATAATGATCTTTTACCCTTTATTGAATAATAACTAAAATATTACCTCTGATTTCCAAATTTCCATAAGTTTATGCTTAAAATAAACTCAATCTATTCTCTATCCTATTATGTTTTCCAAGCAAGCATCTAGATCCACTATATAAATTTGGTGCAACCACCATACTTTTAGTTTTTTCTGTAATTTCAATTTCTTTAAAACCCTTTTGCCATCAAAGCCCTAGTTTAGGATACAAGAGCACTAAAGAGCAAAAGTCTTAAGAGATTGATATTTCTATTAGTTTGGCTCAAATTTTATTAAAAGGAAGTCAGCCTTCTCTAGAGATTAACCTCAAATTTCTAAGGTCTCATAGCTTTAGAGGTATTTCCATTGTTTCATTAGGCACTTGCACAATAAGTTACAGAATCAAGTCAAGTGCAACCTATGTGATAATAATTTTTGGCATGCCTAGTGGGACCCAAAAGTTACACAGAGATTGATATTTTTCTCATCAACTGTTATACAAGTTTCATGCAAATGTCAAAGCACTTGGTGACTTCACTGGCTTACAAATTCATGAGCTTAAGGTGACATATGCCAAGTAAACAAACAAGATGGTCTACCAAAGGTAAGACGGTTGTTTTTTTTAGAATTGTCATTTCCATCAAAAAAGAGAACAAAAGCAGTCACCCCTCAACCTAAGGTATATCCTACAGTTTTATTCCCATCCCCTTTAGTCACTATAGTCAGCTTTATATCTTCTATAATGGCTATAAATAAGAATTTCATAGCTTTAAATACATCTAGTCCTCTCATTTTGGCCTAACATGATGATATACTAGTCTCAGCCTTAAAAATTCTACCATATTTTATTGGTGAAACTTCTACCATCCTCTAGAACATATATAAGACATTGGTAACCATTTCTCAATCCATAATGTGGTCAAAGACAATGTTGCAATCAGACTCCTAGTCTCCTCTTTTAAGGGGAAAGCTTTGCAATGGTACAAAGGTCTCCCTCCTACCTCAATATGAGTTTGGAATGAGTTAGCTATTGCAATGTGCTCCCACTTTGAGGACAAGTGTGATCACCTTTCTTTGGTCAAATAGTTGACTGCTATTCAATGAGCTCCTCATGAACAAATGAATGAATTCAATTACCACTTATAGAAGACCTGGAATAGAATTCTAATCTTGGTTAAACCCACTACAAATAATGCCTTCTTATATTACTTGAAAGCCATTAATAGTGATATAGCTATGATGATTCAGTCAATGGGTGGTACCACACTTTTTATAGCTTAAGATATTACAATGAGAGTCAAGAATTGTTTAATTCAAGCCAAAAAAAATTCACCATAGCCCCCAATACCTCTATTTATATAAATAGCCCCTATTCCCCCACTTGCACTTACTCTAATCCCCACTACAAGTAAGGCACCTGCTTTAACCCATGCTCTTATGGATGAATTACATGAGGTCAAATCATTACTCAAGAGTTTTGAAAATGAGTTAGTGGTAATTAAAAGGCAATAAGCCCAAAACTATAAAAAATTTCAACCATTTAACCCTGCATATCAAGGGAATAGGCAATCCTACCAAAGGGATAGGCAACCATTGTAGACATTGAAAATCCACACACCTACGATTTTGAATGTTAAAAATCTCCATGGACCTATCAAGGAACCTCTTGAGATAAATCTATACCAATCTGGCCTAACTAGGCTCATCTATAGTCAGTTTCACAAACTAACTCAGCCTGACCTTCGCGACCTCTTTTCTTTGGAACCTGATCGTCGACGGTCAGGGTGACCATCGATGATCACCATGGGAAACCTTGACTGTCGATGGTTGGGGTTCACCTCCTTAACAAAGAACGTGAAACCACCCACTTTATTTTTCTAAAAATAACTTATCTAATTTTGGTTATGAGCCTTTGCATGGATGAGTTATATTTAGATGGCCTAGTTACACCTTCACTTTCACCTCTTGCTTGTGCTTAAAAGAGGGAGAATCCTGGGATGTCAAATCCATATGCAATAATTATCAAGAGCTCAGGGATTTAGGAGTTTTATTTTATAGGTCAATCAACATCATCAACATTATCAAGCATTATCAACCATCTTATTTAGAGCTGACTTATCATCACGTCTCAACCAAGCTCTTAGTTATGGTTACTCTATCAGAATCAAGCCAGATTCCACCAACAGGCTAACTAATTTAACCACTCACCCAATCAACTTATGGCAAGATAAGTAATTTTTTATCAATATTCATGTACTTTATTTCCATTTTGCAATTAGTCTAGCCCTTGCCCATCTCTCAGAATCCATCTTTTGGATCTTGTTATTTAGTAATTTACCAACCCAAAACTTACATAGTAACCATCGATGGTTGACTCAACCGTTGATGGTTTTCTCAACTTCCAATGGTTTTCTCAACCACCAATGGTCAAACCAACTACTGATGGTCACCTTAACCACTGACGGTCACCCCAACCATCGATGGTCACCTGTGGCAGTAAAAACTAGCAAGCTATTTTCACCCATCTACCCCCAACCAAACCTAATTTTTTGTGTTCCTGACCATTCACAAACCTTTTTTAGATTTTTTGAAGTATAGCTTGACCCTCTAATACTCTTATTAATTAGTTTATCATTAATTTGATCATTTCTAGTCTATTTTCTTATTAAGCATTCTTGTGTCCAATTTCAGTATCTTTTGATTATTGATGCAAATACCTTCTTTCTAGTTTTTTGAACTTGATTATTTAAAATGTGTGGATTGAAAACCCTTAAATAAACTCTCACTTTTGGGATCTATCTATCACTAGGCAATCCACCCAACTATCTATCTAACAAACAAGTTTACTCTAGTGCTTTCTTATTCGTAGGTCTTCCTACCAAGCCAAAGAGGAGCTCTCACAATCGTTTGGATTCAATGCACGCATAAACAAACATGTTTTTCAACCACACCCATATTGATTTTCTTTTCTCTCTTCCTTATAACTAAAAGTGAAAATTTACATGAAAATTTTTGGCACACCCAGTGGGACCTAGAGTCTTTACTTACGTTTTATTTGCATTTGTATACTCTTCTTTCTATTTGTGCTCATAATTAAAATTGAAATCTATTTTGGGATTAAAATCAACTGCATCCATTGCTTGATTTTTGCAATAGTTCACTTTGAATTAAAGCACAATAATCTTATCGTAGCACCACTTTTATTGCACACACTAGCTAAACCACTTTCATTAATTAAACATCAAAAAATTTGAGGCAAGGCCCGATTGGGATTTCATCACATAGCGGTTACCTTACCCACTCCCAATGATCCTGCTTGGAGGTCATCACCAAGAGGAGAACTAACTCAACTCTCTAGTTGAGTATAAACTATGGATATCAATATATTGGTTAAGAACCCAACACTCTTATCACTGTGGGACCGTGAAGTGAGGGGGTAGGCTCCAATACCAAGCCACATATTGATTCCAATACAAATTATTTTTTAGCACCTAAATAACTTGAAACCAACCATAAATTGCTTTTATAGTACCTAATCTACAAGTCAACTTCTATCACACATTCTCATAAACTAAGGCATAAGCCAAAGGCGAGATTAAAACTAACCTCTAGGCTTAACATACTTTATAGTGTGTGTCTTGATTGCCTTGATCATTTTCTTGTCTTCATCTTGTTAAAGTGGTGAGTTTGTTCCTATCTTCTCTCCCCCTTTCTTGTATGGTTCTCACTTCTCAACAACAACGAGATCTAGTAGAGTAGAACCTGTCACTCAAATCACCCTCTTCTACCTCATCTATGGAGTATGTCTCTGAGGTAGAAGACTCACCCTGTTCATTGGGAAGTCTTACCTTTCCTCGAGACTTTCCCCAAGGAGACATGGAATTTGCCACTTTTTTTAACAACAATCTAGTTGCTCTTCAACACTACCTTAACACCTCCCCTCACCATGCCTCGATTCTAACTCCACCTCAGGATCTTCCTTATGGCATGCCATTCACCTTATGAGGGGTATCCCTATTATTTTAGTCACCACCCAATCTTCATATACCTAGGCATCTTTGTCTACTAACCCCTATAAAACCACAACTGAAAACCAAACTATCCAACCAACCATTACTCTTACACCTTCCGCCCCTACCAATGACTCCTCTACCTTAGGAGTAACCCTATCATTAACCCATCATATTCTACTTATTGCTGGAGCACCCACCATCAATGCTACCAACCTTCCCTTTTTCAAGTCCAACCCATTGGACAATACCCCTTTACCAAGATTAAGGGTATCTATCCCTTCTGCTTCACCGCCTACTAACATGAAGATCACTACCTCCCCTCTTATTACCATCCCAACTACCATTCAGGGCCAATCTATAGGAATACCTTAATAGGTACCCATTGCACCCAATCTAGGAAATGCCCCTAACCTCCAAGGATATGTACCCACTAGCTAACCACCATCATCCACCTAACCTACCCAACCTCTAGCATCCACATTCCAATATGTGACAGCCTCTCAACTGCCAAATAATTACTAATATGTTGCCCAACCTCAACCACAATATCAACCTTACAATCCTTTTGGTACACCACCTCAAACTGACCTAATGAAAATGATCATGGATAAGATGACCACCTTGAACCATCCATTTCAGGGGCTCATAACATCCTATCCTATGATCAGATTTATAATGAACTTATTCATCTTTTTATCCCCATCAGACCTTACCCTTCTCAATGGGAGCTTCCAAAATTTACTAAATTTCACAGCAATGAGGACCCCCAACAACACCTTAGGGATTTCAAACATGCATGTTACATTATTGCTTATGATGATGCCCTTCTCCTTTGAATCTTCCCCATGTCCCTATCTAGCTTGACACTTGACTGGTATAGTTCCATCACCAAACATTCCATCTTTTCTTTCACCCAACTAACACAGGTCTTCTTAGATCACTTTTCCATTAACATTTCCAAAAAGGACTCTATCACTGACCTTTATTCCATTAGTGAATTTGATGATGAGTCTATTGCCAATTTTATTGCCCATTGGAGAAGCTTGATTAATCATCTTTCATTTTCCTTGCCTCAACCTGAACTTATAAAGCTTTTTGCTTGAGCCTGCACCAAACATATATCTTTTACACTGTGCATCCAAAGCTTCAAATTTTTTGATGAAGCTTTTACCATGGCATGTAAGCTAGAAAATTGGGCCCTATATGAGGGCAAATTGAAGTTACAAAACAAGAACTCTACCTTCAAGACCAATGAAACCTCATCCTCCAAGCCAGGGAACGAAACCAATACCAGAACCAAGAGAAAGGGAACCGTGAATGTCATTGTCCTTAAAATAGCTCCTCCACCCAATGTCAACCAACAAAGCTCATACATTATCTCTAACCAAAACACAAGGAACCAAAACTGAAGCAACCAAAAATAGTTCACTCTACTTGGAGAATCTTTTGACTCAGTTCTGGAGAAGCTACTAAAAGCCAACCTTATACAGCTTCCACCCATCAAACCTCCCCAATAGTTTGATTCCTCTCTTCCAGCACCTACTTGGTATCATGAGAATGACCTTTATACTTTTCATTAGGTAATTGGACATAACATCAACCAATGTAACACTTTCAAGAATGTTATTCAGATTCTTATTGATAAGGGGGAACTCGTGTTGGATAATCCCAGTGCCCCTCAAATTCAAGCTCTTGACATCTTCAAGAAACCTTTTCCCAACCATGCTCCTACCAAAACTGAGGACACACAAGCTAAATATTCTCGTGATGCCCACACAATCAATATGTTCCTTGACATGCTTGTCAATGGGGAACTTATCATCCAACCTACATGTTTCTCTCCCACTTTACTTGTTGAAGTGGTGGAGTCACCTTCCCTTCCTTTAGAAGCATAAATCAAGGAGGTTATTTTTTCCTTGGATATAATCATAGAGGCTTTGGAATCATCAAGCACCCATTTAAATAGCCTACCTGAACAAATAACCATTCCTAACCTACCATCTCCCCTAACCATAGATCAAACCACAACTATGGACATCATGCTCAAGGAAGTAACTTTTTCACAAGCACTTCTCATAAAGCAGCCACCCAATCCAAACTTACATCCTTTGCTTGAGGAAATAGACAAGGCTACCAATCCTTTTCCTCAACCCATAGGTGTATCCTTGACACCCATTACTTGGGAGGCCAAACCAATATATAAACCTTTTTCCAAAATCATTCGAAAGTTAGGTGGTTACAAAACCAGACATGGATCAAACCACCTTCTAGAAATGGTTAGGGATTCCTTACATCAACAAAATCAAACCTTCTAGCATGCCTTTAACCCATTGATCCATCATTTTTCCACCACCTCTCAAACCAATCAGAACTTATAAAAACCCATCACCTTCTCAGTCAACCAAAACAGTTGCCTCTCTAACCACCACATCACCAACCAAACCTTTCAAAACTCTTAGTGCCTTCCCTACTTGGATGTTGGTTCACCCATCCTTGAAAGTGGAATTAACCTTGCCCAAGCATATACCTAGGCCTCGACCCACACTAACTAAGGGGATGAAACCATTGAAGAGCCACATGACTAGGATTATACTTCCCTATGCCTTGTCCTCTATCTTAGGGCCTCACCCTTCTATTGTGCCTAAAAAATAACCTCCTTTTAACATATGTCACCTACTACCATTGGTCACAGTAGCCCACTTATTGTCTGATGCACCAATCCTTCCCAAATTACCAAAAACTAGGCCATCAAACTTGGACACCCCAACCACCAGCATACCCAAACCAAAACCATCAACTAGAAGCACCACCTTACCCAAACCATCTCTCACTAGACTTATTACCACCAACACACCCATCTTACCAACCAAAACCGTAATCCCCAAACCTTTTCCACCTTTAGCAAAATCCTATATGATCATTATTCAAAGATTATTTCAAACCTCTTGCCTCACATTAGCTCCTATTAAACCTTTTGATACTCTTGGTTCAAAGCCATCTTGGTGCAATGACAACCAAATTTGTTCCTATAATAAGACACCTAGGCATGACACTGAGAATTGAAAATCTCTCCAAGCCATTATCCATCAGCTCTACGACAAGGATGATCTTTTACGAGATGAACTTCTATTGACTCCTCTACCAATATACCCAACAATAATTTTCCAACACATTCCTAATCCTCCACTCTCACCTCAGAGTGATGGAGAATCTACCCAACCTCTCATCACACCTTTTCCCTCTATCCATACCATTAATGTGGTCATGTGATCACAATAAAAGGGTAAAAGGAAGACCAAAGTGTCTATTCTATGGACATACCCACCAAATTATCCTAAACCAAACCCAATCCAAACATTTACATCCTCAACTAAACCCAAAGTTACCATCTTGGCACCTCTGAGGCTAACCCCTCTAAATCCATCAGAAGGGTCATCCTTAAGCAACTTCACCAAACTCCAACTAAGATGAGCCTCTACGAGCTCATTTCTACCTCACCCCACCATCATTAGGGCATGATAGAGGCTATGCAAGTTATCAATGTTGGACCAGGTGACTCCCCACCTATAGAGGCCTTTGTAGGTGCTCTCCAACTCTCCACCCTCATTACTTTCAAAGACTTGGAGATACCCTCTATGCACCCTAAGGATCTAGATCTTCCTCTCTTTATTAATACCCACATCAACCAAACTCACATCAAATGGGTTATGATTGATGGGGGAAACAACATCAATATCATCTCCTCCCATGCCTATGACTAATTCAAATTACTGGACAATGTCATGTCCCAAACTTCAGCTATGCTTTACTCCTTTAATGACATCATGACCACTACCTTGGGAACAATTGTCCTTCACATTCAACTTGGACCACACATGTTCCCCAAACTTTTCTATGTGGTCAAATGTGAATTTCAGCACAATGTTCTATTAAAGAGACCTTGAATCTGAGCTATGGGTTACGTACCTTCTACCCTCCACTATTATGTCAAATTTGAACATGAAGGTTAGGTTATTACCATACAAGCTAACCTAAGCCCTTTTGTAGCATACCTATGACCAAACCACCTCAAACATCCATCACCGAGTTCTCAACCATGGAAAATGAAGCCATTGCTTCTCCTTCCATGAAGGCATCTACCACTTCATCTATTCTTATGGACCAAATACCCACCACTGATCCCTTAGAATCTACCTTCCAATGCATTATGCTTAGAGAATACCATCTCCTTACCCTCGACGCTTTCCTTACTCCCCAAGAGTATGAAAAACTCAATCATCAGCCAGGTTATCATCCTAACATTGGAACCATTACCCCCTTAGGGCATCCAAGCTGTCAAACCCACTTTATCTATGGGGGAGTTGACAAGCCCCTTAGCACTATTGCTATTCCCTCTTCACTTTAACTATTCACCTCTACATTCTCTTACTTTGACAACCCAAACTTTACCAAAGTATACCTCCACAAGTGTGCCTAGAAAGGATTCAGCTTAGGGCAATACGAGTATGGAACACACACATTGATCTCGATTGAGACCTAAAAGCCTCACGAGAAGCATAACCTTGGCTTCATCCTCGATATGCTCCCCTTGATCAATCTTAAGTAACTCTATAGTTTATAGGGGAAGCTCTAATCCATTCATCACTTCATTTCTCAACTCTCAGATTGGTGTCAACCCTTCCATCACCTCTTGAAAAAGGACATCTCTTTCAAGTGGAATGTCGATTGTAAAAAGGCTTTTGATCCACTCAAAGAGTATCTTCTATCTCCACCTGTTCTCACACCTCCTAAGGATGACCAACCTTTCTATCTTTATATCTCCATGATCGACCATTCCCTAAGGGAAATGCTTACCCATTAGGAAGAACAACACAAAGAGAAAGTCATAAATTACATAATTCATACCCTTGTAGACTATGAAACTTGATATATAAATACTAAGAAACTTTGCATGGCCCTAGTCTTTGTGGCTACCAAAATTTTCCACTATCTCCTCAACCACAAAACCTTCATCATAACCAATACTGACCCACTCAAGTACATGTACTCTAAGCCATACCAAAACTAGCGTATGGCCAAGTGGCTCATGCTTTTAGCTAAGTTTGACCTTGAATTCCTATAGTAGAAGTCAATTAAGGGGCAAGTCATTGCTGGCTAGTTTGTTGATGCAACCCTACTAAGCAACCAACCTCTTCCTCTTGAATTTCTAGATGAGTCCATCACAAATCTATCCCAAGTAGATTTCACTAATCACATAACCATGTTCTTCGATGGTTCCAATTATCAGCATGGTGGGGAAGCTAGTATCATCCTTATTCCCCTTGTCGGTGAACCACTTCCTTTATCTTTTAAACATGACTTTGAATGTACCAATAATGTGGCCAAATATGAAGCCCTTGTAATAGGTCTCCAAACTGCATTAGCCTTAAGAATCAGAACAATCAACATCTTTGATGACTCTCAACTTGTGGTCAATCAAGTCAATGGCATCTACCAATTTAAAAATGAGTTTTTTTAGCTATACAAATAGTTAGTCACAAAACTCTTGTCATCATTCAAACACTACCTTATTAAAACCACCCCATAATCTACCAATAAGTTCATTGACACTATGGCTTCTCTTGCTTCTCAGATCCCATCAACACCATCAGACTCTAAACTATCAGTCATTATCCATCACCTCACTAAACCTTCCTACATCAAGTTAGACACTCCAACCATTTTTAGTGTGGAGGATATCCTACCTGACCTTTGGTATCAACAAACCTTCGATTACCTTCATCTTGGCATAGTCCCTTCTAGTCTTCGGTGTTCCCTATAAGATCATCACCGATAATGGAAAATCCTTCAAAAATAAATAGGTTCAAGGCTTTATGATGTATTTGGTATTAAACTTATCTTTTCATCCCCTTATCTCCCACAACCAAATGGACAAGTAGAAGCCTCTAATAAAACCCTTAACAACATGCTTACCAAAATGGTCAATGCCTTAGGTCAGGATTGACACTGTCACATCCATTTCATCTTATGGGCATATAGTATTAGCATCTAAACCCCGATAGGTGCTACACCTTTTTCTATTATATTTGGAGCTAAGGATAAATTGCCTCTTGAAATATAAATACCTTATCTTCTCATATCTTTACATGACCTTATTTCATAAGGTGATTATCATCAAGAAAGTTGAGCCCAACTTGAGCTACTTGACGAGCATCATTTGACCATTATTTCCCATCTTCGTGTCTATTAAGAATGAATCATGCATGCCTATAAAAACACCTGAAAGTCCAAGAATTCAATATTGGAGATCTTGGTCTCAAGGAAAATCAACATGTAACTGATATGGAGAAAAGAAAAAGGGTTAAATTTGTTTTCAATTTGATTGGACCATATATCATAACCCATAAGTATGGATTAGGAACTTATTGTTTGTCCTATCTTGAAGGTAAACCAGAGCTTGAGCCTCTCAATGCTTTGCATCTACATCCTTTATATTGTTAAATAGGTATCACACTCATCATTTGTCTATCTTGAGCTCATCCCCTACACCCACATTCATCTCCCTCTTTTTAGGGGTAACTGACTACAACTAAACCTTGTGATTATCCATCACATTCATAGCCTAATCTTGAACTATGGGTATCATGACTCTACCCATGGCATTATTCTCATGGTACTTTCTATCCCTCTTTGGGATAGATTCCCATGGTCATTGTCACCTAAACCTCTTTTTACCTATTGAACCTTCTTGTACACTTAGCTTTGCATCCATAAAGGTAACCCCTTGAGCTTGTATAAGCAAGTCTATGTCAAGTAAAAATTAGACAAATGCAAAAGCAATATCAAAATAGTCAAAAACACATCATGGGTCACTCTTAACATGCGTAGACTGCTCCCTTGAAGGACAACTATGGAAAACTCAATCAAAATTGTAAAACATAAGGTGGACTGCTCCCTTGAAGGACAACTATCAAAAGCATTTGGACCAAGCATATAAACTCAACCCACTCCCTTGAAGGATGGTTGCGTGATGCATTTGTCAAAGCTAACAATTTTTTGGAAACTTCTTGTATCGATCAATGTTCCCATCCATAAAGTAAATTCAAAAATAGTAAAGACCCCTAAGCAAAAGCAAAAGTAATGAGAAAGTCACAATTTGCTCTCATAAAAGCAATAATCTTAGAAGGTCACAATCGACTCTCCTTGATAGATTTATCACATCGATCAGTCTACACTTTATAAATGAGCATAGATTTGTTTGTATCACCTCTTTGGAAGCCTATAGAAGAGGCACCCTAGTCTCACAAAAGGTTCCATTTTCACCCATTCTGCCCCCACATGTCATATACATAGAACTATGAGCTTACTTGAATAATATGATGAAGATACCTATTTATCAACCTAAACATGCTAATGCAAAGCATTTAAAAGGCTTATTTTCACTAAGCTAATCCAATTTCAAGTTTTTTTAGTCCTTATCAATGAAAATGCATCGTGTTTCTTTCTCTTATCTGTTGTTAGTCCATATAGACATACTTCTCATGATTCTTACCACTTTCCTAAACATTTAGTTTGTTATCCACTTGCTTTATGTATTTTCATTACACTTGTTCCCATACTCATATTTTATCTCCATGATCATCAATAACATTCATCACATTCAAAATGTAAACATCATGAACCATGTCCACAGACTACACCATCTCTCTACCTATGATCGAAACACAATGAAAACATATCACAACATACCATCAACATCATCCTATCTATCAACCATCATAACATCACAAGAGTATCTATCATGTCATAAACAAAACTAATTACAAAAGTCACTATCATAAACACAAACAAAATCAATGACCAAACCATCATGAACCATGGCATATACTAGTCTATCCATCTAAGATAACATTAACACAACTCATCTTATAACATCAATTCATGCCAAACACATCACATAACCATAAATAAAGCCATTACATTATCATGTGACGTACATCCATCAATAATGCATCCTATCACATCCATAAACAAAGTCAGAGTATCATAATTATTTTTATAGCATCATATGCCTAAGCTCTTAGGTCAAACATCTCATAAAGCATATGCAAGAGGTCACATATCATAAACTGTAAAACATGAACATCATGAACCATAAACATACATCATATATAACATCATAATACATACACCATATACATCAAGTCATCATAAATAATGCATATAACAATGGATCATCTCTCTCTTAAAAACATATACATCTCGCTATATCAGCACATAAGTCGATATCAAAATAATATACATCTATTAAAGCATATCTAAACATGGTCATGGGGCACCACTACCTCTAGTCCCATCTATACCTATACCTACACTATACCTAGTGGTAGTCGCCCTGGGCCCTCAGCCTGACCAACTATAGAATCCCACTATACTGATGTGGCTATTGATGGCCCACCGACCAAACTAGCCCTGTACTCTACATATCGCATAGCCTGGGGTAATTAATCTAACACCATCACCAAATAATATCTAATCTCCTCTACTATAGATAGATAACATGACTATGGAACTATACTTGGTGGCCCTCCTCTATTATGATTGCTCCTACTCTTTGCCTCAGTAGGTCCCTCTCCTTATGACTATCCCAAGGGATGCCTGTATCTGATCCCTCTCACTTGTAATAGTGATGAGTTGACCCTGCAATATGATAATCTAACCCTATAACATGGCCACCTATCCTTTTAATGCCTATACTTATGCTTGGGATATAACCAATACTATCCTTGCCTGCCCATCATGGCCTAATAGATCTATAACCATCAACATCATGCCCCCATCATGCCCACTAACATCTGTAGTTGCATATATCAGCTGATACCAAGCCATGTAACCATCTACATACCCAACATCATCCATAGGGGCCCTAACAAGAAGCTCCTCAAAACCACCATCTAAAATTATTGGAGTAGGTTGGGTCACTAGTAATTATCCCTCTAAATCCTACCTCTTATATCGAGGAAATAGACCTTGGACACCATGTATCAAGCCAAACTACTGACACACCCTATCAAATGGAATTAGCTCAACCTCACCCTCTCATCTACCCATTATCCACCTATAACTCTAAAGGTGAAGGGTTTATCTCTTGTAACCTAGCCATATTGAAAATTATATATATGGCCTTCAGAGGATGTCTCCAACTACTAATGTACCCAGTGCACCCCTAAACCACTCAACATGATCAGTGCCACCTCCTACACCTGATGCAACCAAATCATCCTTCCATCTCATAAAACTAATGGGGAACTTGATCTACATGTACCATGCCCATGACAATCCCAAGGGTCTCCAAATGTGAATATGCTCATAAGCCCAACAATGAAGAACTAGGCCAACATTGATGTCATACCTCCTATGGTGCCTAAACCCCCACATTTCCTTGTAGATCTATATAAGCAAAACTAGGACCCAACTAAACATAGTACTACCAAGCATCAACTCCACCAATATACTTAGTAACACATAAGGAAAGCTCCCACTACTCAAATATGAGAGCCCAAATCATGTCATCATAATCAAAAGCATCATCATGAGTCTCCTCTCCTCTAAAGCTCTCTCATACAATGCTAAGTAGCCTAATCCCCCAGGATGCCATCGGACCTGATCAAACTCATCCCCATATAAAGACTCGATAAAACCATCTTGCTCCTCTTGCTTAATCTGATATATCACCTTACCATGTAGTGAGAGTCGAGTGATCCTATGTAAATCCTTAGGGAGAATAGTCATCTCCCTAATTGGTAGAAAAAAGGTGTTCATAGTAGGTTCCCATGTCTCAATGAGTGCTATGACCATGGATGCATCTCTAAGCACATGTTGGTAGTGCCTCATTACCCTGAACCCTACTTCCTCCATATGCACCCAGTCCTCTGTAGTCATCCCATCATAAAGCTCAGAGAAGATGTACAATACACAATTGTGCATCTGAATCTACTCCTTGGCCTACATCATATCAAACACTTGGCTCACTTATTGACACTGGTCTCATCTACCCTAGTTTATTGACACCTAACATGTTCCATATCACTCCCACCTATCTATCCCATGCCAACTACATTTCCCCTAGTAACCTAGATTAACTATAACCCTAAATATTACCCATTACCTTTACCCTTAAGTTAAACCATTACCCTAAAAATTTACATATAACCATTATCCATAACCCTAAAACCTAGCCTATCCTTCCTAAATACTAATGGTTCTACTGATCATCGATAGTCAAAGACCCCTATTTCTTGGGGTGTTGATTGTCAATAGTCAGACCTACTTATCGATGGTCACTATGGGCGTCACATAGCCAGAATACCTAAACCCTCAAAACCACAAAAAATACTAAAACATATAAGAAGCCTACCTAAACACTTAAATTAATACCTACCCACCCCAAATTACCTCCCCCACTTCTCTATTTTTAACTTTACCTACACATTTGCCTCCAAACCCTCAAATCCTACATAGGGCACAACAAACTCAAAACATTCATAACAATAACCTACCCTACCTAGCTGAATTATAAAACAAACAATGATAACATATTTACCAAATTGAAGGCACCCCCTACCTCATTATTCAACCTCCATCATGGTTGGAGCCCATGAATAATTGCTTGGTTGTATCCTCGTACTCCATACACTTCCAACCAATAGGTAGCAACCACCTCAACAATTACCTTTCCTACTATATGCCTAAACCACTAGAGCCCACAGTCAAACTCACCCAAGTTACAAATGGTAAAAGTAAGTTTTGTTTTTTTTACTTTTAACGTTATGGATTTTTATGGTTTCTCTAGACTGTCGATGGTCAGGGTGACCATCGATAGTCACCTTTTAGGGACCCTAACCATCAACAATTAAGAAGACCCATTTCTCACTACCACATAAACACCACCCATTCCTTGCACACCTATACTAAGTTTTGCCTACTTTTGGAGATGCCCCTCACCCACCCACCTCATCACCTCATCATTGGTCTATTTTGGCCCATTTGATGCATAATTTTACAATACTTTTTGCTTGGTCCTTTGACTAAAATGATAACATTGCCATGTTGACCCTTTTTGCATCACCTCACACATACTCAACCTGCTTGTGTCTCATCAAGATTACTTCCTACCTTGGATACCTGTGACACATGACCCATTTGTGTTTTCCACGAGTGCACTTCCTGCCTTGGATACCCACTAGAAACACAAAAAATCACTTAGGAGACTTGCTTTTATAAGTGTTGCCAATCACCATGTCTATAGGCAGTCATGTGGTTCACTTATCACTTGTCCTTTTTAAGCACTGACCCTTAGTTTTACCAATGTTGGCAATTTTAATCTTTGTGTGATCTTGGCTATCAAACTTTTTAGTCACACTTTGTGTGCAAGTTTGCATTTTAAAAGCCCAAAATCGTGTCATTACCTCATGACTAACCATATACTAATTATCAAACTTGTACCCATTTTAGTTTCACCTCATCAACTCCTGGTTTGAGGGGGAACACCTGCTCTTACTCTCAGGGTAACCATACCCTTGACCCATACTCCATTTTTGTTTTGTATCTCATTTACGTAAGTCATACAAAAAAAAGGGGTAAAATATAGACATCAAAAAAACACACACCTATGATCCTGAATGTCAAAAATACCATTGGACCTATCAAGGACCCTCTTGAGATCAATATATACCAATCTAGCCTAACCATGCTCATTCATAGTCAATTTCACAAACTGACTCAGCCTGGACTTCGGTACTTCTTTCCTTTAGAACTTAATCATTGACAGTCAAGGTGACCATCAATGGTCACCATGGGAACCCTGACTGTCAATGATCAAGGTCCACCTACTTAAAAAATAACATGTAACCACCTATGTTACTTTTCTAAAAATAACTTGTGTCTAATTTTAGTTGTAAGCCTTTGCATGGACAAGTTATATTTAGATGGCCTAGTTACACCTTCACTTCCACCTCTTACTTGTGCCTATAAGAGAGAGAGGCCTGGGAGGTCAAATCCATCTATCATAATTATCAAGAGCTCGAGGATTTAGGAGTTTTATTTTATAGGTCAATCAACATCATCAATATTATCAAGCATTATCATCCATCTTATTAAGATCCAATTTATCATCACCTCTCAACCAAGCTCTCAAGTATAGTTACTCTGTCAGAATCAAGCCAGATTCCACCAATAGGATAACTACTTCAACCACTCACTTAATCAACTTTTTGTAAGTACTTGCTTGTCAATATTCACATACTTTATTTCCATTTTGCAATTAGTCTAACCCTTTCCCATCTCTCAAAATCCATCTTTTAGATCCTGTTAGTCAGTAATTTACCAACCCAAAATTTACATAGTAACCATCGATGGTTGACTCAACCACCAATGGTATTCTCAACTTTCAATGGTAAAACCAACCACTGACGATCACCTTAACCATCGATGGTCACCCCAATCACTGATGGTCACTTGTGGTAGTAAAAACTAAAAAGTTATTTTCACCTATCTACCCCCAACCAAACCTAATTTTTTTGTTCCTAACCATTCACAGACCCCTTTTAGATTTTTTGAAGTATAACCTAACCCTCTAGCACTAGTATTAATTAGTTTATAACTAATTTGATCATTTCTAGTTTATTTTCTTAGCAAGCATTCTTGTGTCCAATTTAGTATCTTTTGATTATTGATGCAACTACCTTCTTTCCAGTTTTGTGAACTTGACTATTTAAAACATGTGGATTGAGAGCCCCTAAGGAAGCTCTCACTTTTGAGATCTAGCTATCACCAATCAATCCAACCAACTATCTATCTAACAAACAAGTTTGATTTAGTGCTTTCTTATCTTTAGGTCTTCCTCCCAAGCCAAAGAGGAGCTCTCACAATCATTTAGATTCAATGCATGCATAAATAAACAAGTTTTTCAACCACACCCATATTGAGTTTCTTTTCTCTCTTCCCTAGAAATTCAAGTGAAAATTTACATGAAATAATCATATCAAAGCAATGACCAACAACAAGAATAGAATGCACAACTGAGACCTCCAAATACTCATCTATTACTAGCATCTGGATCTTCCAAAGCTATTGTCCTTGTTCAAAATAATTTGGCTCAACAATACAAGTGGTGTTATCCGTGCAATCAACCCCATAATTATAATACTTGCCCCAATGGTGTTATCAGTCAAGCTCTGATGGTGTAAGGTATAACAAGTATGTAAGGACAACAGGAAGGATCTACTTTTCAACAAGCATAAACACAAGAACTTGCTCAAAGCAAAGTAACTCTTGTAAATTGGAAAGATGATGATTTTAGTGGAACAAACCAAGATGAAGCATTTTTTAATAGTATAGGCCCTATAGTAGCTAATACATATTCCAATAAAAGAGTAATAAAAGCTGATCAACTCCCTGAAGTGGACCAAGCTTCAACTTCCAAAGCAATAATAGAGCTAATAAAGAGTAATATAGTGTAAAGGCCACCCTTCATACCTACCAATCAATTGAAAGTGAAGGTGTCCACTCCAAATATTATAGAGGAAGATGTAGCCATTAAAAAATTACTAACAAAGGTTGGTAATATCCCTTTTAACATTGTTGACCCAACGAAGAAAACTAATTTGAATGTCACTATGTGGGAAGCCCTATCTATACTAACACAAAGAGACTTGCTATAAGAGGCCTTGAAGAACTTCTAGATATCAGAGAAGGCTCCAGCCAGGGGGCATACACCTATAATAAATTATGTCAGCCTCAAACTGATAATAAACAAGCAAAAATGGTAAACCTCCCCCTTTACCTGTCTCTTATAATAGGGAAACATATGGTACACAATTGCATGGTAGATTCAGGGGCTAGTGGTTTTGTGATGACTAAGAAAATAACTGATGCTTTGGGGATAAAACACATACCTATTAATAAAGGATTAGTGTAACTAGATGGGATGATTTTTTAAATAGTAGAATTATAAAATGATTGGAACTCACTATTTATGCTTGCCCTAGTATTTCAATTACTCAGGGCATTTTAGTCATAGACCTCCCCCATACTTTGCCATTTATATATCAAGATATTTCACTACAAAAATGGGAGGATATCTATCTACAGATTGGTATCATATGCTACTTAGAATGAGATATATAACTGAGCCAATCATGAAATGCCATATCAAACCCATATAATCCTACTCCTCCCATATAGATTAACTATACCTTACAATATCAAGAGGAGGAATAAGTGGACCGAGAGAATGCAACACCTATAGAAGAAATCCTAGACACTCACTTGGATGAGTGGGGATTAACCCTACAATTTGATCCTTATGACTACATACAAGAAACAAGGTTAGGGACATGTTATATTCATGAACACAATGTAATCATCCCAAATTTAGTCAAACCGGTTGAGGATCTACAAGGGATGTGGCAGTTATATTTTGATGGTTTTAGAAGTAGAAATGGTACTAGTGTGGGAGTTATTTGATATCTCTATACAAATAAAGTTACTTCTATTCATTTAAACTTCAATTCAACTGCAATAACAATGTAGCTAAATATGAAGCATTGATTAGAGGCCTCTAGTTGGCCAAGGATAGAGGAATCAAGATCTTATAGGTATTTGGGGATAGTGAACTCATCGTTCACTAGGTTAGATCAAAAAGTTTGACCAATTTTTTTTTCTAAGGTCATATAAACATAGGGTTTGGGACCTACTAGAAGATTTCACCACCTTGAATATTCAAGCAGTACCAAGGGCACAAAATAAAAATGCTAATCGCATAGACTCAGTTGTATCTTAGTATAATATATCGATTGAAATAGTGAGTGAAAATAACCAATATGTATATCACAATTAACTGGTAGATCTTTGATAATGACAAGTATATCATAATTTTTTAAGAAAAGAGGCTGAGTTTTCAGAAAGAAATCAACCAAGGTTACAAGGCCAATATGTTGATAAAATTATACAACTAAAATGAATAAGTTACTTATGGGTCTCATTACACTAAAAAACATATTTAACTTGGATGACCAACTAAAAAGTGAGAAGAACATCATCGTCAACGAGGAAGATTATGAACCCATCACTATCTTAGAAGGCAAGTCACTCAAGATAGGTAAGGTATGAAATACTTCAAAGAAACATGATTTTGTTCAATTATGTGAAGATTTTGATCATAATTTTGCTTGGAGTTATCATGATTTAAGAGGATTCAACCCCATTTTAGCATAGCATACCATCAAACTAGATCTAAATACAAAACCAGTCAGGTAGAAGCAGAGGCCCATCAATTCGAAGATTGAACCCTTGATGAAAAATGAAATCTCTAAGTTGATAGAGGCTAATATAATATTCTCAATCAAACACTCATATTGGGTAACAAGTATAGTTTCTATGAGAAAGAATGGTGAAATTTGTTTATGCATGGCTTTCAGAGACTTGAACATCGTTGAAGGATCACTATCCCCTTCCCTCTATGGAACAAATTCTACAAACAATATCAGGATCTGAGAGATTTTCTTACCTTGAAAAATATTTGGGTTATAATCAAATACTGGTACAAGAATCAAACCATTCAAGACTAATTTCACCACCAAATGGGGCATGTACGCATACAAAAAGATGCCATTCAATCTCACAAATGTAGGATCAACTTTTTAAGTGCTATGGATATGGCATTCAAAGGTATTATAAATGATATAATCTTAATATATATAGATGATATCATAGTCTATTCAAAGCACACTGGTGTATATCATGATCACCTAAGGAATTTTTTTGAAACATGAAGAGAATTCTACATTTCTCATAATTTGAAGTGCATGTTCATAGTACACAAAGGTAAGTTACTAGGTCATATAGTGTCCAAAGAAGGTCTTGAAATATACCCTAAATGAGTTGGATTCATATCTACATTAGCATTGTCAAGTCATAAAAAAGGTTTACAAAGCTTTCTCATGAAGATTAACTTTTTGAGGAGATTTATACCAAATTTTGCATCCTTGGCCAAACCCCTTACTGCAATGTTAAAGAAGGGAAATATTTTTAACTGGATGCAAGAGGGGAAAGAAAGATTTGAGGCTATCAAAGAAGCTATCTCCCAAGCCCCCACCTTGTTTAACGCAAACTATGAGAGGGATTTTATCCTCTATGCATTTGGAGGGGAGGGGAGGGGAGTATCTCAGTAATTCTAACTCAGCACAATCAGGAAGGTTTGGATCAACCGATATCTTTCTTCAACCAAGCTTTGAAAGGTTATGAAGAGAATTATAGCTTCATGTAAAATCAAGTGTATGCATTAATTAAAGCTATTATTAAATTTAGACATATGCTCTCCAACAACAAGGTACATTTGATCGTTAGTCACCAAAGTGTCAATGAATTTCTATTGAATAGGGAGATAAATGAAAAATGAATAGGATGGATCACTAAGGTCATGGAGTATGACATAGATATCATAATCATAAAGTTGGTAAGAGGGAAAGGACTGTGTGAGCAATTAGCTTCTAAAATCAAAACTATTAAATCAATTTTTGATGTATTGTACACTTAAATATACCTCAACCAGACAATCTACACTCTTTTAATAGTTGTATTCAAGACAAGACCCATTTCCTGTAGACTGGCAAATACCCCTATGACTTCTGGTAGTAAAAAAAAGGTATTTTCAAATCCAATCACCTCTTTAGGTCCTTATTGATGGAATTTTATTTTGAAAGGATGTGAATGGAGTCTTGTTAAGATGTATTAAGCATGAACAAGTCCCCAAAGTACTCAAACAATTTCATGATGGGCTGTTAGGAGGACATTTTTTAGCAAGGAATACAACCATCAAGGTAATGAGAGGAGGCTACTATTGGCTATAGTTGTTTAAGGATGCCCATCGGTGGGCAAGAAATTATGAAAATTATGCTTACTTCACTAGTAAGCAAAGATTAGTTGCACTTCTTCTTAAACCAATTCAAGCAGATCAATCGTTCACCCAATGGGGATTGGACTTCATTAGCATGATCAATCTATCATCAAGCATGGTTCACAAGTGGGTTCTCACAACAATAGACTATTTTACATGATGGACTGAAGCAGTTACTCTAAAAGATGTCACATAATCATCCATTTTAGATTTTATGGATTGCATAGTTTTAAGGTTTGGTGTTCCTCACACCATCATATTGGATAATGCTAAGGATCTTATGGGCACTCAGGTCAGTGAATGGGTTGTTAAGTATAATGTGTACCTAAGAATGTCTTCAAATTATTACCCTCAAGGTAATGGCTTAGCTAAGTTCACCAACAAGAATTTAATTATAATCATTAAATGAACTATGGAGGATAACCAAAGGACGTGTCATGCAAAACTGATATCAACACTATGGGCTGATATAATCACACCAAAGAGAGCCATTGGTAATTCTCCTTTTATGTTGGTGTGTGGAAGGGAAGTCTGAGTGCCATTGTTAATAGAGTTAGTCCCTAGAGCTCAATCACTAGTTAGACCTGATTGACAATGATGAGAAGATGATAAGACTAGCTGAACTTATAGAACTCGAGGAAATTAGGTGCCGATCTATGAAAGTCTTGGAAGCTAATCAAGCACAAGTTAAGAAGAATTTTGATAAAAAGGCAACTGAAAGAAGTTTCAATGAGGTAGACATGATCCTGAATGGGATGCAGATAAAGTAAATCTAGGTAGGCACACCAAATTTGATGCAATATGAAGAGGTTTGTATGTCATCACTCAATGCAAAGGGCCCAATGCATTCTAGCTCACCAAGCTTGATGGGGAAGAAATACTAATCCTAGTTAATGGGATATACTTCAAAACTTGCTTTTGAGGTAAGGACATGTTCTAAAAGTCCTAAAAAGTTTTATAAATAATATGGTTAGATTGTGTTTTCAATAAGTGCTTCTGCACGTGTCTTAGTCTTTAGGTGTTGTTCTTTGGTTTGTTTTCCTATTTTGTTGTCTATTTTGTTCCATGTCTTGGCAAACCCAACTTATTTATTTTCTAGGTTATAGTTTTGTTAGAGTGAGGTTGAATCCATGCCCAATGTCTTGAAAGGCTACTAGATTTAGATGATTAGCAGGCAATCATCCCATAAAAGTCACCAAAAATGTTGAGTTTTTTTCTCAAAAATCTCATTACATTTGGAATCCTAAGGGAAAACCCCTTTATTTTTTAGGGAAAACTCTTAACCCTACAAAATCCATTTTTCCTTAACCTCATAGAATCTGAGACTCTAGATGCAATTTGCACCACTATAAATTACTTAACGGGTTTTGGGTCTCATGAAGAACCAAACCCCAAAATTCATGGAATTTAGAACTCATCATGCACTTTGCATATTATCAAACATGCAAGATGCATGGTAGGCTTTTAATCTCACCACATACCCATCTAGTAGAATCCAAAACTCAATATGCATATTACATGTTTTCATAATGTGCAATCTGCATGATGGGCTCTGGATTCCACTGACCAAGTAACCCACCCACAGAGGGTGGACTTGCTTAGAGTAGGTCCAATGTCTATCATTTCATTTTTGCCTTTTCTAATAGGAGGCTAGGCCTAGAGTGCACATTGCATGTTTTCATAATGTGCAAAGTCCACGCTAATCTCTGCTCCCTATCAAGTCATTAACCTGACCGTAGAGGGTGGACCTGCTCCAAGTAGGTCCAACCTCCACCCAACCCATCTAAACCTTCTTGTGGGAATCAAAAATTAAAGTGCACATTGAAAATTTGCACAAATGTGCAAAGTACATGATAAACCCCTCCTTTCACTGAACCATTTCCAATCATGGAGAGTGGACCTGCTTTAATAACGTCTAACCTCTACCACCAACCACCATTGCTTGTATTTAATGTAGGTTTTTCCTATATAAAGATAGGTCTATTTACAAAGTATTATCATTTTATTGTCTTAATAAGTACATTTTAGAGCTCTAGTCTACCATCCTTACCATTTTGACCTTGAGCCATGTCAACTACACTAAGCCATGTCACCTGCACCCACCAAATGATATTCCTCTCGTGTTTTATTCATTTATATCTCCATCTTTGAAGGTTTTTCCATTTCTTGCAGTGTTTCCTTTCCAGTCTTAGGGTTTCTTCATAGGTATGGATTTTTAGCAATTGGTGAGTCATTTTGAGTGAATTTTGTGTCTGGTGTAGCACTTAGTTCTTTAGGGATTAGATAGTACATCTAGGGCATACTAGGGTTTTGAGGTAAGTATCCAAAAAATCTTCCCAAAGCTTCCTCTAGTTTTTTATCTACGGAATTTGCATTTGAAATCAAGTCCTTTTCATTCCAATGCATATCCTTTCATTTAAAAAATGTGAATATTACCTCCAAGATTCTTTTCCTCCTAGCATCCCTACGGACACTAGATGTGTTCCAATTACCCTTGACCTCGATAGACTCCCAGTGGACCATGAAGAGTGGACATGCCTCAAATACCTCCCACTTCTATCAGGAACCCAACATCTTTTCAACACCATGGAGAGTGGACCTATCTCAAGCATGTCCCACCCCTACCGAAGATTCTTAAGTAATAAGCACTATAGACATTGGACATGCTTTGAACACCTCTTAGTTTTACCAAAAGGAATAAATGCTTTATACACCTACAATTTTTACTAACTTCCATAGTTGGTTATTTAGAGGATTTTTCTATAATTCCATTTCCTTTGAAATAGATGAAGTTCAAATATAAGGGCCCTAAATCAACTTCTTTTTTGAAATCCAACCTCACAAAAATTAGTGATACAGATTTAGGTCATATTGACTTAGGAGACTTCTGGGCCAAAATAGGGGCCAAATTCAAAAAATGACTAGATATAGAGTATTTATGACTCTAGACTTCCACAAGCTGTAGGTTCTTCCCCAACTATTCAAAGTCCTTAATTGATCCTGATGATGACCCAACACTATGACCTCGACAGGAGGCAATTGTATAATGATAAGGGAGAAAAGATTTTGGATCTTAACTTTGACTACAACAACTCGATGTTTATCATTCATGAATTTAAAAGTTATTTGGATATAACTCCCTAAACTTCTACACAATTCTATTAGGAAAATAAGTATGGATGCCAAAATACGATCAACAAGCAATGGCTCAAGACCCCTAAGCACTCCTTGAAAAGATTGCCCAAGACAATGTATAGGTCTGATTTTATAGAAGAGGTGGAAGATGTTATAACATTTTTGCAGAGTCACTGGTAGTCTTGATGCCCAGTGCTATGAACAGTGGATGTACTAGAATATCTAGACCATTTGAGAGAATAAACAATGTATACATTTGGCATAATTAACCAGTGATTCTCTCCATCAACAGTTGTTGGAGGTTCAAACTTCAAATAAATTTTACTTGACCTCATACATTATTTGTATTTTGGCTAAGGGGAGATTATTCCTAGGTCTCAAAATCATTCCTGATGAAATAAAAAGAGTGTACAACTACTATCCTGACCTCACCCTTTAGGCTAGTAAGCAACAGTTCAGAAGAGTTAATGATGCTTTCATCTATAACATCATCACCATGTTCAATCTATAACTTAAGAGGGAGAGGTTCTCAAGGGTGATAAAAGAGGAAATAACTAAATGGGGAGCATTGTTTATATAATTCCCCACATATTCCTATATTAGGGCAACAGGCTTCAATGGATGTCCCTTCACCCTTTCATGGTACATAAGTGACTCATGGGCATATTTGGAGTTGGTGCGGTAGCTAGCAAAAACCCATAAGATCTTCTTGGATAAACACAATGCAGGGATTCATTTCCCTATTTCTATTGGCCATTACACATGCCAAACTCTTTTGAAGGCTAGAGGTGTAGAGACAAAGATGAGCCAAGTAACATTGAGGACCCAAGAGTCCAGGCCATATTTTGACCCATATGGCAAAATCACTCATACATTAGAGTTGGAATCATATGAACATGTGCCATAATATGAATATTATTAGGAGGATTGTGATGATGAAGAGATGGTTATAATGAGGGACTACTCAAGAATGTACTTGTAAAAATTAAAGGATTATGATCTGGCACTAGTCCTCGATGACTTGGAAGATAATGTTTCTAGAGTAGATCCATTATACCTCACCCAAATCATTGTGAAACCCCTACCACTGGTCAGGTGGTTAGTTCCCAAGTCATTTTCTCTATTTGATATAACATCCCATGTCATCAATAGGACTATTAATTGGCTAAAGAGTAAAGGAGTGCAAATCATAAGAGAAACCATAGGAGTTAAAGAAAAGCTCTTGAAATTAAAATCAGAAGGTATAACACCAATAATTGAGGGACCTAGTGAATCATCAATGGGACCTAAATATAAAAAGAAGAGGAAAACAAATACTAAGGCAAGAAAAGGAGAGTCAATAAAAGGAGAAACTACACATAAACCCATTGATCTTTTAGCATAAGAGACAACACCAACAACATATGGATCTACTACTTTGGATCCTATAACACTGGCTCCTATTTCCATTGTCCCCCCTTCTCTTAATTTTATAGTATAAGAAGCTTAACACTTCCACCAGTTGCCTCTTCTCCCCAAGAACCTCAAGTTTCCATTGCATCATAAATCTTAGCTCCTCTCGCTCCACTCATCCCCACTTTATCCACCACTACACCCACCTCAATAAGCCAAGTGCAAACAACATAAAAAAGTTTAGGGAATATTTAGGGTCCCCCTATAGTGAGAATCCAAGTTTATACTTCACTTTCCCTTCCTCCCACTTCTCCTTCCCCCTTCAACCCACTCTTGCTTTCTAATCCATTCATAATCCCTCCCGTTTCATCACCATTAATCCCCAACACCACTCAATAGTACATTGCCTCAGAATCAATCATCTTGACTACCATCCCATAGGCCACTTCAACTTCTAGAGTGAGTATTGTTCCCTCTTCATCCCAACCCACCATTTTCACCTCAACCCACCATTTTCACCTCACCAACCCTGAATGACCCCACACACCTAATTGACACATTTAGTGCCTTAACTTCCATCCTTCCACTAGTTTTTAAATTCATGGTCCCTACTTCCATTGCTCTCACTTCCCCCATTTCCACTACTTCATCCATACCATCAGTTGAGCTTGGAGCAACTCAAAAACTTGGTATAACAATGGGATTATAAAATATTGGTGAGAAGAAACCTTCATAGACACCTCCTAAACTATCAACAATGTCATCTTCCCAAGAGGACTCCTTGGTCATAGTTTCAGTTAGTGCAACTACATCAACTATAGATTCTTTGGTGGCTATGCTAGATACACAAAAAGCTACCCTTAGTTGGTTAGCCCAATCAATGAGAAATAAGAGGAAAATCATGATTGATCCCAACACTTTGCACTTTGATATGACCGAAGTCAAGAAGAAATCAAAGCTTACTCCCAGGACCCTCTCAAGAACATTCACTAATGACAAGGGAGAGAGATATGTTGAGATTGTAGATCCCCAACTAGATAAATCAAAGGAAGATCTTATGGTGGTGGACTATCAGGTCTCTCATATACACCTCAGTCGATAGACAAGGGAAGGGCTCAAGCACGAGATGCATTTAGGTATAAACTCTCTCTTCTAGATAATTAACCATGAAAAAGCCACCAAGGATGAAATCATAAGGAAATTTGATTAGTTGACCAAAACACTTATCCAATTCATAAATCCTAGTGAAACATCACAACAACCACATGCAGTGCAGCCAATCAATCTGGATCAAGCTATAATTGATTCTATATGGGATATTTCTCACATGAGAAGGGATAAAAAAGAATGGTCTAAGGAATTGATTACAAGGGGAAATAGGTCCCTCATAGTAATGATGGAACATTACAGTATCATCATAGAGAAAAACAAAATTTTAAAATCATAGATTGGTAGCTTTGAAGGAGTGGTTCAAAATTTGAACATGTATTACCCCAAGTTTACATCCATAAAGTCAATTTATATGAATACCCTCATTGCTGAAAATATATTGAAGAACTCTACTGAGCATGAAGAATTACACAGGGCTACCCAATTTCAGATAAGAATACTGACCGAGTCTGTTGAGCGAGCCAAGGAGGCTCATGATAAAGTTATTGATGTGCTATTTGAGATTGATGGCATGATGAATTTAATGTCATACCAACCAATGGATGATGCTGATAATCTCTTACAAGCAAAATAGGTCTAAGAACATTTTAAAGCAATAGTTGAGAAGGAGTCAGTAAAAAACATAGTCTTTACCTTAAGTTCAATTCATAGGTTTATCAAATATGAGAAGGTAATTGATCAAATGAAAACCAAAATACAGTGTAAACCAAAATACAGTGTATCAGGACTTTTTGAAGAGAGTTATTTGATGTACAGGTAGACTGCATAGCTTCTACCATTTATTATTATGGGCCAAATGAATAATGAATCTAGGAAATATTCAAGGCCTTTGATGCATACTCAAAAAAGTTGTGAGCAGAAAATGACAAGAAAGTTGAAGCAGTTCTAAAGACTGATTAATTTTTCCTCTCTTTTAGATATTTGAAATTTTTTTTATCATGCGTATTTTCATTTTGAAGACATTATAATTTGTAATTGCAAAGTGCAGTTGTGTATTTATAACTCTTTTGGATAAAGAGAAGACATTTATTTTTCACTTTATATCTTTTAGATATGGAAGTTGCAAAAAGCAAGTTGCAAATTACACTTTATATTTCAATTAATGTGAAATGAAAAAGGTGCAAATTCATTAAAAAAAATTGCATGCTCCCTTTTTGATAAAAGTGGTAAAGACTTGGATGTTGAAAAAGTCTCACTTTAGTTTTGCAAGCTAGGGTTTGCATGAAAAGAAGTTTGAAAATTTATTTTCAATATTATCTTTTATTTGGAAAAAGACAAAGTCCTTTTAGACACCGCTTCTTGCATAAAGAGTTATTTTCAGTCATCATCCAAAGAACCATGCATGAATATCTCTAGCTATGCCATGATCACTTCCAAATTTATGCCCTACTCATGCACACAACATAAGCAATCCTATGAGTCTAAATTGTCAAAAATAGAGGAGCTTGACCCCTTTGTATGAGGCATTCCAGTTTGCATGATTTATTTTATTGGGTGTTAAAGTTTTGACAACTACATTTCTTTTAAGACATTTTGTATAAATATGAGCAAACCCTGTGGCCCAATGTATCTTTTTATTGTTAGTGATATTTTTCTACATTTTAAATGTATTTGCTACAAGCTGTAGCCTTTAGAGAGAAATAATGTTGAAGTTTTTGCCTTTCTTGTCTTTGGAATCTCTGTGTTATGCAAGTTATTTGATTCTTTGTGGAATTTTTATCTCTTATTTATGTCTCAAGAGAATTCATCTGTGGTATTTTACCCTCTTGATAGTATTGTTTGAAATAAACATCTTTTTCCTGTTGTTGAAGAATAGCTAAAATATTAACTCTGATTCCAAATTTGCATAAGTATGTGCTTAAAATAAACTCAATCTATTCTCTTCCCTATTGTGCTTTCCAAGCAAGCATTTAGATCCATTATATAAATTTGGTGCAATCACCATACTTTCAATTTTTTTTGCAATTTTAATTTCTTTAAAACCCTTTTCCCGTTAAAGCCCTAGTTTAGGATACAGGAGCACTAAAGAGAAAAATTATTAAAAGGCTGATATTTTTATCAATTTGCATCATAATTTAGTGAAAGGAAGCTGGCCTTCTTTGGATATTAACCTAAAATTGCCAAGGTCCCATGGCTTTGGAGGGGTTTCCATTGTTTCATTAGGCACTTGCACAACAAGCTACATAATCAAGATAGGTGCAATATTATGTCATAATAGGAGAGATTGACCACTATTCCTGATTTGTATCACATATGAAGTGGGGAATAGTATTTGGAGTCACATAGAGGTAGTCAAGGATCATCATGAATATGCCATTCATATTTTGACCTTGTCATATGTGAGAGATATTTTTCCCTATTCATCACTATTCCTCCAAGTGGATGTGTGGCGTATTTTTCCTCCCTTCGTATTTTTATCTCATGTTCTCTCTCATTATAAATGCTATTAAAAACATGATTATCCTTTATAATTAGTAATTTCTATGCATTCCATGCATTTTTATTTTTGAAGGAGGTGAAGAAGAGTATAAGACATGTGAAGTCTTTTTTGCAAGCTTGGGTGAGAGCTTCGTGTAAGCTTGGTGGTAAGCTTATGTGCATTGAATCAAGAGGTTGAGTGATAGGTGAGACGTGTGATAGGGTTTTGTCACAGGTCAATTCTCTATTGCTGCTACAAATAAAGGCTAGATAAATTTCTCCGTGAATGTATCCCTTTGGGTGAACCACATTATCTTTTGTGTTGCATGGTTTGCTCTAATTTTTGCAAGTTATTTATTCTTGTTTTACATAGATTCTCTCATTTGAAATTTTGAGGATATATTTCTACATTGCATTTATCATTAACATTTTGTGTTTATTGAGATTACTAAAAGATAGTTTGAATATTAATACATGTACAAGTAGTCACATTTAGGTTGGGAACACTAATCATATTAACATATAATATTATTTTATATATCTCGCACACTTAGTTGTATTCCTAATTAAAAAATATGTAAAAGATATTCACACAATCAAAATATAATGTTGTTTTGAGTCACAAGGGTATTGGTCCACGTGACAAATTAAAAACCCAACTGAGTGACCACAACATATTACTTTACTTGCCAATAAAATTTCTCCTTGGTAACAATAAATACAAAGTGTAACATTCATAATTAATAATAATAGATTAATATTTATAGGTTACTGAGCTTGTCTTAGTGCATCTTACCAAACACACTAGGTAATGTTCTTAACACTTATAGGTTATGTACCCACAAGAGACAAAAGTCACCCAATTTGCTTACAAGCTAAAACTTACCCCACCATTGGATTAATATTATTGACATAGTTCACATCTTTTATTTTAAATAATTGACATAAAATACATTAAATAACATGATAAGGTGTTACACATGATTTCATGAAATGCACACAATGGGTTTCAAGTTGGAACTCTTTGACCTATATGCATTCTTGAACATACAATAACCATACACACTGATAATTTACTTAACGTTGCATACACACAAGGTTACATGAGGTCAATGGTGATGGGTTTCAATTGATTTGCACCTACCAATATACAATCTCTCTTTAGAAAACCCTACTTTATAAAAACATCACATCACTCTCCTTCCAACATAACTTTCATCTTTGGGGCAAGTGCTAGTTTTATTTCTTTTAAATATTTAGGCATATACAACAAATTTTGACAAAGGCATTCACACTTTGTGATATAATCAAAACATATTTTCACTGAACCTCATGTAATTTGGAAGGAAATATTATAATGAAAATAAATAACCCCTTCCACAAGCTGCTCCACAAGTTGCATGTTTTGATTCCTCCAACACATTAAAAATAGATATCTAATTCATCAAATTTTTAATAAAATTTATTCTAAGATAAGGTCAAAATATAAGTTTTATTGAATATAAAGGACAATCATATAAGTTCATTGGAAGATAAGGATAAATCAAGAAAAAAATGTAAGTTTTATCGAAGCTGGATAAAAATATATTTTTTCCAAGGACACTCCAATTAATACAAATACAAATATAAGCTATCCTTTCATTCATAAGTTGTGTGGTTAAATAATGGAAACTATTATTAAGGTGTAAATTATGTTGACTAAGAATTGATTTTCAAAAGTTAAACTCTAAAAATATACATAAAATGATCTCCTTTCTTTGTAAGTCATATGGTTAAATACTAGCAGTTGTTCCTAAGGTGTAAAGTATGCTGACCAAGAGTTGCTTTTCAAAAGATGTGGGCAATTAAGTTTTGGAAGTTGTGGTACACATGGAAATGTTTGGGAAGGTTTTTCTCATAAAAAATAGCTTTGATGTAAAATATAGTAAATACATATATATTGGTGCAACTTGTTGTTCCCAAAATCAGCTACGCTCATTTTTGCAACAACCCCTATGAAACTTGTCTGTTTCACATTTTTCTCTTTAAGTTCATTTTTCGAGACAAGTTTTTCTTGTTCTCGCATTTTCTCAACTGGCATCATTCAAATTTTATAACGTCTCTTTATTACATTTTTCCCAAAATGCAAAAATCGTTACAATCTCGATGTGACTAAGGGACAAATGTTTTGTTTCCCAGAGTTAGCATTTTCTTGCATTTTCATGCAAAGGTCGCTTTTTTTTGGCGCCAATGCATCTTTTATTTATTTCCATACAAAGGCAAAATTTTTCACTACCCATGCATCTGGCATGCAAGAGTGGAAAAATTTGCTGCCCTTGCATTTTCCTCCTTTCCATGCAGGAGCGACAAAATTTGCCGCCTTTGCATATCTTTCAAACTCTAGTGCAGGAGCATCGATTTTTTCTGCCCCTACACTACCTCGATTTTCATGCATGGCATTTATGGCCACATGCATAAAGTGGTTGGGGATGATTTTCACCCCATTTAATCTCTTTTTGATCCTTTTTGATTCATTTCTTCCATTTCTCCTCCTACCTTCTATCTCTAGATGAACGAGCAAGTGGGAAGAAGCATGTTTTTGTCAGATTCAAGCCCTCGTCACACGTTATTTTCTAGGTAGGTCTTTGTTTTTGCTTTTAGTTTTATTTTTCTTTTATTTTTCTTATTCTCTCTCCTTATTTAGTTTATTCTTTTATTTTTTCTCTTCTTGCTCAATTGACTGAGGCATTTCTCTTCTCCCCCACCGTGCCTCGACCCTTATTTTTTATTTTTCCCATTCAGCCTTTTCATTTTTTGCCACCCTAAAACATTGCACTTTATCTCATGCATCGGTGGTGATTTTTGCCATTAATGTGACCCAACCCAATCTGGGTATAAGGGCAGTGAAAATCACCATCGTTGCACCCAAGTTTTCTATCAAGTGCAAGGGCGGCAATTTTTGTCGCCCTTACACATTCGACCCATTCCACATGCATCAATGGTAGTTTTTGCCATTGATACATCTCTATTTTGCCCTAGCATGCACGAGTGGCATTTTTTGCTACCTATGCATGCCAACCCTTTCCACATGCAAGGATGGCATTTTTTACCACCCTTGCATCTTTTTTCTCCATTTTTCTCTAACTCCAGAGAATTCATTCCTTCCATTTTTCGTGCCCGCTCCCCATTTCCTCTCACTTTCCAACCTCAGCCTTTTCAAGCACACTTCCCTGGTCATGATCACTTGGCGTGCAAATTCCTTAGATTTCCAATTTTTGCTTAATTGCGTGATCATGAGTCTTATCGCAGTTCTTCCTAAAGATCATCTTTCATCAATGTGCTTTCAACAAAGGCTCATCCCGATGACTGAAGCTTCTCTAAAGAAGTCAAAGGCAATGAAGTATTAGTATCAAGGTGTTTTCCCAATCACCTCAGTCACTTCTAATGTCAATGACATTAGAGACACAGAGATCGACTATGTGGATATGGTCGAGTTCGTGGAGAGAACCAAGGCAAAAAACCTGAGCTGAGAGATGAAAAGAACAATTGAAAGCAACATCCACCTAGTCTCCTCTTTCTCTGTGGTGGCACATCACATCGAGTTCATCTTTTAGTGCACCCAATTTAATAATAAAGAGACTAGGGTAGTGTTAGATGCCAGTGGCAACGTCATCAATAAAGTTTTCATGTGCCCTCCTACTACTGAAGTGTTCAAAATTGACTTCATCGAGGCATAGAAGGAATACGACAAAGATCTCGAGAAGGCGAAGAAGGTGATGAACAAGTGGCTCAAGACTCCTAGAGCCAACTTGTCTAAATGGCCACAAAATTTTCTAAGAAGTGATTTTATAGAGAAAGTTGGTGACTTAATTACTCTTCTCAGTAGAGTATGAGGTCTACCATCTTCTTCTGAATTCCATGAATGGATGTATCCCTTTATCAAGATAATTCTATAAGGGAAACAAGTCATCTTTTGGGGTGAGCAGATCAACAATGCTCTTCATGAGCAATTAACAAAAGTGTCTACTACTTCAAAGTTTTATATGACTTCGTATACATCACAACTTCAATGCAAACATTTTTAGGTTTGACAATAGAAGGAAATAGAAGAACCACCCCTGTTTATTCATATCACCCTCAGCTAACACTAAAAGGATCAATCTATAACTTTAAGAGGGTGAATGATGCCTTCTTCATGATATTGTTGTGTCTTTTTGATCTTCAACTAGAACAAAAGAGAGTATCAGATGAAGCCTGGACTGTCGTCAATGATTTCAGCTACATGTTTTTACAATTCCCTACTTTTTGCTATCTACAAGTTGGCTTTTTCCAAGGCTATCCCTACATGCTCCCCAGATTTCTTTCTAACAAATTGATCCTAATAGAGCTATGTAGATAGATTATTGTCTGCATAACAAGCAAATGGAACTTAAAAAACCAGGTTTCAAGTTCCCAATAGAGATTGGCAGATACTCAATTTTGACTGCTGCCAAAGCAAGGGTAATGGAGACAAAAATGCAATTAGTCACCATGAAGCAGTTCAAAAGAAGGTCCAATTTTGACTATAGGGGTGTTAAGGCCATGATCAAAAGGAAGACTCAGTTTCATGAGCCCATGATTGAAGACATCTGGATAGATTTGAAAACAACAGAAGAGATTAGAAGAATGGACTAAAGTAGACTGTCTCTAGAGCAAATTGAATATCTAGGGCTTGCTGATATTCTTCTAAATTTGGTAGATGACAAAGAGCTAATTAATAGTAGATACATGGCTGAAAAGGTTGCTAACTCCCCTCTTCTTCCAATTCAATGGTCCCAAAAGGAGTTGACATCTTTAAAGATGAGATTCGAACTAATATTGGCTAACACCAATGATTGGCTAGCGACCAAAGGAATCACATTGAAAGAATTCATCACAGGATCAGAGGCTAAATTCCAAGAGGAAACAAGAAAGAGAACAAAGAATAGAACCAAGAATAAAGGTGACGTTTCTTCTCCTTTTAGGCTTCACAAGCTTAGGATCATCTTTGTGTCGAAGAAATCAAAGGTTGCTGACAAAGAGCCAGAATCAATAGCTATGGGGGTTGGAGAACAAAACACTCAAGAACATGCAACATAATGGATGGAAACAGATGATAGGCCTTCAGAGCAATATAAAACAAAAACTCTATCTCCCCAAGAGGGGGCACAATAACTTGCAAGGGTTTCTTCTTCTCCACCCCAATCCCCTATGGCAGCTCTTTCGCCTCTTTCTCCCATCAACATTCTTTCCTCTGGAGCTGCCTCTCCTTCTGGATTTATTTTTGGCGACCCTCAAGGCACTTTTGGGGATGTTATTTAATCATCAGGATCTATCCCTAGTCTCTCATCTCCTTTCAACATCAGAGATAGTTCTACCATTGACTAGCCAACGACTGATACAGTTTCACTTGCTACACCCACTATGCCCGTTGTTCCTACTAGTAGTGTAGATGTTACCCCAGTAACACCAGTTGTAAGGACTGTTACTGAAATAAGTGATTCTACTTTCTCACTTTGGTTATCAAATTTCACACTTAAAAGGAAGAAGCAAGCCATCTCTACAGTTGACTTTGATTTTGGCAAAATAGCGCTAGTGAAAGATAAGCCCCCCAAAAAGTGAAGGATCTTTTCGAAAATGGTTGAGGAAAAGGGGCACAAATTTTTGGAGATAGCCAAACCTCCACAAGATGCAACTCTAGAAAATTTTGACATGAGTAGCTACTCCATTTCTCGTGTTGAGTTGGGGAAAGTAACTCATGAGGGTGTGAAGAGTGACCTACAGTCTGCAATGGATATCATGGTCCAAAAATTTGACAAAGAGAGAGAGATGAAAAATTATTACAAGGCCAAGGCAGAACAATTGAATGCGATGGTCAGGAGATTCACTTTTGCCCCATAAGTGGCAACTCTAGAAGCCTTTTTCATAGATGATCCTATTATTCAGAAAGTAGAGAAGACCTACATGAAAAGGAAAGTACTTAAAGATTACATAGAAAAGATGCATACACAAGGAATTTCCTTGCTTACAGAGGTTGCTGAGAAGACAGAGAAAATGAAGAAAATAAGGACAAAGTTAGAAGACCTCGTCTCTCTTATTTTTCAAGATATTGACAGCATAAATAAATATCTTAGCAAATAGGTAGAGATGAAAGCTCTGAAGAAACGCACCTTAGTGTTGATCGGTGTCATTGCTAACAAAGATTCTTATGTTGAAATCAAAGAATCACTAATATACATAATCCAAGTACTTAAGGAGCTGATCAAAGATATCGAATCTTCCAAGGATGCCAGTGAAAAAAATGACACCAGCCTGTTGAACAGATTGGAGGAATCGCCTTGCGAACTCACCTCTAGAGATAATTGATTTATTTCAGTAGAAGAAATGATTCAAGAATTCAAAGGTATGATCTAAAGGGATTTTGAAAAGAAGGCATTTTCAATGACTTCTGTGGATAACATTTTAGATACTCAGTTAACTCTAGATAATCTAAGAACCAGGTTAACTATTCATGCAAAAGCAATCACAACATTAAAAGATGCTACAATTAGAGCTAAAGTAATCTTCAAAAATAACATTGCACCAGATAGTATAAGAATTCAGGCATCTATCGCCATGTAAGATGCTCATCTGAAGAAGTCTGGTGGAAAGAGTTGAATTATTCTTCCATTCTCTCTTCTTCATTCTTCTCATGTACTTTGTAATTGACTTGGGACATTCGCTTATGTACTTTTGTTAGGTGAAAGTACATGCACTTTTGTAATATATAATTACATGTAAAAATCTAGAAAATGTCTCAAAGTCAACACTGACTCATCTTTGACTAGATTTTCAATATTTTAATCTTTTTCCAATTTTGAAAGTTTTTCCCTATATATAAAGGGAACCTCTTTTGTAAAAAGGGATCCATGGATAATTGAGAGCAAAAAATCTACTGAAATTGAGACACTTCTTGAGACTTTGTGCTCAGTTTGTAAATCATATTTTATTAAATGAATGAGAAATAGGTTAATTTCAGACTTTGTGTTGAGATAATTTGTGATATTTAGGAAATAGATCTTATGTCCTCTTTCCTGATAATCTCTCGTTTGTTTGATTGAATAAGCAAAATGTGTGTGCGAGATTATCTAAAGACCATTCTAAGGATAAAATAAAGACTTTGGGTTGCTTTTATCTTTGTGATCTTTTTATTTGTTGTAGTTTTAGGTAAAGGCTTTGAACTTTACTTTACTCTACTGTTATTTGTGCTCCATATCAGTGAAGGAAGCAATGAAAGACTTTGTGATTTCAGGGGTTTTATTGCAGGCCTTGTTACTACTCCAGGTGATTTTTTGCTATGCACTGAATACCATTTTTGAAAGAAGAAAAATGCTTTCAGCCATCAATCGGGACCTCTCTCTTTTGTTCTGTGAACATCATCTTTGAAAAAAGAGAGATGGATGCTGTTATCCTACCCTGAGTATTATTTTTTGCTTATTTATATATATATATATATATATATATATATATATATATATCATATAAGTGATTCATAGAGAACTTCCCCTTGATGAGAGAAGATATTTATCTCATTAAGATGTGGTAAACCCACACTTTTATTGTATAAATCTTCTTGTACTGTGGTTGATATATCTATTTTATCATCAGTTAGTTGACAACAAAATATTCACCCTATAATTTTTGGTGACTCCATTAGGGATAATAAACGTGCATTTTGAAGCCTCAAGCTTCAACTTGAAACATCTCTAGTTCTTTTTTCATTTTACACTCTGATAGATCCACTGTATACACGAGGCTAGAGAGCTCAAAGTACTGTTGATCCTATATTCGAGTTGGTGCGATAAATTAATTTTGAAATTTCTCCTCCACCATCTTGCCTTTAGCGAACTAGGAGTTTCCCTCCTACCAACGCCATATCTCCCATATCTGGTGAAGCTTCTAGTCTCAATACTGGTAAGGCTTTGTCTTTATTGACCTCACCAAGATTTATTATCCTGTCATTTAACCATCTTATCATAATGGCCCAAGGTCTGTGGGGAAATTTTTTTGGTCCTTTCAATCTGACCCCACCTTTACACAAACTACCTCGTAGTTCTAGAAGGAAATTTTCCAAATTCTATGGCGATAGAAAGGTTCACCCTGATGAGCATATTATTGCCTTCTCTATAGCATGTGGTGTAATAGGTGTGGAATTCAAAGATGTGGCAGTGAGAATTTTTGTAGAAACTTTGCAAGGCGCTGCCATGGATTAGTTTTACCACCTTCAAGATCAAACTATAACTGACTAGAATACACTCAAATCTAAGTTTGAAGCTAGGTTTAAACTTGTTGAAGATGCACATGCCTTGTTGGCTCAGCTTACATAGATGAAAAAAGAATCCCATAAGCCCATGAGTGATTTCATAGCAAAATTCAATAAGTTAAGGAACCGAATTTTTACCATTGCTCAGCCCACGCTAAAGAATCTCAAGTGCTTTTTTATCAACTCAAAACTTCTTGAAGTAAGTTTTTTGTTGAGGCGGGCCGGCCCTATGGATCTCGTTATGGCTCAAAATTTGGCTACTGAGATTGAGGATGATCTTATCCTAAAAGGTAAGATCAGAAAAGACTCCAGTAAAAATAAATTTTCTTCATCTATTGAAAGTTATTCTACAAGCACCGCAGATCCTATGGTGCAAAAATTGACAAATAAACTGTTAGCTTTGAAAAGACAAATGGCCCAAGGTATGTCTACTCCCACTTATCAAGATATGCCAAGAAGAACATTTTAAAACTAGTCATATCAAGGTAATGCTACCAGAAACCAAGGGCAACCAAATCGCTTGCTTTTCCCACATGGGAAGCTTGCCATTAAAGTGGCACCTACTAATTCAATAGTCAGTTACTTGAAAGCTGAACATGATTTATTACTCCAACCTGAGTTAGACCAACATGATGATGCTAATCTCTTTGAAGAATAAGAAGAAGAATTAGCTGGTGACTCCAATATCAGTTTCTTGGATTACTAGGACGAAGCTGGAAGTAAGGGAGAAGTGTTTGATGGATCCTATGCTATTTTTACCAGATCTCAGAACCAGTCAGCTCAACAAGTTGACAAAAAAAAGCAAGAGAAGAACCACAACCGGTAGTCTCTATCACTAAATGAGGCACTTCATTGCCTTTTCAACTAAAGGATCAGGTAACTAACAAAAACGTAAGTACCTCAAATCATCCCATACCTTCTACTTCTATTTCTTAGACCAGTGCCACACCCACTAAAGATCAAAATGATGGGCCCTCTTCCTCTATCTCTAATTCATTTCAATTATTTGATATAATTGATCACGACAAAAAGACTAAGATTCAAATGACTGAGATTGAGTATTTGTGAGCCAATCTTGAACAGTTTGATAGGTTGATAGAATATATAAAAAATAAATTTGTTCCTATAAGACAAGATTTTTCAAAGGTAACTCATGATTCCTTCAAGGATAAATCCACCCAAAATAATCTCATCGTGACTCCACCTATTGCTCCCAAGAAAATAGAACTTTTTTATGTTTCCCTATTGATAAATGGTTATAAATTGAGTAATTGCATAATAGACTCTGGAGCTTCTGATAATGTTATGCCTACTAAGGTGGCAGATTCCCTTGGTCTAACTTTGACTAAAACTTTTGGGAGGTGTTTTTCTATGGAAAACAAGCAAGTCCCATTCCTTGGTCAAATAAAAGATGCCCAATTTGCGTTCGCAGCTTTTTTAGAAAAGAAGATAAAAATGACGGTTCTAGTGGCCGATGTTCCAGCCTCTTACGACATCCTTTTTGGGAAAAATTTATACAGAGATGTTGGTGGTGAGCTAAGCATGGACTTGTCTGAGTCGAGGATCCCAATCAAAGGTGTTATGAAGAGATTGCTTCCTGAAAAAAAAGTAAAATATGTGGTTACCCAATCATCAGCACTGGAACTCAAATTTTGTTTGAGTCTTCGGGCATGGGTAACTACTTCCTATCTATAGACGAAGTTCATGAGGCATCTGACGAAGCTCCTACAGATAACAACTTGGAAATGTATTCAGCTAGAATAGCAGGAGAATTGGTGAAGCGCAATGGAAGTATGGAAGAATCTCTTCATCTAAATGAAGAAATTTTCAAAGAAAAAGCAGTGTCTAGTGAGGTATGGATTCTAGAATTTGATGGTAGCTACTCCTCTACCAGTTTAGGAGCTAGAGTTGTGTTGGTATGTCCTCAAAGAGATATTATTCTTTCATCCTATAAGTTGTAGTTTAGAAACACCAACAACACAGCTGAGTATGAATCCATGTTGCTTGGATTGTGGGTTGCTAAAGAAAAAGGCATCAAACTCCTTCATGCTAAAGGAGATGTCGAATTGGTGGTTTGTCAGGTAAGAAACTTTTATCAAACAAAAAATGAAATATTGTGCCACTATCGCAATCTACTCTGAGACTAAATTGAAAACTTTGATGCTTTCAGCATCTCTACCATTCTGAGAGAATTCAATGACCAGGATAATGCATTGGCTATTTCAGCTACTCTCTTGGTCCCCCACCCAGACTTTAAAGAAAACAAGTACACTATTAAACTAGTTTTTTGACCAAGTGTACCTGATAATGTCAGTCATTGGTAAGTATTCAATAATGATAATCAAATCATTGCCTTTTTAGAGCAAAAGGACAGCTTTGAATAGCTACATTTTGAAGGCAGTGAACCTCAAAAGTGTGAACTAGCTTTTGAATCAAATACAGATGTAGGTGAGGAGTTCCTTGAACTTAAAGGAAACAAGATTTCCAAAGGCTTGGTTTCCCTTGAAAAGCTATTTGATAACCATGACAGATTCATCAAACAACAACAAACAGATTCAAGCTCCTCTCAAGAGTTTGATCAAGTAAATCTGGAAACTAAGGGAGATCTCAAGATGGTGAACATTGGGAAATGTTGCACTCCTAAGGAGAAATTCAAGTTCACTACTCTACTTCACCAATATATAGATGTCTTAGCATACTCCTATGATGACCTAAAATCACTCAGGCTTGATGAAATCTGCCATGACATTCCTCTTAAGGCTAACTCAGTGCCTTACAAGTAAAAATCTAGGTAATATAATCTAAAAATATCAAGTACCATTTTATCTGAGATACAAAAAATACTAGATGCTAGAATAATCTTCTCAATCCATCACTCCACATGGATTGCCAATATAGTGCCTATGCAAAAGAAGAATGGAAAAATTTGAATCTGCGTGGATTTCAAAAACTTGAATCAGTCATCTTTAAAAGATAACTACCCTCTCCCTATCATGGATCAAGTTCTGCAGATGATGACAGGTTCAAAGATGTTATCAATGCTAGACAGTTTCTTGGGGTACAATCAGGTTGAAGTTGGAAAGCAGATCAGCATAAGACTACTTTCACCACACCTTGGAGCACCTTCGCTTATCAAAGAATGCCTTTTAGTCTGATAAATGCAGGCGCTATATTTCAGAGAGCGATGGACCTCACTTTCAAAGATGAAATACGTAAGTTCATTGTAGTATATCTAGATGATTTAACGATATTTTATAAGCATCATTCTGACCATGTGCACCATTTACAACAAGTGTTGGAACGCTGTCGTTAGAATGGTATTTCTCTAAATCTCAAAAAATCTATTTTTGATTCCAAGAGCTTACTCTACTTACCAGTAAGACTGTGATTCACTCTTTCTTCAGAAAAGGGAATTTTCTACAAAGATTCATCTTTGAATTCATTGAGAAAACTCACCACATTGTCAATTTAATGAAAGGCAAAGCCACTTTCAGGTGGACTATAGAGGGCAAATTAGCGTTCGAAGACATCAAAGAAGTAATCGCTCACACACCAATTCTGGTTTGTCTAGACTACACCAAAGACTTCAAAATATATAGTTATGCTTTTGAACATACACTTTCAGCTATTTTGGTTCAACAGAACCAAGAAGGTGTGGAGTCCCCTATTTCTTTCATGAGCTATTTGCTCAAAGCTCATGAGATAAAATATTTAAATATGGAGAAGCATGTGTATGCGGTGGTCAAAGTAATTAAGCATTTTAGGTTTTATATCTTGAATTCACATACTGAGGTTTCAGTGCCTGATACAACAGTGAAGTCTATTCTGACTCAACAGGAGTTTGGTACAAAGAGGGGTAATTGGATTGCCAAGATTTAGGAGTTTTATCTTGACATCAAACCTACCAAACTTGTGCAGAGAAAAAGTCTTTATCAGTTAATTGGTGACAATATCCCCAAGGAAGCTAAAAATGAAGAAATAGAGATCGAAGATATACCTACGGTCCTCTTCGTTGCCATTACTGACGAGTGGTATTCTGGCATTGCCCATTTTCTAACCTATGGTGAGTGTCCTGCTCATCTCTCCTACAAAAAAAATGAAATATAAAACTAAAGGCTGCTAGTTATGTTTTGTGGGATAATGGTTTGTATAAAAAAAGCCTTGACGGGGTATTTCTTCGCTGTATCGATAAGGTGCAACAAGATAAATTTTTAGAGTCTTTCTACAATTTGGCCTATGGAGGATATTTTTCTACACCAGTAACAATGCATAAAATTCTACGATCAAGGTACTATTGGCTTATGCTGTTTCAAGATGCTTATAAATGGGTGCGTAGATGTGAATTATGTCAGCAGTTCGTCAGAAAGCCTAAACTGGCTGCATTACCCCTCAAGCCAGTGGTAATCAAAGAGCCTTTTCAACAGTGGGGTATTGACTTCATTGGCATAATTAACCCATCTTCAAGTGTCGGACATAATTATATCCTCACAACAACTAACCACTTTACCAAATGGGTGGAAGCCATCCCAATTAACACGCTACTTCAGAAGTGGTGTGTAATTTTTTTAAGAAAAATATCATCTCTCAGTTTGTGGTTCCACTTAAAATTGTAATAGATAATGCAGCTTGTTTCTCTTCACATGAGATTACTCAATTCTACTTTTATTATGGAATTACCTTATCCCATACTTTTGATTATTTTCTACAAGAGAATGGCCACGCAGAATCGAGTAATAAGAACCTAGTTACTATTATCAAGAAATTGGTAGATGATAATCAGAGAACTTAGCACAAAGCATTGTTTGATGCTTTATGGGAAGATAGGATTACACCCAAGAGGGCCATAGACATGTCACCATTCCAACTTCTATACAGTGTGAATGCAAAGATACCCATCACTCTAAAACTACCAGCACTCAGGTTAGCCAAGGCAATCAAAGATTCAACCTTCAAAAATTCAATTGATAAGAGGATCATGTGTCTTATCGAATTGAATGAGTAGTGAACCATGGTGGTAGACTGAATTACTGCACATCAGAATCAGATGAAGAAAGTTTTTGACAAGAGGGCCAAGATTCATGATTTTCAAATTAGAGATCAAGTCTTGTTGTGGGACAAGAGGAGAGAACCAAAGAGAATGCATGGCAAATTTGATTCTTTGTGGAGAGGTCCGTTTACCATTCGACAAGTCTATGGTGAGAATAAATTCTTACTGGAGTATCAAGATGGAGCATTGTTTTCACTGCCCCACAGTGGGCAGCATCTGAAGCATTTCAATCCTTGAAGTTTTAGATGAATTCACTTGTACATTTGTATAGTTTTTATGTTTTGTCTATTTTCTTTTGTGTCTTTTCTTTTTTAGCTTGACTCCATAGCCCAATGGCTTGGATGAAGGTGCTTAGAGACTGGTTTCTACTCCCATCAATCAGTTTGATAAATGAAAGTTCCCTAACAAGAGCCAGCTATTGTTCTCAAAATTAGCTATGCTCATTATTGAAACAACCCCTACGAAACTTGTTCGTTTCACATTTTTCTCTCTAAATTCATTTTTTGAGACAAGTTTTTCTTGTTCTCACATTCGCTGAATTGGCATCATTTGAATTTCATAACATCTCTTTATTATGTTTTCTCCAAAACACAAAAATTGTTACAGTCTTGATGCGACCAGGGGATAAATGTTTCATTTCCCAGAGTTAGCATTTTCTTGCAATTTCATGCAAAGGCAGCTTTTTTTTGCTACTAATTCATCTTTTATTTTTTTCTATGCAAAGACAACATTTTTTGCTGCCCTTTCATTCAGCATGCAAGAGTGACAAAATTTGTTGCCCTTGCATTTTCCTCTTTTCTATGTAGGAGCAGTGAAATTCACCGCCCCTACATATCTTTCGAACTTCAGTGTAAGAGCGATAATTTTTGCCACCCCTGCACTGCCTCAATTTTCATGTGCAGCATTTATGGCCACATGCATCGAGTGGTTGGAGGTGATTTTCACCCCATTTAATCTCTTTTTGATCTTTTTTGATTTATTTCTTCTATTCCTCCTCCTGCCTTCTACCTCTGGACGAACAAGCAAGCGAGAAGAAGCGTGTTTTCATCAGATTCAAGCCTTCATCACATGTTATTTTCTAGGTGGGTCTTTGTTTTTGCTTTTAGTTTTATTTTTATTTTATTTTTCTTATTCTCTCTCCTTGTTTAGTTTATTCTTTTGTTTTTTCTCTTCTTGATCGATTGACTGAGGCGTTTCTCTTCTCCCCCGCTACACCTCGACCCTTTTTTTTTTCTCGTTTGACCTTTTCATTTTTCACCACACTAACACATTGAATTTTATCTCATGCACCAACAATGATTTTTTCCGTCGATGTGACCTGACCCAATGTGGGTGTAAGGGCGACAAAAATCACCGTTGTTGCACCCAAGTTTTCTATCAAGTGTAAGGGCAATGATTTTTGCTGCTCTTACACATTCAACCTATTCCACATGCATAAGCAAAAATTTTTGCTGTTGATACATCTCGATTTCACCCTAGCATGCACAGGCAACATTTTTTGTTGCCTATGCATGCCAACCCTTTCCACATGCAAGGGCGGCATTTTTTGCTGCCCCTACATCCTTTTTCTCCATTTTTTTTAACTTTAGATAATTTTCATTCCTTCCATTTTTCATGCCCGCTCCCTATTTCTTTTCACTTTCTAACTTGCTTGTACCTTGGCCCTTTCAAGCACACTTTCCTGGTCATGATTACCTAATGCGCAAATTCCCTAGATTACCAATTTTTTTCTAATTGCGCGATCATGACTCTTATCACAGTTCTTCCTAAAGATCCTCTTTCATCAATGTGCTTTCAATAAAGGCTCATCTCGATGACTAAAGATTTTATGAAGAAGTCAAAGGCAATGAAGTATCAGTATCAAAGTGTTTTCCCAATCACCTCGGTCACTTTTAATGTCGACGACATTAGAGACACAGAGATTGGCCATGTGGATATGATTGAGTTCGTGGAGAGAACCAAGGCAAAAAAATCAAGCTTAGAGATGAAAAGAATAATTGAAAGCAACATCCACCTAGTCTCCTCTTTCCTTGTGGTGGTGCATCACATCGAGTTCATCCTCTAGTGCACCTAATTATATAATAAAGAGACCAGTGTAGTGTCAGATGCTAGTGGTAACATGATAATTCAACTAGACCCTAAATTTATTGATAAAGTTTTCATGTGCCCTCCTACTACTGAAGTGTTGAAAATCAACTTCATTGAGGCACAGAAGGAATATGACAAAGATCTCGAGAAGGCAAAAAAAGTGATGAACAACAGATGGCTCAAGAATCCTAGAGCCAACTTGTCTAGATGGTCATGGAATTTTTCAAGAAGTGATTTTATAGAGGAAGTTGGTCACTTAATTACTCTTCTCAATAGAGTACGAGGTCTACCATATTTTTCTCAATTCCATGATTGGATGTATCCCTTTATCAAGATAATTTTACAAGGAAAACAAGTCATCTTCTAGGGTGAGCAGATCAACAATGCTCTTCATGAGCAATTGACAAAGGTGTCTACTACTTCAAAGTTCTATATGACTTCATACTTAATATACATCATGGCTTCAATGTAAACTTTTCCAAGTTTGACAACATAAGGAGATAGAATAACCACCCCTGTTTATTCATATTACCTTCAGCTAACACTAAAAGAATCAATCCATCACTTTAAGAGGGTAAATGATGCCTTCTTCACAATATTTTTGTCTTTTTAATCCTCAACTACAACAAAAGAGAGTATCATATAAAGCTTGGACTATCATCAATGATTTTGGTTGCATTTTTTTATAATTCCTTACTTTTTACTATCTACAGGTTGGCTTTTTCTAAAGCTGTCCTTACATGCTCCCCAGATTTCTTTTTGACAAATTGGTCCTAATGGAGCTATGTAGACAGATTATTGTCGTGCACAACAAACAAATGAAACTTAAGAAACTAAGTTTTAGGTTTCCAATAGAGATTGATAGATACTCAATTTTGACTGTCGCCAAAGCAAGGGTAATGGAGATAGAAATGTAATTGGTCACCATGAAGTAGTTCAAAATAAGGTCTAGTTTTGACTACAGGGGTGTTAAGGCCATGATCAGAAGGAAGACTCAGTTTCATGAGCCCATGATTGAAGACATCTGGATAGATTTGAGAACAGCAAAAGAGATCAGAAGAATGGACTATAGCAGACTGTCTCTGGAGCAAATTAAATATCTAGGGCTCGCTGATATTCCTCCAAATCTGGTAGATGACAAAGATCTAATTAACAACAGATACCTGACTAAAAAAGTTGATAACTCCCCTCTTCCTCTAATTTAATGGTCCCAAAAGGAGTTGACCTCTTTAAGGATGAGATTCGAACCAATATTGGCTAACACCAATGATTGGCTAGCGACCAAAGGAATCACATTGAAGAAATTCATCATAAAATCAGAGGCTAAATTCCAAGAGGAAACAAAGAAGAGAGTAGAGAACAAAACCAAGAATAAGGTTGGCGTTCTTTCTCCTTCTAGGCCTCACAAGCCTAGGATCATCTTTGTGTCGAAGAAATCAAAAGTTGCTAAGAAAGAGCCAGAATCAACAGCTATAGGGGTTGGAGAACAAAGCACTCAAGAACAGGTGGCAAAATAGTTAGAAATAGATGACAGGCCTTCAGAGCAACAAGGAATAGAAACTCTATCTCTCCAAGAGGGGGAACAACCACTTGTAGGGGTTTCTTCTTCTCCACCCCGATCCCCTATGTCAGTTCCTTCACCTCTTTCTCCCATCAACATTCCTTCCTCTAGAGCTGCCTCTCCTTCTAGATTTATTTTTAGCGACCCTCGAGGCACTTCTTGGGATGTTCTTCAATCATCAGGATCTATCTCTAGTCTATCATCTCCTTCTTTCAACATCAGAGATAGTTCCACCATCGACTAGCCAGTGGCCAATACAATTTCACTTGCTACACCCACTATGCCTATTGTTCCCACTAGTAGTGCAGATGTTACCCCAGTAACACTAGTTGTAGGGACTGTTACTACAGTAGGTGCTTCTGCTTTTCCACCTTGGTTATCAACTTTCACACTTAAAAAGAAGAAGGAAGCCATCTCTGTAGATGACTTTGATTTTGGAAAAATAGTGCCAGTGAAAGCTAAGCCCCCCAAGAAGCCAAGGATCCTTTTAAAAATGGTTGAAGAAAAGGAGCACAAATTTATGGAGATAGCCAAACCTCCACAAGATGTAACCCTAGAGAATTTTGACATGAACAGCTACTCTATTTCTCGTGTTGAGTTGGAGAATGTAACTCATGAGGGTGCGAAGAGTGACCTACAGTCTGCAATAGATATCATGGTCCAAAAATTTGACAGAGAGAGAGAGATGAAAGATTATTACAAGGCCAAGGTAGAACAATTGACCACGGTAGTCAAGAGATTCACTTTTACCCCAGAGGCAGCAACTCTAAAAGCCTTTTCCATAGATGATCCTGTTATCCAGAAAGTAGAGAAGACCTACATGAAAAGAAAAGTACTTAAAGATTACATAAAAAAGATGCATACACAAGGAATTTATTTACTTACAGAGGTTATTGAGAAGACAAAAAAATGAAGAAAATAAAGACAGAGTTAGAAGACCTCGTCTCTCTTATTTCTCAAGATATTGACAACACAAATAAATATCTTAGCAAATGGGTAGAGATGAAAGCTCTGAAAAAATGCACCTTAGTGTTGATCAACATCATTACTGACAAATATTCTTATGTTGAAATCAAAGAATCACTAATATACATAATCCAGGTACTTAAAGAGCTGATCGAAGATCTCGAATCTTCCAAGGATACCAGTGAAAAAAGTGACACCGTCTTGTTGAACAGATTGGAGGAATTGCCTTGTAGACTCACCTCTTGAGATAATCAATTTCTTTTAGCAGAGGAGATGATTCAGGAATTCAAAAGTATGATCCAAAGGGATTTTGAAGAGAAGGCATTTTCAATGACTTTTGTGGATAACATTTTAGATACTCAGTTAACTCTAGATAATCTAAGAACCAGTTTAACTAGTCATGCAAAAGCAATCACAACATTGAAAGATGCTACAATCAGAGCTAAAGTAATCTTCAAGAATATCATTGCACTAGACAGTATAAGAATTCAGGCATCTATCGCCATGTATGATGCTCATCTGAAGAAGTCTGGCGACAAGAGTTGAATTATTCATCCATTCTCTCTTCTTCATTCTTCTCATGTACTTTGTAATTGACTTGGGACATTCGCTTATGTACTTTTATCATGTGAAAGTACATGCACTTTTGTAATATGTAACTACATGTAAAAATTTGAAAAATGTCCCAAAGTCAATGCTGACTCATCTTTGACTAGGTTTTCAATATTTTAATCTTTTTTCAATTTTGAAAGTTTTTTCCTATATATAGAGGGAACCTCTTTTGTAAAAAGGGATCCCTAGATGATTAAGAGCAAAAACTCTACTGAAATTGAGACAATTCTTGATACTTTGTGCTCAGTTTATAAATCATATTTTGTTGAATGAATGAGAAACATGGTAATTTTAGACTTTGTGTTGAGATAATTTGTGTTATTTAGGAAATAGATCTTATGTCCTCTTTCCTGATAATTTCTCATTCGTTTGATTGAATAAGCAAAGTGTGTGCATGAAATTATCTAAAGACTGTTCTAAGGATAAAAGAAAGACTTTGGGATGCTTTTATCTTTGTGATCTTTTATCTGTTGTAGTTTTAGGTAAAGGCTTTGAACTTTACTTTACTCTACTGTTACTTGTGCTCCATATCAGTAAAGGAAGCAACGAAAGACTTTGTGCTTTCGTGGGTTTTCTTGCCGACCTTGTTACTACTCTAGGAGATTTTTTGCTATACGCTGAATACCAATTCTAAAAGAAGAGGAATGCTTTCAGCCATCAATCGATACCTCTCTCTTTTGTTCTGTGAACATCATCTCTGAAAAAGAGAGATGGATGTTGTTATCCTACCCTACATATTATTTTCTGCTTATTTATATACATATATACCATATAAGTGATTCATAGGGAACCTCCCCTTGATGAGAGGAGAGATTTATCTTATTAAGATGTGGTAAACCCACACTTTTTGTCATATAAATCTCCTTGTACTGTGGTTGATATACCCATTTTATCATTAGTTAGTTGACGACAAAATATTCACCCAACACAACCCAAACCCTACAACACCAAATGGAGAGAAGACATGCAAATCTATAAACTGAATTTTTTTTGCATAACTAAAATCATATTTTTTATTACTTCATACTTTTTAAAACAAAGTGTACCAAACAAGCCATAAAACAAATCCTCAGTTTGTTTCCTCTATGACAGTCTGCCCCTCAAAACCAACATCTAAATTAATAAAAAATAACTAAATAACATGGTAGTTACACCAATCTTCTATTTTTAGGAGAACAAGCTCCCAAAAAGTCTCAATTATCTGGATTGACAATAGTACAAGAAGACAAAACAAACATAATAAAATTTAAAAAATCATTTTTTTGTGATATAGGATTGCACAATCTTTTAAATTCTCTTGCATCAAATACCCAGGCTAAATAAAACATGAGCTCCTGCTCATAGATTGGATGTGAACTTCTACATGGATTTTCCCTTTTTCACAATTTTGGATTAAAACATCCAATTTTCATCCTCTGTTATGCACCCTTTCCACTTGAACAAATACTCATAATAGTCTTTATTCCTTGTAATCTTATTGATTATGATGTCTATGATTGCTTCTATTTCTTATTTTTCTTTGTCTGCCATTTTTGCTCTCCAATCATTAGTTGAAGTATCTTCATCTGGGTTCTCTCCACTTGTGTAACCTTCAACAAATGTGTACAAGTTTGAAACATTAAATATAGGTGAAATACCTACCCCTCTAGGAATCTCTATTTCATATGCATTGGATGAAAACTTGGGTAAAATCTTTTAAGGCCAAATCTTCTTCATTTTAAGTGTGTTGTGCTCACCTTTTAGAAACCTCTCCATACATAAATGTATTAGAACCAAGTATCCAAATGCAAAGAATTTCTCCTTGTGCTATGATTAACATATTGTTTATATCTCTTCCCACTTTCTTCCAACTTTCACTTTCTTTCCATTTGTATATAATGCATGGCTTGGCCATACTCCTCACCTTTAATACTCATTATAGTCATCTCAATTGTGCTTGTTAACTCATAAAATCCTCTCGGGTTGTTTCCATATATAATATCAAATGGGATCATACCCTTACTTATGTTTGTATAGTCATTATAGTCAAATTCAACTTGTGCCAAAGTCAAATCCCACTATTTGGGTTAATCACTAACAATGCATCACAGTAAATTTCCTAGATATTTATTCACTACCTATATTTTCCCCATCAGTTTGTGGGTGATAGGCTTAGATAAAATTCAATCTCATACCTAAATTATTACACAACATTCTCCAAAAATGCCCTATAAATTTAGTGTCTCTATCTGACACAATACTCAATGGCAACCCATGCAAATTTACAACTTTTTTGAAATACATATTAGCAATATGAGTGGCATCATTTGTCTTCTTAAATACCATAAAATTCCCATTTTTTGAAAATATATATACATCAACAAAATTTAAGTCATTACCTCACTATGTTTGAGGTAGAACAAGCACAAAGTCCAAACTTACAGCATCCCATGGTTTGCTAGCAATTGGTAATCGCTAATAAAGTCCAGTATTCTAACTTCTACCCTTTTCATGCTAGCATATTCTACATCTCTCCATAAATTTTCATACATCTGCACTCATCTTTGGCTATTAATATTTCCCACATAGTTGTGTCAATGTTTTATCATACCCGAAATGACCAACAAGACCACTGATATTTTTTTCTTTCAAAATATTATCTCACATTGAACCTTGAGATATGCAAAACCCCTTCCCTTTGAACAATAGACCAGTTTGGATCATGTACTCTAGCCATGGAGTTTTATCAAGAGTTGTTGGGTATTTACATGTTGCCCATGATTCTATAAAATTTGAGTCATCTTCATATAATTTTTTCATTGATTCAAACCCAATGACTTCTATTTCAAGCTCATTCAATTAAAGAGCTTGCCTACTCAAGGCATCCACCACTTTTTTATGTTTATCACTTCTATGTTTTAAAACAAAAGTGTAACTTTGAAGGAATTATACCCATTTAGCATGCTTTTGATTCAATTTACCTTGGTCATTTATCTACTGTAGCACCTAATGATCCATGAACAATGTAGACACCTAAGTTTGTCCACTGATAACCTCCAATTAAGCTTTTGACTAATTTCCACCTAAAATGCACAATTTGGCCTAAAAACACTAAAACATGCTAAATGATGAGAAAATGACATATTCAAGTGCTGATTTTGGTCAGGGTATCCCTAAATGGGGCAATGTAATTTGTGGGCCAGCTAACTTTGATCAGATCATTTCGAGTCAAAATGCTAATTTTGCACTTAGGTACTTTGGATTGCTCTTTCCTATCAAATCTTTTACACAAGACACGTGCCTTTTTTATTTACTATTGACAACATCCTAAATGGGATAATGGTTCAAATGCATTTGACATCACCTTCCGATTCTAATCTAGTTAAATTTTAGACTAATAACAAGACATTCTGATCAATTTGGGTAATTTGTGCATAAAATACTTAAACATGCTTAAAAGTTAATTAACCTAAATCAAGGCCTAATTAATAATTCCATGGAAACTTGTTGAATATTTATTTTTTTAAATGACTATTGAATATATACATCATTAAGTGGCCTCATTTCTTGGGAAGACATCCCTAGGCCATAAATGCCATAAATATCAAGATTCATGCCCTCCATGCCTTATCAATGCCTTCCATAATGCCCTCCATGCCTCTTAATTGCCCCTTCTTCCAATGTCATGATGAGGATAATTAAAAACTTAATTATATAAATTTAATTAATGCTCAACCACACATCTCAATCTTGAGATGGATGGTTCAATTTGATTCTAGACATTCTCAAAAATCTATAAATAGGAAGCCTTTCCACATGAATTTTAACACATGATTATGCAAAGTTATAATACCAAATTAGTGCCAAAAGCTTCAAGAAACTAGTGTTACCATGCCAAATTGATCTTAATCTAAACCAAGCCACAAGCCAAAGGTGCCAAGGAGAGATGGAGGTAGCCAAGATTCCATTACCAAGGACTTCATGAGCAAAAGATGAGCAAGCCACCATTACAAAGGCATTTGGAGCATCCAAGGAAGGTGAAGGAATTCTTGTAGTTGATTTCTTGCTTTTTAGTTGTGTTTGTCATTAGATTTTATTAACTAAGCTCTCCCTAGTGTCTAGGCCTATAGATGTTATGCTATTAGCGTGTTTATTTTACTTTGTTTTTATTTTGAAACTAACACTATATTAACCATCCTCTCTTGAGTCAAATTCCTAAATCACATTATGTCATGCCTAGTGGGACTAGATGCATCTCACACCTGATGGAGATCATATTTCAACCTTAAAATATTAATTTGAGGTTTTAAACCCTTACAAATTAATTTTTTAACTTTATTTTTCCATTTTTGTTTGCCACAGTTTTTACACAGTCACCAATGTCAACAAGTAAGACTGACATCAGTTGCATAAGTCGGTTAGCAGAACTGACATCAGTTTTATACTTGTCATCGATCAGATTTGTATAATCGATGTCGGTTATATAACTGACATTGGTTGTATAACTGACATCAGTTAGAAAATGTCATTGTTGTTGGTTGTATATAACCAATGTCGGTCACTGTGTTTTACTAAAAACATAGACTCAAGAGCTACTTTTTCAAAGATCATTATTTCAAGATAAAAAAAGCTTCAAAGCTAAAGGAGATGATAATAATTTTTCTATAGGACCAAGCTTGATATTTGTTCAAAACATGTTTTAGATCACCTTTGCATGCTTAAAAATTGATTAAGAACTTTGTTTTGGTGTTTACCAAAGAATTTAGATGTTTTTTTGGTGAATGTTTCAAAGTTTGCAACTAAGACCAAGGGGTCAAGTGAACACCACCAAAATTTTCATTTGGGTTTAAAATTGAACACACTTGTAAATTTTTGTTTGCAATAGTTGCTTCATTAGATTTTGTTTGACAAAAAGAGGAATGTTGCGTGTATGCTCTTCCATTTGTCCCTTATAGGGAACCCTTGGAATCAAAAGCGTCATTCCTATTGCAAGCTAGCCTAGTCTAAGGCTTAGAAATAAAGTCATCTAAAGCACTCCCCAAAAATTCATCAAAGTTTGGGTGATCTTGAAAATGACCCTAAAGTCTTTCTACTTACATGCTTTCTTTATTTTCATTATATCTTGGCTTGTGAGGGGGACTTCATCACCTCTCATGAGTTCTTTAGGGAAGCTTTCACCCAGGGTTTCATCTCCGAGCATTGAATTAATTTGAATCCTTTGTATTTTTACATAGGATGTAATGGCACTTTAGACATCATACTACACTGAGTGAACAACAAGATGTAGTGGTTGAAAAATGGACTAGACCTTTTTGCAACAAGCCAAGTGATACGAACCCAAAATACGTGCTTTTATTTTACATTGTTTGGCATGAAATGCATTGTGCCATTGATTCCCCTAGATCATTTAGAAACTTGTTAGGTCTTAGATAAATCCCCACTTGCTGTGGAAGTATTGTTGGTACAAGGTGTGCCATAAGGTCTATGTCACAGTACTGTCATTTGAGAGAAGGGGGGTATAAAAATCCTACCATATAATGCACATTTAATTTTGGATGAACACTTAAAATCCACTCAAATGATGTATATTGATGGATTCTAACAATAACAAGCAACCTTGTCAATTTAGGAGATAAGGGTGATTAATTAGTTCATCTAGTCCTAGATTAAGAGTCTTATTTGAAGTCAAAAACTTGGTGTAAACAAACAAATCCAAAATAAACACATAAGTCTAAATTTTCCTTTGAAAAAAGAGGTGTTATGTTGCCCATGTGAGATCATCAATTTTCCTTGTTTAAAGTTCATCAAAAGCTTGAGAGTCATATCATCCACTTTGGCATAGTTATGCTACCCAATTGAGTCTAGACCTTTACCAAAGTTGTTTAAGTCCTTCACTTATAGTCTAAATTCAAAATTGCACCTTTATAAGTTCATAGGGTTGATGTGTTAAGTGGGTTCACCATTTTCACTAAACTTGAGGGAACTTAGGTTCAATAAAAGTGGGGTTATGCTATAAAAATTATGGAAAAATGACTTTGCTTTAGAAAGTTTTTGAAGCAAACCTTTTATCACACCTTTTGGGTAGTATAACGTCGTTACACTATCCAAAATATTTCAAATATTATTTCATAGACCCTCTTGCATAGATTTCCAAATTTGTTCATACATTTTTAGGCCAATCCAAGTGTACTTTTGAGATCTTTTATCTAAAACAGTTACACTGTACACCTTTGTCTAGCATGTTGTCAAAGGAACCAAGCTTATACCATCTTTTGTGAGAAAATAAACTATTTCAAAAGTGCCTTTTGTTTCATACCTTATACCTAGTTGACCAAGTTCATGACTAAGAATCAGATGCCAAGTGTTTGTTAGAAGTGTTTCAAATCCATTAAATTAAAACTTTCATCTTTTTCAAAATCTAGCTTTTGACGTCGTTTGGCCAAGAGTCCTAGCATATCCCTTCTTTGAGCCTAGATTTTGACGCCACGTTTGGCCAAAAGACCTAGCAACTTTTAAATTCCTAGATTAGACTGATTTGAAACACTTCAACCTTAGAGTTTGGTATTTTTATTTTTGTTCCATTTACTTATTTATCTTTGTGTGAACAGTGAAGCATTAAACACTTCACACTAGCTTGTTTCTTCATAAAACTTTGTATAAACCTTTTGATCTTTTTTATAGATCTAGAACAAGTGGAACATCATCCATTTTAGACATTGCTTCTTTATAGAATTTAAAGAACTCTTTAACCTTTTATCATAAAACATTGACTATGGATCCCAACATGTATTCCTACACTCGTAGTGGACACATGAACAACCTAGGGATTAGTAATATAGTTGCGTAGGAAGAAATGATGCAAGATCCCTATGCAGATAATATTGCTTATGAGATGGATTCTTATCCTACTCAATCAGGAGCACACATCCAAGATCCATTGGCTAATTATTTGGTTAACACACCACCTTACTTAGAATAAGACCAAGAGTACACCATGCAATACCTAGCCACAATACCTACAGTGGATGAGCTAGTTCTTCAGCAGTCCTATTCTACAAAGATGGCTTCCACATTTGATCCATTTTTGTTTGAGTAACATTTTTTAGAAATTAAAGATGATATTTTGGTTAGAGCCATAGAGATAGGGGCCAAGATTCCAGTGGACTTCCCTCATAAAAATTTACCAAGTCTAGTAAGAGTGCCCCATAATATCATTTATGATCAACAGGATCCTTCTAGCAATCCTATGGCTCTAGTCCAAATAACATATCAAGACCCTAATATATCTAATCAAGGCAAAAACATCATGGAAGATCACTTTAACCAAATGTATACAGCATATCAAACCTTCCTGAATCTAGCACATGATTTCAATCAGATGAACATAGTTAGTAAGGCTCTTATTGATCTAGTTCCTTTGACAAGAGTGTTGATAGAGTTAACTACATAAGAGAATCTGAATTCTGACCCATTCATACAAACTGCTTCAATAGATAACTTGATGTATATACCCGTCATTGAAGAAGTGTCTTCGGATTCTACATTTAGTAGTGAGCCAAACATAGTGGACAATGTGCAAACAACATCTAATCCTAATCAAAGTGGTATTAACATGCAAATAGCTAGCCAACAACATGTGCCTACAATTAATCTCATGAGTATATCATCATATGAGGGAATGGGAGTTTCTACACCCCAACCTCAATTCGCCGCTTACTCAAGTGTATAACTTATAAGATTAGATAATCAAATAATGGCCAATGTCATGCCTCAATGGTAGAATGTGACAAATCCTACTCATCCTCAACAAGTAGAAAGTAGTATTCCTCAATAATGGACACAATCTAGTATAGTAATGTAATAGAGGACAAATACATTGATGCCTCAATCAGGGGCAACAAATGTTCTACCTCACTAGGTAATGACAAATATACCTCTTCAATCACAGACAAATATGCCAATTCAAAACCAAACAATTATTAGTCAATAACATGCAAATATTGGTCAATGATAGATGCTGAATCTATAACCTATTTTCACTCCCTCATAGGGATTCATGTAACAAGGAGGTTCCCATGTTTCTCAAGTACCTACTAGACAATAGTTGGTTCAAAATGTGCCACAAATTCAGAGATAGGGTCTTGGACCACAAGTTCCCACTCAATAGTAAGGATCTATTAGTCAGCAACATGTCCTTTTTCAACCATAATAGGCATAGTATACTTATATCCCTCCATCCTAACCACAAAATCCTCTAAGTCAAACCTTTATCGCCAATCCAAACCAAAATATTACACAACCAAATGTGCAATTTTAAGTACATCCTAATCCACGTATGCATATTCTTGGTCCATTCCCCAACTAAAATAGTATACCTCAACATGTATCTCCATCATACCCTGATCAAAGTATCCCACTTGTGACCTCCCAGCCATCTACCCAAACCAATGTTCTCCATCAAACCAATATTCCTTCTAGTTTCCTATCCCAAGAATTACAATAGATGAAAGATGCAATTTTTGCTATTTAGGCTAGGAAATAGACTAAAAAGTTCAAATTGGATGACATATGTTCCTATCCATTCAACATGGAGTATTTATAGATACCATTTCCTCCAAGATATGAACCACCAAAATTTGATAAATACAAAGGAAAAGGTGACCCTAAGGCTCATTTGATCGAATTCTTTCTCGCATGTCATCCAGTGGCATATAGTGACCTTTACCTTTTGTTGTTATTTCCAAGGAGCTTGGCTAGACAAGTCTTGGAGTTATTTTTGAAGTTACTCAAAAATTTAGTAACGGATTTTGATGATCTTTCTAATAAGTTTGTGCAACATTTTTCCTATAATCTCAAGCATGAGATTTTATTAGTGGACTTAACACAAGCAAAGCAAAAAGTTGATGAGAGTTTTGTAAGTTATTTACAGTGATGAAGAGCCCTTGTAAGCCATTTCACCCAGAATTTATAAGATAAATAGTTAGCTGTTGTGTTTACCAAAAATCTACATAGTGAGATAGCTTATCATTTGGAACTACAATGTGTGCACACTTTCAAAGAGATCATTGATAAAGGTTTGTTGATTGAGTGGGTGCTCATCAATAAAAGGATCATCAAGCTCAATTCAACTAATCAAAATTAAGGTACCAATTAGGGAAATAACCAACATCTTATTCAAGCACAAGCATTACAACCAACATAGACCCATAACCAAGAAAGATCGAAGTAATTCAACTATAATAGGAATGTTGTGGGCAATGGAGTAACCAAATCTCGTCATGTACAAATGGTGAAAATATCATTTACACCACCTTTTTAGCTCACTCCTACCTAGTAACCTCTCCAACCAATGCTATAAGCACAACAACCAAGACCTACATAACAAATATAATAATTGTTACCATTATAAACCCCTCCTCTTAGGAGAACTGTGCCTACACATCGTGTCTTTAGTAACCTAAGGAAACCTATTGATTCTATATTTTACAAACTTGCTACCACTAATTTGATTAGTTGGCCTATACCAAAGCATTATCTGCAAGGCATTCCTTTTCCTGATTGGTACTGTGAAAATGAGTTTTGTGACTATCATAGGGTCAATGGGCATAATCTACGAAGATGTATCTAAATCAAGCATTTAATTGAGAATATGTTGGAAAATGGGGAGATAACATTAGATAGTGGTGCATCCACTTCCAATCAAACTCTGAGGATCTATCAAAACCCCTTTCTTCGACATAATTATCAATAACAACAACAACAACAACAATGGACAGTGCAGTAGCAAAATCAATAATATCAAAATCAAAGGCCAAACCAGTAGAACCAACAAAATTAGCAGTAGAACCCACAATGATAGAATAATAGATAAAACCAAGGTCAGAATGGTAATAACCAACAAACCTACCATGCAATTACACATGACTACAATAGGGTTTTAGGTTATATTGCAAGGGGTAGCATTATTACCATCTCCATTAATCCTAAACTAAGCACTAATCAACTTAGACCATTACTAAATAACAACATTCAACCAAATTACCTAGATAATCCTTTGACTGGAGAATGCATATAGGTAAACCAACAAATTAGGACTTCCCCTTTTGGACCTTATCTCGATAACTTATCCTTGCCATGTGACCACATGTAAGTGCATTGACAATCAAGACTTGTCCTATCTGGTCCCACACTGTTCCCAACATTGGTTAGGAATAATGGTCCAATATGTAATCTTGATTGTGTAATCACAACTTGAAGATCAAATATTACTATCCCAGGCCCATAACCAACCATCACTTTGTCGGTCATCTGATCAACTATTCAGCCTCAAAATAAATCATTCACTACTGACCAAGATAAGAAATTTGATATTATGGAATAATTACAGAAGACACCAACACAAATTAATATTTTAGATTTGTTGTGAACATCAATAATCCATAAGAACATCTTGAATGAGTTTTTAACTCAATCTACTATTGCTAGGGACATATCCCTTGATAAATTCCAAGCTTTGGTTGGACACCTAGATCTAGCCTAATAAGTCACATTCAACCAAATGATATGTCTTCTCTTGGCCCACTCCATAATAATCCATTATACATAGAAGTTTGTTTAAATTGGCATAAAGTGAAATGTGTCCTTATAGACAATGGATCTAGCCTCAACATAGTGTCTCTAAAGCTCATCACGCTTCTTGGGTACATAATGGTAGATCTCCAACCAGAAATAATAACCATCAAAGCCTATGATAATAAGGAAAGAGAATCACAAGGCACCATTAGTTTGCCAGTTATCATTGGGCCTTTGACTCTGTTTTATCTTGAGTTATCATATGATATGCTTCTAGGTAGGCCTTGGTTACATGAGATTCGTGCAATCCCATCAACCCTGCACAAATGTATCAAGTTTTCCCACTCAGGGATGGAAGTGAATATCCAAAGAGATTTACACCCGTATGAACACTGCAAGCATCTTGAGGCCAAATTTTAAAGCTATAATTATTAGTATGGCATGAATCCAAGTTCTAAGTAGGATAAATGAAAGGATATACTTATTGATCCTTCACCAAATAATTGCATAGATCCAAATACCTTGGATTCCATTTCCCACATGCCACCTCCTGAAGCTTCTAATCACTTCACCATTTTAGATAATGGACCTGGAGAGTATGTAACCCATGATACATTTCATATTGCCAATCTTCCTTAGAATTTTAAGATCTTTGGGTGACCTAAAGTCAACCCACGTATGCATTGGCAACAAAAGAACAAAGATAAGGGACCTATCACATTTGTATCAGCATCTAGCCTAGGACCTAACCCTCTTGAAAGAGAGGAATCAAGATTATATAGTGATAACCAAGTTGATTATTATAAAAAAGGAAAGTATCATATTCCTAATAAGATGATGTAGCATCACAATTATGAAGGAAGAGGCCTTAGATTGAATCAATAAGGAACCATTGAGCCAATTTCCATGACTAAGGATGAAAGACCTTATGAACTTGGCTTTAAACTGCCTTTGGGTGACCCCACATATCTTATTCAAACTCCATCACCAATGACTAGTGATGATGATGCCGATAGTGAAGTAGAGTCTAATCATAGCCTCACATTTGATAACCTAGCTGAAACCAAATTGTTTGATAATAATGCATTTTTTGTACCCTTAATTTGGCCATTCATCGCAACCCATTACCATTGTATTATCCCCAACTGATAGATTAGGGCCAACAAGAAACCAGTCTATCGATTGATGAGTTCTAGAATGATGAGTCATTTTGTGACTTTTTAGGCCTTAGAGACAACATTCCATTAGGAGATCACAAATCAAGATTCTCAATCACCTTGGATCATGCAGCCTATTTTAGAGAGCGAGTGAACACCCTTAGCCAAAAACAAATAAATAAAACATTAAGGACCCAAAGTGAAAACATCTTTGAGGCACTTTTTAACCAGGGAAAAAGTAAAGACAAAGGCCAGTCTAGTGGTGAAAACCTATTTCAAGTGTCATTGGACAGGGGTGTCCATTCTTCTCTGAATTTAGATTAGGAGACCACCAATGATGAACTTGCATGTGGATCCAATTTCAACTTTGAGTAACAATAAGTATTTGATCAAGTTTTGTAATAATTTCTAACTATTTTTATTACATGGCCAGATCTCCCATTAGGGGACTCAGATTCATCATGCCTAGGAGAAGTTGAAGAGCAAGTCCTAACAGAAGACCTTGACATAATTCAATAATTCAAGTCATTACCTACTATCTTAGAAGATGATTCAACCCTTCTAGTTGAAGATACAACAAAGGTAAATATCGGGACTCCATCAGACCTAAAATGGATAAAATTAGGTGTGTCGCTCACTGAGGAGGAATGTGATGTCTTTAAAATTCTATTGAGATAATTTATAGATATCTTTGCATGGGCCTATTCTGACATACCAGGTTTGGACCCCACCTTGGTTTTATACCACCTTGTGGTTAATCCAGACACCAAACTGGTCAAAAAAAAGCTATGTAAAATGCATCTTGACATTGTTGTATTGGTAAAGAAAGAGTTGGAAAAAATCTTGGAAGTAAGATGTATCCAATCCATTGATTACTTATAATGGATCTTTAATGTGGTACCTGTTAGTAAAAACCCTGAAGGCATCATAATTTGTATTGATTTTTGAGACAATAGCAAAGCTTGTCTTAAAGATGATTTTCCCTTGCCTAATATTGACATGATCATCAACTCCATGATCGGTTATGAAATGCTTTCACTCATGGATGGCTTTTCAGGATATAACTAAATCATAATAACACTAGACGACCAACATAAAACAATATTCACCACTCCATGGGCAACATTTTGTTATCAAGTAATGCCATTTGGCCTTAAGAATGCTGGAGCTACATATCAAAGGGCATGACTATCATATTTCATGATATAATGCATGATATTATTGAAGACTATGTCTATGACATATTAGGAAAATCCAAACCAGGGCCAATCATCCAACAGTACTGCATAAGATATTTGAAAGATTATGAGAGTACAAAGTCAAACTCAATCCAAAGAAATGTGTGTTTAGTGTAACTTTAGGCAAATGACTTGGATTCATTATGTCTCGTAGAGGTATTGAAGTTGATCCGGCTAAAGTCCATGCTTTAACTGAGATGTTGCCACCAACCAATTTAAATCAACTTCATAGTTTGTAGGGTAAGATCCAGTCAATTTGATTCTTCATCTCTCATATCATAGACAAGTGCCATCCATTTACACACCTTTTTAATAAAGGAGTTGCATTTCACTGGGGTGATCACTGCAAAATAGATTTTCAACAACTCAAAGACTATCTTATTAATCTGCCTATTTTATTACATCTTATGCCAATAAAGCCATTCTTCTTATACCTATCAGCTGCTGACCATGCTCTGGTGACACTCTTGAATCAACACGATGATATTGAAAAAGAGCATGCCATGTACTACCTAAGCCGTAGCTTGGTTACATATAAACATAACTATGCACCTATTGAAAAAGCTTATTTGGCCATGGTTTTTGTAGCTTAGAAACTACACTATTACATGTTGAATAATAAGACCATAGTAATTTTAAAAGTAGATCCTCTCAAATATCTAATATCTAAAACAAATTTGCAAGGTAGAATGGCTAAGTGGATCATGCTTCTTAGTGAGTTTGACATAGAGTATGCCAATCAGAAGGCCATAAAGGGAGAAGTTCTTATATATCAACTTGCTAAAGCATCTCTCATAGACACACAACCACTCATGTTTCGATTTCTTGATGAATCCATAATGACCATCATTGACACACCCCTTGAGGAGCAAACCTAGAAGCTATATTTTGATGGTTTATTTATTGCACATGGATCAGGGGTAGGCCTATTATTTATTACACCATGGGGAGATCTAATCCATAAATCATTCAGAATCAACTTTCCTTGCACAAACAACATGGCCAAGTATGACGCACTTATTATAGGACTTTGATAAGCAGTGCATTAGAATATATCTCATCTTCAAGTTTATGGTGATTCTCAGTTAATCATCAATCAGGTCATAGATCATTTTCAAACCAAAGATGACAAGTTGGTTCCATATAAATCCATGGTTGACACTCTTAAGTAACACATTGCCAAAATTTAGTTTGAGCACATACCAAGGGCTAGTAATAGAACTGCAAATGCCATGGCTACTATTGGCTCTCTAATTTGATAAACAGATAAAGCTAGAGAGTATCAATTCCTCATCAAAAATTTGTTAGCACCAACTGATGAACCTTTAATCATTGCCATGAGATGTGATATTGTTTGTCCTAATTCTATCTGGTACTCAGAACTTTACAACTACCTTCATAACCAAGTTCTAACACCTAACCTATCTCAAAAACAAACCAAAGCCTTCATTCATCATTCCACTCATTATACTCTACTTGGATTCACCATTTACCATCATAGTTTTGATGGAACTCTACTTCATTATTTAACTCCAGTAGAGTCTACACTAGCGTTAAGAGAAGTTTATGAAAGAGTATGTAGCACTCATTCTAGTAGGGGCAGTCTTATCTAAAAATCTCTTACGTACTAGTTATTATTGGCCCACAATGGACGTGGATGCCATTGCATATGTAAAAAAGTGTGACAAATGTCAATGGTATGCTAATTTGATTCATGCCCCAACAAAAAATCTAAAATCAATGCTGACACCATGGCCATTTTCTACATGGGAACTTGACCTCATTAGGAAGATTAACCCCACTTCATTTAATGGCCATAAACATATCCTTACCATCACTAAGTATTTCACTAAGTGGGTTGAATCTATACCCCTCACTTACGTGATTGGAAAGCAAATTTCCAAATTCATCTTCAATCATCTCATTTGTCGCTACGGTGTCCCCTCTGACATTATATCTGATAATGGAGGATCATTCAAAAACAAGGATGTAGACTAGTTATATACTAAATACAATATCACACAATATTTTTCTACAACCTATTACCCTCAAGGTAATGGCCAAGCTGAGACATCCAACAAAACCATTATTAATATTCTAAAAAATATTGTCAGTGATGATGATCATGATTGGCACTTCCAGATATTCCCTACTCTTTGGGTATACCTTACCAATAATCATACCCCCACAAGAGCCACTCCATGCTCCTTTGTTTATGGTATTGAATCCATCCTTCCCATTGAGGTTGAATTTCCTTCACTGTGCATCTCTTTCAAGCATGTCCTAGATGATCATAACTATCGAATAGCCTACCTGCAAGAGCTAGACCTACTTGATGAGAAATGCATCATCGTGATCAACAATATTCAATCATATCAAAACTGATACAATGGCCACTATAATTGGTGTGTTAAGTATAAAACATTTGAACTTGGTGATCTTGTTCTTAAAGAAAACCAAAAGAATACCATGGCTAAAAAGAAGCATAAAGGAAAATTCAAATCAAATTGGATATGGCCTTTCATCATTACTATAGATTATGGATCAGGAGCATACAAGGTTGCCACACCAAATGGAGATGAACACTCAGAGCTAATGAATATTATTCATCTCAAACGTAACTATGCTTGAGCGCTAAGGTGTATTGTCTATAAGGACCATTTTAGTTATGCCATTTTATCACTATTCTTCTTTGTACAAATACCATCCTTATCCATATTCTTCATCGTATCCATTTTCTGCTTCAATTTTATCGACCTAGTGAGTTATAAAGCCTAGCCCATTTGACCTTAGTTTTTTCCATTTGTTACACAATTTCAGCATCAAGGTATCTAATCAATAACATCAGTTGGTTCAAGTACTTCAAATAGAGATCATATTTTGGAACTGTGTGACAAAAGTTTTGGCAGTTGCATCCTTCGTTTGTTATTCCTTTCTTACCATTGAACTTGCTACTAATTATAACCACCTTTGGGCAAATTAGTACCATTGATTTATGTCATTATGTCCTAATTATAACTGCTTATGGGCAAACTAGGGGCAACATCAAAATTTGACATACCAACTTGCCACTTCCTATACCATGCTGTGATTTTTTACCAACTGTGCCTATTTTGTTTGAATTGACTACCACATTAGTCAAATTCCTCCACTGTAAAGGTGGAACTACAATGACTTGAGGTCCTACTCTGGGACTATGTAGGCAACACTCAATATTTGTTGAGGTTAGCTCAGTCACCCTCCTAAGCCACACTCTCACCATTTTGTGAGCAACCTAAGTTTGAACGCTCTCACATTTTTGTGAGTTTGAACCATTTGGTGTCTCTTCATTCTTGATTGAGTTGAGATAGCCCAAAAAAATTCCAAAAACGTTTAAAAAATTGTTAGAAAAAAATAAAAACATTGACCACTTCTTTGCCTTAAGGATTCTAGGAAGCCTTACTAGGTTACAAGCAAATCACTTATCATTTAGTTTCTCCATCTTTTATGGCCTTTTTCTCTCACACACTTGCCTTTTTCAAGACCATTCCTATTCTTCTATCACATCCATTCTATTTGTTTTCCTTAGTTATCACATTCTTTCCATTCCCTGGGAGAACTACATTTGGCCTAAAGTTTTTTATTGGATATTACATCTATGGAACTATGTAGGTAGTGTCCACTTGCCTAGTACATATAGAGACAGCTCAACCATCCCCTTCCTTTTCTTCTATTCCCCCATTTTGTTTGTTTGTTAAGTTATCACCTATTTTCTAGGGGAAATGTTTGTAGGGTTTCTATTGTATTATTTGTTTATTTATTTATATTTATTTTTATTTGTTTGTTTGCTTATTTATTTGCTTTCAACACTATTGCCTTGATTCAATTTATGTGTGTTCATTAGGTGATTCCTTGCCCACATTTATACTTGAATCCATCTATATTCATATGTTTATATTGTCATCATGGTTTCTATCATTGGTGCATTGTTTTCTATTGATTATTGGATTTTGAGAGTCAGTCCTTATGCATATTTTAGCCAAGTCCTCATGATGTCATATCATGATGCCTACTGACACATGCTACAACAAACTTGAGCTTCAAGAAGTCTATTTAGTAATGGTGGCATCTCTTCGACATCGACATCTCGATCTAATCCCAATCATATCCCAAATAAAATAATTAACCATGAAAGAATGTCAACCTTTATTAGTTCAAATGAGCATCTCCCTACTAGTAGATTATTCTAATTCATTATTACCCTCTGTGTTAACTTATCATCATCCTCGATCAAGTTTATTATGTTTTCCATAATTGAGGTCTAATGATTATAATCGCTTATGGGAAAATCATTGCACATCATCCCACCTGCATTTCTCAATGATTATAACCACCTTTGGACAAATCATTATGTTGTCACCACTTTACTTTTTCTACCTATATAGAGGCATGTTTTTATCTTGTTTGTCTATCCTAACTAGGGCAGCTCCATCTTCTCAATGATTATAACCACCTTTAGGCAAATCATTGTGTTATCATACCACATTGTCACTATTGGGGTACAGTGATTATAACCACCTTTGGGTAAACCATTGTGCACCATCCCACTTGCATTCTCAGTGATTTTGACTACTTTTACAAAATCATTGTGTTTTCACCCCATCATCTTTCCTTTTTTTGGTCCCCTTGTTTCAACTTTTTTTTTTGAGGGACCATTTGCTGACCTACTTATGCCAACCATTCTCTTAAAGGGGCATCGTAGAGTTAGTTTATCATCATTATAGTTTTAGGCATACATGACCTTTTCATTCTTTGAGAAGACATTAGTGTGCTTATAGCTTGCAATGACTTCCCAAATAGGGGTAAACTATAGACACCTAAATCTGGCCATCGATAACCTCTAATCAGGGTTTTGACCAATTTCCACCTAAAATGAATAATTTGGCCTAAAAACACTAAAACATGCTAAATGATGTGAAACTAACATATTTAAGTGCCAATTTTAGTCAAGGTATCCCTAAATGGGGTAATGCAATTTGTGGTCCAGCTAACTTTGATAAGATCATTCCAAGTCAAAATGTTAATTTTCCACCTAGGTGCTCTGGATTGCTCTTTCCTATCAAATATTCTTCACAAGATATGTGCCTTTGTTATTTACTATTGACAACATTATAAATGGGATAATGGTTCCAATACATCTGACATCACCTTCCAATTCTAATCTAGTCAAATTTTAGACCAATAACAAGGCATTCTAATCAATTTAGATAATTTGTGCATAAAGTGCTTAAACATGCTTAAGAGATAATTAACTCAAATCAAGGCCTAATTAATAATTCCATGTAACTTGTTGAATACTTGTTTTTATAAATAAATATTGAATATCTACATCATCAGGTGACCTCATTTCTTGGGAAGACATCCCTAGGCCATAAATGCCATAAATATCAGGATTCATGCCCTCCATGCCTCATCAATGCCTTCCATAATGCCCTCCATGCCTCTTAATTACCCCTTCTTCCAATGTCATGATGAGGATAATTACAAACTTAATTCTAAAAATTTAATTAATCCTCAACCACACATCTCAATCTTGAGATGGATGGTTCAGGTTGATTTTAGACATTCTCAAAAATCTATAAATAGGAGGCCTTACCACATGAATTTTAACACGTGATTATGTAAAGTTATAATTCCAAATTAGTGCTAAAATCTTCAAGAAACTAGTGTTACCATGCCAAATTGATCTCAAGCCAAGCCAAGCCACAAGCCAAAGGTGCCAAGGATAGATGGAGGTAGCCAAGCTTCCATTGCCAAGGACTTCATGAGCACAAGCCGAGCAAGCCACCATTACAAAGGCATTTGGTGCATCCAAGGAAGGTGAAGGAATCCTTGTAGTTGATTTCTTGATTTTTGGTTGTGTTTGTCATTAGCTTTTGTTAACTAAGCTCTCCCTAGTGTTTAGGCATAGAGATGTTATGTTATTAGTGTGTTTATTTCACTTTGTTTTCATTTTGGAACTAACACTATACTAACCATCCTCTCTTAAGTTAAATTCCTAGATCACAAATAAAATAAATTATTTGGTTAATAAATTATGTTACCACTTCTTTAGAGATTAAACTATTGCTTAAAACTCTTGGTCATAAACATAGTATTTCATCTTTGCTTCATTTAACTTTTCACTTAAATAAGAAATAACTTACCTTCTTGACTGAGTACCATGCCTATCATTGTACCACTTACATCACAATCAACTTCAAAGAATTATTAAAAATTAGGCAATGTTAGAACTAGTTGTTATGTAACTTTTCCCTCTAACAACTGAAAACTTTCTTTTCCTACAACTGTTCATTGGAACTTTTTCTTGTTCCCTTTCAATGTCTTTGTGATAGGTGCACAAACACCATTGAAATTATTAATAAATTTATTACAAAAACTATCCAACCCATGAAATATCCTTACTATAAAAATAGTCTTTCATGAAGGCCACTCCATTAGCACTTTTAATTTCTTTGGGTCCATTTTTAATCGATCTTGTGAAATCACAAATCCAAAATAAATGAGCTCCTCTTTCATGACACTGCACTTTTTCAATTTCATCGACAACTTTGATTATTTAAAATTAATATTATACAAGGCTCAAGTGTCTCAAATGATCCTAATTAGAATGGATAAAAACTAAAATATCATCAAAATACATAATGACAAACTTACCTGTGAATGGTTTCAACACCTCATTGAAGAGTCTCATAAATGTCATCATTGCATTAGACAAACCAAATGGCATAACCAACCACTCATACTACCCATAATTGGTTTTTAAATGTTGTTTTCCACTCATCACCTTCTCTTATCCATATTTAGTGATACCCACTCTTTAAATATATCTTGCTAAAGTATTTGAATCCACTTAGATAATGAATTAAATCATCCATCTTTGGCAATGAGAATCGGGTGCACAAACCTACATCAATGCTCTTTCTCCATTACTCTTCTCCAAAAAAATTTCTTTATTGTTTCCTTTTATTCAAAAGAAGAAAAATACTAAGTCTTATTTAGAGGACTATGGTTATTTAGAAATAATGGACCTTTTTTACTAAATGCATATTAGGATTTGATGCAAAAAAAAAAAGATCCTTCGCATCCCATTGTAGGTTAAGTTCTATGTGCTTCCCCTAAAATTCTTGTCATAGTATTCATTAAATAATATTGGGAATGAGATGGTAAATTTCCTTGAAATTACTCCAAAGACCATGAATAAATCTATGGTATCAGCCGCTAGGATCTATGTGGTTGTATATTTGAGTAGCTTATACTTCAATAGATTGAACTCCTTATGGGAGATCAATTTCGGATTCAACAAATTGACTGCAAGATATTTAACTTCAAATGCAACTTATGCCACATTTATGGCCATTTAACCAAGGATTGTAAAAATTTCTCAGGAAATATTAAGTTTGTAATCAACATGCATTCAAGAAAAGTGATTCAAAATCCTATAAAGTCAAACTCAATATTCATTCTAAATGGATATGGTGAAGGAAAATATATGTGGTCCTAAATTTAAATAAAATAGTACACATTTAAAATAGATCTATATTAGAAGGGAAAATTATCCAAAATCCCCCTCCAATGTATGTATGCTAAAATGGGATATCCATATAAATTATTAGGGTAAGTGCACAGAGTTGGAGAATAATTTTTTGTACATTTACTGTAACACATATACATAATGTCTATAAAGTGTATGCGTTATTTCAAACTAGGCTTAGAATTAACAAAGCTAAATACATAAATCTTTTATTTAGTAAACATAACACTATGCACTTTATTTAGTAAACATAACACATATGTGTTTTGTTTAGTAAACATAACGCATACGTGTTATGTTTACTTATAATAAAACATAAAAATCCCCAAGTATACGAGAATCAAACCATTCTCACTTATTTTTCTCTATGATTTTCCCTTTGCTATGCCAAATTGTGTTTGTGTTTTGCTCTAAGGAGGAGAAAACACACTACAATCTCCTATTATCTCAAAGAATGAACAATGCCACTGCGAAGGGGAGGTAAGCAATAAAAAACCAAACCTATTAACACTAGATTTTTGTAAATTTTTTATTTGCATTATTTTATTATTAAAACACATTTTTTTTAACCACCTGTTCAACTGCAAGAGAACAACCTACTAATCCTCCTCCTAACCCTATGTCTAACCCTCCTAACCCTTTTAGCCCTCCTACATTTCCACAAGATCCCCAGATAGTCAGGTGGATTTAGCTACACATAGTGGAAAATAAAATATAAATTGAACAAATAATTATGAAAATGAGGGACCCCACTTTGGCCAACACCCATCACACTTATTTGGTAAATAGCCTAGAATCAGTATTAGGTCAAGTTGACTTGATAACGAGTCAAATTGATAGATGGAAATCATATAGAGAAAGATGTAGGGCTTACTATGCTAATAAATTATTAGCGTGTGAAGTGAAGAATAAAAAAATATCAAAATACCTAATTTGTGCCTAATTCATTGACCCAACAACTAATGTACCCTTTCCACTATCCATAAAATGCATCTTGTTTCATTAATGCCAACATAATTTGATTAGAAATAATTTTTAAGACCGACGGTGGATGGTATTTGATTACCCATTGTGTAACAACCACGAGGTCCCATTATATTTAATAAGTAAATTATACTACGAGTTTGTCCTCAATGAGATTCCCAACTATTTTGACTACTCAATGTTTTAGGGTTGAGGGAAAGGCTCTACATAGGATAAACTAGGTGCATGTCATGCACCTAATTAGCCTACAAGGGTCCCTACCCATAATCCACTTTAGCCCAAGATGCCCTCTACAGTAAAGGAGGTTGTGGAGATTGACACTTTGCATGTGCTTAGTGTGCTTACTTATACACTCGTTCAACATACGAGTAAAATTTTTGAGACTGATGCTAGAGATACTCCACCTAATGTGCACACTTGACCTCAGCATTATAGATGTTGTAGTACTATATGCACTGGAACTTTGAATGATGATGGTGGTGCTTTTGAGGGGTTAAATATTATACTTTTGAGTGATGAATTTTTGGCATGTACATTTGGTGTGCACACATCAGTCACTACACATATGCATGTATCTTTATATTTGACATGTTTAATTTTAGTTATATTTGTATTTAAAAGCTAACAATTAATGGACATAAAATTTAAATAATATATATGTAATTTTTTATGTTACAAGAAGAGAAGGTGCCATCATCTTCATGGTCCACTACTGCATTTTTGGGCCTGCTGATGTTTACATATTCACAGCCAATTTATGGGCCATATACTACTACATATATTGATGTTATTAGGCAAATGTTCACATATACAAAGTTAATTTTGAGTTAATATTATATTATGTATACATGTTTTTGTTTATATAGATATGTGCTCTTGATTAACAATCATACATATTCAAATTAAAATTTGAAAGATAGCGATGTGAATGCAAATTATATGTGTCAGATGTGTTGAAAGAAATGGAGAGAAAGTCCATAACCTAAGAACCCCTAATTTAATATATACCTTATTGTGTGAATAATGGATCTTGAATGCTTTTAATAGTGATTGACCTTCTAGGTTCTCCTTCAATGTCTAATGATGTCATTCTCCCATTTTTTTTCAAAATATATCCTTCCTTCCTCATATTTATTCTAATTTCATATTATTGGCATTCCTTCACCTTCTCAAAATTATTTTAATTCTTCACAAGTTTCTTGATTATCATTTCTTATTTATTGTGTTTTTTAAGAACTTAATTTGATTGGTACCTATAATACCACTATTTATCTTCCAAATACTTAAGTCAATTCCCTTGTGTGGATCATGCATGTTATGCAATAACTTAAGTTAAATTTATCTATCAAGGATCTCAAAATTAAAGTCCATTGATATTAAATAGTACGCTCTTAGTTTATTTTATTCTTAGGTCCCTTTGCCCATTTTCCCCTTGATTTTGTGCTAATCTTTTTCATATTTTTATTCTCTTTGTGTGTTTACTTCCATGTCAATAGGGTCCTAACTTGAGATAAATAAGTTTATATACACATAAGTTCACATTGCATGTATATAGGATAAGGAATAAATTAAGAAAGTGAGTAGAATTGAAATGGCTAGGAAAAATTATTATCTCAATTCCTCAAATTACATCATTTCCATTTGATTATGCAAGTGAAAATTCATATAAGTATTAGGTATTACATCAACATGAATTATTTTTTTATCTAAATTTATTGATGGTTTCCAGTTTTTATAGAGATAAAAGGGTTTTAAGATTTATTTTAACTGGTTATGGGTTTAATAAAGGAGATACATTTTCCATATATCTTCAATATTTTCTAGAAAACTAAGCGAGGTTGTTTGTTCAGTTAGTGACCATAGTGGAGACTCCTCCATCTCTACAAGCTGAGATGGACACATGCATTGCTACTGTAATGTCATCTGCACAGGCACTCACTAAGGTGCATTTAACTTATAATTTTGAATTGTAAATATAGTTTTGTTTTAATAATTTTACTATATAGTTGAGTAAATATAACTTATGTAAATATATTATGTATGTAGGTTTTTTTGATGACATCTAATAGTTCCATGTATATAATTAGTGGGGCACCTTCTCATGTTTTATCCCTATTTCACACACCTATTCATGCACAATGACCGATCACTAACTGTGTTGAGCATCAGACACAGATTGAGCATGACCACAAGATTACAGTAAGTGCATGTTTAAATTATTTTTGTATTCTAGTTTAAAATTAATTTATGAAATTCATTGCATGTATAGTATACAAATTTTTGAATAATATTTGTATTTAAACAGGTTCAGCTATAGGTAAGCTATGAGCATAGAACGACTCGTAATCAAACTTTGGAGGAATCCAAGGCATTTGAGGGATCTCCATCTACAAGTAGTGCATCCCAAGGAGAGTCTTCTTCAAGGAAGGCAAAGAGAGGGAGTCTATTTGACTAGTAGGATTTCTTAGATGATGTGCCTTTTTGTATGCCTAGATGACAATGTATGTGTTTTTGGCATTGTATGCATATATGTTATTCACACGACCTTCAATAATGTTATTAGATGATGTAATTTAGTGTATGCCTACATGGAAATGCATGCATTATTGCAATTTTATGCCCATATGGCATTCTCCTAGCATTCTATTATGTTCTTATTTTGTATGCCTTTATGGATTTTATGGACACACACACACACATGTGTGTGTGTGTGTGTTCACATTTTATGGTGATCATTTTTTGTGTAAAATTTAGCTCACATTATTATTACAAAACTAAATTTGATGGTTGTATGTCCATATTTAGATATGGTCATCTTTACTATTTCCTTTGTGTTTTTTATTAAAACCAACTTAAAATCTTTCAATATGTATTGCAATTAAAACTATATCAGATAAAATGGTATAATGTTTGAGATTGATTCATATATTACTGTGAAGTGATTCTCATGATTGGGATACACCATTTGGGCTAAAGAATTTATCACTATTTTAAAGTGAATACCCTTATTACATTGGTTTAATATCATTTGGGACTTGATATTCATGTTTTGTATTCATTGAATTTATAAACATATCGCAATTATATTATTAGTACAATTGAAACAAATAATGGAATACTCATCTCATGCATCTTTAGATGCCCTTATACATTTTAATTTTGATGAAATGGTTATGTTCTACCACTTCCTTTGGGATGTTCTCTCTTTGGGGATTGTTTCCATTCTTGTTTTATGATTTCGCCTTTATTGAAATGTTGTCTTCTTCTTAGAGTCAAATTGCATTCACCCATGTAATCATGAAGTGATGTTGCACTATATCCTTCTCCAAATAGTTGTTTTCATTATTTTAGGGACTCTTCTTTGGGCCTTTCAAGTAGTGTAATATTTTAATTCTCATGTCTCTCAAGGCCTTGGAATATTTTGGCGGTTATATCTATTTTATTTCACTTCATAAACTTTGCTCTCTCCCTCTCCATTGCATTCAACTTGGCCATTTATTATCTTCTCATCATATATCTTCTATACACACACACACACACACAACTACACCCTGAAGCATGTTGATGGAACTTTGAAATCAATATGTGGCTCATGTTGTAGTAATGAGTCTTAAAATGCAACTTTTTGTAGTGAAGAGACAAGTTCTTAAAGTCTAACTAGTATTTATGCCTCCGAGACCTCTAGGTGAAAATATATCACTTAGAGAACATATATATAGGCAAATTACACATGATCCCATGACATTTACATCCAAATCCACTTGGAATCATGTTTTTGTTATTGTTTAAGAGCACAAAAACATTGACAACAAATGTTGTTAAATTTGAAGCGACAGTTGGATAACTCCACTTTTGGTGATTCATGGTTGGAAAATGACATTACCAACACATTAAAGGTGGTATATAATGTCTAGGATTAGGTTATTGGTTTATGATCCTACCTGTTTGAAAGACCCACCACCCATTCTATCATCAAGAATGCCCTTCTTACTACATGAAAAATGTAGTTTTTTAGCTTAACTTTAGACTACATAAAACAAAAACCATAAGTCATTTGGATGAACTAGAATAACCCCCATGTCCATTTTGAATCCTATAATTTCACCCCATCTAATTTTACCTTGGATCACATAAATTGAACCTTCAATACCAATCCATGACACAAATTATAGTAACAGGTACTAAAATGCAACTTTTTTGTAATGAAGAAATAAGTTTTTACACTCCAACTGGTAGTTATGCCTCTAGGTGTAAATAAATCAATCTGAGCTTGTATATATAGGTAAATTACACATTATCCCATGACATAGATGTCTAAATCCACCCAAAATCATGTTTTCACTATTATTTAGGAGCACAAAAACATTGACAACAAATGTTGTCAAAGTTGAAGCAACAATTAGAGAATTTTACTTTCAATGCTTCATGGATAGAAAATGGGGATGCCAACATGTTTGGGGTGGTGGATAACATATAGTACCAATTTCTTGTCCTATGATCATGCCTTGTTGAGATACCCACCATGCATTTCGACCTCAAGAATGCCCTTCCTAGTACAAGAAAAATATAATTTTTTAGCCTAACTTTAGACATACATAAAATCAAAATTATAAGTCATTTAGATGAACCAGAAGAACCTTAATGTTCACATAAAATCCCATTAATTTTAATTTGGAGCACGTCGATATAAATTTCAAGACAAATTTTGGCACAAGTTATAGTAACAGGTCATAAAATATAACTTTTTGCAGTGAAGAGACAAGTTCTTGAGCTCTAACTAAAATTCTTGCTTTTGATACCTCTAAGTGAAAATAAACCACTTAGATCAAATATAGATAGGAAAAAACACATTCTCCCATGACCTCGATGTCCATATCCACCTAGAATCATGTTTTCACTACTATTCAAGTGTGCAAAAACACTGTAATAAATGTTGTCAAAGTTGAAACAACAGCTGGAAAACCATGCTTTCAATGTTTCATGGCAGAAACTAGCACTGCCAACACATCCAAGTGTGGCACATAACATCTAGAAATACATTTTTGGCCTCTGATTTCACCTATTAGAGAGACCCACCACCTATTCTGGACTTAATAATACCCTTCCCAATACAAGAATAATGTAGTTTTTAAGCCTAACTTTAGATGTGCATAAAATAGAAACCATATGTCATTTAGATGAACTAGAAGAACCCTTATGTGCATGTTGAATCCTTTTGATTTCATCTTAGAACACATTGACGAAACCTTTAATACTAATATGTGGAACAAGTTGCAGTAAAATGTAACTTTTTAGTAGTGAAAAGATAACTTATTGAGCTCTAACTGACATTTATGCCTTTAAGACCTTGTTTGGTTTTTATTATTAATAATATTTCTAGTGGTGAAGTGAAGCCCCAACGAGGTAGCATGCTGGCCCTTCACACAAGACTATGGTCTTGCGCGCTCACCTAAAACGTGTAGCAAAAGACTAGTTCCCATGGGATATGTTGTGCAATAACATATTAGTCATATTCTTTGTGTTCAACTTATATTTGATTATAACTTACATAGAAAAAAAGATTACACAAGTTAAATGTAGATAAATTCCATGTTCAGAAATTGTTACTTAGAAAAAGTAAAAGTTTCCATATATCTCATCTCAAGTTACAACTACAAGTACTCAACTCAAACCTACTAAAAGTGCTTAACTATCAATCGATTGGAACATGAACATCAAAAATAATTGTAATCTCTATAACTCTATATTATGCTTTAGAAAAATGATATATAAAAATGTGTCACCTATAATGCTTTCATATAGGGCTATTTATACTTTTTTTCCCTGACAAAGTAGTTACAACATAAATGATATGAGTAATTGGCCAATGAATTGTCTATGAACTGAGAGTCATGGTGATCTATTAACTAATTTATCCTAAGGACCCAGGCCTTTGTGCCCCCTACATACTTGTTCTATGCTAGATCCTTGCTACCATGTGTCCATCTCTTTATAGGCCGGTGCAAAACTCTTGATGGATAAGGTTTGGGTGACCCTTGAGAACCACTCCTTAACCGTCTCTCGCTTATCATGCGCTCCCCAAGTCTTTTCATGCTATTCCAAGTCCTATGCTCTCAAGTTCCTCATGGTTAATTCTCTTCTTTAACTAGGTCTTCTCATGTTGGTGCTTTTGTGCCCTTGTCCTTTCATCCCTTGTTGGTTTTATGCCATAGTGCTTCTACACTAGTCTAGTTTTGTGCCCTAGTATCTCTTTGCTATACTCCTTTTGCACTATACTGATTTCATGCCAAAATACCAAAATTCTTAGCCAAAATTTGGGGTCCAACATCAACTCACACTACACTCTTAGTCCATCCTAGACTAAATCTAGATGGTGGCTTCTACCAAAAATTTAGTGCCTATTCGTTCAATCTACTTCTTGATATTGTCCCAATGTGACAATCTGTTAAGAAGCTTTGCAATTATTTATTCAATTGCTACTTTAGATTTATTCAACTCCTTAGGTTGGTCAAAATTCTCATTGGCCTTTTTAACCAATTCATCCAGAGATGTGTTCGCATCTTTCTAGACTTCTTTCAATGTTGATACTTCACCAACAACCTGTCCACAGAGGGATACAAAATTGACATTCAATTATTGTTGATGTGCATTTATTTTCTCTTCCATTGTTTTGACATCTTTGAATGCCTTCATGTACTCGATGTGATCCCTTATTAAGAGGGTAGCATCAACCATTTGTTGCCTCTAGGATTTTTATACATGGAGTTGAGCCTCCAAGATTTTATTTAGGCTCACCAATTTTTCAAAAATCTTGTCTAAAATGGGGATGACTTCCCCAACTCTTTCGAGGGCATGCTTTCACACTTCAACCACCTTAGTAAATTACTCCATTAATACCAATGCCTCATTACTTAGAATGGGTTGCTCTTTACAGTTCTTCAAAAGGAGATTCACTAAGATCTCCATTTTATTTATGACATCCACGTTGAGAGGTAATCCATCTGCTAGTGCTGGCTCTTGGCCCAAATTTGACTTGCACAAATTCAAGGTTTTGACCTTGGCCTCAATGGCCTCCTTTATTTATTATTTCAAAATAGTCACTTCTTCCTTAAGTGCCTTCTAGGTGGTAACTTATTTTCATACATAGCCACCACCTGGCCATGTTTCTTCTTTATATCACATACATTAGCGTATAATAGTATATTTTAGTGCATGAATTTAAAATCCATCTTAAAAAATGCAACACTAGTTTGCAGAGGGGTGATCTTTTAGGGATCAACCCATAGTGGTGTTGACAATGCTATAACTTGAGGACCTAAGAGGAGACTATCTTAAGGGAGCTCAAAATGGTGCTCCTCATTATACATGTCTAAATTTAAAGACATATGTTACCTTGTGTCAAGGGTTGCATCTTAAAGGAGGAAATACAACCATAAATACAATATCATGTCAGAGATGTTCATTTGATACTAAATGCATAGATTGACAGATGATTCAATGGAAGGTTCTTCCTCAAAATTAATAGGATCTTTCCCTTTGTTTGGGTTACACTCCAATATCTTAACCTCTATATCGATAGCTAAAGAAGTGCTACCAATAGCCATTCTACTTATCTATTGATCTTCACCATAACCCTCTTCACCATATAGACCCTCAAATCCTAATGGTAAGTATTTGAAGGTGGCCTCCTCCTCTTGTGTCAGGAAGGGTATCTTCTTAAAATCAAATTCAAACTTTTCCTTCTATATTGTAGATTCTTCCTACTCAATTCCTTTTTCTACTACTCCCTGTGGTATAGTTCTTGATGACAAAATTTTTGGGGGTGATGCTTGTGAAGTTTTTAGAGGTGATTAATGAGGTGAAGGAATGTGTGGAAGAGAAGGTGAGGGTGGAAGGACCTGCTAAGGTATAACTATGGGTGGAGAAGGTTGAGGAGGAGAAGTTCAAGGAGGAGAAGGTCTAGGTAAAGATGGGCTAGGTTGTGGCACTTGGGTAGTCCTTTGTTATTTTGAAGGAACTTGGTGTGAGCTTGTGCCAACATCATGCCTATCCTGCTTCTTCCTTATTATAGGAGGTACTAGTGGGAGATTTTCTCATGTATGTTTTGTGCCCTTTGAACTCTTGTTCCTGGGGCACATCATGTAGAATTAATTATGTACCTATTCTCCCACCATTATTCATTTGACCTTGATGTCAGTTTGGTCAATCTCCTTCTTTTCCATTTAGGCCTTCTTACCTGGATAGACATACATATTTTGGAGAGTGTGGATCTCCAAGTTGACTACATTTATCTCCAAAATGATAGGCTATGCATCGTATATATGGTTCACTAAGTCAATGAAGTACCTTGCTAAAAAGGCATAATGTAGCTTTAGCCATGTAAAGAGTTTTCTAGAAGGGACCATTTTGATGCATGCTAATAGAAAGTGTTGTTTCATAGTGAACTAAGCTTACTCACCAACTAGGGTGGGTATTCGAATACACCATTCATTCTTGAATGCTTCATTCATTCCGTCAAACCAAGACTTGATTTTTATTCTATAAGTGGGGGTGATATGCCCCAGGCACATGAATGCCTTATAACACTCAATAAGGGACTTATGTTCAGGTGGTTATTCCCACTTTAGTGCTCCTTTGGTGTAATTAGGTACACTAATCTCATAAAAAACCATCAATAATAAAAATACTTCCCATGGAAACCTATGATCGGGTATCTAATGGGTCTTCTCTGCATCCTCAAAATTTTTGTGCGTATAGTACATAGCCCAATTATACTTCAATCCTCAATAATTTTGTGGGTGATATAGAGGTGGGCCATATATACCTCTTTCCAATGATTGGTGCTTCCAATTTTGATTATTATGATGTGCACCATAACCCAAAGAGCAAGATCCTGTAGGTTCTTGATTTGCATGGTATGGCCCTAATTTTGACACATCAATATTGTAGTTGTATTTCTTATCTCATCAAAGTGCCCTAGGTCATACTCTACATCCAATTTGGAACACTGCAGCCTTGACACCTTATTTATCCTCTTGGGCATAATCTTCATGGTACACCCAATAAAGTAAAGGTCCTCATAGATGTGTGATAGTAGGAACTTGATTGCCTTCATGGGTTTTCCAAACTAAGGGAGATTGAACAATTAGAACACCCCCATAGTATCAAAATCATTGAATATCTTGAGGTCATACACCAATTAGTTTTTAGGTTCTAGTACTCAACCTGGTAGTCATTCTACAATTCAACCTCATTCCCAAGTTGATGGTGGTTGTAATAAAATATTATACAAGTGGGTACCTTTGAAACCCAATTCTCCATGTGTAGTACCATTTCTTGGTACTATATATCTTTGATCATCAATGGTATGGGTGGAGATGATTGCATCTTCTTTTCTTGACACACCATACTACCTTCTTCTCTTTCTATGCATTATGTTTGTTCTTTAGGTGTTTCTTCTCTAATGAATATTGCCTTCCCCCAAGTTATTCCTCTTCCTTTGGTATCATTGGCAACAAATCAATCCTTAAGGCCTTTTTTTTAGACCACATCACCCTTTAAGGAGCTTGAAGGTTGAGGCATGACCATCCAACATTCCCAAAGGAATACATGATTGCTATGTTGGCATCTTTGGCTTTTCTTGCTTTGCTACCCTCTTCTGGTGGTTATCTTCCACTTTAACTTGCAACTACAAGTTCTCACTATTGTGGTCATGTTTTAGAGTTTGACCTATGTGTTGATTATGTAGTTTGATGTTCAGCTCAATACCTATTTATAGACTCATAATGCTCATTTACTCACTCTAGAATCACTCTAGATTTCTTCACTGTCAATTTTTTAATCACAAATGGAAGCAAAGGTAAAATGTAAAACTGAGCTTACTTGTCTTTTTATAGGCTCAAGAGGTTAACCCACATTTACTACCCCCTCTTCTTTCATCCATCACTTCTCATCATTAATGCATTTTTAATGACCATCGTTCTTCGACTGTCACTTCTCACCATAAATGCATTTGATGGTATTGCCTTGTCATGATGTTGGCACATTTCTCACAACCACTATTTTTTTGCATTAATGACACATCCCATCCCATACATTATGACAACTATGTCCCATGATTTTCTTTGGAGTGGAAGCCATCCATTCTTGTTTATTTCAAAATTTCAAATTAATTGGTGGGAATACCCTATCCTAGGGTTATGTATTTTACTTGCCTTAAATAACTTGCTCGCCCTAAGTAACTTTCATGCCTTAAATAACTTGCGCACCTATCTTTAATCATGAATTTAGATACCTTTTTCCCCACATTAAAATTGTGTTGTGGTCCTCCACAAAAATTCAAGTACAAAACTTAAGTAGTTATATATTAAAGAAATGTTGTGCACAACAAAGGCAATGCTTTTATTGAAAATAATAAATCCTATACTAATGGCATAAGCCTTATTATTACAAAATGTTAAATATTTAGAGCTGAAATATAGTCAGAGCCAGCTCTCATTGTAATGCCCAAGAAGAAATTGGCCATCCAACCTTTGTAATTGGCAAGCATCAATAAGTTAAATGCTATGAATTACAAAAGGACCATCCTAGTGAATTCGAAGTTTTCTAGAATGGTACATGAACTTGGAGCCATAGAGCAAAGCTTCAATTATAGGGGTGAATGTTTTATACTTGATGTGTGGACCATGTCATGCTTTCTGTTTATGCTTCTCCACATCTTGACTCTAATGAGTAAGGAAACAAGCTTCATCTGTTGTAACAAAGTATCTAGGTATGCCTTTAAGGATGACTCCTCATCTAACTATCCAATGCATGTAATAAAAAGAGATGGTACCAAAAACTTTATTGGTAGGATTGCCTCTTTGCCATATACTAAATTGAATGGTGTATTCTTGTTTAGGCACTTATAGGTTATTTGGTAAGCCCATAGTACCGTAGATACTCTATCATCCTAATTAGTCTGACCAATATTAAAAAAATTCTTCAAGGTGGTGCCTAAGATTTTATTAAATGCCTCAATAGTTTTTTTGTTTTATTTTGTGATGAGAAATCTTGAACTCAACAAGTAATATGCAAATAGTTTCATTTAGGAAATGGGTGTCACAATCATTAGTAAAACTTAGTGTGCATCCAAATTGAGTTATGATATGTTCCCAAATGAAGTGTGTAGTAGTATCAGTAATATAATCCCTTACTAGCATAGCTTGAACCCATCATGTGAGGTAATTAGTTATTGTAATGATATAATAGGAAATAATTCATCTCCCAACTGGATTGATGAGGCCAACAAAATCAATGGCCCACTTCTCAAAAAATTCTTGAGATATAATTGGATGTAAAGACATGGCATCTCAATGATTTGGTCTACCTACATGCTGATAAATGTCACACTTTTTAACATATATCCTGGCATCTTGAAAAAGGGTAGGCCACCATAATTTGGCTAGTAGAACCTTGCATGTGGCAGCCTTTCTAGCATAATGTCCACATATAATGCTTTCATGAACTTCTTGGAATACCTTGGAATGCTCATGTTTCATGACATGACATTGAATAATTTCATCTCGACCAAGATTGTAAAGGTCCCCTCTTATGAGTTGAAAGGGTGCATAATAGACTACGAGTTATTTTTTGGCCTACGAAGTTAAACAATGTGGCATTGAGCCAGTAGTTAGAAAGGTTGTGATATCTTCAAAATCCTAAGGTACATGAGTAACCTAAAAGAGTTGGACATCAGGTAATTCATATTTGATAGCACACATTGGTTCTCTATAATAATTCATGATAGATGGTTAGGGCCATAATTATATTTTATAGGTTTGGCCATGATAGATAATTTAAACTCTTAGAATAACACTATCCAGTGGCAGATTCATCCATGAAGCACATGTTTATTTACTAGATACTTTAAAGCCTCATGATCTATATAAAATATAAAAGGAGTTACCAATAAGTATTATAAAAAAAATTGTAGAGCATAGACCATTGATAGTGCTTCGTGCTTTATGGTGGTATAATTCTGCTCAACTGGAGTAAGTTTTCTACTAGCAATGTAGATTGGGTGATCAAGGTGACCTTCACCTGGTTGTGAAATAATTGCACCAACTACCATTCTAGAAGCATCAACATGGACATGGAATGGGCTTGTCTAATCAGTGAACTAGAGGATTAGATCAATAACTAGTTTGTTTTTTAAGGCCTCAAAGGCTTCTTGGTAGGAACAAGTCTAGATGAAGTGCTTTTTATGTTTTAAGATTTCCTCTAGAGGCGTAGAAATCTTTGCATATCCACAAATGAATTTTTGATAATAACCTATATGTCCTAGAAAGGCATGGACTTCACACTAAAAATTGGGCATTGGGAGGTGAATAATGATAGATACTTTTATTGGATTACAAATAATATGTCTTAGAAGAACACCAAAAGGTGTAGCAAATAGACACTTCTTTAGATTTAATGATATTTGTATGACTCGATAGGATCCAAGAATGAGCCATAGATTAGAGTAATGGTTCTTGACCAAACCATAGACTATCCAGTCATCCAAGTAGACTTAAAGCAACTTATAGATGAAATATTTAAAGGCTTCAATGGATATATGTGAGAACACATCTGGTGTATTCTTCAAACCAAAGGGCATGATAGTATATGCAAAATATCCCCATTCAATAGTGAATGTCATCTTTGGTTGATCCTCCTCAGCTATCTGGACCTGATGGTACCCCAAAAATCCATATGTGAAAGTATATATTTCACACCCAACATTGCCTTCAAGTATTTCCTCTGTGAATGGTGTTGGGAAAGGATTAGTGATGCAAGACACATTAAGTACCTGGTAATAAATGTAAATTTGATTGTCTCCATATTTCTTTATACTTATCACCATGGGACTAACCCACTCAGAGTCATCAATGGGGGTGATTACTATAGCGTGCAACATACTATCAATTTATTCCTTTACGCATGCTTGTAGATTATGATTTATCTTATATGGCCTTTTCTAGACTGGTCAAGCACCGTCAACTAGTTTAATATGCATCTTACATAGGGATTGATGAACTCCTTTCATCTCACTATATCTCATTGGAAAGACATTTTGGTTTTTTTTAAAAACTCAATTATCTTTGAAACTTCTATGTCAGTCTAGTAATTACCTACAATAGCTATTTTTGGTTCTTCCTCTATGTTGATGTTGTGTTGGATAGTTTGAATTGGCCTAGAGTAAGGGTGGTATGTGTTGGGACCAGTGTCATGAAAAACTCATGTGACATAGTCTATAGGGACATCCAAATGATTTGTCACAAGTTCAAGTGGGTTGGACCCTTCACCCTTTTCTACCTATAGTACCAGATTTTATTTCCCTTAGTGTATCTCTTCACATCAGTCTAGATCAAAGACTAGTTTTGGCATGAGAATAAGTTGCAAAAATGGTTTATTGAAGAGAATTAGACCTTCTTCTGGGACATTATGGATATATCTCAGGTGATTTAATGGGACTAGGGTCACCAATAACTACTTCATACATGGCCTGAATAGTGAGGCACAAATGTATTCTTGGAGAGGAATAAGATAATGCCAAGTTCATATTTTCCTTCAATAGGTGCCAAAACTAGGTACCCATATGTCACTCTTCATGAACATACCATATTCATGCTCAGGTTCATAAATTTTCATAAGAAGTATGTATCCAAAAGTAATCTGGTAAGTATGACTCTTCATCTCTCCACATTGACTCATAAGGCCTCTATATGGGGTTCAGGTGCTTGTACCCCGCTATAGTTGATTGTTCCCTTGACTTGGTTGCCATGATGGAATCAATGATGCAAATTAGAGTGTACTTTATCCCAATGGAGAAGTTTTTCTTGATGGGTTTTCCACCATATTACAGTTGTACCATTAAATAGGTAAACCAAGGATCGTATACAATCATTATTAGAGTGATAAAATTATTCAAGGTGCTGGATAAAATCATGGACTTTCATTTGCCTATGAAACTGAGGTGCTGCATCGAGTCTTTATAAGGGTGAATATATCATTGGTCCCCTCATGACTTGATATGTAAGAAGGCAAATGAACCTATGGCATTTATGATACTGACATGGAACATTATCTTGACTACCAATGGCACTACACACTCTTCCAATGAGGTTATAGTATCGTGTCCCCAACAATTATAAGCATTGATTGTAGTATTAGAAAGGGACTAAGTATCCATCTATCGTATGATGACATTAGGAGTAGGATCACATTACTCACCATCTCTAACAATGACATTATAGATGTGGTTAATATCTTCTTCCACATTAGTATTTATACGTATGGGGGCCCATGTGTTTGATCTAGGGGAATAACAATGCATTGATCAACATTCTAAAAACTGATGTGGTGCTTTTTGAAACTTAAGTCTATGTTATTTTCATAACACTAGTGTCACCCCAATAGAGTTGGGAAGTCATCAGCCTTTGCTAACTCAAGAATTTTAAAGTCAACTTTAAAAGTTACTCAAAGGATATCCATTGTTACATTCTTGAGGATGCCAATAAGTAGAGCATGAGTTTTATTACCCATAAAAAATATGTGTGATGAAGGTTGTAGTGCTAGACTAGAAAATTTTCACCATGCATCCTTAGTGAGGATGTTAAATTTAACAAAAGTGTCAACTAAGATGTCCCAAATTACCCAACCATCGATGGTATCATTTACTAGTATTTCTTTGTCTTCTGAAGGGGTAGGAGGAATAGGGGTATCTTACCATCAAGCATGATTTAAATAATTATATTTAGTCTATCTAGTCATTTTTGGTTGAGAATCAGTTGGTGCTTGTGAATAACTTTAAGCAAAATGCTTAGTTTTGGGACAAAGTTTTCATCCAACATATGCTTGTAAAGTTCTTGAAAATCATCTCGTGCCATGTTTTGAGGCTCTATTACCTTCTATAAATTACTACATTACATTACTTATTGGTCCTTAAGAAATTGAATTTACCCTTGTAGCTCGTGTACTAGAGTCATAGTGTCTTGGAGCACATCCTTCTGTTACTGGGTATCATGATACTTCCTCGCCTGAGGATCTTCATGTTATACCTTTTCAATAGGAGTAGATGTAGATCGAGATTGTCCTCCACTACATGTAATGATATTCAATTATTGAGTTATTAGGGTGCTTAAACATGCATGCTACTATGGTTTCTCAATGTGAATCATACCTACACCTTTTTCATTTCTCTCTTTAGTGATGGCCGCAAATAAGTCAAGACATTCTTCCAACTGATGGTCCATTTTACAAAAAGTACATGTTTGATAAACTGAATAATCACTTTGGTAGTGGTTTGGGGATCCACACTTATAACATGTTCTTGCTGAGAAAAAACCACCTCCTCATCTTCATCCTCTAGCTTGACCATGATAGCCACCATTTGGGCTTCCATAAAAGGACTAATCCTAGTTTCAATACTATTAACAACTTCAGCATGGAGGGTGGCTTCCAAAGCTTTGTGTGGGATAGTAAAAGTCTTCTAGGATAGTTTTCATCGAAAATAAAGTAACAAACCTCCCACAAACCATTGTGCATGTTGTACATCATTGATTTCAAATGACAGCTTTGATAAAAGTGTTTTGAACCTTACATCATATTCTTGTACACTTTCAATAAGTTCCTACTTTATATCCTTCAGCATAGCAATAATTTATTGCTCAAATTTGGGAATGTCAAATTCTTAAAATAATGCTATTTTGAGTTGATCATAGTCAACCATTGCTTGTTGAGGGTCAAACTTTCTATACCACTTATGTGCTCTCTCTAAAAGTGTAGTCATAAATTGTGTGGCTTTTTGCTTAAAATAAGTGATGCATCACACCCTTCAAATAAGTTTACACTTATGGATGTGTTTTAAAACATTATCCATGCCTCGATATTCAAGTACATGAAGCATAATTTCATAATATATCATTAGAAACTGAGGTGCTTGTACTGGTGGTCATTGAGAACCCCTAGATCCTATCCTTTAGGGGGAAGTCCACCACTTCAATCCATGCCACCTCCTAGTTCACTTCCATTACCTTCAATAGTAATGCTCATGATGTGGGGCATGGTATCTAGTTGATTAATAAAATTTGGGCCCGTACTCTATCCAATCTGAATGCTAGGTCCTCCAGGCATCCCAAATTATGCCATGAAATTCCCTTGAAGAGGGAAATAAAGTGTTAATTCCATATAAGTTACAATTGGCTTAGTTATAATATCCCTTATAGGATCAATTGCTGATTCCATTAGATCTATATCCCAATTATGTATACATAATCCATCTGATTTAAAAGCATGAGTGTGCACTATGGTTAGGGAGCTCGGTTAGTTCAGATTGAGTTCTTCAATTTTTGTTGTTCAGCTAGTTTCTCCTTCATATGATAAAAGTAACATGGGGCATGGTTAAAAAGTGATGGGATCCTCTTTGTATGTTTCTGATTCCCTGTGGATCTTAACAACACTTCTTGGGTTCTCCTGGGCCCTTCTTGTACCACTCACTCCTATGATCCTCTATCGAGCTTCATCATATTTTCACTTCTACAATGCATGCTAACTGGCTACCATTCTGAACCTATAATCCTTTACCAAATCTTCTCTATTCCATAGTCAATGAATAAATTCTTAATTTCTAATGGGAAATATCTAATATAATAGCCACATGGTTCTCTGAGGAACTAGAACTTGACTTCTTCAGGACAAGAATAAGTGGTTACAACATACTCCAAAATGTAGCTATTCAACACTCCTCTCCAACAAACATTAACAACTCATGTCCATAGTGTTCTAATTCATGCTAAAGCTATTTATCATTCTAAAATCCAAGACTATCTTCTCCAAAAGTTTCATGATTGACCTTGAGCATAAACAGATAGCCAAGTATGCAAATGAATTAGGATTTTAACAAAAAAAGTTTTGTATAATGCATTGTAGAGATTGTTTTCTACTCACTAACATGTGAAAACTCTTGGTTCAAGGTAAGGAACCATAAAATTATCCTCAACCCTAGTAATCCATTAATAAATACTCTCAAGGGTGATACATTCAAGTATCTTCCATTACTGTGTAGCAAGTGCTATAGGTCCTAATAATGAAACCAAAATATTGGGTTTTTATTCTTGATAATATTTCTGGCATTGAAGTGAAGCCCCAATGATCTAGCATGATGTCCCTTCATGTAATACTATGGTCTTGTGCACTCACCTAAAGTACACAGCAAGAGATCAGTTCCCGTGGGTTATGTTGTGCAGTAACATACTAGTCATATTCTTTGTGTTCAACTTATATTTGATTAGAAGTTACATAAAAAAAGAGATACACTATTTTGATCCATGTATCATTAAGTTCAACAACCAATATTACGTAGATAAATTCCATGTTTAGAAACTCTTAGAAAAAGTAAAAGTTTCCATATATTTCATCTCAAGTTACAACTAAAAGTACTCACCTCAAACCTACTAAAAGTGTTTAACTATCGATCAATTGGAACATGAACATTAGAACTAATTATAATCTTTGTAACTCTATATTATGATTTATCAAAATGATATCCAAAAATGTGTTATCGACAATGATTTCATATAGGGGTATTTATACTTATTTTTCCCTGACCAAGTAGTTATAACATAAATGGTATGAGTAATTGGCTAATGAACTCTCCATGAACTGAGAGTCATGGTATTCTATTAACTAGTTTCTCCTAAGGACCTAAGCTTTTGTGCCCTCTATATACTCATTATATGCTATATCCTTGTTACCATGTGTCTATCTCTTTGTAGGTTGGTGCAAAACTCCTAATGGATAAGGTTTGGGTGACCCTTGAGAATCACTCCTTAACCATCTCCCATTTTCCATGCGATCCCCAAGTCTTTCACTATTTCTTTGAGTCCTATGCTCTTGGGTTCCTCATAGTTAATTCTCCTCTTTGATTGGGTCTTCTCATATTAGTGCTCAGTTCCCTTATCTTTTCATGCCTTGTCAATTCCGCACCATTGTGCTTCTATGCTAGTCTAGTTTCATGCACTAGTATCTCTTCATTATACTCCTTCCATGCCATGCTAGTTCTGCACTAAAATACCAAAATACTTAGCCAAAATTTGGGGTCTAAAAAACCTCTAGATGCAAACATAACACTTCAAGCACATCTATATATGAAAATGACATGTGCTTCCATGACCAAGACGTCCAAATCCATCCTAATGCATGTTTTCATAACTATTCAAGAGTTGGAAACACTGACAACAAATGTTATCAAAGTTGAAGTGATAGTTGTAGAATTCTAAATCTAGTGCTTCATGGAAGGGAACTGATGCTACCAACATGTCTGGGTGGTAAATAACATCAAGGGACAAGATCTTGGCCACTTATCATTTTTAGTTGAGAAACCCACTTCATGTTTCAACCTCAATAATACCCTAAATCTATAATAACTAAGTACTTATATTAAGCTTCTATTATATTCAATAATATGAAATTATTTACTAATAGTACCAATTACATGAAGGTCGAGGCTTATTTGACACCACTAACCTACAAAAAAATTGTTAGTAAGTAATCAAAAATGAAATTTATATGTACTACTTATAAAATTAAAAAAAATTGATAAAATTGATTACATCTACATTTGACAAGTCAACATATCTTTGAATTTCAATCCAACGAACCACTAGGATCTACTCTAATATTGATATTAGCAAGAATAGATTCATGGTTTGACTCACAAACTTTCCATAGGTTCATGTTTAATGGCTCCCATGATATTTGAGTAATTAAGTATTTGTTGCAAGAACCAAATTTGAATAGTGTAGTATCTTCCTATGTGTTTCAAAGTCTTCAAACAACCATACACCTAAAATTTTTGTAAGATATCATCGACATGCAATTCCAATGACTACCATAGACCCAGTGGGATAGTCAATGTTTTCTCCATTTATGACTAGGGAAGTCAATTTTTTATTTTCCTTTACACACTGACATAAGTAATAAGTTGTTCCCTCTTTGTTATCCTCATCTATAGTAACTGTAAAAACATGCCTTGTATCATTAAAAAATAATTTTTAATGACAATATCATTATAGATAATGAGAATAAATAGTACATAGTGATTAATCTTTTACCTGGTTTGACTAGATCAAATACATGGCCAAAGTTATGTAATGATATCATATTTGTAAGTTGTAATGCTGACAGGACCTAATATGTGCCGATTGGAATTAGATATTTATAGCTTCAGTCAACCACCCACTCTTGTGACTCACACTCATTCCAAATAGAGTGCATACATGTAGAACAAAAACATGACAAGTGTCTTGTATGAATAGTCCAAAAACTTGAATTTGAGCTATGAAATGAGTAGAGCTATTTGATCCTATTATAGTCATATAATCCTCATAGTTTTTCAAGTATTATTCCTCCGTCACCAAAAAATTTCTATGAATAGTATAATTTTCTTGAGCACCATGGTAAATGTTCTCATTTCACCATTCAACAATAATTTTTGCATCAGTCAAAATAACACCATCTTCAAATTTCAACTCCTTTCAAGTGTAATGACTCTTTTAAACATGATCCACCACTATCATGCTCTCCTTTTCCATGTCCACCCTTAGTGAAAATCTAAATATGTTTTAATCTAGTGGTAATGTGCATCCTGCTCAACCAGTAAAACATCGTGCATTCTTGAATTATGACATGTAATTGTCTAACCAAATGTAATGTTAATGAAAATTAATGTTACTCTTAATCAATTGTCTATAGAATATCTCAAAATAACCTTGCACATACTATGTACAATGGGATTGGTCATCACTGACATAGACATGGTACTTAATGTTTTTTGATCTTGATATGTATTATCAGGTTCATGCATGAATGCTATATGCATGAATATGCCAACTTGTATTGAGTTGTAATATTGTGACTAAACTTCCATTTGTGGTTTGAATGTATAATTATAAGTAAAATTAATTTTTAAAATAATAAAACCAAATGGGAATGTGTCCTTGCTTAGATTTAAATTGTCATCCAACCATCTAGCCCTATGTGTGTGCTTTGCATATTCATAAAAAAATTCCTCCTTGAATTTGACTATAAATTCTGAAACATGTATTTGTTTTGTAATAAACTCACACCTTTTAGATCCTTTTTCATATTTTAATTGATAAGTCATAGATTTGTATTTTCTCAAATCAACAAATTCATGTCCAATTGCACTTGTACTCTCCTCATGGATACATTTTTTTAATTTTGGCAATCCATCACAAATGTTATAATTTCCATCCAAACATGCTTTGTTATAAAATAACTATCCATATTATCTTTTAGATAAAATGGTTAGAATAAACTCCCTAGCTGATTTTGGTAAAAAAATTATGTCACATTCCTGCAAAATGTTGTCCACATGCAAAGTGCAATGTATATGGTGAAAAACATCATAGTGCATGGAAAAGTTAATATGTTGCCTACAAAAAATAGTGCATGTGTGATTTATTTTTACATCAAATGGTTTGGCCATATAAAAATATTTTTTTATAATATAAATTTGTGGAATTTTTTCTAGAAACTTAAAAAACAATTATGTTTATGTCATATATAAAATTTTTTTTAGATGTAATTCACGGTTATGAGAACCAACTCTTATTTTCACTAAATCTTTTGTATTGGGTTAAACTCTTGTATTATCTTTCCAAAATTTTGAAATTAAATATTTGAGAGCATCTGATATAGACTTGTTCTTTTGTGGAAGTCTACTAGAGAATGCCCACAACTCAATGGTATTGACATCATTAAGTCTTTGGCATCTTCTAATTACTTTCATTGATGTTTTTCTATTTATGTCCAGTGCTCAACTAGTTTTTGAAACCAACCATTTTCCTTGTTTGACCACTTACTACACAAGTTGTAATTATATGTCAGGTAGCATTACAATCTTTGTTGCATGATTTCAAGCCTATAATATGATATCCATCATGTATATTTTCAACAATTTTGGTGTTTTCATCATCCATGTTAGATATTCTTAGTCCAAGGGTGTATATTTTAGGTCTCATCTTAATCAATTTCATCAATGGGATAAACAAATGAAAATTTTGACTATCAAAATCCAATTTATCAAATAAATTATCCCAAATTTATTTAGTTGGTCTTCTTGAATGGCAATCAGACATTTTGTTATGCATTGGTTTCAAAACATTTTCAACTTCAATTAAGTACTTGTTTTTTCTATGCATAATCCTTGGAGGTGTTGTTAATGGTGTAATTTATTGAAAGGGTGTTTCAAAATCATTATGTTCATTATTAGTTTCTTCATTGTTAGTTTCATTATTTAGCTATGGGGTGGAATTTTATTCATTGTTATTTTCATCATTATGTGTTTCCATGAAATTATCTTCATTGATAAGAGGTAAATAATCATGCATAGATTCATTATCAAAAAAATCAAAAACTTTATACTTTGAATTTGGACTTGCAACACAATTTAGACTTTTATGTAAATGTCCATCATCATAGTTCAATTCATAATTATCAATTTCATTATTATCTATAACATTTGGCTCACTAGGGATAGTTTTTATACCTTGTCTCAAATGAAATACTTGCATTCGTATATTTTTTCTCTCAACTCTTTTAAGTGTCTTTTTTTTGTGATTTGAATTCTTCCTCTTCTTTGAATGAGTTCCATCACTTATGACTAGATAAAGAACAATTTGATTCCTTTTGATAATGGGGACCTAAAGAATAATTTGATTCCTTTTGATGGTGGGGGATCCAAAGAATAATTTGATTCCTCTTGTCTTCATTGTGGAAAACACAAAATTATTCAAACAATGTATGTGGGGTCAAAATTCTCAAAATAGCCTAAAAATAAACATTCGATAAAGACTTGTTATCTGTTGAGATAATAACGCATATGTGTTATAACATGTACGTGTTATATATATTATGTATATGTGATCATATATCATATTGTTATGGTATATGATTATAGTACATGATACAAATATATGTTATATCTAAGCAATATTATTATGTCAAGTAACCCTATATAATTACCTATATATTTGCATGTGTGATATAATTCTAGGGCTGATTTACCCATATGTTTCATCCTATATAATCAATTGAGCCATCATTTAGATTCACATGGCTCAATTTAGCCCAAAACACATGTTTAATTGTAACAATTGAATAATTGGATTAATTCATTACTAATTTAGGCACAAATCACATCTCTAATTGCACCAATAGACTAATTAGAGCAATTCATGACTAATTTAGCTCCAAATCACGTCCTAGTATTGTCTAGTTAGGTTGAAGGGGCTCAAATTGGCCCCAAATTCATTCTTGATTGAATTGGTGGACTTTTTTATTTGTTTTTTTATGATATCAGGGTCAATTTACCCCCAAATTACTTTCATATCGTCAATATTAGGTTCACGGGGTTTAATTTCATTCAACCGGCATCAATCATTATAGCAGAGACTAATTAGGTAAATATGTCAAGAAATATGAGATAATTTATCCCTTTGAATCACATCATAAACTCATAGTTAGGTTTAAGGGGTTCATAGTGGCCCCAATTACCTTCATGTTTTCATTTATTTTTGTCTCCACCAACATATTCCTCGGGGACAATGTTCAAAAGAAACATGCTCAAGAGTAATAAAAGGAAAAGGAGAAGCCTAAACATAACTGACTGATGGAATAGAATCAAGTAAACTCTTGTCCTTAAATAAAAATCATGTAAAAGTAAGAAATCCTCCAAAGGAGGACCCTACTTGGGATACCAAACCTTTATTGAAGCCATCACACTATGACTGTGGCACTCCTTAAAGTGACTAGGTTGAGAGCACTTAAAAATATTAGGATTTCATTTTTCAACCTTAACTTTTTACCTCTAGGACTTGCCACTAGAGGAAAGAAAGAGGACTTTTGGGATTGGTTTAGAAGGATCCAAAGAAATATAAATACATGCATAATAAAAAACTACCCCACTCTTAGTGTTTGGGTTGATGAGAACCAATTTTACAAGATTATTACCAATGTGGAGCAATATGCTCTCTTCCTAAAATTTTAATGATGAAGTAAACAACTAAATCCACCTAGGTGCCAACCTTGATTTGGTTGTAAGAGTATTAAAATTTTACACCTGATGTTGCAAATGGAGTCCTTCTATCTCTATCAAGACTGCCTCAGAGTGGAGAACCTCAAGATGGAGATGCTTGGTATGAGTAAGTGCACAAAGTTGGGGGACAAAATGAACCTACCCATGGACATGTTTTTCCTAAAAATTGAGAAATCTAAACTTTTGTAGATAATTTGAGATGGCTACACTCAAAATTTGAAGATGGTGTAAGGACATGAATTTTATAATTGAGTCTAGTTTCCAAAACACTTTTTTTTTAAATGACTAAGTATAACTAGGTCAAACATCTAAAATTTGAATAGGAACTCTTTTTTTTTAGGAAAATAAATTAAATAGTCAGCCATGCATCCCCTATTTTTTAGCATCGTTTAATATTATTTAAAATAATTTGGTAAAACTTTAAATAAGAACATCTAGTTTTTAACCTATATTTTTTATAATTTTCAATGAATATATTTATTTAATTATTTTACAAGTAAATAGATATTGAAAACTGTCAAAAACATGGATCGTCGGTCATGTGACCCCTAACTACCTCAATAAAAACTAGTTTTTTTTTAATGTGTAGATTTAGACTTAGTTTGTAACCATATACTATTTTTTACATTTAGACCAATGAAAATGAAGATACATAAACATATATAGGCATATATATTTGTGGCATGTAGTGGCTTAAAAAATATATAGTTATAAATCAACATAAATTGAAACCTTAAAATAGTCTAAAAGTCATAAAAATCATATATTTGGAAAGAGGAGAGTGTGCTCATCATTGTGGTAGAATTTTTTTGAATTTTCTCTTTGAAATTCATAGTGTATTTGGTAATGGAAGTTGAATTTTTTTGTTTTATGTCAAAACTCTCATATTCGACTATGTGTTGATAGGTCTAAGCATTTGGCTCAGGAATCCAACCCATTTATGATCCAAAAGGCTTGATTTTTGAATTCAAAATGAACATAATGCGTACGCGTTGTTCTCCTATAGCATCAAAAAAAATTGACTGATTTTACATGTTTATGCTTATCTATTTATCATTATATATATACTTATTTAGTTCATGTTTAAACTTATTGAACTTCGTGAACCTAATTTTGACTATATAGGATTTAATTTGGGCATATTGACCCCAATATCCTAACTAAATAAGCTAAAAAGTCCAATGGTTGAATATGAAGGCAATTGTAGCTAATTTAAGCCCCTTCAACCTAAGTGCTTGACTATAAAATATGATTTAGGGTTTGATTGACTCCAATTTCATCAGAGAATAAAGTAAAGAATCATTTTGTTCAATGACATATGTAAGTTTGGCATGTATAGGATGTGGTTTTGGGCTTAATAAACTTGAATGCCAACATATAATGAATGGAATAGTTGATTGGTTCAATTGTGAAGGCAATGAGGGTGAATATGATGCCCTTGAGCCTAATTGTGACTATATAAAATTATTTGAGGCTAAATTGGCTTTGATTTCATCTTAGATTGAGAAAATTAGTCAAATGGTGTAATCAGTTACACAATTTTTAAAAATTTGAGCCACAACAACCTTTTTTTCAATTGTGTATGATGTGATTTGGAGTGAAATCAATCTTAATATCATTGAATATAATGAACCAAATATTTTATTCTTTCAATCAAAGAGGAATTTGAGGCTATTTTGAGCCCCTTCAATGAAACTGCAACAAAACTAGAGGAACATGGGTTGTATTGTTTATTCTCCTTTTGGCATATCAATTTCAAGGGATCTTAGCTAATAAGGATGAAAATGAAAAGAATTTAAAATGTGTATTTTTGTGTGATCGATGTTGGATAACTAGGAAATCATATTATAAATCTATAAGGGAAAAAAAGAGAAAGGATGATGGTTCATTCTTCATTTCTTCATATTTAAGATTGTACAAAATTTGTAGGTAAGTTCATGTATGTGCAATGAGTAATTGTTCTATAAAATAACCTTGTTCAGTATTTTGGGTTAGTGATTTATCTAATATGAGTGTCTACAATGAGTTTGAAATTAAAAAAGAGTGATGGTATGAATCATTATTCTATCCATGTTTAAAGGGCTAGATTGGAAGTGCATTTGATTTTTTTAAATGTTCATGGATTGAGAATGAGTGATGGATTGCACAAACATGATTCATCATCTTAAATTCAGGAACAATGAAACTTTGTCACTATAAATGTTTTGTATATAGGTAAGGGGTAATAACATGAATGAATGGAAACCCACACTGGTATTGCTGAGGGATGAATTGGTCTAACTGTCTCACTTCAGAAGTGGTCATGAGGATGATATTCAGGCAACACATTCCCTATTAATTATTTATTTTAGAATAAAGTGTTATAATTATTATGATATAAGATATTTTTTGAGAGATAAAATCTTGGTTTTCATTCACAATGGATATTATAGATATATCCTAGAAGCAATACACATACCCTATTAGTCAATAGTTACAACCCTAAACCCTAAACCCAAATGCAATACTTAGACCCCATTTTATCATAAATATAAACATGAAGGTAATTGGAGCCAATCCAAACCCATTTAACTTAATGTGAACCTAATTTTTACTATATGGAGGTAATTTGGGGGTCAATTGACCCCAATATAAAAACAAAATAAAGAAAAAGGTTGACCAATTCAATATATGATCATATAGACATAATATATATAATGTGTATGCATTATAACACATATGTGTTATTATCTCCATAGATAAAAAGTCATTGTCCAACATTTATTTTTCAAATATTTTGACCACACAGACATTCTCTACATCATTATGTGTTTTCCATAGTGAAGATAAGAGGAATCAAATTAATTTTTGGGTCCCCCACCATCAAAAGGAATCAAATCATTCTTTGCCTAGTCATGGGTGATGGAGCTCATTCAAAGAAGAGGAAGAAGTTAAAGCACAAAACACTAGAGCAATTAGAAGAGTTGAGATAAATACAAAAGGTATCAATGCAAACATTTTACCAAGATAAGGTACAAACATTATCCCTAATAAGTCAAATGTCATAGATAATGATTAAATTAATAATAAAAAATTGAATAATGATGATAAATATTTACCTATATGTCCAAATTATGTTTCAAGTCCACATTCAAAATATAAAGTTTTAGATTTTGTTGATAATGAATCTGTGCATGATGATTTACCCTTATCAATGAAGACAATTTCATGGAAACACATAATGATGAAAGTAAGAATGAATAAAATTTCATCCCAAAATGAAATAATGAAACTAACAATGAAGAAACTAGTAGTGAACATAATGATTTTGAAACACCCTCTCAACAAATTCCACCATTAACAACACCTCAAATGATTGTGCATAGAAAAGTCAAGTACTTAATTGAAGTTGATGAAAACATTTCGAAACCAATGCATAAAAAAATGTTTTACCACCATTCAAGAAGACTAACTAAAAAAATTGGGATAAATTCTTTAATAAATTATATTTTCATAGTCAAAAATGTCAAGTGTTTGTTACATTGAGAAAATTGATTAAGATGAGACCTACAATGTACACCCTAACACTAAGAACTGAATGATGAAAAGAATGAAATTGTTGAAAATATACATGATGCATATCGAATTATAGGCCCAAAATCATGCAAAAAAGATTATAATGACACCTGGTGAATAATTACAACTCATATTGTTAGTGGTCAAACGGGGAAAAAATGATTGATTTCAAAAACTAGCCGAACACTATACATAAATAGAAAAACATTAATGAAATAAATTAGAAGATGCAAAAGGCTTAATGATGCCAATACCACTAAACTTTAGGCATTTTATGATATACTTGCACAATTTTGGAAAGATAATACAAGAGTTTCACTTAATATAAAAGATGTAGTTAAAAGAAAAGTCTGTTGTCGTTAGTGTGAACCGAATCTAAAACATTTCTTGGATATGACCCAAACACAATTATACTCTTAATTTTTTAGAAAAATATCCACAAATTTATATTAATCAAAGATGTTTTGAGATGACCAAACCATTTTATGTAAAAATAAATCACATATGCACCACTTGTTATTGTTGACAACATGTTGAATTTTCAATGTATTATGGTGTTTTTCACCATATACATCATAATTTGCATACTGACAACATTTTATAGAAATATGGCATGGAAGATCTACCAAAATCAATTAGGGAATTTATTCCAACCTTTTTTTATGAAAGACTAGATGGACAATTCTTTTATAATAAAGCATGTTTGGATAGAAACTACAACATTTGTGGTGGATTACCCAAATTAAAAAAAAGTATCCAATGAGGAGAGTACAAGTGCAAATGGATAGGAATTAGTTGGTTTGAGAAAATACAAATATGTGACATATCAAATAAAATATGGAAAAGAATATAAAAGGTGTGAGATTGTTACAAACATATACATGTTTCAAAATTTATGAACAAATTCAGAGAGGAAATTGTTTATGAGTATACAAGGCACACACATAGGGTTAGGTGGTTGAATGAAAATTTTATGCTAAACAAGTACACATTCCCACTTGGTTCTATTATTTTGGTAGTCAACTTTCTTGAGAATTACACATTCAAACCACAAGTGGAAGTTCAATCATAGTATAAAACTCAATACAAGTTGTCATATTCATGCAAATAACAATTATGCATGCACCTGATAGTGTAGAGTAAGATCAAAAAATATTAAGGGAGTACCATTTCTATGTCAATGATGACCGATCACATTGTACATAGTATGTTTAAAGTTGTTTTTAGAAGTTATATGGATAGTTGACTAAGAGGAACATTAATTTCAATCAACATTACATTTGGTCAAATAATTTCACATCACAATTCAAAAATGCACAAATATTTCACTGGTTGAGCAGTATGCACATTACCACTAGTGTAGAACATATTTAGAGTTTCACTAAGGCTGGCCATGGAAAAAGAGAGCATGCTAGTGCTAGAACATGAGTAAAAAGAGTTGTTTCAAGAGAGGAGTTGAAATTCAAATATGGTGTTGTTTTGACTAATGGAATAACCATTATTGAATGGTGTAATGAGAAAATGGGCTATGATTCTCAATAAAATTCTACTATTCATAGATATTTTTGACTAATGGAGGAAGAACACTTGGAAAAGTATGAGGATTATATAACTATAATGGGATCAAGTGAGCTCCACACATTTTGTAGCTCAAATGTAGGTTCTTGGACTATTCATATGAGACACTTGACATGTTTTTATTCTACATGCATACACTCTATTTGGAATTAATGCAAGTCAAAAGAGTGGGTGGGTGAATTGAGCAGTATACCTCTAAATCTAATTGACACATATTAGGTTTCACCAGCATTACAACTTAAAGATATAACATCGTCACATGACTTTGACCATGTATCTAATCTAGTGCAACCAGGTAGAATATTAATCATTATGTATTATTTATTCTCATTATCTATCTTGACAATGCCATTAATAGGAACATATTAAGTTATTTACTCTCATTATATATCTTGATATAGGGCATATTTTTATAGTTATTACTGACGAGGATAATGAAGCGAGAAAAAACTACTATTTATGTTGTTGTGTAGAGGAAAATAAAAATTGACTTCCCCAGTCATAGATGGAGAAAATGTTGACTATTCCACTAGGTTTGTGATTGTCACAGGAACTTGGCTTCGATAATATACTATTAAAAATCTAGATGTATGGTTGTTTAAATAATTTGAAACACATAGAAAGATACTACACTATTGAATTTTGGTTCTTACGACAAATATTCAATTGGTCAAATATTGTGGGAGACTAATAAACAAGAATCTATGAAAAATTCATGAGTTAAAACATGAAGCTATTATTGTTACTATCAATATTAGAGCATATCCTAGTGGTTCATTGGATTAAAATTCCAATGTATGTTGAATTTTCAAATGTATATGTATTTAATTTTTCCAAATTTTATTGATTTTGTATGTAGTACATATAAATTTCATTTTTAATTATTTACTAATAATACTTTTTGTAGGTTAGTGGTGCCAAATAAGCTTACACCTTTGCGTAGTTGGCATTGTTAGTAAATAATTTCATATTCTTAAAGCTAAGATAATATTAATATAAGTACTCAATTATTATATAAAAAGTGTTTTTAAGGTTAGAATGGGTGGTGGGTCTCTCAATCAGCCGTGATGGGAGGTTAAGAATCTGGTCCTAGATATTATATGCTACCCTGAACATGTTGGCAATGCCAATTTCTAGCCACAAAGCACCAAAGCTATAGTTATCTAATTAATCATTTCAAATTTGACAACATTTATTGTCAATTTTTCCATGCTTTTGAATAGTAGTGAAAACATGCATCTATATGGGTTTAGAGATCAAGGTCATGGGAGCACATGTCATTTATCTATTCAGACATGTCAAAGTGACAGAATTGCACCTAGAGGTCCTAAAGGCATAAATGTCAATTGGAGGACAAAAACTTATCTCTTCACTATAAAAAAGTTGAACTTTAGGACCCATCACTATAACTTGTGCCATAGATTGGTCTAAAGGTTCCATCAATGTGATCTAGGGTGCAAAAATAGGGCTTCAACATGCACATGAGGGTTCTTTTAGTTTATGCTAATGAATTATGGTTTTTATTTTATGCATGCCTAAATATAGGGTAAAAAATATATTTTTATTGTATTAAGAAAGACATTTTTGAGGCTGAAATGGGTAGTGGGTCTCTTAATCGAGCATGATTGAAGGCCAAGAATTGGTCTTAGACATTATCCACCACCTTTGAGGTATTGACAACTCCAGTTTTGAGCCATAAAACACCTATGGCAGAGTTATCCAGTTGCAAATTCAACTACCACAACATTTATTGTTAATGTTTCCACACTCCTAAACAATAGTGAAAACATGTTCTCGAGTGGGTTTGGAGGCCAAGGTTATGAGATCACATCATTCACCTGTCCATACATGCTCAAAGTGACATACTTGCACTTGGAGGTCCTATAGGTATAAATGCAACTCATATGATAAACATGTGATTACAAACTTCTTGCATCACCAAAATATTAGTCTAGATGCATCTAATAAGTAATCAACCAAAATAACAATAATTACTAGATATACATGAGTGCCTTATGCATTATTCTTAACCATCAAAGTGTTATAACCTCTCAAGTTGCACTTAGAATAATGTAGTAATTTTTTTCACCAATTAATTAACATTTAGTCCACATATACATACTTAACAACTTATCCAAATGATAACTTATAACAATAACAATTCCAAATTTTTAATACCGAATGTAATATAATATATTTCAATTGTAAGAAAAGTAATTACATTAAGAATCAACCATGACTTGTCCACTATTACAACAATTATTGTTCAAGTATATACAAATAAAATGTAATTACATTTTTATTAGGCATTCAGTCATAATATAATAAATAGATACCAAGTCCTCTAAATCTCAAGTTGAACTAACTCGTGTATCTATGAACCTCAAATGTAGTCTCTAGGTAAGTAGGACTACTATGGGGAGGAAGAGCATCATCTGAACACTTTTCCATACTAACCATAAACCAATGATCCCCTGCACAATCCATTATCAGGGAATGGCCCCCCCTTCATTGATAGGTAGATAGAACGGTGTGAGAATCCAGAAAACAAGCAAGTACCCAAGTGTGTATAATTTCTAAAACTAAACATGTAGTATATCATAGAAAACCCATTCTATTGAAAGATATCACACTGACATGTAAATCACACATACCAAAAGATAGTGTCTCACTATACATTATTTAACCACAAGATTCATACTAATTACATCCTCCTAATAATCATATAACATCACATGCTAAACATGAGAGTAAGCAAGTGTACATTTATTCCATCAACGCATGAATGAATATTACATTATTATCTATCCCAAACCAAAAATAATGGTTACAGTTTATACCACTCGATTAAAATATACATTTAACTATAGATTTCCAATTACCACAATAATTTTCAAACAACTACACCTATGATATCTCATATTATCATAGTCTAGTGTTCTAAGACATAACTACTAGTTTTCTCACAATCAGTCATACAAGTAGCCATAAATACATAGAGTAATAATCTTTTATTCAAACAAGTATAAATACAACATTATATGTCATATAAACACATAAAATTATAACCTAACATTCATTTACACTCTCAAGGTTGTATGTATGCATACCTCATGTCCTACTAACTGTTACAAAACATATTATTCAAGTAATAACCAACACATATATTTAATTAGTCAATATAGGTGAGAGTCTGGACATAAAACTATAGTATGTACCATTTGAGCATATATATTAAAGATGATGTATTCTATGATATCCCATACTATCATAGCTTATTATGCATGAGCACCCTACTCACACATGAACAAACAATCTTACATTATAACTATTAACAAGTATTGTATTATACCTTTTGGGTGTGCCATAGATTATACTGCACATTAATAATTAGATGAAAATGTAATCTTTATGCACACATCATGACACACTATATTATGCTATGAAAGTCTAATCACTTTTACGTATAAATACTTTCACAATATTTATTGTACAAATGTTTTCAATACTAACAACATATATACATATATATATATATATATATATATATATGACACAAGTCAAGGTTTTACAAGATTTATCAAATAGAACTTCCATGAACTTTTAAGATATAACCTGAGTATTACAGCCAAATAGACCTCTCTAAAAATCAAGATTCTTTTCTCGTTAATCATAGTTATCTCTCAACATAGAAGAAAACAACCTCTAGGTCAAAACCATCATATAAGTCACAAGTTATTTTTATGTGTCTCAATGCTAAGTTCATGCATTTAATTCTACAAGCTGGATCAAATACATACAATCTTTTGTAATAGCTACTAACATGCATTAGCCATCAAAAGCATGATTGAACCTTTATTCAACCTTTGTTTATCTTTTAACCAATATCTAAGACATGCAAGTTAATCTACCATTCGGGTATTATGCAAGTCATGTAAGGATTCTATTTTATCTTTGCAATAACTAGGCAATTGTTGTAATTATATCCTTAAATCATAGCTCATGTTTAAAACATAATATGACTGAAAATAACATGGTAACCTTTTTTATATATGTGTAACTATTTGATGCATCAAATAAAATTATAATAGATGTCAAAGAGTTTATATATTTTATAAGTTCTCCTATCACTCGCCATGCATAACATACACTACCTAAGCATATGTTTAAAATACATGATTACCTTTAATTATTCATAATATCAAAATATACACATTTCTAACATAAACACCCATTGTTCAAAAAGATCCCATGATAATTATGCTCATTTTCTTTTTAATACAACTTAGTTTCATTGCACATCTCGGCTTGTGGTGCAACTCAGCTCAACCGCTTATGAAAATACAAGGCAAAAATAAAGTTCCACCCAATATTCGATCTTGCATTAAGGAGGGAACATAGTTAGTTACTATTTATTTTATCTTAATTGGGATATACTAAGCATTATATATTTATTTTAAACTCGACATTATATTAAAACTCAACATTATACTTTTATACACTTAGTGTTATATATTTAATTTAAATCAAATGCTAAAGATTTCATTATCTATTCTACATTTCTAATTATTAAACTTGGCATTTCAAATCAGTGGCAAGGGATTTTTAACTTAATTCTCATCATTGCAATAAAATATTCAATGTTATAATTTGACTTGATGGTTCCTGGCAGTGACTTGGTAGTGACTTAACACTTTACAAAATATACACAACCTTATCCAATATATATGCAGTGTTTCATTACTTATACTCAACATTCCATCAAAATGTAGTCTATAATTTTAATTAAAACTTAGTATAAAATTATGATTGAAATGCATGTCTATTAATAATAAATCTTGGACCATTAAAAATAAATAAAAATGTTGGCCATTAAATTGTTTGTTATTATTAAAGGGTTAAATGCAATAATGCCTATCTTAGCATGATGCAACCACTAAATTCATTCCATCAATGTAGTCCATATTATCAATTTAAAATTTAGTCTCCAAAATGTTTAAAATACAGTCTCCAAAACACTTAAAATGCAGTCTTATACTCCTATAAGACTGGCAGACATCTATAGATTTAAATGTTGACACTCCTATCACTTCCTAATAAAACATAAAATGTTATCTAAATTTTTGATCAAAGTTTAACAAATAGATGGGATGCATGTCTATGTAGCATAGTGTTAAATAAGATACGTAGGCCAAAAGAGTATAACACAATCCATTCAAGGTAAAACACAAGCTCTAGAGAATAATACGTATCCTACAAATTAACTCATTCCAAGTATGTTAAATACTACTCAACATATTATGTTTCCCTTAATTAGTGGTACGAGTCAGTAAGACACAATCCAAAATTAAAATATTGACCTTAGGAAATGAAATATAGGCTTAACATAATAAAATACAGGTCTAAACAATGAAAACATTGTTCATTATAGGGAAACTTAGTCTTTCTACAGGTTTATTCAATGATTCAATGTTGTATTTCCTTCATAGATATATATAAAAAAATGTAGAACCAATCTGGTGTTATTTGTAAGATGAATACATCCTTACTTTTCCCAACTCTCTCATAGATCCTTAGCTATTTCTCTCCTTATTTCCTTCTTCCTTCTCTTTCTTTCTATCTCCATATATTTCAAAGCTCCTTTTTCCTTAATTTATAAAACTAATCCTCTTCCTTTATCTATTACACTCTCACTTTACACGCAATCTGCACTCTGCACTCTCACTTTTGTCTTTATTAATATCTAGTTATCTTACCTTCATGGCCGTAGGTTAAATCACCTTCCATTTTCTTCAATCATATTAAAATATGCAATTTGCTTATTTAATTTACCACACCATATTTCTCCATGTTATCTCAACATAAGTTTAGGTTGACTTAATAAATAATTATATCTATTTTCTCAACTTTCATGTAATTTCATGCATGCATTTCAAGACTAAATTTAGATTGCCATAACTCACGGTTAATACTTTGATGATAATTCAAATTCCATGCAAATAATCATTACAAGGATAATTACTTATTTAAATAATAGATATCAAGTCATTAATTATTTCTTATTACAAGATAACCATATAAAGAATAATTCATATCTATATAGCAATTAAATATCTATTTTCTTGATTTATTCTCAAACATCAAGACAATTATAATAAAATAATCTAATGCATATCAAGAACTAAATCTACATAAAAATATGATCACAAACATGATTTACCTAACCATGTACTAACATTTAAAACATGTTACACATATAATATTTTTAAATATAATGTGTGTGTGTAGGGTTACTAGTAATTTTTCTTCATCCCCCAATCATCCTATCTATCCCATCCTATTTGATGTTTCTCTCCCTCATTATGCTCTAAGGGTAAGATCAATCATGCATCAACCTTACAACAAGTAGATAGTTAGTCTATGTCATCATAAATATCAACCAATGATGAAAAACTAACAAATACATATCTACAATATACAGAATAATGAAATACAACTATCACAACATGAATATTAATCAATAATATCACTATCTCATTATAGTATATGTCATAAATGTTAAATCAAAGTAATAATAATCAGATAATAACCATACTATTCCATGGATTCTAAGGTTATAAATCATAGAGTGAAATTAAGATGTGACATAAAGAGTATGCCCCTAGATATTCCTGCAAGCTAAAACTCAACTCAAAAAAATGGTCTTTCATATAAGAATTTAAAACAAATAAATCAAGTAGTTGAATTATCAGTACTTGTGTGACCTCCCCATGAATGAAACATATGAGTCCTTTTCAAAAGTCTCCAGGCCAATTTGAAATATGGTTATAACTAACTATAATCAAACCTTAAGGTGATCTAAATTTAGATTTATAACAAATATAAATAGATCCAAACATAGAGACCCACTTTAATATTGAGTAATGTTAAGTGGTTATGAAGGACTAGGAAAATAATTTAATTAGACAAAGACACTTTGTAGACCAATAATTTTGTGGTGGAGGCATAATAAATCTCAACTAAAATCAAAATTGGAAAGTAAAGATAAATAAACTATGGGTACTTGTGTGACCTCCCCATGAATGAAACATTTGAGTCCTTTTTAAAATTCTCTAGGTCAATTTGAAAGATGGTTATAACTAACTATAATCAAACCTTAAGGTGACCTAAGTTTAGATTTATAACATAAATCTAAATAGATCCAAACATAGAGACCCACTTTATTATTGATTAATGTTAAGTGGCTATGAAGAATTGGGAAAATAATTTAATAAGCCCAAGAAACTTTGTAGACAAATAATTTTATGGTGGGGGCATAGTAAATCTCAACTAAAATCAAAATTGGAAAGTAAAGGTAAATAATTTCTCTTTACCACAAGTGAAAAATCCATAAAACGTAATTGTAAAACAAAACTCCTATGTCATCCACACATCTTGAAGTCGAAATAGATTTAAAAATGAGCCAAAATCACTAAACATGAAGTTTAGAACAACTCTGTCACCATGATAAATTTCCAAGACCAAAATCACACCAACAATGGAAATTGTAGACACCTAAATCTCGTCACATGTACTTGACAATGTTAATTCTTGACACATCTTGAAACACTTGGCTTACTCTTATTCACCATTCCTCTAGCCATTTGTCTATATGCATGCTTGATCCTTCTATTCATTGTCAACAATTCACAAGATTTTCCAAGTCAATGCTCAAAATGCCTTATATCACTCTCAAACTACTTCCAACCTCAAGAAAGTTGTCCCTGATTTTCCTGGATAATTTCATGTTAGGCTAACAAGATAACTATCATGGACCTATCCACCTCGTGTGGTCTTGTTTCCATGCCATTTAATAGCTAATTTAAATATATATATATATATATATATATATATATATATATATATATATATATATATATATATATTTGGTAATTCCCACACATTTCACAAGTCAACTAAAGGAAAATTATCAAAATGATTAATTAATAAGCAAATCAAAACCTCATTTCAAAGGGACATGATATATATTTGGCATCTATCTATTGCACTACTACACAAATATGACCTATTTTTCCCAAATTAAATATCAATCACTAGGAGCAATCACAAGTTAGGTTTGAAGCATTTCAAATCAAGTCAAGAGATAACATTATCAAGTATCAAAACTAAATCTCTAGCTACATACATATAGTCAAGAATCATAATGCACAATCACACTAGGTGGGATAACTATGTGTGGTTCAATTCTCTCCTTGGAGTATCTAGATATGTGGGCAGTGTTTGATCATGTATGAGGGTGATTAGGGTCAACTTAACCCATTACACTTACCCTTATTTTTTGTAGGCTTTTAACTCTCACAAGTACCCTTAGGGTTTTCAAGGTAAGGAGAAGGAAAAAACAATTTCTTTATATAGAATTAACAAATTTAAAATATTTTATCCCTCTCAAATAACATAGCCACATGTGACAAAACCCTCATAGTTTCATCATGATCAAAGCTGACAAGTCTGTAGTAATTGACAAGACTACATTACACTACTGTTAAGGAAGCATGGACTCATCCACATAACCACAAACTCTATTTATAGATATGTGTTGTCACAATCCCATTTTATCTCATTTCTCACTATTAAACACTTACTACTCTCAACCAGAAATAAAAAATGTTAAGTATCTTACTCTTGGTTGTACTCACTATTTTTAACATATGCCACTTGTCAATCAATTTCAATTATCAATTATATTTTACATTCAAATTTATGATTAATTTCCATATATTCTAATTTGAATAATCTTTCAAAACATTATATTTATTAAACATTATTAAATCAAATATAAATTCAAACATATTGGGGGCATGCAAATTCTTATCTCCACTTACACTATTGAGCTACATTGTGTCAATCCATACATATAGTGCAAGGCATATTACTAAGTTTCACTAGCCCCATTTTACCATGCTATCACATTTAAAGTGCAAAATGTCACTTAGAATAGTAACCATAGGTGGCACTAGAGTAGGTCTAAGAAGATAACCAAGACATGTATTGGTAGAGGAGATCAGAAACTTGCAGGAATATTTGGAGGTAATATAAATAAATCAAAGAAGAGTTATTATAATAGGTGATGTGAGTGAAGGAGAGGAAGAACCATAATAAGAGGTTGCAATAAAATAAGATGAAGAATGAATGAAAGAGAGACTCTTGAAGCAGTCATAGAAATAGATTCCAAACCTGAATTGGAAGTTTCACTATATGGAGTCAATTTAAATGTAGAAAAATTGGTAGATTGGATAGCTGCAATGGATAAGTATTTTAAATTTGAAAGAATAATTGAAAATAATAAGGTCAATATTTATTATAAAAGGTTGAAGGGACATGCATCTCTTTGGTTGTATAGTGTCCAATATGAAAGAAGTAAAAGAGGTAAAGAAAAAATCAAGTCATGGGATAGAATAGTAGTAAATCTAAAATCCAAATTCATGCCTATAGACTAACAGATAAAGTTATTCAATATACTTTATATTTTGAAGCAAAAAAGACATGAGTGTAAAGGACTACACTTAAGAATGAATATAAATTAGTGCACACTATGCCTTGACACATGTTGTAGATTGATCCCTCCCATTCTTCTATTTTCAAAGGCTTGTTATTACCCTTACATATGTCAAAAATAGAAAAACAACAAATCAAATATTACTAAAAAAACCAATACTTCAAAAATATAAAAAAAAATTAAATATTTTAAAAATACAAAAAGATTCAAATATTTAAAAAATACAAAAACATTCAAAATATTCTCAAATATAAAAAATCAAGGCTTAAGGATAACATGGGTTACTATTTACTTCTTTTCATATGTTATTTATTCACATATTTTTTAGATAACATATTATTTTTAAAACCTATATGAGTTTGATATAGGACATACATATTATAGATGGATTCTTAGATGTTGGACTCCCTTCTACTAAGTAGCCATGCCTATGCTGGGGGCATCTTATTCTACAGGTCACATTATCACATGTTATATCTATTTATGACCTCTCTACCATGTTGAGCTACATATCTTACAAGTGTCTTGTTAGTTATTCCTATCTTACATTATGTTTTATGGATATGTTACTTTGATATGATGTGTCATTGCTACATATAGATGGTGTAGACTAGTTTTCAATAATTTAATGCTTCTATGATATTATTACTTTCATGCATGATCAACTAAGCATTGTTTATTTATTATATTTGACCACCTGGTCTTATGTGTATGACATTTTATGTCCCTTGTTTGTGACATTTTAATGTCCTTTGTGTGTGTCCCTTGGCCTTGTTTGTTGTGATATGTTCATGTCCATTATATGCAGCCTTTTCCATATGTATGACATTATATGATATTGTGTGGTGTGTTTGTTGTGCTTGTTAACCTTGATTAATGGTGCCATGATTCATATCATGCACTTTTACTATGTAGTTTTATTCAAATATGGTTACTTTATTGCATGCTTCATTGCTATATTTATATATACATGAAATTGATATGCCTCGCATTACATATGTTTCATACATGTCTTGATGACATACATTATAATATTATAACACACTCTTTGCACGTTGACATGATTATACAAGATTATACCTTTATTATATGATATAATTCACTCTTATTTTTAAATTAATGACTTGCAGGGTACATCATTCATCTCAATAAGGGGAATTAGATTAGGTTTATCTTAGCGATCGAAACCCCCGTGAGTGAAAAAATCAAATTTTATTAGATTACAAGTTTCAAAGATTCAAATTAATTCAAAAATTAGATACATAACATTTATTGGCATATTGAAACAAATTATGGGCTATATGACATGCATATGCACTCACTTTATAGAGACATGAGTAAAGATTCATACACACTTGGATGCATATGCATGGGCATATGCAAAAATACTTGAAAGAACTTGAATTATAGTTTCACATAAAATTAAAGGTGACCATATAGATGCATGTCATTTTATATCATTTGTTACATATTTAATGGCATGATGTTGGTTCGTGCACATATACTTTTTAAAAATTTGAGCATAATATTGGTTCATGTGCATAGGCACTATAATATAATTTATAGATTTAATAGTAAATGTTTGTTATTTCACTTCAAATTTATTGGCACAATGATCATGATGGGGGCATGATTATTCTTCATTATCTTTTAATCATGCATGTAAAATCTAGCTCCGTCTATAATAGTATGATTCATTATGTTACAAATAATGCACATTTGAGCTTAGTGATAGTCAATGACCTTGACATTACTTCTAGTGAATCCATTGTGTGGTTTCATCTTTTTTATTGGTGACGTACGTTCAAGTTTAGTGTTACTCAACAACACTAGCATCACTTCTAGAGAACCCATCATGGTTCTACCTTATTTTGGACTAGTAAATTAGGTACTTCTCTACATTCATGAGAGTTAGAGTTTACATATTTCCAACTCAAGAGCTTGATTTGTTATTCAAAATTGGGGATTGATTACTCTCAATTAACTATTGGTTCAACATAAAGAACCATCTCTCCAAGTGCTTTGACAAGGGGGCACATTTATTCAATGTTTCATCATGTTTTATAGGTTACAAGGAAATATGATTTCATATATCTACATGTGTATTCCTTCTATACTCTCATTTCAATTTCAATTTTCAAATTTTATATTTTTCAAATTTCAAATATAGACATTGATTACTTTAGGTGTTATTGCAAGGTTTGCTAAAATGAGTGCCCTGCATAATTAAAGTTTTCTATAAAAAATACAAAGTGTGTTGTACACACTTAGGTTTTATCTTTCTCCTTTACTCTAAAAATTTCACAATTAGAATTAAGAGAGGGGAAGCGGATGTAGACACCTAAATCTAGTCACAAGTACTTGAAAAAGTTGATTCTTGACACACCTTGAATCTCTTCACTTATTGTCAAATACATGTCTCTTATTCACCTTTTTCTCTAGCCACATTTGTTTTCCATCAACACTTCACAATATTTTCCAAGTCAATGCTCATAATTACTTATACCACTCTTAAAATTTTTCCAACCTTAGGACAATTATCCTTGCATTTTTGGGATAGGTCCATGCTAGGCAAATAGGTCCACTGCTATAGAACTATCCACCTAGTGTTGCCTTGTCCCCACACCTTTTAATGGCTAATTTATAAATTTTGAAAGATTCATTTTCATCATCCCACACATTTTTTAAGTCTACTAAAGGAAATTATTCAAAAATATCACTATATAAGCAAATCAAAACTTAATTTCAAAAGGACTTGATATCTATCTCACATCTATCTATTATATTGTTATACATTTAGAAAATTTACCATGTTCTTACCAAATTCAATATGTATCATTAGGATAAAACACAAATAAACTTTGAATAATTTAAAATAAATTTAAGAGCTAATATTATCAAGCATCAAATCCAAATCTATATTTGCTTAAATATAGTCAAGGTGCATAGTTTCATAATTACACTAGGTGTGAAAACTAGGTGTGGTTTTATTTATTTCTCAAAGGTTTATAGGTCTCATAAATACCCCTAGGGTTTTCAAGACAATAAAAAGGAAAACAAAATTTTCTATGTGGCACTAACATAATCAAAATATTTCATCCCTCTTAGTAGACATAGGCGCATGCAGAAGAACCCTCATGGTTTCATCACAGTAAAAGTAAACAATTTTGTAGTCAAAAAACATGAACACATTGTGTTAATTTATATGGATCATGGACTTGTCTAGACAAAATAGTAGACTTTATTTTAAAATTAGAGTTGTCATAATTCTATTTTATCCCATTTCTCATTGTTAAACACTTACTGCAATTAACCATAAATTAGAGACACCTAGTATCTTACTCTTGGTGGTACTTACTATTTTTAGATTATGTCACTTGTCAATTAATTTCAAATATCAATCATGATTTACATTTATATTTATACCTACTTTTCATTTATTATAATTTGAATAATCTTTCAAAATTTTATATTTGTTAAACACTATTAAATCAAAAATAGGGTGAAACAAATGCATGCAATATTTTCACAAACTATCACTTTAGCATAAACTGAAATGAGTATACCATGTCAAGATCCAAAAAATTCCATCCATACTAACATAAATTATCTACCTCTTTACTAATCATTATCTCAAAAACTTTGTAGATTCAAAATTTGTTACCACTTTTTACTTTTTAATAGAATCAAAATAAGATTCAACACTCTAAACCACATTTAAAATAAATGAAATGGAAAAATAAGATCATTAAAAAATTGATTAAAACAAAATGAGATATTCATAATAGTTTTGAACTACCTTGTTTTGCTAATTTATTTCAAAATATAACTTAAGACCAATAGCTATAAAAGGACACAAGATAGTCTTATCAAAATTGACAAGTCCTTATGAAGTTTTGTTTTGAATGTGACTCCTTCAAGGTAAAATTGATTGATTCTTAATGGAATTTATCAACCAATATTAAAATGCCAACAGAGAATTAAAAGTAATTTTTACCAAAAAAAACATTAAAAAGTTCATTTGAATATTAACATGAGATAACATAATAATATTGATGTTAACCAAAAATAAACATATCACCTACTCATAGTACCTAAGCATTACACCATCTTGAAACTAATATTTGCATCCCATTTAATAACCAATTTATGGTATATTTGCATATTTATTCACACAATAATTTTTTGGCTTCTACATATCTTATTAATCTCAAGGGCATTGAAGTGTTGCTCCTGCAAGACAAAGTACAAATTAACATCAAAGTAAGAAACTCTAAGGCAATTTCAAATAGAAAATGTTATAACCTAGTTTATTTTTTAAAAATTAAGTCAAGGGAATGTTACAAAAAATCTCCATTTACTTCAAGGGTTGTCAAATCTATGTAACGTTTTAGGGAGAAAACTTCCATTTGCTTTGGACAGTTAGATGGAAGTTGGGGACGTTGTAGTCACATCTCCCATGGTAAGAGGTCGATGTGTTTGAGACATGGAAGGGTAATTCAATGTTAATTATAAAGACATGCATTGGGTTTCCAATGTTGTTTCTTTGACAACTATAAGACAAAAATTATTCAAGGCTCCTCCTATCAAACATGTGGAAGATAATTCCCACTACTTAACATATCAAATTGCCCACAGATTTTCAAAACTAAGGTTGGTGATTGATTTTATTTTATCACATAGGTTGCATTTTTAGACTTTAAATAGCCATTTTGCCTTTACATCCCAAGTGGTTATCGGCATTTTTTTAAAATATTTAACCACCAAGGTGGTCAAGTGATCAAGACCTACTAACCACTAATTAGCATATTTACTTTCTATAGTGCAAAAAATTATTTAAAAGAGGTGGTCAATTGAAAAGTAGTGAGGCAGAATTTGGAGAATTGCTCCACTAGGGTTTCATGGTTTACATTTTCTTGCTTACATATTTTTCCCACTTTGTTCATACCACTAGTCTTGTTATATTTTCTAGGGATGCAATGCATCAACTGTGCTCGACATGTTACCTTTTGGGTGGCTAGGCCCTTTATTTATGGCCTCTCTATGCTCCACTACATCTATTGATGTAGGAGTTAGAACTAATGTTTCCCAAGTGAGCTTGGAAGTTTTTTTTAAGGTCTATGATGAGGTAATAATTTATCCCCCCTTCACTCCAAAGGTAAGCATTCATGTTGTTGCTATTGAATAATTTTGCAAGTGGTATGAAAATTTCTTTATTATTGCTTATTTTGTTAGTTGTATCCCTTTAGAGGATTACCTCCATAACTGGCTCTACAACCATAGGGAGCCTCTAGGTGTCCATGTCTCTAGAATCTGAAACCTTACCAAATGTTTTTTCTTATTTACCTTTAAGTATCCCTCTGAGTCATAGTTGATTGTTGTGAAGTCTAATGTTTGGTTCCTTCATAACCAATTTTATGATTATGTCTTCTTAGTCCCAGGATTTCAAAGTTGTTGATAATGTCATCCTTCGTGTCCTTGTTTGGGTTGAGCTTCCTAGTCTACCAATTCACCTCTAGGATTTTATACCCTAAATCATCACTCCCATAGGATGTGTGGTTATGATTGAACCCAATAAATGATTCTCCCCTTGCCCTAACAAGCGAGTCTATGTGGAGGTTGACCTCTCCAAGTAGCTGAAGGAGTTCATAGAAATCCAATTTGGGGAGATCTAATGGTAATAAAAGGTCATTTATTTCAACCTTCTCAACATTTTATTTCATTGTTAGGATTTGGACCACCACATCAAGGATTATCCTTGCATGGGTTATCTTAAGCCTCTTCAGCCACCTTCTTAGACTGATAAGCCCAAATTGATAGACCAAGGTGATGTTTGGACCACAATTACCCCTAAATGATCATCGAACCCTAAGCCATAAAGCACACCTTAGCCTCCACCTCATGAGGATTCTTCTCTAGCTATCCAACCCTCTTAAGTTGTTTCTCAATCACCCCTTACCATTTTAGTTCCTTCCAACCTATAAAGTGTTTTTCTTATTTCCTAGAATGTTAGCATGTCTATGGCTGAGGTCATCTTAACTAGTGGCTCATTCTCTCAGTGGTCTCATAGACCACCCTATGGGGGCATAAACTCTCCTCAGGAGGAACATGATACCAAATGCCACTTCATTATGGTTGATAGAATTTCATGCCCTCAACAACATAATAGTTTTACAAAATTGGCATATTTTGAGGATGGGAAAGGGGAGCTTCAAATGGATAACCCTTCCCTATGAATGTGTTATCATGGAATGTTAGGGGTCTTAAAAATTCTACCCAAAAATACTTTATGTGTGTTGCTTGTCATAAAATTGGTTTTCTAGATATTTTCTAACTATAGGAAGTCAAAGTGTCTAGCTTTTTCCTTCAGACATCCTTGTGAAGCACTTAGCTTAGCACCAACCTGATCTCCACCTTGTATGAGGTAGGACATGGAGGTGCTTGTATTTTAGTCACCCCTAAGGTTACCTTAACATTATTTCCATGGGGGAGGACCCATCATATCAAGTAGATTGGATTATTCTTGACATTAATGACCATGCATTTGGCATTCTCAATATCTATACTCCTAATGATGGCCTTGACCATTCCCTAATTTAGCAATCTTTGGCAAATAGACTGCCTGATACCATGTGGCTTGTGTGTGGTGAATTCACTATGATTGAACACCCCTGAGATAATACTAAGTCCCTCCCCATGTATTGGTGTGTTGGTGAATGCAAGGATTGGTATTATTTCAAAAATAAATAAGGTCTGGCAGACCCACTCCTCCAGTGACAAACATTTAATCCCATATCTTGGTTTACATGGTCTAACTACCAATCCGATGATCACTACATGATTAAATGGCTCGATCACTTTATGATGTTAGAGCAAAATCTTTTTTCCTTCTCCAGCATTAATGTCCAACCTATCAATGTCCACTCAGGTAGTATTTTGTTAGACCACTCACCTATTTCCTACAAAGTGGAATGGACCTCTAGGTAGTATAATATGCCACATAATCAATTTACTCTCAATAATTTTATGTTGAGTCATGCTAGCACAATCTAACTTATCGAGTAGATTTGGAACCTCACCCTACATTCCCCATATGCTACCAACTATATTGAGTGGTGGAATGAGACCATTATGTGCACCACCTCCTTCCTATGCCACTATGGCAAACATGTCACTCAAATTAAAAAAAAATTAGAGGAGGCCATGCTCAATGAGTTCAAACAGGTCTTTGGATCCTTTGAGATTAATCCTTTTAATGTTTAGGTATAGAAAATTGTAGCCTTTCTCAAACACCACCTCAAGATGGCAGATAGCCATACGACCAGATGTGCCTACCTCTGTGCTTAGCTACACTGGCTAAAAATTAGTGACAAAGCATCTTAGGATTTATTTAAAGTGTTGAAAGCCAATTACACTCATGGGAAAATTAAATCCATTCAAGTGGCTCAATCTTGGCTTACCTCCTAGTCTAATATCTCCTCGACCTTTCTTGAGCATTATAAGTTGGTTTTCTAAGCCTAACCTTTTATGGCTAAGCAATCCCAAAAACTTCAAAAATTCCTTGATGTGGTGCCTTGCAAGCTCAAGCTAGCTAACCATAAGATTTGTGATGATCCACTCACCTTGTAAGAGCTCATAGAAGCTTTGAAATATATGAGTAATGATAAATCCCCTAGCCTTGATGGCTTCTCTTGTGAATTTTATAAAGCCACTTGGGATCTTATTGGTTCTAACTTGCTACAAGTCTATAAAGAAGCCTTACAAAATCACTTTATTGGTCTCATAATCAATCAAGGTAATATCAAATTCATTCCCAAAGCTGGAGATCTTGAGCTACTCATAAGTTGGAGGCTAATAACTTTGCTTAATATCTTGTATGAGATTCTTACAAAAACCCTCGCCAACTATGTTTGGCACATCCTACCTATAATTATTAGACCATAACAAATAAGACTCATTAGAGGGAGATATATTTTATAAAATATTATTTCAGTCTAGGAGGGCATGGCTTGGGTCTACTCCTCTCTTCAAAGAACTATTTTTCTTAAACTAGACTTTGAAAAATCCTATCACTAGATCGAGTGGTAATTTATTATTGTCATGCTTAAGGCTCTCAGCTTTGTCTCCTACTTCATTTATGTAGTGTAGAATTTGATTCATGATGCCTTGGCCTACCTCACTATTAATGGGAATCAAACCATAGGGATTGAGCTCTAGATTGAGCTCTAGCGGTCTATTCACCAAGGTTGTCCCCTTGCTCTAACACTTTATGTGTTATCTGTTGAAGCCTTGGGTTACATCTTGGTTTCCATAGCCTCTCAAGGGATTTTTCATGACATTATTTTCCCCTAATTGACCTCTCAACTCAGTAATGAACACTTTGTAGATGACACCTTCATCATTCTTAAAGAACAAGAGGCCACTTTCAATGAAGTTATCCAATGCCTAGACATTTTTGGTCTAGCTTCTAGCTCCAACCTTCAATAGAGGAAAATCTAATGCTTTCAGCAAAGCATGATGCATATGCTTGAGTGGATTCATATTTATAATTGGTAATATATTGCTTAATGGGAAAATTTTAGGTTCTTAGACATCTCCTTTATTTTGATAGTTCATTGGTTGAGCTTTGGTAGTATGTCCTCAACATGATTGAAAAGAAGATTGTGTATTGGATCACTAAGCCCCTCTCTCTTGAAGGCAAGTTCCATATTTACACCAAAATATTGGTTTCCACACATGTTTACTATTCCTCCTATTGGGCTCCCTCTGAATCCTCTTATGATAGTCTGGCCAAGCTCCTCGTAGATTTATTTTGGGTTAATTCTAATAGAGATCAAGGTTTTCATTGGGTGGCCTAGGACATTTTTTGACTCCCTCATGATAAAGGTGGCATGGGCATCATTGACACCTATCAATAAAGTATGGACATTTGTGCTAAATGGGTTTTTCAAGCTATTGAAGGCAATGAATCTTGGAAAATTCTTCTCAGACATTATATCTCTTTAGGCCCCCTATGGTAAAACTAGCTATCAGAATATTGGCTTCCAATCCCTCCTCATCAGAATTGTTCCTATCAAGATTATTAGCTCCTTTGTGGTCAAAATTACATGAAAGTATTTTGAAGTAGTCAAACCCTAATTGAAGTGGGTGGGCGATGGTTTTTTCATAATTTATCTTTTAATGCGCATAGCTCATGGTGGTCTCCTATAATTACTACTTTCATTCCACTAGCCAAATTACCTGGTATTAAAGCTCTATGATTATTCTAAAAAAGGATTCACACTATCCCTAATTTGGTTACTATTGTAACTTGGATTTTTACCCCTTGAGGAGATGGAAAATATCTCTTCATCCAAGTGGCACAATGGAAACATCTCACTTGTTGTGGGTAATCGATTTGGTGAGATGAATCTGTAGAATGAAGGGCTAGCTCCCAAGATGTGCCTTGAAATGCTTTCACCTATACTAACTGATTGTTTGGGGAAAAGGGTTAGAATTTGAATGAAATAAAACCTATTCTAGGAGGTGATGCACCAAGATTTTTACCATAAGACTATTATACTCCACTTTTGAGACAAGGCATACAACACTAGTCTATGAATCTTAGATTGCACTAACATCAGTATTTCAATATGAAGGTGACATGTATGAATATTATCCAAGGTAAGTGGAAACATAGATCATTTTTTAGATGATAATACTTCCTTTAACACTTAATAACATGTCCATACACTTCACAACACTTCATATGACTTTCTAGGCAAAAAATCACTTGCATCAAACATGGAAAGATTGAGAGAAAGCAAGGATAAATGAATATCTCTTAACCATTCACTATACATATCTTCACACACTTTAACAAGATGATGTATGAAATCAAAATATATTTAATTTATTTTATAATTCAATTACAATTTCAAAACTAGTAGGGATTCACCATACATGGTGTGGTATTAGATTACAAAAGCCAAAATGGCTAGTTCTTATAAAACTTGAGAGAGAAAGAGAAGAAGAGAGGAGTCCAAGGGTCATAAGGAAAATTTTAAAGCTAAGAGAATGAGTTAATTTTTCATGATAAGATTATTTGGGATGAACCATGCAAGGTTAGGAATCCCAAGTGTCCATCCAAGTCATCAAACTCTTGTAAAGTGGCATGAAACTCCTTGTGTTGGCTCAAAACAATTGCCTTCATGATTGACCCTATTTGAATGCCTCATAACTAACTAGGAATAGGTAAAATGATTTTTAAAAAGGTTAAAGGTCTTAGTCATGCCTCTCCATGCATTGGTCATAGTCCTAGTCTTCTAAAATCATCTGGAAGTGAGCCATCATCATCTGTAGTCCAAAAAACTCCTCCTTCATGTACCCTGCACACTTGGCCTTCAAAAAGGAATTATTTTTCCATAAAATTATATGGTATGGATTTTATGAAACTTTTAAATACATTCCATGGCATTATAGACATCATGCATGCTTTAAAATCACCTCATTTGGAGTTTTTCACCCTTTTCACTAGCTTGTCCACTATGCTAGATTTGACTAGCTGAAATGAGAGCTATTTTTTATCACTTATGAGTTTTTTTTATGAATTAAATTGAAATTAGGGGTTATAAAAAGTCTATATATTCTTCCCAAATTTGGTTTCATCCTTTAACTCCTTCTAGAACCTACAAAACACAAAAAATGGTCAAAAATACCCTATTTTTCACCTTGTCTGTACAAGTCTGTACAAATAAAAAGTATGGGAGGGAGAATTAGTGATTATTTTAAAAATTAAAATCACTATTTTATAAAAAATATTCCATTATGATAGCTATCCAACTCCATTTCCTTGATCAGGCCACTAATTAGGGTTTGCAAGGGTTTCTGATAGTTTTGATTCTTAATCTTTATTCATACAGGTTTCACGTTAAACTTGAAAAAAAATCTCACTAATTTTATGTTTAATGACCTTAATAACTTTTCAAAACTCCTTTTTCCCCCATGAAGTTCCTCCAGGAAGATATGAGCATTTGAAACTCTCCTATCGAGCTCTAATCCCCAATTGCATAGGCCTGACAATGGTCTCAAGCTAGAATTGATTCTCCTAAAGCTTTCTCTAAAATTTTTAAGTTTTAAAATAACTAATTTCACCCTAGTAACATTATCTAATAGGCTAGGAAGCATATCTCATGTTAGAAGTGCAAATGACATCTCATTTGGGCACTAGGCTTAAACTTTGCCTAACAGGTCTGAGTTGCCTCAAATCACAAAATGAATTTTTGATGGTTCCCATGCATAAAAATAGCTCAAAAACCTCTGATTACATCCCAAAATCATGCTTAAATCAGTCATAAGGGTCACCAAGAGCTATAAATGAAAGTGGCTTACAATTTGGCACTAGGCCTCTTCAAGGTCTAACATACATGCATGCAAGTTCAAGAGCTTAGACTATTCTGATAGCATTTATTTCTTTGTGATTATTTTTTCATGTTGGAACAAGTTTTATATATATATTCTAAAACCTTTTTTAAATGTCTCCATATCTTTTATTTACTCTTTTTACCCATCCTCTAAATATTGCAGGTTACAAGGTTACAAGCAGGTTACAAGGGAGTGCCCTATGTCTGAGATAAAACAAAGGGCACTCCCCTATTCCCCCAGACAAAAATGGATATCTTGCAAGATTATTCAAGTGATATAGGTGATTTTTACAAATTTTTCAATTTTTGTCAGGTCAAAAGACCTCTCAACTCATCCAAAACTTGAAATAGGCCCCTTTAGAAATAGACTATGTGTAGTATTTTCCAATGGACTGTGTTTTGCATGGTTAGAGCCTTTTATCTCTACTTATCTTTCATATGGTAGTGTCATTAGGTTTCTATATATATTATTAATTTACTCTCTTCTTCATTTCTGACCACAACTACCAACATACGCCTTATACACCTTACTTAGTCAAAACTGAGTTTCAACTGTGATTATGTTTTACTTCTTAAGATAATGCCTGTGAGTGTATATTGCATGACTTATACCTTAATTATAGTGTTAAAATACCCTATATAGTTCCCTTGGGTACATTTTTTATTGGTTTGGATTCAATTTTTCACCCTAGGTCAATTCAATACAACCTTAGGTGCCAAGTTTTATCTCCCTCCCTGACTGTATTTCTTGTTTTGATATTTTCCTTCCTTAAGAGTGATTCCTATAAGCTACCTTGCATGGATAAGGCTATGAAATTAGTATGTAAACCTCACATAATCCTTCCCAAATTAAAATTTTAATATCCTTTCATGTTCTTCACACATTGGGGGTTGGGTTGCTCATAGGGTCAATCAAAGTTAGTTGACTGTGTTCCCTGTTTTCTTCTCCAAAAGTGACCCCTATAGGTTATCCTTGCATGTTCTAGGCCTTAAAAAAAAAATACAATACAAAAACAAACTCCTTACACCATATCCTAACTACAATTTATCCTTTTGTGCTTGGATCAAGGTTTAGTACTAAGGTTATCAAGCCTATTGCTCATGGTAGTTCTATAGTCACCTACTGCTAGCTGTAGGTGCACACTGTAGGTATAATTGAGCCTATAAGGTCATAATTTTCCTATTAATACAATTTAAACTTTTAAAAATATCCAAATAATTTAAAAACTACTAAACATTCCTAACACTCATGTATTTCAAGAGAGAAAGCAACTTTTCAACTTAGACCTTATATTCGTTGGTTGTAGGTGCTCACCAGGCCATTTGTACAAACTAAAAGTGGTAAAGGAAGGTAAAAACACTATATCATCTCCATATAATGATAAATATTCCAAGAATTATATTACCAACCATATAATACAATCCAAATGTGAATACATGTCCTAATACTCTCAACTTGGATGAGAAAGGCTTTTCTTGGACTCAGACCTGTAGGTTTCACTGCCTATTATCAGTGCATAAGTTGACAAGTTTGGGACATCTAAAACCCAATATCCATTGTTGATCCTCCCTAAAAAACTTGAAATTTTAATTTCTTATGTGGATACTATAATCCAAAACCATCAAAATGCATCAAAGGCTCTTGTAACCATGTTATGAAGTGTCAACACAACCCCTAGGTGCTTTATTTTGCACTTTTTGGGAAAGTGGGCCTCAACCTATCCTTTTTATGTTTTGAAAGTTTATTTACTTAAAATTTACAATATTACACTCTAAATTATTTTTTTATTGTCCCAAAATCAAATTCAACACTCCTTAAATACTCCCTCAAGAATCTTAACTCTTTGTGTTAAGCCACATGTAGGTGGACTTTTGCACACTCAGGCAGTGAAAAAAAGAGTATGGGTAGTGAGCATTATAATTTGCCTTCAATTGAATCTAGACCTTTTTCCACACCTCAAAATTTACTCTCCAACCTTTATATACCCTAATAAATCTTTTAAAAACTCCTAGAATGATGTTTCAACACTTCTCAACCTATATTAAGCTACCTGTAGGTGGTTTTTCATAGTGTAAGCAGACAGGATTAGCAAATTTGGCAGAATACATGACTTGTGTTGTTCAAAATACTTTAGATATTTTCCCATGATTCCACTTTAATTACTTTCATGGACTAGAACATTTCTAAACTCATAAGCTCCTCTTCAACATTGAATCCTCCATGAGAGTTCCTGTCAGACTAGTTGTATGTGTGGTTGTGATTACAAATTAAAGGAGAATGATGATTTGGAGGATAAAATTTAAAGGTGAGGGGATTTATAATAATTTAAATACATGATAATTACCCTATCCTAACCTTATAAAACCATTACCAAATCATGAAGGTACTACAAATAGTATAAACCAACCAACAACAAAGAATGGGACTAGTCTACAAACTTGAGGTGATTAGCCCATCACATCACCTGGAAACATGAAACCAAGTATGGGAAGCATTAGGTAAATAGGTTAAAATCCTATGTAATCAATATTAGTAGCTATATTATATGAAATTTCTCAAACCAAGGAAAAAACTATAGGGTACATAGATTAGCAGGCATATTTGAAAGGTCAACTTCTTAAGAATGGTTCATAAAGCTCAGACCACCATCCCTCTACAACCAAACATCAAATGGAATCTAATTGATGTATAATACACCCCTAAGATCATTTTTCTTAAAATCTCTCATGTTGACTGTACCAAGTACAAACTTGAAGACTACTTTTGCTTACCAAGCCTAGTGGAAGGAGAGATAAGTGGTTTTATTCATTTTTTGTATTCTTTGATCAAACTGATCATTGAAGTGAGTGTATGGAAGAACAAGGGATATTAATAAAATGTCCCAAACTATATGAGGCCATAAAATTTTGTACACCTCATTAAATACAAGTTTTTCAAGAAAACTACCTTTTTTTAAGAACTTACCAAATTTTAGTTAGTAGCAGTTACCAAATACCTCTTAGGACACATGGCATGTGACAAAACTTCTTGTAACCTTCACACTTCCATAGAAATATATACAAGTCATACAATACTCAATTTTGATCCCTAAAATGACTCAAAAGGACATGTTGGCTAATAAAATTAATGACTAAGGTTAATATAACATTGAATAACATTAAATGACCTATGATATACCTTATGACCAAACATTAAACCCCCTAAAACACCTAAAACTCAAGTTTTTACCTAGGGGTGCCCCAATTTGACCTAAAAGTTAAATTTGGTCAATAGTTACCTCAAGAGATTCGATACCCTGGCTTGATTTAAAAATCAAGTTTCAATTAAAATAATGTTGATTTACCATCCATTATTTGCATTAAGGAATTGCTATGTGATGTTGTGTTGCATAAGCTTGGCTTATATCCTCCTAGGACCTAGTGGAAAGATTAGAGGTAGAACTTTGATACATACTTTAAAATATACTCTCTTAGGATTCTTTATTAGGTGATGAGTTTGTTCTCTCCAGCTCTTGATAAACTCAACAGGCATTGGGGCCTCTAGTGCTCTCCCAAGACTTGGCTCACCCATCTGGATCATGTGTGGAACCCTAGCCTAGAGCCTAAGCTACCTCATTTCTTATGGTGTTTATTTTACCAAAGACTCCTCCTCAATGAGAGGCTGCTCCACCTCTGCATTCCCTAGCCCTTTTAACCAACTTGTAAGAAACTAGAAAATTTTAAACATATATTTTGGTTTTATCTTAAGCTCAGTCTATTTAGTGTTAATTCACTCATTATTTTATCCTTATCATCCTGAGCCTTTCTCTTGTCCTGAGTCACTTTTTGGGGATTTTTCTAATTGGTCAACCTCTATTGCCTTTCTCTAGAAATTTTTTCATGTTATCATCCTCTTTTAGTTTTAGAAAGCAAGGAATAATGTTATTTTTAATCATGAGGCTTGTGGAATTTCATTTTTGTTAATGAAAAGGTTGTTATTTTGTTAGTTTATCTATAGATTCAAGCCCAAGTTTAGAAGATGGTGTTGGACCTCTACCACTTGTATGAGCTCTTCGACCACTAGGGGAGTGCTCTTTACACAATGAGAAATTTTTTTCCAAATGGCTCACCTTGTGGTCCACCTCCACTTCCTCCCAAGATGTATAGAAGGAGAAGTCAGTCCTGAAGTAGGGGCTACTTTTCTCCTCACCCTTCCCCAGGGGATAGCTAGAGTTATCATATCAAGTCTGATACTAGTCCTTTAGAGTGGTCTTTAGTGATCATTATTGTTCCTATGTATCCCATTGATGGTTTCCCTATCACTATTTATGATGATCCCTTGAATGGATGGATTTGTTGGAGTCATGATGATCATTGTTCCAAAAGATTGACCTATTAATGCCTAATACAAAAGCTAGATAAGTACCCACAGGAGGTTGTTAATCCATGTCATGAATCCTTAAGGGAGACATTGGATACATATCTAAAAATCTCCCCCTTAGCATTACTTGAGGGGATTCAAACCCATGACCATGATTTTGATACCACTTGTTGGAGTCATGATTGTCATTGTGCTAAAATATCAACCTATTAACACCCATTACAAAAGCTAGATAAGTACCCATAAGAGGTTGTTAAGCCATGTCACATATCCCTAAGGGAGATGTTGAATACCTATCCAATAGGACTACTCTAGATATTCTCGATGTGGAATTGCTTCCCTGGTCAACACTTCCCAAGGATGATCTTTTGCCTCCACTTGTTGGGGTGGTGGCCTATGCTTAATGTTCTACCTTATGGTTATTTTTAGTTATTTTTTCCATGCCTTGACTGGATGATTTTTTTTTTTTGAGTTAGAATTATCCTCCAACAGAGAGTTTGATTCATGATTTATCTAGATGCCTTACTTTGTAACCTTCTATATTTATATATTTTTTGTTAATATAATGTGAAGCATTCCAATAGTAAAAGTAGTTGAGGGGAGGAGATGGAATATCTATAAAGAAAAGAGAGGATATTTTTATTATGGACTTATTTTTTTGTAAATTATAAATTTTCATTTGTTAAATTGTCTTGCATTGGGAATTTTAAAATTTCTATTTCTTGACAATTTAGTATAGTAAAAATAAGCAAAAACATACAAAACAAGATTATTAAATCTCAAACATAGTGTTCAATATTAACAGTGTCTCTAGATCGCATTTACAGGTTATGTCATCGTGTTTGATCTGTTGCATCCACAACCTAATATAACTAAAACAATGAACTCTAGGCCCCATCACTATAAATTATAGAGGAGTAATAAGGATTCAGACATTTTCACTAAATCATACATCCATTACCCATTTACCATGATTATTCAACATAAATGTTGACAGTTGGTTTTTATGAGTATATAGGGAAGTTATGTACACGTATAAGGATTTACACTAAGTAAATGTTATTGATATGATGAATCCTTTTCACATATTATATTAGTACCACATACCACTCTGCTCTCAACTACGTAAATATCTCTTTCATGTATTGTTGGGTATATTGAAAGGATGAAATTCTTCCATGTATTGATAGATATATAGGAAGAACACATATATCAAGAGGTGTGGTATATCAAATAAACAATTTATAAAAATGGGGACCTATTTAGAGTGACAAGGAACCTATCCATCTCCCTTTATCATTTTGTTCACAGTGGTCAAAAATGGAAAGAGATTTATTCTTCTAAAAACTCAGTTTCTTCATGGTGACAATTATGCAACATGGAAAACTAAAGTTAAAACACATATATAATTTGAATACCTTTGGCCCATTATTGATGGCACATTGACCCAATATCATTATCTCAAATTGAAACCAATAGAAAAATTGAAAGCATTCCTACATCGTGTTATAACTTTGTGGGCCTCACTTCTAACATTAGGTGAAACAGTGACATACACCTCATTGATACTAATTACCTTAGAGAATTTTCCTCCGCATATATTTTTTTATGACCACTCTAAATGTCACAAATCAAAAACCAACATTTGAGATGTTGGTTAACATATTGCAATAAGAAGAAACATATCAGATGCAAATGAATCTTAAATATCAAATACAAAGAAGATAGAAATATAGACAAGCACAAATAAAGACTCATATGAAATGGTTACACTTGTAAAGAAGTGTAAATTATGAGGAAACTTTTGCACCCACAATCAAGATAAAGATACTCATAATGATCTTCGCTATGATGACACAATTTTGATGAAACATTCATCATATTGATGTCAAAAGTCCCTTTTTAAATGGAGATATATAGGAAGAGGTATACATGACCCAACCAAAGGGTTATGTCACATCCGGTCAAGAACATAAACTATGCAAGATTATGAAGTTACTATAAGGTCTCAACCAGGTTTCTAGACCTTGGTACATAAAAATAAATAATGAACTCAAATACTGTCAAGATAAGAAAATACCAATAGATAAAGATTATGAATCAATAACTTATATTGATTCATATTTAATGATTCAAATAATTATAAACCATGCATAAATAAGCCTCAACTCAGAATTAGAGTTCACATGCAAAATTTGGACCTCTAAAAAATAATAAAACTCGACCTATTATTTTTATTAGCTTCTATTTTTAGTAAGTTTCACATGTAAGAACGCACAAATCTAAAAATATCCAAAAATAAACTAAACACTAAAATTAACATATTAGATGAATATCAACTAAATTTCAAGTCTGGTAACAAAAATATACAATTTCTAAAACTAGAAAAATACTAAAAAAATATTAAACTATAATTTTAGACCCTTAAATGGTCACGTATGGCCTCTAAAAAATATTGAAAACATCTATAATTGGATAATCCAAGTAATGTTTGCACCAAAAAATTTAATATGGTCATTTTAACATGAAGATGGGCTCAAATGGAGCTATGGATCAAAAGTTATAGCCTCTAAAATTTTGGCCACTTTTTTTGCATCATTCTCCTCTAGTTGAAAATAACTTAGCTCCTGCAAGTTACTCTAATTATACTACTGCCATTTATTATTATCAATATTCTTCAGCTCCCATTCTATAATCCAAATGTTGTCTTCCTACTTTAGTCCTTCCCACTATACCAAATATGTGTCATAACTTCCTTGCCTTGTGTTTACTATCCTTTTATCTAGAACATGCACTATATTTTATTTCATCTTCTTTAGCACTTGTCTTTGTCAATCTACTTCTTCATATTATTCACCTTCACCATCTTCTTTATGGAAATCATATAAATATGAAACATTAAATACTAGAGAGATATCAAAATTATGTGGTAAACTCAACTCATAAGCATTATCATTGATTTTCTTCACAATTTTGCATGGTCCAATTTTCTTGTACTTCAAATTGTTATATGTGCCTTTCAATAATCTCTCTTTCCTCAAATAAACCATTATCAAATCTCCTTCTTCAAATATTTTTGACCTTCTTCTGACATTTTTTACAACTTTATACTTTTCATTATTTTCCTATAATTTTCTTCTTACTTCTTGTAATTATTGTATATGTTCTACAAATGTTTATGCATCATCACTAACTCATTTTGCAATTGGTAACTTACCAAATCTAAAACACTCATATGAATTTTCCTACAAACAATCTGAAATGTTGATTTTCCTATTTATCTATTCATTGAACTATTATATGCAAACTCAGCTTGTGGTAAGCATTACTGAATTATAGCTTAGTCCCCATCTTCTTCCATAAATTCCTCCAAAAGTGACTTAGAAATTTCGTGTCCCTATCTAATGTAATGGCTTTTATAACACCATGAAATCTCACAATATCTTTAAAAAATAGTTTTGTAAATCTAGTGACATCATTGGTTTTCTTACATACAATATAATGAACCATTTTTTTATTAAGAAGTGCCTATACATTAATAGAAATCAAGATATGGTACAATACCAATCATACAAAAAAATAGGTAGAAAAGTCACACCCCACAAGCAAAGTCACACCAAGGGTCAAAGAGAACCCCTCAGGAAAAGGCATAAAAGGTGGTCACAAAGGGACCACACCAAAAAAACATCACATTAGTTGCCAGCAAAATAGAGAAACCAAAGTATAAATAACATTAACAAGAATATTTAAGTAGCAGTAGCAAATATGGACGTTGGGGGAGACGATGGATCTAAAGGCTTATCACCCAACCTCCCATGGTAAGAGGATATTTGTCAGTAGGTAAGGGCTCTCATCCAGTGTTTTGATATTCTTCCAAAGTCTCATTTTGATTTCTTTTAAGGGAGATAGCCAAAACTAGGTGTGGGAATATTCCTTGAGGAGGTAGACCTCAGTCTCTGTTATCACTATCCTAAGATGGGGGAGGATATCCCCAGCCCCAACTATCACCTCTAGATCAAGAAAACCAACTTGGACCATCAAGAAGAAGAGAAGGCCATTGAGGTGGTGACCAATGTGGAGACTAACTCCTACATCTGGGTCTAGACCGCTACCATCTTGGACCATGTCCTCATCCCCAGGGGGTGAAGGATGTCGTGGGGACTCTAGAGGTTCCTAGCTGACCACATATGAAGAATTTCCCTAGTGATCAAGTAAATGTTGTAGGTGGTTAAGCTCCAAATAGACCTTCTCTATTTCAATTTGAATTTGAAGAGTAACATTAGAGAGAATAGTAATTTTGTTAGAAATAGAAAAATTACATTCCAGCTCTTCATGATTAAAGCAATCATAATTCCTAGCTTTCCATATTTGAAACAAAATGTCAGCTTGAAAGATCTACCAAAAGCAATTATATTTTTCAAGCAACAAAGCTAAGTCCCCCAAGATAGCCATCTTCCAGATGAAAAGGCTAAAAAAGGGAGTGAATCCAATACCATGTAGACTAAACTTGTGGGAAAAACTAGAAGAAATGCTTAACAGTCTTTGGTTGTTAACAAGCTAGGTAGATGGGGTTAGGCACACCCAGATGCTTGAGCCATTTTCCCATAGGCAATCCCTAGTAAAGAAGGCACCATAAAAAATTATTTTTTTGGGGGCTCATATAATGTGCTAAAATGATGGGCCCACATCCTATCATAGGAATAAAGATTCGATCTTATATCGAGCATATCAACTGGAATATGTTGAGGGGAAATTAATTGATATCTCAGCTTTTAAGAATAGTGGGTGAAAGGGGTCGCTGTAGACCAATGCCAATCCCTCCATGAAGGAACAAGAGAACTAACTCCAATCTTATGCAAATTTTCATCAAGTATGGAGCCTTGAATTTCTATAATAATCTCTACATCTAAATCTATTAATTGATATTTGTTTTGAATTTGCTACCAAGTGATCCAAACCCCACTCTCCTTACAAAATAGACCACTGATGACCTTCACATTTTTTTTGAAAAGGCATATCCCTTTAACCCAGGGGACCAAGGCAAAGGGAACATTATGAAAATTAAGACAAGGTGACCACTAAAGGGACTGAGAGTTAATGGAAAGGCCATTTTTGAACCCTTCACTAGCTCAACTAAGGTGAGGTTTAAGCTTCTCCCAATCCTTCCATAAGCTTTGAATTATAAAGGAACCCTTAATATTGATTGGGACTGGGGTGATAAGTAAGGAGTGAATCTCTAGGCCTTACCATGCTTTTCTATCATAGGGGAGACCATGAGAGATATAATAGCATAAAAGAATCTTCCAAGATTCATCCCCAAAAAGACCTTTGATTATCCATTTGGCCCCAAGAGCAAGTCCTTGGATTTTAATCATTATTTTTATGTGTGTTTGGTAATCCCAACATAAAATCCATAATTAAATATATCCATGGTCCTCTTAGAACTAGTAATGGCATGTAAAACCTCATATTTTGTGCATGTCTTTTTGCCACCTAACATATCCTGCACCTTGAAACATATCTTGTCACATCTCTCTTCATATTCTACCAAAAATTCTTCTCTTCCACCAAAGCTATTTTCTTTGTCTTACCAAAATGTTCAGCCAAACCACCACTATGTTATTCTCTTATAATAGTAACTCTTTGAGACCCAATTGTAATACATAATTGTTTCCCTTTGAAGATATAACCATCCTGCATAAGATACTCATCATAAACTTTACCTATTTCACTTATCAAAGGATTCATGCATTGCTCAACTATCTTGTCAAAATTTGAATCAGGATCATTTACTTCCTTCATAACTTCAAATCCAACTATTTCACTCACCATAGTAGTTATCAACCCCACTCATCTGCTCAAATTATCAGTTATTTAATTTTATTTTCCTAATTTGTGCTTCAACATAAAAGTATAACACTGGAAGAAAGACACCCACTTTACATGCTTACTATTTAAATTATTTTGAGTGTTCACATACTTCAAAGCCTTATGATCAATAAATAGGATAAACTCCTTAGGCACCAAGTAATTCCTCTAATGTCTTAATGCTTGTACAATGACATAAAATTCAACATCATACATAGAATGCTTTGTTCTTACCTCATTTAATTTCTCACTAAAATATGTTATTGGTTTTCCTTCTTGACTCAACATCACACCAATTCCCACAAATGAAGCATCACAATCAACCTCAAACAGTTTGCAAAAAATTAATAATGCTTAAATAGATTTTTTTTAGTTTTATTCTTCAAAAACTCAAAGCTTTTTATTGTTGACCTTGTCCATGCAAATTATTTTCCTCTCATACAATTTGTTATTAGTGGAACAAGACTACTAAATTTTGTAATGAACTTTCTATAAAAAGTTACTAAACCATGGAAAATTCTTACCTTTGTGATGCTCTTTGGAATAGACCACTCAACAATTTCCTTCACTTTTTCTTCATCTATTCTTACACCATTTGTTGAAACTACAAATACCAAATTTTTCTACTTAAACCTGCACTTCTTCGAATTTGCATAGAGTTTCTCCTTTCTTAACAATTCTAATACCATTCCCAAATGTTGTAAGTGATCTTCTTTAGTCTTACTAAATATGAAAATATCATCAAAATAAACCACCACAAACTTACCACTACTTTTTCATAGCATTTTTTCATCACCCTCATAAATGTGTTAGGTGTATTAGATAATCCAAATGACAACACCATCCACTCATATAAGCCATCCCTAGTCTTGAATCTTGTTTTACACTCATCTCTTTCATGAATTTGAAACTAATAGTAACCACTCCTTAGATTCCTCTTGGTAAAATATTTTTCTCCTACAAGAACATCCATCATATTATTTAAATGAGATATAGGAAATCTATACTTTATTGTAATTTTATTGATTATTCTACTATCCTCACACATCCTCCAATCTTCATCTTTCTTTGGATTTATCAACATTGGTATTGCACATGGACTCATGTTCTCCCTTACCACACCCTTCCTCACTAATTTAGTAACTTTTTTATTTAATTTTGCATGTTCTATTGGACTCATCCTATAATTTACTTGACTGGGTAGAGTTGATCTTAGAATCAAATGAATGTGATGTTAAATGTCTCTCTTTGGTGGTAAACCATCAGGTAACTCATAAGGTATAACATCTATATATTCTTTCAACACTACTATTACTTCTGTTGGTACTTGCACAACTTTTGTGTCTTCTTTCTTCACTACTAATGCATAGTAGCAACCTATCATCTTCATGTATTTGATAAATTATTTTGAAAACAACATGATTTTAGCCCCTTCTTCTTTAAGAGGTAACAAAACTACCTTCAAACCATATTTTTAGAAACTATACGTGTTGTTTGCTCTATTATGAATTATTTTTTTATCAAACTGCCATGGCCTTCTCAATAACATATGACATGCATCCATTGGTACAACATCACACCATATTTCATATTTGTAAGTCTTACCTATAGAAAACTTGATTAATCACCTTTTATCTAGTGTAACTTCATTCCCTTTCTTAAACCATGAAATCCAATAAGGATTAGGATACTTTTCACACTAAGTTTCTCAATCATGTCCTTAGAAAATATATTTTCACAACTATCACCATCTATAATTATTGTACATATCTTACCTCCTAAAGTATACCATATTTAAAAGATATTTGTTCACAGCCATGCATCATCACCTTCTTTGTTTTGCACATGTTCTTTCCTTGGAGAAATCATTGTTATTCTCATCATGATATTTTCTCTAATATCTATTGTTGTAACTTTAGTATTTTGCTCTTCTATTTCAGCTTTAACTAAATTCACTCTTGAGCCATCCTTTTGCCTCCTTTCTTTATCTTGGTAGTGTGGACACTCAAAACCTCTATGGCCTTATTTTTCACATTTATAACAAACATAAAACCTATGTTGATTTACAAACCATCCTCTACCACCACCATAGCTTCATCCTCTCTAAATTTCGCTTCCTCTTTGCTAGTGTTAGAACTCTTGTCTATAATTATATTCTTATCTTTCTACACCACATGATGATTCTCCTCTAGTGGTGTTAAACCCTCCTCTATTTATATCAAAACCACTTCATCCTCTTATAGAGGGGAGCATGCTCTTCATGGCCAAATAAATATTATTCTAAAATTTTGTCTATTTTGTTTTAATTCTACCTTCAAAGTTGATTGATAAGTTTCCTCCATACAAAGTATTTTATGCATGTTTAATTCATCTTGAATAGAAAACTTCAAACCATTTACATACCTTACAACCATTTGTTCTTCTGTCTCATCATGCCCCACTCATATGGAAATCTTGTAAAACTCATCTATATACTCTTGTATACTATGATCTTTCTACCTCAAATTTTGAAATCTTCTGTATAGGGTTTGTGCATAATCCACAAGAAGAAATTCCTCCCTCAACTTTTTCTCTCCATATTTTTCCATGAATTGATATTCTCTTTACCTTTTCTTTAGCTTTATTTCTTTAGGTGATCCCACCAAATCCTTGCATGACCCTTCATCTTCGTGCATGCAAACTTTTCCTTATTGTCTTCTCTCTTAGTTCTCCATTTGAAAAACTTCTCCATGTTATTCATCCAGTCTATCAAATCCTCTGGTTTTAAACTTCCTCCATAATTTGGGATGTCAACCTTTATCTCTTCATTCCTTCCTTCTAAAGCTCTAACCATCCTCTCTTTCATTGATGGTAGTTGTTTATATTGCTCCTCCTCTTGCAAAATTTCTTCTTCATGATCTGTGTCATCCTATACATCATCATCTACTCTCCTTTGTCTTTGATTTGTAATAATATTGGTTAATTATTTTACTTTCCTTTGTATCTCTTGCATAGTCTAGTTCATCTAAGTGATTGCTTCTCATCCTCTTACCATCTCTTATGCCTCTAAAATTGGAGCTTGCTCTTATACCAAATAATGAACTTGAATACTATTAAGACAAGAAAATACCAATAGGTAAATATTCTGAAATAATAACCTATATTGATTCATATTAAATGATTCAAATAATTACAAACCATGCATAAATAAGCCTCAACTCATAATTGGAGTTGACATGCAAAATTAGGAACTCTAAAAAATAATAAAACTTGACCTACTATTTTTAGTAATTATTTTTAATAAGTTTAACATGCAAGTGTGTGCAACTCTAAAAATCTCTAAAAATAAAATTAACTTATCAAATGAATATCGATTGAAGTTCAAGTCTGATTATAAAAATATATAATTTCTAAAAATAGAAAAATACCAAAAAAATATTAAACTATAATTTCATAACTTTATATGGTCACGTATGGCCTCCAAAAAATATCTAAAACATTCATTACTAAATAGGCCAGGTTATGACTACACTAAACTTTTTAATATAGTCATTTTGGTATGAAGATGGACTTAAACGAAGCTATGATCAAAAGTTATGGCCTTCAGAAGTTTAACCTTTTTTTGCATCAATAAATTAACATCACATTCAACATAGATCTTAAAATAGTTGTGAGCAACATTTTTAAATCCAACAAGAAATCTAAATATATTCGAGAAAAAAAAGCATGATAATATCACCAACAAGTGTCAAATATAGAAAGAAAAAAAAGGTGGCTAAGGAGGAGGAGAAAACTTCACAACAAAGTTTTGGCTTCCCAAGACGATACGAAGTGAACTAGCTTTGTCTAAGTTAAATGCTTTGTATTTAGTGGTGGCATTTTTTTAAAATCCTTTTATATTACAACCCTTGAATTGTGCTCTAAACAATGCCAAATTTTACCATGATAAGTCACTTTATCCAAAGCCTTCAATTCCTAACACATTACTAACTGGATGTATTCTAAAATCCCATGATTATTTTAGCCATCTATAAATATTAATATATAATTTCTTTCTTTCTTTCATTAAGCATTCAAAATCGAGTTTGTTAGAACATTGGTGACAAACATGCTAAAGTGACATGAGCTCATTCAACTTAGATGTGAAATATAACAAAAATATCACCCCATGCCTTTACTAATTACTTTTATCAAACCGCTCAAGTGACATAGGAGTAAACAAGCAATGAATATCAAAAACCTAAAAAGAATGAGTAAATCAATACAAGTTGGCCCTTGCCATAAGCATCATGATGACAATGGCCCAAAACATGAGAAATAAGATCATTAACATGTGGATAGTGCAAAAAATAACAATAATAGATTTTTTTCCTAAAAAAAACTGTAACTAATATAAAGATAATAAATCACAATTCATAAATGCTAACAAGAGCATTCTAAAGGAAAAAACTAGCACCAAAGTATCAAAACCAAAAGGGATAAAAAACAAAGGACAACATGTCTAGATAAACAAATAATAAACCTCTACTTGTAATAAAATATCGAAGAGAAGAAGATAGTGTATTTAAACTCTATCAAAACATTGGGGCACAAATCCCTGATCAACCACATGATCATAATTTAAAATATCTCTCAAGTATTGAACAACTACCCATCCATGTACCATAAATCCCTAATAGATATCAATAATAAAATACCATCATCACAATCATTGAAAACTCCCGCATGAGTTTCCCAAAGTCCTCAAGAATAAGTGCAAAACAAACTCTAAAAATCTATGATAAATAGTTCAAAGGTACTTATTTTCAAGTCCTCTAGGATAAATAGTGTCGAGTATCCTGGACCTCATTAATCCCCCATCACAAATAATTTTGTTTGATTCTCAATTTTCCATTCTTTGTAATCATTAATGATCCATAAGTCCAACCCCAAAATCATCCCCTCTTTGGAGTGCAAATCAGCTATCGAATTTAGCTCCCTATATACACGTATGAAAGATATATCGGTAAAAGAGTGTAGCATTTTATTTAAAATTGGTAAAAGGCCAAAATTTTACATTTTATATGCCCCTTTATCCAGTTGATGACAAGCTTAGAGTCCTTGAAGATCTACAATTTATTAACCCTTTTGTCCAACACCAAAAAGAGAAGAAGCTTCAAATCCATAAGCTCTACAAACTTATTTTTACCCCTTCCAGGCCCACTCTAAAAAGAAAACAATGTTAGGAATTTATATAGAGAATTTGGCAAGCACCATCAAAATAATTGCATGCTTCAGATTGATCAATGAGAGGATGTTGCATTAGTCATGGCCTCTTTATCTTAAGGATAAATTTGAAATGCTCATAGATCGATATAATTTGAGAAAGGTATTGAAAAGTAGGGATAATTTTACCATATACTATCATTCTTAGCAATCCATATACTCCACAAAATAATCAAAGGTAATGCCTTGAACATTTTCATTGCATGCCTCTTATACCATCTCTCAAAGCATTCTTCCATAGTTACACCCTACCATATGCTTCTCACCCCTATCATTCCCTCCAAATCTACCCAAACCTTGACAGTATAAGGACATGTGATGAGAAGATGGTTCGTAGTCTCTAAATCTTGAAAGCATAAATTACAGTAACCTGATCCATGTTAGCTTTGTTTTTGTAATTCTTCTGAGGTGATATTTATTTTGTATTGTTATCCACATAAATAGTCTATTATTTAATAGGGATTTAAACTTCCATAATTTCCACCACCACCAAGATTCTTCTCCAATAACAACATTAGTGATATTTGTCCTATATCCTAGCCTCACAGTATACTCACTTGAAGATGGGTTCTTAGACTAAACCAACTTGTCCATCTCTCCATTTAATCTAACATTACACTATTTCCATCTCTTCACATATCCATCCCACCTAACTCCATCCTTTCTACTCAAACCAATCATATTTTTAATTTTCCACCCTTGGTACCAAAGATTTATGGATTTCTATTCACTACATGTGCTAAATTTGATATTCCTAAGCCCACCAAAGTATTAATCAATCCCTTAATAAGTATATCCACCACATCTGACCCATGGGTTAGTCCCTACTTTGATTTTTAATCCATTCCCCACCTTTCAAATTAGTCAGTTACCAATGAGCAGAAAGGATTGAACAATGGATTGCCACATACTAAAAGTATTGTGGTTGTATTTAACCAACTTCTGATCCACTCATCAACATTGAGTGGTTCAACATATTTTTGAGTAGTGAGTTGATTCCATAACCCAACCTTCAAGATAAGCCTCCATAGTATTTTTGCAGCAAATTCCTCACCAAAAAGATGGATATTTTTTAGGCCCCATCCTCTAGTTGCCTTAGGCATAGCAAGGGACTGCCATTTGACCAATGAAATACATTCCTTTTCCTTTCTACTAGTCCATAGAAATATGATTTTTTTAGTGGACCTTCTCTAGGACACCTTATAAAATGTGTGCTAATGATATCCAACATATAGGAATAACCTTCAAAACCAATGTCATAAGAGTAATTATGCCCCCAAGAGAGAGCCATCTATTACACCAACAATTGATTCTCTTTTCCACCTTTTCAGTCAACCAATTCCAATCATTTTCCACATAATAATTTGGCTTAAAAAAGAAACCTAGATACTTAAAATTATCTTGTAGGTCAATTATTTGAAAAGGGAAAACCATAGAACCCAATTAATCTAAATAATCTCCGTGCAATTGAATGAGATGCAAAAATTATATAAGTTTAATTCCATCCTTGTAACCACACTAAAGATATCTAATGACTCCTTTAAATATGTGGCATCCCTCCAAAAACCATCACAAAATTTTAGCATGTCTTCTACAAAAATCAAATGAGTAATTAAAAAAGTTTTCCCTACATTAACACCCATACTATTACCAGACCTCTTGGCTTCCATGATGGCTCGACTGAGCCCTTCTGCAATCAATAAGAAAGTAATGGAGGAAGTGGACATCCCTTCCTTAGACCATGCATGGGTATAATTTCTTTTATGTTGAGACATTAATTAATAAGGTAAATTATAGATAGGTCAGACACCCCATAATACAATTCACCATCTGTAAACATAACCAAATATAGATCAATAATAATCCAAAATAAAGCCAATTTGCTCTATCATAAGCCTTGGATAAATCCAAATTCAAAACAACCATCAATAACTTCCTAGTTTTAATGGAGTGGATTCCCTCCTAGGCCACCCCTATTGCATCATGGATTTGTCTCTTATGTATAAATTTGAACTACTCATTTGAAATAGTCTCAGAAAAATATTTTTAACCCTAATGGCAATTATTTTTGTTATGATCTTATATCTGTAGTTGAATAAAGAGATGGGCCTAAATTCTTTAAAATAGGTTGGGATGTCCTTTTTTTGGGATGAGAGTAATGAAGTTGAAGTTGAAATCCCCTAGAAACTTACCCAACCACCTTGAATCTTCCACCACCCTTAATAGGTCCTCATCAACTAAATCAAAAAACTCATTAAATAATTCCACAATGCAACCATCAGACTAGGAATTTTGTCCTCTTGGAAGGTAGCTAGGACATATTGTAACTCATCCTTAGAGACTTCCTCAAAAATCCTCCCATTTTATTCCTCATTACAAATCTGGGAAGAGAGTAGCAATTTTTACAATCTCCACTATGTTAGCTTTGTCGGGTTCCTTGTACAAACTCCAAAAGTGTGATACTCCTAATCCGACAATCTCCTTGAATGACCAAACAATGGAACCATCTTCCTTACTCATTTCCCAAATAGCATTTTTTATTTTTATGGTGATCAGTAAAATGATGAAAATATTTAGTGTTTTTGTCACCATTTTCCAACCACATAGCTCTACTTTTTAATCTCCACTATGCTTTGATATCAGTTAATAGTTTCCTGTTCTCAAGTTCCAATTCATTAATCATTTTTTTTGAAGCCTCATCAAAAATATTTTAAAAATATTGAGCATATAAATCAATGATCAACTATTCCATCAAAGTTAGCTTTTGTATAGCTTCCTTATGCTTGATGTTAGCCCAGTTCACCATTACTTTCTTTACTTTTTTCAAAATTCCTACAAATTGAAGACTATCCAACTCCTTGGATGGTATCAAAGGCTACCCACTCATAATTAACTAATTCAATGAAGTCATCATCCTTCAATCATGTTGAATTAAATTTAAATGAGCTTAGAGGCTTATAGTCCTCCTTCTCAATCTACATAATAATTAGAAGATTATCTGAATCTCCACCAGATTTGGCCACTCTATATGTACCTACTCTCATATTCGTCCAACTCAAAACAAAATTTATAGGTTCCATATCAACCAACTTAGCCTCCTCATTTTTTTTATAAAAAGTATTCAACCAAAAGATCTATTCTATCAACATCTCCCCGTACTTCAGCGCTTTTAGTGGTTAGATTTAAAGCTTCCCCAATAATGGTATTATTAGTTCCAAAAATGATTTTAGCAAACAGGTCCTCTTATAATCCACCTTCTCTTCATAAGCCCCATAAATATTTTCTACTTAAAGAAGATTTCCCCAACTCTAGGGAGTGAAGTTCCAAGCCAATGCTAGAAATAAAAAAAGCATATTTGACTAGCCACATAGTAGTTTTCTTCCATATTGAGAAAAAACCGTCTAAACTCCCAACTAAATCCATAACCAAAAAATCCAAATATTCTAATAGTTTGGATAAATCTCCAACAACCTTTTTCCCTTTCCCTTTTGTCTCCTGAATCAAAACCAATCCCAACTTATGTAGATCGATCAATCTCTTAAAGATAGTATTTTTAGCATGGTTTTCCATCCCTCTAATGTTAAGGGACAAAATTATCATGGGTAACACCTCTCAGGGGCTTGCCCCACTCTAAGGGCCCCTACAAAAAAATTTATTTCCCCCATAGAATTTCCATTACTGATTTTAATTGTTCTTGATAAAAATGAGAGATTCATCCTCTTCCCGAATGTGAGTTCTCCATCTTCCACATTTTGCTTATGCCTCCATCAATGCTACCATCTTCCACACTTTTAGTGCTTGTTGAGGTATTAAGTGATATCTTAAGTTTATGTGAAGCACCTAAAGATTTAGTTATTTCCATATCTGAAAAGCACACCTAAGTCCTAACCAATCTTTCTAGAATAGTTGTTATATTAACCTTTTCATCATCAACCAAAATTGCATCTATATCTTCTTGTGAACTTACTAGCTCCCCAATAGTATCTCCATCACCTCTTTTATTTTTTCTTGACTTTCTCCCCAAAGTCTCTTTGAGGACCTCCTTATCTAGTCTTTGCTCAAAAAAATATGAAATATGACCACCCTCCCACACCACTAACATTTTAGTATATTTTTTTCTCTTATCCATTATATCTAGATATTGTGTGATATTGGGATCTAGTAGCATCACATATTGAGCATATGTATTTATAGTGTGCTTTAAAACTTCCACTGGAAATTATAAGGTAGACTGCAACATATTGTCTTCCTCCCCCATCCCATGTTGATGTTGGAGCTCACCATTATAAATATTTTTTATCATGTAATTTAAATCCACCATTTTAATCAAACTTGAATTCCTACTTTCCACCTCCACCAAAAAAACAACAATCACTTCACTATTTACCATGTTCTCCCCCCTAATCCTAATAGTTGAAACTAACTTCCTCCTCCATTTTCTACATGTGAAGGGTAGAGTGAAATCATTTTCTAAGTGGTCATATGCATGATTTCTATCGCATCTAAAAGGAATGCTCACATAGTCTAAGGATTGAGCATGTTTTTAGCTATTATATTCCAATTTTATTTTTCTCTTCTAACCCCTCTTGCAGATCTAATTCTACCAGAATTTTGGCCACCATCCTAGAATTCATATTCAAGTAGCTATCATGTACATTGATAAATAATCCAATGCTATCCCCTATGGCCTTAAATACATCTACATTCCATAACTTCAATGGTGCACCTAAAAGCTTAACCAATACAGTTTTTATCGATGATCTCTCCACCTGAGGACCAAAACTTGTCAACCACTTCTTTAATGTTAAGGGCACTAACCCCCAAAGCCATTTAGTATCTAGAATTTTACTAACATATTTTGTAGATTTTAAAATGAAAGCAAGCCATCCCCTTACCAATAAATGAAATACTTGAGTATATCTTGGCACTGGCTACCAATTTTTATCCAACCAATGTTGTAGGTTTTTACCCAAGATTCTTCTCCCAAAAAAACATCTTGTCAAAGTAGTGTTCACTAACTCCAACATTGTATGCATCTTAACATCTTCCCCAAGAATGAGTTTAACTCTTTTCCCTCAACTATTCAAACATATTTTACCTTCTCTCCCCTTAATAGATTTGGATGAAACCAATGTATTTTCTTTCATATGTATAGAAAGCACATCCTTGTCTACTTTCAAATGTAGAGGCTACTCTAGTAGGCCTCCTATAATACCTCCAATTTTCCCTAAACTATGAGAGAATATTTTATTATGCTCATATCCATAGGCATCCTCCTTACCCTAAACTGCATAGCTATCCAAGAGTTTTAAAGGATCTACTGAGGCCACCATGGACCCATTCGACTAAGGATCCATTAAATCCTTATTTTTAGGCACTGTGAGAAATTAATTATGATTGATATGTTCTGATGCAGGAGCATCTACAAAAGTTTCAAATTCTAGTGTAAAAATTCAAATTTTGGTTTTCCCTCCAAATTGTGAGATTTCAAAATTTCACCTTGAAAGTAAAATGTAATTATCAAAAAGTGAAAGTAAAAAGGTAAAAAGTAATGGTTAGATTGTTGAGGAAATAAAGGGGAAATGGTTGAAACTATTTTCAACCTTAGTAAATTGTTAAAACTTAAAAACAGTCTTTTGTTGCCTTAAGCCCAATTTAGGCGTAGAAGTTGGAAGAGAGATTCTTGAAAAGAAAGAAAAACAAAGAAGAATTCATTAAGAAAAAAAAAAAGAGAAGAGAAGAGAGAATGAGAGGGCTGTAGAAGAGAAGAAGAACAGAGAGGAAAGGTCCTCTCATGCAAGGAAAGAGAATGGAATGAAGAAGAGAGAGGAGAATTAGTGAGGGAGGACCTCACTCAAGAAATGGTAAAGGAAAGAGAAGGAGCAAGTAAGAGAATGTGTGAAGAAGCAAATAGGGCTTTGGAAGCCATGGAATATGAATTGAATCTGGTATTAAATTGTAAGTCTTCTAGTTGATCAAAAAAAAAAAATGAATGTATTTATTTCATATATGGTTTCTTATGAATTTTGGTGACAGGCCTATATATATATGAGTATGTGAATGTTTATGATGGTTTTATATAGAACAAAGAAGAAAGACTGATTATTTTTTATGTGGGAACAAGTTGAAATTATTATTATTGTGACCAAGAGGTCTTAAGTGCTTTGAATGTTATTAAAAGCCTAAACAAGCCTAAACATGGTATTCAGGCCTGTATACTACAGCCCACTGTCTAAGGGAAAACCCATGTGAAAATGTTTGCATAAGGTTCATTTTTGACATGAAGATAAGTCTATAATGCAAGTATAAATCTAAATGAAGAGTAAATAGGCTTATAAACCCCTTTAATGTCCAAAAACTCCATAGTTGGAATTCAGGCCTGTAGGTGGCAATATACAGTCAGTGATAAGACATTGAATGTTTTGCATAGTAGATTGATTGATAAACTCATCCCTTGATATGAGTATGAATGGGGAGGTAATTTAGATGTTTACATGTTTGAATATCACCTTGAAAGGCCTATTGATCATTGTGTTTAAGAAACAAATCATGAACCCTGTTGGCTGTCATAAAAAAAATACAGTCCAAGACACTAAATTGTTAAGCAAAGGAAGGTACAGAGGGTTGATATGACTTGGATGATTATTGGAGAAGGTGTAGGGGGTTAAAAAAGACCCTATAAAAGTGATTAGAGCCCTTGAAACTGTCTAAAACACCCCCAGCAAAAATAATTAGCTCGCAGCCTGTGATTGTCATGGGAAAATTTTGAATTAGGTTCAAACCCTTAAAATGAGTTTTAATGCTTAAAAACTCTTGAAACTTTGTAATCTGAACCTTGATGATGTTATAAAAATGTTGGAAGTGGTTTCAAGGTGATACAGTACGGATAAGTATGGAAAAAGTCAACTGTCAAGTGAGACCTAGGTGCATGTGAAGGGAAGAGTGTAGGCCAATAGAGGAAAAGTGGATTTCTCCAAATAAGTTCCCAAAAAAATGATTGATTCACCTGTAAGAAGATAATGGGTATCTGGAATGGTGCTTTGTTTGATTAAAAAGTCCGTACATCACTCTGGACAAGACGTTTTGCACAAAAGGAGGGCTAATTGGAACAGGGTCTAAAGAAGAAAGTACAAATCCGTACAAAGAAACCTTAGAATATTTTTCAGTATGTTATATAAAAGCTTAATGGGTATCCATAAATGGTTTTACTTTCATTATTGAGCTAACCTATAAAAAGTTATGGCCAATAAACAGGGAAAATAGGGCTACAAGGAATGCTTGAACTAAATAGGCCTGTATATGAAGTTAGCTCACAGTTGAGGGTTACAGAGTTGTGTAAGATCAGTTTTCATCATTTGGTATCAGAGCTTGAAAGCTCTTGGGAATTGATAATTTGTTGCTGTAGAATTAAGAAAAGAATGATGTTACAGTTGTGACAGGAATTGGCAAAGGGATCAACAGGAGACAGTACTAGAAGACTCTACTGGAGAAAAGGTATGAAAATTGTGCTATTTGATTTGAGTTATTGTGAAGCAATCAAGTGAAGAAGTTACATGTGAAGAGAAAGGCAGCCAAGCCATTGAGGCTTAAGAAGAGAAGAAGCCAAGGAAGGCTTATTGAAGATCCAAGAGGAAGCTTGGATAGTTTGCCAAAAGACTAAGGTGAAACAGACTTAGGTGAGGTAAAGGATGAAGTTTTGAGAAGAGTGATAGAGGGACTGCCTAGAAGAAGAAGATCCAAAGCAAGGTAAGCTTGGATTTGTAATTTGAGTTTGATGAAGTGTTTTCTAAAGAATAGCTGCAGGATTGAGAGAAGAGGATCAAAAGACTAGGATGCAAAAGGCCTAGGTGAGATCACGTGGATTGTCAAAAGACCAGTTAAGGAAAAGGCTTGGGTGAAGATCTCAGAGATGGAAGCATTGTTGAAGGCACTACAGAGCAGCAAGGCATATGAGGGCAGCAAGAGGAAAGCAAGCATCAAAGGTATGACTAATGTTGATTTTGATAAAGAAATTGCTAGTTTGAAGAAAGAATTAGCTAAGGTTAAGGATGAGTATGAGTCTTGGATGCAGCTGAATAGACAAGTATGGATATGGCCAATGAAGAAGAGATTGAAGTGGCCAATAGATCTCCTAGTGAAAATGAGAAGAAGGCAAAATGAGATTGCCATGAAGAGGGAAGCCCAAAGAGGCAAGAAGATAAGAAGGTTGCCAAGTGGGCAGCAAGAAGAAGAAGTTGAGAAGAAGGTTCTCATTGAGGAGAACAAGAGAGGAGAAGAGAGAAAAGATGAAGTGCCAGGAAGAGCACTTGAGAAGATGAGAGTGTTCATTAAGAGGATACTCATGGATACATTATGGTCTCTTGTTTTTATATTTAATGTTGTTTTTGAGAGGGTAAATGCAGGTATGAGCAGCCTATTGAAGGTCAAGAGAAGGGCCTTGGAGAGTGAAGAGATTAGTGCAGGAGAAGACACCAAATGCATAAGTGAATGTGCAGGAGAGAGAAGTAAGTTTGCTGTTGATAAGGGAGATGAAGCTGAATTCTATGATGCCATTGAAGGCTAGGAAGAAGAAAGAGGACAGCCAAGCACAAAGGAAGAAAAAGATTGCTCCGTGGAACAAGCTAACAAAGAGGTAAATGAAGTGTTAAGTGCTGATTTTGATTGTTATTGTGAACATGAAGATATTAATGCACAGATTAGAAGAGGCAAGAGGAAGATGAAATCCTCACACAAAGCAATCAATCATGGATATGTGATGCCTAAGTGGATGGTGAAGCACACAAGCAAGCAACAAGTAAACAAGCAGGCAAGTTTATCTTATAAGATTGATTTTTCTCATATGAATGTGCAAGAAAATAAGAGGATAAACAAAGTTAGTTTTTCCATATTGTCAAAAGGGCATGGTTACAGGATGCCTAAATGGCTTGAGAAGTCAAATGATAAGAAGGAGAATCTAATGTGGGTGCCTAAGAAGGCTAAGAGTGAAGAAGATGTGAGTGTTGAAGCAGCACCACCAAGAAATCAATGGGAAAAGGTGAAGGATGACACAAGCACATGGAAAGGTAAGACAATTGTTTGCAATGAAAGGGATAATGATTTGTTTGAATAATTTAATGATATTTTCATGGAAAATAAGGAATGGAAAGTCGCTGTAAGGACTAATATGCAGCAAGGAGAGACTTCCAAATGGATGGATGATGAGGAAAGGGGAGAGTATGCAGCAAAGCAAACAAGATGGCTTCAAGAAAAGATTGAAGAAAGCAAGGAGAGACAAGGTAAGGGTGTTTCAATTGTATTTGATGAGTATATTGATGAAGAAGTTGATTTATGTGAAGACAAGCTAAGAAAAGAATAGATAAGAGGTAAGGGGCAAGTAAGCCTTGTGAGTGATCAGCCCAAGTTTGATGAAGATGGTGAGATAGATGAGATATCACTAAAGGAAGAGTTGAAGATGTTGGAGCAGCTGTTGGGTGATTCAAGAGAGATAAAGGAAGGTACAAGCCATGGTGAAGACACCATTAGGAAGAATGGAACAAGACAAGAGCAAAGCAAAGAGGCAAAGACAATTTTGATCAAGAAAGAAGAGCATGGAGGCAGCCAAGAGGCTTCATGGCCTAAAGATTTTGATTCTAAGGTGGCTTTGAATGTTTTGTATGCAGGTATGAAGATTGTTAAGGTGAATGACATACATGAGTCATTGGAGAAGCTTATGGAACAAGAAGAACAACAAGAAGATCTAGAAGATATGTATGAAGATGAAGAAGCATGGAAGTGGGAGATGGCAGCTAAGAAGGAGATGAGGAGAAGAACATACCAGAAGAGGAAGAACAGCAAGATGAAAGACAAAGACTATTCCAAACAAACACAAGCATTGGTATTGACAACAAGACCATGGGATCCAGGTATACAAGTGAAGACTAAAGTGAGGAGGAAGCATGACATTTGAACTAAGGTTCAAATCTTTTCTAGAGGGAGAGTATGATGCAGGAGCATCTACAAAAGTTTCAAATTCTAGTGTAAAAATTCAAATTTTGGTTTTCCCTCCAAATTGTGAGATTTCAAAATTTCACCTTGAAAGTAAAATGTAATTATCAAAAAGTGAAAGTAAAAAGGTAAAAAGTAATGGTTATATTGTTGAGGAAATAAAGGGGAAATGGTTGAAACTATTTTCAACCTTAGTAAATTGTTAAAACTTAAAAACAGTCTTTTGTTGCCTTAAGCCCAATTTAGGCGTAGAAGTTGGAAGAGAGATTCTTGAAAAGAAATAAAAACAAAGAAGAATTCATTAAGGAAAAAAAAAAGAGAAGAGAAGAGAGAATGAGAGGGCTATATAAGAGAAGAAGAACAGAGAGGAAAGGTCCTCTCATGCAAGGAAAGAGAATGGAATGAAGAAGAGAGAGGAGAATTAGTGAGGGAGGACCTCACTCAAGAAATGGTAAAGGAAAGAGAAGGAGCAAGTAAGAGAATGTGTGAAGAAGCAAATAGGGCTTTGGAAGCCATGGAATATGAATTTAATCTGGTATTAAATTTTAAGTCTTCTAGTTGATCAAAAAAAAAATGAATGTATTTATTTCATATATGGTTTCTTATGAATTTTGGTGACAGGCCTATATATATATGAGTATGTGAATGTTTATGATGGTTTTATATAGAATAAAGAAGAAAGACTGATTATTTTGTATGTGGGAACAAGTTGAAATTATTATTATTGTGACCAAGAGGTCTTAAGTGCTTTGAATGTTATTAAAAGCCTAAACAAGCCTAAGCATGGTATTCAGGCCTGTATACTACAGCCCACTGTCTAAGGGAAAACCCATGTGAAAATGTTTGCATAAGGTTCATTTTTGACATGAAGATAAGTCTATAATGCAAGTATAAATCTAAATGAAGAGTAAATAGGCTTAGAAACCCCTTTAATGTCCAAAAACTCCATAGTTGGAATTCAGGCCTGTAGGTGGCAATATACAGTCAGTGATAAGACATTGAATGTTTTGCATAGTAGATTGATTGATAAACTCATCCCTTGATATGAGTATGAATGGGGAGGTAATTTAGATGTTTACATGTTTGAATATCACCTTGAAAGGCCTATTGATCATTGTGTTTAAGAAACAAATCATGAACCCTGTTGGCTGTCATAAAAAAAATACAGTCCAAGACACTAAATTGTTAAGCAAAGGAAGGTACAGAGGGTTGATATGACTTGGATGATTATTGGAGAAGGTGTAGGGGGTTAAAAAAGACCCTATAAAAGTGATTAGAGCCCTTGAAACTGTCTAAAACACCCCCAGCAAAAATAATTAGCTCGCAGCCTGTGACTGTCATGGGAAAATTTTGAATTAGGTTCAAACCCTTAAAATGAGTTTTAATGCTTAAAAACTCTTGAAACTTTGTAATCTGAACCTTGATGATGTTATAAAAATTTTGGAAGTGGTTTCAAGGTGATACAGTACGGATAAGTATGGAAAAAGTCAACTGTCAAGTGAGACCTAGGTGCATGTGAAGGGAAGAGTGTAGGCCAGTAGAGGAAAAGTGGATTTCTCCAAATAAGTTCCCAAAAAAATGATTGATTCACCTGCAAAAAGATAATGGGTATCTGGAATGGTGCTTTTTTTGATTAAAAAGTCCGTACATCACTCTGGACAAGACGTTTTGCACAAAAGGAGGGCTAATTGGAACAGGGTCTAAAGAAGAAAGTACAAATCCGTACAAAGAAACCTCAGGATATTTTTCAGTATGTTATATAAAAGCTTAATGGGTATCCATAAATGGTTTTACTTTCATTATTGAGCTAACCTATAAAAAGTTATGGCCAATAAACAGGGAAAATAGGGCTACAAGGAATGCTTGAACTAAATAGGCCTGTTTATGAAGTTAGCTCACAGTTGAGGGTTACAGAGTTGTGTAAGATCGGTTTTCATCATGTTCCCTATCCTCAACCACTCAATTTTTTTAGTAACAACCCTCTTTGTCCCCAATTCAATCATTCCACAACCTCCAATGTTATCACTATCAATTGTCTATTGGGATTGGATTCCTTGTAAATGAGTGATGCTCTCTAATACACCTAAAAGAGGGAGATAAAAAATGACTCTATTTTGGTTATATTCCAAACCATCCATCAAAAAGATAATTGTGCATTCATGAGGATCATCCAAATATCCACTTATTCTTCTTCCTTCTCAAAAGTCTTTAGATCTAAAACCCCATGACCCATCAGAATCCAAACTCCATTGTCAACCTCTGGGATGGAGAATCCATGATAAAAGATGGACACATATAGTATCATATAGCCCTTAGATCATCTCAAATCCAAAATTAATATATCAATAGCATGGAAGGAGCTAATGTTTAGTTTTGTAATATGAAAAGGACTAATTCCAGACCAAAATGGGTTAATGTGGAAGCTAACAGAAAAACTAAATATGTTATGGTGAAAAAGTGTTAACAATCAAATTGCAATAATAATAATAATATATTCCTCTACCTATATGCATTTTATATTTTAATCCATCTACTCTTACGCATATTATCAATTAGTTACTTTTAATAATTTTTACAAGCTTAAATGAATACATCTTTTGTTGCAAATTAGGCAATTTATCATCATATATCTTAATTTATATGTTTCATTTAATTTTTAATTGTTTCATTTATCTTACATCACATATGTATTTTGTCCCAAACACAAAAAATAAAAGCAAATATCTCAATATCAAAGACATACATAAATATTTACACCTATGTAAACATAATACACACACACACACACACACACATGTGTGTGTGTGTGTGTGTGTGTGTGTGTGTGTGTGTGTGTGTGTGTGTGTGTGTGTGTGTGTGTGTGTGTGTGTGTGTGTCTGTATGTAGACACACACACACATGTATATAGATATATGTATGTTTGTATGTCTATATGTATGTATAAATGTATGTAAGTATGTATATGTATATGTATATACATACATACATATATCTATACACACACACACATATGTATAATATATATGTGTGTGTGTATATATATAGATATACATATGTGTATATATACATATTTACACACATATATATTATGTATATATACATGTGTGTGTGTTTGTGTGTGGAAGTGTGTGTATAAACTCTTAAAACATGTCTCATATATATTTGAATATTAAATCATAGATCCATACATATATCATACATCAAAATGTTTTTAAAAATAAGGTGGAGAGTGATCATGAATACTAGATTCTAGGTCTCTATCTCTAACCTTAACCCTAGCTCTACTACTCTCAACTACATCTAAGGTTTTAGACCTAACCCTATTAGGAGCTCTACCACTATGCTCCTACTCTATATCTGCATGTTCCTTATAATATGCTAGTTGAATTTGAGTCCAAGCATGAGCCTCTTGTGACACTATCAACTCGACTAGTAATGTATGTGATATACAATCTCCAGTTGGAGCTAAATGTGTTATTCCTACTACTCTTCTAGCTATATGGGCCTCCAAATGTCACAATCATTCCTCAATTTCTCTCACTCAAACATTTTCTTGATCAAATCAATCCTCTACATTAGCAACTATCTACTCCTCCATAAATTAGGCTACCCTAATATGAGTCATGGGATCAAAAAGATAGGCTTAAATATCCCACCTAAAAAATAATCCACTCTAAAGGACCCTCCTCCTCCTCCACACATCCTATAATGTTGATGAGAACTCACATGTGGGAAATCAAAAAGTGTGGATGTCATGGTCCACCTTTTAGTCTCAATATTCAATAGCAAAATGTCACATGGCATAATGCCCAGATGTCGAGCATGCCAAATCTTAATGCATCTATTTGAGAATGATCCACATCATTTAGACCCAACTATAGTATAGTCTCCATCACTTGACCATGTTTGAATTTTTAGACATGAACCTTGGTCATCAATCAAAAACATATTTCAAAATCTCAAGAAAAACAAACAAAAAATGGAATAAATTACAAAAAAAATCATATTCATTAAAAATTTCAATATAATGGCCTCGGCCCATAATCAATCGCAATGGGTCATAATCATGATAACAAGGTCACTAGCGTAAGACATAGTCATTGGCGGGGTTAGAATCATAGGTAGAATAAAAATAAGGGGTGCAATAAGCAAATAAGGGTTAGAATCCATGGAAAGGTGTTAGAATCAAAAAGTCTTGTAAATTATGTGAAAATGCATAAAATTTAATTCTAAACATTTTTAAACAATAAAAAAAATGTGAAAATGGAAAAAATGGCAAAAATCTCTAAAATTAGAACTCACCAAGTTAGTTTCTTATTTGGTGGCAACTCGTGCCCTCCCATAGTCCAATCTATTAGGAATGGCCTCTTGCTTGTTCACTATTTTTTTTACCTTAGAGCTTGAAAAAAATCAACTCTATAATTACAAATTATCAAATGAATCTATTTTTAGATTGATTTGGTATTACATATCCCAGAGACCTTTTTGAAGTTACTTTAAAAAATAGAAAATCACCTACCTATATGTATTGATTCTATGAATGAGTGATTTCATTTCACTTAACGAGAGACAAATGGTACATTTATTCACCTATTCTCATTATTAAAACCATTGTTGATGTTTATCCCCACCACAACATTCATTTCACCTTTAATACGTATTTATTACCTCTTCTTAAGACTTTGACAATCTTATGTTATAATAATGTAAGTATTGTTTTTATTGTGACAGTTACATGGCCAACTACACGTTATGAATCCTTATTAGACCTTGATATTATCAATTCCCCCCATGGGACTCATGTATTACACTAAGCCCTTGAGAAGGGCATGTGGAACATTAGCCTATTTGACATCAATAATTTCTACATCGATTCATCATTCCCTATTATACACATATTTCCATTGGGGGATTCATACCCACACATTCCCAGATCTTATTATATATGCATTTCCATCAAGGGGAATCATACCCATATACTCGTTATTATTCTATCAATTATATATTACACTAATGAGGATGCCTTACTATGACATCAATACTACACTTTCATACTACATATGATACTTGTTGTCACTGGGAGCATCATTCCCACATATTCCTCATGAGTTTCATTGATTGTATATACCTATACATTACCTATGGGGGCATCATATACTTATATCTTAGGATTGTTACCACTAACACATTACCTTAATTGGCATCAAATTCGTATCTCATCCATGAGCCTCAGTGATTTAATTTTATGAATGTAGATTTTATCACACCATGTGTTTATTGATCCTTCATTAATTATAGTACAACATCATATTTTCCTCTTTAAACCTAGTCAATATTATCACATGTGATATGTTTATTGGCATATATTTATCCCTCCTTGCTAGGTATTATCAAGGCATATCCTTTAACCCTCCCTTTTTAATGCATTTTTATATTGCATTAGCATATGAGTATTCAGGGCATCAATGAGCTTTACTTGATGGCATATATTATATATGATTACACACAAACATAATATTTGTCTCTCCTACTACTCAAATTGGGTCATATTATCTTCCCTCACTCTCCATTACCTCATTCTCCCATGAATCATATATTACTATCAAGATTTACATGATGATATATTTCTATAGCTACATGCACATGTATACAAAGTGATTTCAAATATTTTAGTAGTTTTGAATATTTTTCTATGATAACACACAATGCACATGAATACTTTTGATATGAGTGATATTCTAGAACAAATACCAATCACTCAACTCAAAATGAGGGCTTATATCTAGATATTCTACCACTAGTTATTCTACTACCATATTCAAATTTTGGATTATGATTTATCAAGACCTAACAAGATTTATCAAAAGTGATAGATATCTAATTCCTTGATCAAGAAGTAAACTTTAACTTATATAATTCACTCTAAAATCCTTGAGGTTCTAGAGTTTCATTTATAACTCGTTAGTTTTTCAATTTTACTACTAGATTTCGTAAGAGTGACAACATGGTTCATGTACTAACAAGTGTATCCGTTCCTTTACTTATATTTAATTAAATTATTAAATTTACATTGATTATTTATTGCACTAGGACATTGAATAATTGTATACATTCATTTCTTTGTAGGTGCACTAGATTTATTGACAAAAGAGTGTGGGTGCACCCAATCTAGAATTTCAAAATCTTCATCCTTCCATCCTTTAGGTAGTTTGCATGTGGGTATCAATTTTTAATTTTATTTTTACTTTGATACACACGTGCATCACATGTGTGTGCACACAAAAACACATGCATACACGCATGTGCACGTGCACATATGTGCACACACACACCCCAAAGTGGGGCATTATGTAAAGACCTAATATTAATATGAAACTAATTATTTCAATATTTTTAGTGTGGTTTTTTATATATGGATCATTAGTTCACATTTGATACTTATCGACACCTTTTTTCTATCCTCTCTCTTTCTTCTCCGTGTGGCCTCATCATTTATTATTACATATATTTTATCTCTTCTTTATATGTTATTTCCCTTGGGGATCCCCTCCCCTCCTCTTCCTCTACCATTTATGGGCCATAATCGACAGTCCATCGATTGTGTCCCTTTTGCTTTTTTAGGCCCTTTACCCCTTTTTCACTTTACCTCTTTGTGTGGGCCTATTTTGTCATGTTTCCTCCCTTTTTTGTGTTGAATTGTATGTCAAATTGTTCCTAACTGAAATTAAATAATCCTATATATAGAAAGCCTCGTAGAGCCATTTAAACAAATAACATCGATCAAATAACAAGTATTAGGGAGAATTAAGTGATTTCAAGTTTTAGGAAAACTACCAAATATCTATTTTTGTTCTTTAATGTTTTCAAGTGATTTCAAGGGTCTTAAATTATTGCATACTCATACCAAGAGAAGGCTTAAGTTAATGGTCATGTAGATACACTTGTTTATCTAGGGAGATAAGATGAATTCATATCTCTCATATTAGGTTGGGATTCACTTATAAGCACTAGAACTACATTGAGCCCTGATTCTAAGCACATGGGATTTGTTGTTGCTTGCACAACACACCCCATATTCAATCTTAAAATGAGGACCCTAGTTTTTCTTTGGAGTTTGGTCTTATACCTTCAGGATTTCATTATGGTTTCATGTTTAAATCTTCCTTCTTGGGAGTCTATTATGTTAGATTTAAAGATTTGAAATCTAAATATGCTTCATCTCTTTAACTAAGTATGAATAATCAAATGTTCATCATAAGTGCTTAGTCTAATTCACATATTGGGTTGATTTAATTTAAATATTTGAATTTGTATAATTCCACTAACTCTTAGTCTATTTATTTTCTTGTGTTTTGAAACACATTTTACAGTGTCCTTTAAGTCTATTTCACCTTAGGTTTATGCAAATTATCTAACTATTTTATAGTTTTATTGCTCCTTTTCCTAGGCAATTTGATTCATTTCAATTCTCATTTCAATCTAAATGACTAAGCATTCATATAGTTTCATTCTATTATTTAGTCACTTTTTATAAAAATAGACAAAATTGGCTTTTGAATCGAGTAAAATGGCTAAGTCTGTTCAAAGCTTCATTTTATACTTAGTTTTTGGATTTTGCCTTGGCCATTTTTATTTAATTCTCTTAGTCATTATTTTTTAAAATTATATTATTGACTGGGATTCTTTATATTTATTCATAGGTTTTTAAATGTATGTATCTTGGTGCCACCTAGTGACTTTCTATGGCTCTCGACAATTCCAACCCATCCAAAAAAAAGACTTTTAGCACTTACCCATTTTTAAAAAAGTTGCTCATAACCACATGGCACCTTTTAAAAGATCCTAATGGCCCAAATATATTCAATAAGTCTTTCAATACTTCATCCATTGCACAAAATTTTCCCAGGGACATGTGGTACTTTTTCATTATTTCAAAAGACTTGGCCAATTCAGCAAAGTAAGTCTCAGTGCCATGTGTCGATCACCCAACGATTTTAGGTCTATTTCAAAATACCTTAGCATCATGAGTAAGGTGGGAATCATTAGCATGGCATGCGCATTGGGATCCTATGAAGAGTACAAAAGATAAACTCAGTGTTAAAGAGGCATGGCAATCGATTGCATAGAAATGTGGGTAGCTTTCAATCAAGATGTAGTCTCAACTATTTTTAGTTACTAGAATTTGATTAAGGCATAGTTCAATTTCATAAATTATGGGCATGCCTTCAATATATAAGCTATTTTGAGATGTTTTTTCAACGACACTCCCTAAATCACATTGATGATTATTTGTGACTGCCCCATTAGCAGTGAAATTTTATTGAGTTCAAACTCCTCAGACTTGCATGCCTATATAAGATCGACTTCTCTATGTAATAAGGGTTGGTCTTTTCCAAGACTAAGAGAGTTATGATTAGGCTATTATTTTAGGATTAGAGGAGACTATCCATGGTTGGCTCCTTTTAGCTTAGAACTTATAGTGGACCAGTCATTTATTTCATGCTTTTCCATGCTTTCTATAATAGTTTTTGAGTCAAGGCTATCTGGAATTTGAGTTTGTATCTCATTAAACATTTGATGAATTCTAAATAATCTTTAATAAAAACATTCATTATCTGAAGACTTTATCACATGATAAACTTGGTTTGTGCATGCATATGGTGACCATATTTTCCTCTTTGGCTATATTACTTCATTTCACAGACTCTTGCACCATCCTTAGTTGGAATTGTGTTAAATCTAGCTCAACTAAGGAATAGTTTATGCAAAGATTCACCTGATCAATAAAACCAAGCTAGAAAACATTAAAAAGTGGGCTCTTTTTCTCTTTTCCCCTATCACTTTCTCTTTTTCCCTTTTTTATCTGTCTATTAGTTTAGACTAGTTTAGTTTCTGAGTTACACTCTGAATATAATGCATAATTTAATTGCATGTTCCTTTGTCTATTATCATTTATATATTATTGAACTTATAAGAAATAGATATTTTCATTTTGAATCAATTGTTTATTCATATTTAAATCATTATGCTAGTTCCTTAGGCATAAGCTCTTTATTTTGATGAATATTGATATGTCTAAAATACACACCAAAGAGCCTTGATATGGTATGGTTATAATGAGATGACTTGGTTACCCTACATACCAAGACCTAAAGTCTCCTTTCTAGAGAGGAAGGGAATAATAATCCCTACCTAAGTTGGTGTGTTAAAATACTTCCCAATAGATTGGTGCTAGAAGGAGGCCCTAAATGGTGTATTTCAAACTTTTCTTTTGTTTATAATAGTTTAGCCTAGTTGTTTTCTAGGTTCTTAGACTGGAAAACCTTTTATCTGAGTCTTCCAATGGCCTTAGCTTGGCTAGGAAGACTTAGTTGTCATATGATCATTCCAATACCTTCCCATGACTTACCTAAGAACCCCCCCAAGTTTTGTGTAAAGTATATCCATGGATGGAGTTTAATTGTTGAAGAACACATTTGGGATTTTAGAGAGGCGCTTAGCAAAAAGTAGATTCAACATGAGGATGTGGCCTATCATTTATTCCCATTTTTTTTCATCAAATTATTTATTCTTGATACCTTGGTCTACCAAAAGGGTGCATCACAACATGGGCCATCTTTGAGAACCTATTCCTTAACTATTTTAATGTGCCCATTGACCCCACTATCTTGTTCTACCAATTAGTCATTGTTTGTAAAGGGCCTAATGAGCTAACTAGTGTATTCAACCATAGATTCCATCAACTATACACTAGGCAGAGGGATCCTTTCCTATAAATAGAGGATAAATTAATTGAGTTATATCTCCAAACCTTGGGTCCTCTAATTACCATGTTCATTAAAATAAACCCATATGCTCTTGCCTCATTAGTGTCAATCTACCAAGAATTTGTCGATGTATAGAAATAACTAATGACTTAGGGTATTTCCACCCAAAATATTTTAGGTAGCATGACTACAAGTTAGCCCATGGACCGATATGCACCTTACAATGAAGTGTTATCCCAAGCCTTTATCCATCCAAACCTTTCAGTGATAAATGAGAGTCCTACTTATTTATTTAATGAATATAACTCAGCTATTTTTGTGTATAATCAACAGGTTATTTCTTATAATTTTAGTGATTTAGTATCTTTAGGTGTTATTACTAATAAAATATCATTTCTTGTAGGAGATAATCAAGAGGTAATGCACAATCTAGGTTGCAAAGCTGCATACCCTAATGCTCCATCTAGAGTCTATGAATCTAGCTACACTACTGATGTAGATCTGATCATGCACACATAGGATATTCCATCTCACAAGGTTGATCCATTCTTTCAAGGCTACGATAATAATGATGATGACTTTAAAGATGAATGAGCAATAGTCATAATAGATAAATTGATGGTTAAAAATTAAATTGATGAGAAGTTGTCCATACAAAATGAACAAATGGACATATCTTATTATTAATGAGAAGAATAATTAAATGATTTGAAACTATTGGATGAGGAATATGCATATTATTCATCTGAATCATTATTACCCTTGGATGCTACTATTGCTCTTGAAGGACTAATCCAAGATGGTCAACATCTTTGTGGTAGTAATGAGACTTTCCCTACATCAGTAGCAGGGAATGAAGTAGAAGAAGGAAACCAAGAAGGAAGAGGTTATCCATTTTAGGAGGACAAGCTAGAAGATTTCTAAATTGATGATCCTCATCTCAATTTAGTCTCACCTCTAAAGTAGCTGACAGTACTCAAATGCTTCTCTCAGTAGCAAAGTCAATCAAAATGGGAAGTCATGAACACAGTGCCCTGAATGAAGAAGTCATGTCAATGGAGGTTCAAGCTAAGAATAACCTTATTCATCCCAACTCTCTACATACTTCAACCATTGATGATGAATTTAGAAGGTCCTGTTGTCAATCAAACTCACACCCTTGTGAAGGTAGTTTCAGCCCTTCATAATCTATTGAAACATGGAAACAATCTTTGGTTGTAGGTGGCCTAATCAGTGGATTGAATCTTTAGATTCTAAGGGCTAGCTCCTTTTGGTGTACCAATTCAGATCTGTACTCTACGCTACAAATAGCGAAAAAGGGAGAAATAAAATTGAAGGTAAATCCTATCTAATGATGGTGATACACCTAAAATTTGATTGAGACACACAATTTGAGATTCTAAAAACACTTATTAGACAATAAACAAACTAAATTTTTAACCCCAATTGACCCCTATGCATCAGTATTTCATGAAAAGGGTCTATCTTGTGATCAAACCTTGAGGGAAATGATGGAATAGGTCTGATTCAAGGCACTAACCAGCCACTTATATCCATTATAACTTTAGCCAAAAGATATTAACACAGAACATAACCTACATAATCTGATCAGCTAGTAACTAGGTAAGAATCAAGACTTGACAAGGAAAAAAATTATATCATGTATGCAAATCACTAACATAAATACACTATACCCACACCTTGGAGTCTAAAAACTATCCTTCTATTAATTTGAAAGGGTTACACAGCACAAATTTTTGGTAGAGTATGGTCTTGCCAAAGAGAGGATACCATTCAAGGCTGAAAAGCCAATCTCATATAGAAAAAGTATACAACAGCCAAGAGATTGACACTAAAAATAGAAGAGGAGGTCAACTCAGTCCAACTTGTGTTATCACAGCCTTAAAATAAAATCTATTTTTGTCTTATGCCTTGCATGAAAAGCTATTTGGCATTGAAAATGATGGAAAGCCCAAGTTTGAGTCAAAACTTCTAGCATGCATGATAATATGCCAATCTCCAAATATATAACTCCACTTGAACTTCTAGAACATAAAGAATAAATTTTTTTGCATGAAATAAACACCAAAACTAAATTTAGAACTCTATTTGAAATGCTAAAAAATTTAAAATCTTTCAACAAGATAAACAAGAGTGCATGCATGAATTTACATGTTGGCGTATAAGGGATAAGGTGGACCCAAGTTTGACAAGTCAAACTCTTGCATGAAAAGCCATGCCAAAATATTCAAAGGAATATACCTCTTAAACTACTTGAAGCTGAGTTGGATTATTGAATGCATGAGATGACTAGGAGATAAGCCTAACTTCAACAAACAGTCAATTGAAGCTTTGACCAATCAACTATAGATAGCCTTTGCTTGCATGGAAGAGGACCTTGATGAGTGAGAGGTGCATTCAGATTGAACTGCTTATCTTTATTATGTTAATTTCTCAGTCTAATGCTTTCATGCTCTTTGCTTATGTGCATATATTTATTTAGCATTTATTTGTCTATGGTTAGTTCTTTTGTCTACTTCTTTCGGCCTTCATTTTTTGTCTTGGGCTTTTATTTTTATTTATATTCCCTCGAAAAAAAGTCTGAAGGAAATATATCTTTGGTCTTTTGTCTTTGTCATTTTTTTATAGATAAATTATCCATGGGAATTGTCTATTTGTCCTTTCTGATTGGTCTATTTGCTTTGAACAATTTCATGGGTCTGAAAGAATTCTTTCAAACAATTTGACTCAAATAATTCTTTGACTTTTTATACATCTCTTTGCCTTCGAACAAAATGTTCATGGCATTTTCCTTCTTGTGCCCTTCCTTTGGCTTTTCTGATTGGTCCATTTCCTTCAGACAAAAAGTCTGAAGGAATTATATCTTCAGGCTTCTATCTTTGTTTATTTCCTTTGGACAAAAAGTTTGAAGGAAATCTTGTCCTTGAAATCCTTACAAATCACCCTTTGGTAAACTTGTATTTATCCACTTGCCCTTCAAAAAACTATCATGACAATTTGTCTGAAGGAAATGTACCCTTCAAAAAATTTGTGCATCCCTTTGGAGTTTGAGAATGCCTTTTTCTGAAGGGTAGATACCCTTCGACTTTTCTCTAAATTATCATTTGAAAGTTTTGTAACAGTTTACTTACCCTTCAAAATTCTTGAAAGTGTCCTTTAAGAAAAAAGAGAATGGTCTTTCAAAAAATTTGGCATGCCCTTCGAATCTCTGAAGTGTCCCTTCGACTAATGAAAACTTCCCTTCAAGAAAATGAAAGTATCTTGCAATGATCCTTCAAAAAAGTTGTTTTAGATAAAAAGTCTGAAACAATTTTGATACTTAGACAAAACCTGAATTCTTCCTTCCGTGAAATCTTGAAGTGTTTCTTGTGCTTGTGAAAACCCAAAGCATTCTGACTCTCCCTTTAGAACTGCTCTAAGCAAAAGTAAATTGGTAATGACATGAAAAGATTTGAATAATGAGGGTGGTAATTTGACCTATAGGGTCAAAATTGCCAACATTTTGGTGACTCAATTGGGAAGCATGTCTGCTATGCTTGAAAACTCAAACCATATGAATGAAATTTGAACTCATAAAACACTATAAAATCTAGTCCATGATTGTAAGTACAACCTCTAACTTGAAATAAGATAACCTTCATCCTTCAAAATAAGAAGGGAAACACATAAAATAGGGAAAACTAACTAAAAGCAAATGTGCAAAAAAGCACTTATTTGAGACAAAATAGAAGGAAACTACTATGCTTGAGCAACACTTGGAGGAAAGCAAAACAAACTAACTATATACAAAGAAATTTTCTCTTCAATATCAATGTTTTAAATGTATCCCATTTGCTAGGATTGGAAGCTCATCACCATCCATCTTTGCAAGTTGGAAGGCATTATGGGATTTGTAGTTGGAGATTGTGTATGGGCCACTCTAAAGGGAATCAAAATTTGTGTGCCTTCCTGGTTTAGCTCTATCCTTATCCCACTAGAGGATCAACTCTCCTTTGAAACTTTGTGAAGAAGTTCCTTTGTCAAAAGCTCTCTTCACTTGTGCTTGATAAATCTCCATGGCTATCATGGACTGACTTTTTTATCTTTTCCAGCTCCATAATCTTAGCATACCTAATCCCCATAGGCTCATTCCTCAACAACTCAAGTTGATGCATTAGTTCCAAATCAAGAAATTCAAGAGAAATGGGTAACCTTGCTTCCTTATCATATACTAGCTTGTATGGAGAGTTGGCTATTGATCTTTTGTAGGTGATCCTATCAGCCCATAGCGTTGACTTCAACTTGAGATGTCATGATATCTGATTATCTTCAATAGTCCTTATGATATTCAATAGGTTCTTATTTGTTGACTCGGCAATGCCATTGCCTTGTGGATAGTAGTTTGATGAAGTGCTAAGATAATCCATGTTGGACAGCCCATTGGATGATCCTAGTTTCCACAAAATCCATTGCATTATCAGAAATAGTTGAAGGAACTCTAAATTTGGTAAACAAACCTTCATAGAAATCAAGAACATTGGTTTCATTTGCTTCTTTTAATGCCACTGCTTCTGTCCAATGTGTGAAGTAATCTATAGTAGTTAGAATCCATTTATGTCATGAACTTAAAGGAGGATTTATGAGACCAATAAAGTCAAATTCCCATTAGACAAAGGGTTGATTCACTGTAATTGGTTAAAGAGGTAAGGCTACAAGTTTCACTTTTCCTATAAACATAGCACATTATTTGCACTTTCTAACCCATGCATGGCAATCACCAAATATACTAGGCCAATAGTACCCACCTCTCATGATCTTAAGGGTTATAATTCCTACAAAAAAATGTCCTCCACCATGTCCATCATGAAATTTTTTAAGCAATCTCTAAGTTTGGTTTGGCTCAATACATCTTAGCAACATGCCATTGATGTCTTTCTCAAACAAAACACCATCAATAAGCAAAAAAGGAATTGATTGCAACCTAAAATAACTTCTTTTTGAAGCACTTAGATGAGAGGGATAAATACCATCTTGGACATAGCTTACCAAGTCATGAAACCAGCTAGAAGGTGAGGTATGAACAGCTGCAATGTCTTCATCATTTGACGTCAAAACAACCTCATTAGTCTCTTACAAGTCTTGAGTTAGATGCTCACAAAGTCCTTTTCCTCTAATTAGCTTTGTGACCTTAATTTACACATCATACTCCATTACCTTGGTTATCCAACCAGCTCTCTTCTCATTTATATCTTTGTTCAAAAGGAACTCCTTGATGCTTAGGTGAGAGACAATTAGGTATATCTTATTGCTAGACAACAAATATCTAAACTTTTTAAGAGACCTTATAACTAAAAGTACATGTTTCTCAATAAAAGAGTACCTTGTTTCATATTCTTCCAAGCCTTGACTAAAAAAGGCTATTGGTTACTCCAAAGCCTCATGATTATGCTGCATAAGAATGCCTAAAATGGTGTCCATGTTAGTATATGTATACAAAATAAAATATCTTGTAAAATATGGATTTATAAGTGTAGGAGCACTAGTTATGGCATTATTATTATATTCAAAACTCTTTACTCCTTATTTGGACTAGTTGAACCTCTTATTCTTCTTTAGCATGGTTGTAAGTGGCTTAGCTAAAATAGCAAAATCTGAAATATATCTCTTTATGAAGTTGATTTTCCCAAATAAGCTTTGCATAGATTTTTTGTGCGTAGGCAAGGAGAGTGCAAAAATGGAGGCTACCCTTTCAAAATATATGCTTAAACCATGCTTTGAAACAACATGTCCCAAAAGCTTACCTTCATGAATTGAGAAGACACACTTTTGGGGATTTAGAGATACCTCGAATTGCCTACACCTTTCAAACACTTGCTTGAGATGAACCATGTGATCATCTAAACTCTCAGAAAACACTATTATATCATCCAAATAAATAAGTACAAACTTGTTAAGAAGGCCTTGGACTACCATATTTATGGCTCTCTGAAAGGTTGCCCCAGTATTAGACAAACCAAATGGCATCTTTCTGTATGAAAACATCCCCCACTTGGTTGTGAAGGCTATCTTAAATTGGTCCTCTTCTTTGACCAAAATTTGATTGTAGCCACTATATGCATCCAACAAATAAAACCTTTCCAAATTTGCAACCAACTGTAAAATTTGTTCTATTAATGGTAATAGATAGTGATCTTTAAGTGAAGCCCTATTTAAATCACGGAAGTTAACACACAATCTAATCTCACTATTATTTTTTCCATACCAAGATAAGATTTGCCACCCAAGTTGAGTGCTTGATTGAGAATATAATAGTTGATTTTATGAGATTGTGAAGCTCAGCTCTCATTAAAGGCTCAAGCTTAGGATTTATGGGCCTTTGTCTTTGTCTCACTGGTTTAGTTTCAATTTCTAACTCAATGGTGTGTTGAGCTAGACTTGGTCAGACCCCTTGAGATCAAACTCAATGAAAGCTTCCTTTTATGAAGGAGTGCATACCTTACCCAACTTTAAAATCTTACCAACTACAATCTCTACATTGGCGCAGTGCTCTTCTTTTGTTGACAAGGATGACTTCTCTTTCCTAAACTCATCATCACCACTGAAAATGTTCTCAAGTGTGACCAATCCCTGAGGTAGCTTATTTGTTTTCAATTGCACAATCTGATGACCATACTACTGTAAATGCTTTGCTTGGATTTTTGAATAAAACTTAGCCCCTTCTTGCAAGAATCTCATAATTTGATTGTCATCTTCGAATACTTGCCAATTTTTATGATTATCTGGAATAGGCCTTACAACCACCTTTATATGTGACTGATTTTTTTACTTTTTACATCAACTAGGATACTAAATTTTGCCCCAATAGTAGCCAACCTATCAACATGTTTATTCTCACCTCTTAGTATTACTTGAATGTTAAAAGTGTAGAAATCTTCAAGTAAGTTTCATATTCTATGCCTTTAAGACTTAAGCATCAAATTTATACATACATTCAAACTTCTTACTTGGTGAACTATAAGTTCACTATCACCAAAAACTTGTAAGGTGTTGACTTTCATCTTCTTAGCCCATTGCAAACCATGAACTAGTGCTTCATACTCAGCAACATTATTTGAAAAAACAAATTAAAGTTTAATAGAAGAGAAATACCTTTGGTTATTTAGAAAAACCAACATCATTCCAACTCTGTTTCCATGTTTATTCCTTGATTCATCAAAGTACAATTGTCATAGAGCTTCACTAGACTCATCATCCTTAACCATGGCTAGAATTGGTGCATCATTCTCATGAAGGAAATACACACCAAGTCCTTCTTCAATTAGTTTATAAGAATCATGCTCATAAAAATTGGAAGCCCACTCATCAAAAAACAAATCTAGAACTCTATCCAAAGGTGATTCACTTTCTACTTCACTAGCTTATAGTACTTCATTCAAGATGATACAGTTAGTGTTCACAACACTTGGCATATATGGCTCCATATGAAAATGTGTAATAGGTTTAGAATGCATTGTTACCTTGGTACCATACCTGGTTTTGAACATTAAATAAGTCTAATTAGTTGATAAATAACCCCCAATCTTTGAGGTGAAGTCCATTCAAAGACACATAATAAAGTAAGGAGGCAAGTCTACCATAACGTCTTATTGAATAGTAACATTGGGACAAGATTGTAACATTGACTTTAGATCTGTGATGATGCCTATCATATTTTTTGGTGACATGTCCAACTGCAATACCCCTTTAGTATTTTGTTCATAAACAAGGCCAAGCTTGTCTGCAATCTATTTAGGCATGACTGTATTACTAGATCCACTATCCATCATACAATTATGAACCAAAGTATCACCTACTATCAAATAAAGGGAAAAATGAAGAGTTTTCTTTGATTTTACCTCATTTTTTTCCACCTTTACCATCTTATTTACTTGATATACTTGTTGCTTAGTTGGTTGATCCGAATTAGTCAAGACAACTTCTTTTTCAACTAGTTTTGGAGATAATTTGAGAGTTGAAAGCTCTTGGATGAACATATATTTTTGTCCTAGAATAGAAAGAGAATCCCACATGATAATACTAATATTAGACTTCTTCATTTGATCCACTATACTAAAATGAGATCCACTAACCTTTGGTTGCACTTTCTAAAGTACTAGTTGTTCACGAACTAAAGGTAGTTAATAAACTTTACTAACCTCTATATTCTGGTTTTTCTGAGTTATAGGGGCAGAAAATTGTTCCTTTATACTCTTAGAAAAAACATTAGGAGTAATTGAAGCCTTTGTCACCTCTTGCAGCTCATCAATGGTTGTTTTTTAGCTCTAGTTATAGCTGCAACTTGACCACTTGAATTGTTAGTTTCAACACCCTGAGTAAAAGCAACATGATCATCCACTTGCCAATTTATATTAATGGCATCAATCTACCCTTGAAATTTTTGATCTTCTCCTTATAATTTCAAACCTGTATCTTGGTACTGACCTCCTTGAAAATAAAACTCTTCTAATGTCATTTGTGGCATAGTGATGTTTTGTGATACCAAGGCTTGGTTTTGAGCATCATTGAGATTTGAGGACTGCCAACCTGAATCATGCATCAAGTTGTTTTCAGGTGGGGTGGGAACAATATCCTTTGAAGTGGAAGGAGCATTAGGATCAAGGGAAGTATATGGCTTAGCTGGCATTATAGCTCCTTGTGTTTGATAAGGTGGTTTATTCTCTGTGAAACCTTGATAAGGAGGCCTTTGATCTTTGAAGTGTTGATAGGTAGTCTGATTTTATTAATGATAGGGCCTATTAGCCTAAAATTGTTGCCTTTTGAGCTACACTATTTCATTCCAAAAGGATTGTAGCAAACTTTTCAATGCTCCTATCTCACTAGCTTAACTAGTAGGGGCTACAATTTGAGCTTGAGGTGATAGAATAAGAGCTAAGGATGGAACTTGAGGAATTTAAAGGGATGGTATAAAATTCAATTCTATAAATATAAGCATTAGAGGCCTTGGAAAAATCTTACCAGTTTGTATCAAACTATTATCTACCCTTATTGCAACCTTATAAGCATCTGGCAAGGTAGTACCAACCATTTATTGTATCATCACACTAATGTCAAAGTTCAAGGCTTTCATATAATATAAAAATTCATATTCATGAATGGTCTAATCAATATAGGTATTCTAGTCCATGTCTTTTAGAATTTGAGGTTAAAATCAAACATGAACTCATGAGGAGCTCTATTTATGGCAGTTAATTGCTCAACTAAAGATAGGTGATCATATGTATCTTCAAATTACTTGACTAAGGCTGCACCCAATTCATCCCAAGTAGAAATGGAGTTTAGTGGGAGGTTTCTATACCATTGGAATGCTTTTCCTTTGAAGGAACTAGCAAGCAATCTAATAGCAACATTATTCTCAACAACATTATGGTCTAAACAAAGATTAGCTACATCTCAAATATGCTTAATAGGGGTTGTTTGATTTTCTCCTAAAAAGAATGAGATGCTCTTAAGGGCAGATACAAGAATGTCATCAAACTGGGCCAAAATTAGCAGGATACCTCTATTGAATGGAACAAACACTTGGTTTATGATGGCCATTTAGGTAGTGGGAGTTGTAGTGATTAGAACAGTAGGATGACCAGGGGATAAATTTTTTTTTTTGAGGATATGGTTTTGTCCTACTAAACCTTGATCTTTTATATGATGTAAAAGGTAACTCAATGAATTCAAAATGAATACATTTATTTGTTGACCTTGTGGTAACTATTGGCATGAAATAATTTCCTGAATGATGTTATGAACTTTGTGACTTGAAAAATATTTAGGTTGTGATGAAAATAGATATTCTCTTCTACTACAAATGCTTCTCCTCAGCTTCAAACTTCTTTAGATATGCAAATAACTTCTTTGAGGTCCCATCGAGCATGCCAAAAAACTATTGTCAATCAGACTCACACCCTTATGAAGGTAGTTTTAGGCCTTCATAGTATGTTGAAACATGGAAACAATCTTACGATACAGGTGGCTTAATCAGTGGATTGAATCTCTAGATTATAATGGCTAGCTCCCTTTGGTGTATCAATTAGGATCTCTACTCTATGCTACAAACTTTTGAGGAAAAGGGGAGAAATAAATTTGAATGGAAATCCTATCTAATAATGGTGATATACTTAAACTTTGATTGATCCACATAATTTGAGCTTCTAAAAACACTAATCAAACAATAAACAAACTAAATTTTTAACTCCAATTGACCCCTATGAATCATTATTTCATGAAAAGGTTTTATCTTGTGATCAAAGCTTGAGGGAAATGATGGAATATACCTAATTCAAGGCACTAACCAACCACTTATATCCACTGTAACTTCATCCAAAAGATATTAAACACAAAATATAACTTACATAATCTAATCAACTAGTAACTAAGTAAGAATCAAGACTTGATAAGGAAGAAAATTTTATCACATATGCAAATCACTGACATAAATACACTATATCAACACCTTGGAGTCTTAAAACTATCGTTCTATTAATCTAAAAAGGTTGCATAACACAAATTTTTGGTAGAGTATGGTCTTGCCAAAAAGAGGATACCATTCAAGGCTAAAAACCCAATCTTATATAGAAAAATTATACAAAAGCCAAGAGATTGGCACTAAAAATAGAAGAGGAGGTAAACTCACTCCAACTTATGCTATCATAACCTTCAAATAAAATATATTTTTGTCTTATGCCTTGCATGAAAATATCTTTGGCATTAAAAATGATGGAGATCCCATGTTTGAGTCAAAACTTCCATCATGCATGATGATACATCAATCTCCAAATATAGAACTCCACTTAAACTACTGAAACATAAAGAAAAATTTCCTTTGCATGAAATCAACACCAAAACTGAATTTAGAACTCCACTTGAATTACTGAAAATGTTAAAATCTTTCAACAAGATAAATAAGAGTGCATGCATGAAATTCCATGTTGGCATAGAAGGGATGAGGTGGACCCAAGTTTGACAAGTCAAACTCTTACAAGGAAAGCCACACCACAATCTTCAAAAGAATATGCCTCTTGAACTGCTTGAAGCTGAGTTGGATAGTTGAATGCATGAGATGACTCTGAGATAAGTGTGACTTCAATAAATATTCAATTACAGCTTTGACTAATCAACTATAGATAGCCTTTGCTTGTATGTAAGAGGACCTTGATAAGTGAGAGGGGCATTCAATTTGAACTCCTTATCTTCATTATGGTAATTTCTTGATCTAACACTTTTAGGCTCTTTGCTTCTATGCATGTATTTCTCTAACATTTATTTATCTACGACTTTTTCCTTTGTCTACTTCTTTTGGCCTTCATTTTTTGTCTTGAGCTTTTATTTATGTTTATATTCCCTTGGACAAAAATCCTGAAGGAAATATATCTTTGAGCTTTTCTCTTTATCATTTTCTCGTAGATAAATTATTTGTGGGAATTGTCTATTCATCCTTTTCGATTGGTCCATTCACTTTGAATAATTATATGGGTAAATCTTCTTTGTCTAAGAGACTTATTTTGGACTTTTTGTCCATCTTTTTGCCTTTGGACAAAATGTCTACAGCCTTTTCCTTCTTGTGCTTTTCCTTCAACTTTTCTGATTGGTCCATTTCCTTCTAACAAAAAGTCCAAAGCAATTATATCTTCGAGCTTCTATCTTTGTTTATTTCCTTTAGACAAAAAGTCTGAAGGAAATTTTATCCTCAGAACCCTTGCAAATTTTCCTTTGTCAAACTTGTATTTATCCCCTTACCCTTTGGAAAACTATCATGACAATTTATCTAAAGGAAATGTACTCTTCAAAAAAGTTGTGCATCCCTTTGGAGTTTGAGAATGCCTTTTTTCAAAGGGCAAATACCCTTCATCTTTTTTGTAAATGATCATTCAAAAGTTTTGTAATAGTTCACTTACCCTTTGCAATTCTTGAAAGTGTCTTTTTAGAAAAAAGAAAATGGTCTTTCAAAAAAGTTGACATGCCCTTTAGATTTCCAAAGTGTCCCTTCGGCTAATTAAAACTACCCTTTCAGAAAGTGAAAGCATCCTTTGAGAAATTATGTGATGGTCCTTTAGAAAAGTTGTTTCAGACAAAAATTCCAAAACAAGTATGATAATTAGACAAAACCTAAAGTCTTCCTTTCGTGAAAGCCTGAAGTGTTTCTTGTGCTTGTAAAAACTTGAAGTATTCTAACTATCCCTTTAGAACTGCTTTGAGCAAAAGCAATTTGGCAATGACATGAAAAGATTCAAATAATGAGGGTGGCAATTTGACCTGTAGGGTCAAAATTATCAATAGGTACCTAATATGGGAAGAGTTTAAAACTCTCTCATGCCTTTCAAATGTCATAAATAATGATGAGATGCTACACAGGAATCCATTTGTATCAAAAATTAGTCGCCAAGTGACTCATCTACTGGCTACCACAAGAACAAGCCATTTTTAGTTTGGATCTTCTAATCAATCTAATATATATGTGTACCCAATCTTATCCCTCATTGCAATATAATATATGGGCTGAGGTATTTTCTAAACCCTATCCCTTGTGCTTTCTGCAAACATGATGTAGAATTATACAATCCTAGATTGCCAAGTTGCATGAGGAGTACATTGATAAATATTTATGGGATAGTGTTTTCCATCATAGAGGGAAACATAGACTAAAGTAGGTGTGCCCTTTACCCTTCCAAAAATCCTTTGAAATTAGGTTTAAGCCTAGTTCAAGCATGTAGTTGCTTGAGCATTTCCTATGAATAATTTCTTTTCCCTTCCCTGTTTTCTTTTCTTTTTCTTTCATTCCTATCCCTTGTTATTAATTTAGGTTTGCTTTGGTTTATCTCTCTTTTTTCATTTTTTAATTTATCCAGACTATTTTTGTCCTTAGGTTCCCCTTCTTAATTAAAAAAATGAAATGAAAGGTTGTTGTAAGAGTAACATAGATGGCACTCAAGAGCGTAATCATAATTTTATTTGAATTTATTGTGCAAACTGTGATCATATGAATCTAAGAAGGGAGTTTGGTAACATGTTAGTTGAAGTAAGAAAACTAAAATAAAAATACACTAACACTTACACTTAAGGCCTAGAACTTAGGGAGAGCTTAGTAACAAAAGACAAATTAAAGTACATCTAAAATGCAAAAGACGACAAATCATTTACCTTCTTTGAGAGCTCCAAATGTTTTTTTGAGTGGCTTACTTGGCTTGTGCATCAAGAAGTCTTTGGAAAATAAATCATGTTGGTTCCTTCTCTCCTTGGCACCATAGATTTTGATGTGGCTTAATGACAGCCTGACTCAAGATTTTAGCATTACAACACTATTTGAAAGGGAATTTTTACATTATAACATTATTATTCTCGGATATTTGAAGTCATTTGTGCATGATAACTTTTTAGCAAAATATCTCAAAATTTAATAGAAGAGGCATTGTATTTATAGGCTTAAAAACTAACCCCAACCCAAGGTGAGTCAAGGTGGAGTTTAAACATGAAATGGGTTCAAACCTAACCTAGGTGAGTCAAATATAACCCCAATAGAGTTGATAGATGTCAAGTAATAATGAGTTTCAATAAATAAGCATGGGTCTCTAAAAGGAGATATTTTAGGATATTTCTAAAGAGCTTGACAACTCACAAAGGTCATGATGAAAGGCTAGGATATTTGCATTTTTGAATTTCCTTTTTATGATATTCATTAATTACACATAGATAATTCAACTAGGCATTTAATTTGGTTTGGCTTCTTAATTAATTATGATTATCCATTTAGCTCTTTCAAGATTTAATATTTGTTCATGTGTTCCACTTAATAGGTCCATAGGACAAATTGACTATTGTGATGTCAAAAGATGATTAAGGATGAATTTGTGAGAGGTTATGGTTGCATACGATAGGATACCCCAATTAGGGATGTCTTGATGTGATTATGAGCTTTAACGAATGATGTATAAGTAAATTTGGGATGTTTATTGATTCCTAAGTTTAATTTGTAATAGTTGGTAAGAATCAATCTGAAGTTTGATCGAAGGCTAGTGGTGGCTAGTTTTAGGTGTCTATAATTTGCCCTTGTTTAGGAAGGCATTGTAAGCTATAGGCACAATAACATATTTTCAAATAATTAACTAAGATAAAAATAAGAAATGATTGAAGAAGTGGCTCCAAACAATGTTTGGGAAGCTTGTAATGATGCCCCCTTAAGGGAGTGATCATCACATATGGTTGATGGATGGTCCCTTGAAAAGAAGCAAGAAGAAGAATGAAATTAACCCATGGGTGAGATTAATCCAATTGATAAAATGCTTGAATGCATTGATTTAAAAAGTACTAATTTTACCAAAGACAATTATAATTAGTAACAAATGTTGAGACACTGGTTTGCCCAAAGGTGGTTATAATCAGTGGTAATGACATATGCCCTAAGTAAGCCTGATGAGTTGAAATAATGATTTGCCCATAGGCAGTTATAATCATTAAGATGACCAGGATTAAAAGTTTTTTTTATTGTGCCCTAGTAGGGCAAATTTGTAAGCATAACCCAAGGATATAACCTATCATACAAAGTAAAGATGATCAGGTGTAAACATAGATGTGATGGTCTAATAACTAAAGAAGCCATAAACAACTAGGTATACGAGGATGCGCAAAGTGATGAAAGAGATGAATAAAAGGATAAAGGTTGATTAATGTGAATGATTTGGTTGTATTTATTGATGCAGAGATGCTTGTCCTTATTAGCATTAATACAACCAAAATGGTTAATGGGTTGATTTGATCAAGGAAGGTGGGAATATTTACCAAGGTTACCAAGGGGTAACTTCTATAGTTCCATTGCTTGTAAGACTTCTTGAACTAATGTTTGTTGTATCACATGATGGTAGGCATAATGATATAAACCACTATGAGAAATTAGCCAAAATATGCATAAGGACTGACTCCCAATCCAATAAACAATTGAAAATAATGCACCAATGATAAAAACCATGATGAAAATATTAATGTATGAATATGGATGGACTCAAAAATAATTCATAAGGAATCACCCAATGAACATATATAGACTAAGTCGAGGCACATTACTAAAAATAAACAAACAAGAAAGCAAACATACAAACAACTAAGCAAACAAACACGCAAAAGGCCTGAAATTAAATCAAAAGAAAGCATCCTAACAATGGATTTGCCCCAGTAGGGTGGATCAAGGCTGACTAACTAGGCTTAGATAGAATAAATGTTTTTGGATTTTAAAAAATTTAAATGTTTTTGGAATTTTTAGGGTATCTTAACTTGGTAGAGATTGATAACATACTGCTCGTAAAATGGTAAAAGCATTGGCTTAAGTTGTTCATAAAATGGAAATAGCATATGTAAAAGAGGGACTGAGTTGACCTCAATGTGAATCTAGTGCAGCCTACATAGTCCCATTAGGACCTCAATTAATGGTAATTTTGCCAACAAAAAAGGCAGTGAGACTCGACTAGGTCACAACAAGTTTTAAAATTAAGGCAAACGACTAGGAAAATGAGAAGTAGTAATGGCAAGGTGATGTGGTTCATAATTTTCCCATAAGCATTTATAATTATGAAATAATGGCATAGGTATGTGATACTAATTTGCCTATAGGCAGTTATAATTAGTAACACAAGGTGGAACACTGATTTACCCAAAGGCGATTATAATCAGTGGCATTAGTCAATCATAAATGAAAGATAACTTTCCAAATCTATTATCACACTACTTTTATAAACTATCATTTAAACATAGAATTCTAGAACTGTTGAAACTGGATCAGAATCCCCTCATGGAGGGTGCGGGAAGAACCAAAGGAACCAAGATAAAAATAAGCTTGGGTAGGATGACTAAAAATAGGATTTGGTTTAATAGGGATGGCATGGTAAAATGGTATATGATATGACATTGTTTAGGATATGGCAAGAGGGTTTCCCCTAAGTGATGATGTAAGGTAAATGGCAGGGTATGAAACAACAACAATATGAATGGTAATGGGAAATGATAAATGGAAAAGGCAAGGTAAATTATTTTGGCCAGGAAAGGTAAATTATTCTATTATTCTTGTTGATATAGAGATGCTCATCTAGATCATCATATGATACAATTATAATAATCAATCATGGAAATTGCTAGCCCACACCTCTTCTCAATAGTTGCTCTATTAAGAACTTGTTGCAAATTTGGATGCCAATAATGTTGTGATCTTTATTAGTCATTAATTTTATTTCTTCCAAACTTCAAGACAAGATGTTTTTGTAGCCTCTATGAAGGAAAGTGTGACTAGGGATGGTAAATACAGACAAATAGTGAATGATATATTTGATTTGGAAATGTAAAGGTAGATGATAATTGAATGTATAATGGTTGGGAAACAAATAAAGACTAGGATTTTTAGGCACACAATGTTACTAATTTTGAATTTTACATAAATTTGGATGTGGTGGGGCCGAAGACTTTTGAATATGCTCTTGATAAGACCACCAAATTTTTCTATTATCTGGGATTGAGAGTGGCTACCATTTGATTATGTTATAGATTAGAAGTTGTATTGATTTCTTCTTTGATAATGTCTTCATCAAGTAGTGAAGAACTGTTATGCTTAGCTATTGGTACCTTGATGAGGTTTTCACCAATGAAATTGTCATGATTGACCCATATCACCTCTAAGAAGGTTTCACTAAAGACCATTAACTTTTGACTTTGATTATATTCTAGTGCCTATAGAAAGCTTTCACTAGAAGATGTTGAGTTTATACTTTGATTACCCCTAGTGCCTCCAAAAATGTTTCACTAGGAGATTGTTCATCTTTTACATGAATGTGGTCTTGATCCCCCTAATATTCTATAACTGATATGTCACCATGGATGTAGTTCAACAAGGTATGATTCTGTCAGTCCCAATCGACACTTATGGGAGGTGCAAGGTCAACATAATGGCTTGGTTGGTTGGTGTTAATGGCATATAGAATGGTAATGGAATGGGAAAAGGCCAAACAATCCTCTTAGAAGATACTAGGACAACATGTGTCGAAACTAAAGTAATCATCCTCAAAAATCATAGAAGGATCATAAATGTATTCAAATTGATTTTTGAGGCATGGGTAACCAATGTTGTAATAGCCATGAATGTATACTAATTTTAAAGTTGAGTTCAACTCAAGGGACTCTAAATTTGAGGTTGAAACTGACATTGATTTTACTTCTGATGTTAAATCTAATGTTGATTCAGGAATAAAACCTAACTTCAATTTTGGTTCTTCATCTCGTATGTATGTTGTTATAATGATGTCTTGTTGAATGTTTAGTATTGGACAAGTAACAGCTTGTGATGGCATACTAGGATCCATAGAGACTAGTTTATCAAAGTAAAACTCCTCCATAAGGTGAAAATGGTTAAGATATAACTCCACAGAGACTGTCTTGTCAATGAGAGGCTCTTTAAAAATAGGCATATGGTCGAGATAATGAATTTCCCAAAGGTGGTTATAATCGTTAAGAAGTGACTCAACAAATATTGGCTTGTTAGAGTGAGACTCCTTGATAAGTATAAGATCAAAAGGTGATTCATCACAAGTTGACTCATCACAAATAGGCATTTCAATAAAAACATCGTGACTTGGTTAATTCTTTTGGCCTTGGTTTATAATTAGTTGTAAAATACCATTTTTAAACATATCTTGGTCTTTGAAAGATTAGCTTGGTTGGAGAGGCACCATTTGGCTTGGTTGGAGCTAGATGATTATCGTGGGTTTTCTAAAGTGGGGAATAGTTGGCAATGATTGAAGGATGTTTGGGAGTTGGATAATTATAGGCTTAATAAACGTTACTTTATGTCCTAGGATAGTAACTATGACTCATCAAGTTATGATTGGATAACTTTGTTAGGATAATGAGTTATTGTACGTGGAATGGCTAAAAATGGTAATGTTAGGGCATTGAGAATCTTGGTTGATATTGTGAGCCAAAGGACAAGGTCTTGAAACAAAAATGATAGGGTATAGTGGAGCTTGGTTGCTCGCACAAGTCAAAGGATGAAGTCTTATAATAGAAATGGTAGGTTATTATGGAGCTTGGTTTCTCACACAAGCTAAAGGATGAGGTCCTAGAATGGAAATGGTAGGGCATTGTGGAGATTGATTGCTTACACAAGATAAAGGATGAGGTCCTAGTATAGAAATGATAAGGCATTGTGGAGCCTAGTTGCTCACACAAGCCAAAGGATGAGGTCTTGGTATAGAAATGGTAGGGAACTGATAGTCTTAGTTGCTTGCACATGCCAAAGGATGAGGTCCTGGTATAGAATTGGTAGGGTATTATGGAGCTTGGTTGCTTGCATAAGCCAAAGGATGAAGTCATCGAATGGTAATGGTAGGGAATTACAAAGTTTAGTTGATATCGTGAGCTAAAGGATGAGGTCCTGGTATGATAATGATAGGGTGTTGTGGAGCTTGGTTGCTCATACAAGCCAAAGGATGAGGTCTTGGTATAAAAATGGTAGGGTGTTATAGAGATTGATTACACACACAAGCCAAAGGATAAGGTCTTGGTATATAAATGTTAAGGTGTTGTGGAGCTTAATTAATTTCATAAGCCAAAGGACGTGGTCCTATAATAGAAATGGTAAGGCATTGTAGAGCTTGGTTACTCCTACAATCCAAAGGATGAGGTCCTAGAATAAAAATGGTAGGGGCATTGCAAAGCTTGGTTATTCATACAAGCCAAAGGATAAGGTTATAGAATATAAATGGTAGGGCATTGTGAATCATGGTTGCTCACACAAGATGAAGGAGGGTTAACGGTATAGGTGGCAGAGTGAACACCATGAGCAGTAAGGGAATGAAGATCATACATCAATTGGCTCAAAAAATGTACCATCGAATATGGCACTTAGCTTTATTCCCTGGATTGAGGATTGTAAGGAGGATATGGATCCATCTCACAAACCACTTCTTCACCATAGAGGTCTTAAACAAAGTCAAATTGTACAGCCATTCTATCATAACTTGGATTGTACATGACTCCACCATAATTGTATTGAGACATATCCACGTCAATGATGAGTATTCCATAAAAGGCCTAGAGCTATACAAACTCTTAAAAACATTATCCAAAGGAAAAAAGGTTCAAACCTAGTCTATGGGTGGAGTTGTATCTTCAAAATGGTATATGTTAAAACTTGGTATAAAATAGTCTAACATCAAATGTCTAATGTTAAATGTATCACACGTAAAAGGTCAAGTGGTTCAATGAAAATCAGCATGCCAAACTCTAGGTTCAAAGTGTTCTAAACAAGTCTAATCTAAGAAACAAAAGTTGTTAAGTATTTTGGCCAAACATGACATCTAAAGCTAAGATCAAAACAAGCATATGCTAGGACCTTTGACAAAATAAGCACAAAATCTAGACTTAAAAATAAGGTGAGATTTAATCTAACAAATCTGAAACATTTTGGCGTAGACTAGGCATACAAAATCAAACATAAACTTGGTCAATTAGCATAAATCATGAAACAAAATGCATATGAGAGATAGGCTATTTCTCCCAAATTTATGCATAAATAATGATGAAAACTAGGATACTTCAAACAAACAAGATAGATAAAATTGAATGACATAACAGAACTCGGTAAAGATCCAAAAGGCACATGTGGCTTGATTTCAACAAATGGCATTTGGCATAAGGCAAACAAGTATGTTAAAGAAATCAAGCAGTATAATGATGTTGTCATGCTCTAAATATGTTATCAATGGTTTGTTTCAAGACTCCAAGGTTAAAAAAGACTCTAAATGAATTGGGTAGTATAATGTTACCCTTTTCAATCAAGTGACAAGTACACAAAGATTTGTCAAAAGACTAAGGCAAAGGTATGGTGTCAAATGGATGGCATAAAGTCTCCTCAAACAATGAAGTTATGTATAAGAAAAGACTCAATTTTATGTGGCATAACAAAAAAAATAGATATCTAGACTAAAAAACCCATGCAATAAAGGTTTAAATGACATAAACATCTAAATGTAATGTCCTGGATCCTAAAACTGACAAGGTTATATAGTATTGTCAAATTCCATCTATATACATGTTCTTGGGAGGATTTTAAGTTTTAATCCAAAAATAAAAGTGCATGAAAAGTAGGGTTTTTAGTCCCCCTCTTATCCTAAGATATTGTATGGCAACATGGAACTTCAAGTTACTCATCTTGCATCGACAATATTTCCATGGCTAGTGGGGTTATTCTAAAACTATAAGTTTTGCACATCTAGATGGTCCCAAGTGTGGTTAACACTGGAGATGCAATCACACAAATTGAGTTCATATCAGCTAACTTACTATGCAAGGGTTTATTCCTTTACATAGTGATTCCATATGTGTACTTCTTAGTGGAATGCCTTGGTTAGCTAGAACTGACTCAAATTTTCATTAAGATTGGAGAGGTTAGTTGCTCAACCCACTAGAAATTACAATATGTGTGCCCTAATTTATATACCCCACCATGGTGCAGGGTTGGTACAATGCTGGGAGATGAAAACCTGGGTCAATACACCCTTAAATAACTCATGAGGAGGCTATGAACTTGCACTCACAAGCCAAATTACATAAAAATAAATAACTAGTGAAAAGACTTTAAGGTCACGTTTAGATCACTCAAACCATATATATTTGAGGAGAGCTTTAGCAACATTCTTTTCATGCCTTTGTATAAGGCAACAGGGCAAATAAAGAGATCTTTTGGTCACCTAAGTTCCTGAAAGTGTATTGGGGGAGAGCATACGTGCATCATTTGATCTGCACAAATAAATAACTTCAAACAAACAAAGCATAAAATGAACATTCTCAAAAGCATGTAACTAAGTGATTAAAGTTCATTTTAATGCACCAAAAATGGAATGTTTTGAGAAGTTTTTTTCCCCTTGGCATTAGTTACAACTTTCAAAAAATTTGAAAACATCTAAGGCATAAAAAATGAACTAAGTTCTTTTTAAACACCAAAATATGAAGTGAGCAAGATTTAAACACATTCAAATTTGATCTTTTCCAGCTTAGGTCCTACAATTTTTAGAGGGTTTTTGCCTGCCTTGAAGCACTTTTATGAATGAGAAAATAATATTTTAAAATAATAAGGGAAGTTAGTAACATGTTAGTTCAAGTAAGAAAAGTCAAATAAAAACACACTAACACTTACACTCCAATCCTAGAACTTAGGGAGAGCTTAGTAAAAAAAGACAAATGAAAGCACAACTAAAATGCAAAAGACAACAAATCCTTTACCTTCCTTGAGAGATCCAAATTCTTTGTTGACTGGTTTGCTCAGCTTGTGCATCAATAAGTCTTTTGCAAATGAAGCTTGTTGGCTCCTTCTCTCCTTAGCACTATTGATTTTGATGTGGCTTGATGATAGCTTGACTCAACATTTTGGCATTACAATGCTACTTGAAAGGCAATTTTTGCATTATAACATTACTCTTCTCACAGCTTTGAAGTCATTTATGCATGATAACTTTGCACCAAAATAGCTTAAAATTCAATAGGCAATGCATTGTATTTATAGGCTTAGGAACTAACCCCAACCCAAGGTGAGTCAATGTGGAGTTTCAACATGGAATGGATTCAAACCTAACCTAGGTGAGTCAAATATAACCCTATTAGAGTTAATAGTTGTCAAATAATAATGATTTTCAATGAATAGACATGGGTCTCCAAAATGAGATATTTTATGATATTTCCAAAGAGCTTGACAACTCACAAAGGTCATGATGAAAGGCTAGGATATTTTCATTTTTTAATTTCCTTTTTATGATATTCATTAATTGCACATGCATAATTCAACTAAGCTTTTAATTTTGTTTAACTTGTTAATTAATTATGATTATCCATTAAGCTCTTTCAAGATTTAATATTTGTTCATGTGCCCTACTTAATAGGTCCATAAGCCAAATTGACTATTGTGATGTTGTAGGATGATTAGGGATGAATCTATGAGAGGTTATGGTTACATATGATAGGATACCCTAATTAGGGATGTCTCGATGTGATTCTGAGCTTTGATGAATGATGAATAAGCAAATTTAAGATGTTTAGTAATTCTTAGGCTTAATTTTTAATGGTTGGTAGGAATTCATTTGAAGTCCGATCGAAGGCCAATGGTGGCCTTAGGTGTCTATGTGAACTATTATTGTTGCTTAATTCATTCCTTGAATTTAAAAGGTTGTTGATTCGTAATAGAATTTGTGGATTTATAACAACTATTTTATTGTTTGAAACCATTTAATGCACTTTAAAAAATATTTAGGGAAAATTGAAGCATTCCTTCGATTCTGATTTGTCTTAAGTTATCATGAATTTGTTATCTTCTTTTACCTATGGCTTGGTCCCCAACCCTTTATGGATGAAATGCAAAATCTCCTTTCAAAAAAATCAAGTTAAAATGTAAAATCTAAAATTCTCCTTGAAAGGATGATCTTGGCAACCTCCACCATAGGCTTTTAGGCTTGGTTGGTAGTGGAGAAAGGCCTTTGAAAGGGACCAAATGTATCTCTATCAGGGTTATAAATGTTTGGTTAGTAGTAGAGAAATGACCAAACCACTTCCTCCCAAGCTAAATTGTAAAATCATTTCCTTCAGTGGTTTTGGCCCTATGCAAATTTGAATTACTACATGTGAATATAAATAAAATGAATTAATCACTCAAATCAAACAAATAAATGGTTTTGAAAAGATTATAGCTTACTATGTCACTTGTTCCCATAGACTTTAGTGCCTTTGAATTCTAGTTTATTCTAAGTGATAATTTACAGCTAATGTTTTTTCTTCTTGTGAAATTAGAGATTTTGGATTCTCAAAATACTAACGAATATTTCCCACTAGGAGCTGCCATTTGTTGTTGGTTGCATAACATGCCCCATTTTTAGTCTGAAAATGGGGACCCTCTTTTCTTTGGAGTCTGATCTTATACCTTTAGGATTTCATTGTGGTTGCGTGTTTAAATTTACAATCTGAATATGTTAGATGTGAAGATTTGAAATCTGAATATGTTTCATCAATTTAACTAAGTCTAAATAATCAAATATTCATCATAAGTGCTTGGTTTAATTCACATCTTTAGCTACTTTAATTTAAATATCTAAATTTGCATAATTCTACTAAATCTTAGTCTATTTTTTTACTTGTGTTTTGAAACACATTTTATAGCATCCTTTTAGTCTATTTTACATTAGGTTTATGCAAATTATCTAACTATTTTAGAGTTTTATTATTCATTTTCCTAAGTAATTTGATTCATTTTTATTCTCATTTTGATCTAAATGACTAAGCATTTATATAGTTTCATTTTGTTATTTATTCATTTCTTATAAAAATGGATGAAATTGGCTTTCTAATCGAGCAAAATGGTTAAGTCTATTCAAAGCTTCATTTTATACTTAGTCATTTTTTGGCTTTTACTTTGGCCACTTTTATTTAATTTTCTTAGCCATTGTTTTTTAAATTTAGATTGTTGACTAGGATAATTTCTATTTTCTTGCAAGTGTTTAAATGTATCCTAGTGCTACCTGGTGACTTTTTTTAGCTCCTGACAACTCTAACTTATCCAAAAAAAAAGACTTTAAACACTTAGTCAATTTCATAAAAGTTACCTATAGCTATGTGGCACCTTTATGTGGCTCCTAGTGGCCCAAATTTTTCCAAGAAGTCTTTTGAGTCTTATTCCATTTCATAAAAGTTTTTTGGGTACATGCATCACTTTTTCATTGCTTCAAAAGACTTAGCCAATTTAATAAATAAGTCCTAGTGCCATGCGTCGATCACCTAACAATCTGGGGGTTGTTCCAAAATGCCTTTCGACACTTAGTCGATTATTTACTTCAAGGATTCCCAATGGGGTAATGAAATCAATAACACTCTAGGATATTAGGTCGTTGAGATGATACCACATGGTAGAATCTCATTTCCCCACTATCCCAGAGATGCCTATACCATTGCAATGCCTCTAGGCTGATAGGTTAGTAAGATGATGCCATATAGAATCATCTAATTGATCTATTATCCTTGAGATGTTTGTATAGAGCACAATGCCTCTGCACTAATGGGTTAGTGAGATGATGCCACATGGCATCATCCCACTACATTATTATCTCAGAGATGTTCGTACAAAGTGTGAAGCCTGCAGGTGAGTGGGTGATCAGGATGATGCCACATGGCATAATCTTGCTACCCTAATCTATAATATATTTTCATATAGGACAAAAATAATGTCAAATCTATGGGCATGTCAATGAGTGAGATGACATTGTGTGGTGAAATCTTGTTACACCATAGCCCCAAACAATCCTTGTGGGCCTTGCATTTTATTAGAGGTGCCCTCAAAATCTAACTGCATAGTGAGGGAAAAACATAGGGAAAGTGAGGATAAGCCATGTGGAAGTAGCCTATTAAATCAAAGGATATGCTAGCTAAGTAACCAACAAAGTACAAGTTTAAATTTGATGACCCATCTACCTATCAAAATTGTCAGAGGCCAAGACTGGATTACGTATCCAATTTGATTTGTAGAATCAAAATATAGTCCAATTGAATTGTGATTAAGGAAGGAATCATTAACAAGGCATGTGTAATGGAATCTTATGAAGAGCACAAAAGACAAACTCAACCTTAAAGAGGCATGGCAATCAATTACACAGAGATGTGGGTAGTTACCAATCACGATGTAATCCTAATTATTTTTTATTTTCAGAATTTGATTGAGACATGGTTTAATTGCATAATTTCCAAACATGCCTTTAATTTATCATTGATTTTGAACTGCCTGTTCAATCATGCTCCCTCAATCACATTGATGCTTGTTTATAACTGCCCCATTAGCAAGAAAAATTGATTGAATTTAAACTCCTCAGGCTTGCATGCCTACATAATATCAACTTCTCAATGTAATAATGGTTGATTTTTTTAGGAATAAGAGAGGTATGCTTAGGTTATTCTTTTAGGATTAGAGGAGACTATGCTTGGCTGGCTCATTTTAGCTTAAAACTTAGAATAGTGGACTAGTCATTTCTTTCATGTTTTTCCGTACTTTCTATAATAGTTTTTGAGTCGAGGTTGTTTGGAAGTCGAGTCTATAGTTCAGTGAGCATTTGATGAATCCTAAATGATCTATAATAAAAACATTCTTTATCTAAAAGCTTTGTTATGTGATAAATTTGGTATGTGCATGCATATGGTGACCATGTTTTCCTCTTTGGCTCTACTACTTCATTCTATAGACTTTCACATTGTCCTTAGTTGGAGTTATGCTAATTTTGGCTCATCTAAGGATTGATCTATGCAAATATTCATCTACTTAAAACAACCAGGCTGACCAACATTAGAAACTAAGACCTTTTTCTATTTTTCCCAACCCCTCTTTCTTTTTCCCTTTTTTTAATCAGTCTGTTAGTTTAGACTAGTTTATCTTCTGAGTTGCAGTTTGAATCTAATGGTTACTTTAATTAATTGTATGTTCTTTTATCTGTTGTCATTTATGCATTATTGAACTTATAATCAATAGACATTTTTATTTTGAATCAATTGTTTATTTATAGTTAAATCATTATGTTGGTTCCTAAGGCATAAGCTCTTTATTTTGATGAATATTGATATGTCTGAAATACACGCTAAAGAGCCTTGATATGGTATGGTTACAATGAGCCAAATGGATTACCTTGCATACTCAGACTTGGTAACTAAGACCTTGGGGAGATTTGTTCATGCAAATCTTATTTTAGGAGAGGAAGGGATTAAATCCCCCTACCTAAGATGGCATGCCAAAATACCTCCCAATAGGATACATAGTTTCAACTCCTCAAGAGGTTACCCAAGACAAATAACTTGTACATTTTATTCCTCTTGAGACCTTAGGTCAAAGATAAAACAAAATCAAATCAAATAATTATGCCATTAAATTTTATAAAGCAAATCCTAGATTATGATTTTTATATATATAGGAAACTACCAAGAAAATTGAAAGACCTAAAAATAAGTAGAGGATAAAATCTTAGCAGTGTGTTACAATCATGGTTCACAATCAACCACCTTTTGGTTTTGACTCGGTCACAATCGGTGGTCTATTAATTTTGAACCTATACCCAAAATTAGTCCCTAATCCTTGGATTCTAGTCTATATTGCTCTCGAAGCCTCTTTTCTACATTAGATATAACATAAACCAAGTGTGTTTTTTTCAATCTTATTTTCTTTCTCCTTTTTTTCTTTACATTTTATTGTTCAAATAATATTATTTGACTATATCTTATCACTAGACCAGATTTGATTGTTGTTTGTTATTGTTTCATATTAGATCTAAAATTTACGTTGGTTTTAATAGGTTGTGCATAGTGTAATTACCCTTGTGTGTTAGATAGTTAAAACAATAGCATGTTAGGCAAAACTTCCCAAGTCCACACCATGTTAGAGATCCTGTCAGCATGCCACAACATGTATATGTTAGATAGTAGAGTGTTAGCATGGATCATGTTTTTGGCTTTTACACATATCTATAATTCTACTTTGAGTAGTCTAGGAAAATTGATATGAAGTATTACCTCTTTTTTATAAAAAAAACTTGACTTCCCAACGTTATTGAACATTGTACAAATTTATACTTTACCATATTCCTTACATTGAGTATAAGTTGCACCAATATGTAAATACTTTTGCATTTATATGTGTTTTAGTTTATTTTAGTTATAGTTTTCCTTTGCATATTTTATAACTTGAAACTTTATGCCATGTATAGAATTATCCACCACACTGACATCTTTATCCTCATGGTGTGGATCATATTACATCTATGACACTATTATAGTGGTAGGCATATGAACACCTAGTAGTTACTATCCATATCGACCTCCCCATTGACCTAGAGGATAAGGAGAGACCACATACATGGAGACAGTATCGAACAGGGTAGAATAGGTGGTGACATTTGATAACTCACACTGGAAGAGGGCCATAGATTCCATCAATGAGATCAACATCACTTGAATACCCTAAAAATATCATCTAGGTTGGACTAAGGATGCCATTTAGATGTGGTGGATCAAGTGGATTTTGTGGTACCAATGGTGGTTTTTTGGCACCATTAAGAATATTTAGCATGATAGATTACTTAGACAATATGGGATGAGATACGATGTGCCCCCAACTATTATTTTCTAAGTATGACACAAAGAATCCCCCATAAGGAAATAAAAAAAGACCCCCTTATCTTTTAGGTGAATAGATTCATGTATAACAAGGAAGATAATAAGAGTCATCCATACCCTAGGGTTGATGATGAGGGACTAGCAAAGTAATGGAGGGTGTGGTGGGTTAAGGTTCACCCAATGTCACTATTCTTGTAAGAGGGAGAGGGACACTATCCCAAGGAAGGAGACTATGTTGAGCATGGAAACTATATAGAGGATCTTGAGAAGCTAGAAACAAAGGGAGTGGATGAATAACCAATTTTGGTTTCTTTGATCCAACCAAGAGGGGACCCAAGCTAGTAGTGAAGAGACCTAGATGAATAAGTAAAACCAAATTATTTATTTTATCTTTGATTAGTGTTTTGGATTTTATTGATTAATATTTTTTTAATGTGAAATTTTGTTAGTCAATGATTGAACCATCACCATTGAGGCCACGATACAAATACTAAGATACACCAAAATATATTCTAGGTATGGTCGAGTGGGATAATTTATAAGTAGGAAGGCATGCCTACCTATTTGATCCATCTAACAAGGTTAGGTCAACATAAATTCAATCATTTCATAAGGTGGAGGATATAATCACAAAGTTCACATAGACATACAAACACCTCTCCTAGCTTGAGGTTTTGTTAACATAGGTGACACAAGTGTTGGTGATAGATATTCCCATAAGATATTTGACCAATACTTTTGATTAAAAAAAAAATACACATGAGATAAATATTGTGAAATATCATGAATAATAGACCTTAAGGTCAAGGTCTAAGTTTATGACACATACTAAGGCACAAAATCCCATTTCCATGACCTCTATTATTCTACAAGCTATAGAGCAAAGGCACAGGGATCATACCCATCACCATATACATGATTCATATGGGTCATGTGCCCCTATGTTATTTTTTACTGTATGGATGGCTAAGGTATTTTATCTTTTGATTATTTGTATCTTTATGTGCACGTGTGTGCTCTAATATAATCATGATGTTTACAATATTTTTAAGAATATATAATGAGAAATATATTTGGAAAAGCATAATATGACTTATAGAATAAAGCAATATGTATCATGATTGAGGCATTTCATCATATAACAAACACATGACGTACATTTGCAACAATCAATGCAATAAGATAACAAATAGTTGTAATAAAATTCACACACAATAAAAATAAATGAAATCAAACAATGAGGGTGAGACAAAAATAATGGAATTCGTACTTCGCCACGCTTATAAAAATGTGTTGAATTACCAACCTAAGCTCAAATTGTGCACTCATCTTTCATAATTCATAATTTTTTAGGAAAAAGCCATGCAAACAAAGAAAGTGAAATAACATTCGAAAAGGCAAAATGAATGAAAACAATGTAAATGAATAAGAAGTTATAAATACAAGGAAATTTTGAATTAGAAGAAATGAAAGCACAATAAAAAATAAGATATGGAAAACAATCATAAAATGATGAAATCAAATTAAATTCAAGTTTGAAAAGACAAGGTATGAAAAGCACAAATGTCCATGACATAATATCGATAAAAAAATGTTCCACGTGGCATAAACTAAAGCACTTGTGAAACAATATTGAAATAAACCATTCACCAAAACTTATGGAATGTATACAAAGAAAAATATATATACATAAACCCAAAGTGGTATGAATCAAATAGAAAAAGAGAAGTTGAAAATCACTTTAAGAGACATAAACAAATCAAATAATAAATAATAAACAAAATATAAATATAAAATGTTTAATTGCAAGCATAAATATTTGGCAAGTAAAATTAACCAGTGAAAGATTCATTCATAACAAAATGAGTCATAATAATCATCAATATACACATGAATAAAAGCGTGGGATGAATCATATGTAAATACAATTCATTGAGGTATCTAAAAATCAAGCCTTGATAATCCATCCTCTGAAGAGTCTTCTTTGGCAATATTATCCCCTACATGACCTTCTTCAATATTATCCTCTAATTTCCTAGTGGATATAGGTTATATTATATACAATCTAGTTGGAATAGACTTGTGCACATACACCTTATGCTTCCTTACCTTTGACACAAATATTGGTTCTTCTCTTAGTATACCTTTGTATGAGACCCCTTCTTGAATTTTCTCTCCTGGAAATTTTCTAAATCTTTTAATTGTAAATCATTTGACCCTCGTGTCCAAATTTTAAGCATTGTGATTTTACTTTTTAAGGGTTTATGGAGTGTAAGCCCTAGGTTGTTAAAGGGTCTGAGTATAGTAAATAATGGTATAAAATATGTAATAAATGTAGCCATTAAATTATGAAAGAGTTGACCTAATTTGATATTTATAATAATAGCAATGAATGACACAAATAAGTACTTAGCTAGAAATTGCTTGATATAAAGGATATATAAGCTAAAAACTGGTATAAGAGCTGGTTTGAGTGTCTCAAATAGGATCTAGGTATTACAAACCCTCTTGGAAAATAACACCCTATTTGGATATTAGCATTATGGTACTAGTGTCCACTTTTTATGGTAATGTTCTTTATGCAAGAGCTGATTTGTTCTTCTGGGAGCACTTGTGTCTGATTCTACTGAGCTTGTTCTTGTGTGGATGAATCCTAATTGATTATTTGTGCACTATTATAAGCTAATTTAGGATAAAACCCTAGAACTTCATGTGATTAGGGTATTCAATTGGCACTAGTATCAAGAGTGTGATGTTTTTTGGGTAGGCTCAACATCCTTAACACCCCTTTGTAATGAAAGTTGCCTACATACCAATACTCCAAGGAAGGATCAAGCTCGATGTAGTTCTCCTGCCTAAGTGCTTGGTGCAAGTGCAGGTGAATTCTAATATGAGTGTTGACTTGAGTGCTTTGAATGAGGCTTGAGACTATAAATCTATGTATCCTGCACTTGGGATGGTTGTAGATGATTGTATGTAGTAGGGAAGAATAGGGATCAATAACCTTGATTGTGCACAACTTATTCTAAGTTTTAATGTGTATTTTGCATATCATCTCCATCTAGTAAATAAAGGGATACAAATCATGTATATATATTGATCTCATGCTTGTGCAGGGTTTGAAATGGATCTAGGCCAACCCTAAATGTCTTAGGAATCAAAAAGATATCTATTTAGGTAAAGGACAATAATGCTCAAATAGGATAACAATATTGTGGCACAAGTGTCTAGTTATGGTGCTAGTGTTCAGGTGGTAGAATCTATGGCATTAGGGGCCTGAATGCCTAAGGGAGGGTCTGAGACTACTTTTGATATGTCTAACAATGTGTGTGACCCCCATAAAATCTAGATAAGTGTCTAAGTGGGCCTTGAGATATATTTAGGGCTAAGCTCGGGATGGGTGGTCTCAAGTAACACTCTTAGCACTCAAGTGACATTTTAGATGACTACAATCCCCCCCCTTATTCTAAAAATGAATCAAAGCAAAATGACTAAGATAAAGGAAAAGAAACATACCTAGACTTACCTGAGAGGTTAAGCTCATGAATATAGATTTAATTATGTGAAGTATGCTCTATTACATGTATTGCAAATGAAATGTGCATAAATCAATCCTTGATTAAGAAGTATCAAAAGTAAAGACAAAACTACGTAAAAAGATAAGAGAGAGGAAAGGAATTAATACACATCATTGGGTATGCGAACTAATGCATTAACTTGGTGACATCCTATGTGTGTACAACCAGTGATCAATTGATGAAAAGTTTGGATTGAAGTGAATGGCTTGCTCAATCCCCATGTGTGTATGGCTCAAGAACTCAAATTAGTTTTGAATCCATAATTTCCCACCTCTGCTCAATGGATCATGACCTATGAATAATTTGGATTGGAGCCATGGCTTATCCAACCCTCTTATGTAGGTGGCTCAATAACTCAAGTAGACTATGAATCCATCATTGCCTACCCGTGTATAGTATATGCATTTATAACTAAATAACACAATGTAACTAAAGTTGTATGATTGTAACTAAAAATGTATAAAATGACACTATAGCCACTTGAGATCTCTGGAATAAAAGTCAGCTTAGGAGCCTCTCGGGCACTCAGGTATGTAGCTCAGGGACTAATCGCTAATGCCAACCACTTTAGATGGATGAAGGCACCAAATATGGTATAATCTAGGGTAAATGGTATTTTGATTAAGAATGTAGAGAATGACATGGACTTTGTCATTTTGTCTAATAAAATGAGCATACAAAAATAATGTGTCATGCACATGCCCCCAAATCTGATATTTGAATATGTAGATTATAGATTAAGTTATAATAATTTATATCTGAGTATTTGAAACTAAAATATGAGTAATCATGCCATGCATGATGCCCCCAATCTAAGCAAACTGATATGATTTTGTGCAAAATTGAGAAAAATTGAGCATAACTAATAATCTATGATTGAAAGTGTACAAACCTAGACTATAAATGTTGTAAATTTCTAAAAAATATGGATTTTCCTATTTTTAGGGCCACTAGATAATAGTGCCATATTTGGATAGCAGTATTGTGGTGCTAGTGTCCACTTTTGGCACTAGTGTCCAACTGTGTTATTTTTCTATGAAACTAATTATAATCTTTGTCTGACTATTTCCCACTAAGCTTTCTTAGAACTAAGTTCTATATTTTGAACCTACATGATATAAATTGTACTTTGAGTGCATTTGGATGGCTTGAATGCTCCCTCTTTTGAGGGGAGTTGTTATACCTATGCAAAAAAAAATCTAAAAATGAAAGCTCTACATGATTTGTGTTAGACTGAGCATATATGAAATCTACATAATAAATCAATATAATGTGTATACATGACATAAAAATGTAAGACAATTTGAGCATGAGTTATTATTATAAGATGTATGTTAGATCTAGCATCAACAAGGCTATCACGATAGATATAACAATGTAATCATGTGTAAGAATAATAAATTTAAAATAAATTAAGTAACTACCAAGGGGGATGGGGCATGATTCCCATCACGATACCCAAGGAGGAAGGGGGAGACGCATGAGGTCCCTCATGGAATCTAAAACTAGAGTGTGTAATAAGAAAGTGAAAATTCTCATGGCCATGACACATACATGAAAACATATATATAACATACATGAGGCATGCAAAGTAGGCCAAGGGGACACAATATAAGGGACATGGTCACATGTCACTAAATCTAAGAAACTAATACATACAAGGACATGTTCAAATGTCCACATATTCAAAGAGCAAACAAGTTGGTGTAAAGCCTCATAGAAAGACATGTTCAAATGTCTGCATGCATAATCAAGAAGGCACACACAAAGACATGGGCACATGTCTAAAGCATACATACAATTTAATGAAGTGGCATAAAGAACTATAAAAATGGCATATTCAAATGCTTTCGAATAGATATATAAACATAGAGACACAATCGAGTCTAAACTAGTAAAGTTATAAATGAAAGTATGCATGAACATGTGGTACAAATTTGTATAAGAGCAAAGATGTACATAAATTAAGTCTAGAGTAGTATTAATCATCAAAAAACATGTGTAGTGTAGGATGATCAATATCAATATATAAACAATGCTAAATTTGTGATATAGAGTATAGAAAGATATAACCTAGAAATCATAATTATTTATAAAATGTCCCCAAATGGGCAAATATATCAAATGAGGAACTTGTGTATCTCTGTATGTGCCCCCAATGGGTAGATAGTAGTAAATTTGGATGTGTGGTGGACCTGGGTCTTGTAAGTATATGTGAGCACTCAAAAATAATAAGTGAAGCATGTATGTATGATAAAATTGACTATACTAAGATAGCTAGCATATGTAGTACCTACCAAGTATAAGAAATGTAAACATGGAAATGCATACAATCTATCATTTTTATTTTCTGAGCAAATATTTGAATGTTTTTTTTTTTTTTTTTGACATATTATATTGTTTTTTATTTTCTATATATGAGCTATGTACAAGTAACATGAAAATGAAACTATATACAAGGAGCAAGAATAAATGAAACTATGTATAAGTAGGGAGGAACATACTAACTGATGAGTCTCACAAAATACTCACTATCAAGGTGTCATATATCAAATAGAGGAAGAGTGATCATGCATGTTGTGCAAAAAGGTAATTAAGTTATAGAAATTAGCTATACTGAGTGATTTGTAGTTGACACTACTTGTGGAGTAGGGTTAGGAATATATGAAGCTGATTCAACTAGCATGTGAACTGTTCGGCTCTTAGGGGCTTGTTTGGTAGAATATATTGTAGCTAACTTGGATGATTTATGTAGAGAACTCTGGAACTCAATGACATTGGTCTTAGAATGAAAAGGGTAGAGAGAGGATCTCTAGAATCTATAACATGTCTCTAACGCAGTGTTTCTCTATTAAGGGTTTCCGTGGGAGAGTATGCATATGTGGTAACACCATAGAAGTAGACCTCACCTGCACTGGTGGCTCAACTAAAATATGAGGTGTGCTAATGCAAATTGTACTTATAACTATAACCAATGGTTGTTGTGTAATTGTATGTGGGATAGGTAGAGGATACTCATATGGAAGGCCCTCAATTATAACCACCTAATTAACATGTATATACTTGAGGCATCTATGGATGATGGATAGAATGGCTCAAATTTGTTGTATTTGTGGCCTACCCAATAACATTTAAAATGTGTCTACACTAGGTATGACTAAGAACCTAGTGGCAACATGTCCTGGTCCAACCTATAATGGGAGTACAATCTCCCTAATGAAGCTTTGAACATGGCCACTAATACCATAAATAATTGTATTGATCATATAAATTACTCTGAATAACCCAAATGTTATAGAAGTGTAATGGTACACATGTTAATACTTAGACCATTTTCAACCATGACACTTTGAATAAGATGATAATCAATGTAGGTTCGTACAAAGAATACATATAAATCTGAATCATCATCGACAATCTTCGACTCTGAGAAAGTGATGAGAGGTATAATTGGCATTACAGTATGATAGACACCAATGCTTTTAGGTAGGGGGTGTCCTATGTATTAGTATGGTATGATGTTCGTGGCGGATGTGTGTGATATGTATAGTGAACACCTAAAGTGCCTATTGCCTCATTAGATGTATGTTTTAGAAACAAATCCAAAAATATTTTCATTATCTTAGCTTCCATTAGTTAAACTTTAGGTTTTGTTGTAGGTGTGACCATATCAATGATATTAGCCTCTATTAAATCATGTATCTTATGTCTTAAACTAATACATATATTTATAGTATGGTATGGTGCACTATCATAGTTGCATAATGCATTGGAATCGTAACTCTTTAGAAAAGGACTAGTTGTATCAACCTCTTTGATGCGAGGGAAATACATGACATTTCATTCTAAAGAGCTACTTTAAAACTTGTATTGGTGATTCTATAATATTTGTGAAAACTCTCCATGGAGGAGTTGATAAAACCAAGTGATGAGGTGGCTCTTAAGCTACGTTAACTGTGGCCTTTTAATCATTCTTGTCTTTAGTGTGCCTTATTTTGTATGGGGGCTTATTATAACTCTTATTAGTTGAATCTGATCCACTTATGTAATTTAATTTTCCCATAGAGAGAAGCTTGACTTCTCTTTATTTCATTTTATGGCATAAATCTATGAATGGTGGAAAGTTCTTGAATAATATAGCTTCATGCAATGTTGGTAGTAAACTTTGTTTGAATATGTCTTGGAATTATTTATCTTCCATGGGGCTAGTCATCTTTGCCAATATAGTTTTATATCACAAGTCATATTCTGCTATACGCTCATTAGATTTTTCTTTAAGTTGTGCCACTTGAGCATATGAAACCTTATCACTGGTGTTGATTGAGAAGTGTACCAAAAATGTATCTACCAATGGATTGAATTTTGTAATAGAATGATTTGGAAGATCTTAAAACCATTGTAAGTCATAGTTATCTAAATTATATGGCATCAACTTGGTCAAGAGCCAATCATTAGACACATGGTCCAATCACGCTGCGTGAAAAGCTCATAGATGATGCTCTAGGTCACCCTTACCATCATACAAAATAAGCTTGGGTGCCACAAAAATGGATGGTAAATGAGTTATTATTGTGTGATGTGCCAAAGGTGTTGTAAAAGAACATGATAAATTAAGGCATGTGATGACCTAGTAGCACCCTACTCAAGATGTAACACCTTAGCCTACAGAGAGTGAATCTCATGACTAAGGGATTGTACATCTACAGAAGAGGAACTAGCCATAGGAGGTGTTTTTATTGTTGAAGGTTGTTGAGTTAAATTAGGTTGTGTTACATTGTGAGTTCCCCCCATAGTATGTGTAACAATATTGTTATCTAGGGGAGCAAAAAAATGAACATTATTAGATTTACTCTTTATTTCCATTGTGGCTTGCAGAATTTATGCATGATCATGGGACTATTCCTAAAGTCTATCTCTGAAGCTTTATAAAATCTCATCCTTATTGAATATAAGATTTTAATTATTAAGTGGGGGGAGTGTGTCTCGAGTCCCATCTTGTGTATCATTTTGATCTTGATTGTATTGCTCCTTTTTGGATGCATTATCATTGAAGTCCATATAATCAGGGTGTAAAGGATCAATGATGGGGTTGTAATTGGTCTTTTATCCATGGTATAATATCAAACTGGATAATTTGAATATGCTCGATATGATTTCTACTAAGCTTAACACTTCTTAAAGGAAGAGATATAACTTTTTGAGATGGCATATGGTAAATAAAATGAAATAGTGTTGCTAAAATAGAAGATCTAAAATCTAAAAATCCTAACACAACCAAGGGAAATAGGGAAAATAATGGTACAAACCATAATAGAATATAGGGCTAGGGTTTGGGGAGTATTCAAAGTAATTTGGGTTCACCAAATGATTTAAATTTTTAAGGGTTTATGGAGTGTAAGCCTTAGGTTGTTAAAGGGTCTGAGTAGAGTAAATCATGATATAAAATATGCAATACATGTAGCCACTAATTTTTGAAAGAGTTGACCTAATATGATATTTATAATAATAGCAATGAATGACATTAATAAGTACTTAGATGAAAATTTCCTGATTAAAAGGATCTGGAAGATAAAAACTGGTACAGGAGTTGGTCTGAGTGTCGCAAATAGGATCTAACTATCAAAAACCCTCCAGGACAATAGCACCCTATTTGGATAGTAGCATTGTGGTGTTATGTACATTTTTAATACTAATCTCCTATATGCAAGAATTGAATTATACTTTTAGGAGCACCTATGTTTGAGTCTATTGAGCCTATTCCTATGCGGATGAGTCCTAATTTGTTGTCTGTGCATTGTTATGAGCTGATTTATGAGTAAACACTAGACCTCCATGTGATTAGGGTATTCAATTGGCAGAAGTAACAAGAGTGTGATGATATTTGGGTAGGTTGTACATCCTCACCACCCCACTATGATGAGAGTTACCTATATACCAATACTCTAAGGAGGAATCAAGCTCAATGTAGTTCTCCCACCTAAGTGTTTGGTGCAAGTGCAAGGGAATGCTAGCTTGAGTGTTGATTTGAGTGATTTGAATGAGGCTTGAGTTTGTAAATATGTGTATTCTAAATTTGGGATGGTTGTAGATGATTATATGAAAAAGTAGGGTAGAACAGGGATCAATAACCTTGATTATGCACAACTTGATCTAAGTTTGTTTGTGTATTTTGCATCTCATCTTCAGATAGTGAATAAAAGTCTAATAGTCATGTGTGTGTGTGTGTATAGTGTGGGGTTTTAAATAGGTCTATGCCAACCTTACATGTCTTACGAATTGAAAATATATTTGTTGGGGTTAGAAAAAGAGGTAAAGGATAATAACACCCAAATAGGAAAATAACATCATAGTGCTAGTGTCCAATAATGGCACTAGTGTCCTGGTGGTAGACCCTAAGGCACTAGGGGCTTGGATCCTTAAGGGAGGGTCTAAGACTACTTTTGAAATTTCTAGGGATGCATGTGGCCTACATGAAAGCTATATAAGTGTCTAAGTGGGCCCTGAGATAGGTCCAGGGATAAACTAGGGATGGGTGGTCTCAAGTAACACTCTTAGCACTCAAGTGACATTTTAGATGACTACACATTGATGCATAAAAAAATGAATTGTTTTCATTTGATATATCCAAAGTCTATTAGGTAACACATTGTATGATCCATTATTTGATACCACATGAAACTAATTTGAAATGTCTTAGGATCCATTAAAATAAGATATATAATATAACCAAGAGGCTCTCTATATATACCACAATATCATGTAATAATTGTTTAAGTGTATTCTAAATCATTCTTATTAAGTAAAAGACTAAATAAATTCATCGATGGTGACAAGGATTCATAGAGGGTACATAACATAACACACAAGATAATATTATTTCATATAGTTTATAATTCATCTCATGTAATTGATAATAATTGTAATTATGGATATTCATAATCCACATCATTAGGACTTAGTTTCCTAGTGAGTCAAGCCATCTCATGAGTCATATAGTTACTCTTCTAGTTTAAAACATTCTCTTGGGTCTCAAAATTGAACGATTATCAACCATAACTCCATATTTTTAATTTTCATCTATGAAAGTTATTATGAAAAAATATTCATTGTATGAGTTGTCATATGAATATCACTCTCATAAATTACAATTTGATAGGAAACTTTTCTTCTCTCGATTAAGATAACAACATGAATAAAATGATCAAATGGATGAGCTCCTTAGTGCACTAGCATAGTGTTTTGGTTTTATTTGTCTACCATATAAACATGTGTTGTGTCACTTGGTTGATTGATATAGGTTGGAAGAGGATTTATGAAAATCTTCATATGTTGATTTGAAGAAGTCACCGATTCATTCAAATTATTGTTGACTCCTTAGTTGATTGGGTTTTCTTATTGTTAATGAGATCATGGATCTTGTGCTTCAAAGGTGTGAATATATTTGAAGATTTTCTTAGGACTATATGATTTTATTTTATTTTAAAACATCATAGTCCATAGGTAAATATCTTAAATGATCAAACTCTCTTATTGGAGGTAAATTAATTATATTATACTCAATAAATTTCCCTAAGACTTGGTGTGGACCTTCACTAGTTCTAATTATTTCCCTATACCTTTTTTGTTGAGGTAAAATGAGCCTTTATGATGGTCACTCTATAACATTGACCACATTCTTGGCATCATTCTTAGGTTGAAATCCATTCTCATTGCTTTTAGTCTTAAAGTTTGTCTCGTTTTGAAATTTTGAAGTAATAGGAGTAGAAATATTTAATTCATATTTAAGAATGTTTGCATTAAAATTCTCTAAAAACATAAAAAAGAAGTTAATGAAAATAATGATAAGTGTTGAATATCACTTTATCCTTAACGATTGGAAGTGATATGTTGGAAAAGATGCTTTAGAGTTCACTATTTGATGGTTTATATGTCATCTTGGTAGTCATAATCTTAAATTTCAGCACAAATTCACCAATGGTTTTCATTTGACCCTTGCTTAATTCAAGTCAATTTATAAATATGACTATCAAACCAATGTTAATTTAAAAGCAAGTCAATAAGTCATTAATTAAGTTGTTAAAGGTATACACATCCACTTATAAAATCACAAAACCAATCAAGGGCATAAGTTATCAAACTCCTTGGATGTATCTTTGTCAAAAATTTGTCATTATGAATGAAATATGAACACCAAGCATAAAATACTCTAATGTGATGTGAAGGATCTCATTTTCCATTAAACATCTCGAATTGTGGGGCTATAAAACTAGTTAGAAAAATATGTGCAAGTAATTCAAAAACCAACGGGATTAAAATAATATAATTATAAGTAACCCTATTATTTAGTTTATGGGACCTTTAAGAGAGGGTTTTGAGTTGATTTTTCATGTCACAAAGGTAAGACCATTTTAGACATTGGATAAGAAGTTACACGTGGGATAAGTGACATATGTTGAAATAGAAGAAATTTTAAATATCAAGGGGTTAACAATATTTGGAAAAAATAAAGGAATATTTTAGGCTTGAGGTTGCTAAGAATAGGAGGAATGTTAGAGCCATAATCATGCTAAGAAGGAACAATAGAGGCATGTTGAGAAGGAATAGTAGAAACATGTTAAGAAGGAAGACGTGGAGAAATTAGATGAGTATTAGAAGTAATAGGAATAGAAACATTAGAATTAGAATCTTGAGCATCAATGAAAGGAGAAGAAACTTGAGAAATGACTACCTTGAGAGGCATGTTTTGACATGCAAATTTTCTTAAAACATTCACCATACCAAGAATTTCATCAAGGTTATATAAGTGATATTTCCTAAACTAATAAATATCTTGATCTCTAACCCAATTATACTCATCTAAAGAGGATTTAAAATCTATTGCATATTCATTTTTAATAGTTTCAGACCCATTACCATTCACAATAATTTCATTATTGACATTAAAATAAGATATAATTTCATTTTGGTTAAAACTAGGGACCATGCAAGACAATGTAGGTTTACAAAAATATACTACAAATAAATGGATTAAAACTAAATGCAACTTAAATAAGTGCATTAATTTTAACCAAGCAAGCTGAATAGGTGTAATTACAATATATTCAACAAAAATACATGTTTAATAATTTATTCAAGTAATTATGAGGGCATTTGCATAAGATTTAGAGGTGTATCTTGAATTAGTTATAATATGAAGATAATCCCATGAATATTAACTTGGAAATGTGTGTATAGAAGTGACATAAATCTCACCTAAGAGTTTAGATCTTATCAAAGATTGATGTTAGAATATTTTATGGAAAGCACCATGTAAGGTCTAAATAATTTGACAATCATGTTTTCCTAGTTTTGATTTCCCGTTTCCTCCCTCCAATATAGGCATTCCACACTTGTAACTTGTAAAACATAATTTCTACTATGTGCACTATAACGGTTGTGATATATGAAGCTAAAGGGGGGAAATGAGCTTCAGAGGTCTATGTTGAGTGTTAACATGGATCAATAAACATAGTCTAATTATCATGCCTCTAAATGGTGGAAACCACTCGATAAAAATATATATATAAATAATAAATTGCATAAATAGAAATAACTCTAGAGATAAATAAAAACACTAGGTTGTGCACCAAAAGTGATCCATGGGAAATATTAGTTTTAGTTAATGATAATGCTTTAATAGTTTCTTTATCTCAATAAAATTATTGAGTGCTCATTATATCTCTAATGAATAATCAATAGATAATGTGTATATGCTTAGTGAGCTTATTGATAAAAGAATGACATTGATTATGTATTTCCAAACAAGTGAATTTAAATGAAGACCAATTGGCATGTTAAACTGAAACAAAATGGAAAAAAAGTGAAAAGGATGGGATGAAAACACCAAGGCTTGATGAAGGCCAAAAAGAAGACTTAGGGGTGTCAAGAGGCTTCTTATCGAGAGAGAGAGAGAGAGAGAGAGAGAGAGAGAGAGAGAGAGAGAGAGAGAGAGAGAGAGAGAGAGAGAGAGAGAGAGAGAGAGAGAGAGAGAGAGCATATCTAACCATAATTATCAAGTGTTTCTCATCTAGCCTTGCACTAATATCAATAACTTCTACATCAAGTTTTCCACCCACGTGTTAAAGCACAAGATCACATGCATATTTTACGTTACCACTGTAGACATCCAATTCCTAACACCATTTGTGTTGAAATTATCAGTCTTACTTGAATTGCACTCAAATACCCATTTTAGGTTAAAATCACTAAAATAAGCTAAATAGTTCAAACTTGTCATTTATAAGTGCCAATTTAAGCCAAATTATCCCTAAATGGGGCAATGCATTTTATGTGATTCCTAACTTTAATCAATTTATTTCGAGTCAAAATGACGATTTTTCTTTTTTGTGCTCTAGATCACTCTTTTTTTCTAATTAGTTAGTACATGTCATGTACTTTTATTATTTTATGTTGGCAACATCCTAAATAGTAATAAGGTTCTAACGCATCTAACATCACCTTCCAATTCTTTTCAAGTCAAATTACAACCTAGTAATATGACTTTCTGGCCATTTGGATTAATTGAGGGCCAATTTTCAAAGAATTGTACAAATATTGACTAATCTTGTTTAAGGCTAATTAATTCAAATCAAGAGCTTAAGTGGATTTTCCATGGAGGTTATTGAATATTTATTTTTAGAAATTGATTCCTATTGACTGCATCACCTAATGACATCATTTTTGGGAAGGTATCCCTAGCCCATAAATGCATAAAATATCAAAATTATGGCCTCCCATGTCTCTTTAATGCCTCCCATACCTCTTTAATGCCTCCCATGCCTCATTAATGCCCCTTCTTCCCAAATCATGATGAGGACATTTATGGATTTAATTACAAATATTTATTAATTCATGGCCACACATCTCAATATTGAGATGGACGGTCATGGTTGATTTTGACCAATCTCAAAAATATATAAATAGAAGGCCTCACACTACCATTTTTAAGCTAAAATTGTGTAAAATTATAAGGCTAAAATATCTCCACAATTCATTTATGTTTTGATTATTTTCATTTGGATTAGCTTCATTGATAGGCATATTAAATAGTTTATATCATGAGCCTAAGTTTTGCATAGAGTTCTTGAGGCAATGGAGGAGAAAAGAAGTTGTTATTGACACAGACTAGAGCTCTAGATCAAGTGAAGAACATGCTTGGAGCCACCTTTGAGTAATGGATTCATTTAGAAAGGTAATGATTGATTTTTTTCTTTCATTTATATTTTTTTATCATTAACAACCCTCACATGAATAGTTTGGCTTGATTTGTTTAGCTATTTATGCATTTCTCTTTGTTTTATTGACTAATCAAATTTCATAATCCACTCTACATTTTGGCATGCCTAGTGGGATTGCACCCCACAAATTTGATCAAATAGCTCCTACAAATAAACTTCTAACTATTTTCATGTAGAATCTTGGATTATGGAAGCAAAAAGAGTAAAAAATTGGAGCAAAAATCCATTTCTTGGAAGTCACAGTTTTGTCACTATGGAGTTGTGATATTGTCCTCTAGACCACAAACCTATAACCAACACAGTCATGCTTTTGTCTTTTAGTCATGATATTTCATCTTAACTATATTTTCAGACTAACATTTTTTATGTCTATAAGTTAAGTTGCGATATTGTAATACCATTACTCAATGGTAGCGATATTACAATACCATGATTTCATAAGTTACAATATTATAATATCATGACTCGACAGTAGTGATATTATAATACTACGATTTGATAGTCATGATATTACCAATCTGAATCATGGTATTATGGTTAAACCATTAATAGTTAAACAACAATACCATAACTCTCATAGTTACGATATTACATTGTGACTTGTGTTATTGTCGATCCGAGTAGCGATATTATTGATTTTTATTGACTAACCTGTGAGTTATGATATTGTGTTAACAGTCATGATTTTGAAAATTTGAGGTATTAGACTGTGGATTTGTGGGATTGCACTATGTGAACCTGAGAGTTCAATTTTCAAAGTTATTTGCTTCATTTGAAAAAGTGCTTCAAAGCTAAACTACATGCTGACAATTTTCTTGCATGACATACTTGGAAAGTGATCCATTTGTGCTTGATTAAGTCTTTTTAACCTCTTTTTGGGTCCTTAAAAAGAATTAGGAACATTTCCATTTAGTGTTTAAGAAAAAAATATTTGTTTATATTAAATGTTTTTAGTTTTTATTAAGTTTTTGCAACTTAAGGCCAAGGGCCAAAGAACACCACCAAACATTTCAATTTAGTGCTTTAAAACTGAACTCACTTCAAAGTTTTATTTTAAGTAAGTCATTTATCATTATTTTATTTGTTTGATTTGTTTGAGCAAAGAGGAAGTTGTGCGTGTATGCTCTCCCCCATCCCCTATAGGGAACTTCTGGGATTAAAAGTGCCATCTTCCTTACAAATTGCCTTATTCCAAAGGCATAAAAGAGATGTTGTGAAGGCTCTCCCCAAGACCCATATGGCTTGGGTGATCTATAAAAAACCTTAAAACTCTTTTACTTAGTTTTTATTTCATTGCATCTTGGCTTGTGAAGGGGACTTCATCACCTCCCATAAGTTATATAGGGAAGCTTTGACCCGAGGCTTCATCCTCTAGCATCATCTTCAACCCCTCTCCATGGAGGGGTATATAAATTGGGATTTGTTCACTCAGATGATGATTTGAGTGGTTAAACCATCTGTATTAGTAGAGGCTAAGCTCCGGATGTTTGAGCATGTTAGATATCGCACTACACTGAGCAAGCGATGGATGTAGTGGTTGTAAAAAGGGTAAGACCTTTTTACAACAAGCCATATGACATGAACCCAAATGACATGCTACTTCTCTTGTTTTTTGACATGAAAGCTGGTAGATACGAGATCCATCTAGAAACATTCGAAAACTTGCTAGTTTATTTAACCCCACTTTGCCACACCTTATTAGTTTAGGGCTTAAGATAATTAATTAGTTGATTTATCTTTATATTAGATTACTTGGTCTTATTTGGAGTTAAAAACTTGTTTGTTAACAAAAGGTTATATAACTAAACACATTTTCCACAAATTTCTTAAACAAGGAGGCGTTACGCTATCCAAGTGAAAATCAATCTTTTCCTTATTTAAAATTATCATCTTAAACATTGTGTCATATCTTCTAAGTGACATAGTTATGTTGCTCATTTGTGTCTAGATCACTTGTCAAATTTTCTTAAGTCCCTCATTGATAATTTAAATTTGGAATTAGAATTTTCTAAGTTTTAAAGTTAAATTGGGTTCGCCATTTGCACTTGACTTGTTTTAACTTGGGTTTAATTTCTCATTTGAACTAAGGGTCATCTATAGACTCATTATCACATTATCATATTTGGTGGACTTAAGTCATCTTAAATATCACTCATGCTTTAAGTCCTAAAACACATTTTATACTACTATTCCTATTACCATGTGGTGACGTTGTGTTGCCCATTTGGTTTTAGCTTTATACTAAGGAATTCTTGCATGTTTCCACATCATGAATTTCTTAGTTCGCATTGTCTCCTTCCTAATCTGAAGGGCTTTCTTCTAGTTTTCTAGTAGCATCTCATTGAAGTTGAACTAGATTTTGCAGTATTGACATATCTCAAAAGTCTACGTTTTAGTGTACTAGTGACACTCTAGAATTTTTGAGTTATTATACCCTCTCCAATTTATATGATTTCAACTTTACCCAAAGGTTGAGTAATTTCGTGAACACATTATTCTAATTGTGTGTGGTTCCAAGCCACCCTCCTTTTATAGTCTCTTTGGTACCTTAGTCATTTATTCAAAAGAAAAATCAAAATTTGTATCTTGTTTAAACATTTGCATGACATTGATCCAAATTTAATCAAATGTATAGAGCAAACCTTTCTATACATGACTAAAAGTTTCACTCGTAGTGGGGTGCCTTATGGTCCTAGCTATGAGGATGAGCACTTTTATGATGGACAAGATAATTTCATTATCTTTGAGGATATTCCTATAACTGTAGGATCTGAAGGGGATTATAGTAAATATTAAGAGAACCAAGATGAAGCACTCCTTAGGTTGATAGAATCTACTGCTAGACTACCCTTAGATTTTCCTATGGAGTAATTGCACACCATAGTTAGAGAAGGATAACAACAACAATAACAAGAGTAATCTTTTGCATAATCAAACATGACTTATTCCTCTAACAAAGGTAAATAAATAATTATAGAGTCGAAACCAACCGATCAAGATATTGTTAACAAGATTAAGAAAATAAGTCAACGGTATGTCGATCAGCTTATTGTAGACTTAATAGACTTTATAGTTACTACTTCAATCCAAAATGATGCTTCCAAGGAATAAGGAAATGTGATTGAACATATGAAACCAACATTGATTAAGAACCAAACAATTGATCAAGGTGTCTCTAATGAGTAAAACAAGACACAAGAGGTAGTGACAAATGTTCTACTAGACACAGAACACACATTCTTTAACCATCAAGTACCTCTTGTTACTTTACAAAGATAGAGACCTAAAGATTTGGTTCAAATTGAAGAGTTCCCTCAAGATAATTTGGATAGTTCATCTCAACCAACCTATAAATTGGTGAATAGACCAAGGACTCCCCAAAATCAATAAAGCTCATATAGTTCAAGGCAACATATTATGAGGAATCAATGGCCTATTTACTCGACTCTAGGATCAAATCAAAACTAAGTCACAAAATGTAGGGTGTACATCCTTCACAAATACACACAACAATAGGGGAACATTCCACCCCAACAACAACAACAACAATAGGGGCACATTGCACCCTAACAATAACAATAGGGACACATTCTACCCCAATAACAATAATGGGGGCACATTCCACCCCAACATAACTATGTTCCACCCATAAATGCACCAAATATGTAAGAGTGTAACTCTATGAAGGAGATTGTGTCACATTTAGAGACTAGAAACATGATCAAAAAGTATAAATTTGATGAGATATGTCCATATCTATTTGACTTAAGCATTATCCAAGTCCCCTTTCTAAGTCATTCTGAGGCACCCAAATTTGATAAATACAAAGGAAAGGGTGACCCATGTGAAGATATCCAGGCATTTTTGTATTATGCCAAGAGGTTTCTTACAGTAGCATGTTCCTACTTCAATTGTTTCCATAAAGTTTATCAGGACAAGCTTTAGATTGGCTACTTAAGTTACCCAAAGGATCAATTATGGATTGGAATGACTTATCAAAAAAGTTTGTCAACCATTTCTCATATAGCATTGAGCATGAATTATCCATTGTTGACTTATGCAAAGCCAAGCAACGTGATGGAGAAAGCTTCATCACATATCTACAAAGATGGAGAGCATTAATGGGTCATTTTCAACATAATTTACTAAATAAATAGTTGGCAGATATATTTGCACATAACTTACATCGTGAGGTCATGCACAATCTACGTCTAACTTGTGTGAACTCATTTGAGGAGATCATAGATAAGGGTGTACATATTGAGAAGGCTTTTAATGCCAAGGGCCTTGTTAAGATCTTTGCATAGGGTCAAATGTTAAATCAGACCCCATTTATTAATCAAATAGTTGTGCAAGATAAGCCTAAAGACTTTAACAAGAACAAGAACATGGTTGGAAATAGGGTGACTGAAATAAGGCACATACAAATGGTGCAAGCTCTGTTGGCCTAAAATGTACAATTAGTTCCCCCTAACCCACCACTTAATTTTTAGAGACAGCCTCCACGAAGAGCAAACCATGGTGGTTTCAAGGTCTTTAGCAAATTGGGATAACCAATCAAAATAGTGTTCCAAAAGCTCATAGCAGCTAACCTGATTGTATTGCCAATACCAAAGCCATTTCCTCAAGATCAACTAAAACCAAATTGGTACAAAGAGAATGAATGGTTCAACTTTCATCATGTTGAGGTTATGGTGCTTATCATTGCATATAATTGTGACATATTATTGAAAATCTCATTAAAAGTGGTGAAGTTAAAATTAAATTGGCCCCTAATTAGGATATGGGAATATACAAGGACCCCTTTCCTTGACATAATTAACCACCACCAAGGAACAATCAAAACCAAGGAAAAATTAAGGATAGAAGTAGAATCAGAACCAAAATTAGGGTCAAAATCATAATTAGCATGAGCATAATCATGATCATAATACCCATACTAACAATGTGGGTTACAACAACATGCATTATGACTATAACAATATCATGGGATGCATTTATACAACCCGTATTACCATTGTTACTATTAAACCACGTGAACCATCTCGTGTTCCTCATAGTATAAGACCCATCATTATAGGGTCAACACCCTCTCTCTCTAGTAATACCACATCAATTTTGCATAATTTTGTTGTAACTCCATTTGTATAAGTCAATATTTTTGGACAACACCCTTCTTCGAACTATAATGGCTCCTTACTGACACAAAATTGTAGCAATGCAACTAGACACCTATGAGTCACCCTCCAAGGACTTTTGCCTTCATCTTCTAATTATATTGGTTCCCTATCACCTCTAGGTTGCATAGTTGTAACTAGACGCTCATGAATTATGCTTCAGGGCCCTTCACCCACTTCTTTTATAGAACCTAATGTGAACATTGAACCAATGGATCCAAAGCTGACTACTATCCCAACCAAAGCTAAGTTATCTTGTCCCAATGTTAAAATCCCTTATAGTCTATCAGACCAATTAAGCAAAACCCCTACACAGATTTCCATTTTGGATCTCTTGCACACATCTAGAGTCTATAGAAATATTCTAAATAGCCTTTTAAAAGAATCCATTATTCCCAAAGATATAAACCCTAAATAATTCCAAAACCTTGTGGGAAATTTGTCTTCATTTTGTCAAGTAACGTTTGATCAAAAAGACATGTCTATACTTAGATTGAGCCATAATAACCTAATGTACATTAAAGTAATCATTGAAAACCATGAGATCAAGCAGGTTCTTATAGACAATGGATTGGGCATAAACATCATATCTCTTAAGTTGGTACAAATATTGGGCTACACTATGAAAGACATTTAGCCAAAAATAATCACTATCAAGGCTTATGATAATGCTAAAAGGGAGTTTGTTGGTACTATTTGGTTACCAATCATTATTGGGTCTATTTCACATCATACATTACTTCATATTGTGGACATTGAATTACCTTGTAACATACTTCTTGGTCATCCTTGGATTCATGAAGTACAAGTCATTCCTTCCACCCTGCATTAGTGCCTTAAGTTTCCCCATGATGGGATCTAGGTTACTATTCTCGCCGATAAACATCCTTAAGAGTATTTCAAACATCTTCAGGCTCAATTCCACAATTATAACTATTGTTTAGGGTCTGTATTCATTGTGAAGAAGAATGAGACTATAGTTTCACATCTACCTCCATCTAATTATATCAACCCTAGTGATTTTGATTCCACTTCGCATGATCCATTTCCCACAACTCTTGCAAAGCAGGTTGTTATTGAAGACATGGGCATTTCCACATATCATGTTATGAATGCCTTCCATGCTATAAAGTTTCCTAAACTCCAAAAATATTTTGTAAGCCTAAACCTTCAAATAATCCTAATGAACCCACAATAATTTGGCAACATAAGAAGAAACAACAAAAACCACCTATGGTTTTTGTACCTGCTATTGTGCCAAAAAAAGATCGAGAGGATTTTACCAAGGGAGACTAGTTATATTTTGAAGGCCTTGCTAATTTCTATCAGAATGCAAAGTATCTTATCCCTAACCAGATCATATATCATCTTGATTATATAGGAAAAGGCCTTGGCCCATGAGTGCAAGGAATCCTAGAACCCTTGTTAGCTAAAGTACCTAATTTGAGTCATGGTCTCATATTTATACTGCTTGGGAGTGACCTCATAACTTTTGATAATGATTCTTCCTAATTGACTAGCAACGAGACTCTTGGTAGTGACATAACATCCCATTATAGCCTTTTTTATGAGCTTGTTGACACGGATGTATTTGATTCAAATGTCATTTTAACCTTAACTATTAGAGCTTCTCGTCCGAAAGCAAAAACTCATTTTATTAGTGCTTCATGTCCTGAAGTAGAACATCATATTTTTACCATTGAAACTTATTATCCTAAAGCAAACCCCCATTATTCCCTATGCCTTTTCCATCTCAAAATCATTGATTGGAACCAACAAAATTTGATCATATGCCTCAATGAGTTTCAAAATGAAGAATCACTTGTAGAATACATGGGCTTAAGAGATGGATTGCCCATTGGTGATCACAAATAACCTTTGACTTTTCATTAGATCCTTTTGTCTACTTTGGAGAGTAGGAAAACTTTCTTGGTCACAAAAAAGATCAAACATCGAGATCTTCTAGTGAAAACCTCTTTGAGATGCTTGTTGATTAGGGAAAAAGTAAATAAAAAGATGAGCCTCCAAATGAAAACATGTTTTAGGTGTTCATAGGCAAGAAAGTTTTCTCATCCCCTCTGGACATAAAAGGTCCATCTAGCCCATGTTTTATATCTAGTACAAGCATCTCTTCAGAATAACAACAAATGTTTAAGCATCTTGCTCTAAAGGTTTTAGAGATTTTTGTTACTTGGCCTTTACCTGAGATGGTAGATTTTGATTCATCACACTATCCAAAGCTTTGGGAAGAACAAGAAGATGTGGTAGAAGAATATGATCATGATCATACCTTACCTACATTTCTTGAATATGGATCCACACTCCTTATGGAAAACACGATAGAAGTAAACTTAGGAACCTATGAGAATCTCAAAATTATTTATCTTGGAGCTTCCCTTACGACAAAGTGTGAACAAATTATATCCCTCCTAAGGGATTATATTGACATATTTTCATGGGTATACTCTGACATGCTAGGCTTGGACCTAGATTTAGTTGTGCACCACCTTGTTATCCATCCCAATGCTAAACTAGTCAAGCAAAAATTGAGGAAGATGCATCCATGCATTGCCCTATTAGTTAAAGTAGAACTAGAAAATTTGCTAGGAACAAGTTTTATTAGGCCACTAGATTACTCTGAATGGATCTCAAACATAGTCCCAGTGAATAAACGGACCTTAGGTATACATCTTTATATTGATTTCATAGATATCAATAAAACATGCCCCAAAGATGATTTTCCTCTGCCCAACATCGACTCGATTGCTAGGTACGAGATGTTATCCTTAATGAATGGATTTTTTGGATACAATCAGATCAAGAAAGCCTAAGAAGATCAACATAAGACTATGTTCACCACTCCATGGGGAACATTTTGGTACCAAGTCATACCATTTGGATTGAAGAAAGCTAGAGCCACATATCAACGTGCCATGACTGTCATCTTCCATGACATGATGCATGATAATGTTGAGGACTATGTTGATAATTTACTAGCAAAATCAAGAATAAGAGTTAAACATCTCGACATTCTATGAAGAATATTTGAGAGGCTTTGTTAATATAAAGTCTGCCTAAATCTTTAAAAATGTGTCTTTGGAATCACATCAGGGAAATTGCTAGGTTTCATTATATCACAAAGAGGGATTGAAGTTAATCTTGCCTTATGGAGATGCCTCCACCAAATAATTTTAAACAACTACGAAGCCTGCAAGGAAATATCTAATCTATATGCAGGTTCATTTCTCAATTGGAAAATAAGTGCCACCCATTTACCCATCTTTTGAAAAAAGGGGTAACTTTTCAATGGGATGAAAATTGCCATATAACATTTGCAAAACTCAAGACATGTTTGGCCAATCCAAGAGTCTTGAGATTGCCAACACCTAGAAAACCACTACTTCTTTACTTATCAGCAACAAAGCATGCACTAGGGGCACTTTTGGCCAAACATGATGATCAAGGTAAAGAACATGCAGTATATTATCTAAGCCACACTCTGGTGGATTATGAACATAATTATATGCCTATTGAGAAGCCATATTTAGCTATGGTGTTTGCTACCCAAAAATTATGACATTATTTGTTAAATAACATGCACAGGCCTGAGCTTATCCCAAGAATTTGGGAGATCTAGCAATGTGTTTAGGAGATCAGAATCCCGCTCTTCCCTTGGGAGGATGAACAATACTGGTGACTAGATAAGAATGGATTATTCTCTATCAAATTTGCCTATCATCTGCTTACACCTGAAGCTTAGAATAAGGAGGTATGGAAAAAGGTTTGGAATCATAAACTCATTCCAAAGATTAACTTATTTTGGTGGGCTGCTACGCATAACAAAATCCTTACTCAAGACAACCTTCAAAAGAAGGGGTTTACTTTGGTCAACAGATGTTTTCTGTGTGGTTCTAGAGAGGAATCAGTTTCACACCTATTCATACACTGTGAGTTTACCCGGGATTTATGGGGCAAAATACTTAACAACTTTGGCATTGAATGGGTTTGCAATTCTGACCTTAAAGAAGTAATTCTCAACTAGAACTCAACCTTCACACATCCCTGGATTAAGGAACTATGGAATCAAGCTCTACCATGCTTGAGCTAGACTTTATGGAAAGAGCGAAATCACAAAAATTTTAGGGACACTACTAGAAATGTTGCTCAGGTGTTTAACTCCTTTGCTAGGACCATCTTGGAAAGTGTTACAATAGCTCATATTAGTGTTGTGAAGAAACCCCTATCTGAATTTGAAAGTAAAATTACTGCCAAATGGAAGGCTTTAAACCTTATCCCTGGGCATGATAATTCCAAAATTCTTCAAAGACTTCATAATAAATGGATACCACCTAAACCCAACTGGATGAAACTCAATTTTGATGGGGTATCCAATTTGAGTGGTAAAGCAAGTGGAGGAGGAATAATAAGAAATGAAAAAGGAGGGATGTCTATTTTTTATGCTGGTGGCATGGGTTGCCAGAGCAATAACTATGTTGAAGCTATGGCCTTACTTTGGGGATTAAAGTTAGCTATATCCCTAAGAATTAGAAATTTGAATATTTAGGGAGATTCTAAGTTGATCATAGATACTGTTAATAAAGCATCTAATGTTGGTATCCATCTAAAAGACATCATTATAGACATCTAGTTTCTTTTACAAAAGTTTTCTGAAGTTGAGATTACCCACACCTACAAAGAAGGTAACAGGGTCGATGATGCTTGTGCCAACCTTGGTCAGCAATTCTCAAGATGGAGGGTATGGCGACAAGGGGCTCATATATCCCCAAACATTAGAGAGATCATTCAGAAGGAGATGACGGAGCATGAATGATGCACATTGATGACGAAGATAGCTTTCGAAGGTGGTCCACATGGAGAAGGCCATTGCAGATCATGGAAGCGGTGGGTAATCCAGGAAATGCTGACAATGCAAAAAATGAGAATCTTAAGGATCTTGTTAATTCTATAGTTATGTAGTTTCATCCTTTCTAACTTTGGTCTTTCCAATGTTTTGTTTTGCTTCTAATTTTATTTCTCGACTGTGCCATTGGTTCGGTGCTAGCATCTTTTGTTTGCCAGCCTTCTTGTCTTTTTTGACTATATAGGGTTTGGCCCCTGGTTTGCCACCTTAATTAATCAAAAACAAAACTATTGTCATCACTAAGTTAGACCCTCTAAAAGTCCTATTGTGCAAAGCATCTCTTCAAGGATGCATGGCTAAGTGGGTTATGCTCCTAATTGAATTTAACATTGAGTATCAGAATTAGAAAGTAATCAAGGGGTAGGTTATTGCTGATCAACTTACAAAAGCCCCTATCACGGATACTCAGCCTTTAAAATTTGACTTTCTAAATGATTATATTATGGAAATAGAACAAGCATCATAGGAACCTAAATAATGGAAGTTATATTTTAATGGTTCCTTTACATGCCATGGATCCAGAGTCAACATATTGTTGATTACACCCTAGGGGGATCCGATTCTCAAAACATTTCATATACAATTTCACATACAAATAATATGGCCGAGTATGAGGTATTGATTACAGGGCTTTGCCTTACCATACAATGGGGATATTTAGAGTTTAAAGGTCTATGGTGATTCCCAATTAATCATTAATCAAACCACTGATCAATATCAAACTAAAGATGAAAAGCTCATTATTTACAAGAAAATTGTTGATAATCTCAAATGTCATTTTAAATCTCTATAGTTTAAACAAATTCTAAGAGCAAATAATAGATCAGTTGATGCAATGGCAATGATTGGATCCATGATATAGATTGATGGTAGAGATAAAGAGTATCAATTCCTAATTGAAAATCTTCTTCATCCTACACATGCTATACCAAATTTAGAAAGGGTATGTGCTATTACTAGTCCCAATCTCCCACCTAAATTACCCTAGTTCTAAGACTTTTATAACTACTTCCATGATCATGTTTTCCTAACTAGCCTATCCAATAGTCAGCAGAAACTATTCCATCTCCATTTATCATATTATACCCTCCTAGGAGACACACTTTATCATAAAAGCTATGATGGAATGCTTCTTCATTATTTATCTTCAAGGAAATCCAAGCAAGCGTCGAGGGAGGTTCATGAAGGAATGTGTGGGGCCCACACCAATAATGTAGTCTTAGCAAAAAACCTCCTAAAAATAGGCTACTATTGGCCAAAAATAGTGACTAATTATTAAAATTATGTAAGGAAGTGTGTTCCTTATCAACAACATGAAAATTTAATACATGTACCTTATTTACCACTGTAGTTGATTACAACACCATGGTCATTCTCAACATAGAGCCCCGATCTCATCAAGAAAATAAACCCAACATATTCAGATGGCCATAAACATATCCTGACTACTACTGAGTATTTTACTAAGTGGATTGAGGCCATTCCTCTCACTTACATTACTGAGAAGCAAATTGGCAAATTCATCCATTACCATATCATTTGTCGATATGGCATCCCCACACACATTATATTTGATAATGGTGGATCCTTTATAAACCAATATGTAAAAGCTTTTTGTGAAATATTCAAGATCAAGCACAAGAAATTAGCTCCACATAACCCACAAGGCAACAGATAAGTTGAGGCATCAAACAAAACCATTATAGCCATTTTAAAGAAGATTGTCAATGACACTGGTCGTAATTGGCACTTGCAAATATTTCCAACCCTCTGGGCTTACAGAACTAGTCATTGAACCCTAATAAGAGCTACTCCATACTCCCTTGTCTATGGAATAGAAGCTATTATCCTGATAGAGATCGAGTTGCCATCTTTATGAGTATCACTGAAGCATATTGAAGATGACAAGGACTACAAAGTCTCGAGGTTACAAAAACTATAACTTCTTGATGGAAATCATTTAATTACCCTAAAAAACTTGCAAACCTATCAGAACAGATTATGAAGAAGTTACAACATGCACATTCTCCCTCAGCAGTTTGAGATTCATGATTTGGTCTTGAAAGAGAACCAAAAGAACACAAACATTGAATGCAATAAAAAAGGTAAATTTTAACGTAATTGGTTGGGACCATTTGTTATCATGACAAACTATGTATTAGGGGTATATCGATTGGCTAAACCAAATAGTGAGAAACTTACAGAGCCCATGAACATTATGCACCTTAAGAGGTTTTATGCCTGAACAACTTCAAACCATTATCTATAAGACCCCTTACTTAGGGGCAACTTATGCTGAAATAGTTTCATTCTACCATTTTATATATTACCCTGAACTGATCTCTCATGAACCCTATTACTTTCATGACTCTGGACAATGAAATATTTTGGACCATTGGTACTTTGAATGCATTTTATCATAACCTATGCCATTTTCTTTATGAACCCTATTCTTTGGACCGTTATCTTTGAGAACCTTATTCTTTGTTATGTCTTAGGCTTGTTGTATCCCAAACACTTTTATCCCTTGACCAATTATGATCTTGATTATGTCTCATCAACATTGTTAACACCTTCGACACCAGTTCTACAAAGAAGTTTAGCTAGGATAGTATTTTGTAGCTTCTTCTATAGACAAGTGAACAAGAACACCTTTACAACTCAAGATCTTTGCATGCCGCATGGTTCTTCAAATTGATTTCATGCTACACATTGTTCTATATTACATTTTTTACTATTTGGTGAACATTATTATCTTTTTAGGATCCTCACTCTCATCGATTTGTAAGCATGTGTTGTTGCAACCAACTTTAGTTATTATTGGAACTCTTAGTTAGTTCCCTGGTCCATTGTTTATATCCATGATTGTCATTGTAGCTGACTTAGTTATTTATTGGAACTTCTACTCTCAGACAAGCATCTCCATGACTAGTTGGTCCCCCTTTGTACATATTTTATCCCAAAAACACCAAAAATATTAGAAAATGATCTGCAAAACAATAAAAACATTATTTTACGCTTTTTTTACATTATGATCTTCATGCTCTTGTTATTTTGCAAGCAAATTAAGACCCATTGGCTTATCATTTCACAAGTCATCTTGTCCTCATGCTCTTGTCATTTTGTAAGACCAATCACATTTGTCAAGTCTTCCCTTTTATTTTACAACATTAATCATATGTTTCTGGTCATCATCATGTCTTATATCCCACTTCCTATGAGAACTACATTTGGCCTGAAGTTCATGTTAGAACATGCATCCATGGAACTATGTAGGTAGTGTCCACTTATCTTAAACATTTGGACTCAACTCAATTAACCCCTTCCCTTTCTTCTCTTCCCCCTTTTCTTCTACAATTGTTCCTCTTTAATTAGGGAATACATTTTGTCTCATTGTTCTTTGTTACATTGTGGTAGAAAGTAATGCCTCTACCACATGTGCATGAATAATTATTTTTAAACCATACTAACTTGGTTTTTTATTTTGTGTGTTTATTTGAGTTTTATTGGTGTTTTGTTGTGATGTCACACCTCTTCACTAATTTCTTCTCCTTTTCTCTTTTTATTACTTCTTGTCTCACCTTGGTCTTGTGTTTCCATATATGTTTTTGCTCTTCTCTTTTATTTTCAAGAACATCTTGATGATTCACATGGATTTTGATTATTTATATATTCATATTATGTTATTAAGTTGTTCTTGACCCTTTTTTAATTTTATTATTGGAGTTGTTTGATCCTTTATTTTCCTATTTTGGTCTTGTTTCTTTGTTTTCTTGATTTTTTGTTTCTAACCATTTTTTATTCCTACTTGAATCTTGATTGTTCATATCTTGATTTTAAATTTGGTTTATTTATGTTTATCTTTTCTTTATTTTTGCTTTTTTGTTTAAATGTAAATAGTTGTAACTCTAGTTTTGGTCATTATTTACCATCACCCTTAGTTATGGGTATTCACATTTGAACTGATTCTGTGCATTTAAAATTCCATGTTGTCATGAGTTATTCATACTTATTATGCTTGATTTATTTTGCAATAGAAAGCATTTTGTGCTCTAGATTCGAGTCTTCATGTCAACACAGCTCTGATGAACAACTCTCAAGAACACTATGCATTATCTAAGCTTGTGATATGAAAATAGGCATCTAGGTACCATGTATTTTAGCACTCGACTCAATGCTTAGACATGCATCTCTTCGCATACATCACGAGTCTAGTCAAACTTTGGTCAGTTTTCTTCATCCCTCATTCCATTCTATCCCATGTTGGGGAATGACATTTGAACAATGTCGAAATCAAATCAACCCTATAGGGGTAAACCATTATTTAATCTTTATCAATGATTAAAATTAACCTTGTTGGGACACAACTATCTTATCACGATCAAATTTGTTCTACTAGGCACTTCTTATTATCATCTCTTTGGAAACCACATTCTCTTTTTTCCTCTAATTCCAAACTCTCCACACTTTTTTCCATGATGGCAATGTTTTAGTGTGAAACTTATCTCGACATTGATCAATGTCATAAGTGCACAGCTTGAACTCTCAAATTGGGTGCATTCAAAGTATGTCCCTTACATTTATAGATTGAATCTTTCCCATTCCCCCCATCTTTGGGGCCCATTATACCTCTAATTATATATTTATCATTGATGGTAACCATGTGTGCAAGCATTAGCTCGTCTGGATGTGATCTCTTCCATGGGTTAATCTCTCATTGTCCCTCTCTTTTTGAGAGTCCATCCTTCTCTTGAATCCTAGTATGTCCTCTCGAGGGGGCATCATGGGTCATTTACAATTTCTTCTTGACAACTCTTTTCTTTGAAAAGACCTTGCTTCACCTAAATGTCTTGTTATGCCTTCTCAAATAGGGGCAAAATGTAGACATCTAATTCTTAACACCATTTGTGTTGAAATTGTTAATCTTACTTGAATTACACTCAAATACCTATTTTAGGTCAAAATTATTAAAACACATTAAATGGTTCAAACTTATCATTTACAAGTGCTGATTTAGGCTAAAGTATCCCTCAATGGGGTAATGCATTTTATGTGATTCCTAACTTTGATCAATTCATTTTGAGTCAAAATGATGATTTCACCTTTTTGTGCTCTAGATCACTCTTTTCTTCTAATTCATTAGTACACGTCATGTACCTTTTTTATTTTGTGTTGGTAACATCCTAAATGGGATTGCGGTTCTAATTCATATAACATTGCCTTTCAATTTTTCCCAAGTCAAATTATGACCCAGTAATATGACTTTCTGACCATTTGGATTAATTGAGGGCCAATTTCCAAATAATTTCACAAATATTGATTAATTTTATTTAAGGCTGATTAATTCAAATCAAGAGCTTAAGTGGATTTTCCATGGTGGTTATTGAATATTTCTTTTTAAAAATTGATTCCTATTAATTACATCACCTAATGACATCATTTTTCAAAAGGCATCTATAGGCCATAAATGCATAATATATATTAATTATGGCCTCCCATGCCTCTTTAATGTCTTCCATGCCTCTTTAATGCCTCCCATACCTCATTAATGCCCCTTCTTCCCAAATCATGACGAGGATATTTATGAATTTTATTACAAATATTAGATTCTCAATCTTGAGATGGATGGTCATGGTTGATCCTAACCAATCTAAAATATATATAAATAGGACTTACACTACCATTTTGAAGATAAAATTGTGTAAACTTATAAGGCTAAAATCTCTCCACAATTAATTTATGTTTTGATTATTTGCATTTGGATTAGCTTCATTGATAGGCATATTAGATAGTTTATATCGTGAGCCTAGGTTTTGCATAGAGTTCTTGAGGTAATGGAGGAGAAAAGAAGCCAATGTTGACAAAGATTAGAGCTTTAGATCAAGGGGAGAACACATTTGGTTCCGCCTTTGAGTAATAGCATCATTTGAGAAGGGAATGGTTGATTGCTTTCAATCATTTGTATCTTGTTATCATTAACAACTCCTATATGAATAGTTTAGTTTTATTTGTTTAGATTTTTATGCAATTATCTTTGTTTTATTGACTAATGCTTGACTAATCAAATATTGTAATTCTCTCTACATTTTGTATTCAAATCTCGTATCAAATATCGAGGGGGCATCATGGGTCATTTTCAATTTCTTCTTGATAACTCTTTTCTTTGCAAAGATGTTGCTTTGCCTTAATGTCTCACTACACCTTCTCAAACAGGGGCAAAATGTAAACATCCAATTCCTAACAGCATTTGTGTTGAAATTGTCAATCTTACTTGAATTTCACTTAAATACCCATTTTACGTCAAAATCACTAAAACACATTAAATGGTTCAAAATTGTCATTTACAAGTGTTGATTTAGGCCAAAGTATCCCTAAATGGTGCAATGCATTTTATGTGATTCTTGAGTTTGATCAATTCATTTTGAGTCAAAATGATGATTTTGCCTTTTTGTGCTCTGGATCACTTTTTTCTTATAATTCATTAGTACACGTCACATACCTTTGTTATTTTATGTTGGCAACATCCTAAATGGGAATACGGTTCCAACGCATCTAATATCACCTTCCAATTCTTCTCAAGTCAAATTACAACCCAATAATATGACTTTCTAACAATTTAGATTAATTGAGGGCTAATTTCCAAAGAATTACATAAATATTGATTAATCTTGTTTAAGACTGATTAATTCAAATCAGGAGCTTAAGTGGATTTTTCATGGAGGTTATTGAATATTTCTTTTTAAAAATTGATTCCTATTAACTGCATCACCTAATGACATTAGTTTTTGAGAAGACATCCCTAGGCCATAAATACATAAAATATTTGAATTATGGCCTCCCATGCCTCTTTAATGCCTCCCATACCTTTTTAGTGCCTCTCATACCTCATTAATGCCCCTTCTTCCCAAATTATGATGAGAATATTTATGGATTTAATTACAAATATTAGATTAATTCATGGTCATGCATTCAATCTTGAGATGGACGATCATGGTTGATCCTGACCAATCTCAAAAATCTATAAATAAAAGGCCTCACACTACCATTTTTAAGCTAAAATTATGTAAACATATAATGTTAAAATCTCTCCACAAGTCATTTGTGTTTTGATTATTTGCATTTGGATTAGCTTCATTGATAGGTATATTAGATAGTTTATATCATGCTCCTAGGTTTTGCATAGAGTTATTGAGGCAATGGAGGAGCAAAGAAGCCATTGTTGACAAAGACTAAAGCTCTAAATCAAGGGGAGAACATGTTTGGAGGCACTTTGAGTAAGGGAGTCATTTGGGAAGGTAATGGTTGATTACTTTCTTTCATTTGCATCTTTTTATCATTATCAACCATCTCATGGCTTGATTTGTTTAGTTCTTTATGTATTTATCTTTATTTTATTGACTAATGCTTGACTAATCAAATCTTGTAATCCAATCTACAACCACATAGCTCTTGAAATTCAACACTACAAGCTTTGTAGGGAATTTTTAGAGGTTTTCAGAGTGTTTGTGGGGCTCATCATGCTTCCCTACATAGATTTAGCTATGTGATCCTCTAGATGATAAGACAAACTTTCTGAAAAGTTATTATAGTCTACAATTAGAGTATACCTAGAAATTTTAGGTCATGCTATGCGAACTGGTTTACTCTAGAATATACATTATCTCCTTGTGCATTATTCAACTTATTAGCTCATCCCAAGTTGACACAAGACATTAAAGATATATTGTGCACATTGCGCAATACTATGTATGCTCATGCAACCTATGTACCTTTATGGTACTTGTAAAGGCCATTTTCACTCTTGCATGTTTTTATAACACTAAGATGAATCACCATGCTAATGTGTTGAACTCATACAACCTATATATTATCCTTGTGTATTTCCAAAATGTTACTATGAATACCATTCAACACTTTAATCATGTGCATGTCTTAATAACTTCACAATCTCGTACTGAGCATACAAACATGCAACACCCCTACATGCTTCCACAATGCCTTACAACATACCACACATTAATATAGCTTAGTACATGACTCAACATTCATGTACCACAACATTTATACTACATGGCATGTTAGGTAACATTCACCAGGTATATACCATGTTAGGGATCCTGTTAGTAATATAACATCGATAGAAGTGTAACTATCACACTTATAACAAAGTCAAACCATCACAAGGGCATACGATGAAATGTTCTTGTAACTTGCTACTTTTGTAACCATCCATCGAAACTAATTCCTTGTAATGATATATATCGTAAGACATCGAACATGGTGAAAGATAGAAAGGAGACTCACACATCCACCAAGTGAGTGCCCATTATCCTCTTTCATAATCTTCCGTGTTTATAACATCCTAAATACTTTCATGCTCGAGTATCTCGTGTCAAGTGATCCCTTCCTAGACTAGGTTAATTAGTTAGGATGTTTATCCCTCTCTAATAATGGGAACTTGCTTTCCCTATTTTATTTAATGACATCGTAGTCTAGATAAACTAGTAAGTATGTTTATCCCTTTATAATCATAGGAACTTGCATTTCATGTCTTCCTATGCATTGGACACATATATATATCTACCTATTATTTCTATTGAATAGAAATGGCACCATTCTATCAATTTAATGTGTTGAATGTGTAATGGTTACTTTTGCATTTATTTCTTATATTCAATTGCATGTTCACTAATTATGCAACTCTATTTAAATTCACTTATGCATACAACTACCTTAAATCCATTTAAATAGTTTGTCCACAAGTTCTCCTCTTAGGCCCTAGATCGATTGCATTATGTTTCCTCTCTATTGTAGGCATGGGAAAAGTGAGTAAGAAGGTGAATAAATCCCAGAAAGTTATCTGGAAGATAACATGTGCTTGCTTGAGGAGATCCAACATTTCCAAAACCATTATTAATAGTTGTAAGGCACTCTCCAGTCCAAGTATTTTAAGGCTTTAGTCTTGTCATGGAGCAACAAACAAATATCATGATACACAACATTAATCTTGTTGAGCCTGCCCACCATGACCTTGTTCAAGCCGAGAATAAATGTTTTCTTGTCATGCAGAATCTACAACATGAACTCTTTGCTAAAGAAAAAATTCTTGAGCAACATTAAGCCGAGTCATAAAATTTAAAGCACTTGATCTTTTAGTTCTTAGCATTACACCATGCCTAATTGTAAAATATGATTCAGAGACAATGATGGATAAATAATTTATAAGTCTCTGTCATTCACTATAATTTGATTCATCAACAATATTGTTTGACAGTTTTGAAAAACACACTGATGTAATTGGTTCCAAAATGCTCAAGAAAATGGGCTATGAAGGCTAAATTTTGAGTAAAGATGGTAAAGGCATCATGAATCCCTTACAGATAGAGATGAGACTACATAATATGGGTCTTGGTTACTTCGATTGTAGCACGAGCATCAAAGGTTTCATACTCTTCTCACCACATTCAGATGTTAATGATGCTTCCACATCAACCTCTATGAAAGATAACTTGTATTTTAAATTATACATTAGGATCCTCATCACAACATGTTTATGAGAAATTTGAACAAATTATGCGAGCATATCATCCATGCTTCACATACAAGTCATTGTTTCAATACACACATGATATACAATGGAATATTATGCCACCACAACATAGAATAAGGTGTGTGCCAACCTAAAACACCTCTCATATAGTTGGATAAGATGTGTGTGTACCCAAGCAATGTCACACACAATCACAAGTGTGAGATTCTTGTTAACAAAAATTGACCTAAAACACATGTGTAGAATTCCAAGCAGAAGAACCCTATACAATAACAATGCTAATCAAGGTGAATGCCTCGATAAAAACCTACACACTACCAGTGCAAAGAACATCACATGGCTCAACTAACCAATTGTGAAGATGCTCTCATTACAAAGAGACACCATACTCTTTAGTTACTTATTATTTAACCCTAAATTAAATGGGTCAATATAGTATAGGGTTAAGAATATATTAATGAATAATCATGAGGGTGATAAACATATCTATAGCAGGCCAATTAATTTACAAACTTAGCTAAATAATGTTCTGAATTTATAATACTAAGATATGTTAAAAAAAGAAACCATAGCTATTTATTTATATTGCAATAAAATAGAAACAAGAGTACTTAATTTATTGTGCACATGTAGATCTAGGCTAAAACAAGCTAGAAGTGGACTGGATCACGATCCTGGAATAGTCATCAGACTCTATAAATTTGCATTCTAGGGCCTTGAATGCTTATGTTGGATATGGATGGTTATGTTAACACTACTATCTGACTTGGACACATGTGTCCAGTATAGAATATCAATTGTGTCTAAGTATGACCACCTATAAACTTATAGCTTTTCTATCACCTTTATTATGGAGTTTTTAGATCTCGTGCATAAGCTATCACTCTTTTTCAAATGATCAAACCTTATATTTTTCACCCTTAAAGTGATTGTGGAAAAAATGGGTTATTGTGCACACGATGTCAAGTTTCCCAAAGGACCTTTCTATAAATGGGTGTTGCCTACATAACCAATACTTTGAAGAGGGCCTTAGATTTATACAGATATCCCCTACGTTTTGTCTTATGTGTGCAAAAGGATGCAATGTGTGCTAACAAGTACATAAAGTGACCTAGCTTGTAATGTGGCTAGTATGGCTCAAGAGCTCTCCCTTAGTACTTTAGACATGTAGATGGGTTGTCCCTATGACTGATATTTAAATAAGAGAGAATAGAGAAGTTTTTTCTCACTTGAATGCTTTATTGGGTATCTTTGATAAGTTGCCTTGTGAGTTGTTAGGTTTATTCTAGGTGAGGAATGAATGAGGGTTTATATATATATATATATATCCCTTTTGGAAATATCTCACATAAAAGCACTTAGGCCGACCATAGGGATATGTTTCATTTGAAAAATTGATGACTTTAGGGCATTGGACATTTAGTTTGGCATAAGACACTAGCATTAATGTAGAAGTTTGGATGGGACACAAGTGTCTAGGAAGATGGAAAATAAGTATAGGTCTAAAACTTACAAAGGATGATCATAAGTAGATTTATAGCATTTTAAGCAGTCTAAAAGGCATGATCATCAGAATAACATAAGGTCGAACTAAGAGATAAGTAATAGGCATGAGGGATCGCAAATGCAAACCTTTTAGCAGTAGGAAGGTTTTAGGAACTGAAGGGTACAACCATGAGAAGTACTTGCCAAGTATACAATACTTAAGGTGATATATAATTTATATTTAGTGTCTACATTTTTCCCTCCCTTTAATCTAGTAATGAAATTATTAGTTTAAAGGAAAAGGAATGCGCACTTGGGTATGCATAACACACCTTGTCTTTGAATGAGTTCCACTTGCATGCTTTGTTGGTAATTGACCTTCAAATAAGAGCATGTTACAATATATAATCAATGCATATAATATGAAATTGAAAGAATTTGAAATGCTTGAAAGTAAAAAGAGCAAGTTTATGAGTACACCTATGTATCGATGTAACAATCTTGCCTTTTGGTAATTTTATTTAAAGATATGCTTTATTATGAATCTTTGTAGTTGAGATTAGGACAATAGTAAAAACTTGGAAGTGCACATGTGCATGAGCACATGCACACACACACACACACACACTAGAGGGAAGCTTGCCCCTAACCTTGGAGAAAAGGTGAATTGCCACCCGATAGTTGATATTAGTTCAACCATGCAACCCAATTATATTTATAACATGGTGAGCATGAGTGATCCAAGTCAATTAACACTATAAAAATGGTGCAAGTGGATGATTTGATCACTCCATTCCATTAAATTGGTAAGATTGAGTGATGTAATCACCTCGACCTTGTCAAAAGTGAACCAACTACTATAGTAGATTGGTTGAATAACAATCCATAAAAGTCCATCCTTGTGTAGGATAAAGTCTGTAAATGTATTTGAAACTTGAAAGTTGATTTGATTTTATAATTTAAGGTGTTTTTTTGCATGTCATATGCACCTTCATGTATGTCTCAAGCTGAAACTTGGGTATAACAATGTTATCAATGTATAGAATGTTTCCACAAGCGTGTCTCTGAATCATATAACTGTGTTATTTAGCCAATTTTGAAATTTTACAAGTGTGGAAGACATGTTCCCATGACATGCCCCCACTAAAATTTGAATATGAGAGCTGGTATAAGCGTGGAAAACATGTTTCCATAACATGCCCCCACTAATCTGAAAATATTAAATGTTGCATAAGTGCGGAAGGCATGCCTTTTTGGCTTACCCCCACTAAATTTTAAAACTATGAAAGTGTGAAAGTCATGCCTCTATGGCATGTCCCCACTGATATGCCCCTCACCCCCCACTTAGGCTGAGGAGAAGTAAAAACTGGTAGTCAACTTACCTCAAAAGGATAAGGTAACTATATAATCTGTGAATATATCATGTAACATATCCCCCCCCCCCCACTTTTTAGGGTGAGGAGAAGTAGAAACTGGTAGTCAACTTACCTCAAAAGGATAAGGTAACTATATAATCTATGAATATATCATGTAACATATGGGAGTATCATGTCTATGTGTATATAGCAATGAGGTACATAGTATGTGATCACATCAAGTCCTGAGATGCATGATGTCCATCAAGGCAATGTTTACATAGTAACAATACAATCTTAAAAAGCAATCAAGCACTCATACAAGAGCACTTAAAAGCAAATCAAAAGACAATGGCCTAAGGAAACCTCAAATAAGGGGCATGTTTAAATATTGCACAATCAAAGGGATGCGACTTAGTTAAATATCGATAAATCAAGAAATGACACATTTAAATGTAAACATATAATAAACTATGACATTGTAAATGTCACAATAAGAAAACATAGACACAGGGGCCACAATCAATGAAGCATATTCAAATACTCAAATAAGCAATAAAATACAAGACAAGACACTCAAGAAAGTGCATAAGTGGAAAACATGGAACATAATACACCAACATAAACATGTCATACTAGCTCTTGGATATATGTGTTAGCAAAAAATGTCAAGTACATAACATATCAAGTACATTGTGAAAGATATAAGCATGGATAAAGGCATGTGTAAGTATATATTCTTAAACATGATAATGAAAATGATCATAGAAGGATATAACTTGGATGTCCTCAATGTCCAAATGATATGAGTGGATGCCCCCAATGTCCAAATGACATGAGTAGAGGGAAGATCCAACATCCAAAAGTGCATAGATCATGTGTCTGGGTATGCCTGTATCACACCCAAAAGATGTGTGAAACATGTGTATATAGAAATAGATGATATGATATCTACCAACATGGAACTAACAACATATACGCCAAGGAGCTAAAACAACATATAAAATCTGAAAATGTTTTTGAATTTTTGAATTTTTTGATTTTTTGGGGTATTTTTGGAATATTTAAAAAGAAAAGACTATCATATGATCTCAAGATGAGGATGAGAATCTACGAGGGGTGGTAAATGTGTAACACATCTTGAATATGATGTGCCATATATATACATAGTATAATTAGGAATTGTATTATGGTCTTTTCATAAGTTTGGATTTGGTATCTTTACTTTGCATGAATGTGTACTTCTAGTTTTTTTATTCATTGTGTATATGTTATTTGCACTTGTATTATGTAATTGATAGTTGTATATGATAAACTACATGGTAGTATAAAATATTTCAATTTAATGAAACCTATAATTTAGTGGTAAAAATCATTATTGTATGCAATGAATCCCTATTGGAAACAAGAAAGCTCAACTATAATGATCACGTGGTAATGGGACTTTTAGTGTTGCTTCTATGACTATAGTTGATGTATCTGTAAAAATGTCCCATGAATCTATATATGCTAGTTTAGATACCCAAATTTTTTGTGCATGTATGCCCCCTCCACATGTCCCTCTATTGGGAGCCTGATCAACCAATGGTTCCTTGGTAGGATTAGTGTGGATAGATCAGACCTAGTAGAGGGAACACTAGGAGAGGGCTTCTACTAGTGGTTGTCTTATATAAAGGTTGATAGACCATGTGATCTTTAAAAGGAGCAACATGGGATGTCTCAATACTCTTAGAATAACCTCTAGAAGAAGTGGAGGAAAGGGATATAGATGTATCTTTTTGAAATGTAATAAGTCCCCAATCCACCAACTATGTAAGTTTTTTGCTCGAGAGCAAAACAATCATTATCACAGTGCCCATTTATACCATGGTAAATGCAAAAGCATTGTCCTTTAACCTTTTTAAATCCATGTGGTGGGTAATGAGAATTAGAAGTAAGTTTTATCATCGTTTATCTAATAGTGTATGCAATATATCATGTGGTCTATCTCGGTGCTAATCAACTTGAATTTGCTGCCTTATTGTAGAGGTACATGGTTTAATTGTAGGAGGTATTATGTAAGCATGTTCCTTTCCTTTGTTCAATACCTTTATTGTTTGTTCTTTGGTATTCATTTTTTATTCTAAAGAAGATTTTTGAAGTGGTTCATGGCCCTTCTTGTCAGGAATCTAAGAACAACAAACATGCTCTGACTCCACTGGTTAGGATCTTGCTCCTCAGATAGAGCACAGTATGATTACCAAATATATAAGCAATTGAATATGCGGAAATAACCAGAAACACAAGTAACTAGAATTCACCAATAGCACTGAATATGAGAGACAATACACTATCTTGTATTAACACTAACAGAAAAGAATACATCAAAGAGCCGCCACACTCTTTCACCTTACAGAGATTCGCCACACCTCAAGTGTACAGTAATTCTTCTCACACACACTCTCCTACACAAAAAACGGTCCCAACAACCAACTCACACACAGAATTGGTGTTCACCTCACCAACCAGTCAGTAATAACCCTGCCAGTACACCAAGCACTCTATAGCACTTCAAGCTGATCTCTCATGAACCTGCAACCTGCAATTCAAAGACCAAACTTACATGTAGATCACCAATGAGCTTGCAACAACCTGCAACTCATAGATCTTACAACTAGAAGGAACTCTTCCTTTCTATCTCATGCCTTAAACAATACATGCCAATGGGTCTATAAATAGATCCCTAACTCAAACAATAACTAAGACTCTTAATTTAGACAATTATCCTCGCAACCCAAGACTCTGGCTGGTCTTAACATGCAAACTCATCGTTCACTTAACTAACTGTCCGTAAAACGAACACTTCGGGAACACACAGGCGACCGACGCCGGTCCCTTCTGGTCTGGTTCTACCGACGTCGGCCGACTTCCTGCCGTCGCCGGTTGCCTTCTGCACTGGATACTGCCGACGTCGGTCATGCTGCCGACGCCGGTTCCTGTAGAACTCAGCAACCATTGTTCCTAGTTTGCAAAGGTTGAAGCTTTTAGCTCCACAACCTAACAATCTCCCACTTGGAGATAAACAACTGCAACCTGTACCTGTACCTGTACACCATCTAGTTTGTTTCCTTGGCTTTGTATCCCTCCTCAAGATTACTCTTGAAGACCAACCATCACAAAATCCGTGATGCAAAATCTGTCATCCAAATTACCTGCCACATCCGCATCTACAACCATGTAGAAAAAGAACTTGACCCTGCATAGCATGTGCACCTGCTGCTGGTCCAACTGAACTGCCCTTCAGTATTACTCTCCCGGATTGACTCCAAACTTGTGACAACTCCCACTGCTTGGGAAAACTCAGGTTTAGTACATACCATGCACTCAACCTCACTATGTGAATCAAGACACCTGTTCTATGAACTGTCTTACCATCGGTGTGCTAATCGGCTTCACACAATCATCCTGAAACAAAGTCAACAAGACCTCCATGTCTCTAGAACACACTCATGCCAAAGAATCTTGCTGCTCCCAGATTCTCCATGACAAACCCCTGAACTAGCTTTACCTTTAGTTCAGAAATAGCTGTATATGTAACCCTGCAACAAGCACATCATACAGAAAATAGAATAGTGTAGCTAATACTATCCAACCTGGTAAAGAGAAACACAATGATCAAACCTCCATTACCCTGCAGCTAATACAAGATCATATACCCTGATCTTCCATCTCACGTATCCATTTCCGCTCTTCTTCATCCTCAACATCCATTCGTCTCTCAGTGCTTACTTCCAGCTGGCAACACTACCCAAAACACCTGTTTGGTTCTCCTCCAAGGAATCACATCCTCATCCATGCCAAGCTCCCACTGTTTCCTGGATCTACCTGTTCTGCTTCTTCAACAACTTCCTGGTCCTATGCCATAAGTGAGCAACAAGTAGTGTAAAGAAGGGAAATGATGAATTTAAGAACTTACTTACACCTTCAGTCCTCCATATGGGCGCTTGAGACTCCATGACAACTAGCTGTCCACCCAAAATTCGTCTCAGTAACCGATGCCGGTCACATCTCAGTCTACAGCCGACCGATGTCGGTTCCCTGCGACTACCTCCTCGCCGACGTCGTTTTCCCCTGGCCGACGCCGGTCTCTGTCTGCCCCGAGTCACCGACGTCGGGCTGCACATAGCCGACGTCGGTCCCTGTCTGGACGCCGACGCCGGTTTTCCTGCCGACGTCGGTCTCTGTGTTTTTCTTGTGAGACCTGACTTTTTCCCGCGAGCTCTTTTTGGATCAAAGCCTTGTCCAAATCACCCTTGCTCTGCTCAGAAATCCTCTGCACCTTGTGCTGAACTCTGTCCGTCACTTTCTCCTTGAAAACCAAGGCTTTCCCGTTCTTGTCACTAACATCGGATTCCTCAAGAAACCTTACTTTCTTCTTCTGCATACAGAAACCACGATCCATGCCTTCCAAATCCGAAAGCATATTCTTTGACTCAAGAACCAGCATCTCCTTCTTATCTATGTGACCAAGCCTATCAAGCCACATCTCTGAATCTACAGCTGAAGTAGATAACCCAGAAAGAGAATCAGTAAAACAAGTAGATAGATAAAGCGTACCTACTTTCTTACCTCTAACTATAACAAGTGTACCCTTGGTAACCTTCCAAGAGTCCGCTGTGAGAGTTACTGTGCAACCCTCTTCACCCAAGCTTCTAACAGAAATCAGATTCCGCTTCAGAACTGGGACATGCATGACCTCTTTTAACACCCATGTGTCACCTGTCTGCAATTTCAGCTTCACTTTGCCTTTGCCAACAATCTGACAAGACTTACCATCCCCTACACAAATTTCTCCAAAGTCTCCCTGGACATACTCATGAAAAAATTCTCTATGTGGAGATGCATGAAAAGAGGCACCAGAATCTAATACCCAAGATTCTACTTTATCCAAAGAACATACCAGAGCATCCTGTGCAACGTAGCCTGCAACATCTGCTTCTTCTCCATGTTTTTCATGATGATCTTCACCCGATCTGCAATCTCTCTTTAAGTGCCCTTGCTTTCCACATTTCCAGCAGGTTATTCTGCCATACCTGGACTTGGATCTCTTGCCTGTCTTCGACCTTGATCTCCCACGCTCTGTCTTCTCTCTTGGCCTTCCTCTTCCTTCAACACTCAAAGCATTTCCAGATAATTCACCTGTGCTTTTCCTGCGTATCTCTTCATTCAAGATTACACTCACAACATCATCCACTTTTAAGACTTTTGAAGGAGACACAGTATTAGAAACTGCCATTACCAAACCTTCCCAACTTTCAGGTAATGAACACAAGATTAAGAGAGCTCTAAGTTCATCATCAAATACAATATTCACTGAACTTAACTGGTTTACCAAACCATGGAAATCACTAAGATGGCTATGAATAGATCCACCTTCCAACATTTGCAAATTAAATAAACGCTTCATAAGAAATACCTTGTTTGAAGCCGAGGGTTTTTCATATAAATTTGCCAAAGATTTCATCAACTCCTCCGTTGTCTTACACTGTGATAAGCTGGAAATAACAGATGAATCAAGACTCAATCTAAAAGATCCCAGAGCCTTCCGATCAAGAACCTCCCATTCTTCATCTTTCATATCCAAGGGTTTGCTAGCAACCCCACCCAACGGTAAGTACAAATCTTTCTGATACAGATAGTCCTCAATCTGCATCCTCCATAATTGGTAGTTCTTGCCATTGAACTTTTCCATTCGTAGTTGACTGCTTTCTGACATTGCTCAACTCCCACTCAAACAGAAACCCTGTGAGTAACCTGTAATCAAAACACACTACCCAGATCTACACCAATCTGTTAGTATCCCAACCAAAAGCTCTGATACCACTTGTCAGGAATCTAAAAACAACAAACATGCTCTGACTCCACTGGTTAGGATCTTGCTCCTCAGATAGAGCACAGTATGATTACCAAATATATAAGCAATTGAATATGCGGAAATAACCAGAAACACAAGTAACTAAAATTCACCAATAGCACTGAATATGAGAGACAATACACTATCTTGTATTAACACTAACAGAAAAGAATACATCAAAGAGCCGCCACACTCTTTCACCTTACAGAGATTCGCCACACCTCAAGTGTACAGTAATTCTTCTCACACACACTCTCCTACACAAAAAACGGTCCCAACAACCAACTCACACACAGAATTGGTGTTCACCTCACCAACCAGTCAGTAATAACCCTGCCGGTACACCAAGCACTCTATAGCACTTCAAGCTGATCTCTCATGAACCTGCAACCTGCAATTCAAAGACCAAACTTACATGTAGATCACCAATGAGCTTGCAACAACCTGTAACTCATAGATCTTACAACTAGAAGGAACTCTTCCTTTCTATCTCATGCCTTAAACAATACATGCCAATGGGTCTATAAATAGATCCCTAACTCAAACAATAACTAAGACTCTTAATTTAGACAATTATCCTCGCAACCCAAGACTCTGGCTGGTCTTAACATGCAAACTCATCGTTCACTTAACTAACTGTCCGTGAAACGAACACTTCGGGAACACACAGGCGACCGACGCCGGTCCCTGCTGGTCTGGTTCTGCCGACGTCGGCCGACTTCCTGCCGTCGCCGGTTGCCTTCTGCACTGGATACTGCCGACGTCGGTCATGCTGCCGACGCCGGTTCCTGTAGAACTCAGCAACCATTGTTCCTAGTTTGCAAAGGTTGAAGCTTTTAGCTCCACAACCTAACACTTCTTATGCTGCTTATTTACTTTGAAAGCATTATTTGTAACATGTTTGCCTTTTAGTGGGAAAATAGGTAATTTTGGTTTGGTATTTGTCAAAGCACATGCATATTTATACACATCCCAATATAAAATATCACATGAAGTGAAGGGATTATGTAATGCTCTTTCTCTAAGTGGAGAAAGAAGACACTTGCTAAATATAAATTTTACTTCCAAGTCCAAGGGGGTGTAGTTTAAGGAATTCAAGATATCCTTGAATCTAATGACATAGTCTTGAAGGGATTCATCCTCATTTTGAGTTAGGCATGCAAATGTTCCAATGGTAGCTTGGGTATTGTGTTCTTATGGAAATTAGATAAGAATACATCCTCAATTTTTTTAAAGGTTGATAAGGAACCATTTGGGAGTGTATAGAACCATTTAAGAACCTCTTGAGCTAAAATTCTATGGAAACCTTTTAATAACAAGCATCCATTTTCACCCCAATGTTCAAAGGAGTGTATATATTATTTCAAATGATTTGCATGATCTCCTTTACCATAAAAGGAAGAGAATGTAGGCATGATAAAAGTGGAAGGATATGGATAATCAAAAACATCTCTAGTAAGGGGTTGGTCCTCTAAGATATTATCACTAAAAATAACCTCATGGGAGGAAACTTCCAACTTAAGAATAATCATTTGTTGTTGAATATCTCCCATGTTAATAATTATAGATAACATATCAGTAGGAGGTGTTGGTAAAGAGGTTGAATAATTACTTAGAGGTTATAATTTTCCATCCATATGGAACATATGAATAATAGGGTCCTTACCACCCTCACTGTATTTTAGGATAGGATCATCATTTCATCTGTAAACATTAGGTAAAATGATGTCTACACTGCATGATGATTCAAGAGAGATCATTATATCATTTTGGATATCATGAAGGTTAATACAATCAATATTTAAAAGAGCCTGAGTACTTGGATTATTATTACATGCAAGAGGGCTAGAAGGTGTACTTTCATTATTTTCATCTATAATTGGAACATGATTTATAGTGGAAAATCTAAAAGAGGGAGAGAGAGGCATGTTCTCCATTTTGCTTGAAATATTATCATAAGAAGGAAAGATGCAAGCTTCATTTTAACTTTTGAACTTAAAAGAAAAAGGGGTAGACGATGCAATATCACTTTTTACTTTAGGTACATCATTGTTATATGAGAAAGGAATATTTGCATAACTATCATTTGCATCATTACTATTTTTCTTAGGAAATTCTTTCATTAGGAAACCTTTAGCAAAGATGTTTTGCTGTTTCTTTTGAATTGGAAGGAAAGAAGAAGAACATGTGTCTCCACTACTTTGGCTAATATTATCATTTATAGATTTCCAATCTAAAAGAATAGGAAGAGAAGTAGTACAAGCATTTGTATCATTGAGATCTAGAGAGAGAGAAGTACTTTCACTAGTAGCATTTGAGTGATCTAAAAAAGGAACAAGATTTTTCACATTGTTATTACTTTAGAAAAAAGGCACACACTCACTTTCTACACTATTTACATTATTTGAAAAGGAAGAGAAGCATTCAATTTTTGGTTCATATTGAATTTTTTTGTATGAAACATTGTTAATTTCAACATCATAAGTGCTAATTTCTTGCATGTGTATTGGATCATATTTATGTGATGCACTAACAAAATTGATCATTTGTAACTTTTTAGGCCTTTCATCATTAGAAATAGGATAAGTAGGAGAACCAGGATCCTCATATTTAAATTCAAGAGGGGTATAATCACACTCATAACCATGTGAAAGCATGATATGATTGTCAACATATTCATTTAGACTTGAATTTTCATTATTATTTTTTCATTAATATAGTTATAAGCAAAGTAGGAGGATTGAGAACTTTTTTTAGATGCCATAAGAACCTCATATGCAATACATTGGTCATAAGGGATATCAAACCAACGATACAAAAATTAGGGTTTCATAGAGCTTGTAGTAGAAGTAAACATGTTGAGTAAGGCTACAAATTTGGATGAAACCACAAAGAGGAGAAAAAAATAATGCCTAGAGAAAAAATAGAAGCAAACATTACTTAAGTTATGCCCATGCAATAAATCAATTATAGAAAATACAATAAATTACAAATGATTTTTTGTAGAAGGAGAAACCCTAAATGAAATTTAGAGTTTGGTTCAAATAAGACTAGAGGATGTCTTCACCAAATGTTTAACCCTAGATTGATATGGGTCAATATAGTATAGGGTTAAGAATATAGAAATTAATATGCACAAGGGTGATAAATAGATTTATAGTGGGCCAATTAATTTGTAAACTTAGATAAATAATGTTTTGAAGTTATAATACTAAGATACGCTAAAAATATAAAGTACAACTATTTATTGATATTGCAATAAAATATAAACAAGAGTACTTAGCTAGTTTATTATGTGCATGTAGAACTGGGATGAAACAGGTTAGAAGTGGACTGGATCAGGATCCTGAAATAGTCACCAAATTATTGAAATTTGCATTTTGGGGCCTCAAATACTTGCATCAAATCTGAATAGTTACATTGATTCTATTGTTTGATTTAGATATCAGTGTCTAGTACATAATATCAATTATATTTGGGTGCGACCACCCAATAACTTATGGGTTTTCTATCACCTTTACTCTAGTGTATTTGAATATTATGCATAGGTTGTCACTCTTCGTCAAATGATCAAACCCTATATTTTTCACCCTTTGAGTGACTGTGGAAAAAATAAGTTAGTGGCACATCGTCCCCAAGGACCCCTTTATTAATGGGCACTGCCTACATAGCCAATACTCTGAATAAGGCCTCATACTTATGTATCTCTCCCCTACGTGTTGACTTGTATGTGCATAAGGATGCAATGTGAGATAATAAAATACATAGAGTGACCTAACTTGTTACTTGGCAAGTATGGCTCATGGAGTATTCCTTCAGTACTTCAAACCTATATATGGGTTGTCCCTAAGACCAATATTAAAATAAAAGAGAATAGGGAAGTTGTGTTCACTTGAATGGATGATCGGGTAAATTTAGTAAGTTGCCTTGTGAGTTTTTAGGTTTGTACTGGGTGAGGAATGGATGAGGGTTGATATTGTATATATATCAATCCCTTTTGGGAATATCTCAATAAAATCACTTAGGCCAACCATAGGTATACATTTCACTTGAAAATTTGATGACTTTGGGGCATTGGACACTTAGTTTGGCACATGTCACTAGCGTTGACATAGGTGTCTGGATAGGGCACAAGTGTCTAGGAAGATGAAAAACATGTGTAAGTCCAAAACTTTGGAGAGGATGATAATAAGAAGGTTTATAACATTTTGAGCAATATAAAAGGCTTGGTCATCATAATAACATATGGTCAGACTAAGAGATAAGCAATAGGAACAAAATATATTAGATGTGAGCCTTTTAACATCAGGAAGGTCTTAGGAACTGAAGGGTACAACCATGAGAAGTACTTGACAAGTATACAAGATTGAGGTGCTATATAATTCAAATTTAATATCTACACTTGTAATCATTGTCCTTGTTGTAGTCATATTGTTGAGGAGTGTTGGGATCTTCATCATTATATTCTATGTGGAATAAGTGACCATTCCTAGTCCACTTGTTGGTTTTCAAACATTCCAGCATAGAGAAATGTGAATTTTATAGAATTACACTATGGATGGATGGACCTTGATAGTCCGGGAAAAGTTTCTTCCTCTTTGCAACGGTCTTAAAAGTGCAAAGTTTTCAACATCAACAATGTAAAACTTCATATTAAACATCTACACATATATTGATCTCTACATGACATGCCTTATATTATGTACTAGAACCTTTGTAGTCCCGCACTATCAATAGGGAAACTTTTGTTGTAACAACATGTCTTGCGCCCACATAAGAAGCTTCATAGGTCTTAACAGAGCTAGAGCATACATATTTATCAACTTTACTCTTATAACTCAGAGATTTGATATCGAACATCATACTAATACATGTAGAGATCATTTTATCAACACTACCACGTCATCGAGATTAATGAATTAAACTTTGGGTTTTTTTAGGTTCATGAGCATGCAACATCCATCTAACATGGATATGCTTCATTTGCAATCTGTGCTTGCATACAATGATTCTTCACATTCCTTGTGAAGGCAAAATGTGTACACAGTGTCCCAACTTCTCAACATTAGACTACAAAGATCACACACATCCTTTGGTAATCACAGACATCCATAATAGATCTTACACTTTGCTATTCAGATCAACAACACATTCCAAACACTATAAGTTTAGTTTTCAAACACTTGTAGGATCATTGGCATCCTATATAACGTACCATATCAAGAAACATAGTGGTAGATATACATCTATTCTCAAGAATTTGACATCCTACATTCCTTCTCAAGAATTGGAGTTAACATCACCATGTCAATAGATTTCTCTGATTGGGGCATTGTTTCAACATGCTTATCATAAAACCCAGAGTTAATAGAAGTGAGGACCATTGCTTATCAAGGGGGGGATGATTGATCTAGGAGGATCTAAGACACCATATCTTACCACAGTCATTCACTATTTCTCATCTAGTCTTGTGCTAATGTCAATAACTTTTGCATTAAGTTCGACACCCACATGCAAAAGCATAAGATCACACTTGTCTTATGCATTATCACACAACCCTTGCAGTTTAACATTACAAGCCTTGTAGGGTAGTTTAATAGGTCTTCACTGTGTTTATAGGGTTCATCACACCTCCGCACATAGCTTTCACTTTGTGAACCTCTAGACAACAAGATAAGTTTTTTGAAAAGGTATTATGGTCTACTATCATAGCATACCCAGAAAATTTAAGTGCAAATTGGCTTACTTTAGAACTTGTGATATCTCCTTGTGCATTATTTAGTTTGTTTGGCTTATCCCAAATTGACATAAGGAACTGCGAAAATATTTTGCATGTCGCATAATTTTGCATATGCTCGCATGACCTACATACCTTTATGGCATTTATAGAGGCCCTCTTCACTTTCACATGCTTCAGCAACACCAAAATGAATCACCATAGTAATGTACAACACACATATAGCCTCTATGATATCCTTGTGTGCTTTCACAATGTCACACTCTAATCTTGTGCATGACTTAATACCTTTGTAACACCTCATATCAAGCATACAAACACGCAATACCCTTGCACACCTTTGTATGACCTTGCAACATATCACACATCAGTCTAGCTTAGCGCATGACTCAACATCCATGTATCGTAACTCTTCTATTGCATGGCATGCTAGGTGACATTCTTTAGATTTGTGTTATGTCAGGGATCTTGTCAACAACACAACATCGATGGAAGTGTAATCATCACACTTTCAAGGAAGTTGAATCGTCACATGAGCAAAAGATGAACCATTCTTATAACTTCCTCCTTTTTTAACCATGTATTATAGCTACTTCCTTGTAATGATATATGTTGTGTGACACCAAACACAGTGAGAGGAAGATATGAGAGTCACATAGAGACCAAGTGAGCGACCATTGTCCTCTTTCCTAATTATCCATGTCTATAACATCTCGAATACTTGCATTCCTCGAGCATATTGTATCATGTGATTCCTTTCCATACTAGGTAAATCAGCTAGGATGTTTATCCCTCTTTGATCACGGTAACCCACTTTCCTTGCTTTGTCTAATGACACTGCAGTCTAGATAAAACAATAAGGATGTTTATCCCATTCTGATCACAAGAACTTTCATTCCTTGTCTTAATGCACACTGTACGCATATGTACATTTACCTATTATTTATAATGAATAGAAGGGGCACCATTATGGCAATATCCTATGTTGAATGTGTAATGGTTGCTTTCACATCTATTTCTTAGATTTCATTGCATGTTCACTAATTACACAACTCTGTTTGAATTTGCTTCTACATATAACTACCTTAAATATGTTTAAATAGGTTGTCCACTAGGTCTCCTCTTATGTGCCAAATTTGTGTGAGAGAGAACGCATCGAAAACTAATAAAGGAACAGAGCCAAAAATTAACAAACACACCCTCAATGCCAAATTTGTACCTATAATAGACAAATAAATACGCACCATATAATGTGTTGATTAACAACTAATAAATGCCCATGGCTCATTTTTTTGATTGATTAAATAAGGGTTGATGGGCCGTTGCCTAATTGGGACACAATTGGGGGTCCCAGGGCTCGTACAACCCCTACAACTAATTCTCCAACAAACCACTTTCACTACTACACCATATCACGATGATTTTAAGTTTCCTAAGTTATAGGTCACTTGACCATTAGTAAGATTTGAGCTTGGGTTGCTCATATACAAGTGTCTCTAGTTAACCGTTACACTACAACCCGAAGGACATACCTAGGGACTATTTTCAGATGTCTACAATAACCTTTTGTGAAGAAATCCTGTAAGGGAATTCAAATCTAATTATTTTATATGTTGCTGAAATATTATATCCATAACTTTTAACTTCATAACCTAACTAAAAAATAAGTCGAATCATCAAAGGGGATGAAGTTTAATTAGTGGAGAAGGCTTGTTCATTGCATTTTGTTGAGATATCGAAATAAGGGATGAAGTTGGGTACAAACTCCAAATAACTTTGGCCAAGTAAATATTCATCAATACCTTAATACTAAACTAAACGAAATCGACCAAACTGATTGTTTAAAAGAGAGAAAAAAGTCGAATGTTTACTAATCTACTACAAAAAGAGCACATTCAAAGTGGAAGAAAGGTTAAATACACAAAGGTAGAAAAGAACTCGTTTATGTTTGAAATTTAGAAAAATAGATGTTGATGTGGTCCATGCCTTCTTTACAAGAAGGTTCATTCTTACCTAATACCCCGAGGAATCCCCACTTTAGAAGGGTCAAACAAATATATATATATATGGTTTTTCATTTACATATCCGTCTGTTTCAAAATTCTGTAAACAGCGCGGCGTGACCGGGCGTCAATTACCTTTGGATAGCCACCATTGGATGTCAATAGACAGAGCGAAGGAGGCCTGCATCATTCGACACTTTCTGTCCAACTCTTAAGTACATTTTCGTGTGTTTTTTTGACAGCCGTCAGGTAACGGTTGCTTGAATTTCCGATGTTTTGGTATCTTTCCTCGTTCATTTCAACGAATAAGTAGACGCAGCGGGAATCGAAACGCCAACCTGCTACGATACAAGTCGACGGCCATTTGTAGCGCAGGCCTCACACGTTTCTGTCAAATAACGCAGTTTCAGCGAGATACATTTTACAGGTAATGTCTGCTCCCTCAATTTGCTTTCAATGTCGTGTATTTTTGACAACAGAACAATTTTATGTCTGTAGCGTGTTAGTTTTGTAAAGCTTTAGTCTCTGTTGTTTCATTTTTGTTTCTGTATAGATAATTTTCATGCATGGTGAAATGGCACTTTAACTACGGTGGTTTCCACCGGCTGTTATGGTAAGTTAGATTTTAACGGCAATGCGAAATGCCAAAACCTCATTCTAGCATTGAAATTTGAGACGCGTCTATCGAGCAAACTATTTGTGCCGTACAGACCGGTGCAGATTTGCTCCAACTATAAACTATGCTCAATAGACGGTTGCTGAAATTTACTGTAAAATTCACCCTGGTCTTGACACTGGCATTGCCCTCCGAGGTTTTGCCTTGCCAGTTGGATGCAGTATTTAACCTAATTTTAACACTTTATCCTCTCCCCCCAGGATTTGAGCTTGGGGCTTTTATATAAGACACTTATACTTTTACCACGTAAGCTCATCCCATTGGACTAGTAACATATGCCTTTTGTTTGCCTTGGAAGTTATGAAAATTTATTGGTGCATAAAAAATGCCTGTTGGAATCGATCCCCGTTTTAGCTGATGCCATATTTATAACACAATTACCCTAACAAGTAGCTACAAGGTTTTCGCCCTTGAACAACATGCGATGCAAATTTTGTATTGGAACATCAAATCTGAATAATGCAGCCGGAATAAGAATTGATGCATACTAAGGGCTCTGGCATTATAAGATAAATGTAGTTGTGGGATACAAAATAGGGTAGGGGAGCACATTAATAATAATATAGCTATATTTTATTTAAATATAGCCACCAAGGGATGTGGGTACGGGTGCAGGGATGGCGTTCTATCCTTCAATCATAGTTTTCTGCTGACTATGAAAATAAGATAAGACAAGATGAACTTAACCTCCTTTAGGCCAAAATGGTCTGTTGGATCTATCAAGGCATGTTTACTTGTCTTAGAAGATTGTTTCTATGAGTATTTAGTTTGAAAACAAGTTTCTCAAGCTTTGTTGGTTATATTGATTTAAGATTTCATGTAGTAAGTTATGACTGCAAATATGGGTGTAGTTGTGCCTAATAACAATTTATAGTGGGCAGGTTATAATGAAATGTGTTTAGGATTTGAACGGCCAAGCTGTACAATGAATCCAACTCTTACAATGCACACTTTTCCAACACCTAATTTGTTATAAAATTGTGCTTTCTCTAGATGCACTAGTTGACAATGTGATGTCATGGTAGGCAGACGACTCAGCAAGACCAACACACCAAGTCAACTTGGACTCGGATAACACAGCACCAAAGTTCTGAAAATTGAAGAATCATAATATATTTAAAATTTCACTGATTGTTTTTTCATTCCACAAGAATTGAATTGAAGAATGTCCGCCTACCAAATATTAAATTGTAATTTACTCACAGCGATTCGACACATTTTTTGTTTTGACTAGCATTAGATGTTTCAAAATCAAGGTACACAGTACAGAGTCCATTGATTATGATATCCATGGCATGAGAAATGTGCAGGAGACAAAATCATCATGCAGGAGAGGCCCCATTGGGCCCAACCCCAGTTCAACCTCAAATACCTCCTGGGAGTAGCTGTGGATGCACAAGATTCTATCTCTGCCTGTGCAACGAAATTCTTAGATGCCTCGGGGAAAAAAGTTTGAGCATCTGTATTTCCTTGATAATCTTACTGAACAAGATCTTTCAGATTGGATCTCTAGGGTTTGTGGCTGAGGAAGAACTCCTCTGTAACCCAGGGAAAATATTGATTGTTTCTACATAATTGGCATCTGGTGGGATGTTATTTGGAGGTTTTTTTTGCTGAACCTAACAAGGACCACAGATGGAGAGTGTTATGTTCAAAACCAGCATCCAATAATTTGATCTCTTTCTTCCCTCTTAGCTAACTTTCCAATGATGTAGCCTGCACTGCGACAGATGAAGTTGCCATTTCTGTCAACCTTAAAGTTTTCAGCTATCTCATCACTTAAGGATTTATAACATGGCTACAGATCAATGAATGTGCAATTAAAGGCAAAGTGTCCGATTCTAGATTTTTTTTCTAGAAAACGATGGGTGTGAGTAACTCATTCCTCATCATCAACCTTTTGAAGTTGGTTATTCTGAAGCACCAGAAAAAATGTTTTCTGATTACCTTTGTCATGCATAAATGCATTCTATAATACCTTTCTCAATTGTCTGAAGGTATAGGTTTGAAAAGGGGAATGAAAGTTCCTTCTCCCTCCTGACACATTGGAAGGGTGGTCGCCTCTGCTATTTAGAACCTGCAACAATGATTTCCCCCCTCTTCTATTTTCTTTTTCATTATTTAAGTCCTTGATTTTTCTCAAAAAAATTGTTTTTTTGTTTTGTGTCCGATCATTTTTACACATGTTTTCAATGTAAGGCAATGCATGTCATTGCTTAAGTAATGTATTGTCTTTATGATCTTTATTAATGCTTTTCTTTATATTTCGTGGTTGTTACAAGCCTGAACAACTGCTTATCTGTTTATTGATAGAAACAATTTTGTGGGGGAAAGCTGACATTGATATTTTGAAACTTTTTCCTCAGGAAATGGAAGATTGGCAACTTCAAAGCTGTTGCAATCATGATCAAGTCACCTTTATTGCAACTATTGGTGCCTTCATTTTTGTGATTCTTGCTGTATGGCCATGAAGGCGTTTTTACTTTTGATCGCCCTGTTGACATATTGAAATTGGAAATTTTGGCCGTATTCTTGCTTTTGCTATGATAGTCTTGATGAACCTAAAATGAACTGCCTTAATTTTTTTGAAGTCATTTTTCTCACTAGGGATATACATTACTTCTTTGCTGACGCCTGAATCCTGTTTTGCAGCTTTGGAGGACACCTTTATTGACTCCTTTTAAGCTCATAACCGTATTTCTTCATGAAGCAAGCCATGCAATCGCTTGCAAACTTACTTGTGGCCATGTAAACATTTGTAGCCTTAAAATTTTCTGATCTGTAAATAATTTTAGTTTGAAGTGTTTAAACTTTGAAGGTCAACTTTGATGCCTTGTTGGGTTGTCTGTTATTGAATATTTTGCAAGTACCAAATGATTTTAATTGCATGAAAACTCTATTAGATTTTGGAATAAATGGATGAAATGAAAAATTGAACTGAAGTTTCTGATTTTAAAACTTTTTAGGTGCAAGACTATAGGCAAGCAGGAATACTGTGGCCAATGTTGTCCAGGTCATTCTCAGAAGAAATGGCCAGTTCAGAAATAGGCAGCCAAAAAAATCCTATTTGCAAAGCAACGTTAAATATGGCATTAAAATAAATATTAAACTAGTGTTATTTTTTCCATTCTAAAGTTCTCTCGAATACCAAATGTTGTAAGATTATGCCACAACATATTTGTCATTTTGTTTAGTAACCAAGAAACAGACATGGATGCTAGTTTTCAAATAATTAAAGGGTTTCAAAAGTACTATTGCTAGCAGATTGTATTGAATTTGCAATTAGAGATATACATAATTAGCAAAATCAATTGAAACCTCAGTCAGATTTCACAACTAGTAAAGTCATGGTTCTGAATTACAAACATTTTCATCAAGCTGAAACTGAAAATAGAAGAGTGGGATAATGCCTACGTGTCAGGGAAACCCCAGAACAATAAACATGCTCAAATCCCTACTGAGTCAGGATCTTGCTCTACCAATTAGAACACATGTGATTACTTCTTGTATTAGCAACTAAACACGGAATTATACCAGAATCAATAAGTAACTAGAAATATGAAACAACACAGGAATTAAGAGACAATACACAATTGTATTATATACATAGAAGAATATACAATAAGGAAGATGCCACTTCTTCCTCCACCTCAAAGGTTCGCCACACCTCAAGACCTTCTTCCCTCTCTCTCTCGGTCCCAACAATCAACTCCAATACAGAATTGATGTTCACCTCTCCAACCAATCAGTAACACGCTGCCAGTTCACCAAATACACAACCGTACTCCAAGTAGATCCCCTGCTCTCTGCTACCTGCAAATCACTAGACCTTACTCACCATGTAGACATCTCTACACCCCTGAAGAACCCTTGTCCTTGCCTCACCAAGTCCTTATGATTCTTCAACCAGTACTCCAGTGGATCAGCTCCTTGACCTTGCAGACCTTGCAACTCTCCCTGATCATACACGCTCAGCACCCCTTGGAACTAGGAGGAGCTACACTAGCTCTCTCTAAAAGCTCTCTGGCTTTCTAGCACACTTTTACAATACAATCATGAGTCCATATATAGATCTCATCCAAACAATAATTAGACAATAATACAATAATTAAATCCGCAGCTCTCAGTCTAAGAATAGCTCTAAACATGCAAACACTTGGTTCGTCAACCAACTGCCCGTAACATACTCGCAGCTCGAACCACATGTGACCGACGTCGGTCCCTGGCTCCCTGGGGGTGCCGACGCCGGCCGATCCATGACCGACGTCGGTTGCCTTCCTGTCTCCCTCCTGCCGTCGTCGGTTGTCCTGACCGACGCCGGTGTCTGTGACACTTCGCAACACTTCCTGCAACCTCCATAACTTCTCCTGTTTGCATTCTGGTGAAGCTTTTAGCTCCACAACCTAACAATCTCCCACTTGGAGATAAACAACTGCACCTGTACCTATATCTGTAGCCCGTCTAATTTGTTTCCTGGTTTGTATCCCTTTTCAAGATGAATCCTGAAGACCACCCACCACACAACCTGTGATGCTATACCTGTCATTCAAGTAACCTGCCACGTCCGAACCTACACATCCATGTAGTAAAGAACTTGACCCTGCATAACAAGAATCCCTGCTGCTAGTCCCACTGAACTGCCCTCCAGTACTCCTTCCCTGAATTGGCTCCATATTTTCCGACAACCCCCACTGAATTGGGAAAACTCAGATCTACAATAGATCTCATGTGATTTCGAACCCTGTTTCAAGCTAAAGCTTGAACTGTCCAGCCATTGGTGTGGTTTCTGATTCTGCACCCTGCATCATGAACTCTGCCAACACCGTCTTCACACCAGCTCCCACTGGAGATAAAATCTCCATGTCTCTTATGCCAAAGAATTTCGCTGCTCCAAATTCTTCATGACACACCTCTGAACTAACCTTACCTTTTAGCTCAGCGAATCCCTGTATGTACAAAACCTGCTAGCAAACCATCCACGTACAGTAACAGGATAATGTCGCGACTCATCATCCACCTGGTAAGAATAAAAAACAACACGATAGTTACACTGACATTGACTGAAGCCATGCTTAGTCATCCACTTGTCAAAACCTGTACTACTGTCCTGCAGCTTCTTCAAGACCATATGCCTTGGCCTTCTGTCTCATGTATCCATCCACTCTCTTCTTTAAAACGGGAATCCATCTCTCTCAGTGCTTTCTTTCAGCTGACAACTCTACCAACAAATACCTGTTTGGTTCTTCTCCAAGGACTCACTCCTCATCCATGCCAAGCTTCCACTGTATATGGACTCTACCTGCATTGCTTCTTCACATCCCCCTGGTTCTTGACCATCAGAAAGCAATATAAAGAAGGTGAACAACGAATATGAGGTTCACTTGCCCTTTCTGACCTCCACATGAGCGTTTGAGACTTGCTGTCCGCCCAATATCCATTCCAGTGACCGATCTCGGCCATCTCCCAGTCTGCTCCCGACCGATGTCGGTTCCCAGCACTGACCCTGACTGCCGACGTCGTCTCCCTGGTCGACGCCGGTGTCCTTTCTGCCGACGTCGGTTCCCTCATGGCCGACGTCGGTCTTCTTGTTGCCGACATCGGTTACTGTGTGACCGACGCCAGTACTTGTGTTCGCCTGTGAGTGATAACCTTTTTACCCGCGAGCTCTCCATGGATCAAAATCCTAATCAAATCAACCCTGCTCTGCTCAGAATAATTCAGTTCTCTCACCTGATCTCTGTCCGTCATCTCCTCCATGAACACCAAGGCTTTCCAGTTCTTTAGCTTGTCAAAAACATCTGTCTTCTGCTTTAGAACCTGCATTCTCCTTCTACATATGTGACTAAGTCTATGAAGCCACATCTCTGCAACAGAAGGTGAATCAGCAATATAAGTAGATAGATAATGGACACCTACTTTCTTACCACCATCTAATTCAAGTGTATCCACTGTGAGAGTTACAAAATATCTCCCATCACCCAAATTTCCTGAAGAAATTAGACTCGTCTCCAAGACTGGTACCTGCATGACTTCTTTCAACCACTGTGTGTCGTCCATCTGCAATTTCAGCTTCACTTCTCCTTTGTCAATAATCTGACAAGGCTCTCCAGCTCCTAAACCTGGGGCTGCATGGAAAGAGGCAACATAATCTGTTATCCAAAATTCAACTTCATCCAAGAAACCTCCCAAAGCATCCTGTGCAACAACACCTGCAACATCTGCATCTTCAGTTCCTTCATGCTGATCTGCTACCAACCAACAATATCTTTTTCTCTGCTCTTTCTTTCCATCAATTAGACCATTCGTGCTATTCAGTTTTTCCATTCGTAGTTTACTTCCTTCTGCCATTGCTATACTCCCACTCAATCAAAAACCCCTGTGAGCAACCTGTAATCAACAAACACTACCAGATCTGAAACCCCCTGTTAGTAACCCAACCTGATGCTCTGATACCACGTGTCAGGGAAACCCCAGAACAATAAACATGCTCAAATCCCTACTGAGTCAGGATCTTGCTCTACCAATTAGAACACATGTGATTACTTCTTGTATTAGCAACTAAACACGGAATTATACCAGAATCAATAAGTAACTAGAAATATGAAACAACACAGGAATTAAGAGACAATACACAATTGTATTATATACATAAAAGAATATACAATAAGGAAGATGCCACTTCTTCCTCCACCTCAAAGGTTCGCCACACCTCAAGACCTTCTTCCCTCTCTCTCTCGGTCCCAACAATCAACTCCAATACAGAATTGATGTTCACCTCTCCAATCAGTCAGTAACACGCTGCCAGTTCACCAAGTACACAACCGTACTCCAAGTAGATCCCCTGCTCTCTGCTACCTGCAAATCACTAGACCTTACTCACCATGTAGACATCTCTACACCCCTGAAGAACCCTTGTCCTTGCCTCACCAAGTCCTTATGATTCTTCAACCAGTACTCCAGTGGATCAGCTCCTTGACCTTGCAGACCTTGCAACTCTCCCTGATCATACACGCTCAGCACCCCTTGGAACTAGGAGGAGCTACACTAGCTCTCTCTAAAAGCTCTCTGGCTTTCTAGCACACTTTTACAATACAATCATGAGTCCATATATAGATCTCATCCAAACAATAATTAGACAATAATACAATAATTAAATTCACAGCTCTCAGTCTAAGAATAGCTCTAAACATGCAAACACTTGGTTCGTCAACCAACTGCCCGTAACATACTCGCAGCTCGAACCACATGTGACCGACGTCGGTCCCTGGCTGCCTGGGGGTGCCGACGCCGGCCGATCCATGACCGACGTCGGTTGCCTTCCTGTCTCCCTCCTGCCGTCGTCGGTTGTCCTGACTGACGCCGGTGTCTGTGACACTTCGCAACACTTTCTGCAACCTCCATAACTTCTCCTGTTTGCATCCTGGTGAAGCTTTTAGCTCCACAACCTAACAAAATATGGCATTAAAATAAATATTAAACTAGTGTTATTTTTTCCATTCTAAAGTTCTCTCGAATACCAAATGTTGTAAGATTATGCCACAACATATTTGTCATTTTGTTTAGTAACCAAGAAACAGATATGGATGCTAGTTTTCAAATAATTAAAGGGTTTCAAAAGTACTATTGCTAGCAGATTGTATTGAATTTGCAATTAGAGATATACATAATTAGCAAAATCAATTGAAACCTCAGTCAGATTTCACAACTAGTAAAGTCATGGTTCTGAATTACAAACATTTTCATCAAGCTGAAACTGAAAATAGAAGAGTGGGTTAATGCCTATCACTATTACATATATCAATCCCGGGATCTTCATGTTTTGAAACATAATCTCCTGATATCATCTGAGCAGCATTTGTAGCAGAGTCTCATGGAACTAGAATATTTCCAAACTAGTCTCGAGTTTTGCTTTATTTTTCAGAATGGTATTATAATGTCAAACAGTGACAATTTTTTGTCTGGTACCACTGCAAATGGCATACCACTGCAGGTTGTTTTCTTAGTTCTAGTTTATCTCTGACATTTTGGGTTAGAGGATAAATTAAAATCATTAAATCAAACAGAAGCATTTGATTAATATCACTATAAATAAATTTTAAGAGACATATAAAATCATATCAGTGTGCCCACGAACTTCAAGGAATTGAGAGTAGCATAATTGGATGAAGCCTAAAGAAATCCAGGGCAGCATTTAAGCAAATATCTTTGACAGAAATGCAAGGCAATTATGTTACATTTCGTTCATAAGGATGGAAATCCAAGCAAACGAGTTATTAAGTTTCTTTTTTTAAGGCTAGATTTGGGATCTGCTGACAAGGCACTCAAAGTTTTATTTTATTGTGAATAATGTCGTAGCAAATCACCATCTACACTCTAAAGCCATGCAATTGGTAAAACAAGGACACATAAAACATTTGATAGAAAGTGATTAAACATATTGTTGTTTACATAGAAGTCTAAGGATTGTATTGAATTTGCAATTAGAGATATACATAATTAGCAAAATCAATTGAAACCTCAGTCAGATTTCACAACTAGTAAAGTCATGGTTCTGAATTACAAACATTTCCGTCAAGCTAAAACTGAAAATATAAGAGTGGGATAATGCTTATCACTATTACATATATCAATCCCTGGATCTTTATGTTTTGAAACATAATCTCCTGATATCATCTGAGCAGTATTTGTAGCAGAGCCTCATGGAACCAGAATATTTCCGAACTAGTCTTGAGTTTTGCTTTATCCTTCAGAATGGTATTGGAATGTCAAACAGTGACATTTTTTTTGTCTTGTACCACTGCAAGTGGCATACCGCTGCAGGTTGTTGTCTTAGTTCAAGTTTATCTCTAACATTTTGGGTTAGAGGATAAATTAAAATCATTAAATCAAATAGAAGCATTTGATGAATATCACTATAAAGAAATTCTATGTGACATATAAAATCATGTCAGTGTTCCCATGAACTTCAAGGAATTGAGAGTAGCATAATTGGATGAAACCTAAAGAAATCCAGGCTAGCATTTATGTAAACATCTTTGACAGAAATGCAAGGCAATTACGTTCCATTTCGTTCACAAGGGTGGAAATTCAAATGAGTTATTAAGTTTCTTTGTTTAAGGCTAGAGTTGGAATCCGCTGACAAGGTGCTCAAAGTTCACTTTCTCTTGAATAATGTTGTAGCAGATCACCATCTACACTCTAAAGCCATACAATTGGTAAAACAAGGACACATAACGTATTTGATAGAAAGTGATTAAACATATTGTTGTTTACATAGAAGTCTAAGGATTTGGTGCCATGCTTGTCATTGTTTGGAATCATGGACAAGAACAAGGTCTCTTGATGCAGGCCTTGGGAATCCTTTACACGGGTTATCTTTATTTTTTTTGCATACAGCCTTTCATGCAACCATACTTCTTCATGAGTGATAGTACCCTTGGTAAGGAATGTGAGTAGTTAGGTGTATTTGTGAGGTCCCTTTTAAGTACTGGTAAATGTTCTACCAAGATAGTTTCTACCTGAGACATGCTTAATTTGAGTAAGTGGCTTCTCTATCATGCTCAGTTTTTATGGGATTGGGCTCAACTAGCATACCTTTTATACGAATTCAAGTTGTAAAATGGTTACACAAACCTTGTTTAGCAACCAAAGACATACACGGCCTAGCTTGAACATAAACAATCTTTCACAAGTTCCCTATTGGACAACTGCCTTTCCCATATGTCATCAATATGACTTTTTACTAAAAGTTGAGACCAAATGCATTTGAGAGGTATTTATGTTATGTACCTAAGGATATGATATTATGATGTATATGGGTTGATGGAGACGCTGACATGTGGCACACATGCCCCTTAGTTATATTGGGTCAAATATATTGGGTTGAATGGGTAACTTGTGGAATTAGGTATATAGTTTAATGTTGGGAGTACTGGTTTACCCCACTATTATTATTAATGGGAGGTTTATATATAGGAAGTGGACATCATTGTGATGGATGTCAATGTTATTAACTCTGGAGTGCACTCTGATTGAAGGTATGCAAGCACACCCTCACTCCAGTTGATACAATTGGAACTTCTCAGAGTGTGGGTGACTTTTTGATGAGAAGCACCTCTAGAGAGGGCTGGTTTCCTTTAGATTTTTCAATAAATTTGACTATTGTGATTTTTGGGGTGAAAAGGGAGAAGGAAACTGAAAAAAAAAATCCTATCTAATGAGGTGATGCCCCTGAATTATTCAAATCCTCTGAAGTTACTGAAATCAATATACACATATAATCAAATGAAATCTATAATTCTGTTCTTAAGCATAAATATTTCAGATGAGGAGTTGAAAACCTTTTCAAATGCCCTGCAAAAGGTTGAGATAGAGAAATATAGCTGAGGAAGGGAACTGTAAAAGGAGAAAAATCTCACTTATACGCTGATGCAAAATCAAATACATACTATTATTTTTTTTAAACTCAGATTCAGAACATAAATTTTTTTATTGATCATTGGTCCAACTTACAATTTCCTTCTTCAAACTTCAGGGATCCTTCTAAATGGTTTGAATAAGCCAATAAATAAGCTTTTCCAAAACCTAAAATAGCCTTAAGTGTAGTTCTAAAAAGGGGAAAGGGTTAGTCTTGGTTAATTGACTCAAGACTTAACACCTTTTACAATATTTTGAATATTTAATAAAATCATTTTCTTTTACAAAAATGCACGCCTTTCCAAACTTTGGCGTAGAAGTATGGTGGTGGAGCCAAGTTTGAAAGGTTAATTATTAAAATAAACACGACACTCTCCAAAAAACTCTTCAAACATGCATGAATCCAAGGTGGCGTAGAAGTATGAATGGTGGGCCCATTGAAAATCAAACTTCTCCTTTGCATGAAAATCAAGGAAGATGTGTAACAAGCTTGTCCAGTCAACTCCAACTCAAGACCAGTCAACCTCCAATGGTCTCCACTTGCATGCAAAGCTATGCCACATCTTGGATGGAGAACTCTACTGGAACTGCCTGAAACATTGAAAGCTTTGGATTGCATGAAAACCAAGGAGAAACGTGATTTCGTCAAACAGTCAACATGAAACTTTGACCAATCCACTATAAATAGTCGTTGCTTGCATGGACAAGGATCTTGATGAGTGGGAGATATTCAGATTGAATCCCTTGCTATTTCCCGGCCATTTGCTCTCGATTTCTTGTTTCTGTGCATGCATTTCTTTGGACCATTTGCTTGTTTGTGGCTTTTTTGTCTCTATTTGCTCATTGATTTCCTCAGACAAAATGTTCGTGACTTTCCTGTGTGTATTTTCCCGTAGTTTGTCTTTCCTTTCGGGCTTTATCACTCTCAGTTTTCCCTTGGTTATTTTCCCATAGGAATTTTCCCTTTGTGCTTGGTCCCATAGGAACTGTTCATTTCCTTAGGACAAAAGTCTGAAGGAATTATCTCGGGCCTTTGTTTGGTCTCTGACTTTTCCTCAGGATTACTTCCCCTTGGCATTATCCATTTCCTTCGGACTTTTCCTTGGTTATTTTCCTGCGGACAAATTGTTCGCGGGAATTATCTCTCAACTTACCTTTCGGACTTCGCTTTTGTCTTCGGGATTTGCCTCTTGTTTGCTTCGGACAAAAAGTCCGAAGGACTTTCCGAAAGAAAGAGCCCTTCGGGCCTTCAAAAGTGACCCTTTGGAAGCTTGAACTGACCCTTCAGAAGCTTTGAAAGTGACTATCCCGAAGGGCACATACCCTTCGGGTTTCTTGCAAACGTCTTTTGAAATCTTGAAGTGAACCTTCACGAAGGGTAGATACCCTTCGGGATTCTTGTTGAGTGACTTTTCCGAAAATGCCCTTCGACAACTTGAATATGCCCTTCGGGCTTTTGTTCGACCCTTTGGAAGCATAAAAGGTACACTTGCCCCTGAAAAGTCCTTCGGGTTTTCTATAAATGTACTTTCCTGAAGGGCACATACCCTTCGGGTTTTTTGTGAATGAACTGTTCCTTTGAAAAGAAGCCCCTTGGAATTTTGAATTAGCCTTTCTTTCGGAAAAGTTGGAAAGTCCTTCGGACTTCTTGAACTTGTCCTTTTGGACTTCTGTTTTGAGCTTTCCCAAAGGGTACATACCCTTCGGGATTTTTGTAATGAACCTTTTCCATTCACCGAACTGTCCTTTGTAACTCATTTGGCCTTCTTGCAAAGTCCTTTAAAAACTCTTGTCCCTCGGACAAAAAGTCCGAGGAAACTGTTCTCACTCTTAGCCCGAAAAATTCTAAGAAGACAACACTTGGGAAAGAAAACACTTAGTGTAAAGTCCGAAAAATAAACCTGTACTCTTGCTTCTAATTCTTTGTAAGTGAAACTACAGGGCTGTAAGTCTAATCTTAAGTATGGCTGTAGCTATATAGACCAATAGGTCTACTTTACTGGCCTCTTATATATATTCCTTAATGCCTGATGCATTAGTTGCCTTGTGACCATGGCCTTCAAACCCTAGATTGAGGCAAAGGTTTGATTGGTAATCAAACTCGACTGTAGGTACCTTTGTGAGTTGTAGGTGGCCCTTAGATGGATGGCCTAATCGAAGAAGTGCCTGTGAGCATTATTCACAATCCATTGTGCATTAGATATCATGTATTTCTATGAAGTGTATTTTAGCCACCAATCAATCCTTCACTTTAACATAGTTCTCTCATTCAAAGAATGTTTATAGGAGACTGCTGTAGGGAACATCTTCTGTAGACGTAATGGCTGTAGCTTGATTAATTCTTCATTGGCTTTTATCCACCTTACGAAGTCATTCCTCCTACAGGCCTGTAGGTTAACTTTATAACTGTATGTGATATTTTGAGTAGGAGATATGCTTTTTGAACTTGCTGTAGGTGTCTTGCCTTGGAACACACTTGATTGTGTAACATTGTTGTAGGTCTTCATCATGACTGTATTTGATACTTTGATTGCCTACATATCCCTTTGTTCATGCCTTTAGATTATAATTCACAAGTTTGACCAGCTGTATAGGGGATTTGACTGTTATGGGGAAAGTTTTGAATAGTAGGGGTAGTAATTTGGCCTTGACAAGCCAAATTACTAACAATTTTGGCGACTTTCAGGGTTTGACCAGCCTGTTGGTCAAAGAACTCAAAAACTTTGGTTATAACAAACTTGGATACATTGAAAATTGGAAAAAATGGAGACCAAATAACACAAGAGAAACTGACTCAACAACAACAACATGTGCACATGTGTACTTAGAGGAAAGGACAACAACAATACTGAAAGGAAAAACAACTACTACTGAAAACATGTGCTGAAAAGCACTTAGAGGAATGAAACTAAGGGTAGTCTATTGTGTACAAACCAACCTCCACCTTGCTGGTCCTCCTAGATCAAAAGTAAAGCTATTTGACGCCCCATAGAATCTTGAAATATATTTGCCATCTCTTGATAGCTTTTTTCTGCAACTAGGAGCAATTGGACGCTCATGTCTTCTTGATGGTGCAGCTGGGATTCCAAACTCCATCCTCAGGTACACTGATTGCAAGTATGAATCCAAAACCAAATCATTATGTTCCCAGATCCGTGTACTTTGCAAGAACATGCTCAATTGCTGATCTTGATCATGTAGACTAGCATGTTGTATCTTTTTTGTCATATCTGCAAGGCTGACCTCTAAGTGAGACGATTCTGATTTTGTGACTTCTTGAGGCCATTTGTGTTCATACTTAGCTTTCAAAAGTGTATAAGCATATGAAGATGATAAAAGAGGTTGATAACTATGCTTGAGATGTTCAAACATGTCATCTTCTATGAAAACAACCGCTTCTTGCTTGGTTAAATCACTCTTCTCATCCTACAATGGACCACATTCCAGTAAAGAATACCCTGAACAAAAGATATCAAACAATTTTAAAGACTTGTTCTCCTGAATTTGAAGTACAATTGGAACATGAGGCTGCAAATTATCTTCAACTTCTTGTGGTAATTGGTACTCGTTTTCTGTCACTTCTGCAAGCTCTTGTTCTTCATGATGGATGGCAGCCCTTGTTGGATCAATAAGCTCATGGAAAACACCTTCAAGTTGAACAATTGAAGTGTTTTCTTCTTGAATTTCATCATCTACTCTCCACTGATCTTCAATTACAGCAGCAACCTCTTTGACTTCATCAATTTCATCTTTGACAATGAATGTGTCAATGATGATGTCCTCCTTATGATCATGCAATACCCTGTCATCTCTATTTACATCAACTGCAACTTTTTCTTTTGCTTCAGAAAGGATAGGCTCCTCCAGGATAGGCACAATAGATCCCTGAAAGTATTCAAGAAGATGAGAAAGATCCAATGGTTGTGCCATATGTACTTGATTTTGCTCCTGAGGCCGCTGAACTTGAACAATTGTCACCTGCTCTCTCTACACTATTTCTTGAATTGCTTTCCATGAAGGAAAGGATTTGGGATTTTGAGGGGGAAGGGGTGAGGGCTGAATGTCAACAATGAATTTAGGGTTGATTTCATCATTTGAGCTTATGCTTGGTTATTGTATTTGACTCCAGCTTGCAAACTTGGGTTTAGGAGCTTCTGGTATTGTAAGTATTGTAGCTTGAGGCATGATTGGGAAAGTTTCCTTCTGAGATGGACTTGAAATCCATGGATATTGATATGGGGCAGCAAGAGGTATTGATGTTTGAGACTGAGATTGCTTATCAAATAACTCTTGTTTATAAGCTGACAACTCTTCAACAATCAGTTGGCTTACCCTCCTCATTTCCTCTATCACATCATGAAAATTCAGAGAATTTTGCAAGGACGATTGATCTTTGAATGGGTAAGGATCATATGGATGAGGTTGAGATGTATATGGATCATGGTTATAAGACTAGTATGCATCTTCATACTACTGATAAGGATCTGTATACTCTTCACATGGTTGATATGGGTCATGGGGATCATATTGTAAATATTGAAAGGGAGAAGAATGATGAAATCCTTCTCTATAGGCTGCCATAGCCTAGAAATTCATGAAGATAATTGGAATTATGATAAATAATGTACCTTTGCCTTGAGATGAGAGCCACATGAGTATTGAAAACTGGATCTAAAGATTATGTACTGCAAGCTTGTCCCATCGGGCATGCCAAAAATTGTTATCACTCTGGAGTGCACCTTGATTGAAGGTATGCAAGCACACCGTCACTCCAACTAATACAATTGGAACTTCTCTCAGAGTGTGGGTGACTCTTTGATGAAAAACACTTCTAAATAGGGCTGGCTCCCTTTAGATTTTTCAATAAATTTGACTATTGTGATTTTTGGGGTGAAAAGGGAGAAGGAAACTGAAAAAAGAAATCCTATCTAATGAGGTGATGCACCTGAATTGTTCAAATCCTCTGAAGTTACTGAAATCAATGCACACATATAATAAAATGAAATCTATAATTCTATCCTTAAGCATAAATATTTCAGATGAAGGGTTGAAAACCTCTTCAAATGACCTGCAAAAGGTTGAGATAGAGAAATATAGGTGAGGAAGGGACCTGCAAAAGGAGAAAAATCTCACTTATACGTTGATGCACAATCAAATACATACTATTCTTTTTTTCAAACTCAAATTCAAAACATAATTTTTTTTATTGATCACTGGTCCAGCTTACAATTTCCTTCTAAATGGCTTGAATAAGCCAATAAATAAGCTTTTTCAAAACCTAAAATAGCCTTAAGTGTAGTTCTAAAAGGGGAAAGGGTTAGTCTTGGTTAATTAACTCAAGACTTAACACCTTTTACAATATTTTGAATATTCAATAAAATCATTTTCTTTTACAAAAATGCATGCCTTTCCAAACTTTGGCATAAAAGTATGGTGGTGGAGCCAAGTTTGAAAGGTTAATTATTAAAATAAACATGACACTCTCCAAAAAAATCTTCAAACATTCATGAATCCAAGGTGGCATAGAAGTATGAATGGTGGGCCCATTGAAAATCAAATTTCTCCTTTGCATGCAAAACTATGTCAAATCTCTAAATAAGGAACTCCATTTGATTCGTTTGAAAGCTGAGCTGAAGGAAGAGATATTCTCGTTTGCATGAAAAACAAGGAAGATGTGTAACACGCTTGTCCAGTCAACTCCAACTCAAGACCAGTCAATCTCCAATGGTCTCCACTTGCATGCAAAGCTATGCCACATCTTGGACGGAGAACTCCGCTGGAACCGCCTGAAACATTGAAAGCTTTGGATTGCATGAAAACCAAGGAGAAGCATGATTTCGTCAAATAGTCAACATGAAGTTTTGACCAATCCACTATAAATAGTCCTTGCTTGCATGGACAAGGATCTTGACGAGTGGGAGATATATTCAGATTGAATCCCTTGCTATTTGCCGACCTTCTGTTCTCGGTTTCTTGTTTCTGTGCATGCATTTCTTCGGACCATTTGCTTGTTTGTGGCTTTTTTGTCTCTATTTGCTCATTGATTTCCTCAGACAAAATGTTCGTGACTTTCCTGTGTGTATTTTCCCTTAGTTTGTCTTTCCTTTCCGGCTTTATCATTCTCAGTTTTCCCTTGGTTATTTTCCCATAGGAATTTTCCCTTCGTGCTTGGTCCCGTAGGAACTATTCATTTCTTTAGGACAAAAGTCCGAAGGAATTATTTCGGGACTTTGTTTGGTCTCTGACTTTTCCTCGGGATTACTTCCCCTTGGCATTATCCATTTCCTACGGACTTTTCCTTGGTTATTTTCTCGCAGACAAATTGTCTACGGGAATTATCTCTCATCTTACCTTTCGGACTTCGCTTTTGTCTTCGGGATTTGCCTCTTGTTTGCTTCAGACAAAAAGTCCGAAGGACTTTCTGAAAGAAAGAGCCCTACGGGCCTTCAAAAGTGACCCATTGGAAGCTTGAACTGACCCTTCAGAAGCTTGGAAAGTGACTCCCCCGAAGGACACATACCCTTCGAGTTTCTTGCAAACGTCCGTAGAAATCTTGAAGTGAACCTTCTCGAAGGGCAAATACCCTTCGGGATTCTTGTCGAGTGATTTTTCCGAAAATGCTTTTCAGTAACTTAAAGATGCCCTTCGGGCTTTTGTCCAAGTGACCCTTCGAAAGTATAAAAGGTACACTTGCCCCTGAAAAGTCCTTTGGGTTTTCTGTAAATGTACTTTCCCCAAGGGCACATACCCTTCGGGTTTTCTGTGAATGAACTGTTCCTTTGAGAAGAAGCCCCTCAGAATTTTGAATTAGCCTTTCTTTTGGAAAAGTTGGAAAGTCCTTCGGACTTGTTGAATTTGTCCTTTTGGACTTCTGTTTTGAGCTTTCCCAAAGGGTACATACCCTTCGGGATTTTTGTAATGAACCTTTTCCATTCACCGAACTGTCCTTTGTAACTCATTCGGCCTTCTTGCAAAGTCCTTTAAAAACTCTTTTCCCTCGGACAAAAAGTCTGAGGAAATTGTTCTCACTCTTACCTTGAAGAAATTCTAAGAAGACAACACTTGGGAAAGAAAACACTTAGTGTAAAGTCCGAAAAAATAAACCTGTACTCTTGCTTCTAATCCTTTGTAAGTGAAACTACAGGGTTGTAAGTCTAATCTTAAGTATGTAGCTATATAGACCAATAGGTCTACTTTACTGGCCTCTTATATATATTCCTTAATGCCTGATGCATTAGATGCCTTGTCACCATGGCCTTCAAACCCTAGATTGAGGCAAATTTTTGATTGGTAATCAAACTCGACTGTAGGTACCTTTGTGAGTTGTAGGTGGCCCTTAGATGCATGGCCTAATCGAAGAAGTGCCTGTGAGCATTATTCACAATCCATCGTGCATTAGATATCATGTATTTCTATGAAGTGTATTTAGCCACCAATCAATCCTTCACTTTAACATAGTTCTCTCATTCAAAGAATGTTTATAGGAGACTGCTGTAGGGAACATCTTTTGTAGACGTAATGGTTGTAGCTTGATTAATTCTTCATTGGCTTTTATCCACCTTACGAAGTCATTCCTCTTACAGGCCTGTAGGTTAACTTTATAACTGTAAATTGGGATGATGGTTGTGGATTCATAATGATGATAAAGGGAATTCATATTTGTGAGTTAGTATTTAAGTTAAACTGAAATATATCTTGGCTTTCATCTCCTTTGGTCATACAGTGTTTGGTGCCTATGTTTTCTGTAAAGACAATGTCGACTATGTGCTATAGGTTGGCTTCCTAGTTTTCCATAAGATGTTTTGTTAAGTTGAATTTTCTATCTGACATCTCTTCACATCAAGGATTTTGTGCCATAGATTTCATGGTTTGTGGTTGTAGGCAAAGCAATAGTTCATTGTATAAGTAAACATTAAGGCGGTGGTGTAAGAGTTTTAATGTTTATTTGGGAAGGATTAATGCGGAAATAATGGAAAAATTGAAAAGTACAAATATTTATTCAAAAGCGAATAGAAAAGAAGAAATATAAGGTGGACGTTAAAGGTTTTTGTATGAAGTGCCATCTTATTGTTTTTATAAATGTTGTTCATTATGTTGTAATTTGAAAGTGAACGAGTCTTCTATATAGTATAGTTGTTGTTTGCACTATGTAATAATGAAAGAGGAAGGTATATTGTTTTTCCTATCAAATAAAACGTGTTTTATACATTGCCTCTTGCTCAGCTTATATGCTTGATTTGTTTGCGAACCTCTAAAATTGAAATCGAGAGGCTTATGGACTACTTTGTATCCTAAAGAACAACTGTTTTCTGGATTAAATTTTGTATAATATTTTTGGATCGAATTTAAAAACATTCCGGATCACACTATGTGAGCCATCCCCAGGATAAGAGACCAAGAGAATAGTATGATCCTAAATGTTTTTAAATTCGATCCAAAAATCTTATACACGGTTTAATCCAGAAAACAGTTGTTCTTTACTCAATGGGCTGCAGAAATACCATCTCTCTTATACTTTGTATCCTCAACTTTAACTATGGTCTCTAGACAGCTGGTGTCTTTTACAAACTTACCTGGTGTGCTGTCATATAATGTAAGTGGATCACATACGTAGAATCAAAATTGCTCAGTAGCTAGCAGAACATCAAATAGTCATATTTGTTTCACTTGCACTTGTAGTGAAGTCTACAAATATTCATTTTATAAAAGAATGTTGATGCCCATAGAGGTAGGCATGGAACCTAGTTCAAGGAATGGTAATCCCCATAGGAGCCATGCATGTAAAAAAGGAAATATGTGACATTGAAAAAAACATGAAATACATTCGAGCATAAGATTCAAGGAAATCCGAGAAAAATGACATAAAATTGTTTTCAAGTATAAATTTGAAAGCATGTAGAAATTCATATTGAATTTTCGAAATAGGATCAACTAAAATAGGAGAGAGAGTGGGTCAATGTTGGCCCACTCTCTCCAAAAAAAACCAGCATTTTATACATACAGCTGAAAAAAAGTGTAGATTGTTTTTTAAATTTGAAGGTTTTGTTACCTTCTAATGCCCCATTTACATCTTATAGTTGAATACCGAGAACGATTCTAATCCTTGATTGGAATTAAACTGTTCAAGTTAGTTTCTAACCAAGGTAACAATTTGTGAAAATTCTTTAAAAATGGCAGTGTTCATTTTTCTTATAATTGGCGAGTAAATAGAACTTTTCCTAACATGATAGATAGTGGTCAATTCTTTATCAATCAAGTCCATACTTAACAAAGTGAAATTTGAACTGCATTTAACCTGAAGTTTTTCCATGCCAATCTTTTACATTAAAACCTTTTCACTTCTAAGTTTTCAAGTTCAAAATCATCTTAATACGGCAGCAATATGTATACATTTTTTTGGTGAAGTGGTCTGTTGATTTTTTTGTCTGTTTTCCTCAAATTTCAAGCATGGCTACAATGGTTATGACAGATCTGAATTACCAACTTTCTATGTTTTACTTGTTTAAGGGTTGAGTTTTCTATATTTAGACTGAAAGCAATGGACAGCTTCAGGTTAGTTTCAATTGAAACTTTTCCATCTTCCCAAAAGTTTGTTTCAAAGATTTTGAGTTTACATTGGGGACACCCGGGATTTCAAGTTGTGACAATCCTGTAATATCTGACTTTGTCCTTGTATGTCACTTCTTAAGAACTTTAAAATCTTAGCCTGAAAATTGTCTTTTCTAATTTGCCCAGACAGACTTGTATAGTTATTCAAACCCCTAGATAGTCTTTTTGGAAAGTGTATCTTGAAAACTTGTTTTACCTTGGATGTATTTTGAAGTACTTTGCAAGAAATTCAAGAGGTGAGAATTGTCCCTATATGCATTAAAATATGCTCACCCCACTAATTTCCGCTAATTTGGCCTAATTACCCCATTTCCTAGTCATACTAACCCTTGTCCTAAATCCCATACCCATTCTTATATCCCATATAACCTTTACCCCATCCTAAACCTAATTAATATTCTCATTAAATCACTAATAAACCCCCATCACCTACTAACCTACTCCCTAATCCTACCAGACAATTTTAAATTCAAGAAAATCCTAACTACCTACCCACCACCCTACACTAGCCTTCCCTAAACCCCTAAAGCCTATAGGGAGATTTCTAGAATTAGAGAATTCTAGAAATCTCTCCAATTCAGCCCCTTTCCCTCTAGAATTCTCCTATTCTAGAGATTTCCATGGAATTAAAAATTCCATGGAAATTCCTCAACCATAGATCTCAAAGGCCCGAGTTTGAATTTGAGCCCTTGATCTTCCCTCTCTTCCTCTATTTAACCAACCTCTCCCGCCACCCTCAAACCATGAAGAAGAATGATAGGGAAAGCATGCCAATAATTTTAGAAATCCTATTGCATATCTATAATCAAGTCATCAAGCATCCATCAACAATCCAAACTCAAGCTATCACGTTGTCAATCTGAGTCTAAATCATCTACTTGCAAATCCTGGAAGGAGGTAACGTAAGGCAAGGGAATTTGGTAAGCTTATGGTCATTCTAATTTGCTTTATAAATCTTTCCTATTGAGTAGTTTGCATTTTGAGTTGGAATTTGCATTGTTGAATTCATATAGAGCTCGAAATCCTACTACATTTTGTCAACCACGGTGAGACTTATTCCCAATTTAACAAATTTTGTTTGTTAAAAGTGTTCTTGGCAATTTGCAGGTCTGATTGGACAAGATAGGAGTCAGATTTTTTTTTCAATTTTTAATAAATTTATGAAAGACACGTTATGTTTTAATAAACAGCTTTTTACCTATAAGGAACTTCATGAAACACTTTTTGGGTTAGGAGCGCCTCACATTTAGCTTTTTGGAACAGTTTACAGTTTTTGATTTCGTTGAAAATTGAATAAGTTATGATGGTTTTTAGATTGTTGTTCTGAGTGTTTTTCTACACAGCGATACAGTTTAAAAACATAAAAATAAATAAAATATATATATATAATAATAATAATAAATAAATAAAATAAATAAATAATTAATTATCAATGTATATGTGTTCCATTTTTTAACATCTTGTTTAAATTATAGCCGTAAAAGATTTTGACGTGTAATGTTTGGTAGTTTGTCGTAAATATTTCAAATATAAAAATAAGGGCAAATTTTTTTCTTGCAGATACATACAACTGTCGAAGACAAACTTATCAAAACTACTAATCTTTATTTTGCTGGTTACATTTTTTGAGTGCCACTTGAAAACTACTAACTTGTGTGCTTGCAGGCCGCTAGTCAAAGACACATTTTGGCACTTTTTCACATCATTTTTGTATTGTATATATCATTTTTAATCATCTTATGCGTATATCTTTCTTGTGAAAAATCATTCCTTGTATATAATTGCTTGTGTTGATTTGTAGATAATTTGTTGTATCGTGCTCATCACACATAGGTAAATAAAATGGTTAATTATTTGTATCGTGTGTTTGTTTGTTTGTTGAGCCCTCCCTCTAGGATAACACGTGACGTAGAATTGACACCCACGCACACTAACCAAACTCCGTGTTCCGACGGATTATGACAATCAGGAATAGCTGTCGTTAGGCTAATCGGTTGACCCCATACATGTCATCCGTGAAAGGGAAGAGTTAATTATCTGAACCAAGCATTAGACAACACCCTATATGGTCTTGGGCCCTTACGTACCATCGTGTATATAGGGGACACCCTTAGAAACCTTGTTCATACCTAGTATAGGACCTTTCGGCCATAACAAGTGTCGCTGCAGGGGTTAGTATCAACGCCGAAGTAGACACCAAAAGCAAGCAGGGTCGAGAGGGTTCGGTTGATACTGCAACGGGTCACCGGACTACAAATTCCCCTGTGTAGACGTTGCGTGGTGTGCACATCGGGTTACACACCCTTGAGTTTACTAATTATAGGTTGTGGCTTGCTTGATTGGGTGTGTTGTGTTAGACCCGTACTGTTTGTGAGTTGAGTCAGCCTTTACCTATCTAATTTTATCTAGGTCCCTTGTACATATCATCTTGTATATTTCATCATCATCATTCTATCACCATGTACATCTCTATCCCATCCTCCCTTTGTACATATCCTAATCAACATCTTACTCATCATCCCATTATGCATATCGTCTTTGTATATCCTTATCTAGGTTCTATCCCATCCCCCATCTTGTCTAGTCATGCCCACTCATCATTGACCACATCCCCATCACCTATATATCATTGTCCCATAGAACAAACCTTATTCTCTTGTACATCCTTAACCTATTGTCTTCTTGTACATATCAACCTATCATTTTGCATACCCTTGACATCATCCATTTATCCTATCCCCTCTCACCTTGTCTTCATCCCGTCTTAGCCTTGTCATCCTCCCTTCATCCCTCAATCATTATCTTACGCATCCTCGTCATCATACCATTCCACGTATTGTCTTGTATATCTTTTTATCATTGTCTTATCTCATCCCCTATCCTAATCCAGTCATATCCCACTCGTCATTCTCGCATATCCTAGTCACACCTTGTCACCCATATCTCGTCCTAAGTCCATTACATCCATAAATCCTAATCATCATCTGGTTTCATTATCTCATCACCTACATTTCATCTTGCATATCCTTGTCCCATTATCTTTTTATACATATCACTTTGGACCTATTTTGTATATACTTATCACATCATCTTTTTTGTACATATCTTTGTCTTAATCTCCTCCTAGTCTAACCATCACCCCATCTCTCACATACATCCTAAATAATCGTATTGTATATCCTAGTCACCCCATCTTGTACATATTTTGTTCCTCTTGAACAACCTAGTCTTACTCTCTAGTACATAAGTTATTTTCTTGTACATCCTCCTAGTCTTACCCCATCTTAATTCCACCTATCATTTGTTCATCACTCGCCCATCTTAATCATCACCTTGTCCATCCTTATCTCACTATCACCTTACACATATCATCCATTTATACTTTACCCTATCTACCATTTTGTCTTAAACATATTCATCCATGCCCCTATCACCAACATCTTGTACATCTTTATCTTGTTATTCTCTTATATATATATATATATGCTTTCATCTTGTACATCCTCATCATCATCCCCTTGTATATATAAATCATTTTTTTGTACATATCCCACACTATCTTGTCTTCACCCTGCCCTAATCAAACCCCAATCATCTTGTACATCCTTTCCTAATCATCATCTTGTATATCTTTGTCACCCTTTTCTTGTATATCTTTTTCATTATCCCCTCTTCTATCTTAAATTAGTCACACCTTGTCATAAGACCACCTTGCCTTATCCATTGGTCACACCATAGTCTTAATCATTCCCATATCATTTTATTGACATCACCCCTTGTACATATTTGATCATAACCCATAACCTATCCTAATCCCATCTTGTCTCACCATCCACATTCCATCCTAAGTCCACCTCATTTATAGTCCTAATCATCCCCATATCATCTTGTCTCATTAGCCCATCACCTTGTATATTCTTGTACATAATTCGTTCCCTTGTACATCCTTTTAATCACATCATACGTCATTAGTCATCCCCTAATCACATCCTAATTGTACCTCATCATCCACATCTTATCCTAAATCCATACCCAATCACTTGTCTGGACCTTGCCTTCGTCACCCATCCAGTGATCACCTCATCTTATCCTAGTTGGCTTCTAGGTCACATACGGGTTTAAACCATCCACCTTTCATTACCCCTTTATCATTTCATCATCACACTTATCCTTATTCCATTGTGCTAATCACTTTCATCACATAAATCATATCCCATCCTATCTTGAACAAAATTGGTCTAAGGTTTTGAGCTAGTCCTATCATCCACATCATCCTACCATCCTACTCCACTATCATTCATCCACTTGGTCAAATCTCATACCTAGTCAATATCTTGTTAGCACCTTATCACTTTGTTAGTTTCAATCTAGCAAACCCATCAACTATCAATCATCCTTAGTCCAATCATCTTGCCTTATTCATAACTAGCACCCATCATATCATCCTCTTGCTAGTTTGAATTTAGGCACCCATCACTATCCTTAATCACTTTGCTAGCTTGATTACTAGACATTGTTGATAGGTCGTTAGCACCTATTGTACTATCGGTCTGACATCTGATCATAGTTATCCATCATCTCAATCACATCCTCATCATCATCCATCCTACTAGCTCGGTCCTTTGGCCTTACTTTATTCAAACAAACCTTAGTCTACCTTCACATCATCCATCTTTCCCATGGATTTAGACCTAGTTCTCGTAGACCAATACATCCTAGCCAATAAGGATGAAGTCCTTTTGAGAGCATTAGAGATGGGTGCCTACTTGCCATCTAGCCTTGATCCCATTCGCCCAAACCAACATCCCATCCACAATCCCCTAGCTCGTCAAAATCAGTATCAACATTCCTTGATGCGATCACCCTAATCAATCATTACATCGCAGAGAATAAAGATGAATTCCTTTTGCGATTATGGAATATGGGTGCTCGTTTTCTCAATGATTTTGACCCCATAAGCCTAAAGTCACCTCCCAAATAAGTCCAACATCAACCCTTATCCCATCCCTCTCCACCATCTACTAGCCCTATTCAAAACCCCTTGGCCCCAATTCGTACCCTTCCACAGTCAAACCTTCCATCTACTAATCATCATCCATCACCTTTATCACCCACCACCATGCAATTGGACCCCTCTCTCATAGACCAATACATAGATGCGAACAAGGATGAGATCCTCTTGCAATTCATTACGATGGGTGTACCACTTCCTGAAGGCGTTGATCCCCTTTCACTCATTGCAGCCCCAACACAAACCCCTTCATGCAAGTCCCTTTCCAATCCCTCATCCACTTGTCTTTGCCAGTCATCTACCCCCTTCTCTACTAGCAAAGTGAATCCATTCTTGGCCACCCAACCATCAACCAAGTCACGTCAAACTCCATCTGATCTAAAGTCCATTACTTCCACATCTAAGTGTGAAGTGGGCCCTTATACTCCCCTTCCTATATCCTTGGAAGCCCTTTTCCAACAACTAGTCACCGCCAACATGATGGTCTATCCACCCATTCGACATCTTGATCCTACCAAGCCTAAGCCCTCTTGGTATAAAGCAAACCGATATTGTCTATATCATCAAACTCGGGGGCATTCCATTAAACGATGTCAAAACTTCCGAGATTATGTCCAAGACCTCATTAATCGTGGTGACATAATAATTGAGGATGAATTAGATGAATTTAAATCCCTGGGTGAACAAGAAGAGGAATGCCAAGATTCCATTCCCGATCACGATCAAGCCCTTCCCCTTCCAAGCCAAGGTCAAGACATCCTATCCATCCTCCATGATCCCCCTGTCTCCGATCACCTATCCATTCAAAACAAGTCCACTCCCCATAAACCTAGTCCTATATCCCATAATCCCTTTCATGGACCTATCTTTGCTTCATCCGTTATTCATCCATCATCTCCCTCTCACCCATCACATCAAATACCCCCAGTTGAGAGGACAATTGTGGACAATCACTCCTTTATTCGTAGCATTACGTCATGTACACCAAAATCAGCATTGGAGTCAGAACAAGTTTTATTTGCATCTGGATCATGTTTCGCACCAACATTAGAATCAAATTCCTCATCAGAACCATCATCCCTTATCAATATTGCAGCGAATGATGTTTATTCCTACTTTTCTGAAGATCCCAATCAGGATGATGAAGTCATAACTGAATTCTTGAATGCTTCATCTGTCTAAGATTTTCAGAGTGGATCTGATCTTACCTTGGATACGTGTCTTAACGCTCCTTTTGAGACTCTTGAGGACACTTTCTCCAATGTTGAGGCTAGGGCTCCTAGTGACCTTTATGAGGACTATGCTGCCCATTATCCCCTTAGTCGATCGGATCACGTTAATCCTCCATATTTCATCCATCATCCCTCTATCTCACTTCATAAATGGAACAAACAGGAACATGCATTGTTGGATGCCCCTCTGCATGCAATATCATGTGCCAAAAATACAGAAGTCCAAGACCATATTCCAAAAATCATAAATCATCATCAAATTATCTTTGATCCCATCAGTCAAAGTCAAGCAAAATCAAATCATCGGCCTAATAAAAAAATTTCTTCCCCTAGTGAAGCCCAAAATCTGGCACTAGGGGCATATCAAAGTCAAAATAATCATTATATATCAAGTCAAAAATCAATCTCCTCTGGTGAAGCCCGAAAATTGGCACCGGGGGGCAATAAAGTAAAAAATCATATCGCTGACCATCCTTTTAATGTTTGGATCAAAGAATCAACAAATCAAAAGTTCTTGGATCCCGTAGTCTCATGGCACCAATCTAAAGAATCCCCTCCACCATATCCAATGGTGTATGCAACTGTTGAACCCCATTTTTGCTCCCTATCCCGTCATATCATTCACGATCACATACCTCCTTCCCTTCCTCACAATCATGACATCCTCCCGTCCACATCACATCTCAAATCCCTGGGTAGCATTGACCCTCCTAAGGGTCACAAAGATACCTAGTTAAAACGTTCGGAGCACGTTAAATCAAGAGTCAATAAAGGTCACCATCACATATCTCTAGAACTGGTGTTGGTTAAGGATCTAGCCAGTATTAGCATTCTTGCATCTTGTACCCATATCCAATAAATCAAGATGCGCATTAAAGTACAAAAAATAAATAAAAAAATCATCCATCCAATGGTGAAAACCAGTCTTTTGGTGCCTTGGGCAAATACCATGATGAAAACCAGTTTTCGACGTCATGGTAGAATAATTTACTGTCCGCATTATTCCTCAACAATTGGGGGTAAATCCATCCATTTCATATCCTCATCCATCCATCCCACTTGTTACATCCCTCATCCACCTTGACTATATCACCCATCATCTTATCCCTTGTTCCATTGTCCATTGATCTATCATCCACCATCATACCATGCATCTTGTCTCCTCTTCCCTTCTGTCTTGACCTTCGTAAGGAAGTGGAAGGTGTCTTGATAATTGTCCCTACACCATCTTGGCATATCTTCCAACAGACACTTAGGTAAATAACCATCTGGTTCCTTCACGATGTGGTCATTGGCTATCCTTAGTCCATTCATCCTTGGTCCCCATCATCGTCATCCTTTGTCATCTCATCCATCATTCCATTCATCCTTCTCCTGGTTGCTAGGCTTGGTATTCCCTTTGCTAGTAACCTCATTTGTACAGTGTATATACATATCCCAAAAAGCATTAAAACTTGAAAAATGTTAAAAATCCTAAAAATCATAAGATTTGAAAAAAGCCAAAAATAGTCCATTATGCCTTGTCTTATGCCTTTTCCTTAGTCCATATCCATCATGCCTTACCATCCTACCTATCCTGTTATTTGTGTCCCCATCTCGAACATCGTCTAATGTCCATCTCCCATTTTACCATCCATTATCCTTGGATACAACCTTCAGTCTTGGAACCAATCCTAAGTGGTCACCCATCCTATCTTCATCATCTCGTTGGCTAAGTGTTGTCAACATGCATCACCTTGTCAAAGACTTTAATCTAGCACCCATCACTTCCTATCAAGGCCTTTTCATATTAGGCACCCATCCAATTACCCTTTGCCAGTATGGAAGGTACTTGATCCCATCATTTTCCTTATCATTGCTCTTCATGTCTAGCACCCATCCAATCACTTTTGCTAATATGAAAGGTATTTGATCCCATCATCATCACCTAGTCTCCTTGCTATATTGGACTCTTGCAGGGCCTTTGTCTGTTGGTAAACCTTGGTCATCACTTGTCTAATCACCTTCCTTGACCATTTTTCGACTCGATTTCAAGACCAAGTCAGTATTCAAAGACTTCATCACATCATCTATCCTTCCATCCTAAACTAGGGGCAACATCTCATCTTAATCCTAATCATGATCACCCTATCCAAATCCAAGTCCATCCTAAGTACACAATCACATCATGATCATCCAACCCATCACCCAATCACTCATCTCGTCATTAGACAAGACATTATGACACTGCATGTAGATACTTGTGTGTGTGTTACTTGTTTGCTCTGTTTGTCTTGTTTGCATGTCATGTATATATCTTGTTTGTCTCATGTTTGTCATGTCTCTTTTTGTCTATTGAGCAATGAACGAGGATGCTATGAGGACACTAAAAGTGCCCCCAAGGATGCAGAGTTCATCATTTGCCCATGTACTTTGGCATCATGTCCTCTTGGTCGTGTCTATATCATGGGGCATCTTGTCAAGTGCTATATTTATTGGATTACTTAGACTATGATGAGCTTTATGACATTTGTGATGGCTTGATCTCATCATCCTTCTCCCCATCACAACCCATCCAACTAACATCCAAAATTTCATCCTCATCTCATCATCTGAATCATATCCTTCAATCACTAACAAGTTTAGTCATCTTCATCATCATCACTTTCTAATCACCAATCATCATCATCATCTCCCAGTCAGAACTACATCACTCTGAGGTCTTTTTGGACTATGTAGGCAACACTTGGCCACTTTTCAGTGCCCAAGGATAGCTCGGCCACTATCTCCTCTCTCGCTCCCTTGCATGTGTCTTTGCTAGGGGTATCATCCCAATCCTTTTGGTCACTTGATCATATCGATTCTTCTCTATCATCACCTACATCATATCAATCGATTTATCTTTGAGGTACAACCATCACTAATCTAATCAAATCATGTCTTATCCTGGGCTACAACTCTCCCTTGCATGCGTCCTTGCTTGGGATACGTCTAAAGCTTGTGGCCTATTAATCTTATCATCATCTTGTTGCGGTTGATTCCCCCTTGGGATATGTTTACAACCATGACACCCATCATCTCTATTCCTTGTGCATGTGTCCTTGCCACGGGAATCATTATCAATTTGTAACTCATTGCTCGCATCAAATCACTCATATTCTTCATCTTCTATCCCACATCTGACATCCCATCCCTTTATCTCTCCATTTCATCCCACCCATCGTTTCTTCTTTCAAGTGGCCATCCGGCTCATTCTTCTCCGCATGTCCTCTCGAGGGGGCATCATATCCCCTATCATCATCTACTAACATTCATCCATGACATGGTTTTTCTTTGAAAGACTATTACTCCTTCCACTTCGCTCCACTCGCAACACCCTTTCAAAGAGGGGCAAAATGTATCCATTAAAATATGCTCGTCCCGCTAATTTCCGCTAATTTGGCCTAATTACCCCATTTCCTAGTCATACTAACCCTTGTCTTAAATCCCATACCCATTCTTATATCCCATATAATCTTTACCCCATCCTAAACCCAATTAATCTTCTCATTAAACCACTAATAAACCCCTATCACCTGCTAACCTACTCCTTAATCCTACTAGCCAATTTTAAATTCAAGAAAATCCTAACTACCCACCCACCACTCTACACTAGCCTTCCCTAAACCCTATAGGAGATTTCTAGGATTAGAGAATTCTAGAAATCTCTCCAATTTAGCCCCTTTCCCTCTAGAATTCTCCTATTCTAAAGATGGAATTAAAAATTCCATGGAAATTCCTCAACCATAGATCTCAAAGGCCCAAGTTTGAATTTGAGCCCTTGATCTTCCCTCTCTTCCTCTATTTAACCAACCACTCCCTCCACCCTCAAACCATGAAGAAGAATGATAGGGAAAGCATGCCAAAATAATTCTAGAAATCCTATTGCATATCTATAATCAAGTCATCAAGCATCCATCAACAATCCAAAATCAAGCTATTACTTTGTCAATCTGAGTCTAAATCATCTACTTGCAAATCCTGGAAGGAGGTAACGTAAGGCAAGGGAATTTGGTAAGCTTATTGTCATTCTGATTTGCTTTATAAATCCTTTTTATTGAGTAGTTTGCATTTTGAGTTGGAATTTGCATTGTTGAATTCATATAGAGCTCGAAATCCTACTACAGTCCCTATCTTTTTGCTTTAATATCATTGATGGGGAGTTGTGTATCCAGATTTATTGGGATTTGTAAACTAGCCAAGACTTGGAATCTATAACTGAGACTCAGGTGGTAGTTCTGGGAATCACCCATTATTTTAGAAGCATGGGGGAATTACACCTGCATGATTACAGGCACTGTCATGAGTTGTACTGTGAACCTGCTTTAGTTGTTCTAAACCCTCTAGCAGAAAACCTCGGCCTGAAAAAACATGAATATGAATTAAACAAACAGAAATCTAAAGTCTAAATATCACGCAAAAGATCTCTACTTTTTCATCTTTTTTCTATATTCACGGGCATCTATTTAAGCGGGATCCATCCTGAAACATATAAAGATATTCATTCAGTTCCGAATCTCAATGGCAACCTGGGGTAAAATATTCATTGAAGATTATACCTTGTTCCAAAAGTGCTAAAATGATTTATTTGACCTTAACTTTCATACCACAATATACCTGATAATAAACTGTAAAATCTAATCAAAATGAGCCAGAAGTCATCCGATACCCGCTACTACGGATTTTATAACTATTGCTGCTACTACAACTACTACAACTGATCCTGAAACTAAGTGTAACCGAAAACATTTAAATGACCAAAATGATTCTGGACACATATCATATTACTTGTCAGCTTTGTAAGAGAGAATTTAACAAAATTCTCAATAATCACCTGTCAGTTGCATGTTTCCAAGACAGGCATCCTGAGCATGAAGGTGAGCAAGAATCTCCTCCTGCATTTTCTAAAAGCCTTGACAAGCAGATAAGTAGACCCAGTCCTAGCTTCTAATACCTGTATGACTAAGTCATGTGTCAGTATGTACTATGAATGTCATGGCAGTTCCTAGTAACCTCTGAATCTGGCATGAAGCTCTACCCCTTATCAGGTTGCCCTCCATCTTGTGCCTTTTAAAGTTTTTATCCAATTGTATCTCCATGTTGGCTGTCTCATTACTGAATTATAAATTTTAGGATCTTTAATTATTTTCATCAGATTCAGCTAAAATTCCTCCAAATCATTTGATTTGGATTTAGGTATTCTGTTAGAGGACTTAGCTTCCTAGAAATTGGAATTAGAGACAGCTTCTTTACACTGCTTCTCAGAAGGATTTACCCACATACCCATCATACAAGCTTCTGTGATTGTTCTCGAAGCCCGAAGTGGCCCTTCAGATTTATGGGCATATTTTTTGAACTCCTCCTACTTCCATCAATTTCCCCAATAAACCCCTTCAAATTGTTATAGTGGTTGGGGATTTCCTGAAGTCTTTCAATCACCCTTCCATCTGAAACTCTTTGGCTGAGAGACACAAGAAGCTTTAACTTCCCATGCGATAATTACCCCAAATTGTTAGGCAGAAAGTTTGTCAAAGCCATTGACTAAGAAACAAATTCACGGAATACCCCGAAAGATTTTCATCACTATTACTAACAAATACCCAAAATTCAAAAGTGTGAAGGGCCCAAAATGCCAGACAACCAGCTACATAGAAAATATTCCAAATAGAACAGAAAGACACTTGGCCACTGAATTGTCGATCCTGATGGCAGGCAGACCCAGTATACAACTTGCATCCATCACTCCCACTTTTGCCACACTGGAATCAGTCTTTTATGAGGAAATTGGGACAACAACGAATTGAAGAGTAATGTATTGGTGTCATAATAATATTGCACACTTCCCTCAAGTTGTTCACATTTTGATTTTTCATTGTTAATAATTGAAACTGTAATAACCCTTTAAATTGAAATCTTGACAAATAAATATTGAAACCCTGAATTTTTGATTTTATTTATTTGTTTTGAAAGATTGACAATTTGATTGAGCAGAAAACATCACATGCAACAATAAATACGAATACCCACTGCTGAATATAATCAACTAGTTCAAACCCTATTGAAAGAATTTTTTATAAACTCTGATTACAATTAAATTGGGTCAAACTTTGATTAAAGAAAACCAAAAACAATTATTTCTAAAAATAAATACCACTGATTGTACTTGTTGGCAGCGCTAGATTGTTGAGAAAGATACAGTTGATCACTGGTCAAACCTTAACTTGGAATCAGCTTGAAATGCCTAAAAATCTTTGAAACCCTAGGTGAAACAGTTCAACATAGTATAACAACTCTAAATTGCTCTAATGCTGCCCAGCCTGACTGAAAATGGTCCCGTATGGATCCATACGAATTTGTACTTTTTCTCCCCTGCCTCTTGAAATGTGATGTCCTCGTTGAATAGACCTCTAAAATTGATATTCCCTGAATCTGGGAGCACCGTTGTAATCCGTGGATGGAATTATCAAATGGGTATGAAGGGTTCGTCTTCATACCTATAAATTTGAGGGATTTCGTCATTTATGAAAAAGTATGGAAGCTTCAAGCTCTCCAATAAATTTTTAAAGTTGAATGATAATAATAGATGTACTTTTTTATAATTACTTTTTCACACAAAACCCAAACAATTTAAAATTATTTTTTATTCTAATTTTCACTTTGCTTCAAAAAAATTAATAAATAATTTAATTTTCTAATTTTCACTTGGTTTTTAATTAATGTACTATTTTTGGTCTCATTCAATTAATAACACCCTTTAGATGTCCTCCTTTTAAGTTGTGACTTAAAAGTACCTTTGGGAACGCTTAAAGAATTATTACTAATTTATTCTTTTATTCTAATATTATTTTTCTCCAAAAAGTAATTAATAAATACTTTAATTTTCTAATTTCCACTTAGCTTTTAATTAATGTACCTTTTTTGGTCCCATTCAATTAGTAACACCCTTTAGATGTCCCCCTTTGAAGTTGACTTAAAAGTACTTTTGGGAACGCTTAAAGAATTATTACTAATTTATTCTTTTTTAATATTTCAAAAAAAGGGACATGATAGTCCGCTTTTTCCAAAGATTGCTTGCCCTCGAGCAATACTTGAATTGTCTTGCAAATATCAGGTTCCCAAATCAATCTCAGGAAAACTATTTCAGCCCCATGGCATTTGCTAATTGTGATCATATCCATGTGACCTAAATTTGTAGCATAAAGATTAGTGAGGCCAAATTCCACCTTCATAATTTTATGTTCCTCCATACTGCTGCCTTGTAGATTAATTTCAGCTTCTATTTGTATCCCAGATTCTTGTTCTTTGTTAATCTCTACAATTTTTTGTGACTTTGGTTTTTCTTCTTTCTCATGCCCTTGCATCACAATTGGAGAATTCTTTCTCCTAATTTTTTTTAAGTGTTGTTTTGCCTGAGTGGCTATCAACTTAGCTTTCTTAGCTCTTCTTAGCTATTCATCACACCTTTTTTGGGTCCTCATTACATTCTTTGCGCTTGTCTGCAATGTGGCTAGTTTCTTTTCAACCACATTCTCTGGTTTTTTTTTAGAGATCTTACCTTTGACTTGCATGCAGAATTTCTTTTGCTCCTCTGTAGATTTTTGAGGCTTAAATTGACTTTTTCATCTTTATTTCTATCCATGCCTTTAGATCTTTCTGATATTCTTGCATAGTTTGCAACATCTCTAACATAGATTCTTGCACTGCCCTCATGATTCATACGCTGGCAAGATCACAGCTCTGATATCACTGTAATAACCCTCTAAATTGAAAGCTTGACAAATAAATATTGAAACCTTGAATTTTTGATTTTATTTATTTGTTCTGAAAGATTGACAATTTGATTGAGTAAAAAACATCAAATGCAACAATAAATACGAATACCCACTGCCAAATATAATCAATTGGTTCAAACCCTCTGAAAGAATTTTTCGTAAATGCTGATTGCAATTAAATTGGGTCAAACCTTGCTCAAAGAAAATCCGAAACAATTATTTAAAAAAATAAATACCATTGATTATACTCGCTGGCAGAATTGGAGTGTTTGGAAAGGTACAACTGATCATTGATCAAACCATATCCTGGAATCAACATGAAACACCTAAAAATCTTTGAAACACTAGGTGAAACGGTTCAACATAGTACAACAATGCTAAACTGCTCTGATGCTGTCGAACTTGGCTGAAAATGGTCGTCGTATGGATCCATATGAATCTGTATTTTTTTTCTTTGCAACTTGAAATGTGACGCCCTAGTTGAGTGGATCTTTGAAACTAATATTTTTTGAATTTGGTAGCATTGTTGTAATCCGTGGATGGAATTACCAAATGGGTATGAAGAGTTTTGTCCTCGTACCTGTAAATTTGAGGGTTTTCGTCTTCCGTGGAAAAGTATGGTAGCTTCAAGTTCTCCAATAAATTTTGAAAGTTGAATGATAATAATAGATGTCTTTTTCCTCTTTTCCACTTTTCTTATAATTACTTTTCCACACAATCCTAAAAGCAATTTAAAATTATTTTTTATTCTAATTTTCACTTTGCTCCAAAAAATAACTAATAATTACTTTAATTTTCTAATTTCCACTTGGTTTTTAATTAATGTACCATTTTTGGCCCTATTCAATTAATAACACCTTTAGATGTTCACTTTTTAAGTTGTGACTTAAAAGTACTTTTGGAAATGCTTAAAAAATTATTACTAATTTATTCTTTTTTAATATTTCGAAAAAAAGGACATGACAGTTCGCTCTTCTTAAAGATTGTTTGCCCTCAAGCAATACCTGAACTGTCCTGTAAATATCAGGATCTCAAATCAATCTCAGAAAAATTATTTCAACCTCATGACATTCGCTGGTTGTGATCATATCCATGTGACCTAAATCTGTAGCATAAAGATTAATGAGGCCAAATTCCCCCTCCACAATTTTATGTTCCTCCATACTGTTGCCTTGTAGATTAATTTCAGCGTCTATTTGTATCTCAAATTCTTGTTTTTCGTTAATCTCTACAATTTCTTGTGACTTTGGTTTTTCTTCTTTCTCATGCTCCCACATCACAATTAGAGAATTCTATCCCTATTTTTTTGTAGGTGTTGTTTTGCTTGAGTGGCTATCGACTTAGCTTTCTTAGCTCTTTTTAGCTATTCATCACCCCTTTTCTAGGGCCTCATTACATCCTCTGCACTTGTCTGCAATGTGGTTAGTTTCTTTTCAACCACATTCTCTGGTTTCTTTTTAGATAAGATCTCCTTACCTTTGACTTGCATGCATAATTCCTTTTGCCCCGTATATTTTTAAGGCTCAAAATTTGACTTTTCCATCTTTATTTCTATCCATCCCTTTAGATCTTTCCGATATTTTTGCATAGTTTGCAATATCTCTAACATGGATTCTTGCACTGTCCTCATGATTCATACGCTGACAAGATCACAACTCTGATATCACTGTAATAACCTTCTAAATTGAAAACTTGACAAATAAATATTGAAACCCTGAATTTTTGATTTTATTTATTTGTTCTGAAAGATTGACAATTTGATTGAGTATAAAACATCACATGCAACAATAAATACGAATGCCTACTGCCAAATATAATCAACTAGTTCAAACCCTATTGAAAGATTTTTTCATAAATGTTGATTACAAGTAAATTGGGTCAATCCCTGCTAAAAGAAAACTAAAAACAATTATTTCTAAAAATAAATACCACTGATTGTACTCACTGGCAGTGTTGGAGTGTTGGAAAAAGTACGGCTGATCACTGGTCAAACCTTAACCTGGAATCAACGTGAAATGCCAAAAAATCCTTGAAACCCTAGGTGAAACGGTTCAAAATAGTACAACTCTAAACTGCTCTGATGTCGAATCTGACTGAAAATGGTCGTCGTACGGATCCATACAAATTTGTATTTTTCTTTCTGCCTCTTGAAATGTAATGCCCTAGCTGAATGGACCTCTGAAACTAATATTTTTTAAATCTGGTAGCACCATTGTAATCCGTGGATGGAATTACCAAATGGGTATGAAGGGTTTCGTCCTCGTACCTATAAATCTGAGGGTTTCGTCCTCTGTGAAAAAGTATGGTAGCTTCAAGCTCTCCAATAAATTTTGAAAGTTGAATGGTAATAATAGATGTCATTTCTCTCTTTTCCACCTTATAATTACTTTTTCACACAACCCTAAAAGTAATTTAAAATTACTTTTTATTCTAATTTTGACTTTGCTCCAAAAAGTAATTAATAATTATTTTAATTTTTTAATTTCCACTTGACTTTTAATTAATGTATTCTTTTTGGCTCTATTCAATTAATAACACCCTTTAGATGTCCCATTTTTAACCCTTGGAAACACTTAAAGAATTATTAATAATTTATTCTTTTTTAATATTTTGAAAAAAGGGACATGACAGAAACAAGGAGATTAATAGCATGAATAAAATATGATTATAGGTATTAAAATCATTATCCCCTTTATTAGCAAGAAAATAAGTCACCATTAAGATTCTTTGCGTGTATGCTAGGAGATTCTTCTAAAAGAGGATCTAAGACATTGAGTCCTTCACCACAGGGGGCACTGGACCTGGTATGGTGCTTACTTGGCACCGGTCTTGTTTGATTCGTCCTTTGTTCCTGCCTGGGTATGTCCGGGTTTGCCCTTGGACGAATCTGGACATATCCAACCTTGCTGAGACGTACCTAGAAGAATCCAGGAAAAACCCACAGTATAAAGTGGGCAAAAAAGTTCATTTTTTATTATTATTTTTTAACTAAAAAAAAGTCAACTTGGACTTTAAAAAATAACTAAACTAATAAATATTAAAAGGTATGGGGAAACACTAAAAGACATTCATTTTGTCAAAACTCAAAAGCAAACAACACACTTACCTCTCATTGCACATTTGCTTTCTCACCTTCGTCTTCCTTTATTTTTTATGGCATTTGAACCATTTACCTGTAGTTCTAAGTTTAACCTCTGACTCTTAGTCTATTAATCGATTCGGATTTGTACCATGACATTTGATATTGAATTATAAGTAGTGTTTTCAACTGTTTAGTGGTTATTTAACTTTTTTATTTACTTTGTATATTATTCTGTTAATTTTGCTTATTTGACTATATTTTTAATATTTTTTGTACAGCTATACCCAAACTGTACCCGGGGTAAAAAAATCCTTTACTGGCATACCTGAACCCTGTACCTATACCTGTACCGGCATACTAGGATTGACTACTAAGAAGACGATGAAGGAGATTAATGTCCTGAATGATATGATTGATCATCTAGCTGGAACATCCACCTTTAGTTATCATCAATGACTGATTTGAAGTTGCACGTGACCTCCAAATGTGTCCAGATGTTGTCAAGGGCCAGGCATTGTCCTTGAAACAAAGCTTCAGCTTTGACATACTTATTTGTTTATCTCCCCATGTTTTGCTGAAAAATAAGATTACTCCACTTTTCTAGTTGAAAAATATGCCTCTACTTACGTCTGGGGTTCCCCTTGGCAGCCCCATTAACATGGAATTTGATACTCCCAGTAGTTGTGGGGCCCAAATAGCCTTAGATCTTAATGATCTACTACCCACGAAACATACCTTTGCTTCCATCTGGGCTTGGGTTCCTCTTGGCAGCCCTGTCAAAATTGATTTTGATATTCCTATTAACTGTGGGGCTGAAATAGATAGGCCTTAATGACATACTTATTTGTTTATCTCCCCATGTATTTCTGAGAAATAAGTTTTTTCTACTTTCATCTGGGCTTCCCCTTGGCAACCCCATCAACATGGAATTTGATACTCCCAGTAACTGTGGGGCCCAAATAGCTTTAGATCTTACTGATCTATTACCTGCGAAACGTATCTCTGCTTTGAGCTTGGGTTCCTCTTGGCAGCCCCATCAAAATTGATTTTGCTATTCCCATTAACTGCGGGGCTGAAATAGACGTAGGTCTTAATGACTTATTAGTTATAACCACCAACCCTTTAATTTTTTTATTTTCTGTTTAAAAATAAAAGACTTTATTATTAAAGGGAATGATTTAGACGGTGCAGAAAACTATACTCAGACTGCTATAAAAGAAACATAACCATGGTATTATTAAAATATAAGCTGTGCCTGGACATAGAAGAGAATGGAAGTATCCTGAGGAGGAATGGTCTCCAACGCAGGTCAAAAGCTTTCCTTGAACGGTATGTTGCAGTACTTGGCCAAGACACAATCTCCATAGACCTGTGCACTAAACTACTTCCACTAAAAACATGCCCCTACAATTGCCTAATAGCCTACCTTTAGATAATGTTTGTTCGTTAGCTATATTATCTTTTGCACTTGGGATAACTAGGCCTTTCATAAAAACTCTGTTAACTAACAGAAAAGTACTACTCACTGACAAAAACATACATATTAGAATCAGTTAACTAAAATTAGATGACTATCAAAATTCCAAATGACCCACACACGGTGCCAGTAACTAATTTTGAAAAGAGGTATCTTCGGACATCATAATAGGCACTAGGAACCTGCTCTTGAAGAGTGCAAAACAGTCTCACACATTCTTATTTGATGGATAATTGATGACTATATCTTTTTCACAGCTTTGGTCTTCTTGTCCTTGGGGAAGAACAGTTTCACAGCTATATGTTTAATAGACTCCTCAACATCATAAATTTATGGCAGGTTGATGGCATTAAAGTTCATGCGGATGAAGGTGGCGTGACACATACACGTGGTGGAGTGTATTGGGTGATTCTGCCTGCTGGATGTAAGCATTATTTTGCTGCTCCTCTTCTCGCACAAGGATTTCTATTTTCAAAGACAATCATGTTTATAAGACTGTTAAAAATGGCAACATAAATCTGACCTTTACTCATAATAAATTGCCTTCTGCTGTTGGAATTACGTTTGGTGATGATTGCTCTATTGTATTCATGCAGACCTTGGGTCGTCTTTCTGGGGAATGGTTCTTGTTCTTGCATCAACAGATATTTTAACAGCACGAATTGCATCTGCTTGCCTTGCTGTTGCACTTCTAATTGTGCTTTTTATTGCTAAAAATGTAAGGTAACTACGTGCTTTAAAACATTTATCATCACTTTATTTTGTTCTACTCATCTCTCAGTTTTTGAAACAAATTTCCCCAATCAATCACAGAGCAAATGCTGAATTAAACATTCCTTATAGTTTGCTATCTTTGAATTTTATTTTCTTGTATGGATGAGACTTTCCATATATTTTTCTAACTTTGAAGTTTTATTATGTTATTGCTTGTTGCAAATGCTCTTCCATGTTTCGACTGTTGCATGCAACAGTGGTTTCTTCGAGGCCTCTGTATTGGTATATGCCCATTCCTGTTACATTCAGTCATCAATGCTCAACATTTCAGCATCAGAATGCTATCATGTGTAATTTTAGCTATTTACAGAGTTTTTATGCTCTGGTGTGATATATGCAGGTTTTATTATTTTCCTCGCATTAGTCTGGGTTTTGCAAGAAACAACAAGCTTACACATACTTCGATATGTCATCTTATTTATAGGTTTGAAAGTTGAACGAAAATGTTTATTAGGAGTATCAATGTTATAGTTGTTGGAATCATTTGATGCCCTCTCTTAATGATACTAAGAAATTGCTAGTTGTAGGCTGCTGTCACATTGATAATTGCTTTTGTAATTCACCTGACTGGTTTTTAACATTTTTATGCTTTGTAGGTGTAATGAACAGTTTGTTCTCGGTTTATGGTAGGGGCTTGTACTTCTCTATCCTTTTGCTATTAGGATGGTGAATTTTAGTAAACACATGCAATTGTTAGTCTTACTTTCTTAGATACAATCTTCAGAGTGGAATGTATGGATTTTGAATGAATAAGTAGCAAACTAATATGTAAATGCTTTTGTTCTGCTTCGCTTTGGTGGCCTAGATATTTATGATGACCTTATATCAAGAAGAGTTCACTCTAGTGATGCAGAGAAATTTGCTGAGATTTGCCCTTGCCCTTGCAATGGAATGGCCTGGGGAGTGATATGGTAAGCAATGCAGTAGTTTTCTGTTTCCTTATAAGTTCACTTTACCATGTTTGCATTCATCATTATGCAATTATGCATTGAGTGATTTTCCTTGTAACTATTTTGCTCAATTGATGTAAACTTCTTGTTCATTTTTGTAATATAAGATGCATTTTCAAAACCAAAAATTATGCATTGAGTATTATCTTGGTCCTCCTATCATTTAAGTGTTCTTTGAATTTTGAAACATAGTTTTTATCATTGCTGTGCTTGTAGGGGTTTCATATCTTTTATATTTCTTTGTGCATCGGTATATCTTGGTGTAGTCATCTTGTCTTGAGGTATGCACAATTATCTTTCAAAAGCTCGATCTCTTGTTTTAACTGTTCGTGCATCTCATACCATGCAGATATGTAATCTTTGATTTGTCCTGTTTGTTTTTATTTATGTGTCAGCATAGTTTCGTAGCTGTAATTGTGTCCTATGTCATCTCTAGGAGAAATGTTGTTGGCCATAAGCAAATATTGTTAAATAAGTGCATGCATACGTACTTGACTCTTTTTGCTTATTGGATGCGAGTACTTCATTAAATATTTAGAGTTAGCTTCTAGAGACATATATAAAAGAAAATCTGCACTCAACTTATTTTTTCAGAGCCTTGTTTGATCTATTTTTGGAAGAAACAATAAAAATAAGTTTTTAATCGTTTGGTTATTTTTTTCTGGAATTGGAAAAAACCATATCAAGACTGTAATTTTCTACTTTAAAGCTTGAACTGGAACTGATAACTAGCTTCAAGATATTTCAGTGATTCTGAAGGGTCCCAAGGGTACATCTAGTTGAGTAGCATCTTTATAATTGGATGGGTTAATATATGCAAATGATTACAGTTTATGTAACCCATGATATTGATCAAACATTTGAGAATTTGTAGGAGAATGTATGGAACATGAGGCTATGTTGAAGAGGAAGAGACTTGGGATAAATATATGTGTTTTACATTGTGAATTTAAATCACAACTATTATTGCATTAGCAGTTAATTTTTGCTTTTATGGTAATTATAATTAGAATAGGTATGGTTAAGGTTTAAGACTGAAGGAATTGGCTAGTTAATCTAAGGCTAAATTGATTCATTCTGGTTGGGTACCAAGTTAGATAACATAGCCAGTAGAGGCTGAGTCTAAACGCTTCTTAGGGATTTTGTTTGAGCATTTTTAACTGCCACTAAGTCTTGATTTGGAACCGTTGTAGAGAAAACTGCACTCTACTATGCATTCTTGTCATGATTAATCCTTTATGAGCCAATAATGAGTCCAAGTGTAAGTTGCAACAAGGAAGTAAACCCTAGTTTAGTTAGGAAATCTGAACTTATGAATATGCTTCCGAGTGTAAAATCTGGCAAACATTATAAACCAAAAATCTAAAACTTTTTCTGCATTGAACTTACTTTTTCCTAGAGAAAGCAATACATAATTGAAAAGAGAGATCTTACTTTAGAAGGTATGAAGTATGAACGCCAACCCAGCCCAAATATCCATGGTAGTGTGGATCTTTGCATATGCCAATTTTTCATATTACTAGTGTTTACTCTATTTATGAGTATCATAGGGGCTCCCTGGACTTAAAGTTGCTTTATCCCAAGTTGTGTGGTCAATGTTAGTCCCTGCAATAAACCAGCTCCTTGGGCCATGTTGTTTGATTCTTTCCTATGTAGATGGCCCCAACCTATTACTTCTTTTATATGGTTTTTGATAATGCATCCTGCACTAGACTCCCTGGGGCTCTGTGTTGTAGCCCTGCTGAAGTTGAGTTTGGAGCAGCCTATAGGGGATCTTTCCCACATCCCTTGTTCTCCCTTTTTTTCTTTTTACCCATCCTCATGTGAAAGGTGACTCTGATATCATGCCAATTTCTTAGAATGCTGATTTCCCCAGGATTGACTTATTCTTCATGTTCCAAATGGTAGTGGCCTCTCTTTTAGTGTTATTGAAGATCCTAGAGTTTCTCTCTATCCACACTCGCCAACAAATAATGGTTGGAGCCATAGACTAGGTGCCTATGAGATTTTTCAATCTTATCGGGCTTTCCCACAGTGTCACTTGCATCTCTAAGTCTTTCCCTCCTACCCAATTGTTGTTGAAGTTTTCAACAAAGAGATCCCACACTATCTTGGAGAAAGGGCAATGGAGGAGGAGGTGGTTGTATCCTTCTTCCTCTTTTCACAAAGAGGGCACCTACTTGGCTCCACATACCCTCCACTCTTTAGATGCTCACCTATGAGGATTTTGCCATGCAACACCACCCACATGAACATTTTGGATTATGGCCAAGCCTTTGAGATCCATATATTCTTCTTGTCCACTTTAGGCCTGGGATTCTGAATGCTTTTCCAGATGTGCATAGCCATTAGCCCCCATATATTATCCTATTCCCTTATGCTGCTATCCCATGGTGTCCTCATCCTTTGTGGTAGGGATTTTGTAGCTGGCCAATAAGTCAGTCATTTTGGACATAATATCCTCCTCGATACCTCAGAGTTCCCTAAAGTCTTTCTATTTCCTCTTGACCAACCCCTTGTGTATGCTTTCATCCCAATAATATTTTACTCTACAGCCCCAATTTTGCATAGCTCGCTCTTTGATTATTTTTGATCCCACATCCTGCCTTAAAGGAGTAGAACTTATCCATGTCTCATTCTAGAAATCAATTTTAGTACCTTTTTTGACCTTCCAAAAGACATTCTTCGTGACGAGGTCTTAATTCCACCTCATATTATTTGAGATCACAGAGCCTTTGGGGCTATTGTCCATGGAAGATGCTTCTGGTTCCCCTGAGTCAAGACCAACCTTTGTTACGATCTTTGTACATTCTCTATATTGGCTTCGTTATGAGGGCTTTGTTACCTAGCTCCAAGTTGCGAGTACCATCTCCTCATGCTTCTTTAGGGGCATGAATCTTATCCCAAGCCATTAGTGAGAACTTTATTTTTTCCCTGTTACCTTACCAATATAAAACTCTCAAAATAGATTTGATATGATTAATTCCCCTGTAGTATAGACAACCAGTAAGTAGGGATGGCTTGGACGACTGATTTGATCATGATCATTCTTCTTGCCAAAGAAAGTCACTTACCTTGTTACACTGGCAACTTACCTTTGATTTTCTTTACTAGCTTATTTCACATGTGACCTTTAGGTCTCCCTTTGAACATAGAAAACCCTAGGTAAATTTCTGATAAATCTGCTTTTTCACCGTTTTCTTTACCAATATGTTTGCTTTGAAAAATTTCTTCTCTTTGATTACAATTGAAGAAGAAAATTTTAGACTTAACATTATTCACTACTTGTCACCATTATTCACTATTTGTCCCGAGGCCCTCTCATAGGTATCCGAGGGCTACGAAAAACATTGTATCATCTACAAATTGTTGGTCTCCATCCATGGAAACCTGTAACCCTTTGATGTTATGCCAAGGTCTTTATGTAATGTCCAATGACTCTGCCATAATGATGAATAGATAGGGAGATAGGGGATCTCCTTGATGGAGACCTCTGGAGCTACCAAAGAAACCTTCTGGGGTCCCATTTATCAACATCGAGAATTTGGGTGTAGTGTAGCAACTTCTCACCCACGTTTTCCATTCATCTCCAAACCCAAAGCTCCCTAAAATTTGGTGCAAGAAGTCCCACCTAATTTTGTCGTATGCTTTGGTTATGTCTACCTTGATCAAAATCCCCTTCCTCTTACTATTGTGTAATGAGTGAATTAGTTTGTGAGCCACCACAATCTCATCTAGGCTTCGTCTCCCTTCCACAAATCCTCCTTGTTCTTTCGATATGATAAGCAGAGTGGTCTTTTTTGAGCCTATTAACAATGACCTTGTAAATCGTAGTTGAAAGGGAGATGGGTCCGATATCCTCCAGTTTGCTGGCTTCTTTTTTCTTTGGGATGAGTGAAATGAAGGTAGTGTTCATACTCTCAAGGATATTTTGAGAGACTCTGGCTTCCCCCACCACCTACAACAACTCGTCCCCCAGGGGTTCCCAAAAATGCTGACTATCTGTACTGACCTTTGGGATGTGGCTCAGGAGTTCATTCTCGGCGATACTTCTGTCGATCTCTTCTTTCACTAGTTAGTATTCAAAATCCAAAGTGAGGGTTTTGATCATCTCTCCATTTTGATTCCCAAGTTTTCCAATAAAATTAGCTTCTCTCCTAAACTTACTTATCATGTGAAAGAATTTTGAGTTTCTATCACCCTCCTTAACCCACTTAGCTCTCAATTTCTGTCTCCAAAAAAGTAATTCTTTCTTGTAGACTCCCTCCAGCTGATTTGCAACCATTTGTTCTTCTTATAGGCTGTCAGAGAATCCTTCCTCCACAATCTTCTCTAGGATCTGTTTCATGGTAATTTCACACTGCTCCTTTTGTTTAAAAATGTTTTGGAAAACCTCCTTGCTCTAGACTTCGAGCTTTCTTTTTAGTTCTTGTAATCTTTGGAAGAACAAATACATCTAAGTTCCGTGCTTGTTGCTGGCCTTATTCCAATCCCCTATTATCATGTCATCAAAGTTGGGGTGTTCAAACCACATATTTTCAAATTAAAAATGTTTTTTTGAGGTTTGGGGTTCTCGCTTTGCCTAAGGGTGATAGGCCAGTGGTTTGAAGACCTTGCTTTGATCCCACCAGCTGGTTGAGGTGAGGAATCTATCCAATCTTTCCATGTTAAACTCCTTACCTTTTCTCCTATTGTTGCGAGTGAACCATACTTTTTTGGGCATGACATCCCACAAATTTGTGTTATCTATGAAGCCATTGAAGCAACTATCACTTGGCGAATTAGATTTCCCTCCTTCTTCTCCTTATTGCCCCCTTTTGCATTGAAATCTCTACCTACCATCCAGTTCTAATGTTTCTCCTTTCCTATTGTTTGAGAGATTTGATCCCACAATGCTTCCTTTCCCCCTTGATCTTGGGGACCATAGAAATTAATGAGGGAAAAATTATCTTTAGATTGCTTGCTGAGGACTTGACACCACATCCAATTCTGAGACAAACCCATACTCCTGACCTCTACTTGGTCAAGGTTCTAGAGGATTACGAGAGCTCTTGCTGTTCCTCTCACTTCGACACTGATGTGCTCCATGTTATATCCTAGCCAGCTTCCAATCCTTTCTAGACTCTTCATTAAGCTTGCTTTCTTACAAAAGTATCAACCAAGGCCTATGTTTCACAATCATTCTTTGTAAGATATGCCTTTTATTCTAGGCGTTGAGCCCTTTGATGTTCCAAGAGACAATTAACATATTAAACTGGTTTAGCCTTCTTGGTGCCTGCCAAGATGTTTACCAGTTGAGATTGGTTTCCTATTGATACTTCCTCTCGTGTCTCTCTTTGAAATCTGTATATCATTTTGAGCCCCTTTTGCTACTTCCAACGTTGGCTTTCATTTTGTTGTTCTTTTTCTGGCCGAAGATGAAACTCGATTCCTTAGGTGCTCTTGTTGCCTCATCTTGCCTTCCTTGACCGCTAGTGTCATCTTCCTCTGTGTCTTTCTACCCTTCTGCAGGCATATCCTCCTTTGTTTGCATGTACCCATCCTCTTTGTTAAGACACTGGTGGGGTGTTGGTTCTTCAATGAGCTTTTCCAGGTATTGTTTGAATCCATACTCCGCCATTATGATCTCATTTTCGTCATCCATTCTTCTGTCTATTTCTTGGGTCTCATGAACACTTTCTTCTTCAGCTTCTTTGGTTGTTTTTCTCTTTTTGCTTATATCCTCCTTTTTCTCCATTGCACCTCCTCCTTTCCCCTTTTTTTATTATTATGTCCTCTCTTGGGTTTTATGAACCCATCATCTTCTGCTTCTTTGGTTTCCTCTACTGGCTTGGGACTCCAGGCAATTTTTTGGGTTGATGGGCATTCTCTGACCAGATGACCATACTCATGGCATCCTCTACATCTGAATGAGATACTTTCATCCAATGGTTGAATTTAGTTTTTCTCCCCCATTTGCAACATAACATTATTTGGAAAGGGTTTGGAGAGATCTAACTCCGATCCTAGCATAGTTTTTGAATCCTTTTCTGTGGAAAGGTTTCAATGTTTCGACTGATTTTCCCTCCATATTGGCTATCATATCAAAGACATTTAGACAAGAACTCTTGAGGAAGAGCATACAGTCTGATCCAAACCGATGCTGTAGATGAGATTTCCTTCATGGGTTTAAAGTTGATATGCGAGTATTTCATTAACAAGCTTGCATTTCTGAAGAAGTTTGGACCTCCCCCAAAGATTCTCACGATCTAGATCATTAGTAAAAACAATTATAAAATAGCCTCTTGTGTGAGTTCTGATCTCCACTTCACCATATTTCTTCTACTTTTTGTCTGCCTAGGTCTGAATCTCCTCCCTCATCAATTGTGCCTCCAAGAAACTACAATCAAGCTCTACCCAAACAAGCTGGAAACATTATTCTTGATCTCTTTTGAATCCAGCCTTATGATCAGATCCTTTTCTGTAGCTTGGTGCATACGGTTTGATCCAAACCGTTGCCATAGATGGCATTTCCTATGTGGGTTTAAAGCCGATATGCCCATATTGCATGAACAAGCCTGCATTTCTGAAGTATGGACCTTCCCCAAAGACATCGTCACGATTTAGATCATTATTAAAAACAACTATAAAATAGCCTCTTGCACAGGTTCTCATCTCCACCTCATCATATGTCTTCCTATTTTTGGCCTCCCAGGCCTGGATCTCCTCCCTTGTTAGTTGTGCCCCCAAGAATCTATAGATCAAGCTCTTTGTTCAACAAGCTGGAAATGTTTTTCCTGATCTCATTTATCCAACCGAATGATCAGATCCTCTTCCATAGCTTGCATGCATGGGGTTTTGGCTGCATTTTGGAGCAATATTTTTGTGTTTTCCAGCCGCCACCATTGCTGCTTCCACATCCTTGGCAGTTATCAAGGATGTACTCCCGAGTCCCTACCACTTTTTGTCTGTACGAAAATCCTGGGGAGTAAGCCCCCACTCGCCCATTGATCATCTGGAAGGCTGTCAGATCTGCTGTCATTCCAAAGCCGAGTAGCAAAGACGAAAAAGCTTCAGAAAAGATCTTGTTTCTCAGAAATCTGTAGCAGAGCTCCCATTAATTAGTTGGTTACACATTATAGAAAACACCGTTTATTTATTTCTTTTACTTTCTAATCTAGATTATAATTATAATAACTTAAAGATAAAGCATATATATTATATATGCCATACCCAACGGTATCCATATTTAGGGGACTTGAAAATTAGCTGTATCCGTGTCCGATACCATATCCGTATTTGCATCTGTATCCATGCAACTCTGCTATACTTATTACATCATCACATTTTGCATAAATATAGATGATTCCAAATATATGTGACACACACATCCCTTTATCATTCTTCAATATTTATTCTGGGAAAGGCATGGCAATGTACACAAGGATTTTCGATCACATTGTGTATGGCAGAAACAATTGCTTTTTCATAAGGCCTTGTGCTGTAAGCCGACTAAATTGGTCAGCAGCTTGTCTGACCAAGCTTGCCGTTCACGTGACCAAGTTTGTTTCTTAGATAATAAGATGCATGCAAGTAAGGAATCATCAATTCTCTAACTCTTCTCCAAGTAGATTTGTATAGGAAAAATTGTAAAATCATCTTCTAATCACCTCTTTCCTGCTAATGAGTATATGTATAGTATTTAATATTTATCTTTGCCAAACTAAGGAAAAAGGCATTGGTCAACCATTTCCCGTCCATGCACTCAGCTTAATCCATTCCATTGTAAATATGCCCTTTTAGTATTAATTTACCACTACCATGCACAATACGATATGTATTTACCATGTTTAAATGCGACCATTTTGATGCTTACCATTTTGACGCCCATCATTCAGCTGAATCTGTTTGTGGTAGTGGAAGTTGAAGGTGTAAAGATTTTGTGGTGCAAGTTCCAACTTCTAACTCTTTGTGGTCTAAGTTTTTGAGTCGATTTGGTGTTTTAACAAAACCTCAATATTTTGGATCCCATGCAGAGGTTTAGATTTGTTTGTACTGCAGTTCTGTGGAGTTTTGAAGACCTTGTGGTGTGAACGGTGGTTTTAACTCTTTGGTCCAAGATATTACATTATTAGAGATTGGTCATAAAACCCTAATATCTTGTTTTTTTCTGAAAAAATTCCCAAATCTGATTGCAGATATGGTTTTTTGGTAAAATTAGTGGGGTCACAGTTTTGTAGTTATCATGGTTTGACCATTTGGCTGCTCGACTTTTGCACTTAAAGGCTTCGGTTTTAAAGAAAATAGTAAAAATTAGTTATTTTTAATTTTTTTCCTGCAACATTTAGGTGAGTTTTACAGAAACAATTACAGACTTGGCATAAGTGCAAAAATGCTAACTGAATATGAATATGTAATTTGTTTTTATATAATATAGTGTTAAGAGCTAAAACTTGACCCTTGTTAGGGTCTTGCGAATCACACTTTAGGCCATTAATTGTGCATATAAACCTTTTTTTGTGATTTTTTTGATATGCCTATTTTGTTTAAGATTTACACAATTGTATATGTGGTGATTACTTTTGGGTTTGGGGAAGAATTGGAGGTATTCTTGAAACCCTAGTTTCATCGCAGTAGTGCATTTTTGGTGAGAAATCTTCCGGAGACCTTAATCTGGTTATACAAACTCTACTTTCCATTTCGTTTGAAGAATTGGAAAGTTATCATTGGGTGCTAAAGATTTTGGGCAGATTTGATAGTTTGTTGACATCAGCAAAATATGACTTCAACTTTTGATGGTCTGATGCTTATTCAGCACGAGTATGATGATTGAGATGATGATATGATGAATCTATTGAAACAAAAGGGATTGTTGCACATTACTAATGGTGAAGAGAAGAAACCTGCTAAGAAAAGGAAATAAAATGAACGGTTGGAAAGGTTAGTTGAAGCTTGTGAGCTTATTCTTCTCGATGTCTCTCATAACCTACAATGTCATATTAAGCACCTGAAGACTCCCAAGGATATTGGGATATTGTGTTTACGCAACAAGAAATGGCTTCAGCACATGACAAGTCATTTTAGTTTATTTAGACATATGATACTTGCTTCCACTCCTAATTTCAGGGGGACGAAAAGGAAACCAAGTGAATGGCTCAACCTACACAAACACCTCATCCAACTCCATACTCAGGTGGAGAACGAAATAGGAACTTCAGACATTCAGGTGCAATGGCGAAGAGCATCTCTAGGGTCATGGATGAAGCCCTAATTTGCATAAGTTTACACTACGGAGTAGTTGAGTATTGGGACAACAGTTGGATGTTACAGTGATTCAAGCAATCATTGGTTAATTGATCTTATTTGGATTTGCACTTGAGATGGCACTTTGTGATGTCAAGGATAACACAGATACAAAGACATGACCTTGAGAACAAGTACTCAGCCATCCAACAAAGTGGACTAGCCAAGAAGATGTGTGAACAAACAGAGGAGATGATATACAAAGACTTGACCTTTAGAGCAAGTACTCAGCCATCTGACAAAGTTAACTAGTCAAGAAGGTGCGTGAACAACTAGAGGAGCTGAGCCTCTAAATGATAGAAGTGTGGGTTGGAAAAGAAGTTTGGTGAGTCAGGAAAGTAGGTCTGATTGAGGGGGACACAATTGAAAAGTTCTCGGAGCAGACACACAAAACAAGAAAGGAATGTGAATATTTGAGTCTTGAACTTTGTTTTGAGTACCATTGGTTCATTAACTCTTCCACAGCTCTTGGAGTGGATATTATTTTCCATTCCTGTGACCATCTTTATAACATAAGCAGATCTTTGTCTTTCAGTGGAATTTCATTAGGGGTTGTAAAGGAGGGTTTGACAAATGCTTGGGTGAGGGCTTCTAAAGTTGCTTCCTCTTTCTCATTATGCTTCATGCTAGAGCAGAGCACACCCAGCTATTCTTTTGATCAGCTTCTTAAGATACATGAAGATTATGTCTCACATTTGATGATGGCTATAACTTTAAAACTCAGTTAATCAGTTGGGGCTATTGATCACTCTATTTATGAGGCTAAGCGGTCAATAACTCCACACATTATTCAAAGGAATTTAAAATCAGTTACACGTTTTCAATTAAATGACATACAATAGAGTGGTTGTGAGTCTCATCAATGCTGGCAATAAGGCAGCTCTTGAATCGTGTAGAGATTGTGCCTTGAGGATCAAATTCATTTGCATGCTTGAGCTGCTGAGTAAGAATTACACGCCTTGTTCGAGGAGCTTATGAAAGATGGAAGCAACACATGCCAATTACATGCTCGCCTCTTTTGAGGAGTTTATGAAGGATGGAAGTGCCACACTAATTCCATGCCATTGAGTGTCTCTTTAATCCCATATCATTCCATTAAGCCATCTCTATCTTTGGATGTTGGAACTTAGGAGGTGAATCTATATCATGAAGGACTACAAAGAAGAGAGCCCGTCAATTTCGTTTCTCAATTGCATTGATGTGGACCCACTTTCTTCAATCATTCATTACTCTATGGACAAGTTTCCGATGCAGTGAGGCACCTAATGTCTACGTTTTTGGGTCTTTAAAATTTGTTTTTTTATGGCAAATTTATTAATAAGAAGTGCTTTAATCCCAATGAATCATGTAGAGATTGTGCCACAAGGATCAAATTCATTTGCATGCTTGAGCTGCTGAGTGAGAATTATATGGCTCGTTTCAGGAGCTTATGAAGGATGGATTCAGCAGTGCACGCCAATTACACGCTTGCCTCGTTTTAGGAGTTTACAAAGGATGGAAGCAGCACCCACTAATTACATGCCATTGAGTGTCTCTTCAATCCCATATCATTCCATTAAACCATCTCTATCTTTGGATGTTGGAACTTAGAAGTTGAAATTATATCATGAAGGACTACAAAGAAGCGTGCCCTCCAATGTTCTTTCTCAATTGCATTTGAAGAGGACCCACTTTCTTCATTCATTCATTACTCTATGGACAAGTTTCTGATGCAGTGAGGCACCTAATGTCTGCTTTTGGGTCTTTAAATTTTGTTTTTTCATGGCAAATTGATTAATAATAAGTGATTGAATCCCACTGAAACTCCAATGCGCAAACACACCCCATTAAGAGTAAGAACAATCTTGGTTGAAGGTTATTGACCAACGAGACTCCATTATCCGGTTCCAATTCGAGTCAGCGCCTCATTCTTCCTATACAAATTGTGTCTTTTAAAGGAAATAACTCTTCCAAGTGGTCTCTTCCCTGTTGCGTTGGTTCAACTTGATTAAACCTTCCAAAATTCGAAGGAGGCTGGTTTTTGTGACAAGATGGGCTGATAACTCCTATCATGGAACATTAGAGGGATGAGCTTTGTCTACACAATTAGAGGACTTATATGGAAAATAAGAGACACAAAGCCGAACATGAACTACATTTGGGAAAGAATGATAAAAAGAGAAAGACTTGGAACCCCTACTATCACAGCTGATTTGCTTTAAAATATATTTTTTTGACAAAACTATGCCTCCAACAGGCATTTGAGAGCCTATTAATCACAGTCAAAGGTTAGTTGTGTTGACAAGTCTATCTGCGAAATTGGATTTTGGTTATAACATAAGACATATGTGTGTCTTTTATGGTTATGAGTGTTATGCATTCTACTATGGGGGTGGGTCGGTTGGGGCCTGTGTGGGATCCACAGGACACCCCCAAAACGCATGAATTATGTTAGACAGGTTCTGGAGTAGCGGGAAAAGTCCAGTGGAGTTTCTGGGCATTCCAATTGTGTTTCCGGCATATTTTTGAAACATTTCCGAGGCTAGAAATGACACATTCCCTGGGTTTTCCTGCAGATTAGCTGCCACTTCATCTCTTGGCTCCAAGGCTGTGACAATGTGAATTGATTAATTAACATAACAAAAAATCCTAATCAATGTAATATGTAAGGGCTTTCTGTTTTCATAATATACATGGGGGAGTGGTTCAAATTTGATATTGTTGTATATCCATTTTATTCATTTTATGGAGTTGACAATTTATCTTTGCTCATCACTTTTTAATATTATCTTCTGTTTTATACTAGCTGTTGATACAATTTGCTCATATTAGTATTGCCTGTAAGTGGTATTAGATTCTTATTTATGCAATTGCTGTTTTTTTTCTAAGTTCACGGTTTGATTAACTATCTTGATGTGAATCGCAATCTGCCATTACTTGAAGCTTTATTTGCATCATATTATCTGGTTATGTAGAACTAACATTAAAGGTATATGCAATTTGATGACTATTCTCAAAAGCAACAAAATAAATATCATATGGATACATGACAACGTAGAGGAATTCTATACATTCAAAACATTTATCAAGCATCAGTATTGGGATGCTAATCTTTGGCTTTAACATTATATATCATGCGTACATCTTCACTGAACAATAAATTTGAAACGTTATCAATGAATCATTGGAGATCTAAAATGTTTTTTTTTTCCAAAGAAAAAATCATAACTTTATTCATTGGAAAAAAGTTACATCGTGAATATGCCTAAAGCATTGTCATAAAAGTTCCAGAAACAAAGCCACAAGTGCCAAAGATATGAAACAAAGCATATATCAACTGGCCATGAATTAGTGGGAGATATATCCCAAATAATCTTCAATCCTTCCCTTTTTACCTTTCTTCTTTTTTACCTCCTGCCCCTGCCCTTGAGAGGTCTCCAAAGTGACCATCTGCAAATCTGTTCTCTGATATTCTGAAGGAAGGCCGGAATTCAAAGATTTCTGATTCTTGTGTGTCCCCTGATCCTTATCTGAGTCTGAATTTTCCGATTCGTGAAGTCTCTTCACTCCACTTGTCGGGTCTCTTTTGGAACAATCATCATGGTGGTATTTTATTCTTCTTTTCCCACCTCAGTGTGCATAGAGACCTCAACCTGAATATCTGATTCACCATATTTATTCTTTTCAACCTCTGTGGTATGCTGACAATCCTCTACCTGATCATCATCTTTGTCCACTACCTCTTGCTCCGGAAAACTCCATCGTTTGGAATTTGGTTTCTTTCCTTTTCTGCTGTGAGAAGGCGCTCGAGCCTGGGTATAGGTGGCTTGTAGATGCCCTGGGAGTTTACATAAACGACATCTAAATGCTGTATTCTCATAATATAATCCCTGAGTATGTTGAGTATGACCATATTTGAGAATTATTTTATCCGGTGTGCCCTTACTCAGGTCCATCTCCACACAGATGCGTGCAAAAGGACACAAGCCCACATTTATTCTCTCAGCATCACATTTGATGAAAGTGCCCAGAGTATTACCTATTTCTTTGTAAGCATAGTAGAAATGTAATGGCAGTTTAGGGAGCTGAACCCAAACTGGGATTTTGGAAATTGAAAGAGTATTTGGATCAAAATCTGGAAACCATGAAGTGATAAATAAACCCGCTTTTCCCCAAAACCAGGGCCATCCCCTAAGACTCAAATATACAACCTGATCTAGTAGCTGAACAATGAAAAAACCTTTGGAACAGAGGTGATTCTTACAATTCGTGATCCAGTTTGTATGTATCCATTGATACAAAGCCGGTGTGGTAGGCCAGAGCCCATTGAATCTGCAAATAACTGCGTTATTTTCTAAATCATCATGAAACAGGATCACACCCTCTTCAATCTCCAAAATCATCACATCTTCTGCATGTTCCACAATATATGCACTTGTGGTGGGTTGTGGTTTCAGTGGACGTGGAATGGAATCTGAAGTTTTGACTGCTTCTTTAAAAGACTTGGAGGTTGATGGCTTCCCTGAACCCACAATTCCTCCACAAAGTCTTAGCACCAAGAATAAGGTGGAATCGTTGTCTATATGATAGCTTGATACTAGAGAATGGTCCTCTAGTTGCTTGCCCTTGTATATAAGATGTTGTTGTTCCTCTCAGATCCCTTGTGAATGCTGGAGTTTTTGCTTGAGATCTATCACATGATCTGACAAATCTGACCATAGGCATATGGTTTTCCTAGAGAAGGATCGAACCATAAGCTGAAAACCAGTCTTATCAAAACAGGTTTGCTTGCAGGCAGTAATTTCTTCAAATATATTACAAGTAGGCATTTTTTCAAACAATTTGCGTCCATGCTCAATCCCTTGGCCTGCCTTCCTTTTGTCTAATATCTGTCCTTTTTTTTGGCTCCATCATTACTGTCCATGGAGCGAATTTACGATCAGGCATTTTGTCAAACAGTTTGTTTGCATTCTCTATAAACCCAAATTTGAAATATACATATTCCTGCTGAGTGAAACCTTTATCTCATAGGCAGTGGCGTGGTTGAGAAACAACATAGGGGCTTGGGGAGTGGGCTTATTAGCCCGAGAAAGATCTCCTGTTATCTTGTTAACCATTTAAACCCTACCCTGCCTTGGACGACCAACAATTTCTGCTAATGAAGGTATGCAGACACCAGCCTCTATTTCCCCTGATGCCCAAGGAACAACAGTCTCGCTGTTCGAATCTCTACCGCTGCTGTAGCTACCTTTCCCCTGCAAATTCTCTGTTTCCTTTCTATGTGAGGGCAAATGATGTGATGTAGTACAATGCTCACTAATACCAAAATGGTGTAATTGAAACACCTTAGACCTCCTACTTCCTACAAAAGACTCAAACTTTGACCATAACTTAATGTTAGAACCCTTGCATTTACAATAGGTTCTCACTCAAGACTAAGGACTTGATCTCTTTCTTCAACCACACTTGACCTGTATTTGATGTTTTACAATTGAATTATGACCTTTAACACAGCTGATAGGAGGCCCTTACAATGATCATCTATATATCTTTTACCTATACCAAACGAATTCATTAATATAGGTCAATATGGCTTATATAGCCTTTACAACTAGGACTGCTTTACACTTTTTTGGGCTATAACAATATCACTCAGACTTCAAAGCACCCTCTAATGACTTTAGATATTTACTTCGAGGTATACCAAACTGATCCATCTTCTCACACACCCTTCTTGGACCTGGAAACATAAGAAACACCCCTGAACCTTCTATTTAGACCTGTTTTAGGCCTGCAGAAACACAGCAGCTGATATCTTTTGATGGAGGGGTCATAAAAGCATGAAACCACTTCCATTGCATTCTAGACACCAAAAAACAGTTGCTCACCAATTTTCAGAATTTTTGTATGGTTGTAATGAAAGGCATGCAAGTTTTTCTTTGCAAACTGTAGGCAGGGTTTTACCCAGGCTGTGAGCACTAACAATTGCCTAAAATGAGTTTTATGAGCTTTCAAGAGCTCATTCCACCTGTAAAAGTTCTGTTTTAACTTCCTCTTACTCGTGCAACTGGGTTTGGACTGTAGATGATCACAAACCCATGGAAACTACCTTTTACCTTCTGACTATGTTGTAGGAAACACTGTTTTCAGACCTGTACTTTGGAAACAATCATGAAAATCCTCTCCTCTTTATTCATATCCATCAAAAAATACACACTTTTAGCAGGCCTAAACAACAACTTTTCTCTATCATGCTCCTTCTCCCTCCAAATGAGTCTTCTACACCCATTTACATATGTTTTTTTGGTCCTCCACACATGTAGTTTCAAACATATCAGGTTGTTTTAGAGTTTCTAATAATAGTTTCTTCTTGTTTCATTTTTCCATAATCCTCTCAACCACTTTGACTCAACCAAAACATGCTATTTTTGCCCTCTACATTAGAGACTTCTTGACTGAGATTTACATTTAATTTGTATTTGAACAACACCTAAGACAACTAATTATATACCCTAAAGGTCTCAAACTAATGACCCTAGACCTTCACACCATGCACAAAGTCCTCAAAATGTTTCCACAAATTTAAATTTTGAATTAGCAGTTTTGGCGGGAAACTGCAATATAGACCCTAGAGACCAATTCTTGAGCATTTGAGGATTTGAACACACCTCTATTAGGACAAAATAGGACTTCTCACACCTAAACACAATAAAAAATGACTAATTTTTGCATAATTGGGTCTCCTATGTTGATGCACTTGCATCGGACACCCAAGCTTGAAAAAATTCATGAGCTCCTTCTCATGGGTCTTCATTTATTACTCTTATAGATTTCCGTCGTTGCCTGCAATTGTTCTGATATATCTTCTTCTTTCCAGCATTCTTCTCATCTTTTATTCTATGTTTGGATCCCATGGTCTCTTTAGTATAGCTAATGACTGGTATAGACTTGCATTGCTTTCAATTAGGCATCTATCCAACTGGAATTTGAATTCCTCTTTGATAGCAATTCTCTCTTTACTCATCTCCAGACCTTCCTTTGCTATATCTGCACATGGAACAAACACATTAAAGAAAAAAATCTCTTCTTTATGCTTTTGAGGCATATTATCCCATTCCTTTGCATTGCTAGTTGTGTATTCACAACTTCCATTAATATGATGGTTTCCAAAAGGTCCATTCTTAACCTCCACTTGGCTGATCCTTTCCTCATTCTTCCTTGATCTCAAAGCCTTATTACCTTCTTCAAAGTCTGTACTAAGACCCTCTTTTGTTTTCTCTTCACTCGCAAGTACTTTGCTCTCAAAAACATGCTCAAACAATGCTGGTCTTAACTCTCTCTGCCCTTGTTTTGACATTTGGTTTCTTGATTCATCTTTATCAATAGGTCTCTTGACCTTTCTCTGACCTGCAACCTCTAAATGTGCAAGAATTCCTCGAGTTCTGAATATTCTTGCTCAAATTTGAGTTTAGCCCATTTTTGGACTACTTTCATGTTTCTTAATTCTACTACAATGCACCAAGAAAGACTCTCTAGATTGCTCTCTATTTCTTGCTCCATCATTGCCTTTGAACTCTGTTTCTCTATGGCTTCAAGGACTAGTTTCTTAGCTGGAACTCCTTCATCCTTGATTGAGATTTGCTTAATGCCTTTTGTTTTGACCTTCATCTTCTTATCACTCCTGATTTGTTCATCATTGCATACCCCTGATCCTTGATGAGTTCCTTGTCTCTCTTGATGTTTCATTGGCTTTTAAAGTGAATGTTTTCTTATACTTGTCATGCTTTCTCTCAAATCAGTTCTACCATCTATTTGCCTTCTCTTATCTCTTTTTCTTGCCTTTACACGCTGAATATTGAGATTATTGCTGCATACCTTCAATGTTTCTTTAAATGCTATTTGTTCAAGCCTTAATGGCTCCTCAAATACCTGGTCTTATCTGAAATCATATGCATTTAACACTGTTATAATGGTCTGATTGCATTGAGAAGGTGTTAAGAACCTTCTTCCTCTATTGTACTGCTCCTTATGACTTCTTAAGACCTGCACATGCAATTCTCTTTCCCTACTATAAAAGATTATTTCAAGGATTTCTTGCTTCCTTAGCTTTATAGTCTTGTCATCTACTTTATATAGTACCTTCTCTAAGACTCTTTTCACCTCATAAACTACTAACTCTTCATTGAAATTAAATGAATAATTACATGATAGACACTCTCTACCTCTTGTTTGATGGTCGAGTCCACGATCTTGTGGACTCCACTTCAATGTTGTTGTCAAGAAATGAAGACATTCTGAGCTTTGTTCCACTATCATCATTGTTCCGACATTGATGTTCAACTTCATGAGATTTTGGAAGTCTTTATTGTTCTGTGCTCCTTATGGTTTTGATTGAAATGACTCTCTTCTTGTTCTTAGTTCATCCTTATTGAGTCTTCTTGATTTTCAAACTCTGTACCTGCATAATCAGCATTGATAGAGCATGCTAGAATGGAAGTTTGAGGCTGCAGAGCCCCTTCTAGAACTTTGTGTCTTTGTCCCAAGTCTCCTTGATCCTCCTCCTTGTTGCTTAGCTGATGTTCTTCTTCCTTATAGCTTATCAAGACTTTTCTTGACTGATATAATGTATTTGAAATGATCATTACTCTTTTATCTTGTTCAAGGCTAATCATATTCTGCCCCTGTTTTGAGAAATCTAACTTCTCCTTGTCTTTCTTCTTAACCTTTCTTCCTTGTATGGCTTGTAACCATTGAAGGCTATTCATGGTTTCCTTTACTTCTTTTGCTTCTCCATCTGATCTGTCCTTGAATGGACTCTTCATGCTCTGATTCACCGAGTCATATTCCCGATTTAACATTTCATTCGATGCTCTATACTGATTTCCCTCCATTTTCTTATCATCTTGCTTACTTATAGCTGTAAAGCACTGATTGCTTGGACCATTCTTGCTATCATGTGATGTCCTCTTTTCATATGAATTTAATAATTAATAAAATTCCCTGAATAAGTGATTTTAATCATTCAAAAATATAAGACAATTAATTATTAAAATAACACTATTTTTGATAATTATTCGAATTACCGAACAAGTGGTTTTAACCACTTAGAAAATTAAGGTAATTTTAATGATTTTTAAGAGGCTTTATAATTATCAAATTGCTTGAAAAGTGATTTTTATCACTTTAATTATTAGAGCAATTTAATTAATTATTCAAGTGAGGACCTTATTTAATTTGCCAAAAAGTAATTTTAATTATTAATTTATTAAGGCAAGCTATTTAATTAATTTAAAAAGGCCTAAAGTGAAATTAAAATGAATGTCGGCATGAGAGCTAAAGCAAGGAAAATAAAAGTGATTTATCTTCCCAAAGTCGTTCACCCTCTTTGAAAGTTATAAATACATGGCGAAGGCTACAATGGAGCATATGCTAAATTTTGATAAATTATTCATGCGTGGAGAAAACTATTGGATGCATGACCAATAGAGGTTCGCTATTGTTGGTGATTGATCAATTTAAAAGGTATCTTTTGACACCACTTTTGCTAAGGAGATCTTGTTTGTGCCTTAGAAGTAGGACGATTTGCTTTGAGGAGTTCGTGTGAAGTTTTGTGAAGGTTTCATGGTTATTTTATTGCATGTTAACATTGCTAAATATTTATCCTAATTTTGCAAGTAGAGCGAACCACCTTGGAAGCTTGGATCTAGCATTTGGAGGCCTCTTTTGGTCTATTTTATGCACATTAAATATTCTGATTTAATTTGCTAATTTTCTGTGTTGGTGTGAGGAATTGGAGGAGTTCGTGAAGGGTTTGAAGTAGAAAATTAAATAATAATTTTCAAAATTATTATTTAATTATTTTGACAAGAAACTAGGGTTTTCAAAATTTCAGAGCAATTTTTGATGACCTTCTCATGGAAGGAAAATTTTGAAATTATTTTTATTAGAGTCAGTATTTTTATGATCAGTTTGAGCTCTTATTTGCATTATAATTTCAAATATTGAGGGAGTTATGAATTTTTGAAAATTTTCGCTGTCCATAAGAAATAATATTTGTGGAGGGTAGATTTTTGACAAAAGTTTGAAGTGGAAAAATATTCAAAACAACTGTGTTTTTGGAATTAAATCAGATTTTTCGGCCATCATAAAGTGGCATTTGAGTTTCATAAATTAGGAAAAAAGGTACTTGTTTTGTGCAATTTGATTTCTATTATTTTCTATCAAATTTCAGTTATTTTGGAGCAAGATATTGGTTGGGATTTATTGATACAACCCTACTATTTTGACGTCTAGAGTTTCTAGGGCCTAATAAGGGTTTTGAGAGCTTATTTTGTAAACTAGGGTTTGCTGATTGCATTTTTAGAATTGTGGATTTAAGGAAAAACTCCTTTTATGTGAAATTGTCTCATTTGGAGACATTACATATCACCATAATGGTGCTTATGCTTTTGCTTGAAATTCATGACTTGTTTCTGATTTTCTGCCCCTTCATGTCCCACAAATTCATTTTCTTGAAGCACTCTTATGGGCAATACACTCCCCTTTTTTGAATTCTTCTCTCCATCTTGTAACTTGTTGTAAGTATCCATAGTTTGGGACTCCAAAGACCCAGTGTACCTACTCAATTCAACTTCTCTTATTGAGCTTTAAAGAAATTAAAAGACTTATTAATTGACCTTTAGACCTATTATAAGACTTATTTCTTGACTGTTTGAGGTACATGACTCTCAATTGTCTTGCTTTTGCTTCCAAGTGATAATTTTGCTTCTCTTTCTTTGGTGACACTTGCTTGTGCCTTATCCATATGCTTTTCACCCATAATCATACATACATTACAATAATTAGTTTCAAAAATCAGAGGCTCATTTGCCCCTCTTGATGCCTCTAAGATTGGCATCTCTTCCTCATGCTGGATTGAGCTTATTAAGCCTTCTATTTGTCTTGTAGCCATCTCTTCTTCACCCAACATAGGTCCTTTCTCTGGTTCACAAATGATTACTATTGGTTTTGCTTCCAAGGGTTGTTTCTCTTGCCTCTTCTCTCTACTATACATGCTTTCAACTTTTCCTCTCTTCATGCCTCTACAAACTCTTAGCTTTCTTCTTTCTTCCTTTATCAAGGCAATCAAAATATGTCTTCTTTTCTTTGTAATTAGTAGCTCTATAGACCACTTTACTTTTCTTCTTAATTGTCAGCCATAACATTGGCATTATTTCTCTTGTATCAGCGTCATCATAAGCCTCAACTTTTCTTTTAGCTCAGCTATCTATTCTTTCATATCCAACTCTTTCTTCTTGGTATCTTCTTTCATCTTTTTATGGCATTTTCCTTCAACTAAGCCCTTCATCTTGCTTCTCTTGTCTTTTTTTTTTGAGCCTTAATGTGCTCTCCCTCTACTTTTCTGTCTCACCCTAGGCCTCATGTAATATGCAGTTTTTTTTTTTTTTTTTTGGTGTTTTTTGCTTATTTGATGTTGGGAATGGTGAAGAGGATATGCCAATAATATTTTATGCAATAATGAATAGAAATATAACAGATTTGCAGCAAGAAATAACTCAGAAAAATTTCACAGTTTTCAAATACAAGAGCAGAAAATTCCAGATTTAAACGCTGATCAGAATATTTATTTTTCTTTCAAAATAATAGCAACCCAGTTCGTAAAATATCACTACTTATCTAAATCAAACATACCCATAATTAGTTTTGGCCTTGAAACCACTGTTGTACTAAAAGTCAGGGCCGGGAATCCTCTAGTCTGGACGCCACTATTCAGAAAAAATACCAAAGTGAAAAGATTGCTTGCATGCCCTAGACGCCACCATGCAGCTGGAAATAAGTCTAAAATCTCAACACCACCTCTAGAAATGAACCAAATCAACATACACAACCAGGGACAAGAGGTACAACTAGCAAATGGAAAAGGTATGGCCAACAAAGAAAAGGGTTCTACAACCAAAACTCAACATTTTTCTTCAAATCTGCTCAAATAGCTTTAAACATCTCCATTAACTTTGAAAACTTAAATTATAAACTCCACAATAATTCCAGTTGTGATCTCTGTATGAAATCACCAAGAATCTCTTAGATTGTCTTTCAACAGTGTAAAAGATGTTGCTTGGAAGGGGTTTCATCCTCACAAACTAGAGAGAAACAATTTTCTCCAAAGCCAGAGCAATATCTAAACATCACATAACATAATTTATCAAATGAGCTCTCAATTCCCTTTTTTTATAAGCCTTTTAGGGGAACTTTCCAAAAACTCATTTTTAAAAATCAATTTATTAATTTATTAAACCTTTTAATTCAAAAAAGTGATTTATTTTATTTTAAAATATTTTTCGACATCGGAAGCCACTTTTTAGCATCCCAACATTTAAAACTTTTCATCTTGGTTCCAACGAGCTATAACACTAAGGTGCCCCCTTAAATATTTTAATTAAATTAACAAACTTAGGGAATTTAACTAAATATAGCTCATTAATATATCCAAATTAGGAAAACGGTCGAAATGCATCGGAATCGAAAACCGATTGCGTAGGAGTGATCCTGATAATGAAAGATGATGAACGGCCCTAATTGGCTGACTTACTAATAATAGATGCTCCCTCCATGAATCTTGGAGCCCAAATTGGAAGTCAAAAATAACATCCAAAAGCATCATAGAACTCCTTTAAACCATCCAGGCTCACTAGTGACATCAAATTACCTCTTTGATCAGGGTGACACAAACCCAAAAAACTCATCTTAGGTCGCCAAAATTCCCTAACCAACATCCACTTAGCCTACGGGAATTGAAATAGGCTTATGGTAACTCAGACTGACTATGAACGAGAATGGGACATTACAGTCCTCCCTCCCCAAGATTGCTTGCCCACAAGCAATCGTAACTCAAGATGCTGTAAAATTTGCTCACTCTCCCATGTGGCATCCTCTACTGGTAAATACCTCCGTTTCACCAAATACTTTGTGATAACCTCTCTTTTGATGGTACGCTCTCTGAAATCAATCACTGCTTTTAGAATAAGTATCAATTTGCCCTCCTCATATAGTGGAGGCAATTTTGCTGAAAGAGTTACATTATGCCCGAGCGCCTTCTTGAGGCGTGACACGTGGAAAACATTATGCACCTTACTACCCTCAGGTAGCTCAAGCTCATAAGCCACCTCCCCAACTCTCTTGGTGACTCTAAATGGACCATAGAAGCGGGGTTTTAGCTTCTTTGACCCACTCTTCTTGAGAGTGGACTGTCTGTAGTGCTGCAATCTCACATAAACCATGTCTCATATCTCAAATTCCCGCTCAATGCGGTGCTGATTAACATACAACCTCTGCTGATTTTGCCCCTGTATGTTATCCTTCAATGATCTCATAATATCTTGACTTTTCTACAAAAAATCCTTGGCTCTAGGCACTCTACAATCTCCAAATAACAAATCAATAACGCTGAGAACTTCATAGCCATACAAAGCCATGAAAGGAGACATCTTGATGGACATGTGAAATGTGTTGTAGCAAAACTCCTCCAAGTGCAATCCTTTAACCCACACCTTCTGCTGTCCTGTAACATAATAATGTAGGTATCCTTCCACCTATTTGTTAACTATCTCAGTTTGTCCACCAGTTTGAGATTGGTAACTAGTGTTGGGAGTCAACTCAGTACCACATAGTTTGAACAACTCCTGCCAAAACAAGCTCATGAACTTGCTGTCCGTATCATTGATGATGTTCTTAGGTGCCCCGTGAAGTCTAAACACTTCCCTAAAGAACAAATTTGCCACCTGTAATGTTGTATACCCTGTTGAAATAGCAAAAAAATGAGCAAATTTGGTCAAACGGTCCACCACAACATAAATACAATCCTTCCCTTGCACCTTGGGAAGCCCAGTGATGAAATCCATTGAAATGCTTTCCCACTTCTGAGTAGGAATGGGTAAACGCTACAGTAGACGAGCAGGGTAAGTATGTTCAATTTTATTTTGTTGGTACACTTGACACTCAAGAACGTACTTAGTAATGTCCTCCTTCATTCCCTTCCATGAGAACCTCTCATGGATCCCCCTGTATATTTTGTAAAAACTAGGATGACCAACCATTGGAGTGTCATGGAAACTCTTAAAAATCTACTCTCTCATCTTGGATTCAGGACCCAACATTATCCTATCCTTATAGAAAATCAAACCATCCCTTACCTTGTACTTGTCATCTTACAAAGTACCATCTAAGATGCTATTGGCAAGGGCATTCTTAGCATAATCAACTTGTATTCTTTCCTTCCAATCTGCTGTTATCTCAGAAAATAAATACAAATGAGGTCTCCTAGACAATGCATCAGCCACTATAATCTTTCTCCCTTTGACATACTTGATGTCAAAATCATAGGCTTGGAGTTTACTAACCCATTTTTGCTGCCTTTCACTTAGGTCCTTTTGATTTAAGAATATTTCAAACTATTATGGTTAAGTTTTAACAATGGATCTCCCTCCAACAAAGTATTCCCTATATTTAGCCAAAGCTTGCATTATAGCTAACATCTCTTTGTCATAGATGGAGTAACTCCTCTCAATTCCTCTCAACTTCCTGTTCTCATATGCAATTGAATGTTTGTTTTGCATGAGGACAACCCCAATTCCACCCCCTGAAGCATCACATTCAAGCTCAAATGATTTAGAAAAATTTGAAATAGCCAATACAGGACATGAACTCATCAATTTTTTGAACTGATCAAAATATTTTTGTGCTGATTTAGACCAAGTGAAGGCCCCCTTTTTAGTCAAATCGATAAGTGGGGTAGCAACCTGTGAAAAACTTTTGACAAACCTCCTGTAGAACCCACACAAACCAAAAAAACCTTTCAGCTGAGTAAGATTAGTAGGTGGAGGCCAATCTATTATTGTTGATCAACACGAACTCCATTAGCGCTGATTATGTGCCCAAGGTATAATAATTCAGTCATCCCAAACTCACACTTGGACTCCTTAGCAAAAAAAGACCCACTCTCAAGAATTCCCAACACCTCATCCAAATGCTTCAAGTGCTCTTCCCATGATCTGCTGAAAATAAGGATGTCATCAAAGAAAACCAACACATACTTATGCAACTGTTTACTGAACACCCTATTCATGCAAGATTGGAAAGTAGTTGGTGCATTTGTCAATCCGAAAGGCATGACAAGGAACTCATAGTGGCAAAAGTGACATCTGAATGCAATCTTTTCTACGTCCTCATCTCTGACCCTAATCTGAGGATAACTCGATTTCAAGTCTATTTTGGAGAAATAGACTGCTCCATGCAGTGCGTCAATGAGCTCATCTATGCGTGGAGTGGGGTACCAGTTTTTTACTGTCTTATTCAACGCCTTGTAGTCAACACATATACGCATGGTCCCATCCTTCACCAACACTACTGAAGAAGCAAATGGACTCTTACTTGGTCTAATGTGTCCCATCTCCAAAAGCTCCTCAATAGCTTTCTCTATCTCATCCTTATGTCGCTTAGGATGCCTATAGGGAGTGGTGATCACGGGTTTGGCTCCCCCCTTTAGCTCAATCACGTGCTTAATGCCTCTATCAGGAGGCCTCTCGGGAGGAATGCTACTGAATACTTTGCTTCGTTTGGAAAGCAAAGCCTGAATATCTAGTGGATAGGATCTCATCGCCTCCTCTGTAACTGTAGGCATAACCACACACTGTGCTGACCACTCAATCTGATCATGTTTAAATAGCCTCTTCATATGTTTGAAAGAGATCACTCGAAGTCCTCTAGTCGACATACCTCTCAAGACCACACTCCTACCCTTTGATCTAAATTTCAGCTCCATAGTCTGAAAATTAAGTGTGATCTCTCCAAGTGATCGAAGCCACTGTATTCCCATCACTACATCTGTATCACCAATACTCACCACATATAAGTCATTCGTGACTTCATAATTTTCTAACTGCAAACTCAACTGTGGAACTTAGTGCAATTGATTGTAAACCCATCAGCAACTATCACCCGAAATCCACCTACCCCCTGAGTTTGAAGTCCTCTACGTGCAACCAACCCCTCTTCAATGAAATTATGTGTGGCCCCTGTGTCAATCAATGCCACTCACTGCTGCCCATTAAGTGTTCCTCTAATGGGTAGAGACTCATTTTTTTGAAAACTATGTAATTGAGCAAGCTTCCCATCTTTCTCCTCTTCCTTCCAACCTCTTCAGGAGTCTCTTCCTCTTCATTTTCCTCTGAATCAGACTGCTGGTCTGATTTTTTTGATGTACTTTCCTCTACTGAATAGTACTCTATTTGATGCACCTTCCCCTTTGTAGCACACCTATGTCTTGGAGCCATTCTTCCTCCTCAAGTTATTAAGTGTCTCACTATCAATCCTTGTGACTGATTTCTTTCGCTGTTCGGAGTCCTTTGAAAAATGTTTTTTATCTTGGTCCTTATGTGAAAATCCCTTGGACTGAAATCTGCTCTTGGAGATGGAAGACTCCATGTCTCTAGCTTTCTTGATTGCCTCTTATAGAGAAGGTGGGTTGAAAGCTTTAATCCAAACCCTTAGAGGATCGGTTAGCCCATCTATAAAGAGCACTATGACCCTCTTCTTGGATATATCTGTCACCAAAACTGACAACCTCTGAAAGTCAGCAACATAAGCATCCACTAAACCCCACTGTTTTTGCTGTGCCAATTCCTTAAAATGAAGTTCGGGGTATTTTTTTATCAAATCTCTCTATGAGTCTCTCGGTAAACTCTGCGTAAGAAGTAATCTGAGCATGACCCATTGTAACCATCCCATGATGCCACCACTAATGTGCAACTCCATCTAAGTAAATGGAAGCATATTTAATGGACTCTTCTTCAGGCATAGGATTAAGATTAGAGTATGTGTCCACCTTTTGGACCCAAACTCTCGCTGAAGTTTTACCAGACCCATCAAAGTAAGGGAGACTAAGTTTTCCAATTTTCCTTCGCAAGTCATTATGGTGCTCTCTGTTGCCTCTGTTGGGCATATGCCTCATCCTGAGATCTATATAATCATGTAGAGATATATCATGTTGAAATCTGGGCCCTGCATCAATCCAATCCTGTCTAAACTGATCCTGCGTCTCAATCAAAGTGAGCTCCTAATTGGGTTGTGCTTCCACTCTTGGTGGAAAAAACAGGGATGAGAGGTCTAGCCATGTCTGCCCTATTGTGCTGATTCGATGCTCCATCCTGACCCATATCATTTCTTTGCCCATTATTGCCTCCGTTGTTGACTCCTAATTGGTTCAACCATGCAACCAACTGCGCAAGCTGCTGATTGGTTTCCTGAGCACGTTGGGCTGCCATTTCTTGTCCCCTAACCACAGTGCCCAAAAGAAGCATCAACCAATCTAGTTCTTCATGACCTCTATCTGTCCTTTTGTCCCTATCACCTAGATTTTCTAAGCTTACTGATTCTATTGAGTGTGTTTCAGAGTGTTGTTCTTCCCTCTCTGAAGGCCAATGCTCCCACAAATCTTTTTCACATTTTCTTAGCCTTTGAAGGTTTCTCTCTCTATTACTGATGCTCATAGAAATGCATTACCCACTGGCTAGCAGGAATGTTTTGCACTCTGATACCACTGTAATATGCAACCCTGTTTGTTTGTTTGTTTTTGTTTTTTTGTGTTTTTTGCTTATTTGATGTTGGGAATGGTGAAGAGGATATGCCAATAATATTATATGCAATAATGAACAAAAATATAACGGATTTGCAGCAAGAAATAACTCAGAATAATTTCACAAATTTCAAATGCAAAGAGCACAAAATTCCAGATTTAAACGCTGATCATAATATTTATTTTTCCTTCAAAATAATAGCAACCCAGTTCGTAAAATATCACTACTTATCCAAACCAAACATACCCATAATTAGTTTTGGCCTTGAAACCACTGCCGTACTAAAAGTCAAGTCTAGGACTCCTCTAGTCTGGACGTCACTATTCAGAAAAAATACCAAAGTGACAAAAGAGTGCTTGCATGCCCTAGGCGCCACCATGCAACTGGAAATAAGTTTGAAATCTCAACGCCACCTCTAGAAATGAACCAAATTAGCATACACAACCAGCAATAAGAGGTACGACCAACAAATGGAAAATGTATGGCCAGCAAAGAGATCTGCCCAGATAGCTTTAAAAATCTGCACTGAAAACTTAAACTATAAACTCCACAATAATCTTAGCTGTGATCTCTGTATGAAATCATCCAAAATCTCCTAGACTGTGTCTTTCAACAACGTAGAAGATGTCCCCTGTAAGGGGTTTTGTCCTCACAAACCAGAGAAACAATCTTCTCCATACTCAGAGCAATATCCAAACAACACATAACATGATATATCAAATGAGCTCAAAATTCCCCTTTTTTATAAACCTTTTTAGGGAACTTTTCAGAAACTCGTTTTTTAAAATCACTTTATTAATTTATTAAACCTTTTAACTCCAAAAAGTGATTTATTTTATTTTAAAACATTTTCCGGCACCGGAAGCCACTTTTCAGCATCCCAACGTTTAAAAATTCACCCTGGTTCCAATGAGCTATAACATTAAGGTGCCCCCTTAAATATTTTAATTAAAATAACAACCTTAGGGAATTTAATTAAATGTAGCTCATTAGTACATTCAAATTATGGAAATAGTTGAAATGTATCAGAATCAAAAATCGATTGCGCAGAAGTGATCCCGATGATGAACGGCCCCGATTGGGTGACTTACTAATAATAGATGCTCCCTTTAAGAATCTTGGAGCCCAAACCAAAAGTCGAAAATAACATCCGAAAGCATCATAAAAGTCCTCTAAACCATCCGGGTTCACTGGGGACATCAAATTACCCCTTTGATCAGGGTGACACAAACCCAAAAAACTCATTATAGGTTGCCAAAGCTCCCTAACCAATGTCCATTTAGCCTACGGGAACCGGAATAGGTTAATGGTAACTCAGATTGACTATGAACGAGAAGGGGACATTACACCTCAATGTGCATGTTCTTTCTCAGCATGTCTTTCTTGCCTTGCTTGTTTCTTGATACCTCACCTAGTTTACCTCTCTCTCCAAACTTGGTCTTTTGGTACCTCTAGTTGTTATTCACTTTGGACTTTCCTTTTTGAGCTGCTTCCTGCTCTTTCGTCTTCACTTTCCAAGACTCAATGGGTTGTAGGGCTTCCTCCTTGCCACTTATCTCCTTTTCTTCCTCAAGGTTTCCAAGAACCTTCTTATTATCTTCTTTTCTAACTCTTAATGAAGTTTGTACATGATCTTCCCAAAAGCTCTTGCTGAGCTTTGATACCACAAATGATGTAGTACAATGCTCACTAATACCAAAATGGTGTAATTGAAACACCTTAGACCTCCTACTTCCTACAAAAGACTCAAACTTTGACAATAACTCAATGTTAGAACCCTTACATGCATTTACAATAGGTTCTCACTCAAGACTAAGGACTTGATCTCTTTCTTCAACCACACTTGCCCTGTATTTGATGTTTTACAACTGAATTATGACCTTTAACACTGTTGATAAGAGGCACTTACAATGATCATCTATATATCTTTTACTTATACCATTCTAATTCATTAACATAGGTCAATATGGCTTATATAGCCTTTACAACTACCCCTGTTTTACACTTTTTTGGGCTATAACAATGTATCTCAGACTTCAAAGCACCCTATAATGACTTTAGATAATTACTTCGAGGGATACCACCCTGATCCATTGCATTCTAGACACAAAAACACAGTTGCTCACTAATTTTCATTATAGCGTGCTTTGTAGCAAATATCTAAAATCGTTATTGACTTTAGATATTTGCTTCAAAGCACCCTATAAGATAATTATATTATTGTCCAACAAATGACACAAAAGTAGGTCAATGGGACTGTACAATACAAATCCAAAAGATCCAGCAGGAAGACCCAAAAGGGTCATCCAAAGACAACGAGAGAAGAAAGAAGAGAGAAGAAGAAGAAGCAACATGGGCCAAAAGGGCCAAGAGAGTACAGAAGGAGAGGTGAAGGGTGCGGAAGGGGAGGGAGGCGGAGCCTCATCCCCAACACCATCACCTAGCATCCAAGGCCGACTGAAAGTAATTGGCGATATGCCGGTGCCCGGTAGCTGAAACTGTGAGAATTGGTGAGCCACTATGTTTCTGCTTCAAAGCACCCTATGATGAAAATTGTTGAGCAATTGTGTTTTTGTATAATGACTTTATATGTTTGCTTCAAAGCACCCTATAATGAAAATTGGTGAGCATCTGTGTTTTTGTGTCTAGAATGCAATGGATCAATTTGGAATCCCTCGAAGTAAATATCTAAAGTCATTATAGGTTACTTTGAAGTCTGAGTTATATTGTAATAGCCCCAAAAAGTGTAAAACAAGCATAGTTGTAAAAGCGATATAAGCCATATTGACCTATATTAATGAATTAGAATGTTATAGGTAAACGATATATAGATGATCATTGTAAGGGCCTCCTATCAACAATGTTGAAGGTCATAATTCAGTTGTAAAACATCAAACACAAGTCAAGTGTGGTTGAAGAAAGAGATCAAGTCCTTAGTCTTGAGGGAGAACCTATTGTAAATGCATGTAAGGGTTCTAACATTGAGTTATGGTCAAAGTTTGAGTCTTTTGTAGGAACTAGGGGGTCTAAGATGTTTTAATCATAGTCACAAGGTTCGGAAATCCGAAAAGGTTCAGGGGGGGAAAAAATGCATAATTTGGAATTCTTGAAAAGGTTTCAAAAAAAAATCCGAAAAAATCTGGTTTGAAATATATATGTGTGTGTGTGTGTGTGTGTGCATGTATGTATGTATGTATGTATGTAATATATTTTATTTAACTAAAGAATGAACATTAATTTAACACTTACAAAATTAAGAAATGCATAAGAGTTTCAAACTTGAATTACATTAAAAGATAGCAAAATATCCAGAGTCCATAGTTTAGAGCCTAAGCTCAAAATTGATATAAAACTTAAAAGTTTCAAACATTTGCAACATCAAACCCTGCTTTAAAATCAAAACTAGCACTAGCACTAGCACCATTAGCAAATCCTCTATGAAGCTCATCAGCACTATTAATATTTTCCTCATCTCTTTCAAAGGATGGTTCTCCAAGATGAAGATTGTCATCTTCTTTTGCAAGATTGTGCTCAAGCAATCTTAAATTTCTATGGACAAACACAAGATCTGAGAGCTTTTTGGCTCCTAGTCGGTTTCTCTTGTTAGCATGGATCAAATCATGCGTGCTTCAATTTCTTTCGCATGCAGAAGCACTAACAGACTAGCTGTGGACACGCATAGCAAGCTTTTGTAACTCTGGAGTAGAAGAAACATATGTCTGCCACCATAAATGGGGATCCATACTACCAATGTCTTCATGTGCTTCCTTGAGGGAAAACATGCATTTTTGGTTCTTGAGTGTAGTTAGCTGCCTTCTCACCTTAGGCTTTTCATTTTCATCTTGAACCAACCTGTCTATTGTTGCCAATACACAATTCTTTACCTCTTCATCTGAATCATGATCCACCTCTATCAACTTGGGTTTAACTAGCACCTTGTGGCATGTATAGGTCAATGTAACTGTTGTCAACTTAGAGTTGCACCCTGAAATGAAGACGTGCTGAAATGGCTAATCCTCCCTCCAGTTGAAACAATGGGATCTTCTCGCGAGGGTGGGTGCCTCAATGGTGAGAAGAACCTCTAGAGAAGGCTATTTTCTGTAAGATGTATCAATGCAGATCTCTACTCTGTGCTGCGAATCTACCATCGAAAAGGGAGAAAGAAACTTGAAATGGAAATCCTACCTAATGATGGTGATACACCACAATGTTGATCCACTCTATTTGGAACCTTGAACACTGAATCAAGTAAGGGAAAATGAAGACCTTTGATTTCAATTGATCACTATGCATAAGTATTTCATGAGAAGGTTCGATCCCATGACAAAAACGTGAGAAAAAATGGAGAGAGGTCTAATACAAGACACTTTGCAGCCACCTAACATCCACTTACAGCGTCAACAAAAGACATATAAAACACTGAACATGATGAGCTAGCAACTAGGTACGAATCAGAATTTGGGAAGGGAGAGGAATCTACCACGTATGCAAATTGTTGAATGAATGTACACTATGTTAGCACTTGAAATCTGAAAGTACAGTCTTATTGATTGAAGAGGTTACACAACTCACCAATCGCAGAGTCTGGTCTTATCAAGAGGGATAGATTTTACAAGGCTGAAAAACCATTAATATAGAAAATTACAAAGAGCCAAGAGATTGACGTTGGAAATAAGAGAGGAAGTTAACTCTTCATTAGCCCAAGTCCAAATTACATTGTATAGATCTTCCAAAATTGTCTTTCCTTGGCTTATACCTGACTGTCTTGCATGAAGAATCTTTGGCGTTGAAAAAGAAGAAGAAGAAGACAAGCTTTAGATGCATGACACATACGAATAGATGTCTTGACTTGAAAACTAGTCAACTTTAAAACAAGAGTAGTCAAATTCACTCGAACTGCTGGAACGTTTGTGCATGAAATCAATGCAAATGCCAAATTAAGAATTGCATTTAAACCGCCAGAACGTTTCGAGCTTTGAGACAAACAAGAGTGCGTGCATGGAATTTTCGGTCGTTTGAAACGTTCAATGCTTTGTCCGTTCATCATGCAAGACAACTCTATTTTCAGAACTGAAGCATGCTTGTTCTCTTAAACGCATTCACTTCGTTAGAGTCATTCATGTTACTCTGTGCATGATCTTTGTTCATCCTCCCTTTGTTTTTATTTTGCGTTTGTTTTATTCGCTGTTCATGCTTATGTCCATGTTCAGTTCTGCTTCAGTCCTGTTTGTATTTTCTCTGGCTTTCCCTGTGTTCTGCGTTAATTCGGGAATCGGGTTTTATTTTAGCTTTCGTCCTTCGGACAAATTGTCCAAAGGACTCTTTGTCTCTTCTCTTTCTCGGGCTTGGCATTTCTTGTTCTCTTTGTTGGCTTTGGCTTACGCCCTTGTCTTTTCTATTGGGCTTTTGTCCTCTTGAATTCCTTCGGACTTTTTGTCCAAAGGAATTCTTTCAGACAAAAAGTCCGAAGGAATTCGTTTCCTTGCCAATTTTCTCGATTTATTCTTTTAGGATCTTAAGTGTTGCCCTTTGGTTTTCTTCGGGCTTTTGTTGACTTCATATTCTCGCGGATTTCCTGTTTGACAATTATTCCGAATGATTTTATTAAATTTTCTCGTTTCCTTCTTTGCCTTAGTTTTTTTTTAAATTTCTATCGGGTTTTTTCCTGTGTTCATCCGCCGTCGGACCTTTTCCTTGAATTCTTTTGGACTTTTTGTCCGAAAGAATTTTTTTTCTGTTTGAAGTGTTCCTTGCTTTTATGAAGGTGCCATCCGCAAGGGCTTTTGCTTCCCAACATTGCCCTTTGGGTTTTTGATTTGGTGCTGTTAGTCCCTTGGTGCCTTTTGCAAGGGCAAGGTTCTTCCAGAAGTGCCCTTCGAAAGAATTGTAAAGGTCCACTTCGCCGATCAAGTGCCCTCCGCAAGGGCTTTTTGTCCTCAAAAGTGCCTTTCGGAGCTTTTGAAAGGGTCCTGCCACCTACTAAGTGCCTTCTGCAAGGCTTTTTTGCTTTCAAAAGTGGCTTTCGAAAGAATTGTAGGGCACTCGGGGTTTTTGAAGGGCACCCGGGGTTTTTGAAACTGTCATTTTGAACTTTTGTCTTGACTAGAAAACCATAAAGTGAACCAATCCGAAGGGTTACATACCCTTTGAGACTTTTGAATTGGACCTTCCCGAAGCGCAGGTGCCCTTCGAGTCTTCTCAATTGTGTTTTTCTCCTTTCTTTTGGACAAAAAGTCCGAAGAAAATAAGCTTTGAACGACTGCCACTCAGTCATTTTTTCGGACTTTTACACAGTGCTTTGAGAGCTCTTTCTCTCGAACATAATGCTCGAAGAAATAGTCCACCTCTTATAGCCCGAAAAAATTCTTTGGAAAGACTAACTAAATTTACAGCGTGTATGTCTTCGCTGTATTTGCACATTTCACTGTAATCAAGAAAGCTCCTTGGAAATCTCTGCATGACTAAAATTCCCATCACTGTAGATGGCCACTTAGGTCGCTGTAAATGCTCATTTAAGGACCCCAAAACTGATTCACAAGACAAACTTGGCACCATAGCAAAGTTCCAAAGTGTAGGGGTGACAATTTGCCATGTGGGGGGCAAAATTGTTAACAATAACATGTTTCATCGGATATCCACAATGTCCCAAATACGCTGAATTTCATCACCTTCATCTACTAGTGCTTTTTTAATTTGTTATTTTGCTTGCTCCATGCTTTCATACACAAAATTAATACAAGGTTTCATGCCATCAACCAATCTCAACAATGAACAAGTGGCTCAAACACTTTAAGGGTCTTATCGTCGCCCTCCCAAAATGAACTAACCAAGATAATTCTCTCAATGTCTTTTGCAACGCATTCTTTAAAAAGTTTAGATTGTACCCATTCTTCACTAGTCACAACTCTTTTCAACGCTGTTTTCTTCTCCATCTCCCTTTGTAAAGTGATAAAATTAGATGCAAATCTTGTTTCAGTCGGAGAAAGAAGTTCACGCTTTGCATATGAGTGATACAAGCTCAAGGTCAAGTGGTGATTAAGTATAAACTTGAAAATTTATTTTTCTTCTCTGACATCATTATTTACCCACTCCAACTTTGCAAGATCTTTCAGTAAAAGATCCAAAACATGAGTTGCATATGAAGTCCAAAACAAATGAGAAACCCGTCCATAAGTTCTCTCGCTGTTTTACAATTCGCTGCATTATCCGTAATTACTTGGACAACATATTCTTCTCCAATGTCTAGAATAGCAGATTCAATGCATTTGAAAATGAAATCTACAGTCTTAAAATCATTGCTTGTATCAATTGATTTGATAAACAAACCCTTTAGGGCATTGGGTCAATATATTGAGGAGTCTTCGCTTTGTGTCAGATCCTCCTGTCACTGATTACAGTGCACTCTAATTTTCTCTAGTGTTTTTCATTTTATCTAGTTCTTTAGATATAGATGTCACCTTCTCTTCTAGCAGAATGGTTCTTAGGGTTTCAGAAGATGGCATTGTGTACTCTTTTCCAAAATTGGCGATCCCTTTTACCATTACTTTCGTATGTGGATTTCAAACAACATTGAAGGGGATTACATTTGCATAAAATATTCAGGCCACCAATCTGTCTATCTTATATTTTTCCTACGGCTTTCACATGGGTTTCAAAGAACGCTGAGAGTGAGACATTTGATGTTCACTTTCGCTGGGTTCGGTAAACGCTGTGGAATGCGTTGAGCTAGAAAATGAGCCAAATTGTGTCAGATTGTGTTGAATTTTAGCGCTCTTTGAAGATTCAGACGCTGATACAATTGTTTTCAATTCATATTTGCTTCGAATTTCACTGAGAAATGGTGCATATATGAGGTTCTCTATGACTTTTGAGAAAATCTTCACATTTGGGCCTCCAAGATAATAGTTTTGAACCCTTGTGATATTTGAGTCGCAAAGAGTGCATTTCATATTTCTGGATTCGCGTCTCACTGAATAATGTATTTTTTCTCAAACAATTGACTTGCCGTAATGATAGATCATCTACAAAAGTTTTTAATGATAGATCATCTACAAAAGTTTTATAAACATTTTTTAATACACATTTAAAAAGTTGTAAAAATATATATATTTTAATTTAACTAAATGATGCATATAAAATAAAATTATAAAATTATAAAAAATAATAAAAAGTTCAAACATATCATAATATTATTAAATTTAATTTTAAATGACCGATATAGAAAATAAAATTACAAAACTTTAAAAAATGATAAAAAATCTCTCGTAATATTATTAATTTTAATTTTAAATAACCTAAATGAAATATAATTATAAAAGTATAAAAATAATTAAAAAATATTGTAACATTATTTTATATTTTAAATATTTTTAATATATATATATATATATATATATATATATATAAATATATAATTTTAAAATTTAATTTTATTATATATTAGGCAAATAGCTTATTTGTAATGTACAATAAATTTTAAAATTAAATAATATAAAAAAAAAAATTTAAAATAAACATTAAAAATTATAATCTAAATGTAAATGAAATTATATTTTATATTATAAATTATAATTATAAAACAAAATAAATCGTAATTTTATTTTTTATATTTACTTATATTTTATAATACAAATAATTTTAAACTTAATAAATAATAATATAATATATAAATCTAAATAAATTTAGCATAAGTAAAATAAAAATTAAATATCTAAATCATATAACTAAGTTACTAAATAATCATAATAAATAAACTATAAATATAAATCGTAAGCCTAAATAGTATATACCTAAATAATAAATACCTAAAAGTTTACCTATTATCATTTTAAAAAACGAATTAATAAAACAAACAAAAAATAAATAACTTTGCTTTCTCGTAGCCTGTCATGGCTCTCTGCAGGTACTTCTACCACGACTCTCTGCAAGTGTTTCCGCTGTGACTTGTCGCTCTCTCTACAGGTGCTTTTACCTTTCTATGATGCGCCTTTTCCGTGACTTGTCGTTGCCGGAATTTGTTTCTAGTCTGCGATTCTGCGTTGCCGTTCAGCGGTTCACCACTGTCTGCGGTCGCTGTTAGTGTCTGCTTGCCCATTGCTCTCGCGTCGATTGTCGTTCAACAACGAAACACATTTTATTTTTCTTCTGGCTTATTCACGACGTATATATAACGCGTTTTCACCTTTTTAGGGTTTTCTTGTGTATGCGGCCGCACTTTTTAGGGTTCGTGTTAGTTGATAGAGGGTTTTTTTAGGTTTTTTTTGGGTTTTTAATTTTTATGTTTTAATATAGAAAAATGGTTGAACCGGATTGGATTAATCCAAAAGACTGCAAAAATGCGCATCTTTCCGGATTTGGCCGAGATCCGGCCGAACCTTGTAACTATGGTTTCAATTACACCATTTTGATATTAGTGAGCATTGTACTACATCATTGAAAATATGCTAAAACAAGATTAGGAAAGCATACAAAAGCACTTAAAAACATTGATAGAAGTATGAGCACTCATTAAAAGCCACAATCCACTCTTTATTCATATCCATAAAAAAACAAACACTTTTAGCAGGCCTAAACAACTTTTCTCTAGCATGCTCCTTCTCCCTAAAAACGAGTCTTCTACACCTATTTACATACGTTTTTTGGTGCTCCACACAGGTAGTTCGAAGCACATCAGGTTGTTTTAGAGTTTCTAATAATACTTTCTTCTTGTTTCATTCTTCCATGATCCTTTCAACCACTCTGACTCAACCAAAACATGCTATTTTTGCCCTCCTCTACGTTAGAGGCTTCTGACTGAGATTTACATTGAATTTGTCTTTGAACAACACCTAAGACAACTAATTATACCCTAAAGGTCTCAAACTATGACCTTAGACCTTGACACCATGCACAAAGTCGTCAAAATGTTTCCACAAATTCAAATTTTGAATTAGTAGTTTTGGTGGGAAACTGCAAAATAGACCCTAGAGACCAGTTCTTGAGCATTTGAGGATTTGAACACCTCTATTAGGACAAAATAGGACTTCTCACACCTAAACACAATAAAAAATGACCAATTTTTGTATAATTGGGTCTCCTATGTTGATGCACCTGCATCATGATGTCACCATTGTATGGCTGCAGTCTCTGCATCGAAACTTCCCCCTGCTTCAATGCCTTTATCTCTTCCTTCACACTGCTATCACCAGATCCATCTCTCAATCCTGGCACCGTTGTCCAAGCACATTCCGTGTTCAAAACCCTAGTCCGAGGAGACGCCATTTTTTCAAAACATCTAAAATGTTGTCCCATGAAAGATTGAGTTTTATTTTGTGTCCATGAATTTCAAGCTCTGTTATATTGATTTCATTTCCTGATATCCAAAACTCATAAAAGAAAATCTGCCAACAATTTGGCTCCTATGAAAAATTTTGAATTGTCTTGTTCTGTTTGTGTATACTGTGGTTCTTTTCTTCTTGACATCAAAGTGATTACAAGAAAGCAGCTCAATTCCTTTCAACTCATGAATGTAGACAATTTATGGTAAATCTTTTATGGTCTAAATACGTTAGAGTGCCATGTTTGAATTCAGTTTTGCTTTCATTGGATGACTATGCGAACAGTTTCACTATATTATTGAGACCACCCTTTATGTCTTCATTAACCAATATGTGCCTATCGCAAGCCTACAATAGTAAGGGTTTTTTCTTGGCTTCAATTATTTAGAGGCAATGCTTTCAGTTGTCTTTTAAGTGTATTTCACTAAAATTCCATTATTTTATGTGATGATGCTCATTTGAACATATGTTTCCATCCAGCCAATCTCTTAGAAAAACCATCTTGAGTCCTAAGAGTGCAGGCCATGCCGTTAAGTTTTCATTTACAGGGCTCTGCATACCATTTTTAAGGTTTTCTTGAACGTTGAAACAATTCTTAGGACTATTTCCTTTCTTTATATGATACATTGTAACTGTAAGTTTAAGACTACCTCAAAGGCAAATATCTTTTTATAGCCCTTGACAAATTTTAAATTTTTTTTACATAGGAGTATAATAAAATTAATTGAGGTTTGGGAATATTCATTGTCTAAATGGTATTGATCTCTATTAACCTTCTACTTCTCACTACAGTCTGTCTAGGAGCTCATCCTTTTCAACTGTGTAGGAAATATATGAATATGGCAATCATACAGGTCACTTGAACTTCACTTTTCAGAAACTTCGTTTCAAAGTCAGTATGGATGTGTCATTGATCCCCCAAAGTATATCTTCGCCTTTGCTGGCCTCCTGTCTGAAGATTATCCTGGTTAATTCAAGAATTGTTACATCATTTCCAAATTTGGTTCAAAGCTCAAGCATCACCTATCTGAGCACTTCATAATATGATTTTTCAATAATGGTAACTAGATTTAGACATAAAAGAATATATCAATTTTCATTCTCTATTATGTTAGGAGGCTAGAGGCCAGCCTTGGGAGGGGTTTAAGCGACTTACATATCTTTTGGGGGTTGGATAATTATAGCTTTATTTATTTGAGATTTCTCTGTTGACGTTGCCAAGTGGATGAATATAGATAATGGAATTAGAAAATTCTATTGCATCCATTCTTTTAGCTGTTGATATCTACGATAAAAAATCTAGTAGTTGATAAGCATTCTTTTGATGAATAAGGAGTAAGTTAGATGAGGTCATTCGAAGGTCATGGCTACTTTCTTTACCAGTTCAAGGATGGCCTTGGATGGTAGGAGAGATCCATCATGCGAATGGCACTTACATCAACATAAGAATGTGCAACAAATATAACTTGTTCTTGATGGTTCTTCCAGAGATTATATTATTAGCAGGCCATGCCCATACGCAACTTGGTATGATTATGACTACAAAAAATCTTGACCACACTAGTTGGACTGCTTCTGACCCTATTCCAATTTTGCACATTATATATTGCTTATTTTATTAAAATGTTACTGGGAATACTTAGGTTGTAGCTGTGTTAGCTCTCTATATATTTTATAATAATGCATTTAATTTGCCCTTTGATTTCCTTTTGTCATTTGAAGATGCTGATGTGATGTCTTCGAAATTTTTGTATCTCAATATGTAAATTGCCTGTGAGGTGAACTTCCAAACATTGATTTCCGCCAAGTTGAAAACTGAGCAGTAAAGTTGCTCTCGTTGATATCTTGAAGTACACATTCTTTGACTTTCCATAGTTTCAATTTAATTTCAGAAGCAATACTAGGGTCAGCTCTTCTAAAGTCTTGGTCATAGTACTTCATTACACAAGTTTTCAAAAGAATTAGGTCTTGGACCCTCTATAGCACAAATTTTATGGTTTTAGCAGAACAATAGACTAAAAGGTCTCACATTTTGAATTATTTATCATAGTGCAAATTTCAAAATGCATAATATCAATTCAATGAAATAACATTAGGATATGGGGTCACGTTTAAAATCACTTTTTCTGTGATATTTGCAGCTTATTTGTAACCCAAGGTGTTTCAGAATGAAGTGTAGAAGTCCCAGATTTCTTGGGAAAGAAGACGAGCGCAACTGGAATTTTAAAGCAAATTTCATTTCCCCAAAGCTCTGAAGCTTCTGGATGATTGCTTCACTGTATTCTATTAGTTTCTAGTGTTTGTAATTTTTAATTATTTCTTAGATGAAATCACTCCAAATGGATATCTTTGAAGCGCACTTGTGGGTCCCTACTGGTATGCCTGCTTGTTTGAGAAATACTGGAATTTAAGGGGATGCAATCACTATGTATTATTCTAAGTGCATTATGCACTTGTTGCTGAAGGGATTTTTTTTGAATGAGTGGATGGGAAAGTACTGGTGGGAAAGTATTGTTGGGTGTTTATAATCATACATTTTTGCAAACTTGGTTCAGCAATTTTTTTTTTGGCGATTGGTGGTTTGATTTTTTATGTAACTTGAGCCTTTGGACACTATATTCTATTATCTTTTACGTGGTTAATGTGAAGCTAAGAATTGAAAGTAATGGCATTCAGAGGAGTGTTCTACAACAGAAGAATGTGAGGATGAATGCAAAGTGACGTGTTGATGCAAATTTCAATTATATATTTGATTGAATATAAGAGGATATATGTCTGAAAATTCCGGTTTGTGCTAATTATAATCACATTTTTTTGGTCCATGTTCTAGATTTGGAAATAGTACTCTATTTATGGTATTCTAATGTTTTTTGGACCCTATTCTAGATTTGGAAATAGTTTTCTGAATAGTTTTTATCCACAATCCTATTTTATTTTGGTAGTGATTTGCAGAGGATTCCTTATTTCAATAGTTCACTTTCCTTATTAGATTCTTTAGTTTCTGAGATGAGAACTGTCTTACAACCCTGGAATCAGTTGTCCACAAGGAACTTGGCTTCTCTTCATAGGAGGGAACAAGGGTCCGCAATAACATGAACTTGAAGGGGATTCCTGGGTTTTTTTTCTAGATCTTTAAGATTAAGAATAGGCCAGTGATCTGATCCTTTTTTGAGGATGATTTTTTTAATTCAAACTTCAACCTCAAAGAGACATTGATGTCTTAAAAGAAAGCAATCCAAATCTGTGATGTGTCGTCCATGTAAATTGTCCTTTTTTGGAATTGATGTCTAAGAAAACCAGATCAAAGCAGAAAGAGATAAAATCAGGCATGGTCTAAGAAGCCTCTGGGTTATCTCTTCTCAAGAAAAATTAGTATTCCATTGAACTCTCACCGTGCTTCTCTATGAATGTCTTCATACGTTCCCAATATTTGAGTTTTAAATCATTTTCTATCGCTCAATAAATATTCAGAGAATAAAGAGTCTGTCCGCCTGGCCCTTTGAGAAAGAAACTATAAAGTTAGGAGGAATTTATAGTAGTTCCCTGAAATACTCGTGGATTCCATAATACTGCTAAACATTCTGTTGTTTCTGCTGCATCAGCTACTTTCTATTCAAATAATTCCTGAAGAGTTAGCCAACCTTCCTCCTTACCATTGCCTCTTGAAGTTAATGAAGCTTAGCTAGATTAATTTCAAGAGGCATCCTTTAATCTAAGATACTTAGCTAGAATGATGAAGCTTTGCATCCTTTAATCTACTATCTTAGAGGACTCTTGTCAAGGGAGTTAAGTCGATTAACATTCCAGCGAAGTATCCTCATTGTGTTTGGTGGGGAACTTTTCCCCCTACGAGAGAGAATGTCCGTAATCTATTTGTGCCTCTACCTATAAGAGCTACAATATCCTCTTTAGGCCTACATCCATCTTTTTTATATGTTAGATTTTGGTTCCCTTCTTGATTTGGTTGTAAGAGGTTTTATTTCTTGAGAAACTTGATTTTTTGTTTTGCTTCTCATCACTCTCTCACACAAGGTTTCTTTGTCCTTTCGTGTCAAAGTTTAAATTATCCAAAAAGGGTCTGGTTCCCCAATTTTAGACATGTACAAATCATCCTCTTACACGGAAAACTTTTAGTTTCTTGATTTCCTTAGATTCTCTCCATTCATTGTCTATATTAATTGTGACAACCTTCAACATAAATCTATCCATTTCACGGGCAAAATACAAGTTATTTTTCTCCAAAGTATTGTTGATTTTTTTGATTGAAAGCATGTGATATATTTCATTAGATGGACAGCATACTACATGTCCAATAAAAAAGAACCGTGGAAATCAAATTGGGTTCAACACCCCTAAAAACAAAGCACCAAGTACAAAAATACCAAGACCCAAGGTCAAATATCATACAAACACCAAACTCAAAAGAGTTCAAAAAGGCCATTCTTTAGAGGAACGTGTAATTTGTTTAATCTAGTTTTCCTACTTTGCCTTTGACTTGAGCTATTGCTTTTTTGCCATGTGGGGACAAATCATTGGATTCAAGATTGCATACCAAGGTTTTTGATCATTGTCAGTATACAAAGGTTTTTAAAACCCTAATCAAAGGCTACAATCCACTTTTTGTTACGGCCAAATGAGCCTCATCTATCACTTGGTCCACAACCTACTAATTACCACAAGTAGCGGCATTGTCTTTTTTAGTGCCCTTCAAAGATTTTGATGAAGCCATTATTTCAGGGCCTTCATCCTTCGATTTGGTACCTAAAACTACAAAAAAGTTAGTCTTAACTCAATGTGAACTTTCTCCTTCCCTTTCAAGTTAGGGTTAGTGTTTTTGTTCCCCTTGTTACCAACTCCTTGAAATTTTGATTTTTCAATCTATTTTTCAGCCATTATTTTTAGAGGACAACTGTGGGCTAGATGTCCATGGGCATGGCACAAAAAGCACCAAAAATGCAAACTTTCATAGTCCATTGGTTGGTGAAACATATTCTCTTGTGGGAATTTTAACCAAAGCCCTTATGGGAAAGGCTTTCCTCACATCCATGAATATAGATCTTAGCATAAGCAATACATTTATTGTTGTAGGTTTGAGAAGAAATACAAATCATTTCCCCGAGGGAATTACCAATTTGGGTAAGAATGGTGTCTACCCACAAATGAATAGGGAGGTTAAAAAGCCTTGCCCAAATTAATGCTACTTTTGGATCTTCTTGTGTGGAGTCAAAAGTAGAGTTTTGTTGTGTAATGAAAAGCCTTGATCTACTAAAACATCAGGGCCCTTATTCAAACACTTGAGCTCAGTGTTTTTTAGTGAAGAAGCCCCTTGACCTTTAGCGAATATCCACTTGTCATTTCACTTTTCATTGCCTTGATACCCAAGGTTTGTAACACTTGCTTATGTGGCCCTCGACCTACAAACTTGTTGGTCAAACCAAGTTTAGTTAGGACAACCATCTCTTGTTCTAATTCATCTTGTTCAAATGTGACAATAAGTTCTTTCTCAACTACATTAATACATCCAAACTTCATCCATAGGCTTCCATTTTTTACATTGTTGGCATGGGCACAGTAATTTGTAACGAGCTTAGACCTTTTGGCAAAACTTGAGTTATGCTTTAAAATCCATGGCAAAGCCAAAAAAAAGGTAGGGCACAACAATGCCAACTGTAGCAGATGAACAACAACAAATGTTGCCAAAACCTCAACTGTCATTGCCTTTCTTCGAACGTTGCTTTCCTCCCTATTGTTACTGATTTGGAATTGGGTGTTTCTATTTTATTCGCTAGTCTTTTTTTGGCAATTCCTATCAAGATGCCTTGTTTCATGACACCCTCTTGACAACCATAGTAGTGGGTGGGGGAGACCTTCAATCTAGATATTGAATTTGAGGTGTTTCTTCGTGTGTCTTTGGTGGTGGTTGGAGGGATCCACTATGATGGATTGATCTGTGTGCAACTGTGTAAACCCATGCTATCACCTTGATTACCTTGGTCACATTTATAACTTCGCCCAATGCTTTGTATCAAGCACCTTTTATGCAGTGCCAAGGAACATGTTGCACAATGTGCGTGCGGTTCCCAACATCACACTTTGCTCGATAGGCATGGAGCAACTCCACATTCTACGCAACACAAACTCCACACACTCTCTCTAGCTTACGCAACATGTGCAACCTTTACGCGACATCAAACAACCTTGCAACCCTTGTGTAGTCTTGTAGCACATGCAGAGGCTAGAAGCCCTTGCACATACTACTCAACATCTACACAACACCTCAACTCATGAAACATCTAGAGGCTTGCACATAACTTTGAATCTACATGCAACACTCATGACACACAAATGACCATGTGGAGATATCCCACTACATTGCAGCACAACAAACGACACTCCTAAGCTCGTACCAGGGAAAAACCCTTTCCAACATATCACACATCTGGAGGTCAAGCTATGTCACTGTTAGAAGGTGAAGAGTCACATGTGGAAGCTTAAACGATTCAACTTCCATAATAGTTATTTAGTCTTCACGACTTCTTAATCTATGAATACATATTTGTAGCATTAAATAGTTGGCAAATAATAGTAAAGTACACAACCATACATCTTTCTCTAGAGTATGTCATGTACAAAACACACAAGTTAATATAGTTTTATGTTCAAGTTATATTACTTTCTTTATTTTTCATCTTATTAAGTATTGCTTTTGCATTTACATACAAGACATCTAAACCCTCATTTATAGTGTTATCCCCTAGTTCTCTTAGGATTTGGAACTTGATCATCCTTTGCATGGCCAAATAACTTTGAAAGGTGGCCTTCAAAATGAAAATCAAACCCATTTTCTTCATCATTAATTTTCTCCAAAATTGTGGTGGAGAAAATAAGCTTTCATCCATACATGTAAATTTTATAACAATTCTATTTAGAGATTGAAATATTAAGTCAAAGGGTGTAGAAAATGCAAATGTCCTTGTAAAACCAAGGCCCTCACAAATATTTCTCCTTCTTAATTCTCCATTAAATTTTGTCCACCGTGATAAAGAATATTTTCTCCTTCTTAGTTCTCCATTAAATTTTGTCCACCGTGATAAAGAATCTATGGAATTCTCAAATCTCAATGAATTTACAAATATGAGCATGGGAAGAAAATTGGCTTAGCTCAGGTAGAAATTTGTCATTGTAAGTATCCAACCACAAATCGTTAAAAACAATTTGGAAGTTAGGGTTGGTTTAACATGTTTTATTTTATTGGGTACTCATCTTCTTGGAGATAACCCAAAACAATGCAAAATGAATTTACACATTTGAAACCACCAAAGAAGAATATATACTACAATGGTTGTTAGTGCAAATATTGCACGTTGGTGTAATCTCAACTTATTGGGTCCCCTTGTGATATCAATTTGTGGTAATCTTTGGGGTCAATATTTTTTTAAGATATACTGATTCACGGTAATCCTTAGGGTCATTATTTTAGGACCCAGTGACTTACCATGTTATGGTTTCCTTGGCCTTTGGATTGAGCCTATGTTGTGTACCATTGATATGGGGCTCGTTGCATTACCATTGGGATTGTTGGCTCCTAATATTTTGGACATAAGTATGGCCTACGTACGTGTGCAACCTCACACAGGAATGGGAGACATTGACGCAATGTTGGCACAAGGTAGAAGAATGAGGCGGCATGCAAGGGGAATATTGAGTCAAAGTTTGTGCAATATCTGCATAAAAAATACTACACATCATTCAAGCATGCTTCAATTTGTTTCATTATTGATGGAGTTTCTTTTTGAGGTCCAGGGATGCATAATGTGTCTAAATAGATGTATTCACCTTCGTAAGAGGATAATTAGTGAACAAGTTAAATGATATGTAATACCTATATTGTAATAGACATCATTCTGACCATATAAGATATGGAGTTTTTGGTCCAATTGTGCACATGGATGGGTATTCTTTATTGGGCATGATTATGTTAAGTATTTTTTTTATTTCATATATTCTTGATGTATGTTAATGCTAACTTACTTTCATTCCTTTAAACTATCTAGATAATGATAGGGATACTTATCAATCTAAGTGTGTATAAAGAAACTTGGTGACACTCTTCGCCTCATGTGAGAATTCCTTCATTGGGATGATAAATTGACACAAATAGTCGTGCTAATTATTATGTTGTGTATTTAAGTCTACCCAAGGTTGGCACTAAAAACATTTTGTTTTTGTTTTTGGGAAGTATTTCATTGTGCATTTGAGGATTTGAATGTGATGGTATGGCATGTCAGCTAGGAAAACTTAAAGGATAAGGTGAAATTGGACTTTGCAAAAGATGAGTTATCATAGAAATTTGAGCCCTAGAAAGACATAAGGCTAGTGAAAGTAGTGTTAGGGAGAGGGCTATCAAAGAAGGTGCAAGAGGATGCAAGGTGTAAGTACTACAACCGACCCTTATGCATGAAATAAGTCAACATTGGATTAGAGGATGCACCAAAGATTGCAAATATAGGTGCTGAATATTGGTTTGATGAAGAAATGGCCAAGGTAACAAATTTGCTAAAGGAATAACATGATCTATTCCTAAGAGTCTACCATGAGATGAATGGAATGCACCGATTTTTTTTTAAAAAAAAAGATAAAGCTCAAGCTTAGCACAACATTAGTCAAGAAGAGGCCCTACCACATGAACCAAACTTCCTATAAAAATTGAAGGAGGAAATCGAAAACATGATGAAAGCAAATATAATTTATGTGATTGAGGCATCATAGGGCATGTCCTATTGTGATTTTAGTTGAGAAGGAGAAGAGGGTACAAAAATTGATCATCTAAATAAAGCATGCATTGCAAACTCATTTCCTACTTCATTTAGTGAGGAAATATTGGAAGGTTTTGCTAGGAGCATGACTTACACCTTTACTTAACAATTTATCTAGATATCAACAATTATAAATTGAAGACGAAGATAACATGAAAACAAATTTTGCAACGGAGTGGCTGTGTTTTTCCTTTAATGCCATTCCCTTTGGGCTCAAGAATGCCCCAACATTCTTAAGGATTGTGGTGGTAACCTTGAAGACTTTATCCATGTTATTCAAGTGCATCTAGATGAATAGGTTGTATATGGGTGTTTGAGAGACCACATGTAGTCTCTAATGTTGATGTTTGACTGGTTCCGCCAATTGTAAGTATCTTTGAATCAAAAGAAAAACATTTTTTCTTTCCCATTTGATACATTGTTTAGGCATTCCATCTACAAAGAGATGCTGATTGATTTCATGAAGATTGCAATTATTAGGGAATTGGGGGTCTTGTATAGAAAAAAATGATGTATTCACCATTTTGGGTTATTGAAGTTACAAGAAAAAAATTGTCTAGACTTATGCACGCATGGCTTCATCGCTCGAGGAATTGTTGAAGACAATTGAACCATTCAATTGGACCACACACAATAACAAGACGTTTTTTACAACTTGAAGGAGAATATAGGGAGTGTGGCCGTAGTTTAGTTATCATATTGGGGAAATAATCATCCATGTGGATGCCTTAGGGATTGCTATTTGTGCAAATTTTGCACACCCTAGTGAGGGCATTATATATCACATTGTTTCCCAATTGGAAGCTATCACAAACTATGCAAACTTACATAAACAAAGAGAGGGAAATGCTAGGCATGGTCTATGTGCTTCAGAGTTGTAGTCAATAATTGATGGTGAAAACATTCATATTTTTCATGGGCCATGAGGCTTTAAAGTATCATGTGAATAATCTAGTGTTGCATGATTTTTTGGGTAAATGGCTTATCTTATTCAAAGAGTCTGAATTTTAAGGTTGCGATAAAAATCAGAAGGCATCTTTATGGCCCATATTAGCTGTCCCATGTTAACAACATGGAGGACCCTCACACAATCGAAGAACTTACTAATGCAAAGCTATTTTGAGTATGGTCGGTTCCAAAGGAGCTAGAAAAAATAATATGATTTCTAACTGATGGTTGTGTAATTGTGAATTACACCACGTTCTAGAAGAAACACTTGGTCATGTGCATAGTCCATTTTCAATATTCTGGGGAGAGTTGTACGAAATGGAAAGGCATAAAGTGATTCACAAATGTGTAACGGAGCAAAAAATCAAAGAGCTCTTGCACAACTTACATGGAGTTGTTGGAGGATAATATGCCCGTGTGTAATGACATATAAGATCCTGCATGCAATGCTATAGTGGCTTCCTTTATTCAAAAATGCATATCTTGTCCCAATAACCATTTTAAAAGAGGGAAATTATATTCGTACGACCTATCAATGCACTCATGTGGTGAAATAGTGAGATACCTTATTAAAGTGTTTGCCAATTGCACATCATGGGTGAAGGCTATGCAGGCACTAAGGACTGCATGCCAACTATGTTCATCTATGAAAATACTATCACCTAGTGTAATTTTCCACTTAGTCTAATTTGAGCAATAATGACACATACTTTATAGTGTAAACGATCCAAATTCTAATCAAATAATTCATGATTATGCATCATAAGGGTATGCCCTACCACTCACTAATAGATGGCATTGTGGAAGAAATTAACAAGATTTTAGAGAATGTGTTCACAAAAAAATTGTAATGTGTTATGCATAGATTGAAATGAGTGCATCCATATGGTCCTTTTAGCATACTAGACCACCTATAAACACTTAAATAAAAAAACCCCTTTTAATATTGTCTATGTTTGCTAGGTTGTGATCCCAATGGAATCCATGGCCCCAAACTTGTGCATTGTAAGCCTCGTACACATGGAGTCAAACTAGAAAGGTTAATCAAGTTGGAGTCAAAGAGTGGAGTGCAAGAGCCATAATGCATGACATGACCACCATATAAAAAAAATGTGTTCCTACTAAGAGATCAAGTTCTCCTTTACAACATATGGTACTACAAACACTTGGGAAAATTTCATATCAGATGGTTTAGGATGTGTATAATCAATTAGATATTGCCAATTGGCACATGTAGGTTGTGCAAGTTAGATGGAGGGTTATTTCCATCTCATTTCAATGTAAGTAGGCTCAAAACCTACAATCACTAATGAGACAAGGGAGAGATGATAATAAGATCCTTTGGACCAAGTATTTAGTTATATTATCAATTTCTTAGGTAAACATAAATGAAATGGGACACTTGTAAGATATGCTATTTGAGTTGAGTGTTTCTATTTTTTTGCAATTGGATGATCCCAAATGGAAAGTTTTAGGGAAGGCACGCAAGGTACCAACAACTCAATAATAAAAAAAATTGATATCATGAGTAGAGTAAGGTATCAATGATGCCACAAAAGAAGGAAATCACACTTGTATGCAGAATAAGTAAGCATGCCAAAGAATACGAGGATTATAATTGAGAAAGGAGAGGGGTATTGATGCACCTAATGAAGGAGAAAAAATCAACAAAGTACCGAAGGGAGGTTTAATGATCAATTCCACAAGGGATAGTGTGTTAGGGTAGAGCAAGGAGTGTTAAGGGTAATGACACAAGGGGACATATAAAAACATGACGTGGCAAGACATGTAGGGTTTAGGCCACATTGGATAACCAATTTACATGGTGGTAATTCGTGGTGACATTTATAGTTCCAACTCATCGCTTCCACTATAAAAAAGGGGGTGGGGTTACTCATTTTTTAATTTTTACTCAACAAAATTTTCCCTCTTGCTAAAAATTCAAAAATTTAAGTCCATAGCAAGAGAGATTTCCAAGAAAGTGTTGTACACATTCACGTTACCAAGATATAAATTCATAGGACCCAAATTGTGCTCTAGAAAGCCAAAATAAGGTAGCATTACAACCATGATGAATACACCATAACAATTAGCATACATTATGATGTCAGGTTTGACATGCACTTTGGAAAAAGTTAAAATTTTGGGTCATATTGGGCATGAATGCCTTTTTAATTTTTTTTTGTATACATTTTGACATTGAAATTTTGATGTCCCCAATTCCATATCAAATTTACCACGTGATATTTCGCCATGGTTTTTTTCTTTGGATTGATATAAAGTAATGTACACCAAAATTTTGACATTGTTGATAACATAAAATAATAAAAAGTGTTAGTGTAAGTTTTTTCCCACTTTTGACTTTACCTACATGGTTGTTAGTCAGATTGATTAGGTTTGTTAAGGTCATTAGGGAAACACACACTTAATGTGTTTTCTAATTGTGAGTTGAATTATTACCTTTATGGTAACTTAATATCTCACTATATAATATACCTCCTTTGTACTTTTTGGCTAATGCCTAATGAACATTAATGAAACTCAATTTTGCTTTGCATTCTTGTTCTCATTAATCTTAAGGTTTTCATATAATATGTGGAGTTCAGAGATCCTGGAACAATCCGACATGGTATGAGATCTCTGATCTGATGGCCATTTTGTTATTTCAAAATCCTTGGTGAGATTTTTTACATGCATACATTTCTGGTAGCTTTCTTGATTTTTTGGTGTTCATAGGTTTGGTGGGATTTCATGAAAATCCATGCAAACTATACATCCAGAGTATTCTACCACAAAACAGATAGTGCTCTCAGAGCTAGAAGGCATAAAAACCCTAAGATCAACTGTACACTTGACCTAGATCTGTGACAATGATTTTTGGCCATTTTTGGAGGGTCTTGAGGCTTTTCAGATATTTCATGTATTTCTATACTACATGTGTCTTAGATTAGGAACATATTTATGGGTTTTTTAAAAGTTTTTTGAGTTCTCAAATGGGTTCTTAATATATTTTGTGGAGGCTACACTATACTTGCAGATCTAGGGATTTTCCAACTTTGACAAGTTTTTTGAATCCAACGAGAAAATTTGGTAATTTGGTAGGTTTTGATCCTTGTTCGAGCATATCATAAATTTTGTGTCCCCTACATACACCTCCACCGGGTCTCACGACCCCTGTCAGTACCTCCATTGGGTTCTAACCACCCTAACAACACACGCTTCAAGTTTTGACCACCCTGACAACAGTAGTTCTGACCCTCCTACACACACTCCTGTTGGGTTTTACCAACCTTGTCGGCACTCATATCAGGTTCCACCAACCTTGCCATAAGGTCTATCAGGGTCCTCCGTTTGTAGAAGCACACCCAAAAGTCTGCCAACATTCTTCTACACCTTATAACGTGTGTGCAACTATCAAATTTAACATCATATTTTATAACACTATTCATTTCAAAATTAGTGTATTTTTTGAATGATGTCACTTGCACATCAATCACATCAATAAAAAGTGGGAAGGTGAGAGCATCCATATTGAGTCTTATCCCCTTGTTCATATGGTGTGGTCACATGAGGTAAACACCCATTATGGCCCTTACCCCTAGATCATATGAAAATTAAGCCCATGGTCATTTTCAACCCAAAAATACTTGACGTTTGATCAAGAGAGGCTTAAGTTTTTATTTTTAAAGTTGATACATAAAAATTTCCTTTGGGGAAGATCAAAAAATTTTCACCACTATTTGCCACCAAAATTTTCATGCGAGCTAAGATTTTCAAATGACTATAACTTTTGATCGGTAAGTTGGATTTGAGTGCCATTGTATTCAAAAGTGCTTTTTTTTTGTGTGTTCTATGCATTGGTTAAATCTTGAATCTCTCTTCAAACCAACTATTGTAGACTCTTAGATACTTACGACTGAGTTTGACATCCTTTCGGTTCTTTCATACTTACACACAATTACTCAAGACACATTTTCAACTATGTTTGACGTCTATACAAGTGTGCTAGTATTTTCAACTTAAGGGAGGGTCACTCTGATATCTCTAAGGGGGTATTATGTGGTGTTGTATATTGTTTTGTTTCTGCATTTCTTATTTTCTTTCTTCAACAACCCATTTTTTGCATTATGGATTCAAGTCCTATAAGTTTGCTCACATCGTTTAATTATCATGAATGAAAATCCAAAATAGAAATCATTTTGCAATCCAGGGTTACCATAAAATTATAATGGGCACTGAGATTGAACCTACAATAACAGAAGTGAAAATCAAATGGTTCAATTGTTGTGATAAAGTCTATGGAACATTGTGCCTTTCCATCTCCCCTGATATACTCTTTCACATAAAATTTGCCAAAACACCTACTCAAGTGTGGTCCAATATAGGCATGCTATTTGGAAAATAAGATGTGATGAGAGGCCATGAGCTGGAAAATGAGCTTATCAATTTGAGTCTAGATGACTACGACACTCTCCAGGATTTCTTCACCAAGTTTAGACTTCTGAGGTTACAGTTGAAATAATGTGGAATTGATAAGAAAGATGAACAATTTGTTCTATCTAAACTCTTTAAATTGAGTCCAGATTATTTTGTATTTGTGTCCACTTCCCATGCCACAAAAAGTGCTCTTGGAGCCGCATGGAAGATGCCTTCTTTAGATACCTTTATTGTTAACTTGATTTGGGACAAAGATAAGTTGATAAAAATGGGCACAATAAAGTCCTCAAAATCTCATTCACTCTTTGCTAAAAAAGAGAAGGCTTCAAACATACAAATGGGCACAGTGAAGTCCTCAAAATCTCATTCACTCTTTGTTGAAAAAGAGAGGGCTTCAAACCACAGAGAGAAGAAACAAAAAAAAAAATGATCAAAGAAGGATACCAACCATCCTACCTCTAAACCTAACCATGAGACCTCTTCTTCTAGTTCTAAGCCTAAGAAAGATTAGATCAAATGTCAGTTTTACTCAGAAAAACATGATGAATGTAAATATTGAAGAAACAAATTGACCAACTGACTAAGTTGCTTGAGAAAAACAACATCTGTGTCCATGATTTTGCCATTCAGAATTCATCAACCCATGAATCCTCTAAGGCACATGACCATAGTAAAAAAAAGCCAAAAGAGAACAGTAAGGGGAAAGCAAAGGGCAAGGCCTTAGTTGCAGTTGTACCTTAGAATCCTACATGGGTCATTGACTTTGGTGCTTCACATCACAAGGCCTTTTCATAGATAGAGTTCAATTCTTTGGAACCATGTGACATGTCCTCTATACAATTGGGTGATAATACTTTTAAAAAGGTTTCCAGGAGAGGGTTTGTTGAAGTGAGTGGTGGAACATTCAATAATGTTCTAAGTGTTCTCTCACTTTCAACTAATCTCTTATCAGTTTACCAGATCACTCACCTTAGTTCGGGCTTGTGAGTTGAGTTCACTCTAGATTCAATTTATGTTAGAGAGTTGCACTGTGGTGCTATTTTGGCAGAGGGAATGGTTGATCATCAACTAAGCTATATAACTTTTCACATTTTGCTCTCGATTTTCCTTCATATTCTTCTTCTTTGGACTCACCAAAATTTGATGACATTTCTAAGCTTGAGCACACTTCTGATATTGATGACTCTTTTTCTTATACATATGACTAAAATAGTGATGTGGATACACCTCCACCATACCCTTATCACCTTCAAAATGTTGAGGAGTTATTTCTTGATCAACCTACCTTTAGACCACTTCAAAAATTACAGGGAACATGTATACTGATCCATGACACATCATATATCAGGTAGTCTATACCGTAGTTTCAAGACATTCAACATTCTTTTGTTGCCTCTGCTCCCATTACACCATCATTGCATGGAGTAGCTAGTCCTCCTACCTTGCATGAGGAGAACAATTATTTGTATATGAATCACACCTTGGTTGAAGACTCATCAAGCTCTTGGCGGACTCATTTATTATTTCAAAGTAATCCACTCTTCACTGCATCTACTTCTGATCCATAGTCACTATCGAGAACTCCATTGCAGGATATTGGATGGCTTCAGGGAGTTGTAGACTCTAGTGGGGCTTTTTAGCTCCCTTCTCTTCTTTGCTCTCTTTTGGAGAGGAGTTTTGTCATACGGGTTTTCTTGGGTACTTCATCAAGCCTTGTTGTCAGGATCTAATTTTTCTACCCACCAAAGCTACGCTTAAGGGGGGTGTTAGTATATAATTTTTTTCACTTTTGATTTTACCTACACGGTTGTTAGTCAGCTTGCTTAGGATTGTTAAGGTCATTAGGGAAACACACATTTAATGTGTTTTCTAATTGTGAGTTGAGTTGTTACCTTTATGGTGACTTAATATCTCACTATATAATGTACCTCCTTTGTAATTTTTAGCTAATGCCTAATGAACATTAATGAAACTCATTTTTTCTCCGCATTCTTACTCTCACATATCCTAAGATTTTTGTTCAATCTGTGACGTTCAAAGATCTTGGAACAATCTGACAAAAAGTACGAGGCCCTCATATTTACATGCGGAGAAGAAAAATGATTTTCGTAGGGAAGGAGATTTAGGAGAGAAAAATGATAAAGGAGTGGATTTTAGAAAAGAGGGAGCAAAATTGACAAAAGAGGGAGTCCATTTGGCATAGGATGAATCCAATTAGTAGAGGAGGAACCCATTTGAAAGAGGAGTAGCCCAAATTGACATTTGGATTTCCTTACATAAAGCTTGGTTTTATGTGTCGTAAGAACTTTGTAAGGGCACATTTTAATTAGATGAGAAGATTATCAGGGTTGTGTTAAAGTAATAATAGTTTTGATTGAGATTACAAGACTCGAGCATCATGTTTTTATTGAGATCACATTATGTTATTTATTATTTTTAATGCGATTACATTAATGTATGTCATAATTACAATATAATATCATGTAATTATTGCATTATGATATATTAGGTTTTAATTGAGATTGTATTAGATTCTAGCAAATTTTGAATAAAATTGCATTAGGGTATATCATGTTTGATTGAGGTTGCCTTTGGGTATATCACATTTGAATTGAGATTGCATTAAGGTATATCATATTTTGGTTGAGATTGCATCATGGTATGTTACAATTACATTGTATTATCATGTAATCATTGCATCAATTTCTAAAAAGATTGTTAAGGAATATCTTGTATATCATGCAATCATAGCATTAGTTTGTCAAAAATTTGTTAGAAGAACATTTTACTTATCATGTAAGCATTACATTAATTTATCAAATTTTTTTTAGATCATATTTTTTATATCTTGTAATCATTGTATTATTTGTGAAAGCTTTATTAGAGTATATTTTATATATATTTAAACTATTACATTACTTTTTCAAACAATTGACTTACCTTTTTTATGCTATCATATTTTACACATAAAATCACATTAACATCAACTCACTCATTATATTAAAATCAATTTACCAAAAAATTGTGAAGTAGAATATCATACTTTTATTTTAATTTATAAACAAATATAAAATATGAAACCTTAAATGAGCATATTTAATAGTTGTTTAAGATTTAAACAATAACATTTAAAGTATAATAAAGCTCAACAAAACTGTTATGAGTACATGGATCTTATGGATCATTAAAATTGATCCATACTATGCTTGTTATGAGTACATGGTCTAAGATGAAAAAATGTTAGGCTAAGGACCAGCTAGTTAGACCCCAACGTAGGTCTCGAGATGGGGTTCACCATTAATGCAATGGTGCAGATTATTTTATAAATTTTTGGATTCACTATCATTCTGAATAAATCACTAATCAACTTGAATGATGATTTCTATTGGGTTTCGGCTCTCCTGCAAATGATGTTTTGACAATGACGAGGGAGGTGGTGTGATTGAAATGTCCTTTCATTCTGCCGCTTATGCCTCCATTTAGTAGGATTGGTATCTCCCATTGAGGAGTGGGCTTAAGAATATTTTGAGTGTTTGCCCTTTTCATTTCGTCCCCTGATCTTGTCTTAGGAAACACGTGCTCTCTGTTCCCCAAGTTTTTCCATCTTGCGATTGTATATGAGGACAGACTGAAGATTGTCTTCTTTGTCCAAGCAGGGAAGGTTTTGCAGGCCATTAAAGCTGTCCTGGATGTTGATTATATTGAGACTAAGATGCGTTCAAGGGTGAATTCAGAGGTTGCCTCCATGTTTGTGAAAAATCTTTTACCTCACAAGGCAGATGTTCTTCTTGTTGTTTGAGTCCTTCGTGAAGTTGGAGCATCGGGGAGGTCTGGTTAAGGCAGTGGAGTCCTTTGAGGATGCAGTCTGGGATGATCTTCTAATCAGGGGTCAGGAGGTCAGGGGACTTGTGTCTATGGCGTCCTTTAGGGAGCTTGAAACAAGGTCTGTCAAACTGGTAGAAGTTGTGGCGGATACGCAGAGGGGATAGGTTGTAGGGAAGAGTCTGGCTGGGGCAGTGGAGGCCATTGCCAATGCTGACTTGGCATCTCTGGTGAAACCAATTCATCCAACTCCCCATTTAATGGAGAAGAAGGCAACACAGTTGGTAGACAAAGCAGCTAGGAAGCTGGTTAGGCTAGCTGGTAAAGTTCCTAAGGTTAGTCACGTGGCTACTGGTGGGGATGCCTATTCTTAGGTGAAATGTTTGTCCTGCTATTTCATCTGTAAGGTTTGGGGGAGGGCGGCGAAAAGTTGATCTGGATTTGTTTGTTTGAAAGTAATATACATTAAATAAATAAGTTTTTGGAAGAAATTGTTTAAAATATTTAGATCCTTACAGAGTTTATTTCAAAACACTATTTATTTAATGTATGGAAGTATCAAATCTTTATTAATATACATATTTTATTATTTTATCTGGTTCACTTTGATTATGTAACTCACAATTTTGTTGCAAAATAAACATTAGTTTCAAATCTAATATCGATATGTCTAGGGGTATGAGGGGAGTGACACACTAGATACTTAAGTTTCTAACTTAGGATTAAAAATCACAAGTGTGTTTTAGTTCTCGATAATGGGTCTTGGGTTTTACTTTACATCCTAACAACACTCAACAAGAACAAGATCTTTGAATTATTATTTCAAAAGGAAAAATAAAGAATGAATAAGGGATTGCGTCTTTGTTGGAGGTTGATAGGAGGCAAAGTTGTTTGGGATCAACACCAAAGATGCACTATTGAGATCAAGGCATGCTCATGGTTCTACAAGATGATTATACAAGATTTATTGTCTGTATTCATTGTGAAAATTTTGACATAAATATATCCATTTCTAGGACAAGAAATAAGTTATTTTACTCCAAAATATTGTTGCTGAATTTTTTTATATTGAAAGCATGTAATATATTTCATTAGGAAAAACACATAATACATACCCGAGCAAAAAGAATTGCAAAATCAAATAACAAAGCACCAAGTATAAGTACCAAGATCCAAGGCCAAATAACACACAAACACCAATCTCATTGATCAAGAATATATTTGTTTTCGAAGAACACAAAATTTGCTTAGTCTAGTTTTCCTCGTTTGACTTTGACTTGAGTTATTGCTCCTTTGGCATGTGGGAATCAATCATTGGGTTCAAGATTATATATAAAGGATTTTGATCATTGCCAATGTACAAAGGTTTCTGATCAGTGAAAACATATATAGGGGTCTCCAAGAAAACCCCAACCAAAGACTCCAATTCACTTTTAAGTTATGGTCAAAGTAGTCTCATATATCATTTGTCCACAACCTCCTAAATAACCCAAGACTATAATGGCCTCATAGGGGAAATTCATAGGATCCTCAAAAGGATTTGAAGAAAAAATTACCTTAGGATCTTCACTGTAGTTTTTGGTGCCCTTTAAAGATTTTGATGAAGCCATTACTTCATGACCTTCGCCATTTGATTTGTACCTAAAACTGTAAAAAGGTGAAGAATTAACGCACCATAAACTTTCTCCTTCTCTTTCAAGTCAAAGTTACTGTTGTTTTTCCCTTTATTTCCAACTACTTGATATTCTTCTTTTTAATTCTCTTTTTCAGCTATTATCTTTAGGGGAAAACTGTAGGGAATTCCCATGGGCATGTCACAAGAAGCATAAAAAAGACAAATTTTCATAGTCCATAGGTTGGTCAAACATATCCCCATACAGGTATTTTAAACAAAACCCTTTTTGGTAAGGGGTTGCTCACATCCATTTGAACATAAATATTAGCATAAGTAATATATTTCTTGTTGTAGGTCTCTAAAGAAATACAAATCATTTCCTTGAGGGAATTACTAATTTGTGCAAGAATGGAGTCTACCCAAAAATAAACAGGGAGGTTAAAAAGCCTTGCCAAAACTAGTGCTACCTTTGAATATTCTTGTGTGAAGTCAAAATTAGAGTTCTATGGCATCATGAAAAGTCCTAATCTGCCAAAAAATTAGTTCCCTTTCTCAAACACTTGAGCTAAATCTTCTTCGGTGGTGAAGATAGTAATAAAGAATCCCCTTGACCCATAATGAATATCCACCTATCATTTTAATTTCCATTGGCTTGATACCCAGGTTTATAACGTCTGCTCATGTGGCCCTCGACCTACAAACTTGTTAGTTAGACCAAGTTTAGTTAAGACAATTGCCACTTACTCTACTTCATTTTGTTCAAATGTGATAATAAGATATTCCTCAGTTGCATTAATACATCCAAACTTCATCCATAGGCTTTCATTTCTTTCATTTTTGGCATGGACCCATAATTATGTAATGAGCTTATATCTTTTGGCAAAACTTGAGTTGTGCTTTAAAATCAATGGCAAAGACCAAAAAAGGGCAAGGTGCAACAATGCCAAGTGTAGGAGATGAACAACAAAATGGTTTCTTAGACCCAACCATCACTGCCTTCTTTCAAATGTTGTTTTCCTCCCTATTATTACTTATTTGGAATTGGGTGTTTATATTTTATCCATTATTTTCTTTTTTTTGGAAATTCCTATCAAGATGCATTATTTCATGACACCCTCATGAAAACTATAGTAGTGGGTGGGGAGACATTCATAATCTAGATTATGATGTTGAGGTGTTTCCTTGTGCATCTTTGGTGTTGGTTTGAATGGATCCATTATGATCCGTGTGTAGCCATGCAAACCACACTACCATCTTGATTGCTTTGGTAACTTATGCAACTTCACACATCCCTATGCATCATGCACCTTTTATGAAGTATCAAGGAACATGCTGCACAAATGTGCATAGTTCCTAACCTTGAACTTCCATCAATAGGCACAAACCAAATCCACATTATGCATAGCACAACCTCCACTCACTCTATGTAGCCTAGATAACACACACCATGCATGTAACCTTTGCATGAGATCGACCAACCTTGCAGTACTTGCATAGAATTACAATACATTGGTAGGCTTGTAGCGCTTGAGTAAACTCGAATGCCATATAGAGTCAACTTATATACGTCACCTCATCTCGTACAACATCTAGAGGCTTGCATGTAAGTCTGGATCTACACACCACACTTATGACACACAAATGACCACATGGAGATATTGTTACATGCTGCACCATGACAAATGGCACTCTTATAACTCATTCCATGACAAAACCCCTACAAACATATCGTGCATATGGAGGTTAGGTACACAATCACCAAAAAGGTGAAGTCACATATTGAAGACCAAACGTTTCACCTTCCATAAAATTTATTTAGCCTTTATGAAATTTTAATCTATGAATACATATTTTTAACATCAAATATCTATAAAACAATAATAGATTATATCTCTCTCAAGAGTATGCCATGTACAAAAGATAAATTAATATAGTTTTAAGTTCCAATTTTATTACTTTCTTTATTTTCCATCTTCTTAAATATTGCTTTCGTATATGTACTCAACCCATACAAACCCTTGTTTAGAATGTTGTCCCCCAAACCTCTTGGGAGCTAGACCCTGGACATCCTTTACATGACCAAAGGGATTTGAAGGTTGACCTTCAAAATGAAAATCACATGTATTTTTTTTGTCATTTAAATTCTCCAAAATTATGGTGGGAGAGAATAAATTCTCACCCATACATGTATTTTTTAAAACAATTCTATTTGAGGATTTAAATACAATTCCATGGGTGTAGAAAATGCATGTGTCCATGTACAACTAAAGACCTCACAAAAACTTATCCTTGTTATTCTTAGTTCTCCATTTAATTTTTTTCACCATAAGAAAATCAATGGTATGGTCAGATCCCCATGAATTTAGAAATATGAGCATGAGAATAAAAATGGCTTAACTTAGGTGGAAATTTGCCATTAGAAGTATCCAACTAGTAATGAAGAAAGGAAACAAAAGGAATTTACACATTTTCAATCACCAATGAAGGATATATACTTCAATGATTGTTAGTGCAAACACATATTGGTGTAATCTCAACTTATTGGTGGATTCTCTTGAGATATTAATTTGTGGTGATCCTTGGGATCAATGTTTTTAATACACATTGATTCAAGTTAATCTTTAGGGTTATTGTTTTAAAACCCAATTACTTACCATGTTATGGTATCCACTGGCTTTGAATTGAGCCTATATTGTGCACCATTGATATAGAGCTGACTTTCATTACCTTTGTGATTATTGGCTTATAATGTTTTTGGTATAAGTATGGCCTACACAAGTATGTAACCTCACATAGGGATGGTAGACATTGACACAACCTTGGCACAAGGTAGAGGAATGAGGTGGCATGTAGGGAGAATATTGAGTCAAAATTTATGAAGAATAGTGATAATACTATGCATTAGTCAATCATGATTCAATTTTATTCTTTATTGATGTAGTTTATTAATAAGATTAAGGGCCACCTAATGTGTCTAAATAGATGTATTTTCCTTCTTGAGGAGATAGTTGAAAAATTAAATGATATGTAATACATATATTATAATAAACATCATTTTGATAACCTATATGAGATATCAATTTTTTTTGGCCTAATTGTGTATATGGATGGGTATTATTTATTGGGCATGATGATGATAAGTATTATCTTTCCTTCATCAATTTTTGATGTATGTTAGAGCTAACTTAATTTCATTCCTTGAAACTATCTAGATAATGATAGGGATACTTTTTAATCTAAGATGTGCATAAGGGGAGCTTGGAAATTCACACTTTGCCTTATGTGAGAATTCCTTCATTGAGATTATAAGCTGATACAAATGGCTAGGGTAATTATTGTGTTAGTTATTTAGGCCTTCTCAATATTGGAATTAAAATTGGTCAAATTTTTTATTATGTACTTGGGAACCGCTTCACTATGCACTTGAGGATTTGAATGTGATGGTATAACATGTCAACTAGTAAAAATTAAAGGAGTGAACATAAGGTAAAATCAAACTTTGTAAAAGCTAAGTTATCACAAAAAATTGAGCCCTATAAAGATGCAAGGTCGATGAAAGTAGTATCAAGGAGAATTATTTCAAACAAGGTGCAAGTAGATGTAGGGCATAATTATTACAACCAATAGTTATACAATAAATAAGGATTGATTTCATGAAGATTGTAATTATTAGTGAATTAGGGCTCTTATATAGAAAACAAGGATGTATGCACCATTCTCAATTATGTAAGTTACATGTAAAAAATTATCGATAATTATGCATGCATAGCTTCACTTCTCGAGGAATTTTAAAGATGATCGAACCATTCAAGTGGACAACATGCGGTAAAAATAAGTTTTTAAGATCTTGAAGGAAAATATAGGTAGTGTGCCCATAGTCTAGTTATTAGATTGGGGAAAGAATTTTCACATCCATGCAGATGCCTTAGGGATGAATACTTATGCAATTACTGCACACCTTGGTGAGGGCATTGTAATCATCTTGTTTCCCAATTGGAAACTATGGAAAATAACACAAACTTACATACTAAATGGGAGGGAACTACTAGGCATGGTCTATGTGCTTTAGAAATTTAGTCAATATTTGATAGTCAATGCATTTGTATATTTCATGGGCCATGAGGCTTTGAATCATCTTGTAAATGATTTAGTGTTGATTTTTTTTTTGTAGATGGCTTATATTAATCAAGGAATTTGAATATAAGGTTGCAATAAAAATCAAAAGGCATCCTTGTAGCCCAAATTAGTTGTCCCATGTTAACAATAGGAAGGGCCCTCATGCAATTTAAGAACTTACTGATGTGAAGTTATTTTGAGTATGGTTTGTTCTAGTGTTGCTAGTCTAAATTACATGATTTATAATCTATGGTTGTGTAATTAAAAATTACACCACATTATGGAAGAAGTAATTGGCCATGCACATAGTCCATTTTAAATTGTCTGGGGAGAGTTGTAAGAAATGGAATGGCATGAAGTGATGCACAAATTTGTAATGGAGAAAAAAAAGAGATATTTCATAAGTTCCATGGAGTAGTTGGAGGAAAATATTCCTGTGTGCAATGCCATATAAGATCTTACATGCAATTTTATGGTGGCCTTCATATGCCCATAAGTGTGACATATGTTGGTGCATTGGGAAGCCTAATCCATTAGTGTAAATACATATCTTTTCCCAAGAATCATTGAAAAGTGAGAAACTAACTTCATAGGACCTATCAACACACATAGGTGGTAGAAGGACACACTACATTATTAAAACAATTGATTGTTTCACATCATGGGTGGAGGTTATGGAGGGATTGAGGACTATATGACAATTAGGTTCATCTTTGAAAATAATTTCACCTAATATACTTTCCCACTTAGTCTCATTTAAGTGATAAACACACATAATTAATAGTTTAAAAAATCCAAACTATAATTAAAGAATTCATGGTTATGCATCATAAGGGTATTCCCTACCACTTAGTGACGGATTACACTATGGAGGAATTTAATTGTTTTTAGAGAACATGTTGAAAAAAATCTATAATGTGGTATGCATAGAGTGGATGATTGCATCTATATGGTAATTTTAGCCTTAAATACCACCTATAAGCACTTAAATAAACAAACCACATTTAATTGCATTTAATCGTCTATGGGTGTAAGGTTGATATCCTAGTGGAATGCATGATCCCAAAATTGTGTATTGTAAGCCTCGTGCACATGGAGTCAAATTAGAAATGTTGTTAAAGTTAGAGTCAAAGAGTGAAGTGAAAGATCCATAAGGCATATAATGAACACCATATAAAAATAATGTGCTCCAACTAAGAGATCAAGTGCTCCTTTACAACTCATGTTACTAAAAACACTTTGGAAATTTTTATATTAGATGGTTTAGGATGTATATAATCCATAAAATATTTACCATTGACACATGTAGGTTGTGTGAGTTGGATGAGGGTTGTTTCCAAAGAATTTAAATATAAGTAGGCTCAAAACATACCATCACAAGGGAAACATGATAATAAGGTCCTTTGGACCAAGCATCTAATTGCATTCTCAATTTCTTAGGTAAGCACAAATAAAATTAGATAATCATAAGATATGTTATTTGAGTTGATTGTTTCCATTTGTTTGCAATTGGATGATCCCAAATGTATAAGTTTTAGGGAAGGCACCCAAGGTAAAAAAAAATCCATAAAAAATGGATTTTATGAGTAAAGTAAGGCACAATGACATCATGAAATAAGGCAAACACACATGTATATAGAAGTAGTAAGCACAATAAAGAATAGGAGGATTATAAATCAGAAAATAGAGGGGTATTGGCACACTTACTGAAGAATAAAAATCAACGAAGCACATAAGGGAGGTATAATAATCAATGCCATAAGGAATTGTGTATTGGGATAGGGGAGAGGAGTGTAATGGTAATGATACAAGGGAAAATATAAAAACATGATGTGGCAAGGCATGTAGGGGTTAAGCCACATTGGGGAACTAATTTACATGGTGGTAATTAGTGGTGACATTTATGGTGGCAACTCACCATGTCCATTATAAAAAGTGGGTTGAGGTTAGTCAAATTTTTTTTAATTGAAATTTTGAATGATTATACGAATTAGGTGTACAAATGTTTCTTTGGCTTAGGTGCCAAAGATTGAAGGGTATCCATTCCGCGAAATTCGTTCGGGGCACGATCTTGGCTTCATCCCCTTTTTGTATCTCTTGGGATTTGTAGTTTGGTGGATGGCTAGGCAACACCTTTTACACCATCATCCTCACCATTATACTACAACCCACTTGATTTTAATTTTAATTTTTACTAAACAAAATTTTCCTTCTCTATTCAAATTCATTAAATTGACTACATATCAAGAGAGATTTCTATGAAAGCGTTGTACCTATTCATTCTTCCAAGATATAACTTCATTGGGTCCACATTATGATCTAAAAAGAAAAAATAATATAGAAATACAATTGTGATGAGGACGCCATAATTATTAGAACATTTAATGTCTAAGAGTGATAATTTATGTCCTTAGCATACTTTGGTATGCAAGAGTGAAAACCTCATTTAAATAAATAATAAAATATAAATTAATTATTACTTACTGAATTATATTAAATTATTCTTGGACGGTTGGATCCCCTGATTACATTGATCACCTCCTTTCATACACAAAATGAATAGGGTCTTACAACTATTGTAAAATACACTCAGTGAATTTGATATTTGCCTGTGACAAATATTTATAAAGGTTTTATGAAGGCTTATGTGAAGAAGTAAGAAATTGAAGGCTATGTATTGAGGTTGATTATTTATCAATTATATGAATATCATCATTTATGGTTTTTTAACCTTTCAAGGTTTTCTCACATTATTTCCTGTGTTATGTGTTTGTTGATCTGGTTGTGTATGCTTTGTTAATTATTCTACATCCTAGATCTTCTATGTATGTTCATTACATGTATTACTTCATGGAATTTATCATGGAATTAGACTCAAAGGGAGTGTTGAGGATTGGCAAGCTTGACAAACAGTTTTTATTTGATTTTAATATTAAATTTTAAATAAAATAAAATTTCTTCCTTCCAAGCATGTACGACACTAGGATGGCCTAGTAAAGGGACATTTTTTGTTTACCACTAGTGGAGGCCTGGTTCAACATTTTTGTAGACTTGGATCTTTATCCAAACACCATTCAAACAATCCAAATCTCCTTTCAAGCAACTATAATTGATTTTTTTTTAAAGATTTGTGTTCCTTGAGCGTGGTTGTATGGCCCTGTGGCATTGAAAAAAATTTAAAAATCATTTTTTTGGATTCAAAATTCTTTTTTTAAGGTTCTAGTTACATCATTTTGGAGTTTAAAGGCCTCTTCAATTTTTTAAACCCTGAGAAGGCCATTCTAATCTTATAATTTTTTTTTATCTCCACTTGGGTTGCCATTACTGCTATTGTATGGCCTCCTACCTAAGAATTTTTTTAAAAAAAATGTTTCCAAAGCTTCTGAGGCTCTCCTTTGGTGTTAAACATTGATTATTCAATCAATTTTAGAGACAAACTTGTTTCCAGGCATTCTAAAATATCATCGGTTTCATTTGAATTTTTACAAGCTTCTAGGGGTGCCATAGTATGGCCTAGTGAAATGATAAATCTAAAATTTGCATCAAAAATTTTACTTTTAAGGCTTAATTTGCTTTGTGGCAAGAATTCAAGAAGGTTGGCAAATTTTCATGTAGTTTGATGACCTATTCAAGCCGTTGTGAGTACTACTGCATATACACAAGTACCATATTGCTACCCGAAATCATGCTACAGGTAAAGGTAAAGTTATATAGTTTGAAGATTTATTTTAAAAATACTTCTTTTATTTAAATCCTAAATACTCATGCAAGTTTGGTGGCTCCAACCTTTCTTTAAAGCTTTTTACTAAATGTTAAAAAAATTAATTTGTTTTTACTTTTTGAAATTTACATGCATGTGTGTATACACACACACACACACACACACACACACACACACACACACACACACACATAGATATAATTTAAAAAATAAAAAAGTGGGTTCATATATATATATTAGTGCATGTTTATTTCTATCTAGTCTTGTAGAAGGGTTGGTGGTCCTCGTTTTGCTAAGAGTTTGTAATTAGGGTGGTCCACTGTTCAAAACCCCTTAAAACAATTTTTATTGATTTAATTGTGACTTTTATCATTTATATTAAATTGATTTTTTTTTACGTGCCAAAATTCTCACGTGTAAACCTTTCTCTAGTGTCATTTTATTTTACGACATTTGACCTCATGAACTTCATGTTAACTATAGTAATGTAACTAGTCATTTTATAGGTTTTTGCACCTTCTGAATGACTTTATGTGGTTCATTTTTAATTTTGAAGCCTCATATTATAATGTTTGCACCTTTTTAAATAATAATGTTTAGATAGTTGTTCGGTGGTCGACAGTTGTGACACCTAATTTAGTACAATTTTTTATAATTTATTTCATTATTTTGCATTTATTTGAACAATTATTACTTGTTTACACTTGTAATTTATTTTACTATCAAATAAAGTTAAAATTCATATTAAAAAATGGTTTAATTTTAAGCATTATCTAGTGTTATTCTATCATTCTTAAAGGGAAGCAATGACTTCACCTAACTTCGTATTAGATAAATTTCAAATGATTAATGGATCAAATTATAATATCTATAAAATTCATTTTAATGTATAATTTATGACGCGAAAGTTGTGAAATATAGTTTTTGGGATTGAAAAAACTTTGTCAAGATGACATGTTACTTTTCAAATGCATTTCAACATAAATCGTAAGAAGCTATATCAATTAGCTTATAAAGTGTTAATGATTAATTCCTACTCCATATTGACAATCAAGAGTATTCTAGAGATGATTGAAAACTCTTTGAGTCTATGCATGAGAGCACTCATCTCTTTAAGATTATTAAGTTAATTATTGAATTGCTTACTACACCTATGAAAGGTGATAAAAATATTGTTAATTTTCTTATTAAAATCAAGAATATTTAAGCTCAATTCAATGGATGCAACTATAATCTAATTTATGATCAATTGTTATATTTTATTATTCAGTTAAACATTTAAAAAAAATGCATAATTTTATATCAATTTTGAATTTAAAGTATCAAATAGAACAAAATGTCTCTGACTTCACTACCTTGTTAGCTCTTCTGATTCAAGAAGAGCAAGTGATGTCTAATTTTAATTTGAAAGAGAATGTCATTCAGGCACTTCTCACTCTCAACCATATTTTTGAGAAAATAGAAACTATAAATTTAACTCTAATTTTGCTAATGACAAAAATGATAACAAGAAATATGACAATAAGAATCATAAACCTGAGTTTAATGGGAATTGTAATCTATGTGATAAATTTGATCATAGAAGAGAAAATTATTATAAAAACAAAAACATAGTTAATAATAAAACCTTTAAAAATAATAAAGGAAATAAATCTAACCTGAACCATAAAAAAACCAAACCCAGAATCATGACAACAATTTGAATCATAACACTGACATTATTATTTTTTAGAAACTACTAAGCAAAGAGAAACAAAATTTGCAAATGTCATTATTAAATATATTTTCTATGTAATTAAACCTAAGAAAAATTTGTTATTTTTTTTTCAACTTACTAATGATAATTTCATTGTAATTTTGTTGAAAAATAATTGGTCCATTAAAAATCAATCTAGTTTTTTGATCGCTGAAGGTGTTCAAAAGATTGATTTATACATTTTTCTACTTTTTTTTGCATCATGTCTTTTATTGCATAGTAAAAATGAATTTCAATTATGGCATAACAATTGTTAATTTTATAAGTTTATATGATATGTATTCTTATAATCTTGTTGTTGGTCTTTCTTCTATCTCCTCTCATCATGAAACTTGTGAACACTGATTACGTGGTAAACAACATACTAATTTCTTTCACAAAAATCATGATGCAAATTCCTCTTATCCTTTAGAGTTAATTCATAGTGATGTTGTAGGACCTCTTGAAGTTGTATCTATTAATGGTTCCTTGTATGTTTTTACTTTTATAGTTGATTATACTAGAATGATTTGGTCATATTTCATTAAAATGAAATCTGAAGTATTGTCTAAATTAAGAGAATTTAAAACTTTTATTGAAAATACTTCTAATTTTTTATTAAGAGATTAAGATCTGATAATAATGATGAATATATTAGTAAAGAGTTATTATTTAATATTAGTTATGGTATTCAAAAGGAATTAACAACTTCCTATTACCCTCAACAAAATGGTATTATTGAAAAAAAAAACTGCATCATTATAGAAATGGCTAGAACAATATTACATTCTGCAAATATTTTTAAGTTATTATGGGTCGAAGCCATTTATACTTTTACACACATTCTAAATAGAGTCCCTACTAAATATTTATATATTTTTTACACCGAATACATGTATGCTCATGGCATATCACTTGCCATTATTATAGTTTGGTTGTTACTTTAAAGATACTAACTAAATTGATAGTGTCTCAACTACAATAGTATTTGTTAGTAAAATTATTTAGTTTGATTCTTACAAAATATTAATTATAATTATATTGTATTAGATATATTAGGCTTAGATAAGAAAATAAAGAAAGAATATATATATATATATATATATATATATATATATATATATATATATATATATATATATATATATATATATATATATATATATATATATATATATATATATAAACCTCTCATACATCAAATATGGATAATTTTAGCATGAAATGTAATCATCTAATCAAATAGATAGACATGAGACTGAAACAAATAATTTCAAACATGTATGAAAAAAATACTTAGTAAAATAAATGATAAAGAGCCAATTAATAATACAAACTTCATTTACACTTTGCATTTTATTATATATTATTACCAAATGAAACATCTAAACATGTTAAAATGAAATTGACCCACTTTATCAAAATAAAACATCTTAGCAATTGAACTACAAAATATCCTCTCTTATTGAGCATGATCTTCTTATCAACTACAATAACTAAACAAGATCATATTTTCAAATGAAACACAATGTTATGTATATAATATATTTCAATGTTAACTCATATGAATTAAAAATAATCATAAATTTAATCATTTTGATATATATCAAATTGATTAAATTTATGATTATTTTAAATTCATATGAGTTAACAATGATATATATATATATATCAAAATGATTAAATTTATGATTATTTTAAATTCATATGAGTTAACTGTTAAGGTGTGGAGCTAAAAACTTCACTTATGAGCATTTTTTGCATGTTGCAGGTTTACACAGTCACCAGCGTCGGTCGGGAGTAGTTCAAGATATGTCGGCGTCGGCAGAGATCGGCCGACGTTGGTCACAGGCAAACAAACAGGAACCGACGTTAGTTTCCTGTGCACCCAGAAAGCTATTTCCATGGACAGAACCGAGTGTTTGCATGATAGGATTTAAGTCATAGTCTTAATCCGCGTCTCTATTATTAGTAAGACTGTTTTAGATCCCTTGTTTAAGAGGCATAACTATTGGTTGTAAATGCATGCTCAAGTTTTCTAATTATTATATAATAGAATAGATCTTCTTAGCTTATTGTAATGTATTGTAGAATGTTGAAGAACAACACAGAATTGTATATGTGAATCAATCCAGGTTGTTGGAGTTGATTGTACTTGAGAGAGAGAGAGCTCTTGAGGAAAAGAGATCTAGAGAGAGATCTGTACATCTGAGAGAGGTGTGGAAGAAAAGAAGTTTCTTCAATTATATTCCTTCTATAAAGAGTTTAATACAATTTTTCAGGGTGGTTTCTTATATCTCTCATTCTTTGCTATTTATCTGATTCTTGTTACTTATCATTCTAATTTAATTCCGCGTTTATTGCTTTCATAAGTGTAATCAACATTGTTGGTTGATCCCCAACAAGTGGTATCAGAGCCTTGGTTGTAGGTTCAGAGCTTGATATCCAACAAGTGGTATCAGAGCTCAGGTTCACTAACAGGTGGTTCAGATTTGTGTAGTGTGTATTGATTACAGGGTACTCACAGGGTTTCTGTAGGGATTTCTGTTTGAGTGGGAGAAGCAATGGCAGAAGAAAGTAAACTGAGAATGGAGAAGTTTAATGGCAAAAATTATCAACATTAGAGAATGTAGATAGAGGATTATCTGTATCAGAAAGATCTATACTTACCATTAGGTGGGATTGCAAAGAAGCCCACAGACATGGATGATGAAGAATGGAAAGTTCTTGATAGAAAGGCTCTGGGGTCTATAAGACTGAGTCTAGCATCTACTGTGATATCTAATTTATCACAGGCAAAGTCTACGGTAGAGTTAATGACTATTTTAGCAAATTTGTATGAAAAACCCTCAGCTTCAAATAAGGTATATCTTATGAAGCAGTTATTTAATTTGCGTATGCAGGAAGGTGGATCTGTATCTAATCATCTAAATGATTTCCATGGAATTGTAAATCAATTAAGTTTAATCAATATTGTGTTTGATGATGAAATTAAAGCTCTTTTAATATTATGTTCTTTGCCTGAAAGCTGGCATAGCTTAGTAATGGCAGTTAGTAATACTGCATCTGCTTCAAATATTTTAAAAGTAGAGGATGTTGTTAGTGTAATCTTGAATGAAGAAATTCGCAAGAAAAGCATAGAGGAAACATCAGGAAACGCTTTAAGTTTTGAGAGCAGGAGAAGGCAGAAAGAGAAGAGCAAGAAAGGGAGATCAAGGTCTAAGTCTAAGGTGAGAGGTATATCCAAATCCAGAAATGGCAAGAAGCCACAATGCTAGAATTGTGAAAAGATAGGGCACATAAGCAGAGATTGCTGGTCAAAGCCTAAGGAGGACAATCAACACGAAGGAAAGGAAGAAGCAAAGGTTGCAGGTATTGCACAAGATGCTTTAATATTTTCTTTGCATAATAATATAGAATCTTGGGTGTTAGATTCTGGTGCATCTTTTCATGCAACCCCTAATAGAGAATATTTTAGTGACTATATCCATAGAGATTTTGGAATAGTGTATGTAGGGGATGATGAGCCTTGTAAAATTATTGGCAAAGAAAAAGTGCAGTTGAAAATGTAGAATGGCAACACATGGGTGTTGAGAGACGTCATGCATGTTCCTAGCTTGAAGAGGAATTTGATTTCTGTAAGAAAGTTAGGGGATGAGGGTTGTACAGTAACTCTCATAGCTGAATCTTGGAAGGTGACCAAGGGTGCACTTGTAATGGCCAGAGGTAAGAGAGTAGGTACTCTCTATTTATGTAATTGTGTTACTAACAATTCTCCTTCTGTATTATCTATTTCAGATGTAGATGCAAAATTGTGGCACTCAAGGCTTGGCCACATAGTGAGAAGGGAATGTCAATTCTTAAGTCAAAAGGTAAGCTTTCAAATTTGAAAAGCATAGATCTAGATTTTTGTGAGCACTGTGTTTTTGGGAAACAGAAGAGAGTGAGTTTTCTCAAGACTGGGTCAACAAAAAAGAAGCATAAGTTGCAGCTTGTTCACACAGATGTGTGGGGACCGACTCAAGTTGCTTCTATTAGAGGATCACAGTACTATGTTTCGTTCATAGATGATGCTACAAGAAAGGTATGGGTCTATTGTATTAAGAAGAAATCTAATGTATTTGACACTTTTAAGATTTGGAAAGCTATGGTTGAGAATGAAACAGGCAAAAGATTGAAGTGCCTGAGATCTGACAATGGTGGTGAGTTCTGTAGCTATAAGTTCAACTGGTATTTTTATATGCATGGAATTCGCAGGCAAAGGATGGTTCCAAGGACACCTCAGCAAAATGGTGTTGCTGAAAGGATGAACAGAACAATTATGAAGCGTGCAAGGTGTATGAGATTGCATGCTAGTTTGCCCTTAGAGTTTTGGGCAGAAGCTGTTGACACTGCAGTGTACCTGATTAATAGAGGACCCTCTACAGCTCTGGATGGTGGAATTCCAGAAGAGACATGGACAGATAAAAAGGTAGATCTCTCTTTTCTCAAAGTTTTTGGTTGTGAAGCCTTTGTGCATGTTGATAAGGAAAATAGAAAGAAGTTGGATGCTAAGTCTATGAGGTGCACATTTATTGGCTATGGCTCTGATGATTTTGATTTCAGATTTTAGAACCTAGGAACTAACAAGATTATTAGGAGCCGTGATATTATTTTCAATGAAAAAGTGATGTATAGTGATCAGCTAAAGAAGCTGAATCAATCTGAGCAGAGCAATGGAGAATTGGACGAGGTGACGGTCTAAAATGAGCTCGCGGGAAAAATTAATCACAAAAAAGAAAACACAGAGATCGATGTCGACCAAGCAGGAACTGACGTTGGCAGAACAGAAATTGATGTCGGTCAAACAGTGACCGACATCGGCTAGACAGGAACTGACGTCGGCCAAGAAGAACCAACGTCAGCCAGCTACAGGCCTGGAAGTGACTGAGGTCGGTCATTATCAGAGAATTTGGGTGGATAACGCGTTTTGAATGAGTCTCAGATGCCCATTAGGATGTCAAAAAGGGTAAGTAAACCTCTAATTCGATATTCCCCTTCATTATTCTATTTATTGCTAACTGATGGTGGAGAACCAGAGAGTTTTGAAGAAGCAAACAGGTAGAATCCAAGAATTAGTGGGAGCGTGGCATGGTTGAGGAAATAGAGTCTTTGAAAGAGTGTCAGGAACCTAGAACAATAAACATGCTCTGATACCACTTGTCAGGAACTTAGAACATTAAACATGCTCTGATACCACGTGTCAGGATCTTGCTCCACCAATAGAGCACATATATGATTAATTCTTGTATTAGCAACTAAACACGAAACTTAACCAGAATCAATAAGTAACTAGAAATATGAAACAACACAAGAATTGAGAGACAATACACAATTGTATTAATAATCACTCAGAAGAATATACAATAAGGAAGATGCCACTTCTTCCTCCACCTCAAAGGTTCGCCACACCTCAAGACCTTCTTCCCTCTCTCTTTCGGTCCCAACGATCAACTCTAATATAAAATTGATATTTACCTCTCCAACCAGTCAGTAACACGCTGCCAGTACACCAAGTACACAACCATACTCCAAGTAGATCTCCTGCTCTCTGCTGCTACCTGTAAATCACTAGAACTTACTCACCATTGTAAATCTCCAAAAAAAGCCATGCTAACCTGCTGACTAAGATCATACAAATATGAAGAACCCTGCTGATTCTCCAAACCAGTACCCACCTTGGTACTGTGGCACTAGGAGGAACACTCCATTGCTCTCTTCTCTCAGAAGGAGCTTGTAGCTCTCTTACTCTCTAGTTACAAGTTTACAATACATGCCAATGGGTCTATAAATAGATCTCAAACTTAAACAATAACTTAGACTCTTAATTTACTATAATTATCTATGCAGCTCAAGGCTCGAAATAGCCTTTACATGCAAACACTCCGTTCACTACACTAACTATTCGTGCAACGAATAGTTCTGGAACACACAGGCGACCGACGCCGGTCCCTGCTTGCCTAGTGCTGTCGACGTCAGCTGACTCCCTGCCATCACTGGTGGCCTTCTACTCTGGTCACGACCGACGTCGATCATGCTGCCAACGCTAGTTCTTCTAAATCTTTAGCAACCTGCTTTTCTTCATCTGCATCAAGTTGAGGCTTTTAGCTCCACATCCTAACAAAGAGAACCAAACATGGGATTTTGTTGAGTTGCCAGCAGGTAAGAGGACACTGAAGAACAGATGGACCTATAGATTGAAGGAAGGTGAGAACAGACAGATGAGATATAAGGCCAGGTTGGCAGTGAAAGGATTTGCACAAAAATTAGGTATTGATTTTGGTGAGATTTTTTCTCCTATTGTTAAAATGACTTCTATACAGACTATACTATCTTTAGTTGCTATTGAGGCAAACAGAAGGAGGTTTCTGAGCATGACAGTCATCAGCGTCGGTAGGCCATAACCGACATCGCTCAGGGGACAACACAGAAGGAAACTGACATCGGCAGGGATCGGTCGGCGTCGGTTACCTCCAGGAAGACAGGGACTAACGTCGATCGCCTGTGGTAGTCAAAATTGTTGTTGACGAACAATCAGTTAAGTGAATAGAGAGTTTGCATGATGAAGACCAGTTTGAGTCTTTGAGCCACTTGTCTAAATTAGTGTACGTATGAGATCTATATAATAGACTCATAGGCTGTATTGTTAAGTGAAGAACTATGGAGAACTAAGTAGAACTTGGAGAGTTCTTCCCATGGTAGAATCAAGTAGGATTCTCCATGTATGTAAGATCAGGTTTGATATGCAAGGTGTTACAGGATCATGGTGGAGATCTACATGTGATAAGTAAGATCAGGTTGGTCTGTAGGGGTGTGTATGTGCGAGGGTCAAAAGGAGATCGACGGGGGAGCAGGATCCAAGGTGACAGCAATACATCAAGGAGCAGAATCATGGTGAGATCTACTTGGAGTACCGGTTCGTACTCGATTGTACATGCAGTACAATGAGGTGAACAATAGCTTGTGTTAGCTGTGTGTTGTGACCTATGAGAGAAGATTACTCAGGTGGGAAGATTACTGGGAGCCCTTGAGGAGGAAGCCTCACAGAGGTGGAATAAGAGTGTGATCTCTTTATTGTAATTTCCTTTGTAATGAGTTGAATACAATTGTGTGTTGCCTCTCATATTCTGTGTGTATTTTCATTGATAGTTATTTGTTCTTCTGGTTATTTCTGCATGTAAGTTGCTTATACATTGGTAATCATGTGTGCTCTTAAATCTGACAAGTTGTGTCAGATCTTTGGGGAACTTAGGTTATATCAAAATGATTAAATTTATGATTATTTTAAATTCATATGAGTTAACATTGAAATATATTATATACATAACATTGTGTTTCATTTGAAAAGATGATCTTGTTTAGTTATTGCATGTGATAAGAAGATCATGCTCAGTGAGAGAGGATATTTTGTATTTCAATTGCTAAGATGTTTTGTTTTGATAAAGTGGGTCAATTTCATTTTAACATGTTTACATGTTTCATTTCGTAATAATTTATATAATAAAATGCAAAGTGCAAATGAAGTTTGTATTATTAATTGGCTCCTTATCATTTATTTTACTAAATATTTTTTTCATATATGTTTGAAATTATTTGTTTCAGTTTCCTATCTGTTTGATTAGATGATTACATTTCATGTTAAAATTATTCATATTTGATGTATGAGAGGTTACATACCTCAATCTTCAGTTATATCCAATTCTAGATCATTGGAAAATGGTAAAAAATATAATAAAACTTGTATTGCTTTTTTAAAATATCTAATATTTGGCTAACTTAAATTGTTATATGTGCACCACATGATAGTTAGGGACACCCATCTTGTAAATATTAGAGACATATTAATGAATTACATATAATGATTTATGTGTGCCACTAACTTAGTAATCAAAGTAGTGAATGAGTTTGTCTAAAACATGACATGATTGTTTAAAATATATTTTCTTTTAGATAATCAAGTCTTAATTTATCTTTATTATATAGTTATTGTGATGCTAACCATGTTGTTGATACTATAGATCAAAAATCTACTTTCAGATATGTGTTTAAGTTTGGTGCAGGTGCTATCACTTGGGGTAGTAAGAAACAACCTATTGTAACTATCTCTTATATAGAAGCAAAGTATAGAAGTGCTATGAAAAATGCTAAAGAAGCTATGTGGCTATGAAGGTTGTTACAAGAACTTCATTTACATGTTTCTCATAGTACCACCTTTCATTGTGATTACTAAAGTTGTATAGCTCTAAAAAAAATCTAGTGCGACATCAATGAACTAAACATATTGAAGTTCATGTGCATTTTCTCTAAGAAAAATTTCTCAATGGTGATATTAATTTGTAGTTTTGTGATACAGATGAATATGTAGCATATATCTTCACAAAACTACTTGGTTCTACCAAGTTTTATCACTTTCATCTAATGCTAGGCCTCTTATATTTTTCATTAATGGGGAGTGTGCATGACAATGTGAATTCATAATGTCTATTTGTTCATTCTTTTTCTCTATACTTCTTCTCACTGTAAAGAATGTAATATATTACGTTATGTGATTTTTATAAACTTCATGTGAAAGTTTTATTTTTTGTACCCAATATTTAAAATCATATTGTAATGGAGGTCCTTATATTATAAAAGGCTCTAAAAATGCTTAGATGATTATTTATGATAAACTATGAAATATAGTCTCACGATCGTGCTAGCCTAGACTTACTTTTTAAAGTAGTTTTAGATTCTAATTTCTTTTATTTCAAAAGGTGATGTTTGACATGATGAATGTTTTTTAAATACTTCAATTGTGTACATAGTATAATTATTTTATTAAGATGACTATGACATTTATCTCCACTTAGCATTAAGAGGGAGTGTTAGAACATTTAATGTCTAAGTGGAGTAGTTTATACCCTTAACAGATTTTGGTGTGTAATTAAATAATAATAATTTATTATTTATTAATATGAGGTGAAAAATTTGTGTAAATAAATAATAAAATATAAATTATTTATTAATCATCGAATTAAATTAAATGATTTTTGGGATGGTTGGACCTGTTGGTTATAATGGTCACCTCCCTTCATACACATTATAAATAGGGTTTTACACCTATTGTAAAATATACTCGGTGAATTTGATAATTGTATGTGATAAATATTTACAAAGTTTTTGTGAAGGTTTATGTGAAGAAGTGAGAAGTTGAAGGTGATATATTGGAGTTAATTATTTCTCAATTATATGAATATCATCATTTGTGAGTTTTTTACCTTTTGAATTTTTTTCACGTCATTTCCTATCAGGTGTTCATTGATCTAGTTGTGTATGCTTTGCTAATTATTATACATCATAGACTTCCTATGTATGTTCTTTACATACATATTACTTTATAGAATTTATCAATAAACATTAGCACAAATTAACGTTGAGTTTGACTTGCACTTTGGAAAAAATTAAAATTTTGGGTTGTATTGGGCACAAACACTTTTCTAAAAAAATGTATATATTTTGACATCAAAACTTTGACATCCCCAATTCTATGTCAAATTTCCAACATGATATTTTGACATAGTTTTTTGCTTTGGATCAATATAAAGTAATGTACACTAAAATTTTGAAGTTTCCAATAACATAAAAACACACATGAAGCCCTCATATTTTTATTTGTAGAGAAGAAAGCAATGTTTGTAGAGGAGGAGATTTAGGAGAGGAAATCAATAGAGGAGTGGATTTGGAAAAAAAAGGAGTGGATTTGAAAGAAGAGGGAGTCGATTTGGCAGAGGACAAGACCAATTGGTACATGAGGATCCCATTCAAAAGAGGAAGAGCCCACATGGATAGTTATGACTATGTCACATGTCAAAATAAGTTTTTTAACAATATATATATATATACTTTTTATTTGGATTTACTTACACAAATATTAGTTTTATGTGTTTTAAAATCTTTTTAAGGACACATTTTAATTGGATGCAAATATTTTTAGGGAATGTATTAAAGTAAAAATATTTTTGATTGAAATTGCATCAAGGTATCATGTTTTGATAGGGATTAATTTAGAATATTTTACATTCTTGAATGAAATTGTATTAGGGTATGTTAAAAGTGCATTATAATATCATGAAATAATTGCATTAGGGTATCTCATGTTTTAATTGAGATTGCTTTAGGTTCTATCAAAATTTGACTAAAATTACTTCAGGGTATATCATGTTTTGATTGAGGTTGTATTCGGGTATACCACATTTATATTGATATTTCATTAGGGTATATCCTGTTTTGATTGATATTGAATTAGGGTATGTTACTATTAGGAATTTATATCTTTCAATAGTGTGAGTTTTGGTATTTATCGAGAGGTAAATATAATTAGTTAGTTTGTTAAAACATTAGAATATTATTAGATAATAGTTTAGCATATATTATTTTTTATAAGTTATAACAATATATTGAATATAGGATATTGGGATTTTGGGTGTGAGAAATTGGTGGTGAGATAATCTCTATGATTATAGGAAATGACTTTTCTATATAATTTGTAATATCCCGTATATGTATTATTCAGAGTGTATGCAAAAATATTATTAGAGAGTGAAAGAAATACTATTATGGTGTGTTTGAAATAAATTTGAGTTTATCTGTGTTTGGATCTTTGATTCAGTGTTTAGATCTGAACCAAAATTATCATCTAGTATCAGAACTATGTTTGATCCATAGCTAAAGAGAATAGAACCTGCACTCATTCAAGACAAAGAAACCTGAGTAACTTCCATTCATCCTGCCTTTAATTTTATAGAGATATGGGTGCATATCCACACATATTCTAATTTTTCATGTATTCATATATGTAATGCCAATTTTAATATTCATGTATTTTATTAATCTGCACCAACAATAGATATTCCTTGCATCAATGTCCTACACATTTAGTTCTAATGTTCTCCTCAATGCTGTAGTATTTATCATTTTTGCCCCTAATATCTAAGGGCATCGTGCATTAGTTTCAGTGCCATCATTCCATTCTACATCACCATTTGAGCTATTTGTCAGATGATGAGTTTGTGACCTAGGCTATCCAATTCCAGTTGGAGATCAGAGCAAGGTGTGAGCAAACATGCAAACCTCTCTCCAACACACAGAACTATCATGTTTGTATGTGAAATTTTTTTTTGGTCCATTATCCTTAGAGACAAAATGCCATGGTTGATCAAAATAAAGAAGAATCATGTCTATGATGAGAAATTCCATGCTACCTTTCCATGCTAATTTGATTAATTTTGTCATGCTCAATCTTCATTAATTTCATCAATTTTATTTCAAGCTGCCATTCTCAAATTTTCATTTGTCTTGTTCAAATTTGGTAAAAAGTCATTAAGATTTAGTCACAAGTTCTTTATGATTAAGGTTTGTATTATTTTACTTTTATGCATCAAAATTATGTGGTCTTATTTAGTAAGTTAGCTTTAAGGACTTTAATTAGTTTTTAATTTCATGAAAATTGATGGTTAATGGTCAAGTCAAGTTTAAATAATCTTATGAGTCCTTTGTTTTCAAAAATTGAAAAAAAAAAACTTTTGAGTCAGTATGGTTATTTATTTTTCATTTTTTTAATAAAGTCAATATAGAGTCTTTAATGTCATCAAAAGTCCAAAATTGTTAAAAGCTTATAAAAAAAAAGCTTAAAAGTTGAGAGTTAGAGTTGTATTTAACAGTGACAATTTTTTTTATTGGGTCCATTATAAAAAATTTGTCATTTTGTCTCATCAAAAAGAGTTATGTCAAAAAATTCAAAGTTGTTTAGGTTTAGAGTCATGGATTCATTTTCACTTGTATGCGATGTTTGCATTATGGGGGGCATTTTCCTCAAAAAATTAATGCATATTAGCTTCACTGACTCATTGATTGAGTAAGTAGTATCCCATACTAGAGGTTATAAGATACACGGAGGAAGGAGGTCTTTCAATGACCTCTCATCAGTCGCTAATGATAGGGCCACATCAATGATGTGGTGACATTTTGTATGGTGTGTTTTTCATTATAATTTTCATTGTGTGATTTTTGAAATAAAAATAAAAGAATCATGCCTGTTCAAGATTTATAATTTGCATGTGATTCCAAACATAATTCCAAGAGGTGAAAATATTGTGAAAGGACAGAAAGCACCAATGTAAGTCAATTAATAGATCTTGAAAGGGTTTGTGGTAGATCTAAAAAACCATAGGAAATGAATAATATTTTAAAAATAGTTAAGAGAGTAGCTACTGTACAGATCTCATGACTACCTTATTTATTTATAAAGATGAACCTCAATGACACATCTATTATAGTCATGTAATGTAAATTAATGATGCATTCTTTTGTATATAATGTTCATGTGGAATAAGATTGCATCAATAGTATGCAGACCCAAGGGTATACGGTGGCATACAATTCTATTTGTTCTATTCATGTCAAGGTTTGTGGTAACCCTATAAAACTATGGGAGGAGAGAGGCTCTCTTTATATCAAGGTCATGAGTCACATAGTTTGTCATGCTACAATGGGTGAGCACACTGCAAAAAAGAGTGTGAATATTTTTGCACCATGTAAAACCTATGGAGGGGAATGTTAGGAATTTAGCTTTTATATTAGTGTGAGTTTTGGTATTTACCGAGCGGTAAATATAATTAGTTAGTTAGTTTGTTAAACTATCAGAATATTGTTTTTGATAAAGTAAGGTGGCAAACTAGGGGTGAACCCTATACAGTCAAAAAAGACAAGAAGGCAAATAAACAAAAAATGCCTTCAAAGAGATGACGGCACAGCCGAGAACAACATAAAGAAACAAAACACAAGCCACGAGAAGACCAGAGTTAGAGAGGTCTCCCCTTACATAACTATTGATTTGATAAGATCATTGAGTTTCTCATTCTCCGCGTTGTCAGCATACCCAGTATTACCCACCACTTTCAGCATAGACATGTTCAGCAAAATTGTATTACGAAGCCCTTTGGCAAAGACCTTCTCCAGCTTCTAAATGCGGTCTTTCAGGGCCCCAATTTTAGTTTTCCAGTCAGTCTCATTTTCAGTGCCCTCACCAGCTTCCTCGACATACATTTTCCCCTTATTTTTAGCAGTTCCCATAGTGTCAGTACCCTGCTTCTCAGTAACCTCAAAATCCCTAGTAGCCTGCTTCCCTCCAGTGTCCTCCAAAATTTCTTAGATTTCTAGCTCCTCAAACTATTCCTCCTAGGTTTCTTCTTCTGAAGCACTTTTTGAATAATCAATTAGTCTTGCCTTCGGCGCTGGTTTACTAGCAATCTACCCTGACCTTCACACTCTAGAGGGGAATCCTTCCTTATTAATTTTGGAAGGCTTGTGAGATTTGCCACCTTGGCCCCCTGTGGCCTTGCCCAGATTCCTGTGGGTCCCTTTCGTAGTCTCTTTAATATTTTCTTCCTCTTCATCAACCTTTCTCTTCTTGCCCTTTTTGCTCGCAAAAGAGCTGGGGGTATCAACAGGGGTCTTTTCAGGGTCATCAATACACCTCATTCCTGACAAGTCATCTCCTTTTGAAACGATCTCCTTAATGTTTAAGGGAATATGAACACCTTGTCGCCACACCCTCCAACCTAAAAATTGCTGCCCAAGGTTGGCACAAGCATCAACGACCCTGTTGCCTTCTCTGTAGGTATGAGAAATCTCAACTTCGGAAAACTTTTGTAAAAGAAATTGGATATCAATAATGATGTATTTTAGCTTGATTCCCACATTTGAAGCTTTATTAACGACATCTATGACCATCTTAGAGTCTCCTTGTATATTCAAGTTCTTTATTCCTAGGGATATAGCTAACTTTAATCCCCATAATAAAGCCATTACTTCAACATAGTTGTTGCTCTGGCATCTAATTCCACCAGCATAGACAACAGACATCCATCCTTTATCATTCCTTATAATTCCTCCTCCACTAGCTTTACCATCTAACTTGGATGCCCCATCAAAGTTGAGTTTCATCCAATTAGGTTTAGGGGGGATCCATTTAGTATTAAGTCTCTGTAGTATTTTGGAGTTATTATACCCAGGGATTTGGTTTAAAACCTTCCATTTGGCTTTCAATTTGAGATAGGGGTTTCTCCACAACATGAATATGAGCTGTTGTAACACTTTCCATAATGGCCTTAGAAAAGGAGTTAAACACCTGAGAAACATTTCTAGCAATGTCCCTGAAAATTTTGTGATTGCACTCTTTCCATAAAGTCCAACTCAAACATGGCAGAGCTTGCATCCATAATTCCATAAGCTAGGGATGTGTGAAGGTTGGGTTCCAGATGAGAATTACTTCTTTAAGGTCAGAATTGTAGACCCATTCAATACCAAAGTTGTTAAGTATTGTGCCCCATAATTCTTAGGCAAACTCACAGTGGATAAAGAGGTGTGAAATTGATTCCTCTTTTAAACCACACAGGAAACATCTATTAACCAAAGTAAACCCTCTCTTTTGAAGGTTATCCTAAGAATATTGTTACAATAATAGTTTGACATATATTATTTACTGAGATATATTGTTATAAGTTATAACAATATATCGAATATAGGATATTGGGATTTTAGAAATGAGAAATTGGTGGAGAGATAATCTCCATGATTATAGGAAATGAATTTCCTATATAATTTTTAATATCCCATATATGTATTATTCAAAGTGTATGAAGAAATATTATCAGAGTGAAAGAAATAATATTATGGCGTGTTTGAAATAAATTTGAGTTTATTTGTAGTTGACTCTTTGATTTAGTGTTCAGATCTGAACTAGACTTATCAGTTACAATTATATTATAATATCTTGTAATCATTGTATTAGTTTTTCAAACTTTTGGTAAGGAATGTTTTACATATCATGTAATCATAACATTAGTTTGTCAAATATTTGTTAAGGAACATTTTGTATATAATATAGTCGTTGCATTAATTTTTCAAAGTTTTTTTAGAACATGTTTTGTATATCTTGTAATCATTTCATTACTTGTCAAAGCTTTGTTAGGGCACATTTTGTAATCATTGCATTATTTTTTTGAACAATTGAATTTTCTCTATACATTACCACATTTTCACATGAGATTGCATTAGTACGAACTCACTCATTGTATCATGATCAACTCAATGAGATGTTTTTGGAAAAAGTATCACACTTTCATTTTAGTTTATAGACAAGTATGATATACTAAACATTAAATGGGCATACTTGATATTTGTTTAAGATTTAACAATAAAATATAAAGTATGATAAGGCTTGATAAAATTAATCCATAGTATGTATGTTATTATTACATGATTTGATTTTTTATGAAAAATAATCATTTTTATCAAACATTTTAAATTTATAAAATTAACATGTTTTAATATTTTATTTTATCGAATAATAAATGGAAAGGAATGAATATATGACCATGTAAGAAATAATATTTAAAGTGAATCCAATAATGTTTTATGAAAGTAATTATTGTCATGCTTGTATGTACGAGTATTTGTTTGAAAACAAAATAATTTTTTTAATGTAGTTTATGTTGAGTATGTAGCTCATGGTTTTGTTTAAAAATAGACTCCAATTCTAGATCTAGCTTTAATATATCAATGGGGAATGATGGGATCAACACACTTGGTACTTATAGCTCTAAACTATAATTAAAAATCACAAGTGTGCCTTCATTATGGATAGTGGGTCTTGGGTATTGATCCCATGCCCTTCACCTTATATTGATGCCCAACAAGAACAAGATCCTTGGATCATTACTTCAGAGGGAAAAATAAATAAATAACTAGGGGTTGTGTTCATGTTGGAGGTTTATAGGAGGTAAAGTGGCTGGATCAATACCAAAGGCTCACTGCCAATATCAAGGCATGCTTGTGGTTCTACAATGTGATTATCCAAGATAATATACACATTTTCATTTTAAATTGTGCATGTGTGCCTTTGAAAAATGTGCACATTTATGTGTAGATGAAAATTTTCCATACATCTATATCATTTTATTAAATTAGATCACATTTCATTGAGTCATTTTGTAAATTAATTTAGATTCCTTATTTATGTTGCAAAAATGCAATAGACAAACTTCACCTATTTTCACAAGTTAACAATTTTTTTATAACTATGTATAACAAGGATGAATTTTTTTATAACTTGAACACACACCATAAAAATGCTTCTTGATCAATCAAAAAGTGTCATACCAAATCTTTTACAACACATAAAACCTTAACAAAAACCAATTATAGTTACATATAAAAAAATATCAAGTATGTCCATTTAAGGTTTGCTATATCGGGCATATTAACATTTATTATTTGTCATTGATACTTTCTTATGTTGTAGTTTAAAACACTCAAATAGAATTAAATATTATAAAATGTGACCACAAAGCACAACTAAATATTATAAGACCATCAATATGGTCTGTGTGCATAGGGTAGGATGACCAATATAACAATTCTATTTCTCTCTATATACTAGGACATAAACCAAAGATCAAATTAGAGCTTGCATATAATTAAAAGATAGGGACATATGTGATCTAGTTTAAGTTTATCCACACATAATATCAATGGTATAGGGATCTAAAAACTATGCCTAAGTTATGAGATATGGGGTCTAAATAGTTCCTAAGATAAAATCTATCGACATCCAATTCCCATCACTATTGTGCTAAAATTTTCAATCTAAGTAATATTCTATGACAATGCACAATGTGGGTCAAAATCACTAAAACGTGCTAAATGGTTTGAAATTATCACTATGAGTACTGATTCAGGCTAATCTATCCTTGAATGGGGCAATGCATTTTATGTAATTATTATCTTTTCTTAAATCACTTCGAGTCAAATTATGACCACATAAAATGATGCTCTAGACCACTGAATTCTTCTAATTCAGAAGCACATATCACATGCATGTGTTATTTCACATCCACATTGCTCTAATTGAGTTATTATTCTGCACGTAATTGACACCTTATTATAATTATACTCCAATCATATTATGACTCATCAAATTGACATTTCAACCAATTTGTTTGAATGAACAACTAATTTACAAAGAACTGCAAAAAATTAATTAAAACCACTTAAGCAAATTTAATCAAATCAAGAGCCTAAGTGAAAAATACATGGAAGTTATTGAAGATATATTAATTAAAAATTCATTCCTCAAATCTATATCACCCTATGGCATCATCTATGGGGTGTCATCCATAATCTATTAATGAAACAAATATAAGGATTAAGCCCTTCCATACCTCATTAATGCCCCATTCTTCTAAATATTAATTAGAATATTTATGGCTTGACCCTCCAAAATTGAATTGATTCATGGCCACACATCTTGATCTATAGATGGATGGTTATGGTTAATTCTGATCATTTTTATAAATCTATAAATAATAAGGCCAAGACCACCATTTTTAAGCGTCATTCATGCAAACTGATTCTGCATAAATTACAATAGATAACCTTCACCTATTTGCACAAATTGACAAATATTGTGATCCTAATCCATTGGTGCACTAGGAAATGATGGATGAGCATGTTACTCTTCATTGACAAAGACTTGGAACACCAAATCCAAGGAAAATCATGCTTCTTGGATGCTCTTAAAAGGAGGGATACAATTTAGAAATTTTGATGGTATATTCCTTTCTTAGATAGATCTTAGATTTCTTTAGCAACACCCCTTGAGGGAGTAATCTTAGCACATTATGTCCTCTATGCTTATTTTAAGATTTTCTCTACTAACACATGGACTAAATTGCTTTGTAATTTCACCCTACAAAATTGATGATGTATGGAAATGTTTACAACAAAGGGGGTATCAAGGATGTAATAAGGAAAGAACATGTAAGGTACTGATGAACAAGGGTAACCTAGGTCCAAAATAACATATAAGACTAAAATAAATAAGATGTAAATGTCATAAGGGATGGTTATAATCTTGACTAAGTAAATGTGGCCTAGACTAGATCCTAAACTATGGTTATAATGGCAAACCCAAACATCCTATAATACATCAACTTATTCAAAATAAAGGTAACCTAGATAAGAAAAACAACATATTGTTACTCTAATAATAAGAAAAACATATCTATCTACTGAGTAATTAAAAATAAATAAATAGGGATAAAGATACTTTGGATTGACTTGCTCATGCACCAATCTTCCCTTCAATTTAGTGGCACTTTGCAAGAGATGTCATAAGAGAAGACTTTAAATGGAGAGGATGAAGACCTAAATGTCCTCAGGCAATCCAAACACTATGGGGCACCTCCTTGGTTAAAATCCTCTTATGAGCTTCAATAGCCTTGAGAAAGACTCAAAATCCGCAAGAATAAGACTTTGTCCTCTTACTCCTCATTTTAATACTTAAGGGAAGAAATATAAGTGCAAGTAGAGTAGATGAGTGTTGTGTATATTTTAAATGATATGTATGACTCTTATATATATAAACCCAAACCTAAAAATCAAGTATTATTCCAATCCAAATCAGATTGATACAATACAATGGTATCAATCAACCAAGTAATGTATCGATAGTCATGATACAATACAAAAGACATAGGTAGAATCAAATATGTATTGAGATATAAGAAAAAATATGTAGGACATAAACTATATTGGCTGAGTTGATGCAATAAGAAATATAGGGTGAATAACATTATTAGATAGAAGAAGATAGAGAAATAAGAAGGAAAGAGCCTCAGAGGAGGTTAGATTAGTAGTAATGAAGGTAGGAAAAAATACTAAGTAAACATCTTTCACATAGTAGCATAATTCAACCCCACACATTTACCACTGCACTTCTTAGGATAGACACTCAGGATATTGAGTGGTAAAAGTCATGAAAAGGGGATCACTAGTAAAAAATAAAGTTAAATAATAGTGGTGCATAAATATGTCCAAACCAAGTCTCATCATGTGTCACAATAGTGTAATGTGGGATGGTGCTTTGGGAAAGATACATATCAACATGAAATCATAAATGGAAATACTACAAGAAATGAAATTAATAATAAAAGTAAATAAATACAAATATGTACTTCATTTACCTTGCTGATTATATGGATGATGGAGGGTGCCAATTTGGGAGTTCAATGGATAGACATAAAAAATAAGAAAAAATCCAAATTTATATAGTTTTTTTGTTAGTACCACAAATTTTCTTACATCACTAGGATCCTAGTGCTTCTTATGGTTCATCAAAAGGAGTTTCAAAAATTAATATATGATAAAATTACAAAATTTAGAGGTCAATATTAGGGAATTTTAAAATTTTGAATTGGGAGGTATAAATAGGCCAAAATGTAAGTCAATTGGTCATTTTAAATTTTGAGAAACCTATATCTCTAGACAACCATTTCTGGCATAATGAGAGATGATGGCTAAAGGAAAATGAGGTAGACTTGTAGGAGGTCACCATAGAGGTACTAATTTTAATGTTGGGTTGGGTAGGTAGAGTAGATTCACTAGGGCAAATTCATGTAGCAAAAAAATCCCCAAAAAGCATCAAAATGTAGATAAAATTTGTACAGGCAATGGTTAGGAGATAAAATGTCAAAATTTAAGCCTTAAGTATTTATTAAGGCCTAGGGAAGAAATCACAGCTACAAGTCAATTGTATCGGCCATGTTGATGCAATTGTGTGATATAAAATCCAAATTGTGGTTGATACCATATGAAAAGGCTGATCTAATTATGATGTGAAAAATCATTGTATTGGTTGTTATTGTAATAGGTGGATGATATAGTATAAATTCTCATAAAATGGCTGATATCATATATCTATAGGTAGTTTAGTTAGAATGAATTGTAAGGTCGATACTATATAGGTATGGTTGATACAACTGGGAAAAATAGAAAATGAATGATACAATATATATTTGGCTGATGTCTTAGGGAAATAACTACCTGGTTGATATTGTAAAAATATGGTAGATAGAATAAGATGGGAAATACATGGTTGATATAGTAGAAATTGTAATGACTGATGGATAAACTTAAAACTAAGATGAATGATATAATAGAAAATAAAGACCACTTTTAATTATTTTGATATTTTAAATTAAAATTCTAAGTTGATTTCAAGTTTTTGATCAAAATCTAATTGGGTATTAGTATTTTCCAATTTATAGAGGTGAACATGACTCTGGATCACCATGAATACGAATTCACTAATGAATTTATTAGCTAGGATATAAATTATGGACAAATGTCATTTGATCAACCCAGGGTTTGAACAAATTATGGAGATGTGATATTTTCCTTTAAGTGTTAAGTAGATAGTGATTAAAATCAATGCACTTGTGCCTATTCTAGAGCCTCAAAAATTGGCCAAATAGGCCATAGATTCTAATTGGTATGATTAATACAAGCTAATCATTAGATTCTCTAGTGTATATGTATCAAGAATTTTAGATACCTAGAAGGCCATCATTGGATTGATGAATATATGTGCATTATGTCATAAGTTAGATTATATAGTGTCATTATACATTATAGCATTGTCCCTATTTATGTTCAATCAGGGTGCTCTATATGACGTGGGAACATGCATATGGTTACAATTATTGCATGGTTTTTATGGCATGCTAAATAGGGGAAAATAAAAGATGGTTCCCATTACACTTTTTTCATGCTAGTTCTATGAGTGGTTTCCCATGTATTAGATAATAAGACAACCACATCAGATTAAGGATAAATTGTATCAAGTGAGAAGATGGGCACAAGATCATAGGGTGTGGGAGGTACACACTAACTAGCCTTGGAGACCATGAGGAAATATTAAATAATATGGATGATTTATTAGGGGAGATTGGATTCATAGCATACATAGATATGCATGGTACCATCATAGGGATGAGTAGTGGTCATGAGGCACTACACATGGTGGTCAGAGCCTCACTAACGTGTTTGAGTCCGGGGTTAGTTTGGTTAACCACATTTGGTGGTGTGAATAGCTATCCTACCCCATTAGATGAGGAACTCAAGGGATCCATGAGGATTAGGGTACATGGGACATTGGTAGGCATCCCAATTTTGAGACCTTATCATGCTCCATAGGGGAAGAGGAGATAACAATGGCAATAATTAGTAGAGAGGGAAAAGGAGGAGCCTAGGGCTGATCCTAATGTGCCCATGATAGAGGTTGTCCCACATAGACCTTAAATTTGGGTCACCAGACAACATTAGAGGCCATGAGGAATTAGGCCCTAGTGGTATAACTAGAGAGATGATCGAGAACTTGCTTGAGTTGGAGCTAAGAGGATGAGCTTGTCCTCTATGGTAGAGTATACATGGAGACCATCATGGAGAGACACCTATAGGTAGGTATAAAATTCATTAATTATTTATTATCACTTTATTTCCTAGTCTTATATATATGCATGCTAATGATTAATGATACATTTACTTAGAATTTTTGATACATATTGAAATTTGAATTGGTTTGCTTTTGTAGATGCTATAGTGTAAACTACATGGTTGGGAGCCATGATTAAGGTTATGCAGCATGAGATCCTAAACGTAGTGATACTAGATACATTTATGAAAACTATGCTAGATCCTATAACACCATCCTTTAAGGAGCACACATGGTGTTTCAAATTAGTTAGAGATGCTACATAAGAGCTATAGTATCAAGAGTAGGCATAAATGATGATTGAAACTATATTTTTGGTAGGGGTGAGGTTGCAACATGGAAGCCAATGGCGATGGGGCATACAACCTTGGATATAGAGATAGATATAAATATGGCCACTTCCATAGTAGGCACACATTGAAATAGAGTTATAGTAGCATGGGTTATATAGATAAAGACATAGTTGGCTAGATCACATGGAGAGGCTACCAAATTTTGGTCTTAGTCTCATAATTTATAAAGGCCTCTCAAAGATTCTAGATATGTAGATTTTTTGTACAACATGGTGCCTCTCCCACATAGGGACAAAGGTGACCCACATCTATATATATATATATATGGTTTTATTTTTTATGTATATATCATTAGGTTTTAATCCTTATTATCTACATCAGGTTTTTTAAAGTATTGACATTATCATTTTTTATGGTTCTAATATAATGTTATGGGGATGTTATGATGTCAAGCATGTTTCATTATTTTATAAAAAATGGGATAATATGCATTGTCAAAAACAACAAAAACTAAGTATAAAAATAATATATTATGTAAGTAGATAGAGAAACAAAAAAATAAAATATGTTTAATAAATGACGTGAAACATACCAAATGTAATCTAGATGAAATTTAAAGAAAAACGTAAGATATGCACATGATTGTAAGTAAAATCATAAATCACATCAAAATTTAAAATAGATGAAAACCTAAAACAAAACATAAATATAAAAATAAATATACAATGTAATAAAATGTAAAATATAATTAAACACAAATAGTAACATGACTGTGATACCATCCAAAGTAAGATAGGTAACAACCCAAATAAAAAAAAGTGGATCAAAAGATTATAACAATGCTCAATGTAAGACAAGTGAAAACTAAAATAAAAATTAGGGATTGTAAAATGACTATAAAAACATCCAATGTAATATAAGAGAAAACTTAAATCAATTAAGGACATATGACACATGGAAGAAAATACTCCAATAAATATAAACTATAAATCACAACTTAAATTAGAGTGTAAAATGATTGTAAAAACATTCAATGTGAGAGATAAAAACCTAACCTAGGCAATGACATGCAAAGGAAGGACTCTAATGAATAGAAAATAGAAATTAATGCTTACACTAAAGTGTAATATAGGGAGGCATGACCATATATAGTCACAACTATAATGGTGGAGATGGTACGGATAGAAAAGGATGGGCATCTATGAGGAAGGCTTGGTTGTATTCCCCAAGGTATTACAATGCAACTTACAAAATGATAATCTAAGAAACATCAAAATGAAAGGTAAGACTCAAATATAAAGAAAAGAGAAAGAAAAAGGGACATAAATTAGAGATATGTGATTAACTAGTAAAAATATTGGTCAAGGGGATATTGAGAACAAAAAAATGGATATATAAGGAAGTAAGGCACCATGAGGGTGATGTATAAATCCTTAGCAGGAACAAGAAACTCTAATTATGTGAGAAAGGCTAAGACTTTCCAACATCAAGGACATAGTGAGCCCCACATAGGAAACATAATCTTGATCTAGGAAGTGAAGTATAAAATTCATTCTATGAAGGATAAATTCATGAAATATAAAAATATCTTATCTTTCCACAACATGTTCATATTTACTTAAGACCTTTTACAGATCTATCGGTCTATTGTGAGGATTGGGTATTTACTTGAGAAATTAGGTGACACTAGAATGTAATATAAAAGACTCCTTACCCCAGTCTACTAGTCTCTACACCCCAATGGACCTTGGGTCTATCATAAGGCCAACTATGGATTTTGAGATTCAACTAGGATAGGGGCATGCCAAGAATAAGATCATGTCTTTTGGTGTGATCAAAATTTTAAAATTTATTTTACCTTTTAATATTGCCTTTTTTATGATATCATGGCTTTTAACTCTTTTTGATTTTTATAATCTCCTCTTCCATGCAGATTTAGAAGACCAACAATGGGTGCTAAAGATGAAAAACACAAGAAATATTAATCCTAACTGCTAAAGAGAACCTAGATACAAAGATGCTTAGATACTCCTAGATCTACACTTTAGAACATAGTGCAATCTCAAAATTGACCTATGTGTGTCTCAAATGAAAATCAAGGGATATATGAGGATCATGGAAGATTCATCCATGAAAATGTGTGATACAATAAGAATACATTAATATCTCACCACAAGAAAGGAGAGTTTTGCCACAGAAGTGACTAGGAATATTGAGGGTTTTGAAAATACATTAGAATGTCATTCAAATTTTAGAATAATAATGACAAAAGGAAAATCGTAAAAAGGGGCATGCTATGAAAGATGGTAGTAATGTCACTAGAGAAGTCATACAAACTTAAAATTGGTCTAGGATGAGCATTGGTATGAAAACACATCTCAAAAGAGGGGGTAATAATAATGACATACTAAGAATCACATGGGAAGTGATGACTAAAATAAAAAAAAATAAAAAATAACAAAAGACAAGGATAGAAATATACTAAATAATCACAAGGGAAACAATGGATGAAATAAAATATTGCAAAAGAGGGGGATAAAAAAATACCAAAAAACCATAATGGAAACAATCACTGAATAAAAAGGTGCATTTATAAAATAAATTACCAAGACATTCATAAAGGAGACCAAGGTTGTGTAAAACCAAGAGGTGCTACTAGAATTCCACAAGGGAAACATTAGCCCACTATAAAAATGTAAGACTATAAAACAAAGTACCAAAGCATCTCAAAAGGAGACCAAGACCACATAAAACAAATATGTTCTACCAAAGACCCCCAAAGGGAAGTAATGGCCAACTAGAAAAAGGTAAGACTATAAAATAAATTACCAAGGTGTCCAAAAAGGAGATCAAGATTGTATAAAACCAAAATGTGTTTCCAAAGATACACAAGGAAAAAAATGGCTAAAATAGAAATGATCACTAGAATGTAAACACTATTCTATGAAAGTGAATTTCATAAAAGAGTAAAGAACATGGTACACTAGAATGCAAATAACAATCAATATGTAATGCATAATGAAACATGTGAAATTCAAGCATAGTTGTCTCATAATATTTCTTGAATTTGTATTTCCTCGTCTCTACAGTTTGCAAGGTTTTTGATTACTACCTCAAATAAATTGTTGTAAGATGTGGTCAAAGTAGAGAATAAATGGTGATGGACATCAAAAGATGCCCTAAAATTTTTCATTAAATTAAGGATGGGCATTAAAATATGCCTAAAAACTAAAATAAGATATAGGTGGGCATCATAAAATGCCCCAACATGTGATGGAAAGAAAGGACGGTCATTAAAATATTTTCAAACCTATGATATGTAGGAGGATTGGACTTAACTTCAAGATCAACATGCCTAGTAATCATGTCAAAGGATATGTAAATGTATTATAATATTAAAAATGGCATCTAGGATAATGTCGATATGTTTCGGAGGTGTTTGTGAATTTTTATCTATGGTATCAACTAGGTCGATATAGTAAGGTTGATCTGAACTGAACATAAATGTATTTTTATTGTTGATAAGTTATAATGTTTTGGGCTAAATATGATTGTATCAACATAATTGATATAGTGATTTTTAACATGAAGAAGATTTAAGACTATATCAACACATTATAAGTGATGGTTAATGCAGTTGTCTTTGAGAGGGTGTAGATTTATAATTGTATCGACACATTTTGGGTTGTGGCTAATGTTGTTGATTTTAAATGGATAGTGATATAGAATTGTATTGGCATTATCAATGTAGTTTTTTTTATGATTATGTAAATGTTAATGTTTTGAAGAGGGTTGAATATGATATTATTATTGTAGTGAGGGTATGAACTATCCTATAAGCTCTGGGATCAAGATTACCTATGATTTGTGTGGCATTAGGTATGTGAAATAAGCGCTCTTTATCTAAGGGAAGATAGAGGGTGGGTAAAATTTTATAAGATCATCCTCATCACTACTCAAAATGGGGAAAACTTCATATGGATTTTCATCTATTTCAGAATACTCATCAATGGGATTATTTTATTCTTCACACATCATCATAAAAGTCATCAATGGGAAAATTGTCACAGAGATATTTAATGCTATGATATTCATCAAGATCTAAAAGAAGGATTTCAAGGTTCTCTTCCATAATAATGATATACATGATATTATGATTTATATCTTTGATAATGTAATTTTATTCATGGATTGGAAACCTAGGGGATAACATTTTAAGAAATATTTTAGAACCTATGGATTTAAAAAAATTGCATGCATAGAAAATAAAAACAATAGTGAAGATAATCCAACTAGAGGAGGGATATGATTTATGACAATTTTAACAAAATGTATGTGCAGGATAGGATGACCAATATAACAATCCTCTCTTTCTCTCTTTAAATACTATGACATAAACAAGAGATCAAACTAGAGCCTATGTATTCTTAAAGATAGTGACATATGAATGACAACTATAGATCTTTTTGAAGGTAATCCACACTCAATATCAAATCTATAGGGCTCCAAATACTATGCATAAGATATAGGGTCTAACTAGATCCTAAGATAAAACTAATGATGCATAGTAATGATTACAACAAATAGGATATCAAGGATATAATAAGGAAAATGCATGTAAGGAAACAATGGAAAAGGGTAACCTAGGTCCAAAATAACAAATAAAATTAAACTAAACAAGACATAAATGCCATAATGGTTGGTTTTACCTACTCTAATAAAATGTATCTTATAATAAGTCATAAACTATGGTTGCCATGGTAAGCTTAAGTCCCTTATAATACACCAAAATGGCATAAAGATAACCTGGGAAAGGAAAAAATTATACATGCTACTCTAATGATAAGTAAGACATATCTATGTTCAAAGTGAATAAAAGGAAAGAGAATAGGGATACAACTACTCACCTTGGATTGAATTTTAGGCACATCAATCTACCCCTTGGATCTAATACAAATTTTTAGGATATGTTATATTTTAAGACCTCAAATGGCAAGGTTAAAGACCTAAATGTCCTTAGTTGGGAACTCTGAAGACTATGGGGCATCTCCTTGGTCTAAACCCTCCTGTTGAGCTTTAATGACCTTGAAAAAGAATTAACCTACACAAAAGTAAGATTTTTCCTCTACGTCCTCCTTTTACTACTTGAGGGATAAAATATGAGCACAAGTAGAGCAGATGAGTGTTGAAAATGATATATATGACTCTTATATAAACAAATCAAACCTAGTTATTTAAAAGTTATTTCAATCCAATGATATCAATCCTAATAGATATAATATAGTGGTATCATCTAACCCAATATTGTATCAGTAGTCATGATATGATACAAAATACTTAGGTAGAATAATAACTATATCAACTTGGATAATATAATAAAAGGATAAATAGATAGGAAAAATATTGTATCTATCAGGCTGATGCAGTAGAAAATATAGGGTGGCTAACATAATTAAACAAAAGTAGATAAAGAAGGAAGAAAGAAAGAGACTCAAAGGAGTTCATATTGATATTAATGAAGATAGGTAGTATATTATGTAAACATATCTTATAAATTAACATGAGCGTATCCCACCCCTTTCTTGGTGCACTCCTTAGGACATGCACTCAAGGAGATTGATGTGCTGACAAGTCCTGTAAGAGGGATTGCCAATAAAAGATAAAGATGAAAAATAGCAGCATATACACCATCTATGTGGCCACATTTTATTAAAATGTAATTAATATTCCCTTGATTTCATAATGAATATTAAGGTAATATGTCATCATGAAAATTACTCGTGTTTAACAAATAAGAAATGATCATAGCATTATGGCTTGATATATTAAAAAGTATTGGAGTTTTTAACCTAAGGGAAGATTATATTTTGGCATCGATAATTTTGAATTTCAAGACTTCTTACTAAATTTAATATAATATTTTATAAAATTTATTCATAAAATATCAAAAAAATAATTATGTATCTCTAAATATATATTGTTTTTTAGAAATAATTGGCTAAGTTTTAAAAAACCCCTTAAAAATATGATCATTTATTGATTAGGGCTATCATTTCAATCCATGTCACCACATTTTGTTGATTTTTTTCAAATATTAAGTGAAACCAAGATCCTGATCATCTATCTCTATCAAAGCAACTCAAAAAGTTACAAAATTTGAAAATCAAAAGAGGTCAAAATCATAGCATTAGGTCATAATCGGTGGTAGAGGGTCATACTTAATGTAAATTTTGTTCCAAGTCATAAATGACCATTCACCACTTTTACCCCTTCTCAAATCTTAGTTAGATTCTAGAGTTATAGTCCACTTAGCCTTACAAGATTATTTCCAGTATGTAAATTCAGTTATAATGCCCATGTGTCTCAGTTTCAATAAATTATCTCTCTTTTCATTACTCTTGCTTATCAATCAATCAATGATACTTTAATATGTTTTTGGATTGAATGCAATAATTGCATGATATGTATAGCATGGTTATATCAAGGTTAACATTGTAGACATAATTTTTTTATGACACCATTTTTCATTGTGTCTTTGTCATGCTTTACCACACTTGGACTATTAATGTACATTTAGCTATTTTAAGATGATTTCCACCCATATTAAACTCTTCCTGGCCTTATGTTTGTTAGTTTTCAACACTAGGATCCATGTTAGTCATAATATGTTTAGCTTCATCTCTATTTTAAGCCTTTTTCATGTCAAGTTAGAATCAATAGTTTTCTAATTCTGACCAAGTCACAATCATTGATCCATCGATTTTGACCATTTTAATTTTATGGGTATTATATACCTTGGTCTGATTCTCCCTGCCTTAATTATTTATTATCAATATATCTTAGGGTTGGACTATGTGTGTATGTGTCCTAAAGAGTCATATATATAAATGTACCCTTAGCAATTTCATATATTTGAATATCATATCATCCATATCTTTTACAATCTAAGTATTTTAAGTATATTTATAAAGTCTTATCAAGAGTTTCGAACATCAAGGAGGCAACACATTGAGCGTATATTGCATCATTATTATAAGTATTATGCCATCACATATTGTACCAAAATGAGGTAATAGAAAAACATATAAATTTATTTGAATACCTAGGGAGATGAGGTGAATTAGTTTATCTCATTATGGTAGGGAACACCCAAAATTGCTAGAACTACATTAAACCTTAATTAGTAATGTGTGGGATATGTAACTAAAACCCACAAGCGGGAGGCCTAGGCCATTAAGCCTTGCACTTGTTATATCATTGTGATAATTTAGACAGTTATGCATATTACAAAGAATACCAATTTTAGATAGCTATACCAATCCCAATGAATCAAATCGAGGACCTTGATCATCTATCTCTATCGAAGCAACTAATATTTTTATAGTAGAGGTTAGAATTATATCATCATGTAATAATAGGTAATTGAGGGTCATTATTGACATCAAGTTTGTCCTAGTTCATAAATAGTTGTATTTTGATTTTGTCCCATTCTCATAGCTAAATAAATTTATAGAGTTATAATATTTTTAGTCTCAAAAAACTTGTTTCTAGTCTTAAAATTTAGTTATAATGCTCATGTGTGTCAGTTTCGGTAATTTATCTCTCTATTTCCATAATTATTTCTTATCAATTATTCCATGATAATTCCACTCATTAATTTAGGCATTAGGGTAGATTTGATTACTATTATCTACTGTAGTATATTAATTATCCTATTTTACTTAGTTTTATCAAGTTGTGCATAGTGTATTTACCCATGTGTCACTATTTACCAAAATATTTAGGATAAATTGACAAGACATACTACTTTTATATAAGGAAAAAAAGACAAGGAATTAAAATCAATGACAAAATTAAATTCAATATTTGCACTCTTCATTTTCTTAAGGAACTCAGTTATGATTTAGATGATTTAATTGACATATATATTCTTCTACTTGATCATAAATCTACATCAATGGAAGATATTACATTACATGTATAATTTGATATGCAAAAAATTCCTATATTATTTTTAGTGACATCTATTCTGGTACCTTACATCGATAAACTTGGTATACAATGGTTACAAAAAATTGGATGCAATGTTTGATATTACTCATGAGAATATATCATTAAAATTTCAAGGTGACAAGGTTACAATCTAAAGATATATAACATATGTAATGAAAAATTTAAAGCACCCCTAAGTGGGTTGTGTTAGATCTCCAACACAACATAGGTGGGCACCTAAGTAAAAACTATCTACTAAAAAAAGAACAATTATCTAGTACTACATCTTCAAGGCAAAATAATTTAAATTATACATATCTATGCATTAGAGACTTTAGCTCAGAATATGATGATTTATTGACAACATATTCTAATCTTAATAAGATTGTGTTAAGTATACATCAACATACTATCCATTTTAACCTTAAAACATGATGGTATCATTGGTTAGTTTCATTAACATAATTTTTGCTTAAAATTTCACCCTTTATTTACATAGTCAATATGGGACTTACATTATGTACCTATTACCATGGATTCGTATTTGTCTCTAGGGACCTTGTGGTGGCATTTCATTTTACATTTCACATTGATTTGAATTATTATTTCTTGACCAATCACTTTTATTTGACTTGATGAATTTTAATGATTTCTTGCCTCTTGGATTTAGTTATTGTCTTTTTATTGTATCTCCCAAGAGTTTTTTTTTTTGATATTTTATTGTCTAATTTTACGTTACATTTGCACTCTTGATATTTCCTTTCACTTTATTTGATTGGTCACCACATGTCCTTGAAAAATTTATTTTTTATGATCCATATGGTATGAAACATTCCCTACATGGCCATGATATGCATCACACATCTATAAATTACAAGGACTCAAATAATTACATTGGAATATACCATGTATTTGAGGATATCTTGTTATTATGCTTGCACTGGCCATATATTTTACACATAGGGGACAATATTCTTATATAAAATCATTAAATATGGAAAAATATAATTTTTTTAATTGGTTTATATATTTATCAATTACGTAGTGACACATGGATTAATATCATGATTATTAACCTATGCAATAGTTTTACATTTACATGTTAAAAACATGCTTCTCATGGTATTCCTTGAGTGGGTGAGATACAAGATATAATGTTGCATATGATCATGGAATAATTGGTTTTTTTTGACTTCATTATGCCCACCCTTTAATAAATTCTCACATTGGGGGGATAAATTTAATGGGTCTCAAGTTCTATCCCTCCTACTTTCCATTTTCATATAGAGCTTTATATTACTACTTATACATATCTTTCTCTTATCTAAATATTGTGTACTAGGTGTTGAGGTATTTTCCTATTGTTGTACTTGAGGCATTTATGTTTCCATTGATGTAAAAGGTAGATAAAGGTAATTTATGTCCCAAAGGTGATCATGTGAAGTTGTATGATAAGTATTCATGATGGCTCAAGCATGGCCTAGTAAATTCTTGAGTTCTGTATGAGGTTTTGTCTCTATATTGTGGTGTGAAAAGCTTGTGAGAAGATGTGTGGTAGTATTTGGAAATGGTAAAAAGGTGGTTTGGAATGTGAATGAGTCTTATAATGCATCTAAATTGACATGAAGGTCTCCAAGAGGCATGGTACCTAGTAGGTCTATGTGATTACTTTGGAGGCATGATGATGATGATGACACAGATATGTATGAGCTTAAAATTGTGAAAATAAGTGGAAGATCATGTTAGAGGATATATTGAACACTATATAAACATGTGTATAAGGGAAATAAGCCTTCAAAATAACTCCAAAGTCAAGTATTGAGGCTTAACTCTTGCATGAGAGACCTAGTGCGATGGAACAAGCTTGGTAGCTTATTGAGAAAACCATTATGAGACTTGTATGAATAAGGTTGGTGGTGTATGAATCTAGTATGAGTGAATTTGATATATGCATGAGGTATTTTTATAAGTAAAATAAGATTCAAAGCATGGTCATGGTATAAGTATGATTGGTAGTTCTGGGCCTAGTGTACAAGGAGACCTAGTATGGCCTAATGAAGGGTCAAGATGATTTTTCAAGGTGATAAAGCACATGTGAGAATGGATTGAGGTGTAATAGGTTTTTTAAAGAATTCTCATGAAGTTTTAGGTTCCAAGGAGAAGGAAAATACATGAAATGGTGTTTTGAAGTCTCTCAAGCTTATAAAATAAGGTTTCCAAACCTAAAAAAGAATTATTGATACTCATTGGCACGTGTAGAATTTGCATGGAATACTAGTTATTTAAGGAGATATGGGGAATGGTATTGGATAAAATCCCTAGGAATTATTTTGACATTTAAGGGGAAATATTGTATGAATAAATGTTAAGAATATTATCTGGTCCAAAATCCTCTCAAAACCCTCACAGTGACTTGATTGAAGAGATATTGTTGGAAAGTACCCATAATGGTTTGTTTGATCTAGTTTTGTGATTATAAATTGTATAGGAGTCCTCCAAGAATCTCCAAGTGGTAGTGGTCTATCAGGATAGTGAGTAAAACCTATAGAAAAACCTTTATTTTTGAAGAATTTGATGTTAAAGATAGGGTTGACGAGGCCAAGATTACACAATCAATGAAGATTAAAAGTAAATACTAATGTTTTTTGTCAATTATGGTAGTTGGAAAATTTATAGCTTCTGTGTTAACTATTTTGGTCACCCAAGTTGACCTATCGCTAAAATGGCTAAGAGTGAAGACAGTGAGAGAAACTAGTCAAAGTGAGAGAGATATTAGGGAGTGGTTGTATAGGATTAGGGGAGGATAAAATTGATTGAGGTTGTTATTATAGAACTAAACCTATTTTACATGTTGGTTATATGCTTTTAAAGTCATTGAAAACATTGAAAATGGTACTCTTAAGATGACCTGTCTGAGTGAGTTAAGATAATGAAAGAGTGAGGTTCAAAGTTTCATCTATTTGTTATATATTTGTCATTAAAAATATTTAAATTTGTGATTGGAGTTTATATTAATATGTTTAAGGATAATATAAAGTCATTAGGAGATCTTGGTTGTGTCCCTATAGGTGTTAGAAGTCATGTTCACCATGACTAGTTCATATGGCAGAATGTCTATTCCAGGTATGCAAGATGAAGTGAAGAGTGTGAGAATATATGATAAGAGTAATTGCATCCAATGAAATTGAAATTTTTGTTTTAGACCTAAGTTAATTATTCATTATTTATATAATATGGAAATATATGTTAAGGTTTTTTAATGTGAAAGCCAAAATGGCTTGTCTGGTTGTGTTAGAATAATGAGAGAGAAAAATAAGAAATTGCTATGTAAGATTAATGGTGGGAACTATAAAAAATGATATATATATATATATATATATATATATATATATATATATATATATATATATATATATATATATATTAGGATGATATATAGGTCTAAAATAAACTATTTATGTGAATTATAAATCATTAAAAATCCATTTCAAATGCTAAAAATAGTATTCTTCATAACTGTATTTTGAAGCTACAGACAGTTTTGAGTAGTCACCTTATAGAGATGAGATTGGGGTGTTTTGATCAGAGTTGAAGAATATAATTAATTTTAAGATGTTTTATATGTTTCAAAGGTTCAATATAATTCTTTAATAATAATTATAATTCTCTTTTAAAATATGAAAATTTAAAAGCTTTTGACCATGTTTTTGGAGCCTATGTGCATTTCTAAGTGAGCTTGTAAAGTTGATCAGTTTGGAGTCTTTTGACCTATTTGGTGTTGTAAAATGGAAATGATGGGTACCATGAGGTAATTAAGGATACATTAATGTATTTTTTTGAGTATTTTATTTTGAAATTTTTTGGCTGTATGCTTCAGATATGAGAGACAAAATTTCTAGGTGTGTGAAGGGCTAATAGAGAATAGACCTAATGGCATGGTTCAAGGAGTCAAACAAGCTAAATGGAATTGGGGACCTATATGAATGATAAAAGGGGTATATTTTAGGAATAAAGTTTTTAAAGAATTTTTGGAGACTAAATATGGTCCAATGGGTTAGAGTGGTGACGTTTGCTTAAGACATACCTAATTGCATTAGGTCTTCATAAGGCCTAATAGTGGTTTTGGCCTCTATGGGTTATGAACGACCTAAGTGATGGTTGTTTAAAATGTGTAACATGTTATAATATGTATTTTGGGTCTGAAACTAATGTATTTATGTGTTTGGTAGACCAAGATGGGTGAGATCAAGTGATTGGTATAAATGCAAGGCATAATTGGCCTATTTGAGCTAGTTAGAGAGATGGGAATATAAGAGAAGAGAAGAGATATTGGAGGAGTATAAGTAGGTAATTTAGGAACATAAAAGGGAAGTAGAGGATCATAAATGAACATATAATATAAGGTCTGAGTGTGATTGACTAGGTTAGTGAACCTAATGAGCCTAGAAGAGGCATGCTGAGCAAAAGAGCCTAGAATGCTGTTTGAGAGGGGTAGAAGGCTAAAGAGAGATAAATGAGTTGATTTATGATTTATAGACCATAATATATGAATTATAGGTTTATTATAGGTGTATTAAAGAGATTGGAATTCAGATAGAGAAGATAGAGAGCTGAAGAAGAGGTCACCCTCTGTCATTTGAGCAACAAGGTGTTACGAAGGTGATCAAGCTTGTCTTGGTTGGCTTGGTAATTATTCATAAAGGGATTAGATCCTCCTTGAAAGTTAGAGATTGATAAAGACTAATTGAGTAGGTGATTGACTAGGTAGGGGTTGGATATCCTTGTGGGGTTGGTGCCTCACTAAATGTTGTTTCATTACTTATAAGATAGTTGTAAAAGTGGTGTGACAGTGGTTTTTATCCCCCATAATGGTTTCCCACATATCTCTGGTGTTCATTTATTGATATCTTGCTTCATGCTTATATGATTGCCTTTATATGCATTATTATATCTCTGTGTTAGTTTGAATGGATAATGGATGATGTACATGTAATTGAGTGAAAAGTTTGTACACTGATTCACCCCCTTAGTGGTTTTGATTCCAAAAATTGGTATCAAAGCATATCATTGGATAAGGTTTAATGTATTGAAGGTGATCCTAGAAGAAAAAGATGGATAAGCTTGTGAATGTCATGGTTGAGGTTTATATATAAGTCTACATGATGGTACTAGCAAGATTGAAGAAGGATTATATTGAAGCCAAGTCTAAGTTCAAACCTAAGTTGATAGACAAAATGACATTGAAGATTTGTTGAAAAAAAAGGTATGTGCAGGTATCTTGGTGAAGTAAGTAAGCAAAGTTATACAAGATAGAGGAGCTGAATTAAGTCTATGAAGTTGTCATAAATGAGCAAAGATATGTTGATGAGACTTATTGGTGATATGAGGTCTATTTGAGCCTTCATGTGGGATAAATGTATGAATGTATATCCTTATTTATATTGATATGGTGGTTAAGCATATATGCATTGAGGTCTTTAATAGGTCTGTAGGTCTAAAAGAGTGCCTAGGGAGCATATGTGAGATGCTTTAAGAGTTTTAGGAAGTTTATTTGATGTGGCTAGATGCAAAATAGTGTGTAGGTTAGTAAGGACAAAGAAGAGGTTGTGAGGCATCCATAGATGTCTTGGTAAAGTTCTAGTGTGTATTTTGACCATTTGGAGAATGAAGAATGCATCATTCTAGCCTAGAAAAAACTAGACAGTCTCAACTTGTCATGTAGATAGGATTAGTTTAGAAGTTTGTGAATTTATTGTAGGTACTCAAAAAGTCAACCCTAGTCAAATAAAACATTGAGATGATGTACTTAGAGCCTTGAATGTGCCCTATAATTTTGGTATTATAAAGAGTTTTCATCTTCAAGATATAAGCTTGTAAATATCATCTAGTAATTTGTGAAGTGCAAAAGGATGTTAAGTTTAGGCTACAAGATATAACTATTGAAATTCAAAAATATGAACATTGGATTTCAAATGACTATGTGTGCATTGGACCAGAGAGAAAATAAGTGCTTGTATAAGGTAGGATTTTGGTCAAATCATGTTGGAGTAAAAATCAAAGTTGATGCATATTCCATGACTATCATTCTTCAGGTGGTAGTTTGTTTTGAAAAAGAGTACAAGTGCATTTATTGCTATTCAAAGTTGACTGTTGCTTGAGAATGATAGACATGGGTATCTTGGTGAGTTGTATAGAGTTATTTGTCACTAAAGGTAAGTTTTCTATGTGTTTTGGAGATGTTATTAACATCATATAACATCTATAAATGCTTTGTGTATGGTCAGAGTGATCTTAGTAATGAAGAATATGCTCAAGACTAAAAAGATAAAGATATAAGGGTTTCTAGTCTTCATGTGACTGTGTACCCTAAGGTGTGTATTCACAAGGTAGATGAATCTATTATGGAATATAAATCTCAATGAACATTATATTGAATGAGTGAAATGATTTTTTTAGAAGATATCATGCTTGTAATGCATGTGTGAGCTCAAGGTGTTTTTAAAGAAGCAATGACAATACTAGTAAAGTGAGAGTTTAAGATTGGTCTACAAGACCAATCATATAAAAGGTAGAGATTATTTGATTATGTATTCTAAGGTCTTTTTAGTGTTTTAAGAGTGAGATGATAATTTTTTTGTGCCAGGAAGAAGATCATAGTAGTCCTTCATAGTGTGTGGTTGACTCAGGAGGTAGAGTGCACCAAGAAGGGTGTTATGAGCTTGTCCAAGTGATGATGTCTTGTTAACCATAAATAAAATATATTGATGCAATATACCTATTGAATATTATGCTCAGATGGATAAATCATTTTTTTTATATAGAAATAATTCTTATAAAGCTATATGTAGACCTAGTTGGTTGAGATGATCTATTGAAGGTGCCATGTGCTAAGTCAAACCCTAATGACTTGAAGAGTCTATTTGAAGATATGTGGAGCTTTATTAAGGTAAGAAAATGAGTTATGTATTTATTGTAAATATTTGGTTTGTGGTTTCAAATGACATGATCAAAGTAAATCATGGAGTTAGGGGGAGCTAACGTAGGTCTCTTGAGAAGTTTGAAGAGAAGTATGCATGGACAAAGGGGGAGCTTGCTATCTATGTGAGTGGTTGGGTCCAAATATTAGTAGTAATGTTAGATATGACTTTGTCATTAATGTTAAATGGGGAGAAAGACGAGCTTGGAGAGATGAAAGTAATTTTATGTGTTAGAGTGTTCACACTCAATGACTTTGGGGGAGATTGTTGAGGTATGTTCCTATTGTTATACTTAAGGAATTGATGTTGTCATTTATGTCAAATTTTGATGAAGGTAATTGATGTCCCAAAGGTGATCATGTGAAGTTTCATGATAAGTATTCATGATGGCTCAAATATGGCATAGTAAATTATTGAGTTTTGTATGAGGTTTTGGCTCTATGTTATTGTGTGACAAGATTGTGAGAAGATGTGTGTTAGTAGTTGGAAATGTTGAAAAGGATGTTTAGCATGTGAATGATTCTTAGAATGCATCTACAATGGCATAAAGGTCTCCAAGAGGTATGATACCTAGTAGGTCTATGTGATTAGACTAGAGGCATGATGATGATGATAACACATATATGTATGAGCTTGAAATTGTGAAAATAAGTGGAAGATAATGTTAGAGGATATGTTGGACAATTTTTAAACATGTGTATAAGGAAAATAAGCCTTCAAAATAACTCCAAGGTCAGGTGTTGAGGCTTAACTTTAACATGAGAGACCTAGTATGTGGAAAAAATTTGGTAGCTTGTTGAGAAAATCAGTGTGAGACTTGTATGAGAAATGTTGGAAGTGTATGAATATGTTATGAGTGAATTTAATATGTGGATGAAGTATTTTGAGTAGTACAAAAATTTTTAAGGCATGGTCATGGTCTAAGTATGACTAGTAGTTTTAGGTCTAGTGTACAAGGAGACCTAGTATGGCCTAATGAAGGGTCAAGATGAGTTTTCAAGGTGATAAAGCACATGTGAGAATGGATTAAGGTGTAATAGTATGTTTAAATAATTCTCATGAAGTTTTAGGTCCTAAAGAGAAGGAAAATACATGACATGGTGTTTTGAAGTCTGTCAAGCTCACAAAATAAGGTTTCCAAACCCAAGGAAGAACTATTGATACTCATTGGCATGTGTAAAATTTGCATGGAATCTTAAGTATTTAAGGAGAGATGGGGAAGGATACTAGATAATATACCTAGGCATTCATTTGGCATTTGAGGGAAAATATTGTATTAATAAATGTTAAGAATCTAATCTAGTCCAAAACCCTCTCAAAAGCCTCACAGTGACCCGATTAAAGAGATCTTGTTGGAAAGTTCCTAGAATGGTTTGGTTGATATATTTTGGTCATTGGAACTTGTAGAGGAATCCTGTAGGTGGTAGTGGTATGTTAGGACAATGAGTGAAACTTATAGAAAAACCTTTGTTTCTAAAGAATTTGATGTTACAAGCAAGGTTGACTAGGTCAATATTGAAAAATCAATGGAGGTTGAAGGTAAAAACTTATGTTTATTATCCCTAATGGTATTTTTACATGTTATATCCTTTGTGTCAACTATTTTTGTCACCCAAGTTGACCTATCACTAAAATGGTTAAGAGTGAAGATAGTGATAAATGTTAGGGTGTGGAGCTAAAAGCTTCACCAAGGAGCACACTTTAACAGGTTCGGGTCTACATAGACACCGGCGTCAGTCAGGAGCGACCGACGTCGGTCAAGTGTAGTTGCAGAGGCGACGGCGTCGGTAGTGGGTCGGCCGATGGTGGTCACAGGCAAGCAGTAGGAACCGGTGTCGGTTACCTGTGCATCCAGAATGCTATTTTTGAGGACAGAAGCGAGTGTTTGCATGATGAGTTTAAGTTGTAGTCTTAAGCTCGCGTCTCTATTATTAGTAATATTATTTTTAGAGCCCTTGTTCAAGTGGCTTAACTGTTTGTTGTAAGTGCATGCTCAAGTTTCCTAATTCTATATATAGAATTAGATCTTCTTAGCTTTGTGTGAATTATCGTAGTAGTTCATTGTATGTGAATGTTGAAGAACAGTACAGAATTGAATCAATCCAGGCTTGTTGGAGTTGATTGTTCTTGAGAGAGAGAGATCTTGAGGAATAGAGATCTAGTGAGAGATCTATACATCTAGGAGAGGTGTGGAAGAAAGAAGTTTCTTCAATTGTATTCCTTTTGTAAAGAGTTTGTTAATACAAGTTTTTAGGGTGGTTTCTTGTATCTCTTGTTCTTGCTATTTATCATTCTAGTTACTTGTCTATCTGATTTAATTCCGCGTTTATTGCTTTCATAAGTGTAATCTATTGTTGGTTGATCCCCAACAAGTGGTATCTGAGCCTTGGTTGAAGGTTTAGAGTTTGATATCCAATAATTGGTATCAAAGCTCAGGTTCACTAACAAGCAGTTCAAATCTTTGTAGTGTGTATTGATTATAGGTTGCTCATAGGAGTTTCTACAGGGATTTCTGTTTGAGTGGGAGAAGCAATGGCAGATGAAAGTAAACTAAGAATGGAAAAATTCAATGGAAAAAATTACCAACATTAGAGAATGCAGATAGAGGATTATCTGTATCAGAAAGATCTCTACTTACCATTAGGTGGGGTTGCAAAGAAGCCCAAAGACATGGAGGATGAAGAATGGGAAGTTCTTGACAGAAAGGCTCTGGGGTCTATAAGATTGAGTCTAGCATCCACTGTGATATCTAATTTATCACAGGCAAAGTCTATGGTAGAGTTGATGACTACGTTAGCAAATTTGTATGAAAAACCCTCAGATTCTAATAAGGTATATCTTATGAAGCAGTTATTTAATTTGCATATGAATGAAGGTGGATCTGTTTCTACTCATCTGAATGATTTCAATGGAATTGTGAATCAATTAAGTTCAGTCAATATAGTGTTTGATGATGAAATAAAAGCTCTTTTAATATTATGTTCTTTGCCTGAAAGCTGGCATGGCTTAGTAATGGCAGTAAGTAATACTGCATCTGCATCAAATATTTTGAAAGTAGAGGATGTTGTTAGTGTTATCTTGAATGAGAAAATTCGTAGGAAAAGCACAGAAGAGACATCTGGGAATGCTTTAAGTTTTGAGAGCAGGGGAAGGCAAAAAGAGAAGAGCAAGAAAGGGAGATCAAGATCCAAGTCTAAGGGGAAAGGCAGATCCAAGTCCAGAAATGGCAGAAGGCCACAATGCTGGAATTGTGGAAAGATGGGGCAAACAAGCAGAGATTGCTGGTCAAAGCCTAAGGAGGACAATCAGCACGAAGGAAAAGAAGAAGCAAAGGTTGCAGGTATTGCACAAGATGCTTTAATATTCTCTTTGCCCAATAATATAGAATCTTGGGTATTAGATTTTGGTGCATCTTTTCATGCTACCCCTAACAGGGAATATTTTAGTGACTATATCCATGGAGATTTTGGAATAGTGTATCTAGGGGATGATGAGCCCTGTAAAATAATTGGTAAAGGTAAAGTGCAGCTGAAGATGCAGAATAGCAACACATGGGTGTTGAGAGATGTGATGCATGTTCCTAGCTTGAAGAAAAATTTGATTTCTGTAGGAAAGTTAGGGGATGAGGGTTGTACAGTAACTCTCACAGCAGAATCTTGGAAGGTGACCGAGGGTGCACTCATTATGGCCAGAGGTAAGAGAGAAGGTACTCTCTATTTGTGTAATTGTGTTACTAACAAATCTCCTTCTGTATTATCTACTTTAGATGCGGATGCTAAACTGTGGCACTCAAGACTTGGCCACATGAGTGAGAAGGGGATGTCAATTCTTAAGTCCAAAGGTATGCTTTCAGATTTAAAAGGCATAGATCTAGAGTTTTGTGAGCACTGTGTATTTGGAAAATAGAAAAGGGTTAGTTTTCTCAAGACTGGGTCTATTAAGAAGAGGCATAAGCTGCAGCTTGTTCACAAAAATGTGTGGGGACCAGCTCAGGTTGCTTCTATTGGAGGATCACAGTACTATGTATCTTTCATAGATGATGTTACAAGGAAGGTATGGATCTATTGTATTAGGAGAAAATCTGATGTATTTGAGACTTTTAAGATTTGAAAAGCTATGGTTGAGAATGAAACAGGTAAAAGATTGAAGTGCCTGAGATCTGATAATGGCGGTGAGTTTTGCAGCTATAAGTTTAGAGATTATTGTTATATGCATGGAATCCACAGGCAAAGGATGGTTCCAAGGACACCTCATTAGAATGGAATTGCTAAAAGGATGAACAGGACAATAATGGAGTGTGCAAGATGTATGAGATTGCATGTTGGTTTGCCCTTATAGTTTTGGGCACAAGCTGTTGACACTGTAGTAAACCTGATTAATAGAGGACCCTCTACAGCTCTGGATGGTGGTATTCTAGAAGAGGCATGGATAGGTAAAAAGTTAGATCTCTCTTTTCTCAAAGTTTTTGGTTGTGAAGCCTTTGTGCACATAGATAAAGAAAATATAAAGAAGCTTGATGCTAAGTCTATGAGGTGCACGTTTATTGGCTATGGCTCAGATGATTTTGGTTACAGATTGTGGAATCTAGAAACTAAAAAGGTAATTAGGAGCCGTGATGTTGTTTTCAATGAAAGAGTGATGTATTGTGATCAGCTAAGGAAGCTGAATCAATCTGGGCAGAGCAATGGTGAATTGGACGAGGTAAAGGTCCAATATGAGCTCGTGGGAAAAAGAAATAATCACTTGCAGGAAAACACAGAGACTGACGTCGGCAGGGTAAGAACCGGCGTCGGCAGAACAAAAACCAGCATCGGCCATACAGAGATCGACGTTGGTAGAACAGGCACCGAGATTGGTCAGGAAGAACCGACGTCGGCCAGTAATAGGTCTGGAGGTGACCGAGGTCGGTCACTGTCAGAGAATTTGGGTGGACAGCGTGTTGTGAACGAGTCTCAGACACCCATCAGGAGGTCAGAAAGGGTGAGTAAGCCTACAATTAGATATTCTCCCTCTTTATTTTATTTATTGCTAACTGATAGTGGAGAACCAGAGAGTTTTGAAGAAGCAATACAGGTGGAGTCCAAGAGTCAGTGGGAGCGTGGCATGGTTGAGGAGTTGGAGTCCTTAAGAGAGAACCAAACATGGGATTTGGTTGAATTGCCAGCTGGTAAGAGAACACTCAAGAACAGATGGACCTATAGGTTGAAAGAAAGTGAGAATGGACAGATGAGATATAAGGCCAGATTGGTGGTAAAAGGATTTGCACAAAAGCTAGGTATTGACTTTGGTGAGATTTTTTCTCCTGTTGTTAAAATGACCTCTATAAGGGTTGTATTGTCTTTGGTTGCTTTTGAGGATTTGCATCTTGAGCAGCTAGATGTTAAGACAATGTTTCTTCATGGAGACTTGGATGAGGAAATTTATATGGAACAACCGGAAGGATTTGAGGTCAAAGGTAAGGAGAAGTTTGTGTGCAGATTGAAGAAAAGCTTGTATGGCCTCAAGCAAGCTCCTAGGCAATGGTATTTAAAATTTGATAGGTTTATGACTGAGCATGGCTACAGTAGGTGTCAATCTGACCATTGCATGTATTTCAAGAGATTTGATAATGGTAGATATATTATTCTATTGTTGTATGTAAATGATATGCTGGTTGCAGGATCACACATGCAGGATATCTCTGAGCTTAAAGTGAAATTAGCTCAAACGTTTGCTATGAAGGATTTGGGAGCAGCAAAGAAAATCCTTGGCATGAGCATTAAGAGAGACAGGGAAAATCACAGGTTGATATTGTCTCAAGAAGATTATGTGGACAAGGTGTTGAAACGGTTCAATATGCAGGATGCTAAATCGGTAAGCACACCTTTGGCTGGACATTTTAAGTTGAGTAAAGAACAATGTCCTAATTCATATGATGAGGTAGAGTACATGAGTAAAGTTCCATATTCTTCCACAGTAGGGAGTTTGATGTATGCAATGGTGTGTACTAGACCGGATATTGCCCAAGCAGTGGGAGTGGTAAGTAAGTATATGGCCAATCCAGGTAAGGAACATTGGAAAGCAGTTCAGTGGATCTTTAGATATCTGAGAGGAACCAGCAGTAGGCACTTGTGCTATGGAGGTTCAGATACTTATCTACATGGTTATGCAGATTCAGATATGGCAGGTGATTTGGATGGTAGGAGGAGCACTACAGGTTATGTTTTCACTGTAGGTGGAACAACGGTTAGCTGGATATCTAAGTTACAAAAGGTTGTTGCCTTGTCAACTATAGAAGCAGAGTATATTGCAGCCACAGAGGTTAGCAAAGAGATGATATGGATGACACGGTTCATGGATGAGCTTGGTAGGGAGCATGAGAGTTGCAGATTGTATAGTGACAGTCAGAGTGCAATCCATTTGGCTAAGAATTCAGCCTTTCATTCAAGAACAAAGCACATATAGCTAAGGTACCATTTCATACAACAGGTATTGGAAGATGGTGAGTTGAAGCTGGAGAAGATCCATACAGATAGGAATCCTACTGATATGTTAACCAAGCTAGTTACAAAGAAGAAGTTGAATCTTCATTCAACTTCTATTGGTCTTCATGATTGAGTTGAAGATGGAGGAGCTAGAAGATATTGCTGTACAGGTACTAGTGCAGCTGTTTATCTCCAAGTGGGAGATTGTTAGGGTGTGGAGCTAAAAGCTTCACCAAGGAGCACACTTTAACAGGTTCGGGTCTACACAGACACCGGCGTCGGTCAGGAGTGACTGACATCAGTCAGGTGCAGTTGCAGAGGCGACGGCATCGGCAGTGGGTCGGCCGATGGCGGTCACAGGCAAGAAGCAGGAATCGGCGTCGGTTACCTGTGCGTCGAGAATGCTATTTCTGAGGATAGAAGCGAGTGTTTGCATGATGAGTTTAAGTTGTAGTCTTAAGCTCACGTCTCTATTATTAGTAATATTATTTTTAGAGCCCTTGTTCAAGTGGCTTAACTGTTTGTTGTAAGTGCATGCTCAAGTTTCCTAATTCTATATGTAGAATTAGATCTTCTTAGCTTTGTGTGAATTATCGTAGTAGTTCATTGTATGTGAATGTTGAAGAACAGTACAGAATTGAATCAATCCAGGCTTGTTGGAGTTGATTGTTCTTGAGAGAGAGAGCTCTTGAGGAATAGAGATCTAGTGAGAGATCTATACATCTAGGAGAGGTGTGGAAGAAAGAAGTTTCTTCAATTGTATTCCTTTTGTAAAGAGTTTGTTAATACAAGTTTTTAGGGTGGTTTCTTGTATCTCTTGTTCTTGCTATTTATCATTCTAGTTACTTGTCTATCTGATTTAATTCCGCGTTTATTGCTTTCATAAGTGTAATCTATTGTTGGTTGATCCCCAACAATAAAAACCATCAAAGTGAGAAAGAGATTAGGGAGTGGTTGTAGAAGATTAGGGAAGTATACAATTGATTTAGGTTTTTATTTAAGACCTATAAATATTGTCCATGTTGTTTATATGATTTTAAAGTCATTTAAAACATTTAAAATGGTGCTCTCGAGATGACCTATCTGAGTGAGTTAAGATAGTGAAAGAATGAGGTTCAGAGTTTGATTTGATTTTTCTATATTTATCATTAAACCTTTGTACCTTTATGATTGGAGTTTATATTAATATGTTTAAGTATTGTATAAATGAATTAGGATATCTTGGTTATGTCCCTACATGTGTTAGAATTCATGTTCACCATGACTAGTTCATTAGGCAAAATGACTATTTGAGGTATGCAAGATGAAGTGAAGAGTGTGAGACTCTATGACAAGAGTCATTGAATCAAATGTACTTTAAATTTTTTTTTGAGAGATAAGTGACTTAATAATTCTTGATAAAAGATGGAGAGATAGGTTAAGAATTTGTAATGTGAAAGCCAAAATGGCTTGTTTGGCCGTGTTAGAATAGTGAGAGAGAAAGATAAGAAATTGGTCTATAAGACCAATGTTTGGCACTATAACAAATGATATATCTATTTTATGATGATACATAGGTATAAAATAAACTATTAATGTGAATTATAAATCATGAAAGTGACCTTTCAAATTATAAATACAATGTTCTTCATAACTATATTTTTGAAGCTACAAACAGTTTTGAGTAGTCATTGTTAAGTTGTGGAGCTAAAAGCTTCACCAGGATGCTAATCAAGGATTTGCTGAGTTCATTTAGTAACCGACATCGACAGTATTGCCGACATTGGTCAAGTAGGGACTAAGAATTGGCCGATGTCAGTCAAGAGCAGACAGACAGAAACTGACGTCGGTCACCTGTGCATGTGCATGCAGTTGCATGTGTTTCCAAAACGCGTTTCTAGAATTAGACTCGTCTAATTTTAAGAGGTCCGAGAGTGTTTGCATGTTAAATACTAATTTAAGTCTTGAGTTTGTGTTTTTAATTATTGTAATTAGAGGTCTAATTATTGTATGCATGGGATCCTATTTAAAGACCCATGAGGCATGTATTGTAATTAAGGCAAGTAAAGCATTGAAGCAAGAAAGCAAGGTCAAAGGAGATCTGCAAGGTGCAAGGTCAAGGAGATCAGCTGAAGCTATCAAGGAGGGGATCGCAACTCAGGTTATTGAGTTAGTTGTGGTTGAGAGAAAAAGAGAGAATTTTGAGGGAAGATTACTGAAAGTCTTAGAGGTGTGGGAAGCCTTAGAGGTGGAAGAAGACTGTGGCACTTCTTTATTGTATTTCCTTTTGAAGAGTATTTAATACAAGATTGTGTATTGTCTCTCATATTCTTTACTGTTTCAAGTTTCTAGTTACTTAATCATTCTGGTATAATTCCATGTTTAATTGCTTATATGAAAGGTAATCAATTGTGCTTCCTGACAAAGTGGTATCAGAGCTAAGGTTGCAGGGAGTAGGTTATTGTTTGATTACAGGTCATTCTCAGGGGTTTCTGATTGAGTGGGAGTACAATAATGGTATAAGAAAGTAAGCTAGGAATGGATAAGTTTAACAAAAATAATTATCAACATTGGAGGATGCAGATAGAATATTATCTGTATCAAAAAGATTTGTGCTTACCGTTGGGTGGGGTTGCATGCAAGCTCACAGATATGAAAGATGAAGAATGGAGTGTTCTTAATCGAAAGGCTCTGGGATCCATAAGGTTGAGCCTTGCATCGCCTGTGATTTCCAACTTATCACAGTGTAAGACAAAAGAAGAGTTGATAGAATCTTTGGCAAATTTATATGAAAAGCCCTCAAATTCAAATAAGGTATTTCTTATGAAGCAGTTATTTACTTTGCAAATGTAGGAAGGTGGATCGGTGTATACTCATCTTAGTGATTTCCATGGTTTGTTAAACCAGTTAGCTTCAGTCAATATTTTTTTTGATGATGAAGTAAAGGCTCTCTTAATTTTATGCTCTTTACCTGAAAGTTGGGATAGTTTGGTAATGGCAGTAAGTAATTCTGCATCTGCTTCTAAAATCTTAAAAGTTGATGATGTTGTGAGTGTAATCTTGAATGAAGAAATACACAGGAAAAACACAAGTGAATCATTAGGGAATGCTCTAAATGCTGAAAGTAGGGGAAGGCAAAGAGAGAAGGTCGAGCAAGGGAAATCAAGGTCAAAGATGGAAAGGAGATCCAAATCCAAAAATAGAGGTATCACCTGCTGGTTTTGTAGAAAGAGAGGACACACAAAGAAAGATTGTTGGTTGAAGGATAAAGAAAATCAACATGAAGGTAATGAAGAAGCAAAAGATGTAGGTATTGTTGCACAAGATGCTCTCATACTTTCTTTGGATAGTCAGTTAGAATCATGGGTTTTAGATTTTGGTGCTTCTTTTCATGCAACCCCAAATAGAGATTTGTTCCATGAGTATGTCTAGGGAGACTTTGGAGAGCTTTATTTAGGGGATGGTATGCCTTGTCAAATGGTTGGAAAATGGAAAGTGTAGATGGAATTGCAAATGGGCAACACATGGGTGTTGAAGGAGGTTATGCATGTCCCATCTTGAAGCAGAGTTTGGTTTTTGTAGGAATGTTGGGTGATGAGGGATGCATAGTAACCCTCACAGCGGATTCTTGGAAGGTTTCCAAGGGTGCACTTGTTTTAGCAAGAGGTAAGAAAGTAGGTACTCTTTATCTATCTACTTGTATTACTGATTCTACTTTTGGTTTATCTACTTCAGCTGTAGATTCGAAGATGTGGCTTAGTAGGCTTGGTCACATGAATAAGAAGGGAATGGACATTCTTGAGTCAAAGGGTATGAGTTCAGATTTGGAGGGCATAGATCGAGTTCATTGCAGGAAAAAGAAATTTGATGTTTTTGACAAGAACAAGGAAGCCTTGGTGTTTATGGAGGAGATGATGGACAGAGATCAGTCACAGGGGCTGAATAATTTTGAGCAGGGTAGTATGGATAGGGTTTTGATCCAAGATGAGCTCATGGATAAAGAAGTCATCACTTACAAGAAAACATAGGTATCAACATCAGTCACATGGAACCGACATCGATTAGGCAGATACTAATGTCAGTCATGTGTAGACCAGCAGAGTCGGTAGTGTCAGGCAGGTGGAACTGACGTCGGTCAGGTAGGAACCGATGTCGATAGTAGGTCAGTCACATGGAATCGACGTCGGTCGGGTGCAGACTGAGAGATGGTTGAGATCGGTCACTGGAACGGATGTTGGGCAGATAGCAAGCTGTCAAAGAGTCTCAAACACCCATATGGAGGACTGAAAGGGTAAGTGGACCTCATATTCATTGTTCACCTTCTTTATATTACTTGTTGCTTACTGATGGTTAAGAACCAGGAAGATGTGAAGAGGCAATACAGGTAGAATCTAGGAAACAGTGGGAGTATGACATAATTTATTTAGAAGAGAACCAAGCAGGAGATTTGGTAGAGTTGTCAGCGGGGATAAAAGCACTGATAGAGGAATGGATTCCTAGGTTAGAGAAGAGAGTGGATGGACACGTGAGATAGAAGGCCAGGGTCTAGGGTCTTGAACAAGCTGCAAGACAATGGAGGTTTAACCATTATGTTTACTTTTACTAGGTTGGATAATATTAGCTACATTATCCTATTACTGTATTGTGTGCTTGTTGCAGGGTTACACATGCAAGGAGTTTTTGAGCTAAAGGTAAAGATAGTTCAGAGGTATGTCATGAAGAATTTGGGAGCAGTGAAATTCTTTGGCATGAGAGACATGGAAGATCACAGGTTGATTTTGTCTCCAGTGGGAGCTGATGTGAAGAAGGTGTTGGCAGGGTTCAATACATAGGATGTAGAATCGGTATGCACACCAAGGGCTGGATAGTTCAAGTTGAGCTTAGAATAGTGTTTGAAATCACATAAGGTCTAGTGTAGACCTAAGTTTTCCTAAGTAGTGGGAGTTGTCAGAAAGTTTAGATATGGCAGGGGACTTGGATGACAGGTATAGCATCACAGGATGTGTGGTGGTTGGTCTTCAAAATTGAGCTTGAAGATAGAGGTGCCTGAGATGGTTAGTGGAGGTTGCTGTATAGGTACAGGTGCAGCTGTTTATCTCCAAGTGAGAGATTGTTAAGTTGTGGAGCTAAAAGCTTCACCAGGATGCTATTCAGGGAGTTGCTGAGTTTAGTCAGTAACTGGCATCGGTAGTATTGCTGACATCAGTCAGGCAGGGACCAAGGATCAGCCGATGTTGGTCAGGAGTAGACAGATAGAAACTGACGTCGGTCACCTGTGCATGTGCATGCAGTTGCATGTGTTTCCAGAACGCATTTCTAGAATTAGACTCGTCTAATTTTAAGAGGTCTGAGAGTGTTTTCATGTTGAAGACTAATTTAAGTCTTGAGTCTATGTTTCTAATTATTGTAATTAGAGGTCTAATTATTTTATGCATGGGATCCTATTTAAAGACCCATGAGGCATGTATTGTAATTAAGGCAAGTAAAGCATTGAAGCAAGAAAGCAAGGTCAAAGGAGATCTGCAAGGTGCAAGGTCAAGGAGATCAGCTGAAGCTATCAAGAAGGGGATAACAACTCAGGGTATTGAGTTAGTTGTGGTTGAGAGAGAAAGAGAGAACTTTGAGGGAAGATTACTAGAAGTCTTAGAGGTGTGGGAAGCCTTAGAGGTGGAAGAAGACTGTGGCACTTCTTTATTGTATTTCCTTCTGAAGAGTATTTAATACAAGATTGTGTATTGTCTCTCATATTCTTTGATATTTCAAGTTTCTAGTTACTTAATCATTCTGGTATAATTCCGTGTTTAATTGCTTATAAGAAAGGTAATCAATTGTGCTTCCTTGGGGTTCCTGATAGTCATCTTGCAAAGATGCGATTGGGGTGTTTTGATCAGATTTGAAGAATTTATTGAATTTGAATATGTTTTTTAGGTCTCAAAGGTTTATGATAATTATTTAAAAATCATGATAAGTCCTTGTTAAAATATGAAAATTCAAAAGTTTTTGATTGTGTTTTTGGACCCTGTGTGTAGTTTTGAGTGAGGTTGTTAAGTTGATCAGTTTGGAGTCTTTTGACCTATTTGGTGTTATAAAATGGACATGGTGGTGACCAAGAGGTCATGGAGGATATATTAATTTATTTTTTTAGTATATTTTTTGGTAAATTTTATTGTATGCTTCAAATATGAGAGATGGAATTTTTGGGTGTGTGAAGGGCTAATGGAGAATAGACCTAATGGCATGATTCAAGGAGTCAAAAAAGATAAATGGTGTTTGGGACATATATGAATTATATAAGGGGTATATTTTAAGTTTTCAAAGTGTTTTTATCGACTTATTATGTTCCAAGGGGTTAGAGTGGTAATATGTGCTTAAGACAAACCTAATTGCATTAGATCTCCATAAGGCTTAATGGTGGTTTTGGCCTCTATGGGTTATGACCGACTTAAGTGATGGTTGTTTAACAATTTTAATGTGTTTTAAGATATATTTTGGGTCTAAAACTAATGTATTAATGTGTTTGGCTGACCAATTTGGGTGAGAGCAAGTGATTGGTATAAATGCAAGGCATAATTGGCTTATTTGAGCTAGTTAGAGAGATTGGAATATAAGTGAAGAAAAGAGATGTTGGAGGAGTATAAGAAGCTAATTAAGGAGCATAACAAGGGAGTAGAGTATATTACATGAAAATATAATATAATTTATAAGTGTGATTGACCAGGTTAGTGAACCTAATGAGCCTAGAAGAGGCATGTTGAGCAAAAGAGCCTAGAAGGCTATTTGAGAGGGGTAAAAGGCTAAGGAGATCTCAATGAGTTGATTGATGATTGAGAGACCATAAAATGTGAATTATATGTGTTCTAGGTGTAATAAAAAGATTAAAATTTAGGTAGAGAAGACAAAGATCTAAAGAAGAGGTCACAATCTGTTGTTTGAGCAATAAGGTATTGTAAAGGTAATCAAGTTTGTCTTGGTTGGGTTGGTGCTTAGTCAAGAAGGGAGTTAGAGATGCCTTGCAAGTTGGATCTTGAATAAGTATCCTTGAATTTTTTGGGTTGGTGCCAAGTCACTTAGGGGTTTGGAGCCTCCTTATAATTTGGATCTTGCTAAAGACTAGTTAGATCTTGAAGAAGTATCCTTGAATTTTTTGGGTTAGTGCCAAGTCACTTAGGGGTTTGGAGCCTCCTTAAAATTTAGATCTTGATAAATACTAGTTTAGTGGGTGCTTGAATAGGTAGGGGTTGGATCTCCTTATGGGGTTGGTTCCTCACTAAATTTTGTTTTATTGCTTATAGGATAGTAGTCCAAGCGGTATGACAGTGGTTTTTATCACCCATGAAGGTTTCCCACATATCTATAGTGTTCATGTGTTGATATATTGCTTCATATTGATATGATTGCCTTTCTATGCATTGATATATCTCTATGTTAGTTTTAATGGTTAATGAATGACATATGGAATTGAGTGAAATTTTTTACACTGATTCACCCCCTCTCAGTGGTTATGCTTCCAACACTAGGTTACATAGATATATACATTGTGTTGTTACCTATGGTATATACATAGATACATTACCTATTCTATTATGCGCCTTATGATTACTTGATTTAATGCATGTAAGTACATATACTTATGTGTTCTTGTGCATGTTTCTTGTTGATTTATTATCCAATGTTTTCCATATAGGATCCTATAGTCATGATGTTGTGTTATGTACATGTCCTTTATTGATCAATAATTACTATGGTCACATGATTATGTGTGATTTATTTGTCTATACTATGTGGTATATTTTTCAAGATTATGTGGTCCATATCATACATGATAATAATTTTGGTGTAATATGATTGTTACCTATATTGTCTTAGTCTTCATAATGCATTTATTAGGGCATACTACTATTATGTGCATGCTTCATTAATATATACCCTGCTTCGATGGACATATTATTACATCAGGGCATGTCATTCATCCCTCTCTTTATTGATATTATCACCTATATCATTCCATTTGGGGCAACACATTATCCTTTATTAATAACCATTTTATACAGATATTAATTATTATCTGAATTTACTACCCATATATTTCCATTGGGGGGGATCATACACACATATTATCCATGAGCTTCATTGATCTTATTTTAACTATATAGAGCTTCCTTTACCTAAGTGATTATTGATACTATATTGATTATACCAAGATAGGATCACATTCCCCATGTTATTCTTACCTCTTGTCACATTTTATTTATCACACTTAATACATCTATTATCATAACTTATCCATATTAGGGCATATCCTTTGTCTATATCATTAATGAGGGAATCATACCCACACCTATATTATGAGATTCAATGTTTATATTTATACATTTTCATTGATGATGTAATTCACCCATATGTCTATTGGTTCTATATTGCTTATATTAGGACATCACATTATCCTCTATACACCTAGTCACATTGGGCTACTAAATATTCACATTAGGTACTTTTATTGCCATATATTAACATACTTGGACATAACTTTGTATCCCCTCACTAGGTACTATAGACTCATATTTTGTCTTTATTTCCTACCATTTCCACCCTCACAAGGGTAATTTATACACATCTCATCCTCACATGGGTCATATTTTTCTATCAATATTTACATTATGATATCTATCTATAGCTACATACATGTCGCAAAGATATGATTTTGATGATTAAAATAACTAATTAGTTAATTTTTAGGATAACACATGGTGTGTATGACTCTTTATTTTGATACAAGTGAGTTTTAGGAACATATACATTCATAATTTCAAAAGGGGAACATATTTTAAATATTTTATCACTAGATACCATTAGATTATTTGAAAACTATCACAAGTTACAAATTTATATGTTATGAATGTGATTTACCAAGAGAGATTAAGATAGACCAAGATGAATGAACTATACCAAGAAGCACCAAATTTATACTTCCATGGTCAATACCAAACTTTAATTTATAGGGTTCACTTTAAAACTCTCTAGTTTTGAGTTTCAGTATAGAAGTTCCTAGGAGTGACACATGGTTCACATACCACAAATTGTATTCATTAGTTTACATATTTTTTATTGAAATTATTTCATTTAGTTACATTATTATAAATTCACCAGACATTAAATCCTTGCATGCATTCAAGTTTGTTTGTAGGTGCACTAGATTTATGGAAAATATCATGTGGGTGTACCTAATCTAGAGATTTAGAGTCTTCATCCTTCCATCCATATCAGGTAATATGTAGGTATGTCATTAATTTTTGTTTTACTTTGATACACACACATGCATTCACCACTCACATTAAATTGGGGCATTATGTATAGGCCTAACTTTGGTACAAGACCCTTTTCCATTATGTTTTTGTCATGATTTATAACACTTGGTCCATTTACACACATTTAAATCTTTTCAATAGACTTATCCCTTGTGTTGGGCCCTATATCATCTTACATTAACTTTGGTTTTCATTAAAACTTAAACTTATCTTCAATCTGGGTCAATGATAATATCTCCATTCAATTTCAAATGCCAAAAATACTATAGATTGACTATTCATTTACCCATGTATGATCCATGAATGTCTAAAACATTATTTTAGGGTGTTTTTTGGGTTATGGTCAGCCCATAGTTATATCCCATTTGACTTGTGGGTCCTAATTTGTACCATTATCCATGTTTCTCATGCCTCAATTATTGGCTTTCACTATCCTCTATCACTGGGCTATGTGTAAATGTGTTATTATGAAACCTATATATAAAAATGTCCCCTAAGTGATTTCATCATCAATTCCTATCATTTAGATCTCTTACAAGCTAATTATATCAAGATTTATACATATTTGTTAGAGGAATATGCATATTGATCCAATTATACCATCATCTATATCCTGCCATCAGACTTATAACAAAATAAGGTCATAGCAAAGCATATAGTTATAATAGATAATATAGGGAGAGAATGTGAATTATTTTCTCTAATTTTGGGTTGGGAACACTCAAAAGAAATAGAAATACATTGAGAGCTAATTTTGAACATGTAAAATATGTAGATATAACCCATTAAGAGGGTGCTAGAGCCACTAACCTTAAAAAGTTATATATTCTTGCTAAATTTTTGTGAATTAGGTATAAGTTCAAATAATAAGCAATTCAAATAGTTCTACACATCATCATATCAATCGAATTAGGATTCCCAATCATTAGTCTCTATGATAACATCCCCAAAAAAATTATGACTTGGAAATAAGTAAAGATCACATTCATAGTAGTGGGTCATAATTATGGGAATGGGGTCACAATCAACCCATGATTATTATTTGAGTCTCAATGAAAGGTTCATTGATTCTATTGATTTTATAGATTTTAATTATTATCTACTGTCAAACTTTGTTTCTAGTCTCAAAATTTAGTTATAGTGCCTAGGTATGTCACTTTCAATCACTTATCTCTTCCTTCCATTACTATTACTTATTCATTTATCAATTGTACTTTCATTTCCTATTTTCAACACATTAATGCTATTTAGACCTATAGTTTACTATATTTTTATAAGTCTATATTTGTATTTAGTTGTAGTGAGTTGTGCATAGTGTATTTACCCCTGTGTCAGTATTTATTAAAACATTTTGGTGAACTTGATATTTTTACATAACCTTAAGGTTAGATTGTTGTGTCCTTTCTAGTGTCTAATTTTTCCACTTTTTGGATCTAATTTTTATATTTTGGTGTGTTCCTCATTGCTTTTATCATTAGAAATAATTGATTTGATGTTTCCCATGTTTACATATTATGTTAATTAATAAATCTATATCTACAATCCCTAAAATAAGTGCTACATTGAGTGGTGCTACTAGTGATTTAATTCAACTTATTTTTATCAATAATAATGATTATTTGAAATAAAAAATGAAAAATGTTCTTAATGCTTATGTGATTTATAATTTATATGATGTAAATGTGAATGGCAATTATTAACATGTCGATCATGCTTATAGTTCCCTTGATGATGATTTGGATGAAAATTATTGTGATAATAATGATAGTGCTCATCATATTGATGCTTCTAATGATAATTATATACAAAATATTTTTAATATAGTTGAAATTGATTTTGACAATTATATTTTGATGACAAGTAAGGAAATTAATTTTATGATATATGTTGTTTGTGAAGAAAAAATAAGAGAAAGTTGGCTAAGGAATCTACACCTGAGAATGTGAATGTTACCAATGGTCATTTGAATATTTCTAATGTACCTACTAGAGGCTCTCCCTATACATTAGGGAATGAGGCTAGTTATACTAGTGATCCTACTACTACTTTTATTCCTTCACTTAGTGTTACTCCTTAGTGTAATATCCTTATTCTTACACATTCCAACACTTATTTTATTCCTCATACTATTACAAACCATCTTGGACTATTTTTAATGATTTATTTAGTGGTATTGGTATTATTAAAAATAATAAATCCTCCATTCCTACCAATACTAATAATTAATTGGTTCATACACATATATACGATATCTAAGGATGCATTTAGTAAATAATCTCTTGAAGAAAAAAAGAAGAGAAATTTGGCTAAGGAATCTTCCCCTGATAATGGGAATATTACCAATGATACTTTTAATATTTATAATTTTCCTACTAGAGGATCTTCTTATACATAGAAAGGTGAGTCTATTGATCCTAGTGCTCTTATTAATACTTTTATTCTTTGACTTAGTGTTGGCCCCACTTAGTGTAATATCCCTATTCCCACATAAGCTAACACTTTATTTGTTCTTCCAACTATTAGTAGACCATCTTGGCTTGGTCCTAATGCTTTATGTAGTGGACTTGGTCTCAATTATAATAATATAGCTTCCATTCCTATATATAATAAAAATTAATTGGATCATACACATGCTACTACATCTATGGATACATTCATTCAATAGTGTCTTCAAGATATGAAAGAAAAAATTAGGAAAATTGCCTAAACATCTCAACAAACTAGCCATGTGGTCACTTATAAAGATATATTAAAAAATAATTGGCTCATGAGGTCATCACACACCCTTTTTACATAGGTTGTATAATGTCTAAATCTGAAGTATACAACAAGAAGAGTGATCCTTCACATCACATTTGGTATTTTTTTTTCATGCTTTGGTTTTGCATATGATGATATATTTATGACCAAACTCCTTACTATAAGTATTAAAGACTATGCCTTGGATTGGTTTTATGATTTAATAATAGGATTTATTCATTTTTTCAATGATTCACTCAGTAATTTTTGAGTTCAATTTTATATAAACATTAGCCAATATGTCACATTTTCTCAACTTGATCAACATAAACACAAACCTAATGAGAGTATGATCTTAGATTTAAGACTACACTTTGAAAATGTCTTTACAAAAACCTAGTAGTGAATTAAAAGGTATTTTATCCAACATTTTCTTCAACCACTCAAATTGAAAGTCATGTTTAACACTAAGCAATATTTTGATGATCTTTGCCAAATGGCTCAAAACTATGAGATTAAATTTTTTGAGGCCAACATACTCAAATATGGGTCTAATGCCCCTATCCATACCAACTTCAAATATCAATGTAAGTCAACATTAAAAGTTAAGGCTAATGATACACCTAATTCCTAAGCTAAGAATGAGGTTTAATATGTTAAATTAGTATCACAACCACCTAAAATGCTAGTACTTTCACATTCTCAAGAGTGTAGGAAATTTACAAGGTTACTAGTGCCTCATCACCAAGTGATTAAATGGTTTATTAAATAAAACATTATATCTTTACCTCTCCCATTTGAGTTGGATACATCTCAACATTTTATAAGAAACTATGATGTGAATTAATATTGTGACTACCATAGATATTTAGGACATACTACCAACTAATGTTATACATTGAGATATAAGATATAATATCTAGTCAATAGTTATGTTATTCAACTAGAAGGACATATTAATAAATTTACTAAATCAATTATTAAACTAAACCATATATTATAAATATATAACAATCTACTTGAAAAACATGATGCTCTAAAGTAAGATAATGTTCACATGGAAATACATACACATCAACCAATGATTTCCATTGAGCATAACTTAGAAAGTATCATAGTTATGGTCTTAGGTTCAAGAAAGAAAGATCAATCTATCACATTCTATGTTCACAATATTCCATATGATAGTAATACTAATGGTCCACTATTTATACATGCTTGTATTGATTCACATTGTGTAGACACCTAATTTTGTTACATGACCATTTTACATAGTGCCTTTTACTTTATTTTTCACACTTGGTCTACTTGTGTATATTTGGTTAGTTTTTAGGACATATATTATCCTGCACTACTCTCCCTATGGATTTAAATCCTTCTAAATGTATTTAGCATTCATCCATTTTAGACTTTGAGCCTTATTTGTCTATAATTTTAGCTAATTGCACCTATTATGGACATCTGCCTCTCTAAAGATAGATTTGATGACTACATGTGTACCACTGAATCTATCTCATGTGTTTTTGTGGGTCCTTATATCTTGTCCTAATTTCCTATGCCTTTGATTTCACTTATTTCTTTTTCCATGGTTAGACATAATTAATATCACATCCTATAGATCCATAAATACCAAGTCTTCCATATCCATTTATTAAGTATCAATTAAATGAAAAATAATACTCTAAAATTAAATTTAGTTCCTTCAATGACTATATATACTCCTAAACTTATGACACAATATTCCACCTTGATACTTCTTATTATTTAATCCATTGTGATATCATCTACTTGTACCAAAATAGGGTTTTAGAAGAATATTCATGTAGTTACATCATCTCTTCTAGGGAAGAATTTAAGTCTTTATTTGAGATTCCATTTACATGACACTAGAACTACGTACAGTCTGATTCCAACCTATGGGATATATTAGTTGCAACTCCATTATGGTTGCCTAACCCATAAACTATTTTATTGTTCTTCATAGTGCATTTTATGAAAAATAGGTCAAGAGAAGAATAAGGAATTAAATCAGAATTTCTTCCCATAATTTTAGAAAATTAAAGACACATGAGTGTATGACATTTGCTAGTGCACCTACACAAGTAAAATCATAATCCAAAGAAGAACATAGTAAATATTTAATGTATAAAAATAAGTTCATTAGAAATAAAACATGTACATATTCAGTGTTCAAATTCATTCAAGATACATTCAATGGAAACAAATGAGGCACCAATTTTTCTTACATAATCAACACTATATATTCAACACAAACTGAGATATCACTTCCAAACCATTGCCACACTTTTTACTCTGCCAAGGTGTGGTATTTTCATCGATTTTTTATTATATTTAGTCATTATTTCTTCAATTGTTCAATTTATTCTTGTTTAATATTTTTATCCATTTGGAAAGCTATAAATTTACCTTTTTGCACTATTACATGTTATATCTCCCTTATGCAAATGTTTTACCCATTTTTAGTGTCAATATACCCTAGTACCATAATTTGGTAAAGCATAATTGGTGAATTCCTCTATTATACAAATGTCTATATCTTTTTAGGTTTCCCTTAGGGTTTCATAAATGGTTTCTAATTTTTTAGATTTACATCTTATCTTACATGTTCTAATCAAATCTTATCTTATACTTATATTTTTCTTCTTTCATATTATATCTACCTTTATAAAATGGTGCATACACCTTAGTTCTATGAACACATACATTTTTTGATTTTTTATATGGGTTGAAATCTCATTTTAGATATGATTTAAATAATAATTTATAGGTTCACATTTATTTTAGGTTTTCAGAAAAAACCTCTCCTTAATCGTACCTTGTTATTAGGATTTAATTGGCTTGAATCATCATGACCATATTTACCCTTAGTTTGATTTCCATTAGTGGCTCATGAATAGGATTGTTCTTTTATATTATCTCATGGAAAGATCAAATTTACATGTTATGCATGGGGGTGATTTTCTTTCTCAGATGGTTTTTATATAAATGCTTATCATGGTTGCCATGTTTTCTTCATCACATTTATCATATTGTACTAGCTAATGGATGGAAACATGATAGCGTTACTTCTAATGCTTTATGTAATAATACCATTAACATTGATAGATTTTATTTCTATCCTCTTAGTGATGGGCCTAATATTGTTAATTGTATGATTATTCAATATGAGACCTAAATACTATAACAAACCATAGAGGTAGGGTGCACAATATCACTATCCTTCCTCTTGATTTCATAGGTAGGGTATACTAAAAACCCCTCATAAACCATCTAATCTCCCCCATCCTTATATAATTCATATCCATGAAATCAAGTCATATGATATTATGGACCAATTGTAAAATACACATGGCAAGATCTCCATCCTAGAATTTATTAAACAATCAACTACTTTCAAAGACATTATAAGATGCTTTGTGTGAGGCTACTTTACCAACTAATATTGAGCCTACATATTTTTATTCTCTTATCAAGAATTAAAAATTAGTAAACATCTCATATCCTTTCAATAATAGGATTTAACTTCAAAAATATCATTAATAAAAACTTACCCTTATACATTGAAGCTAAAATCAATCATTTAGGAGACAAAAGGATCCTTGTAGATAATTATTTAGGATTGAACATGTGTAGCGAGGAATTCCTTTGTGAACTAGGAATTTATTGCAAGTATCATACACCATCATATTTTATCATCAAAGGATTTGATAATTATTGATGCTTCTAATTACCTCACAGGTGCTCTTCAGTGTTGATGAACACTTCTCATTTTATGATTCAAAGAATCCAAGTCATGAGTTACAGTTTGTGACATTCGATGATGTCTATGGTGGAATAGAAGTAGAGTATGGGAGCTATCTATAATATTTATTTAATTTTTGGCTATTTGTGATATTTCAAGCCAAAAATTTAATCTAAATGGATATTAACAATGATCTTTAAACTAGGTGAGTTTTGATAAAGAAAATAGAAAAAGGAAGGGTAAGGTAGAAAAGAGAATGTGATTGCAAATTTCTCTCTCAAATATTATGACAAAGTTATAATTATTTTGAGTATACATGAACTAATTTATGGTGTAAAATAGTATAAATTTAGATTGCATCACAAACTAGGCCAGCTTCAAAAGAAATATATAAACCACAAGTAAGAACCAATTTTACTTTAAAAGTTTGCTATTGTAACCTAAATAACATATGCACAACCAAATGCAGAGAAAATAAAATGAAGTATACCTAAGATATTTTTAGTTAATCTAGCATTAACAAAAATTAACAACCTTATGATAGAAAATGTATCTCAAAATATAGAGAACCATTTAAATTTAAGATAATAAGAGGCAATTGAGAGAAATCATTGGCTTTCAACAAACTATTTAGATAATCTTTTCAGAATTCCTTAGTTGTTTTAAATGCTCATTTGTATACAAATTGATCAAAGTATCTCTCTCTACAAAGATTATAAAACATAAGTATCCATAAGTTGTATATCGATATACATAAGTAGTATATCGATTATATTTTCAAAATATCCATGGTATGATAAGAACAACTGTCCTTATTACAAAGATTACAATGCAAAAGGATTTCTAAACCAATTTTGACAAAGGGACTAATATATGCTAACAGACTAGCATAAATATTACAAAATAATATTCTTTTATGTTACATTGGTAGGTCCCTTGGGTTACTACTTAAGGATGTTCCTTCACCTTAGTATATTATTCTCTCATTAGCTCAAAATCGACTACAAGCTTCATCAAACAATCCTCTTCTTGACTTGATAATGTGTTAAATTATTTGTCACTCTTGGCTTTAAGTTTCTGAATGCATTAGGCCTCTACAATCTGCTTCCCTAATGTAATGATGATATTAAGGACTTTATGATTGTCCTTGATAGGCTAGCCTTGGTTGTCCTTGATGTTTTGGATGAAGGTACTGTCCTTTTGCTTAAACTCTTTCATCAAGCCTATGACATTGGTATTAGAAGGGTTTACCAATAATGTCTTTAAGAGCTTCTCCATTCTTGACATCAAGCCTTTATCCTCTTCCATGAATCTATTGACATTGTCACACTAGTTGCTCAGGTCTAATATCTTATCTTCAATGACTCCTAAGAGGGTATGCAAATGCTTCAACTTGATGATATTGATGCCTTAGACCTACTTGGTGTTATGGACATTGATCAATTCAATTGCTTGATCTGTAGATTTTTTCCATTGAGTGATTAAAGCATGTGCTTTCTCAATTTTATGGGTCAAGGTATTTGATCTAAGATTCAAGGCCTTCAACCCTTTAAATGTGTTAAAGGACTTATTCAACAACTTAATTATATCCTCATGAACTAAAAATGTAACCTATAGAGTAATTTTTTACTCTACGTTGCATTCAAATATTCAGTTGTGCACTGCAGTTTTGGTTCCTGCGTACCTTGGTCGTGGCAACAGAGTTTTGGAGCAAAGCACAGGCTTGTTTCTTTCGAGTTTTCTATCTAAGTATCAAAGTGTAGCAGAAGCTGCCAAGTGTCACTTTTTGAAACATAGAGCTAGCCAATTGATGTCATCTGAGACACTTTTCATAACTTTCAAGAGAGACAAAAATCATGCCACGTATCTAATAGCAACTAAGTAAAACACACTATGTGTCAGCATCTGCATCTCAGTTTGGCACCCACATTTCATTCTATTTTTTGTCAAAGGTCTTCAACAAGCTAAGTAGTAGGGAGCAGTGGAAAGCACCAAGTGGCAACCACGGAAGGCCCTGAACTACTTTTTTAGAAGAAAGCGGAAGTCACCACGTGTCGGCATTTGAAAGATAGTCGGTTCAATGCCTGGGTTCAATGCCTTGGTTCAATGTTTTTGGTTCAATACCTCAGTTAACATGTAAATGGTGCACAATGTTGAACCTTTGAACCATTAAACCATTTTAGTTCATTAGGTAGTTCAAAGGAGTGTCTCAAAGACCAAAGGGGTCAGGTCCCTTTTTGAAAGGAAAAAAAGCATCGTTCCATTTTGTTTAAGTGTCGAAGAACAATGGGGGCTGCCAAGTGTCACTATTTGAGCCCCTTCCTACTCTATTCCCAAAAGCAGTGGAAGATACCAAATACCCCTAGTAGGAGAAGCAAAAGATGCCATGTATCTTCTCAAGAACAGTGGAGGCCTCCACATGTCAACTTCTGAGAGATCATCTTCAAGCTTCATTGCCAAATAAAGATTGTGGTGGGTCCCAAGTGTTTTTCAAAGGTCTGCGTAAACTACCAAGTGTCACCAGCCATGGGAGCCTAATATGTGCCCTGAATAAATCTACAACATAGCTAAAGAGAAGTGGAGAGAGCCGCGTGTCCCTGATAAATCAAGCAGAAAGTGACATGTGTCATTCTTCAGTGCCTTCTAAGTAATAAGGAGAATTTCAAGAAATCAACTAAGTGTCCTCTCCCATTTCAATAGAATAGAATGTTTCACGTATCTATTACAACAAAGTGAGATAGAGGGAAACTTGACGGGAGTTATTTCTGGTAGATGGAACAGTTCACTAGGTAGATTTTTGGAGCCTACAAGAATTAAAAGGGCTGTCTATTTGTCCCCTATAAGCAGAGGTAGAATAGATAGTTGAGTAGATAAGCAGGTGATGGAATGAGAAATTTAGGTGCAGAAGGGGGTACTAGTCATGAATCACCATGTTGCACTCAGGGTAGTTCTTGATAAGACTAGGATGCCTGCAGACATTGAAAGCGCGATCTGTTTGTCCCCTGTAAGTTAAGGACAGAGTAGAATTGCATGGGAAAGGGAGGATGAAAATAGACATCTGAGGCTATAAAAGATGAGGACCAGTATCAAAGAAGAAGAGAGGACTTTCTATAGTTTTAGACTTTCTAGAGTTAGTGACTAAATAATATCATTTACTTTTGTCTCATTTTCTTGAATCGGAAGTTCTACATAACTGTATGTGTTTTTGCACCTCTTATGTGATTGAAAGATTCTTATAGGAAGATTGAACCCTATGCCTTTGTTGACATTTTCTGTATCTCAGCAAAAGAAGCCTCTGTTATGAGCCTCTATTTCTATTATTTCAATCTTTTACATTGATCATGCACTTGTCTACTCTTAAATGTAATTGAATCCTATATATAGTCTCACTATGCTCAAGTTAGGATTAGGATTACACTCAGGTGCATCGTCATAGTTAGGTTTCATTTCTTGCATTTACATTTTTGATTAATTTTCTATCCCTTTTCCCCAAACACTTGATACAAAAGAAGAGACCAGCTTCTCTAAAATCTGGAGGTTGTTTCAAGCCGTAATGTCCCACAGCTTGAAACTTCCCATTGTTGATTGATTAGAATCAAGTGCAATTTTCATCATCAACAATTTTTGGCATGCTCGATGGGACCAGTCTTGAAGATTCTTTCAAGACCATATGAACTAGAGAGCTACGAGGAATCAGAGCTATGGACTAGTCACTAGATCACAATCTGCTACAAATCTAGGTATTCTTTTGCCACCATTGGTAATTAGTCCAAGAAGAAGAGCTAACTAGTTTGTACCAGTACCAAACATGGGAGCCCATGTACCCCTAAGAAATTATGCAAGCTAGAACACTGGTAGCCCCTTAATCCTCCCAAGACCACCAACTATTTGGGATCCTATCTTAGTAAATGCCCTAAAAGCTCTGCCCAAGTTTAGTGGACATGACTCTAAAACACTTGCAGAACATCTTCAAGATGTATCGGATGTCTATGCCATACACGTTGTCACACAAAAAAATGTGGCCATAAGGTTAATAGAAGCTTCATTCAAAGGGAAGGCTTTAGAATGGTATCAGTCTTTGACCCCAAATACCATCTCTACATGGGACCAGCTTAGAGATCTGTTCTTTGAAAGATTTGCAGAGAAGGGTGATAAGTCTTCTTTGTTACAACAGTTAATCACCATTCAAAGGGGACCACAGGAGGACATGACTGACTTCAACACTAGATTCTAGAAAAATTGGGATAGAATCCCTGCTATAGCCAAAACACCACTAGGTATGGCCATAGTATTCTATCTCAAAGCTTTAAATTTAGATATATCTGTTATGATTCAGTCACTGGGAGGACATACTTTGCCAACGGCTTCTGACTATGCGATTAGAGCTGAGAATCATTTAATAGATGCTAAAAAGTTACCTCTAATGCATCCCATGCCTATGTTCCTAGAAATTTCCTTGCCCTTACCTGAAGAAGTTCCTAAAAATGTAAGCCCACCTATGTCTATGTACACTTACGCTCAATCATCTGTGAAAGAACTGGTCCCTACTCAGTCATCTGAGATGGATGATATCAAGAGTATCTTGAAGACATTTTACAATGAGTTGATTAATATCAAGAGGTAGCAAAATACTTTCCCTAATCCCCCTTATCAAGGCTATCAAGGAAATAGGTTTTCATCCCAACCAAACCAATATCAAGGTCTTTCAAAACAAACTAGCCATCAACCAACAAATCAATTAGTTGCAGTTCCCACACCCTCACATACCATTCCTCCCAACTCAAATAGGGAGATGGTTCCAGGTCAGAATAATTATGTGGATGATACTAATGTTTGGTGTTTCCCTTGCAATAATGCTCATACACCTAGAGATTGTCCTAGGGGTAATCTACAACAAAGGGTGGTTGAGCAAAGAAGAATGGATGGTTAGTTTGCCAGTACCAGTGACAATCAAGCCTACCAGTCTCCTGATATGTAGAATTCAGTTCTAGTGGCTTAGATACAAGGAAAGTCCTTGCAAAAAGAGGAAGAAATAGCCTCAGAACATGCTTTATTCTCATGGGTTGAAGATGAAGAAGCAGTTTTCTTGAACGAAGCATCTACCTTCCAAAGGCTAGTGGTGCAATCTGATTATTACACCAGATCAAAGAGGAGAATGGTGGAGCAGCCCGAGATTCTAAGTGGTCAAGTCAAGAATAATCCTCCATCTCAAGGGAAAAGGAATGCTACTATTAGACAAGAAGTGCTTCAGCTGGTGCAAGATCAAGGGATTCTTACCCAGATTTAAGAAAAAATGAGGTATCCTTATTACAAAAAAACTCAGTCCTTGGGACCGATCAATATAGTGGACCAATTAAAGAAGACTCCAACACAAGTATCTATATGGGATATCTTGGCTATTCCTGAACAAAAGACACTACTACAAGAAGCTCTGCAAGGGCAAATAATGCCCAAGGGTGCTGTTACCAAGGAAGGACCTACTGGAAAGGAAAATCTCAAAGATACAGTTCCTCCAAAGACAATAGCGTTCATGAACGATGCAACACTAGTAAGTAAATCCAAGCTAGAGCCTTTCTATTTGACTCTGATAGTTGGAAAGAAACTCCTACATAATGCATTGATAGATTCAGGGGCTAGTACAATTGTGATGCCCAAGCAAATAGCTGATGCCTTGAAAATAAAATATGAACCCCTTGCAAAAGGAGTTATGCAGCTAGATGGCAAAATGGTACAAACCATAGGGAGAATTAAACAGCCTCCATTACAATTATACACAAGTCCCAATATAATTGTCAACTAAGATATAGTTGTCATAGATATACCTCCTATTTTTGGTTTACATTTATCTAGAGATTTCATAGCAAAAATAGGAGGATATATGTCTCTTGACTGGTCTCACCTCATCTTGAGAACCAAATATGGTTCGAAGATGAAATTTCTATCTGAACCACTGTCCAAAGACCACATCACCAATGAACCAACAACTAGATTAGAAGCAGATCATGCCATTTTAAATAAAGAAGAAATGATTTTTGTTGAAGAACTAAGCAACTAGACTGAGCATGATCAAGAAGAAGAAAACAACCAGTTGTTGGCTATGATGCATAATGACCCATATAGGAACTATGACTCTACTGGTTTGGGCACATACATCATTTTTGATGAGGACCAGGCAATCCCAAATGTTATAAGGAAAGAGACACATACTGCTCAAGATTTAGAGGTCTAGACTTTGAATTTTGTGGGGCTAGAAGTAAACATGGTGCTGGAGCAAAAATTTGTCTTACTGCTCCAAATGGTGATAAAATTTTAAGGGCTATCCGATTCCAATTTGCTTGGACTAATAATGATGCTGAGTATGAATCTTTAGTACATGGGCTCCTGTTAGCCAAGAAAAAGGGAATAAAGAACCTAAAAGTAAAATGAGATTCAAAATTAGTAGTAAAGCAAATACGAGAAAAAATAGCAGCCAAGAATGTGAGAATGAGATCCTACAGGCATAGGATTTGGGATTTGATAGAAGATTTTAAAGCTTTCAATATTGAGATAATCCCTAGAAGTCAAAAATCTAAGGCTGATAGGATGGCTTAGATTGGCTCACAGTTTAACCCAGCAACTGGCCTATTGGTTAACAATGAATCCTTAAAAGTTATAGTGAGGTCGACCATCCCAGACAATGATGAAATTGGCAAGTGTTTGAAAATGATGCTCAGCTAGTCTCTTTCTTACAACAATCAAATGAGTTTGCTGATCAGTTGCAAACCAAAATCAAAGAGGCATATGGTGATCAGATTATACTATTGAAGACTAATAAGCTCCCCAAGGGATTGATCACCTTAAAAAACTAGTTTGACCTAGAGGATGTAAGCTTGGAAAAGAAAAGGTTCCAGGTAGATAAAGCAGACTATTCTGAAGTAGAGGTGAGTGAAGGAAAAAGGCTAAAAGTTGGGAATTCTACAACTAAAGAGGAGAAGGAAAGACTAATCGAGTTGTGTCAGAGATATGACAAAGTCATAGCTTGGAGCTATGAAGACCTTCATTGATACAATAGAGACATTATCCAACACATGATAGAATTGACTGAAGGGTCTAAGCCCATCAGACAGAAACAGAGGCCAATAAATCCAAGGATTGAACCTCTAATGGTAGATGAATTGTAGAATCTTTTAGACTCCAAAATAATATTTCCAATCAAGCACTCAACTTGAGTATCAAATCTAGTTCCAGTTAGGAAAAAGAATGGAGATGTAAGACTGTATGTAGATTTTAGAGATCTAAATAGAGCATCTCTGAAAGACCACTATCCCTTGCCCTCCATGGAACAAATTCTAAAAACTATGGCTGGATTAGAGAGGTTCTCTTTACTAGATGGTTTCTCTGGATACAATCAGATTTGGTTAGCTGAGGAAGATCAGTACAAAACTACTTTCACTACCAAATGGGGAACATTTGCCTACGCGAAGATGCCTTTCAGCCTATCAAATGTAGGAGCCACCTTCCAAAGAGCTATGGATATAGCCTTTGGGGAGCTTATAAATAAGATCATCTTGGTTTATCTGGATGACCTCACTATTTTTTCAAAAAATGCTGATGATCATTTTGATCATTTATAATCTGTCTTCAAGAAATGTCAGGAATTTGGGTATATCATTGAATCCCAAGAAATGCATCTTTGCTGTACCTCAGGGCAAATTGTTGGGGCATATAGTATCTAAAGAAGGAGTTTCTATAGATCCCAAAATGATCACAGCTATAATGAACCTACCTCTTCTAGTAAATAAAAAGGGAGTCCAGTCCTTTTTAGGGAAGATCAATTTTGTCAGTAAATTCATATCTGATTTTGCAGGCTTGGTTAGACCAATGACACTCTTGCTAAAAAAAGACCTAGTCTTCAAGTGGACTACAGAAAGAAGGCAAGCCTTTGAAGAGGTCAAAAGGGCTATCTCAGTACCCCTAGTGCTTAAAAACCTAGAGTTTTTCAAGCCCTTCGTAATGTATGTCTATGGAGGAGAGTCAAGTATTGCTGCCGTCTTGACTCAAAAGAACGACAGGCTGGAGGGGGAACACCCAGTAGCCTTTTTTTGAAGAACTCTCAGAGATTATGAGATTAGGTACAATTTTGTGGAAAGACAAGCCTATGCCATGGTAAAAGCCCTAAAGAAATTTAGGCATATGATATCAGGGAACAAAATTTTGATACTTGTGGCTCACCTGAGTGTCAGGGAATACATCATGGAGGGGGAAATTACTAAGAAAAGAGCCAATTGGATCACTAAGATCCTTGAATATGATGTAGAAGTCAGACCCACCAAGCTAGTCAGAGGCAGGGGTCTGTGCTAATATATAACCCAAGAGCTTGAAAAGATGTTACCTGAAGAATCAGATTCAAAAGGAGAGATGGAGATGGTGCTAAAATTACAAGAGGTTAATCAAGAATCCTAGGTCACAAGCAGGATTCAATTTATGAAAAATGGGATTTATCTAAGAGAACTCCCTTGAAATAAGAGGAGATATTATAGGATACAAGGAGTTCATTTTGTTTTAATTGAACAAGTCCTTTTCAAAAGAAATTTTGATGGAAAATTGTTAAGATGTGTAGAACAGGCTGAAGCTAAGAGAATACAACACGAAATGCATCATGGAATATCAGGGGGGCATTTTTCTGCAAAGACCACAGCCATAAAGATAAATGAGGTAGGATATTTCTAGCCTACTTTATTTGTAGATTATTATTAGTTGGTTAGAAAATGTCAATCCTACTAGTATTATATGGGGATGAGGAGGAATGCAGCCATGCCCCTAATTATGGATGAACCTTTTGCTCAATGGGGTCTTGACTTCATTAGAATAATAAACCCAGTGTCCAGTATGGGTCACAAATGGATATTAACTACCACAGACTATTTTACCAGATGGATCAAGGTAGTCCCACTTAAGAAAGCAACAGAGAATGTGATCCTAGATTTTCTAGGGAGTATCACTACTTGTTTTGGGGCTCCTCGCACCATAATTTTAGATAATTCTAAAGCATTCTTGGGGTCTAAAGTATCTGAATTTGCCTTGAGACATGGAATATATCTGAAAAGTTCATCTAACTATTATCTTCAAGGTAATGGTTTGGCATAATCAACCAACAAGAACCTAATAAGACTCATCAAAAGAGTAGGGGCTGATCATCACAAAGAGTGGCATAAAGTGCTTAATCTAGCATTATGGGCTGATCGAATCATGCCTAAGCAGGTGATCAAAATGTCCCCATATGAATTGGTATATGGAAAGTCTACTGTGATTCCCTTAAGCTTGGAAATCCCTGCTCTCCAGCTGATCAAACAAATTGAAATTGAAGAAAATGGCCCCATGCAGGTCAGACTCGTAGAACTTTTGGAAGTTCAGGAAAAGAGGGATATAGCCCATGAATCATTGATTAAGCATTAGGGAATGGTCAAGAACTATTTTGATAAAAGGGCTTCGAATCCTAATTTTGGAGTAGGCTCAATCATTTTGAAATGGGATGCAAGGGCCGCTAAGCCGAGTCAGCATACCAAATTCGAAGTGCTATGGACTGGCCCATATAAAATTTGCATGTGCAAGCAGAAGAATTCATTTGAGCTAGATTCGATGGAAGGAGAACTTGAAGAGATTCTTGTAAATGGAATCTATTTGAAGCATTTCAATTAATTTGGGTCTCTAATGTATTATGGTTAAATAATTTCCCTTTCTCGCATTGTTTTTTTGTTGTTTTCCCATTTTTATTTTAAATAAGTGTTTAAACACATGTCAACGGCTCTTTTGAAGATGTAATTTTTGCAATTTTGATCTAGCGGGAGGTGGAGTTTTCTTTTTGAGTAGGCTCAAGAGTCCTGAGGGTTGCCAGTAACTGTAGAGTAATTTTTTACTCTACATTGCATTCAAATATTCAGTCACGCACTGTAGTTTTGGTTCTCGCATACCTTGGTCACGGTGATAGAGTTTTAGAGCAGAGTGTGGGCTTGTTTCTTTTGAGTTTTCCATCTAAGTATCAAAGTGCAGTGGAAGCCACCAAGTGTCACTTTTTGAAACACAGAGCTGGTCAGCTGGCATCGTTTGAGACACTTTTCATAACTTTTAGGAGAGACACGGATCATGCCACGTATTTAATAGCATCTAAGTGGAACACACTATGTGTCAACATCTGCGTCTCAGTTTGGCACCCACATTTCATTCTATTTTTTGTCAAAGGTCTTCAACAAGATAAGTAGCAAAGAGTAGTGGAAAGCTCCAGGTGGCAGCCGTGGAAGGCCCTGAACTACTTTTTCAAAAAAAAGTGAAAGTCACCACGTGTCGGCATCTAAAAGACAGTCAGTTCAATGCCTGAGTTCAATGCCTTGGTTCAACATTTTTGGTTCAATACCTTGGTTAACATGTAAATGGCATGTAGTGTTGAACTGTTGAACCATTGAACCATTTTGGTTCATCGATCAGTTTAAAGGAGTGTCTCAAAGACCAAAAGGGTCAGGTCCCTTTTTGAAAGGTAGAAAAGAATCGTTCCATTTTATTTAAGTGCCAAAGAATAACAGAGGCTGCAAAGTGTCACTGTCTGAGCCCCTTCCTACTCTATTCCCAAAATTAATGGAAGATGCCACATACCCCTAGTAGGAGAAGTGGAAGATGCCACGTATCTTCTTAAGAACAATGGAGGCCTCCATGTGTCAACTTATGAGAGATCATCTTCAAACTTCATTGCCAAATAAATATTGTGGTGGGTCTTGGGTGTTTTTCAAAGGTTTGTGTAAACTGCCAAGTGTCACCAATTGTGGGAGCCTAATATGTGCCTCAAATAAATCTACAACATAGCTAAAGAGAAGCAGAGAGAGCCGTGTGTCCCTGATAAATCAAGCGGAAAGTGACAAGTGTCGTTCTCTAGTGCCTTATAAGTAATAAGGAGAATTTCAAGAAATTGACTAAGTGTCCTCTCCCATTTTAATAAAATATAATGTTCCACGTATTTGTTACAACAAAGCGAGATAGAGGGAAACTCAGTGGGAGTTATTTATAGTAGATGGAACAGTTCACTAGGTAGATTTTTGGAGCCTACAAGCATTAAAAGGGCCGTCTATTTGTCCCCTATAAGTGGAGGTAGAATAGAAAGTTGAATGGCTAAGTAGGTGATGGAATGAGAAATTTAGGCATGAAAGGGGGTACTAGTCATGAATTGCCATGCCACAGTTAGGGTAGTTCCAGATAAGACCAGGATGCCTGCAGACATTGAAAGCACGATCTGTTTGTCCCCTGTGAGTTAAGGATGAAGTAGAATTGCGTGGGAAAGGGAGGATGAAAAGAGACATCCGAGGCTATAAAAGATGAGGACCAGTATCAAAGAAGAAGAGAGGACTTTCTATAGTTTTAGACTTTCTAGAGTTAGTGACTAAATAGTATCATTTGCTTTTGTCTCAGTTTCTTGAATTGTAAAGTTGATGTAACTGTGCATGTTTCTGTGCCTTTTATGTGGCTAAATGAATTAAGAAGATTGAACTTTATGCCTTGGTTGATATTATCTATGTCATTTACAAAAGTAGTCTAAACTATGGATTTTCTAGAGTTGTGATTAGGAATGTCATTTGCTTTTGTCTCATTTTCTTAAATTAGAAGTTCTACATAACTGTACATGTTTCTATGCCTCTTATGTGATTTAAATATTCTTATAGGAAGATTGAACCCTATCCCTTTGTTGACATTTTTTATATCTCAGTAAAAGAAGCCTCTGTTATGAGCCTCTATTTCTATTATTTCAATCTTTTACATTGATCATGCACTTGTCTACTCTTAAATGTAATTGAATCCTATATATAGTCTCACTGTGCTCAAGTTAGGATTATGATTACACTCAGGCGCATCACCATAGTTAGGTTTCATTTCCTACATTTTCATTTCTAATTAATTTCCTATCCCTTTTCCCCCAACACTTGATACAAAATAAGAGACCAACTTCTCTAAAATCTGGAGGTTGTTTCAAGCCACAATGTCCCACAGCTTGAAACTTCACATTGTTGATTGATTAGAATCAAGCACAATTTCATCATCAACATAACCTATGCTTCCAAGTCTTTCTTCTCCTTTTCTAGATTGGTGATCCTCTATTGCATCCCCTAGATTCTATCCAAGGTCATTACTAATTGAGCCACCACCAAACTTACCAAATCGTCTTGATGGCTAGGATACTCCCCTACTACATTCCCTTGTATAAGATTTAGGCCTACAAAAGGTTTCACCTTTTGAAAGGTAAAATCCTTGATGCCAATGTTAGTTTTCTTGGTTGTCACCCTTTCAAACCCTACTATATTTAGATTATACATGATAGTGGCTACTGGTTCAGAGGGTTTGGATGTCTTTGGGGTTTCAATCCTAATTTCACTTGATGCTCTTAGGTATTTTATTTTCTTTCCACTTTCTTTAGCTACTTGAATAATTCTTCTCTCTTCTTACTCCTTCATGAGCTCTTTGATCCAGGGTTTAACATTGTCAAGGGGATCTCCACCTATAGAGCTGGTAATTATTAGTGAGTGTGATTGGGAAGGAAATTTTTGGATTTTCCCATATATGAACTAGTTAGGAATGATAGGTCTATGTATAGGGAACTCATCACTAAACAAATTTAATTCACTGGTGGGATAGGTCCATGTCACCTTTGGTCTTTTGGATGACCTAGGGATAAGGGCCAACTTAGCTTCCCTCTTATTTTGTGTGACAGGGACCAATTCCAATGCCACTTCTTTTCCATTTTCTTTCTCACTGTTTGAGGTCCTTCAATTTGTGCCACCTTAGCTATGGCTATCTCATCTTCTTGATGAGACCCATAGGTATTTGAAAGTTCCTTGAAGAATTCTTCCATCATCTCATATGGTTCTAGGGCAACCATATCAAAGTGTTCCACTAGATAAGATGGTTTTAGATGATGGGATGATGATGAAGGGCCTTCTCCTATCCTTTCTTCCAATTTATTCTCACTAGGTCCTTGAATTTGGAGTGCTTGATATTGTGGCTAACTTGGAGGTGCATTAGAAGTGGAAGGTATTAGATGATACTGTAATGGGTACATTTTCCATCTCTCCCCAACTAGTTTCTCCTCTCTTTGTAGTTTATGTTCAAGCTTGAAACCATGCTACCTACACCTAGCAAGGACTTCCTCAAAGTCTAAAAATTTGGTGTAAAAATGGTCATATAGACCAACCCTATACTCATAGGTTACTTTGGTTAGTTGCTTTGAGTAAGAATGAGGGACAACCTTGTTATTGGGGCCCCATTCCTTTAGGTCATCTTTCTAAAGTAAAAGGCATCCCTATGTCTGGACATGATGTCTAGTTGTTTCCAGTCTTGGATCAAAGTTCTCCCAATCAAGAATGGGAAGGGATGTAGAATAAAATTCATCTTCTCCCTACAAACATTATCAATTCCTTGGAAGATTTGGTAAGCAATTTCTTGCTCAACCAACTTGAGGGGGACATAGATAGGCAACTTGAATGGTTGGGTCATGATCCCTTCTATTCTGATAATGGTGTAATTTGGATAGTACCAAATATCTCCCATGATTTCAACATAATTCTTGACAAGAGGGTGCATATTGGGCATGGGGTTCCCTATGATATTCTTGACCAAAGTAGGGTATATGCAATCATAAATGGACTGCATATGAACTTTGTACTTGAAGATGTGTAACTTTGCATAGTGATGGGAAATGGTAATTTTACTATGGGAGGACCAATTATTGACACCAAGAATATGAGTGGATGCCATTAATGAGTCCAAAAAATAGGACATCATGGTAAATTGTTTGATTATCCTTTTCTTAATGCCATAAAATTGTCTCCCCAAGTGGATGCTATTCAACTCTCTAATAGGTGGAGTTGGCTTCTCTGCCACCATGAAATATATTTAGGAAACCCATTTGGGGTCAACATAGGTTGTGGTGGATTCCCTTGAAGCTCTAGATAATATGGTCATAATGATCCTAATCTCTTATCTAAATTAAATGACAAGGATTTTACCATCATGGTTCCTAGCTACATGAGTTCCTTAGATTAACCAAGGTCTTAGGATAACATCTAGATTATGCTGGGTAGTCCATTATTTGATGGAGGGGAGGTCTATATGAGCTCTAAGGAGCTTGTAGTAGCCTTCAAAAGTGACTAGGATAATATAGGCAATTCTACTTGACCTTCCTTCTTTGATGATGTAGTCATTGTCTATTTTACAATCAACAAACAAGGGTGTAAGGATGTCAATGCAATATAATACCTTAGGTTTAGCAACAACTTGATGAAGACCTATCATTTAGATTACAACTAGGTCCTTAAACCTTCTCTTAGTGACCTCTGCCCTTTCCTCACTGGATGATAGAGGTTGTGCTCCTCAATTGTGAAGAAAATCTTGAACCAATTTCTTTATGCCATTGGCCAATGCTCCTGTGTCTAATTCAGTATCTCTAAAGCATCTCCCTTCATGGTCTAGAGATAGATACATGTATGTCTCTTCTTTCCATTATTTCCTTACTGCTACCATGATCTCAATTGCCTTGGAATATGACTAGTCTTAATGCTTAAAATGACACTTTGAGTTTGCTTAATGCAGTTATGTCTTTAACAATCAAGTTTTGAGGCTTTAAGTTGAGGTTAGGGATTTAAGCTGGTCTGGTAGGGTTTTTGAGACTTTAATGGTGAAGGTGATGGATTTCATAAATTTATTCATGTCTTAGATCTTATGGATGACACCACTTATGCAAATCCTATCTTTTTGGGTGCACCAAATCTTAGGATTGTCCTTTAGTGCTTACATGGAATTTATATAGACCTCCTTAAGCTTGTTATCATGGCACTCCCATGGGAATCCATTTAAAAATTAGTAATTGGATTTTAAATAAAGCATTTTATGTCACTCCATGGGATTAGGATTCTAGGATGAATGTGAGCCTTTGATTAAGATCTCAGAGGTCCTTTCTGATGGGTCACTCAGATCTTTGATGACTCGATTATACCAAGTGGCAAATTTTGGCTTCCTTGGGAAATGACTAGATTCAGTTCATCCATGTATCAAGATATCAAGTTTTGGGGTCCTTGGTTGAAAATTCCACCTTCACTTCACACCATTAGATCAAGATTAGTGATGGAGTGAGAATCATCGATCGTGATCCATGAGGTCAAAATTGATTGGTTGAGAGGTTGGTTGTGGTTGAGTTTGATGGTCTTGCTAACATCAAAAACATCCTCATGAATGTCAAATGATGCGAGTATAACTATCATATTTAAGCTCATGAGGTTCCTTTGGTTAAATTATAGTGTGCCATACATCATGTTCTTAAGTGCTCTCAGGACTTCGAGGTTGATACGGTCTTTTAGATCAAGCTAGGCAATGAATGCAAACCATTGATCATGATCAAAATGCTTCTTTTATTGTATCAACTTTGAGGGCTCTTTGATCTTGTGCCATTGGATCAAGGTCACTAGGTGAATGCAGATAGTTAGATCCTAGAAGATGCATGAACATTAAGTTAGTCCATGATGCACATAGGCTTAAGCTGAGGGGTTAACCTTAGATTAATAGTATTAAAAAACACTATGATCTATGTTTTAATGTGATAATCCTAAGGTTTAAATGTTTATAAGGTCCTCTTTTGGACTAAGGATAAAACTATGGATGGGGTTTATTTTGAAGGCCTCGCTAATGTCAAAGATGTCCTCATGAACATCAAATGATGGGAGTGAGGTCATCAAAATACATGTCATAGAAAATTTTATAGTGAGTGGGGCTTAGTGCATAGTTCATCCTAGGATGATCTCATACTGTTGGATCAAGACCCCAAGGAAGTGAGGATCGTTAGATCTGCATCCAAGTTAAAACATAAAATTAGAGTATGATACGTGTAGTGACTCAAACTAAAGTTTAGGATCCTTGAGTCATCATCTATGTTGAAAAAACACCAAGACATTTTAGGATTAAAACTTAGGCTAAACATTGATAAGGTCTTAGTCTAAGACAAAAAGGGCTTGTGGACATAACATTTAATAAGGTTAAGAGGGTTTTCAAAGGGGGAAAGAACATAAAAGGGGACTTAAGTATAATTTTATGTCAAGGTTTAGGCATGTTTGAAAACATGAACAAGCCTTAATTTAAAATTAAACTTAGGTTCTTTCAAAAAAGACCAATTCCTACTAAATTTACTCTTGTGAAAATTTGAATTTGGACCCTCAGGGTTTTTTCTCAGGAACCCTACTTTCCTCCATGAAACTTGTACTTAGCCATCCAAGGGTAATCATCAGTATGGTTAGCTCATAAAGCATAATTAAACACACAAGGACCTATCCATATTTAGGTGGATGATCTTCAAATTCTAAGATGAATAACCTCATGAAAGCCAGGCTAGGATACATATGTTTTGAAACATTTACAAGGGTCCCTATTTTGCAAAGCAACAAAAATGGGGTATGTTGGTCCCAATAAAAATAATAAATCATGAATCCCCTAAAAAATAATTGTATTGAACATAGTTGTCATGACTAAGAATCTACCTAAAAAATGTCAAGTAATATCTAATGAAGTTAGGTAAAATGTTTTGATTGGTCAACCATTAATTCATGCTATGAATTTTATCCCCTCTACATTACATGGATGCTTAATTTTTTTGTATGAAGGCTACATCTATAATTATCTTGTATATGATGTACCATTTAATTAATACATATTTTTGGAACACATAAAAGTTATTATTTCTCACCACAACATACCTCATCCAAAAATCATAGTACCTCAACAATCCCTTCGCATGGAATAGATGAAACATATTATGTGGATGAAACTAGTAAATCCACTAAGGTTAGTCATGCCTAGTGATGAAGATGGATATGATTAAAATCCTAATGGAATGGATGATTTTTTTTCAAAATTTAGATTTATGGAATGTTGTCTTGGAGAGTATCATGATGACATGAATACATTTGGTAATGACCAATTAAGTTGTAGTCCCTAGGACTATGGGAAAGATTTAAAACCTTACATTATCAAAAACACACAACCTCTCATAGATAATTAAAATATCCTATGTCATAAATTTGACTAAATATTAATCAACGAATGCAATCTAGTGGTCCCCCACCAATCACATTTGAAAAATTTGAAATTAGATTTAGATATGTGAAATTGAAAGGACACAAAGATAGAGAACTGAGGAAAAATGAATAAAGTCAAAAATATCCAATAACTATAGTTCCTAATCAATCCAAAATCATTATCATGACTATGTAGAAAAAACACAATATGAAGAAATACAATTTCAAAAGGAGTATAATTTTTTTAATGCTTACAATCATGATTGTGCTTTAACATATCAGTCTTTCAAGCCTCATAGCTCACCATTTGGTACATCTTATCAAAATAAATTTATAATTCTAAATATTATGAAAAATACAAAAAAAAAAGTGTGATAATATACATTCACATATTATTCCCACAAGATACATAAATATGATTCAAACACTGTTCCTTTTTACCTTCATGGTTTCATTGACTCTAATCCTTCAAGTAAACATGACATTTTGATTGACACTAGTTCTAGTGAAAATATATCTATGATGACATATTTACCTATTAAATGTTAAATAAGTGAGATTAACTTAGTATGACTATGATACTTCATAGTTATAATGGTATTCCACACACACCTCTTAGTGGTCTTACACTACTAATTATAGTTGGTCTTCAAAACCTTCTAGTTTGGTTTTATGTTGTATCAGATATAATATCATATAATCTATTACTTGGATGCCCATGGTATAATCAAATGAAATTGATGTATTATACACTACACCATTAGATTAAGTTTGTATATGATTACAAAGTATACACCATTTGGGAAACAAATTGTGAGATACTTATGTGACTGTAGAGAACATTTATATGATCAACTAGTGGGATTTATAAGAAATGAATCATTCCACTCCATGTGATACTTCTTACTATTTTACCACAATAAATTATGTCTACTAATTTTTTGTCTATGAAACCACCATCTACTATAAGATATCCTAGACCTATGATTCCCATTGTTGCACCTTTGAGACCTATGGTTTGTAATTACCCATGTCCAAATATTGTTTTTAAAACTCTTAATATGGATCATGTCCAATCATTTTACTTATCATGCCATATTAATATGCATGATTTTGAATAGGTTTAGGTGGATCCTATTGATCCTATTTTTTGATACCCCTCATTTTATTTTCAAAACAAGTACTTTGTGATGATTTTACCATATTGACGACATTGTCGTAATGTCTAAAACTACCAATTGGGGGTCTTAGTTTATTATGTCATTTAAATATGCAGTTTATGTTGAAATGCTTATTATGACTCTATATATGGTGAAATTATTTCTCTACATTAAAAGTAGTTTTGAAAGCATTTATGGATTTAATAAAAATTAGATATATCCATATTAGCAAAATTCATGTTTATGAGTATTAGTTAAGGAACAAATTTAGAATCTTTGTGATATATATAAGATCATCAAGTAGATAGTTTTTTGTGATTAAGAGTTAAATATAAAGTGCTCATGATGATTTTGATCATTGTTGAATGAATTATACTTATGGATTATAAAGTCATCATAAGTATTGTTGAAACTATGGTTTTTTTTTAATTATATATATATATATATATATATATATATATATATATATATATATAAGAGTTATTTTGGTGACCTAAATATTTATAAGGGTCTTATTTTAAATACTTTGATAAAGTATTTGCATTATGGTATGGGTCGAAGGTTATGGATCTTTGAATTAAGGTGGTATTTTGCAAGGTTAAATGTCTATTATATTGAAGGTGGTTATATTGAATATGACTTACGTGGTTATTGATAAGCACAAAGTTGGTAAGTTTACTTGGGTTGGGTCATGCATTAGAAGCATGGTTAATGGTTGTAAATGGAAAATAATGGTTATTAATGCACCTGGGTTTGGCACATATATTATGATTTATTTTATTCCCCCATAAATTATAGAATTTAATAATGGTGTATTGTGCATCCATCCAAGATTTTTAGGAAAAGGTTTAGTGGTAACTAAGGACATCACTATTTTTTTGAAAGTTTAATAAATTTTTTGTGGATCTAGAGATAAATATTATGTAACTTGCTAGCCATCTTGTTTCAACACGTAGTCATTTAGTACTTCAAGCTAAAATAGAATACATAAGGTAGAGTTATTTTTGTTAGTTATCATTCTGGACAATCTCACAGTGAAAGCGAAGCGCTGGAGATGAAGGAAAAAAATGGAAATTGTTGAAGGAATTTACAAGCAAGATATGTTTCCATTTTATTTTCATGAGCAAGACAATTATAAGGTGTTTATTATTAAAGCTTAGCTAAATTGGTTCAATCAATTCTATAGAAGCTAGTTTAAATCAATTATAATACATTGCCTATGGGGACACAATACCCACATATAAGTTGTTCTATGAAAAGTAAAGTGATGAAATTTTGTATGCATGTCATTAAGCTTTGACAATTTTTTTGAAATATCAGTTATGAATGATTATGGAAGAAATAAATTGTTTGGTATGAGACTTAGTAGAATATTTGACATATTGTTTGAATACTTAATTCTGTGAAGAACATTTTGGAAAGCTATATGTAGATTATTATGATATGGGTTTGGTTTGAGCAACAAGGTTTGATTAGTATAGAGTTTTTGGTATATTTTCATGCATTTTCAAACTCCTGTATGAACATAATATCTTTTAAAATGTAAAATTCTCTCATAAATTATATGATTGATTTAGTTGATAGTGAATACAATTTGCACAGTGGGTTCACTATTTTATTTTCTCTGGCTTTGAAATTATATATATATATATATATATATATATATATATATATATATATATATATATATATATATATCTGATCTTTTAACATCAGTACTAGAAATTGAAAGGAGGTTTCAATGTTAAATAAGAAATTTGGAAAATATTGATTTCTCTATTATTGACATACAACTATGTTAATAAAGTTGAAACCACAAGGTTATTGAAGTTTGTTTGTTTAATGTTTGAAAAAGTTAGGTTTACAGGATTTTGAAATAGTCAATTTAAAAAAAAAAATTAAGTTTATTAATGTTTTTGGTAATAGTGAATGGAGTTCATGAGTAATGATTTTAGTTTTTAATGGATTATGTCTATCTTGATAATATATTATTTTTAATTTTAGTCTTTATTGAAATTTATTTATATTTTTAGACATTTAATGGAGTTATAGATTTGATATGCGATTTTCAAACAATTTTGGTTGATATGTTTTATTTTTTAAAATTGTAGAGTGGACCCCCCAAATTCAAATAATAACCAAAGAAATCCATGGAGAATAGATCAACCTAAAAATAGGAAAAACTATTTTTCTCATAATTTTATATCTATGTTAGAGTATATTATTACTCATACTTGCTAGGCTTTAGGTATTTGTGTATACCTAGTTTTTTTTTATGTAGGGTTTAGTCCCACATTGCCTAGTTTAACTTACATATTTATTTACCTTGAATATATAAGCAAGTGATTTCATTGTAATATACATGATTTTACATGCTTTGTAATCATTTGCATATCTCATATGTGTATAACAATTTTTTGTTTACAATTGGTTTTTTCCTTTGAGTGAATGCTAAAGCATTAATGGTTGTGGTAATGAGCTATTGGAGATATCCTAGATGAATATCATTAGGGTCATCTCTCATATTTTTTTTGCATGTGATTTGCATGTTGATTTTTTTTGGTTGATTTTTTTCTAGTGTGTTTGCATACATTATGGATTTTTTTACCATTTGCCATAATTTTCTATTAGCCCATGACATGCATTAGTACTTTGATAGTGGCAGTTTTGTCATGTCTCCTCAAGGCCCCTTTATTTGCTCTTTTTTTCTTCTATGGAGACATCATATTTATTCACTTATTTTTGGAGCACCTCTCTTGATGACTTATTCAATAGGTCAATATTCTCCTTATTTGGAGTTATTCTGGTGCAATCCAATGTCTTCCTTGTTTTCATCTAGTGTTTATGTGTATGAATTATATTATACTTACACTGATTTATAAAGTGCCATAGGGGGTTTGATGATTCAACCTTGTCTACCTTCAGGTGTTTGTGTGCTCTATTTTGGGCACCTTTTCACTTATTCATTTGCTTGTATCTTCCATCACCGTCAGTCATTTTATTTGAGAGTTTATATATATATATATATTTAACACCAATTTTATGATAGTTGATAGTATCTTCATTATAGATCTATTCTGGTGTATATAGTATCAACTTGTTCAGTGTTCAAGTAGTGGATTTAGACCACTCATGCAGACCTTTTATCCACTCCACCATTCAAAAATATGGGGGGATGTGTACATTTTACTTCTTGATGTTGATCATTCCTTACACATGCTATACTTTTATCACCACTGATAGTCTTTTTGATTGAAGCTATTTTGGTAAATCCTAGTGTCAGTAGTTTTTATGATTGAGAAGTGGATTCATACCACTCATGCAGATTGAGTTCCTTCATGACCTATGATTAATTGGAGTACAAACTTCTTCAACATCATCTTTGGGGGATTTATTGCTCTCGCTTATTTTTTTCTCTTTGGGGCAGAGTTTTTCCTATGGGTTTTCTCCTTTTTCTCCACTTTATGAGAGTTATATATATTTTATAGTTTTAAGTGTTTTATGGATTACTCCTTTATACATGGGTATATTATTTAGGAACTTTATTTTTAGAGCTCATATGAGGATTTTTTTTACTTGAATCCATGGATTTCTTGATGATTCTTATAGTGACACCAGTCTGGTATCCCCACCAATGACACCAATGTGGCAGCCCCACTAGTCTTTGTGCTCACTTCTCACTATTGTCTTGGAGGGTGTTCAAGTGATGATTATTTGGTTCATTATTATATCTAGTAATTGAGATAATAGTGTTTATGTTTAGTGATCCTCATATTCATCACCATTCCTACTTCTACTTGGTAGTTATAGTGACTCGACATCTATGTATTCTTGCATGATGGATTGGCATCCATAAGGACATATGAATTCACACTAGATCCTCTATTGTTATCCCATAGATTCACTTAAGGGGGTGTTAGAGTATCTTATTACTCATGCTTTATAGGCTATAGGTATTTGTTTTTACCTAGTTTTATATTATGTGGGTTTTAGTCCCACATTGCCTAGTTTAGCTTACACATTACTTTACCTTGCCTATATAAAAAAGTATTTTTATTGTAATATACATGTTTTTACATGATTTATAATCCTTTCCATATCTCATTTGTGTATAACAATTAATTTATTCAAAGTTAGTTTTCTTCTTTGAGTGAATGTTGAAGCATCAATGGCTATGGTAATGAGTCATTAGAGAGATCTTGGATAAAGAGTTTTGATAACTCTTTTAGTTTAGAGATCATTTTTATGCTAGTAGGAGATTTTGTAGGTGTTTTAATAGACCTTTTAATATGGGAAATCATATGTTAATTCACTTTGACACTATTTATCCTACTTTATACAATGTTTTGGAAGCTTTGCCATTTAATCCTATGAATACTAGAGGCAATCAAAGTTGGAGAAGAATTAGTTGGAGAAATCATCCACAAGGATGTGGAAATTCTAGTGATTATCAAGTAATGCAAACCACTTTATAATTAGAAGATAATTTAGTTTCTCATCATTATCCTCATTGATATGAATAGTTGCCTAGACATGACTTACAACAGGTTGCTAAGTTACACCCTTCTCATGCATTAGTAATTTTGAATTGAAAGCTTTCATCTCTTGAACTTGCTACTCCATATGCCTCTTGTTTTAAGCTTAACCTTGTAGATTTTCATCATCATCAATGGGAGGAAAGAATATTACCATTGAACAAGAAAAGGAAAGAAATTAGTCCTTTAACATCACCAATAGTAACTAGAATGGTGAAAAAAGTAAAGTTAGAAGTGTATGAAGAAGAAGATGAGGAGGTAGTGAAGTTGATCAAGTTTTCGATGACCAATATGAGTTATACTAAGTATATGAATGATAAGGGATACTCTTTAATTGAAATGATATTGGATTTAGAGGACGAGTGAAAATTTTCATAATTAATTTGTTACAGTTTGATACTTGTCAGACACTTGTTTTGTTTTTTGCTTAACAGTGGTTTTTACAGTTTAAAAATATTTTTAGACAAGAATATTTTGATATGGATATTTTAGTTTATATTTTAATGCATATGGATAAATGTTAGATGCAATAGTTTTCATTTAATTACTTATGTTCTTTTAGATATTTTTTGTATAATTGTTTACTTAGGTGATTATAATGTCTAAGGGCCCTCACCCAATTAGGGTCAGTCTCCTTGATTTATTATCTTCAATTTTAGATCTTTAAACTTATTTTAAAGTCTAAAAAGAGTTAGATAATAATTAAAAATTTAATTTATTTAATTAAATTCAATTAAATCATAACCAATAACTAACTAAAAATTAGTTATAACCCATTCCTTAACCAAATTTGGTGGAATTGATTATAAAAGAAGATCAAAATGACATAGAAGTGGAGGAACATTACATAGGTATTTTTGAAAGATTTTTGATTCATTTTAAGTCCATCTTTTTACTTCTTTCTGTGCAATATCTCTGAGATAAACAAATTTTGTAGACAGATCAATGATACTTTTTCTAATGGTTAAGTAACTTATTTAACAAGCATAGGTATATCCAAGTTTCTTTATTTAATTTATAAATCGATTATATGAGAATGTTAGGTTTAATATCACAATGGTTACATATTTGTAGTCATATGAGTAGAATCTGAATACTTGGCCTGAATATTGGGGAACACTTCACTATGTGTGACATGTTTTTAATCAATTCATATTGTACTGGTTGTTACGTTAGAGATTTTTTATATTAGAAATTTTGTTTCTCAATAAAATTTGATTCACTTGATAAGATGAGTCTTTCTTCAAAGACTCATAAATCTTTGTTTAATCTTTAGATTATTTTCTTACCTTAGGTATTAGTTTAATGAGGGTGTTTTATTAAAAATAGTTTGATTTAATTATTTAGTTACTTGATTATTTTACTTTCAGTTATTTGTGTTAATTTTCTAGTTTAAATAACTAAAGTTATTTAGTTGATTTCTTAATTTCCTTTGGTCTTTTGAATAGATTTTGTTTTTCTTTATTTATTTGTTTAATTCTATCAATTTTATTAAATTATTTCTTCTTAGTTTCATTATGGTTTACTCTCATTAGAATTATTTCATTGCATTATATTAATGTTATTTTTCTTTCTATTTATTTTCTTGTAGTTATTAGATTTAGGTTTTAGATCTCTTTAGAATGTTAGTTGTTATATCTGTCTCTTTCTTTAATTATCATTTCAATCTTTTGTTTGTATCTTTCCAATCTTTTTGTTTCTTTTCACTAGATTTATTTTGAGTTAAGCGTAACAAATTATAGCAATTATTGATTCATAAATATTTATAACAAATAAAAATATTTCCTTCAAGAGTTTATCTAATTCATAAGTTTTCTCTATTGATAGGATTGATTATATAATCATATATATTTCATTATTTCAAAGAGAACATTTGATTTCTAAATTAGTAATTAAATGTTGTGTTTTTGACATACTTATTATTATCCAAGATCATATAAAAACCCCTTTACACATTTTTTAGATCTCTTTTTGATCTTTTAGACCAAACTATTAAGCTGGTACAATTCTATTTTAACCTTAAAGATAGGCAAATGAGATGATTCATTGATTTAAAAATTTAATCGTAAACAAATTTTGTGAATCAGCTAGGGATAGTTTAGTAATCCTATTTTATTATTTGTTGTCCATAACCATTAGAGGTCAACACCTATTTATCCAACCCTTAGTTGATATTGTTGAAGAACAAGTTGACACTACTTCTAGTTTGATTCATTTTGATTGGTATAAGAAACCTTATGATTTAGTTCATATTGTTGAATTGTGTAATGAAGAATTAGAAGAAAAAAAATATTGACGTTTACGTAAGTCTTACATGTAAAACTCAAACTCATATTCAAGAAAATAATCATAAAATTAGACTTGAAAGAGAAGTAATCTTGCACATTAATCCTTAGCCTAGAGTTTATTTATTTTTTGATTCATTTCATCCTAAATATTTTATTGCTCTCATTGATCAATCTAATCAAATAATTAATACAGTTAAAAATTTAGATGGAAGATGAACAAGAAAAATAGTAGAGGGTTCAAGATTTGATTCTAGGGATTCACAATAACATAGATCAAGCTGAAGTAACTAATGAAGATAATGATTCAGATAAAGACATTGGACAACCCTTAGTAAATCTTTAGATTCATGGAAATCTAATCAATATTGGTGCTCATCTAGTTAAATTATCTTTTTTAAAAGGAATTAACATTCCTAAGTTTTTAGGAAGCCCTGGTGAGTCATGGGAGGATCAATTAGATGCTTTCAAACTGGTTTGTGCTACTCTTGGTATTGATAATGAAAACACTTCTCTTAGAGTTTTCTTGCATATTTTAGAATGTAAAGCTGACCAAACATTTATTAGTCTTCCAACCAATGTTATTAGCACTTGAAAATATATTAAAGACTAGTTAGAATTATGATTTGGTAAGTCTAAAAAGGATTTATATCTAATAAATGAATTGGTTAATATTTTAATTGATCCAGGTGAAACTATTTATGGTTTCATATGTAGATTTACTAGGTTATACCAAAAAATTTCAATTGATGTTAGACCATCTAAAAAGTTGTAAAGGTTATTGTTTTCACTTGGATTTTCACCCCTTGAGGAGATGTCTTAGCTCTCCTCATCTAAGTGGCTCAATGGAAACATCTCACAAGCTGTGGGTAACCAATAGGTGAAATAAATCTCTAGAAGTGCTAGTTCCCTTGATGCACTCTTTTAAACACCTTACTAATAAAAATTTGCATGAAAAGGTTAAAAAAATAAAATAAAGAAGTTAAGAGGTGATGCACCACTAATGAGTTTCCTTATATTAACTTAAATTATACTGTTTAGAGAAAATCAAAGCTTCTTTCACAGAAAACTCACAACTCAAGATAGATTGTTAGATCAATGTTTCATATGCTAGGTTCAAGAGGTATATTTGATGTTTAGGATGGATAATGAATGATAATTTGAAGAATAAAGCCATAAAAATTTTATAAAAACATCATACACTAAGAAATAACACTAACAAAGACCTGCAACAATTATTATTTTGCATACTTGGTGGACAATCAAAGATAACATGCTAGAAAAGACTATCTTTTACTAGACAAGATCAATAAGATTTATAACCAAAATCAATTATCATTATTTAAGTAGGAAAATTAACTTGTTTATTGATTTAAGAGACATTAAATAACAAAATAGGCTAGGGTTTCACCATTAACCATTGAAGGCTGCTCAAAAGAGCCCAAAAAGTCTCTACTTGTAGCATTTGAGAGAGGAATGAGGAAAGGGAAGTAAAAAGGTCACTTGGACACTTGAAAGGGAAATGTTGAGAGAATAAGTTAAATGTTGAGAGAATAAGTTAAATGTGCATGAGAATAAGATGTGAAATTTACCATGTAAGGTTAGAAAGTACAAGTGTCAATTCAAGGCATGAAACTCTTGGAATGTGGCATGAAATTCTTTATGTTGGATCAAAAAATTGCCTCCATCATCTACCTTTGTTGGAACATCAAAAAACTAAATAGAGACAAGTATAATGATTTAAATAAGAGGGAGGAGTTTCATACATGATTTTACATGAATTGGTTTCATTATTAATCACCTAGATTCCTCAAAAAGTGAGCCATCACTACCTGCAATCAAGGAAACTCCTCTTTAACACACCTTACACACTTGGCTTCCAAACTGGATTCAGTTTCTCATGAAAATAAATAAAAGAAAATTAATGACATGTTTCAAGGCAATATATGGCCTTATATTCATTAATCATACCTGAAAATGACTCCCACTTTAAGTTTTCACCCTTCTCACTAGCATGTTCACTATGCCAATTTTGAATGGCTGAGATGAAGCTACTTGTAAAAAAACATAGGATTTTTTTATAAAGAATTAAATGGACATGAGGGGTTATAAAAAGTTTTAATACTTATCCTAAAGTTGGTTTCATTTATTTAAAGTCAATTAAACCTACATAATGCACAAAATAGTCAAAAAGAGTAATTTTGTACCCTGTTCGTATAGGTAGGGTAGCACAAAAATTGATGAGGAGCCCTGAAGAGTCCTCTACAACCCCAAAAAACTTTCATGGTCATTTCATCCCATTTTAATATCTTTCCATGCTATTTTTCCAAGTTAGGTCTTTATCTAGGGTTTAACAAGGGTTTTAGGTCACTTTTGCTCTTAAGGGTTGTTCACAAAGCCTTGACATTGATAATTCAAAAAATGAAAATTTAAAGACCCTTTTCAACACCTCCAAACTTATTGGGTCTCCATGTAAATCCTCAAATAGGATAAAATCACTCAAAGTTAGCCTATTGATCTTTGACCCTCATTTCCTATAGGCTTGAGTTGGCTCTGAGCCCTAAAAATGATTCTTTGTGCTTTATCTACAAAATAGAAGCTTGAAAAACTATATAGTGACCTAAAAAAATGATACAACATGCTATAATGTCAAACCAAGGCTATAAATGACATTGACCCCTCATTTGGGCTTTAGGCCAAAACCCTGCCTAATGGGCCTAACTGTAACTTTGGGATTCTGGACCATTTAGTTGAGATTATCTCTTATTTACTTGATTTATCATGTTTTGCTAGGTATGATCTAGATTTATACACATTTTCATAAGGTTCCTTACCTTTTGATCCACCTTTTTCACCTTTATTCTCCAAAAAAGTAGGTTTCATTCACAAGGGAGTGCCCTCTATTTGAGATAAAATAAAGGGCACTTCCCTTGTTTTTATTAAAAAAATAATTAGTGGAGGAGATTAACCATGTGGTGATGAAATTATACACCAAAATTTATCTCTTTGTCATCCCATTTGACCTTTCAACTCTCCCAAAAACCAAAATAGACTTCTGTGAAGGTAGACTATGTAGGGTTTAGGATGCTAACTGTGTAATGCTTGATTGGGGTTCCCTCTTTATCTATTTCCATGATATTTGTGCACCATGGGGAATCCATTGTAATTTTATAATTGCCTATCATGATTTTTAACCATTTTTAAAACTCCTCAAGTCATACCCTTGAGTTGACTACTTAAGGTGTAGACTGTGTTTCCTGCATTCCTTCTTCAATAGTGAATATTGTAAGTGGCCATGCTTGCTTGAGACTTAGATATAGTGTATAAAGATATTATCAAGGTGAATGTAACTATACAAATTCATGTCTATACCCTAAAAGTCATGCTCATACCTTCTAACCAGTTTGCTTATTCATTATCACCACTCAGTCAATTGTAGGTGAGCATTTAGTATGATGGGACACATGTAGGTCTATGTAAGACCTAAAACACTACATATCATCTTCATTTGATAAAATTTTAGATAATAAATAAATTTTTCACTATTTGGAACCATTCACACATGTTGGCATGGTCTAGTTTTGCAATTTTAAGTGAAAAGGACTCTTTTGGCTCAAACCTATAGATATTAATGAAAAACTCAGTGTTTAAAAGAGCAAATTTGAGGCCCGCAACAATCACCTTTCACTAATCCTCTTGAATCCATTTTTTTTAGAGATATTCTCTTTAATGGAGGATATGAGGTGTAAATATCTAGGTGTTTTAAATCTCTTGATATCCTTGCTATAAGATATTTATAAAATGCCCTAGACCTCTATTTTCATTTTTTTGGGAAAAATCTCCCTGAACTCAGTCATCACATATTTAAAAGTGATTTACACTTCCATTTTCCAATTCAACACTTCACATAGTTATATCATGATTAACCCACATATTAAGATTCAAAATAAGGCTTTACCACTTATTTTAATGCTTTAAATGACTCTTTAGCTTTCTGTGGTACCCCCTGTAGGTGGGCATTTGCATATATATAGACAATAAGCAAATTTGAGAAATATTAAAACTATAAAGGTTTATGATCAATTCAATTCCCTCACCAAGTGTTCAAATTCACTCCTATCATTCTAAAATATTAGCAAAACTAGCGAAGCTCCTATCTCATTATGACATCATCCTCCTGTAGGTGTGTATGAGCTGCATTCAAGCAATGAACATGAAATGACCCTTGTACCAAGGAAAATACCTTCATAGTCACTTGATATATTCCTCACTGTATCTACATGGAACATTATAATGTTTTAGATATCCAAAAAATTTCACACACTTCATTTTGATGGCTTCATTTCCTATAGGTGCCTGAAGGTGTATCTCTCTATTGTATGACTGTGTGTGTGACTTGTTAACTATCACAATATATTATTATTGAAAAGTGAAGGTTTATAATTTATGTCCCTAATATGTGAGTGTGTTACACATCTTGATATTCTCATTACACTTCCATGTATCATGCTCAATAGGCTCCATACATGTGATTCCCTATGATTGCAAGTGAGAATGAATAAGGAGTTGACTGTGAGTAGAAAGATTTAAAGTTGATAAAATCATGGGGTGATGAAACCAATAATGGAAGGAGGGAAATATTATGGAATTGAGACATGTGGAACATCATATTCCATCTACATGAGACCTATGGAGAGAACCAACATTTTACAAACAAGGAAAACTTTGACTGAGACCTCACATGGTGACACCTTCCTACAACATGAGATGACTTGCTCATAAAAATACCATGAAACATGAAACAAATCATGAATATGAATTCATAAGTGAGCCAAAATATTCTAGACTCAACATCATCAACTAGATTATATGGACCTATCCAAAATATAGCAAAACCTATAGGGTATATTAAATAATGAGCAAAAAATTATAGTCAACTTGTTAGAGATGGTCCATAAAGCATGGTTGAACAATCCTTGAAATATTATTATATAAATGAACCTATATAAGTGTACTACCACCTCACAAAGGCCTTTGAGCTGGAACCTCTTCTACCAACCATACCAAGCATGAACTTATTGATTGTTTTTGTGTGTCGAGAAGGGCAAAGGAGCAAAATGGTTTTGGGACTTTTTTAGCACTTTTAAATCATGTCAATAATTGAGATGAGTTTTAGGAAGATGAAGAGATTTTCCATGGCCTTCTCCCACATGTCACCCTCCCTCATGGTTTGTAAAAGTGCCAAACTCCTCCCTTTTAAATTGGTTTCTTGATTTTTAGTTAGATAACCTATAAGATTTAGATGGGACTGATATTCCTGATGGGGAATCTAACTTATTGAACATTTAAAAGGAACTTAGGACACTTAGACACCTTAAAAACTAGTCCACTTGCATTTATGACCCCTAAATGGCTATTAAGTGATTCAAAATGACACATAGACTAATTAGACCATGATCGAGGCTAAATTGAAATTAAATTATATAAAAAGATTTATAATACACCCTATAACATAATATTAAACTCCTAAACATCTAAAAATCAAGTTTTTACCTATAGGGGTCCTAATTTGACTTGCAAGGTCAAATTTGTTTAATAAATTGGTGACTCATAGGGGTAGTATACTTGTTATACTAAAGATCAATAGCCTTATCCTATCCATGGGATAATGGAGTCGATGAATTACTAAAGAAAACTGGAAAGGAATTTCCTAAAACACACACACAACAACCACACCACACCAAACAAGCATAAATAAATTAAGACACCAATAAGACTCACACATGTGCATAAACACTTAGGGAAAATAAGAAAAACAATAACCATGTAAAAAGAGAGAGGAGAAGATTAGTAGAAATGTTTAAGATAGGTCATATTGACTAGGATATGAATCTCTTCTCCATCTAAATTTAAGAGTTAGAAAACATTGTGTTGCTTGCATTGAGTGATGATATAATGACCACTCCATAAATCATCAAAATTTGTGTGTTTTCTAGGCTTAGCCCTATCTTCATCCCACTTTATAACAATGTCTCCTTCTTGGAAGGTTCTTGACATAGCTTGACCCCTTGTTTCTTCAAGCTCTATCAACTCACATAATATGACCTCCATGCTTTCACTTTTCATCAACTTTAGCTAGTAAGTGAGGTCTAAAGATGGTAACTAAAGTGAAATAGGTAATCTAGCCTCTCTTCCATAAATAAGTATATATGGCAAGTTTTTAATGGCTCTCTTGGGGGTGATTCTATTAGCCCAAAGAGCTATCTTCAATTAAGAATGCCAAGTTCTTTGATTTTCCTCCATTATCCTCTTGATAATCCTAATTATATTATAATTAGTGGATTTGGATAGTCCATTTCCTTGTGGATAATAGTTAGAAGAAGTACTAATATAAATACCATGTTTCAAATCCCACTCACTTGTCTTCATTCCAAGGAAAGCCAATGTATTGTCTAAAATGATTGTTGAAGGAGCCCCAAATCTTATCACTATGCCTTCATATAAGTTTAAAATTAAAATTTCATTTGATTCCTTGAGAGATACAACATCCACCCATCTTATAAAGTAATCTATGGCAACTAACACCCATTTATGACCAACACTAGAAGGTGGGTTGATTAAGCCTATGAAATCTAGACCTCATTGCATAAAATGTTGGTCTACTTGTATTGGATGAAGAGGTAGGGCTGAAATATTTTTTTTCCATCAAAGAGGGCACATTTATGACATTTTCTTACCCAGGCATGAGTATCCTTAAAATAACTAGGCCAAAATTAACTAGCTCTCATAATCTTGGCAGTTGTGGTCCTTGGAGTAAAGTGACCACCTGTTGGTCCATCATGAAACTCAAACAATATCTTCTCAATCTGATCTGATTCAACATATCTCAATATTACACCTGATAAATCCTTCCTAAATAATACTCCATCAATTACATAAGCAATAGATTGTAATATGAAGTACCTTCTTTTGGATTTATCTAAGTCTTGTGGACATTCACTGGTTTGAAGAAAATGGCTCATTTCTTGTATCCAACTCCTCTTTGATGAGGATGCAAATGTCATATGATCATCTTGAAGGTTTAGAATTGTTGGAATAATGAATATTTAAGCTTACCTAGGGATAATAGGGTAAGTTATTTATTACCTAGGGTTAATTTTATTTACCTAGGATAGTTTGTTTTATTGTTGAGATTCTCTCAACAATATTTTTGTTCATAGTATTTGAAAATAAATAGTTTGTTTTCTCTATTTTGTAATCACAACAAATAGTTTGTTGTCATAAAACAAACTATTTGTATTATATATACTTACAATCTAATAAATTGATAGAGATAATATAGAGAGAATATAGAGAATTTTTAGGATTAAAACATATTTTATTCTCTGGTATTATTTTTGCAAGTTTCTTGTTGTGGGTTCTTTCTCCTGGATTGATCCTGTGGATCCTGTGTATCTCCTACTCATTCTTTCATGGTATCAGAGCTTGGAGTTCTAGTTGAAGATACTCTTCCCTACAATTTTTCATCATATTTCATCTATTAACATAGTCAAAAATATTATTTTATTGATGTGTTCCAAATATTTGTTATTCTCTCACATTTTGGTTCTTGTTTACAAGTTTTTTCTAGAAATTTCTATACTTTATGATCATTTATGACAGTAGGGATTTCCAAAAACAAATTTTTTTTATATAGGAGCATATAAAATTAAATTAAGAATCCTGTATAACTTGATTTTTTTCATTCTTTCATGGCCGTACAGCTCTTCCAGACAAAAACTGTCTGACTAGTTTTTTTGGTAGATTGCAGTACCTGTATAGTTTTTTGCTATGGTAGATCATACGAGCATCCTTTCTAAAATATGATACCTGTCCATGAAAGTTGACTGTGCTATATTTCATTCCAGATCAAGCTGTATAGTTTATTTATAGGTTGTACAATGTTTTGGGGGATTACAACAGGGATTTCATAATCTATTCTGTTCTACAGCATAGTCGTATCATTTTCTTCTTTAAGAATGCCTTATACTGCATAAAATTAAAATATAGAACTTGTATGAGTTAGCATACATTCTAGGATTTCATTTCTAGTTGATAAGTATGGATTTGGATCAGGCTATACTATCCTTTGAGGAGATCCTGTGGAGCTCATTCTGAAATTGCTTGGAGGTTTTTTCCTTGGCAAATGTTTATAGAATTCTCATCAGAATTCTTCCTGATCACCACGCCTTGTTGGAACAAGAAATTATTTCTGATTATTCAACATCCATCTCACATGTGTGAGTTATTTTGGCTTTTTTTTATTAATTTCTTAATTTTTAGTGGTTTAAAAGTAAGTCTCTAGCTTTAAATGAACAAAGTTGACTTTGCTAAAGAGGCTAGAGTTATTTTGTTAAGGAATTGGTAGGGAGGAAGTCTTGGGGTCAAATCCCCCTACATATTTTTTTGCATAAAGCCATTTTTTTTGAACCTTTGTATAAGCTAAGGCTAATAAATTTCATCGGGAGATGTTAAATTGTAACGGGAGGTTTTTTGAGGAAAAAGGAATGTCTAGGTTGTTCCTGTCAACATCATTGTCTTCTTCGGGAATGGAATATTGATTGTTTGAACCCTTAAACTCCACAAATTACCATGTTTGGAAGCCAAAAATGCAACAACTCCTTCAATCAAAGGGCTTATGGAGATTTTTTTTCTAAAACAACACTTGCGGCATTCACCATTGAAAAGGACAAATATGCATATGGTTGCAAGCAGGATGAGGCTCTTGGATTGATTTACCTCAACGTCTCAGATAATCTTCAATTTCACATTGTAGATGCTACAATGCCAAAAGAGGTATGGGAAAAATTTAAAAACCTATTTGGAAAAGTTAATGAGTTTAAAATTTTGCAATTAGATGCAGAATTGAGTACTCTCTCTCCATCAAATTTTCCTTCAATAGATGAATTCTTGGCAAAATTCAAATTTATTAGGTCACAGTTGAAAGCTGGTGATAAGGATAAAAGTGATAAGGAGTGCATTTTCATGATTTTGTCAAAGTTGAAAGGACCATATAGTGTTTTTTCCTCTACTTTTTATACCATGATGGATACATTAGGTGATGAATTCAAATGGCCTTCCTTTGAAATTTTTTGTGAAAGATTGACTAGGGAGCAAACAAAATTAATGGCCCTAGATGCTCTACCTGGTCCTAGTCATGATCTAGTTGCTAATTCTTCCAAAGGAAAACCTTCACCTAAGTTTAAACAAAATCAGGCACCTTCAAATAACCCTCTAGAGTCCACCACCCAGACACCTCATCATTTTAAATCTACTAAGACCAAAAAGTCCTTTAAGCAAAAGAAGAAAACATTTGGTCCATGTAATTTTTGTGGTGGTCCTAATCATGATGAAAGTAGATGTTTTAAGAAGATGGAAGCATTAGAGGTAGTGGTCAAACAACACAAAATTTTCATTCAGTCTCCATCTCCTTCTACTTCTCCTATAGGAAAAGGGAAAGCACTTTCAGCCAGGGCTACATCTTCATGTCATGATCAATGGATTTTTGACTCAGGTGCTTCTCATCATCTCACACATTCTAAGGATCTATTGTCTTCTCTTACAGATTGCAGTACATCACATATTGTTATGGGTAACTCTTCACAAATTGAAGTTTTGGGATCATGTACTATTAACAAACAAGATGGATGTTTTAACAATGTATTGGTTGTACCCCAAATCTCTTTTAATCTTGTCTCTGTATATCAAATATGTAATTTTGGTACTGGTAAAACTATGGAGTTTACTCCACATGATGTTGTAATAAGAGAATGTAATGATCCTAGTGAGATAGTTGCTACAGGTACAATAGACCATACTGCAAGACTCTATACTTTTGATAAGTTTGAGTCTTTTATGTCTTCTGGTTCTTCACTTATAGCACATGGTAATAGTCTCAACAAATTGTGGCATGATATATTAGGGAATTTGAGTTATGGATATATGCAACAAATGAGTACAAAACATCTTGTAAAAGGACTTCCTAAGGTCTCATGTATTGATGGGGTGTGTCCTGGATGTCTAGTTGGTAAACAACAGCAGGATCCATTTCCAGTTGGTAAGGCCACACATGCAAATGCACCCTTAGGTTTGGTTCATAGTGATTTGATGACTTTTCCAACTCGTTCTTTTTTCAGGGGCCAAATATGCACTCAAATTCATTGATGATTTCACTCTCAAAACTTGGGTATATTTTCTCAAGTTGAAAAGTGAAGTTTTTGAGACTTTTAAGGCTTTCAAAGCCTTTGTTGAAAGATAATAATCTCTTCCTCATAAGAAGATACACATTGACAATGGGGGGGAATATGACAATAATGCTTTCCATGATTTTTGTATTGAGCATGGGATACATCACTAGTTCACTATACCACACACTCCTCAACAAAATGGTGTAGCAGAGAGGAAGAATTGAACATTGAAAGAGATGGAAACTTGTATGATTCACTCTAAAAATTTAGGTCCACAATATTGGGATGAAGCAGTAAATTGTGCAAAATACATTCAAAATCGTATGCCTCACAAAGCTGTGTAGAATATGACACCTGAAGAAGCTTAGTCTGGGATCAAGCTTGATATTTCAGATTTTCACATCTTTGGGAGACAAGCATGGGTATTTTTTCCTCATGACAAACACAAAGCATTAGAGAAGAAAAGCCAACCACTCATTTTTTTGGCTATTGTGAAAATGTAAAAGCCTACCACCTTTTTGATCTTGTCACACATGATGTGCTGTTTCGATGGGATGTTAGGTTGATGAGCTACCCACTCCACAGAAGTGTACATCTAGTTCTTCTTCTCCCCCTCCTTCTTCTATAGAGGATAGTGAGGATTTGCTTTTTATTGTTGTTGATGATGATGTTGCACTTGTTCAGCCACCACAACCATCTTCTTCACCACCTTTTCCTAAGTGGGCAAAGAGCACTCTATAGGTAGCCAGTTCTTTAGTTAGTGATCTATCTGATTCTCGTCGCACTCGCTCATAGACATTTAGTGTTGCTCTTTTGGGACAAGCTTGTACAGATGATCCAATGTTGTTTCCTGAGGCCATTGGTATACCCGAGTGGGATGTTTCAATGTATGATGAGTATTCTTCATTGATGAAGAATGATACTTGGGATCTTGTCCCTCTTCCTAAGGGAAGAAAACTTGTAAAATGTAAATGGGTCTATAAGACCAAATATGTTGTAGATGGATCAGTGGATAAGTACAAATATAGATTAGTAGCTAAGGGTTTTTCACAGGTTGAAGGGGTTGATTACTTTGAGGCCTTTTCCCTTGTAGCTAAGATGGATTCTATTCAGCTTGTACTCTCTCTTGCTGCTTCACATTCTTGGTATGTTTTTTAGATGGATGTGAAGAGTGCCTTCTTGCATGGTGATCTCCATGAGGAAATCTATATGGAGCAGCCTCTAAGATTTGTGCAGGACTCATCATTGGTTTGTAGACTCTATCATTCTCTTTATGGCCTCAAATAAGCTCCTAGAGCTTGGTACGAGAAGATGGATTGTTTTCTTTTGAGTTCTAGTTTTATTCATTGTGAGTCAGATCACAATGTATACATCCTAAAGCAAGGTGAGGAGATTGTCATATTGGTTTTGTATGTTGATGATCTCATCCTCACTGCCAATTCAAATTCGTTGATACATGACATCAAGGACAAGCTAGCAGATAGGTTTGATATGACAGATCTGGGACTTCAACATTATTTTTTAGGTCTTCAAGTTCTTTAGTCTTCTAAGGGAATCTCTATTAGACAATAAAAGTATGTGATAGACCTTCTTCATCAATTTGGCATGGCTGATTGTAAGCTTGCTCCCACTCCATATCAGTCAGGTGTTGTGTTATCTGCCACTTATACGACTCCTCTTGTTGATCCAAATTTGTATAAGCAACTTGTAAGTAGTCTTTTATACTTGAATCATACCCATCCTGACATCACATTTGCTATGAACTTTGTCTCTCAGTTCTCACATGAGCCTCATGAGAGTCATTGGCAAGCAACCAAGAGTATTTTGTGTTACATTCAGGGCAACACTTACTTTGGTATACATTACACACCACAGAGTTCTACACAGCTTATTGGATACACTGACTCTAATTGGGCTGGTGATGTTGACACTCACAGGTCCACTTAAAAATTTGCTTTCACACTTGGTTCAGGTCCAGTTGCTTGGGCATGCAAAAATCAGACTACTATTACATTGTCATCTACTGAGGCTGAGTATCAAGGTGCTGTCAAAACTAGTCAGGAGACACTTTGGCTTCGACAGTTGCTTGGAAAGTTTGGCTTCACATAGCAGGGTCCTGCTTCTCTTTGGTGTGACAACCAAAGTGCGACTCTATTTCACACAATCCTATTGAGCATCAGTAGACCAAACACATTGAGATTCACATGCACTTCATTCGACATCTTATTTAGGATGGAGATCTTTCTTTAGAGTTTGTGCCTATAACTGAGCAGATTGCATACATCTTCATTAAACCTTTGGCTTCTCCTCATTATCTTCAATTGTGAGTGATGCTTGGGGTGAAGGAAGTTGTACTTGGGGGGATTTCCCATGAAGTCCTTCCTTCCTTTATTTTTCATATATTTTATTGGCTTGTACATGGGTACCTTATCAGGCCTAGTAGCTGGGACCCATATTTGTTTGTCATTCTCCCTATGTTTTGCTTAAGGGAGGGTGTTGGAATAATGATTATTTAATCTTACCTAGGGATAATAGGGTAAGTTATTTATTACCTAGGGTTAATTTTATTTACCTAGGATAGTTTGTTTTATTGTTGAGATTCTCTCAACAATATTTTTGTTCGTAGTATTTGAAAACAAATAGTTTATTTTCTCTATTTTGTAATCACAAAAAATAGTTTGTTGTCGTAAAATAAACTATTTATATTATATATAATTTATAATCTAATAAATTGATAGAGAGAATATAGAGAATTTTTAGAATTAAAACATAATTTAATCTCTAGTATTTTTTTGCAGGTTTCTTGTTGTGGGTTCTTTCTCCTGGATTGATCCTATGGATCTTGTGTATCTCCTTCTCATTCTTTCAAGAATAAATTATTTTTGTTTCCTCGAATTTGAATCAAAGTGCTCACATAATCCTTTCCCTTTCACTAGTTTGGTTGTCTTGATTTCTATATCATAATCTATCACTTTTGTAATCCAACCAACCCTTTTTCATTCAAATCTCTACTCAAAAATAAGTCTGTGATAATAGGATGAGGTACTAATATATGAATCTTGTTGTTTGATAACATGTGACTAAACTTATTTAGACTTATAACAACTGAAAGTACTTGCTCTTCTACATAAGGGTACCTTACCTCATAACCTTCCAATCCTTGACTAAAGAAGGCAATAGGCTGCTCCAAGATTTCTTCATTTGATTGAGTGAGAATGGTAGAGATTAATTCTTCATTTCAAAAGGTATATAATTTGAAATATTTTGAGAAATTAGGACTTACAAGAGTTGGAGCTTGAGCAATATCTTGCTTGATATCTTCAAAACTCTCCTTATTTCTCCTTGTCTAAGTAAACACTTCATCTTTCCTTAACATAGAGGTTAAAGGCTTAACTAAGTTATAAAAATTAGGAATAAGCCTAATTATGAAATTAATTTTTCCAAAGAAATTTTGAAAATATTTCTTGTGTTTGGGTAAAGTCAATGCCAAGATTGCACTCACCCTTTCAGGATCTATGGATAAACCTTTCTTTGAAACAATGTGTCCCAAGAGTTTGCCTTCATGGAAAGAAAACACACACTTATTTGGGTTAAGAGAGATCCCAAACTCTCTACATTTCTCAAATTTTTTCCTAAGATGATTCAAATGATCCTTTACATCCTTGGTGAAGATCATGATATCATTAATATACACTAGTACTATATCATTTATTAGGCCTTGAAAATACACATCTATTGCACATAAAAATGTTTCCATAGCATTAAACAAACCAAAAGGCATTTTAATATAAGCATATGTGCCCCATTTAGTGGTAAAGGCTATCTTGTATTTATCTCCTTCCTTTACAAAAATATGATTATATCCTAAATATCCATTAAGGAGTGAGAACCTTTCACTACCTATAACAACTTACAAAATTTGCTCCATGGAAGGAAGGGGATAATGGTATTTCAAGGAAACTCTATTAAAATATCTAAAGTAAATACATAACCTGATTTATCCATTCTTATTCCTTGTCGAGACTAAGTTTTCTAACCAAGATGAATGCTTAATAGGAAATATGATCTTAGACTCAATCAACTTTGTAATCTCCTTTCTCATGAGAGGTTCAATATTAGGATTGACTGGAATTTTATTTTGATTGATAGGCTTAGCATTCTCATCTAGATTTATGGTATGTTGAGATAAGTTGTTATCAAATCCTTTTAAGTCACTATATTCCCATGCAAATACATCAAAAAATTCTTTGCATAACTCAATGAAATCATACCTTTCTTCTCTAGTACACACCTTCCCAAGAGCAACTTATCCTTGAAGATTTGTACTCTTTCATCATTTTCTTGTTTATTAGACATTATCACCTTTTCTTTCTTCAAATGATCATCATCATTAAGATAGTCTCAAGTGTGACTAAACCCTTAGGGATCTTATTTGTCTTCAATTATACAATCTGCTCTCCATATTGCTGCTATAGTTTGGAGTGGTTTTTTGAGGTAAACTCAGCCTTCTCTTATAGAAAAAAATTTATTTGTTGGTCACTATTAAATACTTTCCAATTAATGACATTATCAGGTATAGAGGGCCTTAAAATCACTTTGAGATGGGGCTAGTTCTTGTAATCTCTTATCCCCTTTAAAACATCAAACTCAGCTCCAATGGCTGCCAACCTATCAAAATGTTTATTATCTTCTCTTGGTATATATTGAATGTTGAAAGCTTGGAAATATTCCACAATATCTCACACTCTATGCTTATAGTATTTAAGCAAAGAGTTCTTAGTCATATTTTGACCTCACTTGATTCACAACTAACTCACTATCACCATAAACTTGTAACTCTTTCACACCTCTCTTCCTAACCCACTCAAGGCCATAAATGAGGGCCTCATATTATTCTACATTACAAGTACAACTAAATTTAAATCTAAAAGTAGAAAAATACCTTTCCTTGGATGGAGAAACTAACATTTCTCCACCACCTGATCCAACCTTACTTCATGATCCATTAAATAATATCTGTCATAAACCATCCATAGTTTCATTTGGATTCATTAAATTTGGCATGAAAGAGTCATATTTATGAAGGTAATACATTCCAAGACCAACTTCCTCTATGAATTTGTAAGGATTATGTTCATAGTGTTCAAGTCCCCATTCATCTAAATATAAATTAGAAACTCCTTCAAGAGAAGAAGTTGGAGATTGATCTATGTGAAGTTATTTCTTATCAAGAATAACATAATTGACATTTACAACTTTAAGCACATAGGGATATTAATGATTCTGATGAACAGGTTTTGATTCAATATTTACCTTGGTACCATACTTTTCCTAAAAACCATATATGACCAATTTGCTGCCAAGTATCACCTATGTTGGTTGTAAAATCTTTTGACAAACAAAGAGAAAAGTATTGGGGTAAATTTTAAACAACCACATCATGAGGAATGGATAAATTAGGACAAGCATGCAAAATAAAATTCATATCCTTGACTACTCCCAAGGTCTTTGCTACTGATCCATCCAATTGTAGAACTCCTTTAGCCATTTGTTCATACTTGAGGCTTAGTTTATCTACTATTGATTTAGGGATGATTGAGGTACTAGTCCCACTATATATGATACAATTATGGAATAAACAATCACAAATAATCTAGGATAGATAAAAAGGAGGAGTCTTATCAATTTTATTTACTTATCCTTAGCCTTCTCTTGTAGAAAAAAAAATATTTGTTGGTCACTATCAAATACTTGCCAATTAATGACATTATCAAGTATAGAGGGCCTTACAATCACTTTTAGATGGGGCTGGTTCTTGTAATCTCTTATCCCCTTTAGAACATCAAACTAAGCTCCAATGGCTACCAACCTATCAACATGTTTGTTATCTTATCTTGGTATAGATTGAATGTTAAAAGCTTGGAAATATTCCACAATATCCCACACTCTATGATTATAGGATTTAAGCAAAGAGTTCTTAGTCATATTTTGATCTCACTTGATTCACAACCGACTCACTATCACCATAAAATTGTAACTCTTTCACATCTCTCTTTCTATCCCACTCAAGGCCATGAATGAGGGCCTCATATTATTCTACATTACAAGTAAAACTAAATTTAAATCTAAAATTAGAGTAATACCTTTCCTTGGATGGAGAAACTAACATTTCTCCACCACCTGATCCAACCTTGCTTGATGATCCATTAAAGAATAACTATCATAAACCATCCATAGTTTCATTTGGATTCATTAAATTTGGCATGAAAGAGCCATATTTATGAAGGTAATACACTCCAAGACCATCTTACTCTATGAATTTGTAAGGATCATGTTCATATTTTTCAACTCCCCATTCATCTAAATACAAATTAGAAACTCCTTCAAGAGAAGAAGTTGGAGATTGATCTATGTGAAGTTCTTTCTCATCAAGAATAACATAATTGAAATTTAAAACTTTAGGCACATAGGGATATCAATGATTGAGATGAATAGGTTTTGATTCAATATTTACCTTGGTACCATACTTTTCCTAAAAACCATATATGACCAATTTGCTGCCAAGTATCCACCTATCTTGGTTGTAAAATCTTTTGACAAACAAAGAGCAAAGTATTGGGATAAAATAGAAACAACCAAATCATGAGGAATGGATAAATTAGGACAAGAATGTAAAATAAAATTCATATCCTTGAATAATTCCATGGTCTTTTCTGGTGATCCATCCAATTTTAGATCTGCTTTAGCCATTGGTTCATACTTGAAGCCTAGTTTATCCGCTATTGACTTAGGCATGATTGAGGTACTAGCCCCACTAGATATGATACAATTATGGATTGAAAACTCACCAATAATATAGGATAGATAAAAAGGAGGTGTATTATCATTTTTATTTACTTATCCATGAATGGGCTGAGTTCCATTCATCAAAACAACATTTTTAGTCCTTGTTGGTCCAACTGGTTTACTTAGTCCAAACAAATCTTTTTGAAGAATATCCTTTTATCCTAGTATTTCCAATGAATCCCATAATGAAATATTCATTTTTAAATTATTAATTTTATCTAAAATATTGATATAAGGATTGTTCATCTTGAATTTTTCTTTAGAATCACTAGTACCTTATGGTGTAGCATGTAAAGAAGGATGTGTAGGAGCTGGGCTTGAATTTTGAGATTTTTGATTTTCCTACACCTTAGGAATTGAGTTATACCCACATAATATTTGGGGTGATGGAGGAGTAAAAATAGGTATTTGATTTGTCACTTGTGTCTCTTCAACAACCCTCTTCTTAGATCTAGTGTTAGAGGACACACTAGCATTCACAATGTTTAAACTTCCCAACTGATTGATGGCACAAAAATCTCCCTCTAAATGATTCATAAGAGTAGAGTCAGGTTGTGTTTGTCAATTTTCCATTCCATTTTATATTGACACCTCAAAAGTGGGAACATGAGGTGCTTGGCTACCTTGAATTATCATGGCTTGACTAGGCATTTCATTAGCATATGCAACTTGGCCTTGATTTTGGTCATGGGAAGGGTAGCATGGTTGTTCTTGAAAAAAATTGTTTTGAGTAAGAAAAAAAACTCTAAAAGATGATGGAGAATTAGTATTGAAACTTTGGTAAGTTTTATCTTGATTTATTTGACCTTGTCCTTGATAATTACCTTGAAAAGGAGGCCTACTTGCTTTTCCAAACTAATTGTAAGACTGATAAGGCCTATAATTTTGAGATCGTTATCTTTTGAGAGCAACCAATTCATTAGTAACACTTTGGAGAAAACTCTTGAATTTATAAATCTCATTGGTAGGGTCAAAGTCAGACTTCTCTTGGCTATTAGGTAAATGAGCTAAGGTAGGTAATGCAATTTGACTAGGAGGTTGCAAATTAGGAAATAATGGCATTGGTGGTCTAGGAACAATCTTCCTTGATTGAAAAAGATAATTCTTAGCATTAATAACTATCTCATAAGTAATAGGTAGTGTATTTCCACCCATGGATTGGATCACCATGGCTATATCACTATTTAATTATTTTAGGTAATACAAGAAGTCATAATTTGGAGTAGGTCTCATAAAGGCTGGGATCCTATCCCATGTATTTTGAAATTTGAAGTTAAAATCTTGCATGAACTCTTGAAGATCCCTCTTAATAGTAGTCAATTTCTTATCTAGTGACAAATAATCACTCTTCTCTTCAAACCTCTTAGACAATAGATTTCCTAGTTCATCCCATAAAGCAATGAAAGCATGAGGTAGAGTTTCATACTAATCTAAAGCTTTCCCTTTGAAAGACAATGCCAATAACTTGATGGATACATTCTCTTGATTGATATTTTGGATGTTGTATAAGTTTTCCATGTTTATAATGTGTTTAATGGGAATAATAAGACCTTATTCATTAAAAAATAGAACACTTTTAAGGGTTTCTCCAGGAATTTGGTCATATTGGGCAAGATTCAAAGGAGATGATCCAGTGAAGGCTACAAAAGGAAGGTTTATAGCCATATTGGAAAGAATATTTCGAGTATTAATGGTTTAACCAAGTAGAAATTTGGACTTATTAAAACCAACTCCCTTGAATAAGGACGAGTATTCACAAATATAAACCTTTTAATAGAATAATAAGGCAATATCACAAATTTAAAAGGTATACCTTTAGCAGTGGACCTAGTGATCACCTATGGAATGGAAAATAAGGATTGATTAGAAACCAAAGAGTTTAAAACTTAGTGGAGTCGCCAGGTACTAAATATAGATGTTCTTGTAACTATAAATATGCCAAGACCAACACCAATCTTGGATAATCTTTTGGGACTTAGAGTCCCATAAAAACTGCCAAAAATTGTTGTCACTTAGATTTATACCCCTTGCAGAGATTTATCATCCTCCTCATCTAAGTGGAAAAATGGAAACATCTCACAATCTGTGGGTAACCAATAGGTGAGATTAATCTCTAGAAGGGCTAGTTCCCTTGATGCACTGTTTGAAACACCTTACTACTTATCAAATTTGCATGAAAATGGTTAAGAAGACAAACTAAATAAGTTAAAAGGTGATGAACCAATAATTATTTTCATCCTATTGACTGAACTTATACTACTTAAAACAAATCAAATATTTTTTCACACATAACTCACAACTCAAGATACATTGTTACATTAATGTTTCATATGTTAGGTTTAAGAGGAATATTTGATGTCTATGAGGGATAATAAATGATAATTTGGAGAATATAGTCATAAAACACTTATAAAAATCTCATAAAATAATAAGAAACACTAACAAAGACCTATAACAATTACTCTTCTACATACTTGGTGGACAATCAAAGACAACATGCTAGAAAGGACTCTCTTTTACTAGACAAGATCAAACAGATTTACAACCAAAATTAATTATGTAGCATGTAAGTAGGAAAATTAAATTATTTATTTTTTTAGGAGACATTCAAATACAAAATTGGCTAGGGTTTCACCATAAACCAATAGAGGTTGCTCAAAAGAGCCCAAAAAGTCACTACTTATATCATTTGAGAGAGGAACGAGGAAAGGGAAGTCCAAAGGTAACTTGGACACTTATTATGCTAAGATAAGAGGTTAAATGTGAATGATAATAATATTTTAAATTTACCATGCAATTTTAGAAAGTACAAGTGTCAATTCAAAGCATAAAACTCTTAGAATGTGACATGAAATTCTTTATGTTGGCTCAAAAAACTACCTTCATCATCTAGCTCTACTGGAACATCCAAAAACTAAATAGGGAAAGGTATAATGATTTTAATGAGAGGTAGGGGTTACATACATGATTTTACATGCATTGGTTTCATTCTTAATCACCTGTATTCCTCTAAAAGTGAGTCATCACTACTTGTAATCAAGGAAACTCCTCTTTCACACACCTTACACACTTGGCTTCCAAAATGGATTCATTTTCTCATGAAAATATATAAAATGGATTAAATTACATGTTTCAAGTCCATCCATGGAATTAGTGGCATTAGACATACCTTAAAATGACTCCCACTTAAAGTTTTCACCCTTCTCACCATCACGTTCACTATGCCAATTTTGATTGGCTGAGATGAAGCTATATGTAAGAATAATTAGGAGTTTTTATAAATAATTAAATGGATATGATGGGTTATAATAAGTCCAAATCATTATCCTAAAGTTTTTTTCATCTCTTTAAAGTCCCTAGAACCTGTATAATGCATAAAATAGTAAAAAAAATAATTTTGTACACTGTTCATATAGGTAGGGTAGCAAAAAAATTGATGAGGAGGAGACTTGAAGAGTAATATGAAACCTCCAACAAATTTTATGTTAATTTCATCCCATTTTAATAACTCTCCATGCTTGTTTTCTCATTCGGGTCTTTATCCAAGGTTTAGTAAGGGTTTTAGGTCACTTTTGCTCTTAAGTTTTATTCATTACTCCCTAATGTTGGAACTACCAAAAAATTCCAAAAATGAAAATTTAAATATCCTTTTCAACACCTCCAAAATTATTGGGCCCCTATGCAAATCCTTAGAGAGGATACAAGCACTCAAAGTGAGCCTATCGAGCTTTGACCCTCATTTCCTACAGGCTTGAGTTTGATCTGAGCCCTATAAAGGATTATTTTTACTTTATCTATAAAATGGAAGCTTGAAAAAATCTATATTGAGCTCACAAACATTATAAAATAGGTTATAATGTAAACCCAATGCTATAAATGACATTGAGCCCTCATTTGGGCTTTAGGCTAAACTTTGCCTAACAAGCCTGACTGCAACTTTGGCATTCTAGACCATTTAGTTGAGATTATATCTTATTTTATTGATTTATCATGTTGTCCTAGGTATGATACAACTTTTCACACATTTTAATAAGGTTTCATTACCTTCTAATCCACCCTTTTCACCTTTCTTCTCCAAAAAAGTAGGTTTTGTTCACAAGGGAGTGCCCTATGTTTGAGATAAAATACAAGGCACTTACCTTGTTGTGTAAATACAAAAAGTGATGAAATAGATTCCCCATGTGGTTAGGATCTTTACACCAAAATTTATCTCTTGGTCATCCCATTTGACCTTCTAACTCTCCCAAAAACCAAAATCGTCTTTTGTGAAGGTAGACTGTGCATGGTTTAGGATGTTGACTATGTATTGCTTGATTGGGGTTACATATTTATCTATTTACATGATATTGGTAAACTTTGGGGAATTAATTTTAATTTTATAAGTTCATATCATATTTTAAAACCATTGATAAAACTCCTCAAGTCATACCCTTGAGTTGACTGCTTAAGGTGTAGACTATGTTTCCTGCATTCCTTCTTCAACAGTGAATCCTATAAGTGGTCATGATTTATTGAGACTTAGATATAGTGTATAAATATATCCTAAAGGTGTATTTAAATATTAAAACTCATGTATATACCCTATCAGTCATGTTCATACCTTCCAACCACTTTGCTTGTTCATTGTCACCACTCAATCAACTGTAGGTGAGCATTTGGCATGATGGGACACTTGTCGGTGTATGTAGGACCTAAAAAACTACATATCATCTTCCCTTGATGATATTTTAGATCATAAATTCCACTTTCACTATTTGGAATCATTCACAAATGTTGGTATGGTCTAGGTTTGCAATTTTAGGTGAAAAGGACTCTTTTGGCTCAAACCTATAGATATTAATGGAGAAACTCAATGTTTAAAAAAGCAAATTTGAGGCCCCCAACAATCACCTTTCACTAATCCTCTTGACTCCATTTTTTATAGAGATCTTATATTTAATGGAAGATATAAGGTGTATATATCTATGTGATTAAAATATCTTGATATCCTTGCTATGAGATATTCACAAAATGCCCTAGACCTATATTTTCACTTATTTGGGAAAAATCTCCCTAAACTCAATCATCACATCTTTGAAAGTGATTTACATTTCCATTTTCCCATTTTACACTTCACATAGGTCTATAATGATTAAAACACATGCTAAGATTCAAAATAAGGCTTTACCACTTGTTTTAATGCTTTAAATGACTCTTTGGTTTTTGTGGTACCACTTACAGGTGGGCATTTGCATATATACAGACAATAAGCAAATTTGAGCAATATGCAAGCTATACAAGTTTATGATCAATTAAAAGCTCTCACCAAGTGTTTAAATGTACTAATATCATTCTAAAATATTGAAAAATCTATCAAAGCTCTTATCTCATCATGACATCATCTTCAGAGTCTCTTGTAGGTGTGCATGAGCTGTATGTAGGCAATGAACATGAAATGACCCCTATACCAAGGAAATTACCTTCATAATCACTTGATATCTTCCTCACTATATCTAAATGGAACATTATAATGTTTTAGATCTCTAAAAAAGTTCACACACTTCATTTTGATGGCTTCACTTCTTGTAGGTGCCTAAAGGTGTATCTCTCTATTGTATGACTGTGTGTGACTTGTTAACTATCATAGTCTCTTCTTGACAAGTGAAGGTTTATGATTGATGTCCTTGGAATGAGAATGTGTTCCAAATATTGATATTATCATTATAGTTCCATGAATCATGCTTAATAGGCTCCATATACATGATTACCTATGACTGCAAGTGAGAATGATCAAGGATTTGATTGTGAGTAGCAAGACTGAAAGTTCATCAAAGCATGGTGTGATGAAACCAATCATGGAAGGAGGGAAATATTATGGAATTAAGACATGTGGAACATCATATTCCATTTACATGAGACCTCTATAGATAACCAATATTCTATAAACAAGGAAAACTTTTACTAAGACCTCACATGATGATACCTTCCTATAACATGAGATGACTTGCTCATCAAAACACCATGAAACATGAAACTAAGCATGAAGAACAATTGAGAAGAGAGCCAACATCCTCTGGAGTCATCATAGCCAACTAGATTGTATGGACCTATTCAAAATAGATCAAAATCTATAGTGTAAAGGAAACAAGGAGCATAAAAACATAGTCAGATTGTTAGAAATGGTACATAAAACATGGTTGACCAATCCTTGAAATTTTGTTATGAAAATGAATCTCTCTAAGTATAATACCACCTCCAAAAGGTGTTTGATTTGGAACCTCTTCTACTAACTGTACCAATCATGAACCTATTGACCATTTTGGGCCTTTTTAGTGCTTCCAAAGCATGTCAAGCATTGAGATGAGTCTAAGGAATATGAAGAGACATTTCATGGCCTTATCCCATGTGTTACCGTCATTTATCGGCCATACAAGTGCCAAAATCCTCCCTTTTCAGTTGGTTTCATAATTTTTAGCTAGATAACCTACAAGATTCAGATGGGATTGATATTCCTGATAGGGAATTTGACTTCTTGAACATTTGAAAGGAATTTAGGATACTTGGACACCTTGAAAACCATGCCACTTGCATTTATGACCCCTAAATGGATATTAAGTGACTCAAAATGACACATAAACTAATTAGACCATGAACATGACTAAATTGATATTAAATTACATCAAAAGACTTATAACACACCTTATGACATAATATTTGACCCCTAAACATCTAAAAATCAAGTTTTTACCTATAGGGGTCCCAATTTTACCTACAGGGTCAAATTTGGTCAACAGTTATATTTTTGTAATGCTTTACCTCTAAAATATCAAATGGTTATAGAGGATAAAGATATTATGGACTATGATAAAATGATAACTTTTTACATAGAATATGAAAATAATTTGAAAAGAGTTGGTTTTAATGATAGAACCATGATAGGGGTAAATTCTAGATAATGCATAAATTGTAAAAGCTATTCATAATCTTAGCAATGATCTAGTCGCCATTAAAAGACAATTAAATGATAAATCATCTTCATCAGGTAAGTCATCATTTTCTCAAAAGAATCAAATTGAAGAAAAAGTTCTTTCTTGTAACATTTTAAAATTAGATCATGACCCAAATATGTTTGTAGTTATTCAAAAATTTAAAAGATATATCCAAGATAAATAAAATATCACATTTGATCTGGTTGACAATATAAATATGTGTGGGATTCGTGAATCTTTAGATGATATTGAAACCAAAAATGATTATGTTTTTAATACTAAAGAAAGAGATTATTTCAACACAACAAATAATAATCAAAATTCTACTCAAAACTGAGATAAAGGTAAAAATATTCAGAATAATGCAATCTTAGATAATGCTAAAATGAATCCCATTTATAATGATCCTTTATCAATAGGTTTTAATAATTCTCAATAACATCCTTTAAATCCTAAAATATATATAGATACACATCATATATATGTAGGGGTTATAATATTATTGATGATTTATCATCCATTAAGGCATTGTTTTTATTATTACAAGCTACTAGTTTGCCAGGACAGCTAGAGAAAATTAATGAAGCATTAAAAATTTAAATTGAAAGAACATTTTAGGATTTTAGGAAGATAGTAAAAATAATGAGCATACTCAATTTGATATTTTTACTCAAATTTATGACCCTCCTACAAATTATATACCATTTTTTATATATCTGTTAAAATTGCTAACAAAGTTATACATAACTACATTTTAGGTTCAGGTGCGTCAAGGAATATTATGCCCAAATTTATAGCTAATCAGTTAGGTATATCTTATGAAACAAATAATTGAAAGTTAATTAGTTTTGACTCACATCAAATTAAAAGTTATGGTAAATTTTTATATCTTGTAATTGAAGCTGCACAGAATGAGAGAATTAGGTGTATTACTAATGTTCAAATTTTAGATATACCTAGTAATTATGTGATGCTTTTGGGTAGAGATTGGTCTAAATCAACAAGTGAATTTGTTGGAAAAGATATCACTTGGGTTACAATTAGAAAGTAAATTATCTTTATTTGAATAAAAGATTGGTATAAGATCCCAATTGATTCATTACCTCCTACTGTGGCTCATGTTTAAATGTGAATTGGTACATATGAGTTGATGACTCTTGATGAACCCGAACAACAAAAACAAAATTTATTTTTCAAAAATGATTTATGGACTTTATATTTTGATGGTGCTTGTTCACAAGCTAATACTGGTGCTGAAATTTATCTTATTTCTCCCATAGGTAGAATACATCGTTATAAGTTGTATTTTGATACTACTAATAATACATCAGAGTTTAAAACTCTATGTCTTAGGTTGGAAAAAGTTATAGAATTGAAATTTAAACAATTGGAAGTTTTTGGTGATTCTGAATTACTTATTAGACAAGTAAGAAAAAATTATAAGACAAACGAAATTCATCTTCATTGCTATACTCAAAGGTTTGGTATTTACTTGAACATTTTGAAGATTTTAATATCATGCATGTTCTCAAAGAATTAAATTTACATGCTGATAAACTTTTTGTTTTTGACTCAAATTCTAAAATAAGCAAAATAGAGCCTAATGTAGAGTTTTTTTAGGCCTCAAAGTACTAATTTAAATGAAAGTTGGTCTGTTTTTGACTATGATAAACATATTGATGTCTTTATCAAAGGCAATTATTTTTATAATGATGATTATGCTCTTAATTTTAAAGATTATTTACAATTACATACTAATAAGTTACCTACTGGTTTGGTAAGCTTAAAATCCATGTTTTCTCCAAATGATCAACCTTATTTCTCATGGAGTGAAGAACCTTATAGAAGGATTATTGGAGAAACTATCCCAATAAATCTTGGATATGATGAAGAACCAAAGTTTTTTTATTTGGAAACATAATGTACTCCTGGTGAGAAGGTCAAATTTACTAAACTTTTTAAGGAACTCATTAATATTTTTTCCTAGTGTTACAAAGATTTAAAAGGAAATGATAATACTTATGTAAGACATTATATTCCTATTAAGCCTGGTATTAAATCCATCAAGCATAAAATACATAGGATAAGACCTTTGCTGGAAGTCACCATCAACAAAGAGCTTGATAAAATGATCGATGGTGGTGCCATTTTTCCCATAACCTTTTTTTGAATGAGTTGTAAATATAGTGCCTATACATAAAAAATTGGAGATATTATAATTTTCATAGATTTTAGAGATATGAATAAAGATAACATAAAAGTTAATTTTCCTCTTCCAAATACTGATCAAATTCTGCAACAAGTTGCAAGATCCGAAATGATGTTTTTACTTAATGGATTTTTAGGTTATAATCAAATATTTGTAAACCCAGATGATAGTCAAAATAAAACATTTACAACTCAAAGAGGAAATTTTGCCTTTAATAGGACGCCCTTTAGTCTTATGAATGTAGGTGCAACATTTCAATGAGCCATGCATGTAGATTTTGATGATTTAATTGGTATTGTTATGCAAGTCTACTTAGATGACATTACAATTTATTATAGGAAAATAAAAAAGCATTTGGATCATTTACTTGAATTTTTATAAATATGTAGAAGATAAGATATTTTTCTTAATCATAAAAATCTTTTTTGGTGTTATGGAAGTTAAATTATTAGGTCATTTTATTTTTAAGGATGGAATTTCAATTGATCTTGAATGTGTTAAATCAATCAAAGAGTTACTACCACATAAAGATCAATCAAGTCTTAGATATTTATTTGGAAAAATAAATTTTGTATAAAACTTTTTAACATATTTTGCTAATAAATCTAATCCTTTACATATTTTGCTTAAGAAAAACCCATCATCTTTTTGGGATGTAGAAGCTAATTCTAATTTTAACAATGGAAAGAATGCTATTAAAAGTGCACCTATGCTTTCTAAACTTGATTTGTCTAAGCCTTTCATTATTTAAGTTAATGCTATAAATAAAATAATAGGTGCTGTAATTACACAAGAGGATAAAAGTAATAGTGAAAGACCTATTGGAAATATGAGTCAAGTCCTAAAAGACACATAAACTAGGTGTCCTCTTATTGATAAAATTATCTTATCTTTGGTTTATTTTTTAATTAAATTCCATCATTTGTTAATGGGAAATAAAGTGGTATTAAGGTCAAATGTGCCTGTTTTATTTTATCTTTTAAAATAACCTACTATTCAAGGATGGTTAGCATCATACCAACTTCACTTATCAATTGCACTTATGTTATTTTCATGTTTAATAGTATCATGATACCAATCTCTTGAGACTATAGCATTATGTTTTTTTATAAATTATTTATTACATTATTTCATTATTATTATGATGTCCTAGTATTGCTGATGTCTCGTGGGCTATTTTATAGCAGCCTAGACTGGCCACTTAAGAGATAGACTTGGCTTAGGGAGGACATGCTATAAAGGTTAAGTTAAAATTGGTATGAGAGAGAGAATTAGGGAAACCTATGTATTCATAAGATCCATTTGTGTTTTATTTATTTCTTGTTGTGTTTAATTGAATTTATGGTGTTTAGCTAACAAGACCATACCAAGATGATATTTTATTTTAATGGTGCCACTGATCTAGTCCATAGAAAGATGTATTTCAAATTGGATTCCATTGTGAAAAATTGTAACGAAAAGGTTCTTCAGTTTACATCCTTTATTACTATTAGTGTCATACCTAGTGTGGACATGTTATTGAGTTTCAACATTAAATATTACTAAAATTTGAACTACTAAAGACCTTATAAAGAATGTGGACCCAAACATTTGAAAAAACCTCTTGGATACAATGTCATTTTTAGTTATAAATTTTTAAAAAGGACCCCAAGACCTACACCATCCTATTGAAATTATTGTTAAGTGATATGGGACCAAGGCATTAAACTTGGTTTTTGTTTTGTGGGCTTTAAAAGCTATGCCATATTATTATTGACTCTTTAAAATAAGGGTTTCATGATCAAAATTTGAACCAAGAATAAAATACATAACAAGATTACATAATTATCTACAAGTCTCATGAGAGTGGCCCCAACTTGCATGAAACCAAAATTATTTGTTTGGATCATACCATGATTTCATAGGACAAGTGGGGTCAAAATCTCATGGTAGAGGTCTTAGAAGACATTTTTTAATCTCTAATAAGGATAAAGGTTTGTGCACATTACTGTGGTTAGGTTGAGAAAATGTAGGAGCATGAGTGTTATTTATAGGGGGAACATGATCCATAGCATTGTTTGGAGTAATTGTTTAAATGCTATGAATAGTGTCATAGGTATCAATAACACCATCATTATTTGCATGATTATTTTTGTTTTAAATGAACATAAGAGTACCTATTATATGTTGATATGGTTCTAATTGATGCATAAGGATGTCTTGTTTCTTAGCTTGCTTAAGGGTTTCTTTCAAGGTTCTTGGAGAGAGAGAGTCATAACTTGATGTTATAATTTGGGGTTTAGATCATTAGTGAATAGGTGGAAGAGGTTTTAGTCCACCATATTATTCTCAAATTATTTAGATAATTTCTTCCATCATGCGATGAAGGCTTGTGCCATTTTAGTTTTAATCTATTTACAATTTATAAAGTGGCCTAAGTTGTTCTCAGGAAGATCACTAGTTTGAAATTCTTATACTAGTGAGTTAACCAAGTCTTCAAGGTTAGTGATAGGATAAGTTTTTAATTGATTATACTAATATAAATAATTTCCTAAAAGGGGTTTAGATAATATTTTGGTAGGGGAAAAGGTGTTAAGCTTGAACCGATCTTTATAAAGGTTACCAAATGTTTTTAAATGCAATGTGGGGTCAGTGGATCTATTATAGGTGCTGTTAGGTGTGATACCTCATATGTCAATATTAGAAATTTGCGATAAAAAAGGTTTGATTTGTACATGTTTTATTTTTTTATTAATGAGTGGTGGTTGTGTGATAAGGTTACCATGAGAATCACTAAGGGGGATGATTGGACATTTGGATTTTATACTCCCAATGAAATCTGTTGAGGTTGGTATTGAAGATGAATGAGATAGTTTTGCATATATATCATCTGATTTGAATTATTGGTTTAGAAGTGATGAATTTGATTAAGTTTTTTCAATAAGATTTTGTTAGTTTGGGTAGAATTTTTATTAGTGTGTGCAGTATGTGATGCATTAGTATTAGTATTAATAGCTTGAGTTACACTGTGAGTAGTAGCATGCACCACACTAGTGGAATGAGTAGTATTGGTAGTAAAAGAAGCACCAGTGGAAATAGAAGCATTGATATCAAAATATTAATTATTAACATTGTTAAGGGAATGGTTCTTTTAAATAGGTCCATTTGAACTTGAACCCACCATGTTAGTATAAATACTTGGCATGGAGGTTGAATAAGTCGTAGAAGAAGATGCCATGGTGTGTGGAGACATAATAGAAGGAAAAGGTTGAGATGAAAAGAAAGTGGTTCCCCCAATATGTGAGAAAAGGTATGGGAGGGTGAGGAAGGTTATTCTATATGATGACCTAACATAAGATTATAAATGGTTGAACGGTCTTTGCCTTTATATTAAGGGAATTCATTGACGAATAAAAACATTTTTAGTATGTACTTTAAATCATGCTCATATTTTAGTGAGACTAAAGTATTGTGAACTGAGGATGAATGAGGAGGAGTCCCATAATTGGTAGTGCAAAGTGGAAACATGGACTTTGCTTTCATCCATGGTGGGTGCCATAAGCTGTGCCTTGGGAAACCTATTAAGATTGGTAAAAATCATCATGTTTGTTTGATTTTACTTTGTATTATCCTCAAATAGTAAATTCATGATGAAGAGAGGTTAAAACTTGATGGAAAGGAGGATCAACTGGTAAGATATAGAATTGAACCAATTAATAGTGTTTTATAAGATAGGAAATAGAACAAGGAATAGATAACATAGTCATATAGGTTAACTATGTACTACAGAGGGAGAAAATGAAAAGGTTGAAAATATACATAGTCATATAGGTCAACTATGTACTCTAAAGGGAGAAATTGAATATGTATAAAAGATATAAAGTCATAATGGTGCTAATGTCCAGGTGACATAACCTGAGGCACTAGGGGCTAGGATGCTAAAGTGAAGGTATAGGACTGATTTAGGGATGTAAAGGGATGCATGTGGCCCACATGAAGGATAGATAAGTGTCTAAATAGGCCCTAAGATAGGCATAAGACTAATCTAGGGATGGGTGGCCTCAAATAACACTCTTATCACTCAATTGTCATTTTTAGATGATTACAGTATTACAGGGTACATATTCCTTCTGAATCGATCCGAGTAGAGTATTGAAGGAGGTGGTTGTCTAGTATTTGCACAAATACTACCTACATGACATAAATAAATTCCACTATCACCACATATTTAACCAATAAATTTTGCATTGGAGTAGCCATGGATCTCTTATGATAATTATCAGTATACACATGAGCATGTACATAAATTAATCCCAACATTTGATACATGTGATTGTTATATATATGTTGATATAAATTTTAACACTAAAACATTTAATATTATTATCTAGTTAAGAAAATTTGTTGTATTATATTTGAAATATAAATTTAGTTGTATTAAAATTATGTTTTCTCATTAACATGTGTTTTTTTACTAATATTTTAATGGGGTTTTTTAGTTCCAGATTTGGCATGCCATTTTTATTAGAAGATTTTTTTGAAAAAAAACCTCTTAGTTATATTTATCCATTGGTAAGATTCACATATATAATAATAGAAACACTAAAAATATAATGAATATCACACAACAAAAGAGATATTTATGGGACCAGATTCCCTAAGACAAAATATATCCATAAATAGAATAACTAACACACATATTTTAGATAAATATATGTAAAAGTCACCAATAGATATCTCTCTCAAAATGCCCCATTCTATTTCTTTCACAAATCCAAAATCATGTAGGTACCTCAATAATGATATCTTTTGGTGTCTTTTAAATAGATTTATTTAAGATATGTATACTAGTTTAGTATAATAATTTCAACCGGGTTTTAACTTATAATAGTGTTGAATTATAAAATTATATTTTTAATAAAAAATAATATGGTATAATAATGTTGATTTTTTTTAAAAAATTAAAATTCTATAAGTGATGGTCAAATTTAAGATTGGAATTTAAAATGAACACATGCACTACTTTACAGTCCACCACCAAGCCAAAAATAACATTGTAGAATACCTCTCGATGTAATAAAAAATTAAACAATAGATATATGACATAAATCCTTGTAAAATTGAATTTAAAATAAATCTTAAAACCAACAATTCATAAATAGGATTTAAATTGAAAACAGATAATTAAAAATTAAACTTCAATATATTAATATGTCCGCATGAAAATTATTATCTATGTAATATGGAGATTCTAAAGTATTTAAATAAAAACAAAGTAATTATTTATTATGAGTAGAAAGATATGTGATTTAAATAAATATTGTATTTCTTGCATAGTTATTACTTTTTGGGAAGGTTCAAATCTTATTATTTCTTACTTTGGATGGTACACAAATGATAAAACAATGACAATAACTTATGTATATAAGTTGTCTTATGGGATTAGATTATCAAGATTTTGCAAACAATTTTTAGTCATTTAATGAATATAAGTACATGCTTCCATTTGGGCTAACTCTTGGAAATTATCTATAATGCATGAAAAGAAACAAAATCTTAATTAAATTACCTAATTTAAGAATATATTTTAAAAAAGCATGCGGGATTTTAAAAATATATAACAAATATAATCACTGGTAATAAAGGCGATAAACTCTATAATTCATTCCTTCATAGTCTCTTTTACATCCTTAGTGAGTTTTACATTAGTGTTTAGGGACCTTTTCATAATGTGGCTTATGTTAGCGATGGACAAAAACCTACCTATACAAGTCATAATATGTGGGGAATGTTTTTGTTTATTTTATAATACATTGTTTCTTATTTTTATTTTTATTTTTACATTTTATTTTAAGTGGTGTTGGCCATTAAAAGTGAACACACTCAATCCATTATAAGGCTCCATCACCTCTGAAAGCCATTGTAGGAACACTTATCAACATAATTATCTTTAAAGCAGGTTAACACCATACAATAATCCTTAAAAAATGAATAAATCTATAAGATCTCCCCCTATGGGAGTGCCACTTCGAGGGAGACAACCTCCATTATGATTCTATCAAATAGAATAATATCCACTTACATCATATACTTCACAATGATATTCATCTCCTTTATATAGACCATTGTTACTAATAATGGATGGGTAAACCCCTAATCCAAATGTATCTGAACTCATTATCTAATATACTAATTCCACTAGTTACCTATTTGACCCAATATATTAGACTAATATAAATAACTAATGGAAATGTATATCACATGTTGACATCTTCATCAACCCATATATATCATATCCCTAGGTACATAACATGTCATCCCTCCTTGACATGTTTCATTCCTAAACATATGAAGTAACCAAGTAATGGATATTATTCAAAACATTAAAAAATTGCATCAATGCTCGATCATTAAACTACATATATGTGATGTTTTTAGGTGATAACTCACCAACCTTGGCTCCAAATTCCACTACGCTACTCTAATTCCATTTAGGATCATATTTTTTCCTCCTTTATGTTTATACATAGTAATTTTTCTTATGATTCCATGTTCCATGTTATGTTGTACTACTTTGATTACATGCATGGCCATATCAGCTCTTATTTGGATTCCATATATATCCATAATTATTTATATACTAATTTATTATTCCATATTCTATTGCACTACTCTAATTCCATATATATCCATATTTTTCTCTTTTAATTATATATATCCATAAAGGTTGCTACTATGACTCTACTTGACATACCTCCATTATTTTTTCCTCTTATGATGATGTGGATGTCTATAATCCTTAACCTAAGTATCCTTTTATGACACTTTCAACTTATTAACATTTTATTTTACCTCTTCCATCTTTTTGATTGCTAGTGCCTTTGTCTCTTGAGCATATGAAATGTTCTCTTCTTTAGATGGAATGTTATTTTATTCCTATTCTTCTTGTTCTTATTTTAAATCTTCATTATATTCTTCCTCACCATTTTTAGATTCATATTCATGCTCTACCATGATCTTTCTTTGTTTCTCACTAAGTGTGATATCCTACAAAGTGACATTCTTTCACTTCTACCAAAAATTCATGAACTTCTTCTCCACATTAATATTGATTATTCCCAAATTATCTAGCCAAGGAAATCTAAAAAAATATCCAAACCATCCATATTAAAAGCATACAAATATGAATTTAAACCTTTTTTGTCCATAGTGAGCTTCAAATCTTCAAAAAATTGAAGCTTCGTACTATCTACTTGAGATTCCTTGATACTATTTGATTAAAAATATATATTTTAGGACACATCCATGTTGATGAATTTATTAAAAATTTCATTAAAAAATAGGTTTGTAAGGTTAAATTTTCATGACCCTATATCCCTTGATATTGATAAAAATCCTTATTGTCACCAATTTTTGAAAATATCTCAAAATTATCTTTCCAATGATATAATATTCAAATTTGATAGGAAAATTGAAGCTTATGACATTGAATTATTTACCCTATTTTTGTTTCAAAATTTTTCCAAGAAATCAAGGTTGTAGGGTGAACTTTGTAATAATATTGTACATAATTATTATTAATCATAGGTGTCTAGCTTAGGTGTCATGCTTTTATCTCATTCAATAAGTTCTCCATTCTAGTAGGGATAGGAAAGGTAATTTTGGGAATGTGATGTCAAAAACCACTTTAGATTATTTATTGTAATGTTTTCTATTGTTATTCCTGAATCATGAAATATAATTTCATTATCATTTTGTCAATATTATTTTTGACTTGTCATTGGCATCAGATCTTGAACTTTAATTTATCAATTTTTGTCATTCTTCCCACCTTTATTGTAGCTATATAGTTTATATTTGGTTGTTTTGAGGCATGTTATATGTTTTGGTGGCATTTTGGTAGATCTATAAAGTGTTTGGTAGAGAATATTTCTCAATTAAGATGTGCAATCCACTTCATACCTATAATTTGGTAAAATCTGATTGTGTTTTCTAAATTTTAGGTTGTTGACATTCATTAGACTGCACAATTGGTTGTATGTGTTTAGTTTTAAATTAGTTTTCACACTTTATATAAGGCATGATGGTATATAACTAGTAGTATAAGCTATTTTATATTCTTCGTGGTCAGGCATTCTATTAAATTTTGCCTATATCTAACAAAATTATGTAATAGCTGGATACAATTGTCTTTTTATAGTGTTTGGTCTCTTTGATAGCATTTTTTCATGAAGCTTGGTGTAATTTTTGGAATATTTTATCTTTTTGACTACCTATTACCAAAGGCATGGTGTTAAGAGGCTGAGTGGGCTATAACATGAGTTTTATCTCTATAATTTGATCATATGTGGATACATGGCTACATATACTTCTGCACTTTGACCATTCTTGCTAACCTTGGTGATTGAAAGTTTAGTTAAGACACAAGGCACTCCATGTGGTTACTTGGAAATAACTCATGTGCATGATTTAGGCATTAAGGGAATAATATTTTTTTGTTTGAAGAATGTTATTCCAATAGTAGAATCAAATTAGCCAAATAAAAGGAGTGAGGGGTATTTTAAGATTTTTCATTTAAAAATTAGAATATTCATTTTATTTTAAGTGCTCATTTTCAAATTTTGAAAAGCATTTAATTTTTATAAATTGAAACCATTTAAAGTTGGAGAAATTATTTTCATTGAAATTGCCTTGAACAAGCTATTCTAAGTAAATTTGGAAAACAACATCCAAATTTTACATATACAAGGATAAATAAGGAGAGCTACTCTTTTACCCACTTGTCACTATCAATAAGAACACATACAAAAATCATGAAAAATTGAGTATATTGATGTATAAAGTTTTCTTATTAATCTAGTGATAATGATAGGGTGAATCCTTTTCACATGCCACCTAGGTACCATGTACCACTTTGATCTCATGTACCTTAAAACCTCTTTCACATACTATCTAGTATATAGAAAGGGATAACTTCTTCCACGTATTGATGGGGTATATAGGAAGGATGAGTATATAAAGAGGTTTGGTATATAGGTCTGGTGGTATATAGAAAAGGGGACCATTTTGGAGTGATAAGGAACCAATTTTGGGTTAAAAAACTCAAAAATACAAACTAAAAACTAAAAACTAAAAACTAAAAACTCAAGCAATGTATTCAATCAAATCTATCATTGGCACAACATTAACAGATAAAGATAGCTGGTTAGAAGGTCGACAAGTGGATAAAACACTCATATTCAATGATAGATGGTTCAATATTTATGATGGGGAGAAATAACCAATTTATTTAACAAGGAATGCAAAGGATATTTAGACATATAATTAGAAAAAACTAGAAAGCATTGGCCTTGATGAGGGCTTCAATAGACAGAGATGTGTTTCATCATATTTAGGAGTGAAATAATTCATGGAAATAATTTTACAAACTGAAAGAGCTATATTATTCCCATTCATAGTTGGAATTCATTTAGTTGTAGTTGAAGTTAATCAACATTGAGTTGAAATATAGTGATGTGATGAGATTGGATTCAAAAATACATACCATCGAGCATGATGTAGATGCAACAGGTTTCAAAATCAACATCTATATGACCAAATTTATAAAATCCCTTCTTACCAACTATTCAACCTACATGATGTCTCTACAAGAAAGTAATTAGTTGAAGACTCACATTTGATCAGTTGGTTGAAAAGATGGCAAAAAGAGAAATTTTTTTGGAAGAAAAAATGAGTCCACAATAGGATAAAGTGTGTGGTATGTCAAAGTAAATTCTTCTAAAACATCCAATAAGGCCACGTCTTCCAAAAATAAAGGTGATAATAAATAAAAAATAAGTGCAGGGGAAAAGACATCAAAAAATAAAAATCAAGGTGGTTAAAAGTAAAATGATAAATAAAATCTCTACTGCTAATGGTGTGACAAAAAAGGAATCCATGAGACTCACAAATGTGGAACTCCATGGGAGAAAATTGAAGCATACTGTAAGAATCAAGAGGAAAAATCTAAGAAAATAAGAGTAAAACTCTACCTAACTCACCAGTGAATGTGTGTTTTCCAACACAAATGATGAAGTAAACAATGTCTCAATCCATTTTTCATGGTTTGGTGCCACTCTATATATGACTTTCCAAAAAGATTTCTTTATGGAGTTTTGTGAAGAAATTTGTGGTTCAATATACCTCATAGATAGATAAATTATACAACCACAAGGAAGAGGTACAATACGACTCAAGTGTCTAATCTGTTGGGGATCAACCAACAAACTTGATTACTATATGAAAGCAATTAAATACGGAATTAAACCAGAATGATAAGTAACTAGAATCAAAAAATAGCAAATAATAAGAGATACAAGAAACCACCCTGAAAACTTGTATTAAACTCTTTACAGAAAAAATACAATTGAAGAAACTTATTTTCTTCCACACCTCTCTCAGATGTATAGATCTCTTTCCAGATCTCTTTCCCTCAAGAGCTCTCTCTTTCAATTACAATCAACTCCAACAACCTGGATTGATTCAAATATACATGTATGTTCAATACTGTTACAATAAACTATGAAGATCTAATCCTATATATAATATTAGGAAACATGAGCTATGCATTCACAACCATTAGATGCACCTCCTAATCAAGGGCTCAAAATAGTCTTACTTAAAATAGAGATGCAGAATTAAGACTAACACTTAATCCTACCATGCAAACATTCTGTTCTATCTACGAAAATAGATTTTAGATGCACAGGTGACCGACATCGGTCCCTGCCTGTCTACCTGTGACCAACGTCGGTCGATCCATGACTGACGCTGGCATCTCCTAGTCGACTCTTGACAGACGTCGGTCGCTCCTGACCAATGCCAGTGACTGTGTAATTCTTGCAACCTATAACTTACTCATTTGGTGAAGCTTTTAGCTCCACAACTCAACAATCTCCCACTTGGAGATAAACAACTACACCAATACCTGTACAACAACATCTTCTAGCTCCTCCATCATCAAACTCAATCATGAAGACCTATAAAAGTTGTATAAAGATTCAACTTCTCTTTTATTACTGGCTTGGTTAACATATCAATAGGGTTCTTATCTGTATGGATCTTTTCCAGCTTCAACTCACCATCCTCCAATACCTATCTAATGAAGTGGTACCTCAGCTGTATATGCTTGGTTCTTGAATGAAAGGCTGAATTCTTAGCCAAATGAATTGCACTCTGACTATCACTGTATAATCTGCAACTCTCTTGCTCTTTTCCTAGCTCTTCCATGAACCGTGTCATCCATATCATCTCTTTGCTATCCTCTATGACTGTAATATATTCTGCTTTTGTAGTTGACAAGGCAACAACTTTCTGTAACTTTGATATCCAGCTAACCACCGTTCCACCAATAGTGAAAACATATCATGTGGTGCTCCTTCTGCCATCCAAATCACCTGCCATATCTGAATTTACATAACCATGTAGAGAAGTGTTTGACCCACCATAGCACAAATGCCTATTACTGGTCCCTCTCAGATATCTAAGGATCCATTGAACTGCTTTTCAGTGATCCTTTCTTGGATTGGCCATATACTTACTAACAACTCCCACTGCTTGGGCAATATTCGGTCTAGTACATACCATTGCATACATTAAGCTCCATACTGCAAAAGCATATGGAACTTTCTTCATGTACTCTACCTCATCATATGAATTAGGACATTGTTCTTTAATCAATTTAAAATGTCTAGCCAAAGGTGTGCTTACCGGTTTTGCATCCTGCATATTGAACCATTTCAACACCTTATTCACATAATCCTCTTGAGACAAAATCAACCTATGATTTTTCCTCTCTCTCTTAATACTCATGCCAAGGATTTTCTTTGCTGCTCCCAAATCCTTCATGGCAAATGTGTGAGCTAATTCCACCTTAAGCTCAGAGATATCCTGCATGTGTGATCCTGCAACCATCATATCATCTACATAAAGCAATAGAATAATATATCTACCATTATCCAATCTCTTAAAATACACACAATAGTTAGATTGACATCTACTGTAGCCATGCTCAGTCATAAACCTATCAAATCTAAGATACCATTGTCTAAGAGCTTGCTTGAGTCCATACAAGCTTTTCTTCAATCTGCACACTAGCTTCTCCTTACCTTTGACCTCAAATCCTTCCAGCTGATCCATATATATTTCTTCATCCAAATCTCCATGAAGAAATGCTATCTTAACATCAAGCTGATCAAGATGTAAATCCTCAATAGCAACTAAAGACAATACAGTCCACATAGAATTCATTTTAACTACAGGAGAAAAAATCTCACCAAAATCAATACCTGGTTTTTATGCAAATCCTTTCACTACCAACCTAGTCTTATATCTCATCTGTCCATTTTCACCTTCTTTCAATCTATAGATCCATCTATTCTTCAGTGTCTTCTTTCTCACTGGCAACTCAACCAAATCCCATGTTTGGTTCTCTTTCAAGGAATCAATTTCCTCATTCATGCCTAGCTCCCACTGATTCTTGGATTCCACTTGTATTGCTTCATCAAAACTCTCTGGTTCTCCACCATCAATAAGCAATAAATAGAATAATGAAGGGGAATATCAAATTAGAGGTTTACTTACCCTTTTTGACCTCTTGATGGGTGTTTGAGACTCATTCACAACACGCTGTCTACCCAAATTCTCTGACAGTGACGGACCTCGGTCACTTCCAAGCTTGTTACTGGCCGACATCGATTCCATATGACTGACATCAGTTCCTTCCTGGCCAACGTCAATCACTGTCTGACCAACATCAGTTCCTGTATTGCTGACGTCGATTCCTGCCTGACTGACGTCAGTCTCTGTGTTTCCTATCTGTGATAATTCTTTCCCATGAGCTCATTTTAGACCATCACCTCATCTAATTCTCCATTGCTCTGCCCAGATTGATTTAGCTTCTTGTGCTGATCACTATACATCACTTTTTCATTGAAAACAACATCACAACTCCTAATTATTTTGTTAGTTCCTAGATTCCAAAACTAGAATCTGAAATCATCAGAGCCATAACCAATAAATGTGCACCTCATAGACTTAGCATCCAACTTCTTTCTATTTTCCTTATCAATGTGCACAAAAGCTTCACAACCAAAAAATTTGAGAAATGAGAGATCTACCTTTTTACTTGTCCATGCCTCTTCTGGAATTCCACCATCCAGAGCTGTAGAGGGTCCTCTGTTAATTAGGTAAACTGTAGTATCCACAGCTTCTGCCCAAAACTCTAAGGGCAAACCAGCATGCACTCTCATACACCTTGCACACTCCATTACTATTCTGTTCATCCTTTTAACAACTCTATTTTGCTGAGGTGTCCATGGAACCATCCTTTGCCTGCGTATTCCATGCATATAACAATACCAGTTGAAATTGTGGCTGCAGAACTCACCACCATTGTCAGATCTCAGGCACTTCAATCTCTTGCCTGTTTCATTCTCAACCATAGCTTTCCAAATCTTAATAGTGTCAAAAACATCAGATTTCTTCTTTATACAATAGACCCATACCTTTCTTGTAGCATCATCTATGAAAGAGACATAGTACTGTGATCCTCCAATAGAAGCAACCTGAGCCGGTCCCCACATGTCTGTGTGAACAAGCTCCAATTTGTGCTTCTTCTTTGTTGATCCATTCTTGAGAAAACTTACCCTCTTCTGTTTTCCAAAAATATAGTGCTCACAAAAATCTAGATCTATGCTTTTCAAATCTGAAAGCTTACCTTTTGACTTAAGAATAGACATTCCCTTCTCACTCATGTGGTCGAACCTAGAGTGCCACAACTTTACATCCACATCTGAAGTAGATAATATAGAAAGAAAATTATTAGTAATACAATTACATAAATAGAGAGTACCTACTCTCTTACCTCTAGCCAATACAAGTGCACCCTTGGTCACCTTCCAAGATTCAGCTGTGAGAGTTACTGTACAACCCTCATCCCCTATCTTTCCTATAGAAATCAGATTCCTCTTCAAGCTGGGAACATGCATGACATCTCTCAACACCCATGTGTTGCCATTCTACATTTTTAGCTTCACTTTTCCTTTGCCAACAATTTTACAAGGCTCATCATCCCCTAAATAAACTATTCCAAAATCTCCATGGACATAGTCACTAAAATATTCTCTATTAGGGGTAGCATGAAAAGAGGCACCAGAATCTAACACCCAAGATTCTATATTATTATGCAAAGAGAATATAAGAGCATCTTGTGCAATACCTGCAACTTTTGCTTCTTCTTTACCTTCATGCTGATTGTCCTCTTTAGGTTTTGACCAACAATCTTTGTTTATGTGCCCTATCTTTCCACAATTCTAGCATTGTGGCTTCCTGCCATTTCTAGATTTGGATCTACCACTCATCTTTGACTTAGACCTTGATCTCCCTTTCTTGCTCTTCTCTTTTTTCCTTCTCTTGCTCTCAAAACTTAAAGCATTCCCTGATGTTTCTTCTGTGCTTTTCCTGTGAATTTCTTCATTCAAAATTACACTAACAATATCATCTACTTTTAAAATATTTGAAGCAGATGCAGTATTACTAATTGCCATTACCAAGCTATGCTAGCTCTCAAGTAAAGAGCATAAGATTAATAAAGCTTTAATTTCATCATCAAACACTATTTTGACTGAATTTAATTGATTTACAATTCCATGGAAATCATTTAGATGATTAGATACAGATCCACCTTCCTGTATTTGCAAATTAAATAACTACTTCATAAGATATTCCTTATTTGAAGCTGAGGGTTTTTCATATAAATTTGCTAAAGTAGTCATTAACTCTACTGTAGACTTTGCCTGTGATAAATTAGATATCACAGTAGATGCCAGACTCAATCTTATAGATCCAAGAGCCTTTCTATCAAGAACTTCCCATTCTTCATCTTCCATGTCTGTGGGCTTCCTTGAAACTCCACCTAACGGTAAGTATAGATCTTTTTGATACAGATAATCCTCTATCTGCATTCTCCATAATTGTTAATTCTTGCCATTAAACTTCTCCATTCTCAGTTTACTTTCTTCTACCATTGCTTTTCCCACTCAAACAGAAATCCCTGTGAGTAACCTGTAATCAATACACACTAACCAGATCTGAAACACCTGTTAGTCAACCTGAGCTCTGATACCACTTGTTGGAGATCAACCAACAAACTTGATTACTATATGAAAGTAATTAAATACAGAATTAAACCAGAATGATAAGTAACTAGAATCAGAAAACAACAAATAATAAGAGATACAAGAAACCACCCTAAAAACTTGTATTAAAATCTTTACAGAAGGAATACAATTGAAGAAAATTCTTTTCTTCCACACCTCTCTCAGATGTACAGATCTCTTTCCAGATCTCTTTCCCTCAAGAGCTCTCTCTCTCTCAATTACAATCAACTCCAACAACCTAGATTGATTCACATATACATGTATGTTCAATACTGTGACAATAACCTATGAAGATCTAATCCTATATATAATATTAGGAAACATGAGCTATGCATTCACAACCATTAGATGCACCTCCTAATCAAGGGCTCAAAACAATCTTACTTAAAATAGAGATGCAGACTTAAGACTAACACTTAATCCTACCATGCAAACATTCTGTTCTATCCACAAAAATAGATTTTAGATGCACAGGTGACCGACATCGGTCCCTGCCTGTTTGCCTGTGACCGACATCAGTCGATCCATGACTGACGCCGACATCTCCTAGTCGACTCCTGACCGACGTCGGTCGCTCTTGACCAACGCCAGTGACTGTGTAATTCCTGCAACCTACAACTTGCTCATTTGGTGAAGCTTTTAGCTCCATAACTCAACATAATGCTTCCATATTTCAAGCTCTAAAATGTTATCTACCTTCTTTAATTGAAAAAAAACTTGTTATCCCTAGTACTCATCAGGTAATAAGGAAGAAAAAGTGACCATGCAGTTGTCTTGATTGGATGTGAGGAAGGGAAACTACTCAAACTTAGGGATGAACCATCAAATACAAGGAATTATGCTCATTTAATGGAAAATGAAATGTCTTCAGACATGTTGTGGCATGCTAGATTTGGGCACACTCACTATAACAAAATTCATGTATTGCAAAATAATGGTTTTATTGGCATTCCTACATTTCTTATAAAATTAAATGAAAAGTGTGAAGCATGCATCTTGGCTAAACATGCAAGATAACCATTCCCGAAGTCATAGTAGAATACTGATAATAAATTACAACTAGTTCACTTAGAATTGTGTTCTCTTCTAATCCTCCCTATTGGTGATCATAAGTACTTCATGTTGTTCATTAATCACTATAATAGGATGACTTGGATATACTTCCTGAATAAACAACTAGAAGCCTTTGAGACTTTCCAAAATTTTTGAATCAAGATTTAAAATGAAGCTCAAACCCACATTAAAACACTGACATATAATGGTAGTGAATATTTGGTCATCTAAAATGTCATTTCAGTGCAATGAGTGTCACTTGAGACCAACTTATCTTAGCTTATCCCTAGACTTATCTTAGGGACTCTCTTGATCATTTTCTAGATTTTATGTGAGTCTAATATATCCCCAAATACACCAAAAGCAACATTAAATAATTTCCTAGGCAACCTTGCCCCTTTTTCACTAGATTATGCCACTTGGACATTAGAATGCCCCTTTGGACACCAATGAACTATGATAGTGACCCAAAGATTAATCTACTATAATTTTTCTCTTTACTATTCCAACAAATATCTTTCTATTCTCCAAAGCATTCCAAGGGTTGGCATAGACCTATTTCAATTCTTGATAAACACTAGAATGTTATATAGACCAATTTCAATCACTTATCTACTAGATATAAATTAGATGCAAAATATTCATAAATAAACTTAAAAATATTTGTGCAAATCAAGGTCATAGATCCATATTCTACCCTAATATACATACACCTATCTACAACATCCCAAAGCTTAGATTACTCATATCTTTAGTCTTAATTCACACTCAAAGAACTCAAACTGACACTCATACTAGAATTCACTTGCACTTGCATCAACACTTAGATCAAGAGAACTACATCAAAATTGATCCCCTTTCATGGTATTGGTATGTAGGTAATGCTCATCACATGGGGTCTTGAGGTCATGTCCAACTTAACCTGCTAATGCCACTCTTTTCCACCTATGATCATCAAATACTGTAACAAACATCGAGGCCTAGGGGTTTACATGCAAATTAGTAAAACATAGGGAATAAATAGCAAACCAAAATTCATCCACTCAGGCAGAAACATCATAGGACTAGGTGAAGCTCCACCTAGAAGGCCACTACACATACTTTTAAAAGGACACTATCATGCCCTAGAGGACACTAACACAATGCACTATTATCTATAAGATCATGCTACTATCTAAGAGGGTTTTTTACTCCTATTTATAGTTCATGACACTCTGCATAGTCTCTGTACCAGTTTCTAACATGTAATTCATTTATCTCAATCAATTTACAATGAAGTACATATCTTGTAGTTAATTTTCTATTTATAGAATAATATGAAAAGTTGATTGTTATTGATTTAACTTTTTTTGGGAATAATGGAGTTTTATTCATATTTTAGTTAAGGGTTTGGATTAATAAATCAATCCAAAATATAGTAATAATTATAGTCCTAATTTGTCTGATTATTTGTCTTTTCACCTTTCTAAAAATATAAATAAATGGGAAGAAATATAACTTAGCTAGAAACAAAATGAGACGGCTGATGTAGAGGCTAAAAATGTCTATGCAAGACTAGGATAGTGTCATCACTTTGAATCTAGTTTTCATTCAATGGAATGATATGAGTGCTAAAAATAGTACACTTTGGTGTCTGATGCTATTTACACTCCTACAACTATTGTCCAAATTGGTCACAAAGACCTAAATTTTTTTGAGTATTTATGTTATGTCTATATGAGCCTAGCTATGAAAAATTGAGCGTTGATTATCAATAAAACTCATTATAGAGATGATTTTATCTTCAAGACCCTAACCCTCCATTATGCTTGATAAAATGATGTTGGAATCACTTGAGAAGGGGGAGGTTAGTTTGTAATATGTACTCAATGTGAAATCCACAGCCCTTTCTATGGGCACATTGCCTACATACGAATACTCTGAGGAGGGATCAAGCCATATGTAATTATTCCACCTAATGTGATTTGTGAAATAGTGTGATGCAGATGTAAAAATGATAAATTGAGAGTGCTTGAGGTGGCTAAAAATTGGTATGAGGGTTTGAGTATGTTTTTAGCTGTGTTAGGTGACTGTATGTAGAGAATAGGGAAGTTTACCTTAGTACTTTTTCTTGTATTCTTGCTTGCTTTATAAGATATGTCACCTCCCTTTGTAAATGAGCTTTAAATGGGATTTTATAGGGAAAAATTAGTCACGAGTTAGATATATTTGTGTTAGGCTGACATGATTAAGGGTAGGGACTAGATGAAAATGATCATTGGGGCTTAAAGTGTAAATGGATAGGAGCACCAAAAATGGGACAACTTAGAGTTTGATGCTATAGTCCATTTATGGTACTCTTATCCTACAAGCTCGAGACTTGGGGGAACAAGATTGGCTTGGGAAATACAGTTTAACTAAGGTGGAATCATAGTTCAAAAGGTTTTAGATGACCGATAATGAGAAAAAAGATGTCTAGAAGGGTCACAAGAGCATGCAAAAAGGAGCTATGGATAAGGTGTCACAAGCCACACTCAAACTATCAATTTGGACATTTTATATGACTACATTTGCCCCCTTTATTCTAGTGATGTAGTAAAGTGAAATACTAGGATAAAAGAAAAATAGAGAGCATACCTGAACTTTACTATAAGGGTAAAGCCCATGAAGATGTGTGATACTGAGTGTGCATAGAGAAAACATAATGTGAAGCATAAATTTATAAGATAAAACCAGGAGTAGATCAATTCTTACTAGACATGCTATGTCTAAAATAAGAATGTATAAAGGTTGGATAAAAGAGAGGAATAGAAAGGAATGAATACACCTTATTGGGTATGTGAACCAATACAAAACCTATTATGATGTTGAGTGATGGTGAGTGATGATGGGTATATGCTATACCAAAAGTAATATTGTGAATAAAGCTGAGTGCTCAATTCCTTGAGGGTGGCTCAAGAATACAAAGGTTGGCCCTTTGGCCCCATTGTCACCCACTAAGTGAAGCTATGTGATTATGTGTGTGTTAATCAATGTTTGGACTATGTGTCCAATCCCTCTAAGTAGGTGGCTTAAAAATACAAAGGCTAGCTAGTCCTTTGGTTCTATCATTACCCACTATGTAGTTAACTATGAACTGATACCGGTATCAATGTGTATTGCATGAGATGGCTCATGAAACCCATGAATGCTATATAAAATGGTAATGTGACATGGATAGTTGAATTTGTATTAATAATTAGGCTAATATTGGCCACTCCAAAAGATGGATATTAGGCTTGTATGAAAGCCACTCCAAAACCAAGAACTAGGCTTATATGAAAGCCACTCTAAAATGATGCCAACCACCTATAGATGGAATAAATCATGCAACTATTGAGAACACCTAGGTAATATAATGAGGTGGAAATAAAAAAAGTTAAATGTGCCATGCATATTACCCCCAATTATTGGTTATTGTAACATGGATTTTGATATAGAAGTTGTACCAACTACCCAATCTAAAACTGGAAGGGAGATTCATCATGCCATGCATGATTCCCCCTATATCTGGATACTCTAAGTGAAACTATACTGAAGCTAATAAATCTAAATTAAAATGTAGCTAATAAAACTGTAACTAATCTTACCTTTCTGTCTATTTTTGAAAATTCTAGATTTTTGGTTATTTGGATAGGAGCATCAAAAATAGGAAACTTTGCTATTCGACATTGTAGTCCAAATATGGTGCTCTTGTCCTTTACTAGTTATGATTATTGTTCTATATTCATCACTATCTTTCAAGTCTGCTCTACATGTTTTAGGTTTTGAATGTTATTTTAAGTGTTTTTAAAATTGTTTTTTGATCGGTAAAAGGCTTTGATCTCTATGATAAAATCCATGTTTGTTGCCCCCTCTTCTAAGGGTATGAATGAAGACCTGCAATGATTTTACTTAGAATAAAGAGACATACAAGTGTGTTATGATTTAAAATACATGATATAGCAATTATAATCCAAAAAATGTCTCAAGATAAAACATAGTTTGTATTGGAGATGGTTATATCAATAGGTGTATGCCTAGATAGATGTAACAATGTAATATTATGTGCAGTATAATGAAGTAAAACTAGAAAATGTTAGTTGTTAGTTGTCAAGGAGGGATGGATCATGATGTCCATCATGGAATATAAGAAATCAAGATAATGCATGATGTAGATAATGGCATTGCAAACATCTAAGAAGCAAACAAGCAAACAAACACACAAGGAAATAAGTAAAAAGCATACAAAAGAGTCCAAAGGGCCAAGAAAATAAGGGACATGGGCACATGTCACTCAAAATAGGAAAGCAATAATATAAGGCATGTTCAAGTGCCCACATACACATACAATTTCAAACAAGGAAGATTGGCACAAGGGCCCATAAGCACATACAAGAGTATAAGCAAATCACATTGGCAAATGTCTTAAGGCATACATAAGTAATAAAATAGGAGCTGAGAAATACAAACCCATCTAACTACTCAAATCAAGAAAGGAAGGCATGCTATTGCTAGAAATACTATCACATCTAACTAATCAAAGCAAGAAGTAAAAGTATGCAAATCATATAGTACAAGACTAGGTAGATGCTAAGAAATACACAAGTTCTATATACTAATGAGCATCGATAGAATAATCTATGTAAGCTAGTAAGTAACGTACATCAACATGATAACTAGAGTCTATGGTGTAATAATGGCATAACCTAGATGTTTTAGTCATGTAGAAGATGCCCCTGATGGGTAGATATGTTGACATATGTCTCGAATGTAGAAGTAAGATGCCCCTTCAATGGGTAGAGTGAAACAATCAAAGATCTGGGTGTCATTGCACACACTTAAAGAATATCAAGTGAAGCATGGTAATGTAGATAAATCAACAAAAAATATCATAAAACAACAAAATGTAAGTTTAGCATGGTAATAGAAATGTAAAGCATGTTTAATGCATGTAATTGAAAAGTGTTTTTGGTGTTTTGAATTATTTGAATGTTTTTGTATTTTGACATGTTATATTATTTTTGGTATTTTAAATTATTTTATTATTTTTGGTATTTTTAAATAAGCTATGTAGATGTAAGTAAAAAGACACTATGTAAAAGTAAGCTGAGAAACTATGTATAAAAAAGGAAGAAGAAACTATGTACAATTAAGCTAAGAAATTATGTACAAGTAAGCTGAGAAAACATGATACTAACCAATGAATCTTGGAAGAGACTCCCTGTCATGGTATCCTATATCAAACAAAGAAATCATGTGTGATTATGAAGTATACGGGAATGGCTGTGAATGTGACTCTAAATATTCAGATTCATTATTGGTATCTTGAAAATTATAATAACTTGTATTATTTGACTCATCATTATCATCTTTATTTTGAACCACTGAAATGCTAGTGTTGACTTTTGTTGTATCTGGGTCTTTTCCTTTGATAAATTATGTCTATGAATGATTTTTATTAGGATGTTCAATACATACCAAACCTTGGTGACAAATATTATCAACTGCTAGAATAGGAGTTGTGATGCCTTGAGCATGCTTGCCTAATCCTTGACCTTGATAATCAAACTATTGTAGATATTTTTGACCAAACCCATACTGATTTGAAATTTGAACCTCATTTTGGAGAGGTAGATTTTCATCCTTTTCATGCTTTACCTGTGCTTGTGGTGCTATTTATTTCTTTGATTTTACTTTTTGATCTTTTTATTGTTCTAAGTTATGCTTTGGTAACCACTTTTATACTGTTTATAAATTTGACCCTTTGTGAATGTGTTCCTATGTCACTATAGATTGATTGACTAATTTACCTTGTATAGGGTCCTTATTACCAATTATATGTTGTATATGTTTTTTTAATGCCAAACATGAATCTGTGTGATGCCCATGCATTCTATGATATACACAATAATATCTATATCTTCTCACTTGATGTAGAGTATTTAGTTTGATCAAATTAGATTTAATCATTTCTCTTAGTACCTCACTTGAAATCTTATTTTATCTTTGAATTCTTTTTGAATCACTAGTTTTAGAGTTATTTTGTTGTGATTTCTTGTTTTATATGTAACATTGCTTGCAAACAATTGACTAGGTGAAGGTGCATATACATGATTGGCACTAGGGTGCCTTTGAGGATTTTGTATCATAATCTAATTTTCCAATCTTGTGATCTTTTCATGTAATATTTTATTCTAAATTTGTAAATCTGAAATTAAATTGCTCATACTGGTGATTTGATCCTTTAGAGTCTCACAAGTGCAAACCCTAGTTGCTTCTAATTCAACATGTAAGCAATATGTGGAAGAGGGATTTAAGAAGTTATAGGTTGAATGTATGCATTTAGAATAATAGTATAGGTTTCCTCACCTTTATAAGGGGTGATATCATGGACTTGGTTAGAGGTAAAGTAGCTATCACCCTCTTGGGGGAGAGGAGGAGAAAAAAATTCTTTCCTGTGCATAAGATATGACATTGAAACTTGACAAGTGGTTGTTAGCTTATGTAATGGATCCTCAAGTATGTAAGGATTTTATTCTTAATTTAATTACACATAATAGATATATAGCATGTTAAATAAATAATTAAATATGACATATATATGAATTGATCTTAAAATAACATGTACATATGTATTTACGTCATTTTTGAATTCATGCCAAATGAAAGGAAATAAGCATGCAGGAAAAACTAGAAAAATTTGCATAAATAAATCATGATTAATAAAATTAGAATATTTAGACCAATGTGCAAAAAATCAAAATTTTAATTTCAAAATCCTAGGCTAGGGTTTGAAAATACTAAGACATAGTATAGGCAACTAGGGTTTGAAAGAAATGATTTTTTGAAATTACTATGATGAATTTTAAAAATTATTTATGAAATTATAATTTAAATATGCAAGAAAAAAAATAGTGTAAAAATCATCAAGGAATTTTTCCTAGGGTTTCCAGGGTTTTTGTGCACAAACTAAGTCGAGTTCAACAAATGATTTAATTTTTTTTGGAATAATGGAGTTTTATTCCTATTTTAGTTAAGGGTCTAGATTAATAAATTAGTACATCATATAATAATAATTACACTCTTGATTTGTATAATTGTTTGTCTTTTTAACCTTTTTAAAAATAGCAATAAATAAGAAGAAATATAACTTAGCTGGAAACAGATTGAGATGACTGATACAAAGGCTAAAAATGGCTATGTAACACTGGGATAATGTCATCAATCTGAATCTGAATTTCATTCAATGAAAGGATATGAGCACAAAAAATATGACACTTTAATGTTCAACATTATAGTCCACTCCTACCACTATTAACCAAATTGATCACAGAGACCTAAAACTTTTTAGGTATTTGTATTGTGTCTGTATGAGCATGCCTCTCAAAAATCAAGCACTAATTATCGATGAAATTCACTATAGAGATAATTTTGTCTTCAAAACCCTAACCTTCTATCATGCTTGATAAAATGATGTTTGAATCACTTGAGAAAGGGGGGGTTAGTGTGTCAGATGTATTGAATGTGTAATCCACACCCCTTGTCTAGGCACGCTACCTACATACCAATATTATAAGGAGGGATCAAGCCATATTTATTTCTCTCACCTAATTTGATTTGTGAAATAGTGTGATACATATGCAAAAATTCTAAATTGATAGTGCTTGAGGTGGCTAGGGACTGGTATGAGGGTTTGAGTGTGTTTGTAGCTATGTTGGGTGACTAGATGTAGAGAATAGGGAAGTTAGCCTTAGTGATTTTTCTTGTAATCTTGGTTACTTTGTAATATATGTCATCTCCCTTTGTAAATGAGCTTTGAATGGGATTTTATAGGGAATAATTGGTCATGGATCATATGTATTCATGTTAGGTTGACATGATTAAGGGTAGGGATGAGATGAAAATGACCATTAGGGCTCAAAGTGAAAATGGATAGGAGAGACAAAAATGTGACACCTTAGGGTTTGATGCTATAGTCCAAATATGGCACTCCTATCCTAAAGGCTTAGGACCTTAGGGAATAAGATTGACCTAGGAAATATAATCTGGTTGAGGTAGAATCATCATTAGAAGGTTTTGAATGACCGATAATGAGCAAAAAGATGCCTAGAAGGGTCACAAGAGCATGCAAAAAAGAGCTATGGATATGGTGTCATAAGCCACACTCAAACTACCAATTTGGACATTTTATATGGCTACAATTATACAAATTAGAGGCTATAATTATTGCATATTTACTCTGTAATTTATTATTCTAAAACTTTAGAAAACTAGGGTTTTACATACCATAATCCCCTTAAAATATAAATTAGAATACACTTTAAATAAGTTTTAGTCCTATCTTGAGAAAAATGGGATCAAACACCATCTCATAGTTCCTCACATTCTATAACAAAATGGAGTTTTAGAAAGGATGAACAAAACTATGATGAATATGGTTCGTGATATGTTATAATTCAAAGGGGTAAATTTTCAATTTTAGGTTAAAGTAACTAAAATAATAATATACCTCTGCAACAAATCACCATCAACAACTCTTGAATCTAATATTATATATACGATGTGGTGTGGTCATCTTCCTTTAGTGTAACATCTTCATTTTTTTAGATCCACTTATTACACATTGATTTTAAAAGAGAAGAGAAATAAGTTGGACCATAGGAGTCAAAAAAGCATCTGCTTGGGATATTCTAAATCCTCCAAGGCATATAGGATTTATGATGAGAAAGAAAAGAAGTTTTTATCACAAGAGAAGTTATCTTTTATAAGAATGTAAAGGACAAAGATCACATTGATTGACAGTTGAGTCAACTTGACAAGTATGTAAAGTTTGATGTCTATAGAGAGTGATTTGGATGTTCCAAAAAATGAGTGGGGGACTCATAGTTGGGAATCCATTGAATCTCTATTGTATACTATACATGAGATTGAATCTTCTCATGAAGGAGATAGTGAAAATTCATCAGACAATGAACATGGGCCACCAAAACATATGGAATAAAGTGATGAAAATTTAAAGGATGTCTTGAATCACATAAAACACAAAAAAAAATGTTGAAGTGGGTCACTCAAACATTAAAAGATGTGAAACTTGATGAAGTTAGGAAAACAAGCACTATAAGTGCACATGCAGCTGGATCATAATCAAACAAGTCCATTAAATAAATTTAAGATAATATTGAAAATCTCACCTTGAATGATTCTTCAAAAGAAGAAATCAATGTTATATTGGATTCAGAATCAACATCTTTCAAACAAGTTGAGAAGCTTGAATCTTGGAGAAAATCAATGAAAGATGAGTATAGTGCATTGGTAAAAAATGAGACATAGAAAATGGTTGATCCTCTATATGGATACAAACCTATTGGCTGCAAGTGATTCTACTATAACAAATATAAGGTCGATGTCTCACTTAATAAGCACAAATCAAGGATTATCGCAATGGAATATTCCCAAAAATAAGGAATTGAATACAATGAAACCTTTGTACCTACAACAAAATGGACTAACATATGGAAAGTTCACCAAATGGACATCAAAACTACATTTATGAATGGTGACCTTAAATAAACATTGTACATGACATAACCTAAAGTTTTTACAGTAAATGGATAAGAGCACAAGGTTCACAAACTATAAAAAATGTTGTATGGTTGGAAACAAGCCCCTTAAAAAAGGTATGACAAACTAGTTGAATACCTAATGAACATAAACTTCAAACATTTTAAGTTTAAATATGCAACCATTTTTTTCAAAAACATTGACAAAATAGTTGTATTTGTGTTGGTGTATGTTGATGATTTGTTCATCATAGGGAACAATGAACAATACATTACAAATTTAAAATTAGAGTCGATGAAAAGTTTTGAAATGATTGATTTGGGTTACCTAATTTACTACTAGGGTATTGAAGTAATTTAAGTATCAAATTATTTATTCATAACTCAACAAAAATACATTTTTGAGATTCTAAGCAAATTTTTAATGGAATATTGTAAGCCTCTCAGCATGCATATGGAACATAATCTCAAGTGACATCTAAAGATTCAACAAATTTGGATGATGCCACTAAATATATATAACTCATTGCTAGTCTAATTTATGTGACCATAACTAGACCAAATATATCATTTGATCTTGGTGTCCTCTGATGATTCATGCAACAATTCAGGGACAGTCATTAGGTATCAACAAAAAGTGTTCTTAGATATATTAAAGGCTAGGGTAGGAGACTTCAAATTGGTTGGATATTCAACTTTTGACTATATTGGTGACCATGATGGAAAGTCCACTATGGGGTTTTTGATGAATTTGAGAACAATAATTATTAGTTAAAAATCTAAAAATTAATAAGTACCAATAATTTCTTCATTAAAAATAAAATATATGGCTGCTTCAAAGGTAATTAGAGAGATCTTGTAGCCTAGAAGGGTTATTTTAGATTTACAGGAGCAACATGTTTCATCAACACCTTTCACGGTTGATAACACTTATGCAATCTAGATGGCAAAGAATCCAGTCTTTCATGATCGAACTAGGCATATCAATACTAAATTTCATTTGATTTGACACTATGTGAAAGATGGTAATGCTAATTTATAACATTGACCTATAACAGAGTAATCAACAAACATCCTGATAAAATAACTTGAACAATAAAAATTTCAAAAGTTTAGAGGAATGTTTATCTGACAAAGACCCTTGAAGATTAAGGGGAGATGTAACAATATTGTACATAGTTGTTATTAATCCTAGGTGTCTAGCTTAGGTGTCATGCTTTTGTCTCATCCAATAAGTTATCCATTCTAGTAGGAATAAGGTCATTTTGGGAATGTGATGTGAACAATCACTTTGGCTTATTTTTTGTAATGTTTTCTCTTATTACTCTTGAATCTTGAAATATAATTTCATTATCATTCTGTCAATATTCTTTTTCGCTTATCAAAATTTGCACAACCATTACTCTTTGGTATTGTTAATCATGATTATTTTGACCAATTTTAAGAAATATCTTAAAAGTTATTTCTAGTTAAGTAAAAATCACCCCAATTGTACTTTTATGTGAGGAGAACAACCTTATACAGTTGGAAGCACAACCACTAAGAGTGGGGTCAATCAATGAGATTTTAAAACTTTCTTCTTTAAATTATTTAGTTTGTTAGTCAAGAATTAATATAAAATCCATAGAACATTCAAACCAAAACAAAGAACATAAAGACATAACACATGATATAGGTGGGAAACCCTTAAAAAGAAGAAAACCCACATTGATCACTGCATGGACTGCATGTCCTAAATCAAATATGCAATGAGTCAAAAAGACTGTTGATCACCAACTTAGCTTAAGGCACCAACCCCAAATAGTCAAGCACCAACTTGACAAAAAGATTTAGAAAGCTAAAACTTGCTAAGAAGTACCAACTCCTTGATTTGTAGATACCAATCTACAAGAGGCTTCAAACCTTTTTACCAAGAACCAACCAACTACTTTAGATCATCCACCTTTCTCAGTTATTTCTATCAACAAATGATAGTTTAATTATACTTTCTCTGCTCATCAATCTTAGATTCATTCTACTATTTTTTTGCTTATCAATCAAATAAACACATTAGTCTCTCTTTCTTTGCTTTTATTTTCAAAGACTTTGTCCTCTCTACCTTCTCTAATCATTTATTTTAGTAGAGTTTGTATACTCTAGAGTTAATCATCCTATGAATCATTTGATGATTTCATACTCATGCCTCTTTGGTCATCTGTTCCTCAACAGACCTTTGCTCTACTCTATAGAAACAAAAATTCTCCATTTTTTTGCACTTTACAAAGATAATTTGATCTTGCTTATATAAAAGATGTTGATCAACAACTTCTTGAAAGTTAGCCAAACAAAATTATATAGTCAGATATATAATGATTTATTCTCTTTTGACAACATGATTCACATTATCTTATATAAAATCTCATTCACATAGGTTGATCTGAGTGAAATGAGGCTAGAATAGACCAAACACTTATTAGAATACATTTAGAAATACTTTACAAACAAGTCCTTAGTGATTTTTTTGAAGTCTATAGTAGTCTTTATGTAGTTCATAGTAGTTCTGATGTAGTCTGTAACACCCTTGATTCAGTCTGTAGTAAACTTGATGCAATTCATAACATGCCTGATGTAGTCCATATCATGCATGATATAGTTTGTAGTTTCTCACCTAGTAGTTCCGAACATGATCTTATTCTCCATAATTCTTATATCACCTTCCTTCACACAAAGTAACTTATTCAATGGTATTTAGTCTAAATTAATTCTATAGTCTATTTTTGTGTCTTCATATGATGTAAAATATAGATAACAAGTCTCCTGGCCAATTGTCTACTTTAATAAAAACAACTTTCATGGCAAGGTACAGACTCAGTCAGTAGCTAAAAAATCTAAATAAACTATGGACTCTTATCAGTAAAAATTATTTGACATCAATGATCATATTATTTACTAAATAAAAAACACTTTAACATTAATGACAACATCTCAACAAACTCCCCCTTTGTCATTGATGGTAAACCTTTACAAGATGATGACATGAATATATTTTATCATTCAATGAACATACCTTTACACCAGAAATTAACCTCAATTTAATCTTTCCCCTATGATTTCTTCACCAAAATTAACTAGACAATAGTTACACAACTTTCTATTTCTCTCCCTTATACAACTATCTCTACTGCTACACTATTTCTTCTTGAAAATAGTCATCTTGTTAATTCTCCCCCTTTGACATCAATGACAAAGGGTTGTACAACCTAAAGTTTATTTGATCCCAAAAAAAGTGTTGCTTCTTCAAAACTAATAATATCCATCTTCATTTCCTTGATGATAATTTCATAAACTTCTCCTTAGAAAACTACAAGATACTACTCACTACCACTTGAACATCTTTTGACTATCATTGACTCTTGACTCTTGATTTTCGGAGCTAAAAGACACCCAAAGGTTAGATCCCCCTTAGTCCATACCTTTATTAGTGACTGATAGAAGAAGGAATTACTCGTAATTCTTGTCTTAAGAACTCAAATGTTTTCCTTGGAATAGGTTGTGTAAAAAAGTTTGCAACTTGTTCTTTTGTGGTTACATACTCTAGTTTGACAATCTAATCAGCTACCTTCTCCCTTAAAAAATGATACGTAATTGGAATATGATTAGTCTTAGAATGCATGACTAGATTATTAGAGATGTTAATGGCATTGGTATTGTCATAAAATATATAAATTAGACTATCATTCTTAATCTTAAAGTCACTCAATATTTATTTTATCCATAAAACCCATGTGCAACATGATTCTACTGCTATGTACTCAAATTTAGCTATGGACAAGGAAATTGGGTGTTGTTTCTTACTTAACCATGACACAAGACTCTTTCCAAGAAAGAATGCACCACCACTTGTTCTCTTTCTATCATCAATGCTACCTACCCAATCTACATCAGTATATGCTTTTAACGTGAAATCCATACCTTTTAAGTACCTCAAACTAAAGTCTACAGTACCTTTGAGATATTTGAATATCCTCTTAAATGCTTATAAGTGTGTCTCTTTTGATTTTTCCTAAAACTGGCCACTAGACCTATTACCTACATGATATCAGGTCTTGATGCAATAGTAGACAATAGACTTCCAATCATAGATCTATACAAGATCTGATTGACTTCTAATGACTTATCTTCTTGAATCAACTCACAACTTATTATCATTAGAGTACTTACTAATTTACAGGATTCCATATCAAACTTCTTCAAAATTTCCTTAATGTACTTAGTTTTAGAGATGAAGATTCACTTATTTGATTGAATTGCTTGTTATCCAATAAAAAATGATAGTTACCCTAACGTAGACATCTCAAATTCTTGCTGCATTACTTCTACAAAATCCTTAGACATATTGTCATAGTCACTACCAAAGATAATATCATCAACATATAAAAATATAATTAATTGATGCTCACCTTCTATTTTGATGTAAATGTTGCTATCAAGAACACCTCTTTTGAAACCCTGATCAAGCAAGTATCTACCAAGTCTTGCATACCATGCTCTAGGTGCTTGTTTTAGCCCATATAATACTTTCTTCAGTTTGCAGACATAATGCTTATTTCATGACAAAGAGAAACCTTTAGATTTCTCTATATACACTTCTTGCTTTAAATTTATATTGAGAAATGCAGACTTTATATCCATTTGATATAACTTGAAATTCTTGAAATTCTTGAAACTAGTATATGCCAAAAATAGTCTTATGGCTTCTAGTCTTATCACAGGTGCAAAAGTTTATTCAAAGTTAACACCTTCTAATTGTGTATATCCTTTACATATTAGCCTTGATATGTTTCTTGTGACATGACCATCTTCATTCAATTTGTTCCTAAAAAACTATTTGATTCCAATGACATTCTTGTCTTTAGGTTTGGGAATAAGTTCCCAAGTCTATTTTTTCTCAATCTAATTGAGCTTTTCATCTATAACATTCACCCAATGCTTATCACTTTTGTATTTTGAAGAGTTTTTGGTTTTATCTTTGAAAATAGAGAGAAGTTTTCAATGTATTCATAAACCTTCTCCTAGTTTTCACTCCAACATCAATATCACCAATGATTTGACTTTATGCATTATTCTCTAAATGAATCTAGAAGGTGACCTTGTATCTTCTCATTCTTATTATTAGATTTATTCTGATCCTTCTTATCATGTTTTTAATTCTTCCTTGAGGTCAAGCATCTCTGCATGAACTCTTGGTTGTGTGTTAACCTTCTTAGATTTGGTTTGATCCACTCTCACATGTTTACTCTCTACAATCTTTTATAGTATCTTGTTGTAACATCTATATGCAGAAATAACTGAAGAATATGCAAGGAAGATGCCTTCATTAACCTTTGAATCAAATTTTCCTAGATCCTCTTCATGTCTCTTGATGAAATACATTCTTCCAAACACTCTAAAGTGTTATACTGAATATGGTCTACCTTTTCAAAGTTCATAGGGGTATTATTACTATCTATTTTGATTTGACCTTTATTTAGAATGTCTACTATTGTGTTTATAACCTCTCTCCAAAATCTATCATATAATTTGGACTTATTTAACATTATCCTGGCCATTTCCTAAATAGTCATGTTCTTCCTTTCTATCACAACATTCTGTTGTGGTGTCCTTGTAGCTAAAAAATGTCTCTTGATTCCATGTTTATTACAAAAGTCATCAAACTCATTTGATCAGAATTCTCCTCCACTATCAAATCTTAGACACTTTATTTTTAAGTCCATCTAATTTTTAATAGGAACCTTGAACATATTTAACTTATTTAGAACCTCAGATTTCTCTTTTAAGAAGGCAACCCAAGCCATTCTAGTGTAATCATCAATAAGAAGCATGAAGTAAATTTCACCTTGAATACTTTGAATTCTAGTTGGACCACATAGATCTATATGAATCAAATCTAAAGGTTTTGTAGTTGAATATTATTTTGTATTAAACCTTCTTCTTATTTGTTTTCCATGTTGGCATGCCTTACACAGAGTGTTTGCAAGCTTAGTGATCTTAGGTATGTTCCTAACTAATTTTTTAGTACTTAGCTATACTGAGTTGTCAAAGTTGAGATGTTCCATTCTTCTATACCAAATCTAGATCTCATCTACTTGACTCATAAAACACTTGTCCTTCTTGATCTCATTCAAAACATACAATTTATTTACAATTTTGTTAGCATCTGCTACCAATCTTCTTGAACTTGATTTTCTTATTTCACATCCTTCAGTATGAAAATTTAGAGTATATCCTTGATTGCATATTTGAATAATACTCAAAAAATTGTGCTTCAATCCTTTTAGATATAACACGTTCTCAATTTTAGTTTTTCCATTGTCAAGACTTAGTATTCCCTTGCCAATAATATTAGTTGTTGTATTGTCTCTAAACTTGACTGTACCTTTAGTAGTATTCTTCAAAGATATAAATTTATTCTTGTCACATGTCATATGGATTGAACAACCACTATCAATATACCATTTCAAACTCTCATCTTGAATGTGAAAATAAATTTGTGCTAACATGGATTCTTATTCCTTTGAACGATCATTTTCTTGCTCCTTTTTAGTATTTTCAAAGGTTATGACTTGCTATCAATTTGAACATACACCTTCCTATTTTGAATAGGGGTTTTGCATAATGCAATCTATAAAATCTTATAATATGTCTAGTTCTATTAAAGTTGTAACAAATCACACTGTTTCTATTGATATTTGACCCTTGTACAAATAAATTTGAGAATCTTTTTGGAAATCCATGGCTATTCATATCATTTTTCCATGCATGATTGTTTCTAGCATTTGATATACAATCTACAACTCTATGTCTAAACTGATTAAAAGAAAAACAATAGCCATATACTAAATTCATGTACCTTATTGCATTTGGTTTCCTAATAGAAAATCATCTTAAAAGATTTTTGAAATATATATTGACACTTTTGTTATCTCTAAGAGGAACGATAATCTTGTTGACCTATCCTGAAATTTAATTGTCATTCACAATCTCAAATTTCTTGAGAGCATCAACATATGTCTTTGGTTTATCGATATTCTACTCTTCCTTGCTACTCTTCTGGTTATCCATGTATCCAAGGCCTATTTTGATGAGAGGTGACCTTTGACTATTCAATATGTCATCAAGAATTCTATTTCTCTTTTCAAAATTTTGACAATTTTTTAATTTGATTGTGAACTATTCCAAATTTGACTTCAATGAACCTATTTTAGATTTGTACTCATTTCACTCTCCTTCTTTGGACTTCTAACTTGCATTTACTTCTCCTAATTGAGTCTTGAGATTGTTGATGACCTCCTCAACTTCCTTAGTACACTTAGTTATCTTGGTTTCCAAGATACATATTTGTTCTTCATGACTTTTGACTAGAGACTTCAACTTTTGGTTTTTATTTCTTTGACTCTTCGATTCATCCAAAGCAATGATAAGTTCTACCTCAAATTCAATCTTGACTTCTTCTTCATCCACTTCTTCATCATCCATGAAGACTTGTTCTTTTGAACTATTACTTTCTTCAACTTCAATGGATATGAACAAATTTTCATCACTTTTATGGTTTGAACTACAGTCATCACTAGGTAGATGCAAGATAATGGGGGATAAAAGGCGGGGGTGATAAAGTGACACTTTTTTTTGAAAATAACAATAGTTAAACTTGGAAAGAATGTTAGAGACACTTTGAAAAAGAATTTGACAATGACATAAGAACATGAATTATGGAATTTTGAATTCTGTTTATAAATATATAATTTTTTTCAATACTTGGATGATAAAAGTGTATGAAATAGATGCATTCATGACAATAGGTTGGTCATTTTTTGTGAAAATATAAGGAGATTGCATGTTTACGAACACACTTTTTTTTAAGTAAATGAATGAATTTTTATATGAAACTTCATATATAGATAGATGAAATGTCAAAGATTGTTGAGAATATTTTTTATTAAATATATATATTTTTAAATAATTTTACAAGTGAAGATAGTTAAAAAATTAAAGCTGCAAGTGTAAAATTTTTTTTTTATTGACCTTAACGTCACGAAAATCATTAATGCATAGATTGTTGAGATATAAGTTTTATAAAGTTTCAATTAATATTAAAAAAGTTATAAGAGAATTTGTGACGATATGTATATAGTCCATAATGATGTATGTTATGTTTAAATTAAGTAATAATTATAAATAATATTCTAACATTAAAAAAAATTATATATTCTTAAACTACATTTTATCCTCTACAAACCCATTTATATATATATTTAAAAATAATAAAAATTGCCTGATCAGATCTATCGATAAAGATGAAAAAGAATCCTAAAAATATTGAAATGTTGAAAGGGTATACGCCATTTACAAAGGGAATATGCCCTATGATAAGGATGTATTCCCTTTGCATAGGGTATATGCCATTCTGAAAGACACACACACACACACACACATTGCAATTATAGGTAGTTGTTAAGCATGTTGGACTGCAATTTTTTTTGCCATGTTTGGTGTGTTGCAAGGATATATTTAGTTGTTAAGCATGTTAGACTTAAATGTAAAATAAAACTAAAATTAAATGTAAACTTATAGTTTAAATTTATTTTACTAAATATAACAAATTAGGGCCATTCAACATCTTCTAAAATTGATTATAGAGTTATAGGAGTTACCATTTAGAAGTTAGTTTTTCAAATTCCATTCCAGTCAATACTTAGTTTTAAAAATTTTAGGATTAGAAGATAGAATGAGAAATGAGGTTGTAAATCATGTTATGTATGTAATAGATATATACCATTGATTATGCCCCATATTTTACCTAATTGAGTATGCCCTACCTACTTTACCTATTTGAGTATGCCCCACCAAATTGAATACCCAAGCTTGAAGGTGGATTCTTAAATAATTTGTCAATTTTTCAATCAATGGGTCTATCAGTATGCATAAATGAATACCTTGTATCATGTAACTTGTAACATACCTATAGTCATGATATGTTCACTCATAAATGACATCTATCACATACCTATTACATGTATGTATGCATTCACTCATACATGATGTCTACCTGGAGTCATGATACGATAACTTATACTAGACATGAATGTAACTAATTGCCCTAATAGACTCCATTTGAAATAAAATAAATAAAAACACCATTCAAATTCATTCTAAAAAGATACCATTCACTCTAAAACAAATTTTAGATAGATGGTCAATCCATGCATTTTTAAATTCCAATCTCATGCATTATTCCAAAGTTACGTAGAATAAAGTCATATTCTAACACTCAAAATTCACATAAAACACTCCCTCATTGAACCTCATCATCCCTAATCACTCCTTCATCGACCCTCTTATTCACTTATCATCCGTATTCATTTCCTCACTAGTTCTCATTATCCCTCATTATCCCTAATCACTCCCTCATTGGCTATCATCATCCTTCATTGCTGCTAATCACTCCCTCATCAACCCTCAACATCCCTAGTCACTCCCTCATCATCCCTTATCATCCCTCATTGTCATTGATCATACCTAAACACTCACTCATCAAACCTCATCAACCCTAGTCATACTTAATCAATCTCCCATCATCCCTCATCATCCCTAGTCACACTCTCATCATCCCTGATAATTACCTCATTAACCATCATCATTTCTCATCATCCCTAGTCAATCCTTCATCACATTTAATTGTCCCTCATCATCTTTAATAATCCTTAATCAACCCCTCCTCATCTATCCTCATCCCTCATTGTCCCTCATCATACCTAATCACTCCATCATCCCTAGTCACTCCCTCATCAAGTAGAGTTATTCCAATCCATTAGTTAGTATAAATTTGTTTCAAGTTGAACAATATATTTTTTAGATGACTCTTGAATGGTGTTTCAATTCCTTTTGTTTTTATTGGAGTGTACTAGGGAAATTATTCTCATTCATGTATAGTAGATTAGATAAGGTCATGATGGATTAATCTAGGGAGATTTTTGTTGAATTATTTAAATATTGGAAATAAGATAATATCCTCTTTGCACTTACATGTAAAAAATTCATTTTGAACAATGAGGAATGATGAAAAATGATGATAGATAAAAAATTACCTCTTTGCACTTGTTTTGTATGAGGTGAAATCCTTCTTCTAGACATAATTATTTCCAAATTATTGAGCGAAAGGGCATGAGCATTTTAGATCTTCTCATGTTTGTGATTTATTATCAATTAAAGATGTGGGTCATGAGTATAAATTATTAGCATTGTGCCATTGACTTTGTTATGGCATGTTTTCTCCTTGAATTGAAATCTTTGCACTTATGTAGGAATTATTAGAGAAAAATGGAGAGGGGTTTGATCTGAACTACCAATGATTACATCATTCATCTATGGTGTGGTCTCCATAATGTATGTTTAGTGTTTGTCATTTATGTTTCATTTCTAGGGTTTTAGGTTATGAGTTTAGGGTTCATTCCTCTATGGTGTGGTCTTTATAATGTATGTTTAGTGTTTGTCTTCTAGGTTTCATTTCTAGGGTTTCAAGCTAAGAGTTTAGGGTTTAAAGTTCATAGTTCAGTGTTTGGGGTTGATTTTTTGGGTTTTGGCATTTAGGTTTTAAAGTTTAGGGTTTATCTAGTTTTAGGATTTAGGGTATATTTGGGTTTAAGGTTTTATGGTTCTAGGTTTGTGGTTTAGGGTTCAAATTTTAAGGTTTAGGGTTTAATGCTCAGGGTTTCAGGACTAGGGTTTAATATTAAGAGTTTAGGGGTCAAGGCTTTGGGTTTTAGGTTTGATGTTTAGCCTTTAACGTTCATGATTTTGAATTTTGTGTTTAAGGTTTAGCGTTTAATATTAAGGGTATAGGGTTAACATTTTATGGTTTAGTGTTTATGGTTTAGGATTTTAGGCTTATGGTTTGGGCTTTAAGGTTAAGGGCTTAAATTTTAGGTTTTAGAGCTTGGGGTCTAGTGTATAAAGTATAGGGTTTAAAGTTTTAAGGTTCTATGTTTAGGGATTAAGTTTTGGGGTTTAGGTATTATTATTTTGGGTTTAGGGATAATGTATTAGGGTTAAGTATTCAAGGTTTATGATGTTTAGGGTTTAACATTCAAGGTTTATGGTGTTTAGGGTTTGGGGTTTGTGTTTTACGGTTAATGGTTTAGATGTAAATGGAGTGTACTAGGGTGATTAGCTACATTTGTGTCTTGTATGAGGGAATGTATCATGAATACATGAATATGTCATGTATGAGTGACACCATACCTATATGTACTACTAGGTATGGGGTAGATGTAATGTATGAATGACTATATAATTATTATATGTATGTGATATGTTGAATGCTAAAGGATAGCCATTTATGAATATTCATAGACTCATTGATTTAAAAACCCACAAATTATTTAGGAATTCATCTTGAATCCACCTTCAAGCCTTTGACATGAATGTCCCTAGTCACTCCTTTCTCTATATAAATTAGAATGACCCCTATCTTTTTAAGATATGTCTTAGCTAATGCCCCCTCTCCTTTCTCTATATAGGTGATAAATCAAGATTATGGTTTATGGATAAAGGTTTAGGATTTATAAATTTAAGGTTTAAGTTTTATGGTTGATGGTTCAAGATTCATAACTTAGGGTTTAGTATATAGGGATTAACGTTTAGGGTTCAAGTTTTAGTGTTATGGATTAGGGATTAGGATTTAGGGATTATTATTTATATTTTATGCTTAAAGGTTTGGGATTTATGGTTTGTGGCTCAAGGGAACAAGACTTTAGCTTTTAGGGTTTACGGTTAGAGTTTATGGTTTCACACTTAGGGTTTAGGGTATAAGGTTCAAGATTTTGGTCTTGGGGGTTTGGTTGAGGGTTTGGGGTTTGGAACCTAGTGTTTAATATTTAGGGTTTATGATTTAGTGTTTGGGGATTAGGGATTAGGGTTTAGAATTTGGGGTTTAGTGTTTATGGTTTAGAGTTTATGGTTTGGGGTTTGGGGTTTAGGGTTTAGGGATTTAGCTTTAGTGTTTAAGGTTTTGGGTTTTTGATTTTGGTTTAGAGTTTTTGGTTTAGGAGTTAATGTTTAATGTTTATGACTTATGGTTTATGGTTTTAGGATTGGGGTTTAGGGTTAAGGGATTACATTTAGGTTTTAGGGTTTAAGATTTTAGGTTTATGGTTTGGGATTTAGTGTTAAGGGCATAAAGCATAAGGTTTAATGTTTTAAGTTTATATGTTTAGGGTCTATAGTTTAGGGTTTATGTATTATTGTTTTTGGTTTAGGGATAATAGATTAGGGTTAAGGGTTCAAGGATTAGGGCTTAGGGTCTAGTGTTTAGGTATATTATTTAGTGTTCATGGTTCATGGTTCAGGGTTTAGGGTTCAATGTTTTAGGTTTAAGGTTAGGGATTTGGGGTTAATGGTTTAGGTGGAAATGGACTGTACTAGGGTTATTAATTGCATTCATTTCCAATATGAGTGACCATATCATGACCATAGGAAGATGCCATATATGAGTGATCAAATACCTACATGTAGTACCATGTATGTGTTAGATGTAATGTATGAATCACTTTATCATTACTATATATGCTATAGGTTGCATGATTTAGTCTATTAATTTATGCATATTGATAAATGCATTAATTAAATTTCATTTTCTAAGTTGAGAATAAGGTTGTTAAGAAGATTCCAAGGCAAAAATAACAAACTCCAAGTATAGTACATCTCCGATTTTGTTGATTGAGTATAAACCTCTTATGAAGGTCCAATGTTATTATGTAAACACTATAGAATAATTAAAAGTAAAGTGATTAAAATCATTTGACAGATAAGCCAAGTCAATATCCTTTTAAGTAAGCAAATTAGGCAATCCATACTTAAAGGGTAGAGTTTCCATTGAATTCTAATTTTTAAGAAAGCAATAAAGGAAATTGGTTTCTTATCATTAGAGATTGTCTCCAAACATATTAATAAAGATTTATAAGAATCATTTGATGAGCTTAGATTAATAACACCTTTTCAAGACCAAAAACACTTATACACAATATTATAACAATGCTTAGGACTTAGTCAACTTTTTGGTCACTTTGGTGATCTAACTGGTATTTTGAGCTTGTGTAAAGACACCTATGAGTTTTGTATCATTGTCTTGATATTTTAATTAAGTTTTTGAATTAAATGAGTCCAAAAAATAAGGTAGTTATAGACATCTTTGTATCAAGTCCTTAAGAGGTAGAATTTGGCCTAATAGGCCTATAAAGTGTAGAGTTTTTGTCATCCAAGTTTTGAGTTGAATTTATTCATGCACTAAGAATATTGAGTCAAATAATTGGTGAAACCCTCATAGTATTGTTCAAGGAAGTGAGGATGTATAATTGAGTGCTTTAGGCATCAAAGAAGGGTTTTGCTTGAAGGTAGTTACTATAAGTCATTACAAATGTCTTTTGATATGAATACAAAGGCTAAGAAGTAAAGAGATAATACTATAAAATAAGGTCATTAGTCTTTCAATACCAATACTCAGAAAACCTTTTGGGATAGACCAAGAGATAATTTATGGCTAGGAAGAAACCTAATTGCAAGAAAGTTTCTAGAGGACCTTGAAGTAGACCAAGTTGAGTAAGTGGAGCACTTAATTTGACACCAATAAGAAATAGTAAATATCAAGATATGAATTGTGTATTTAGGTAGGGCATACTCCCTGAGATCAAGCTATGGCTCAGTTATTTAATTAGGTAGAGCATACTCAAGTAGATAAAGAATAATTGAGTAAGTAAAATAGACATATAATCCTTAATGGTATAGATATATTACATACATAACATGATTTGTAACCTTGTTTCTCATTATATCTTCTGATCTTAAAATTTTAAAAATTAAGTATTGACTAGAATGGAATTTGAAAAACTAACTTCTAAATGGTAACTCCTGCAGCTCTGTAATCAATTTTAGAATATGTCGAGTGGCCCTAATTTGTTATATTTAGGTAAATAAATTTAAATTGTAATAATATAAAATGTTATACTTACATTATATGTTAAGTATAAAAATTTAAAATATAATAAATGTTATACTTAACATTTATTTTAATAAATATATCCCTACAAAAAAATACCTTTAATTACAAAAAAAATACATGTATTTTAAAAGGGTGTACTCCCTATGCAAAGGACATATGCCCGTTGCAGTCCAAAGGTCATACACCTTTTGGACTGCAAAGGGTGTACATCCTTTAGGGTTGGGACTGACTCTTTCATATTCTACATTGGGTTTTTTCTTAAAAGGGCATACACCCTTTTGAAAAGGGTGTATGCCCTTTACATAAAATGATTTGTATTTTTCATTGTGTCATGTTTTTTGTCCCCCAAATTTTTGCATCTACCCCACTATTTGAGATATTTTTATCACAGGATTCAGAAGAGCTATTGTCTTCTTTAGAATATAGACTCCTTTTGTTATTGAAGATTTTTTTCTTAAAGTCACCTTGCTTGAAATTTTTATTGATCTTGTCATACCTATTAGACTTATTATTCTCTTCACCATGTTCTTCATCATGATCCTGCTTTTCCTTTTGAGGACACTTAAAAACAAAATGACCAATCCTACCACAATTAAAACATTTGAATGGTAGCTTGCCTTTATACCTACCTGAACCTTTTCTCAATTTCTTCAAAAATAAGGTTTTGGCTTTGTTTTCAACAACATCAATGTCACTATAAATTTCAACCTTTTTGATTTATGTTTTCTTTGTAACATTGAAGGTTGCTTCCCTTTTGAAAGATCTTCCATCATCAGTCCTCATCTCATAGGCAATAATTTTTCCATGAAGCTCATCCATTTGTAACTTGTCTAAGTCTTTTAATTCTTCAACTGTTAACACCTTTGAGTTAAATATTGGGGTCAAAGATTCTAGAACCTTTTGAACAATAATTGATTCATTATCATTTTCTCCAAGACCTGTGATTATGTTGGCTACTTTATCAACTCTAAGAAGATATGTTGCAATATTCTCTTCTTCCTTCATCTTTAGACCTTCAAACTATCTTCTATAGGTATGAAGCTTTGCTAATTTTACCTTGGTATTACCTTCATAGATGAGATGTAACTTATACTAAACTACCTTAGCTAACTCACATTACATCACCTTAACAAACTCAGATTTTTCCAATCCACACAATATATCATTCATATCCTTCGAATTATTCTCACTTGATTTCTTTCCTACAACATCAGTTGGAGGAGTTTGAGGGATAGGATACCCATCAACAAGTGACTGCCAAATGTCAAACCTGAGAAACATCAAATAGGTCTTCATCCTAATGCTCCAAAAGACATAATTGGTTCCAAATAACAAAGGTGCCCTATTTATTGAAAACTCTTTTTGTACTTGATGACTAGACATTATGCTTCTTAGGATCTACCTTCTAGCTGTAAAGCGTGACCTTGAAGGACTTGCTTTGATACCAATTGTTGGAAGCACAACCACTGAGAGAGGGGGGTGTATTAGTGAGATATTAAAACTTTCTTCTTCAAATTGTTTAGTTAGTTAGTCAAGCATCAATGAAAAATCCATAGAGCAATCAAACCACAACAAAGAACATAAAGACATAACACATGCTATAGGTGGGAAACCCTTAAAGGGAATAAAACCCACATTGATCATTGCATGGACTACATGTACTAAATCAAATATGCAATGATTTAAAAATACTATTGAGAACCAGCTCAGCTTGAGGCATCAACCCCAAATAGTCAAGCACCAACTTGGCAAAAAGATTAAGCAAGTTCCTACTTGCTAAGAAACACTAACTCCTTGATTTGTAGATTCTAATCTACAAGAGGCTTCAAACCCCTTTTTCAAGCACCAACTCAGGTGCTTCAGATCATCCACCTTTCTCAGTTAATTCTATCTATAAATAATAGTACAAGTTTGCTTTCTCTGCTTATCAATCTCAGATTCATTTTGTTGTTTTTATGTTTATCAATCAAATAGACACATTAGGCTCTTTTTCTTTGCTTTTTATTTTTAAAGACTCTGTCCTTTCTACCTTCTCTACTCATTTATTTTATTATATTATGTATACTTTAGGGTTAATCATCCTATGAATTATTTGATGATTTCATACTCACTCCTTTCTGGCTATTCATTCCTCGCATACCTTTGCTCTACTCCTTAGCGAAAAATAATTTTCTCCCTTTTTTTTCACTTTACAAAGATAATTTGATCTTGCTTATAGACAAGATGTTGATCAACAACCTCTTGAAATTCAATCGAATAAAACTCTATATTCATCTATATAATGATTTATTCTCTTTTGAAAACATGATTCATCTTAGATCATATAAAATCTCACTCACATAGGTCAGCCTGAGTGAAATGAGGCTAGAATAGACCAATCAATCATTATAATAAATTTATAAATACTTTCCAAACAAGTTTGTAATGGTTTTATTGTAGTCTGTAGTAGTATTGATATAGTTCGTAGTAGCTCTAATGCAGTATGTAGCACCCTTGATGTAGTCTATAACAAACCTGATTTAGTCTGTAGTATACTTGATGTAGTCTATAGCATGTCTGATATAGTCCAAAGTTATTTGCCTAGTAGCTCCGAACATGAACTTATTCTCCATAATCCTTAGATCACCTTCCTTCACACAAAACAACTTATTCAATGGTCTTTAATCTGAATTAATTCTATAGTCCATTTTTGTGTCTCTATATGATGTAAAATATAGATAACAAGTCTCTTAGCCAATTGTCTACTCACAAAAAATAACTTTTATGGCAAGCTATAAAATCAATTAATAGCTACAAACGCTGTAGAAACTATGGACTCTTATCAACATAAATTCTTTGACATCAATGACCATTTTTTTTATTAAATAGCAAACCCTTTGATATCAATGACAACATCTCAACATATACAAGATGTTTCCCTTCTTGAAAAAAATCTGCAATATTACAAAATCTACCCAAATACAACTTCCACTTTGCTCAAATCATAGCTCTCTTATACTACTTGGTAAGATCCACAAATGTAATAATAGAAATATGTAAAATATAATGATCACACAATATAAGAGGTATTTATAGGCCAAGATTCACAAATACACAATAGATTCAAAAAATAAAATAATTACCTTTCAGGTATAACAATATCATGCAATACTCAAGGAATAACTCTACAAAATCTTCCAATATAGGAATCCCACTTTGAGGGGGACAACCTTCAATATACTGCTACCAAAAGAAACTCTCCGTTTACATAAACAATGATTATCATCTCCTTTATATAAACCTATATCATCAATAATGGATATGTAAACTCCTATACCTTTAATGTACTAATTCTACAAATTATCTATTTGACCTAATATATTAGATAAATGAAAATAATTAAAGGGGATGTGTGTCATATATCATCTCCATCAACCCATATCTATTATAATATCATATCTTTAAGTACACAATACCCATCAACATTTTAATTATAAAATGCATCCATCATCAATAATTATTTTCTTTACAAAATATAATATTTTATATAATATGATAGAATAAATTAATGGTAATATGATTATATGCATAAATAATTTCATAAAAGGTAAAAATAATATTAAATTATATTTAAATAGTCTTATTTATTTACTTAAAAATTATATATTTTTAGTGAAAAGGGCAGCAGTGGAAATAGAATTGGGTTTGCTTGCCTTGGAAAATTTGTTGTGCTTTATTAGATATATTTTTACTTAGGAATTCAAGTATCTTTCAATAGCTCTCAATTTCATTCCTTGATCGCATCTTATTACAGGGTGAATCTCTCTTCACAAATCTAAATGTTCTGAAGAAACCTGGATTAAAGGCAAAACCCAGTTTCCAGTCTTATAGGTGACCTTTTCTTTTGGATTATAGTATGTAACACTTTATTGCCGTAATTTTAAGGTAAATTGTTGAATATGTTTGAGATACTAAATATGATTGTAATCCCTGCATGCCCTGAGAAGCACCTATTTTACCAGTAGAATCTTCCTTTGTGTAAATACCAGTTTCAAAATGGTTTATATAAGGAACATCTACAACTATTTAGAATCTTTTTCTTGGGCTAGTTATAGTCATCTTTTTTATTAAGCTTACCTATGCCAAATATAACTATTTAGAATCTTTTTCTTGGTCTCGTTATAGTCATCTTTGTTATTAGGCTTACCTAGCCAAATAAGGTAAGGTTGAGTACACATTTGTTCAAAATAAATCCAGTAGCAAGGTCGTAGTAATTACATATACATTGCTCAGTTTAAAACTATATACAGTGATTTATCTGTGTTAATATAGGACTTTAGAAAAAAGAGATATGAGTAAAATTCTTCTGAATTCAAGTGGGTAAGATTGATTCCGTCCCAAACAGGATCAGGATCCATTTTCAGGGAAATAAAGAATGAAATTAATGCTGAAAGTAGATTGAATTATCTGAAAGAATGAACACAATGCTGAAAGTAGATCGAATTATTTAAAAGAACGAAACCAATGCTGAAAGTAGATTGAATTATACAAAACTGAGATATAGACTGCAAACTTGAGAAAAAAAGTTCCCAAAACTAGCAATTAATACGAGGGGGCATGATTCCCAACCGAAGTTAAAATTTCTGCAGCACAACTGAATTGATTAGTCCTGATTGCTCTATCGTCTGGAAAGGGTCAGTCAATGGCTTAGGAGGGAAGCCCATAGCTTGGAGTTGATATGTGGAGCCACCTCCTGGCCTTGCAGCATTAATAAGCGCCCGGATATCTCCAACTGTGTGATGGTGATTGAACCGAACTATCATTCGCGTTCCATCAGACAATCTAATCTGAATGGATGTCCATGGCTTTCTCACATCCACTGCAAAACCACTTGAAGACCGATTTCTATCCGACTGTGAAGTTGAGGGAAAGGTGGGCTCATGAACTGATGAGCTTGAACTACCCAATGTCCTTCCTGCACCTTTAAACTGCATGTGTTTTGTTTTATATAAATTACCACAAAATCCAAAAGGCCTTAACAGATTTAAGGTCTTGTATAGTTCTAAAATTACAACTAAACAAATTGGCTCAGACACCAAAATTTAAAGAGAAGGGAAGGAAACATACAGGGTAGTCTTCATTCCTTCTTGTTACATTGACATGAACTGGAAGACGCCTATCTGCTGGCTCCAACTCTTTAGGGCATTCAGAGCCCATAATACTCTGCAGGAAAACATTTTCATGAGCGTCAAATAGGACAAATACAAAACACCTTGCATGCATCTAAGAAATTCTGGCATCCATTTCAATGAATCCACAATTTTTAATAAATCCATAACAAAGGAAAGGTGTTTTACTACATAAACATTTATTTTTAAAAGTTTTGACAGTTTATTTCAAAAGTTTTTTTTTAAAAAAATTGTTGTAAATTTAATTGATGAAATTGTTTGGCTTACAAGAAGCAATCAAAGATCAATTTTTGTTAACAAAACCTGATGCCACGATCATAACCACAGCCTAAAAAAAAGTTAACAATCCTAACAAACTTTGACAGATTGCATTCTCCTTGACCGACATTGGCAGCTGAACCCCGAAAAAAGTTATTTTTACCAAGGAGAGTGGAAGCTTCATATCTTTAATACCTCAAAGTATTCTGGTTTTCAATGGATAAAATACACACCTTTAGAAACTCAGCATTTTCATGGCTATTGAACCTGCGCAGTGAGCCATCTGCCACAGTAAAACCATTTCTCCAAAAGGTTATGTTGTGGACAACAGGTTGTGGTGGCAGTGAGCGATCAGTCTCTTCTGAAAGAGATCTCCCAGTGCCAGAAAATGATCTGGAGCTAGACGATGCACCAACTTGCCCAAAAGGCCCTTGCATGGTTAGAGTAATCTCTCTTGCTCGCTCTAAATTATCATTGCCAGCATCGTTATCATTATTTGTTTTGGGTCCTTGAACCACTATGCCACTGTCACAATAATTTCATAATTTGTTATCAAGTAAAATTGCAGAGGGAAAACAGAAAAAAAAACAAACTACAATTGGGTACAAACATACCTTCTTTTTCTTCTGGCATGATTCTCCTGTGGGCCGTCGGAATCGCTGTCGGAATCTGAAGATGAAGCATAAGAATGGTGATCATAGAGATCGGATAGTGATTTGATGCGATCGCCTGGGTTTTGCTTGGCAGCTTTGTTATTCTTACCATTTTCGGCCATGGCTGGATTAGCTAGGTTTGCAAAACAGACTGAAATATTTAGTGTAAACTTGCAGATCGATTTCAAAGAAGGAAATTCTGTGCTTTCTCCGCTTGAATTGTATATATATATATAGGAGCAATTATTTTTATTATTATCACTAAGCCTATTTTACCCACATGACGTCGGCATAAATAAGGCGGATGACTATTTTTAGATGTGGTTAAAGATTTTAATTTTCTACAATCTATAATAGCAGGGAGCTTTTTCCGGCAAATTTGTGCTAACTACAGTTATAATTATTAAAATATTAAAACATATTTTAAAACTTCAATAAATTATGTTTTTAATTAAAATGATTTATTATTTTTAGCTATAATATATATACATTTTTTCTAATTTTAGGTTTGTTTTTGCTGTATTCTATTTTTAAATATGTTTGAAGGTGTTTATCGTATTTTTTGTATATTTTGAAAATAAATTATTTAAGACAAAATGATCTTAAATTTATAATATTTAAAAAAATTTGTATTTTAGTAAATGAATATAAAAAATTATCATTTTCACTAATCAAATTATAATTTTTATTTAAAATATATTATATATTTTATTAAATAAAATATTCATTTAAAAAAAAAAATCATATATACATAAAAATAATATATATTTGATTAAAAAAATTGATGATATGAGAAAACACTTCAAAATAAAAAAATACAAGTTAAACACCACTTTTATATATACATAAAAATATTAATCTCAGGTGGAACGTATAAAGCTCCATTGGCGTCCATTTCAAAATTACTTTTAAGATGAAAAGAAAATATAAATACAAAATAATTTCTAAAGTAATTTTTTGTATGGAAAGTTTTATTTAAATTTAGGATTATTCCTCATCAAAGCTATTAAAATAAAACTTTTTTTTGTTGTTGATGAAATATATATCTTTTTGTTGATGCAGATTGATATGAATTTCAAGAAGATGAAGGCATGCTGAGAAGATGTGTCTGAGAGCTTGGATTTAGATTAGTGTTTATGTTGTTCAGTCACTGTATTAGGGCTATTTTTAGTCGTTTCTGGACTATGTTAGTCCTTGTTTCTTTTGTACTTGATCTTCTCCTAAGGTTTGGGGACCCTAATTCAAATAAATCCCTCCCTTTTACCTAAATAAAAAAAATATAATATACAAATAATCTACAAAAAATATATGTTATGGAAGCACGCCTCGAGCCAAACTAGACCAAGCCTAGGAGCTAGTCATTGCAGAAACAAAAAACATTGCTAAGTTCTGCTTAGGAACAAGTAATTATAAAAATATAAACAAAAAAGGAAACTAATTAAATTGCCAGTAAAACACCGAAAGGCAGAAGATCCATATCATCCGGACCCCAACTTAAGCTAGGCAAGTCATTGCCATTTGGAATTAGCTCCCAACCAAAAGCTTGAGCAGTGTCCTTATCATCTTCTAGTTGTTGAGTAGGAGAAATAGCAAGAGAGAGTTTGGGAAACATATCCAACATGTCTGTTCAACTTTCAGATGGTGCCCCCCAAGCAAATGGATGCACAGGAGGAGGTTGTTAGGAATTTATCTTTTACATCATGTTAGTTTTGTCTATTTACGGAGAAGTAAATAGTAATAGGTTAGTTAATTAGTAATTGGTTAATCAAATTATTATTATATAAACAATATTACGATATTAGTTAGAATATTATAGTTGTTGAGATATATTGTTAATAAGCTATAACAATATATTTATATAGGAGTCTGCTTAATTTAAGAGATTTCAGGTGAGAAAATAAATGAGCAATTATAATAATCATGTTCCTATAAATATGTAATATTCTCGAATATTTATTAATTAATTCAGAGTGGAAGAAATAATATATTATTGTGTGTTGAAATAATTCTGTGTGTTCAACTCAATTTCACAGTGCATGAGTTAATTATTTGCATATAGCTCTTTTATTTCCCAATAGTGGTATCAGAGCGGATAGATCATGCAATGGATCAGTGATATTTTTTTAAGGGGTAGTCTTTTAAGCCTTCACCCCTAAGGATGATAGTACTTTATAAAAAATTAGAATAGTAGATAATTAAGATAATTCAACAAAGACTAGTGTATTTACTTTTTAGTTTTTTAGCATTCTATGTGCATAATACACCAAGATTCTGTTAGAGCGTAGTTTATTATTTTTCCTTTGCATATATAAATATACTTTGTTGGATGGTTTTTATAAAGGTTGTGATCACTGTTACTCAGTCAACTATTGATATTCATGGTCGAGTTGTATTAGCTGAAGAAATTTGCATTCATATCTCCATACATTTTAGTCACCACCCAGGTTAACGTCATTCTATGAAAGACTGTGTATCAAGTTTCTTATCTCAGATCAGACCACTGTGTGCCTGCTAAAATTATCGGTAGTTTCATGGAGAATAGATCTGACATCAAAATACCTGTTGCTCGGCTTAGATGACCAGCTAGATGACATTTCTAAATGCTTCTACAGCCATGCATATTCTGTAGGTGTAGCTAGACAATAGAAAGCTCATTTTCGAGTCAACATTTTCTAAAGAAACTTTACTATTCATCCATACACGTTGTCCATGCAAGGGTGATAAGCATCATGGCAAAGATTGATGGTGTAACATCTTGCAGATTTATTACAGTCTTTATATATTCATCTGTCAAGAAGAACCTTCAAAATCAGTGCATGCAATGGATCTTTCCATGTAACTTGGGGGACATCTAAAGTGAGTCAATTAGTTTTTTAGAGTGAGATTTGTTTAATGTTAACAGTGTCGAATCAGTTTGTCTTTGGTAGGTTGTAGTTTTTTGGTATATAATCGATGTCATTAAGTATTTTAGTTTTGGTTAAGTTTGAGTAGTGTCAAAGTTTTATTAGTCTTTGTCAATTTATTTGTAAGTGTCATTTTAGGTTTGAAACATCTAAGTACATGTGTTATAGGTTTGAATATATCATATATGGGTTTATAAAGTCATAGTAATACATATGTTTTGTTTGTCATCGTTATCAAGTCTTTTAATGTTGTTTAGTTATGTTATATTGTTGAAGTCGTACATGTATCTTTCAATAGTTTTCATTTGGTCTTTCTAGTCTTAAAAAGGGTAAAAAATTAATAATGTTTATAATTCTTTTTATATTTGGTAAATTTGTAATCAAGTCTTTGAGTCTAAATATGTACCAAAATCTTTTAGTTAGGATTTTTTTAATTAATGTATGTCATTATGTTATGAGTCAAAATTGGAAAAAAGAGTCATTTTTTATAATTGAGTCATCAAAAATTCAAAAAAATGTCAAAGTCATTTAGGTTTAGAGTCACAAACGCATTTTCACTTGTATGCGACTCCCACATTATTAGGGGATTTCTTCTCAAAAAATTCATGAATTTAAACTTCATGACATTATCGATCGAGTAAGCAACAACTAACTAGAGGATAGAGGATACACAGAGGAAGGAGGTCTTTTAACAACCTCTCATCAGTCGCCAACGACGGGGCCACACCAATGTTTTGGTGACATATATAGTATGGTGTGTTTTTCATTTTTGTTGTGTTTTTCATAATAAAAATAGAAAAATATGCCTACTCAAGATTTATAATTTGTGTGAAAATTTCAAAAATAATTCCCTAAGGTGAAGACATTGTGAAAGGACAAAAATACCAATATAAGTCTATTCATGGATCTTGAAAAGGTTTGTGGTAGAGATCCATAAAACTAGAGGGGGTGAACAATGTTTTGGTAATAGTTAAGAGAGCAACTACTGTAGAGATCCTATGATTGCCTATGGATATGACCCTTAGTGACACGTCTGTTATAATCACATAAAGTAAATTTGGATAATAGTGGTCATGTACAATAAGATTGCATCAGTAGTATGCAGACCTAAGAGTATGCGATGGTATACAGTTTTATTTATGCCAATTCTTAGACGTAGATGGCGTTCCTATTTATGTCAAAGTTTTTGGTAAACCTGTAAAACTATGGGCAGAGTGAGGCTCTCTTTATATCAAAGTTATGAGCCAAATAGGGCATGCTACAATGGGTGAGCATACTGTAGATAAGAGTGTGAATATTTTTACACCATGTAAAAATTATGAGAGGAATGTTAGGAATTTAGCTTTTACATCATGTTAGTTTTCTATTTTACCTAGAGGTAAATAGTAATAGGTTAGTTAATTATTAATTAGTTAATCAAAATATTGTTATATAAACAATATTATGATATTAGTTAGAATATTATAGTTTTTAAGATATATTGTTAATAAGTTATAACAATATATCTATATAAGAGTGTGCTTAATTTGAGAGATTTCAGGTGAGAAAATAAAGGAGAAATTATAGGAATCATATTCCTATAAATATGTAATATTCTTGAATGTTTATTAATTAATTTAGAGTGGAATAAATTATATATTTTTATGTGTTGAAATAATTCTTTATTTGTTCAGCTTAATTTCATAGTGCATGAGTTAATTATTTGCGTATAACTTTTTTATTTCCTAATAGAGGATCACCCCAACCATCTTGCCTAGTAGGGGAAGGAGGTAGGGGCTGCCACCCTCACTGCTATTCAGGAGGAGACATGCATTGATACAGAGTGACACTATGAGAATGACATCAAGATTGGCTATATTGGTGACCACCTCTGGGAGGAGGACTAACATTTCTTCCAATAGCTCTATTATCCATAGGTGGGAAAGGAAGAATCCACATCATAACACAAGGAACATCTCCCCAATGAGTGAGAAGGTTTTGAAGATGGATAAGTTCTATGGCTACTTTATTAGCCTGTACTTGAATCTATAAAATTGCATTATAAATAATGAAAGATTTGTTGAATGCAGAGAAATTACAATCTGAAGAAACATTGTTAAACACTGCATTATTTATTTATTTTCATAACCAAAATAGAATTTCAAATCTGAAAGTATGCCAGACTTGGGTGTATTTACAAGGAAAGATGGGTTTATCTCCAAGAAGGATATGCTGCCACTAAAAAAATTCAGGATAGAAAGAACTAAAAAGGTCATGAATCCACATCCAGATCCATTGGGCTTTGGAGCAATGCCAGAATAAATGAGGGGGCATTTCTAAATGGACACAAAATGACATTTAGTAAGGGAAATTCCTAAATGCATAAGCCTTTTGCATATAGGTAAGGCCTGATACAACACACACCAAGCAAAGTGATCTAACTTATGTTCCAAGCAAGCCTCTTACATAGTTTGAAAGCAAAAGTACCAGGTATGAACTAAAGTATTAAAACCCCAACGAGAATTAAACTTGTCCACCATAGGCATGTGGGGAGTAAGCCAACCATAACCAATTTAGGGAGTGTAATTATGAAATGAAGTTTCCACATACCATTTTCAGTCCTTCCACCAAGGATGAACAAAAATAATAGATATTTTGTGTAGCATTGAAGGTGGAACAATATTAAGGATTTCTTCATAGACTCTCTATCAGAGTTGGCTAACTAAAATTTAGTATTCACCTCTTTCCAAGATATCCAAGAGCGATATTGATTACAAAATATGTCTTGGACAGTATGAATAACTGTAGGAAATAACTTGAGAGCATTGATCTAAGGAAACTCAATCAGAGGGTCTTTATTGAAATTGATAATAGGTGACCACCATAGAGAATGCGAGTTAATATACAACCCATCTCAGAACACTGAGCCATTCTAGAGAAGCCATGGTTTATTTTTTCCCATGCTTTCTAAATACTTTTAACAACAAAAGACCTTGTAATTTGAACAAGGGTTTTGTTGATGGGTAGATTGGAGAAGCCAAGTCCTTTCTAGGCTTTTTCACCTCTAGGAAGGCCTGAAGAAATGAGTGTCAAAATAACACCTTCCAATATTCTTTGCCTTCAATGGACCACACAATCCATTTGGTACATAAGGTAACTCCTTGATGAGTAATGTCGATGAGATGCATACCTCTGACATCCTTAGAGGCAATAGTATTCCCAAAAAAATCTGTGAAAGCCATGGCCATGGGAAGAATTATCCCAAAAAGTCCCTAAGAAGCTTTTCAAGTTTTTGGTTAGAATTCTTGGAAGGCACCCAACACAAAGAGTAGTAGACATGGGTAGTCCCAAATACTTTTGAAAAGATTTGAAATTTTCTTGCTAACGATAAGGGTTTAGTAACCCAATACTCTAGCTTCTTTGTAACTCTATCAACAACATATTTACACAATATGGGCAGAGAGGCCTCAAAAGCAAAATAAATGCCAATAAACTTGAAAATTTCATCATGTTGAATCCAATCCCACCCATACTTGCTAGCCCACATCTATGGGGGGAGGCATTAGTGCTTGTAGATTCTAATTTTTTTCCATTGGATGCTTAAGCCAGAGGTAAGGCAGAAGGTATTGAGACACTACAAGACATTATCCATATTATCCTCTTCTTAAATACCAGTAAGGAAAGAATCATAAGTAAAGTGGCCATTCACTGACTGCATATATATCTAAGGGTTTTTTGTATCTGGAGGGAGATTGATCCCTTTGACAAGGCCCCTAGATTGGGCATTGATAAGAAGATATCCCAAATCCTTTACTGCAAGCATATATAGGGTAGGTGCCAAGGGGCATCCTTGGTGATAGACTAAAATAATATAAATTATCCTGACGTAAGTCCATTAATAGAGAGGATGACTAAGGCATTTGAAAAAATCATCTGGATAGTTTGAATGAAATTTGGACCAAACTCTAGGGCTTTAAGCATGACCAAGATGAAAGGCCATTAAATATGGTCATAAGCTTTTTTAAAGTCAATTTTTATGAACATAGATTTTCGATTATATCTCCTAGCCCAGTTGATGCCTTCCCAAACCATAATAATATTGTTTAATATATACCTAATTTTGATGAATCATGTTTGCTCAGGGAAAATAATGTGTGACAATAGATTATGTAATTAGAGGGCCAAATATTTAGTAATTATTTTGTAAGAAACATTCAGAAGGGTGATCAGCTACCAATTATAGATCAACTTGGGATGTCCTTGTTTAGGTATGAATTTAATGTTTCCTTTATTTATATTCTTTCCTGGAGAATGTTTGTGAAAGGCTTATTGATAGACATGGTGCAAGTCAAAACTCACAAGGTCCCACAGATTTTTATAAAATTCATAGGGGAAGCCATCAATGCCCATAGCTTTATCATTCACCATATGACCCACTGCCTCTTTCATATCATCCACAGTGAGGAGCCTATTGTACGTAACTCACTAAAGAGGAGTTAGTTTTCATGGCACCACTATGAGACACTGTTGAAAGGCTATGTCATGATATTCTAAGGATGCTTGAGCTTTGAACACTTATTAATAATGGTGAACAAAATCTTGAACAATCTATGGTGTCTCTGATAATCTCCTATCAGCATTAGAGATAGCCTGAATTTACTACTTTGAGTTTTTAGCTCTAAGCATTTGAAATAACTCTTTGGAGGATTTATCCCCTATCTTTATCTAGTGATGTCTAACTTTGATTTGAGCTCCCTGGGCATTTTAGTTATCTATAATTTGGAAGTGATGCCATAAATAAGAGACTCTTACCTAAATGATCTCATTGAAGTGATCCTTTTCCAAGGCTAAAATTGCATGAATAAGCTCTGAGGAAGTAGTAGAGTTAGAGTGTCCTAAAATTTTAGCAAGTTGGCAACCATATATTCTCAAAAAGTGATAATTTATTTTGATGGCATCATTCCACCAGAGAATCCAACCAAAATATTGGGTAGAACGAGGATACAGATTCCAAACTCTATGAATGTGAGCCATAGTGGGCCCATGCTTGATTAAGGAGGTATTGAGGAATAATTAGGATTTATGAAACTTGGGTTTCATTAACTGTCATGTCACTCAAAAGTGAATGGGGGAGTGATCAAAAAGCCCAAAATTTCATAGTGCTTTCACTAGAAGAGAAAAACCATTATCAAAAGAAAAGTATGATTGAGTAAACATCATTGCCTGATCAAGGCATTTCAGAATCTAAGCAGGGTTGTCCCTAAGATTAGTCTAAGTATACAACACTCCATCTATAGGATGATAGATTAAGTTTGGGTGATAAACGTACCATTTATTACCCATATAATACCATGCCTCCATTTTGCCAACTTTCCAACACATTGGTAAGTGCCCCACTTTGTCTTCAAGAGACCTGACCATATTAAAATCACTATAGATGACCCAATGAGCATCGGGGAGATCCTTCACAATACATCACCACAAATGAGTATGCTTAAGGGCATCATTCAAGGCATAAATATTAATAAATCCAAAGGAGTGGCTTTCAATGTTGAAAAGGGCCCAAATTAATCAATTGGTGGGGTCCACTATAGATTGCACTACGTATGACTGCCACCTTGGAGAAATAAATGTGATCACACCACCACATCCTGCCTCATGATTACTATTTAGAATTATAATATCATGGTAGATAGAGTTATTAACCATCATCAATAAAAATATTCTACCTTCATTTCTTGTAGACAAAGAATGTCCATCTCGAGAAACTTCCTTCTAAAATCACTCACAATGAACTTGCATTTTAGGTCTGTAAGACCCCAAACATTCCATGAAAAGTAATTATATATGATGGGTGTCAAGGGACATATCCTTAGAATCTAAGCCTTTTAAGGCATCAAAGTGTTTCTATAAAAAAATGTAAACTATTTGTATTTAAAAAAACATCCATTTATGCTTGTTTCCTCACATCATATTCAACCTAAAACTCTCCTTCTTCCAACTCTTCACACCTCCTAGGAGGGCTATGAGAGTGTTTGGGTGAATAATTTTGAGGAATAACTGGTAGAGAGGTTGGTTGTGAGTCTGAAAAATTAGAAGAACTGGGTTGAGAAGCCCTTGGACCATGAGATAAAATATTGGCTACAAGAGGGGTGTTGTAGACCATAGTTTTTTCTATCAATTTCATAGCTTCAACCTGTGATTGAAAAGTCTCTTTCTTGAAAGGAACCTAGTCCTATGGGCCATTAATTGTTGATGACTTACCTCCTTTAGAATTTCCTGTATTTGAGCTCATGAATTTATTATGGTTATTCTTCTTCCCTACCGTAGTCCATACATCCTCAGTTGGTTTTTTCCCATCATCTAGAGAGGGTTTAGGAGGAGAGGTTGAGTGATTTGGAACATTGTTATGGGTTAGCTAAAGGATACATTCCAAAATTTTATGATCAATGGACTAATAATGAAAGCAAGTATTGGGAAAATTGATATATAGAACCCATTAGGAGTGTCTCACATCACCAACTTAAATCTCCACAAACTCTTTAAGGTCATGGGAAAGGTCTACCTCAACATAAACCCATTTTTGTGACCTAATAGAGTAAAACCTATTTTTATCATGACAAACAACTTGACCTATGGAAGAAGAAATCTAGTGAATAGAATAGGGAAGCAGGAGGCCTAGCAATTCTACCCAAACTGGGACCTTAGAGCAGTGTGCTCAAAGACCATAAAGTCCCATGTCTAAGGGGAGAGAACCATGAATGAGTTCCTAACATACCATGTTGTTGCATAATGGAGAATAACTCCTACATGGGAAGGATCGACAAAACAAAATTAAAAAACCCTTGGTCATATTTTGGATGCTTTCAAGCTTTATGCAATGATCAACCCAGTGGGTTTGAACCCAATATTTAAGCATACTTTTCGAATGTATTCGAACCACAAAATAACCTATCAAAAAAATTATTCTAGCCATTGACAAGCAAAGTTAAATTATGGAATAATTAAAATAACATCAGGTTCTAAAGAGTCACCTCATGGTACACCTTTTGTATGAACATCCTTAGGTACTTACATGGGGAAATTGCTTGATGCTCTATTGTTCTCCTCCACAACTGAATCAATTAGGAGAGAATGAGGAGAATTCATTAAATAAGATGGCCTCTCTTGAAGGTGAGAAACCCTTAAAACTAATAAATGTTATTCCTATAGGCAACCTAAGAAGGGCCACAATATGTAGACAAATGGGCTTAATAAAAAATGAAGGGTCGACTCTATGATGTCGTATAGAGGAAACCCTAGCAGAGAAACTAAAACATATAATTTATAATTTAATATTTTGTTGTTCCATGTGTTGAGATTTATAAAATGTTTTATAATACTATAAATCTAATATTTTGGGTTCTATTTGATGATATATAAGTCTAACATTTTTGGTTTTATTGGAGCAATCCTCCCTTGACCTATCATTAGGGAGAATATTGAGGCTAATGCTAATAAAGTATATAATAATGATCCCATGGAAAAAGGTATTCCATTGAATAATGATCATGAGGATGGTGTTCTACACTAAGGTTCTCATGCCCTTTTGTATTCAATGGCTTAATTATCCATCTTGTTTTATTGTATAAATGGATCCTCAGTGTTTTTGGTAAGCCCAATACATAATGATCATGAGGATGGTGTTCTAAGATAAGTTTATCATACTCTTTTGTATTCAATGGCTTAGTTCTCAAGCCTACTTCATTGTATAAATGGATCCTCAGAGCTTGGAAATCACAAACAAGGTATAAGATGAAGATTTCTCCAATATTTTATCATCATTAGTTTCACCAACATATAGTCGATTGACAACATATTTTTAAAAAAGGACCATTTTTTTTCAAATCTTTTATAACTTTTATGCACTTTTACTTTCTTGTTTTTGTCCCAATAAAGAAGATCTATCTTGTTTTTTGTTTTGTTTTGTAAGCACATATTTAATCCCTTCTAGTGAAGCATTAAAGGAAGGAGATTTATACAACCATAGACCACAAACTTGGTGGTTTCAATGCAACCTCTATCCATACCCTAGAGTGTGTGTATACTATTAAACTTAGGTTTTTGTTATGATGGACTTGAGTAAACCTCTCATAGCACATGTTACATTACAAGTGTGATATTAGGCATGGGATCTCAACCATTGGATTTGAAGAACATCCCATTCAATTCCCACATATGTAACACCCTTTAACATATTTACAAATAATGTCCTTCCCAATTGGTTATTATCTTTTGTAATAAAATGTACTGCACATTCTAACTCATCATGATTTGCATGACTTCTTCAAAGTTAAGGCACATCATAGATGTCCTTGTTAGGAAAATTACACATGAAAAGTATGTAAGAAAAAAATACATGAATGAATTCTAAATAATATTTATATATATTCAAGTAAATGAATGCTAATAATATTATTACTTCACCAATAATCTTAAATAAAATTTCAAGACACAGATTACATATGATACCTAATAGTCTAAACTAATAACTAACTACACCTGTACAATTTACTAACACAAGTAACTTAATGTTTAACATTAATTTATTAACATAAAACCATTAACCTATTTATTAAATGGGGTGTCTCATTAGGAGATGCATGTTTCATACAATAACTATAGTAAACAAATATTATTAAATCTATTTGGATAACCTGACCCAATAAGACCAAAAGATGTTCTAGAGAAAATAACTGTGAAGTCATCTAACAATTTCTACCACAAATTCCCAAATGGCCCAATGTATATCTTGGTACTAATCATCCTTTGTCATTTGCAAAAAGACTATAATCATGACACAAATAATGTCATTTACGAAAATATTAATAGAATCATGACAAGAGTGATGAGTATCATCATGGGCATATTATTCCCTCTAATCATTTATACTTATACTGTAGTATGAGCATCATCATGGGAATACTTAACAACATCACTTCCTATCTCAATGGTAATTCCATAACTTTGTATGGAACATCTACCCTAATTCCCAACAACACTGACCACTTTAACATTGATAGTGTTAGCAATTCCATATCTGTTATATGAGCTAATCGAAAACTAATACAATATATTCTCCTTATCAGATGAGATGTGAGAAGTTATGCATCAAAAAATATCACCAAATAACTTGCTTTTCTACTCATCAATGATATCAAATAACTCAAAAACCAAAAATTGGACATAAAACATAAAAATCCTATCTATCCAAAAAATACCACTACAACATACCTTGATCTTAGAGCTAAAAATAACTCAAGATGGGTGGGTTGTCTGACTATATCAACTTGTTCGATCCCAAGGGACATGTAAATCTTGAAATATAACCTGGTTGTCTCTGACAACACTGATAGTGGGAAATAATATTACATTCATGGTTTTTAAGCACACAATTCTTATTGGAACAATAATAGGGTGTTAGATTGCACTAAAAATTCACATGTTATACACTTTTAAACATCTTGTTTCTCGACTTTTTATTGTTCTCAAAAACTATAAGGGGAGACACCAAATAAAAAACTTTTTTGTCGATGGATTTGGAATGTTTCAAAACTAATGGAATGAGTAGTTACACTTTTATATTTATGCAAAACATCAACTAAACAAAAAAGCTCTTAAGCATAAGCAAAATGCATTAAAAAGAGAGAATTTGAAAATTTGTGTTAGATTAAATTAGATTTTTATTATATTTCTAATGCCCTTGTTAGATAACTTGAGCATCATCTTTAAATTTTTTAAAATACAACCTTGAAATTGGAGCACCATTTTCATATTTTTATCGCTTTTGGTAGATTTAGAATACTTTCTCAAGTAGATTCAATGTCAGACAAGTGGATGGTGATTTTTCTCAGAAAATTTGAGGCGTTAATGTCATTTTCAACACTTTTTAGAAGTATTTAAAACTTTATCCATATGATTTAATGATAGTTCCAACACCTTAAACTAATTTGCAATGACTTTAACTAAATTTCAACTCTTCCTAGTAAAATTTATTAGTTTTTTCAGCTTTTAGAGTTTTTTCAACATTTTTTTAGCATGTCATTGATTTAATGATTAATGATGCTTCACATAGTAGTTTCAAGGCATTTTTTTGATTGAAAATCATATTTTCATTAATATAACAAGATATAATACATCTCTAATCATAAAAAAAATGGGTGGATAAGTCACACTCCAAAATAACCAAACCAAGCTAAAGAAGCCTCGAGAAGAACAAAGTCTAGAAAAAGACACCAAATGGACAAACAAACTATAGTTAAACTAAATCAAGTGCACATCAATAAAAAAGAAAAAAATATAAAATCACAAATAATAATGAGTCTATTAAATAAAACTAGTGAATATGGAAACATATGGAGGTGAAGGATATTAAGGGTTCTCCCCTTCCCCCATGAGCTACAAGATATTCATCAATTAGGATAGGGTCCCAACCATCATTATATTGGTTAATTTTAGTATCATTTTGCTGCTTATAATCTTGTTTGGAAGGAGAAATGGACAACGCCAACTATGATAACTTATCCTGTGGAGGGGCCCTCTATCCCCCCTACCATCACTATTTATGTTGCCCTTATTAGATCCTCAGTGAGGAGATGGCCAGAAGGAGTGAGGAGAGGTTCTCCTCCAGCTTCGAGATTATCAATTGTGAGATCAGTGATGCCATCCCCTACACTCACTACCCTGAGGGGGGAATGATGAACATGGGGATAAGGAGGTTCACAAACAACCACATAAGGATCATTCCCCCAATGGTCTATTAGGATCTAAAGATGGTGGAGGTCAATTCAAACCTTTTCTATTTGAATACGAATCTAAAGGGTAACATTAGCAATCATAACAACTTTATTAGTTACAATATTTTTTTCATATCTTCAATGTTAAAACATGCTTTATTTCTAGTTTTTCAAATCTAAAAAAGAATATCAATATAAAAAATCTACCAAAATATATTAAATCTTTCATGAATTAGGGTGGAGTCCCCTAGGAGATCCATCTTCCAAGTTAACATTTTAGGTCTGAAGGGTTTGAATCCATCTCTAGGTAGACTGGGTATGAGGGTGAAACCAAAAGAGGTGCCTAATATATTTTGGGTGGTGATAGGTTGGGAAAGACACCAAAGGAAATGGGTTTTTTTAGGCTTAATACAAGCTGCCCAAACATTATCAAATCTCTGAGCCCATATATGACAAAGAGATTTAAGGGAACACTACTGATTGAGGGTTTTAGTATCAATATGATGATGGGCCAAAAGATTATAACCTAGACTAGGGGAATAATAAAAGAAAACTTAGCTATTGGATAGGACCAATCCTTCCACTATGGCATAAGAGAGGAAACTTCAATTTTTTGTAAATACTCTTTAAGGATGAAAATCGACAATTAGAAATAGATTCTATGTATTCCTTATTTAGATTGAACTTAGAATTTACCATATTTCAAGGAATCTAGTCCTGAGTGACCTTGTAGAAGAGGTATCTAATTGTATGAATATATTTTTAACAATGTCTCAAGCTTTTGACTCAAGGGACCTTGGCAAAAGGGAAATTTAGGAAATTCAAAGTGGGAGACCGCCATATGGATTGAAAATTGAGAGAAAGACCATTTATAGACACTTACCCTACCTAAATGAGGTGAGGTTTGAGTTTTTCCTAGGCCTTCTAGATGCTTTTCATGAAAAAGGTTCCCCTATCTTAACTGGCATAGGAGTGATGAGAATGTTGTGCAAACCAATCCCTTGCTAGGCCTTTCTGCCAAGTAGGAAACCTTGAGAGATGCAGGGCCTTAATAATATTTTCTAGGCCTCATCCCCTTATAAGTTTCTAATGATCCATTTAACACCAAAATCCATCCATTAAAGCTTAATATCAATGATCCCAAACCCTCCAATTTTTTTAGGGTGACAATAAATGGCCTAAGAGACTCAATGAAAACTATGGTGCCCTTTAGAATTGGCCCATAGAAAGTCTCTCAAGAGATTTTATAGATTCACATAAGAGGCATTAGAAGGAGCCCAATAAGATAAGTAGTAAATATAAGTAGAAGTGAGCACCTTAGAAGAGATTTGGAACTTCCCAACTAGAGTCAATGTTTTGGTGATCCAGAAGGAGATTTTTTTTTGAACTCTTTAAACCACATAGGACCACAACTCTATAGGAGAGGATCTAAAATAAAATGGAATGCCTAATAATTTAAACTGAACCCAAAGGAGGATCTATTTCCACTTATATCTCTCCAACTAAGGAGATTTGGGTGAAAGGGAATGGTGATAGCATTGAGTTATCTACCATTTAATGGAAGACCTAGAGGCAAGGCAGAAAATGTCAAGACATTCCATAGAATACTTAATTGAGACCTCATATTTTTGAAGAGTGAGGAAGGATTCATCATCAAAGTTCCCATTAATTAACTAGTAGTCTAAGTTAGGGAGATAAATACCCTTTACCAAACTCCTAGAAACATGGATGTCCAAAATGTAGTTGAATCCCTTAATAGCTGAAACATAAAGAGAAGGCACAAGGGGACACCCCTATTTAATAGACCTGTGAATCTTAAATTTTTAGGATTGAGAGTCATTTATAGTAATGTAAGCCCCAACATCTTGAAATAATATATTAACAATGTGAACAAACCTGGGACCAAACTCGAGAGCCTGAATCATAGCTATGATAAAAGGCCATTCAATCTAATCATAATCTTTGTCAAAATCAATCTTGATGAATAAAAACTTTTATTTGGATATCTTGACCCATTCCATACCTTCCCAAATATCAATAAAATTATCCAAAATTTATCTATGTTAAATAAAACCTATTTTTTCTCTTCTCATAATTAAGGAGAATGGATTTTTGATTCTAAGGGCTAAAGATTTAGCTATGATTTTGTAAGATACATTAAGCAAGGTGATGGGCCTCTAGTTGGTAATTACCTTAGGATCACTAGCCTTAATAATGAATTTGATGTTACCTTGATTAATGAGATGACCCAAAGAGTTGGACAAAATAGATTTAGAGTAGAAATTATGAATATCAAGTCAAACCATATCCTCGAGGGTTTGATAGAATTCACAAGAAAACCCATAAACTCCTGGGGCCTTGTTAGAGGTCATTTGTATGATGGCTTACTTAAGGTCACTAAGGCTGAGTGACCTATTGCAGGAAACTCTCTGAGCTTTTGAGATCTTCCAGGGAACCACTTCAAGGAAATGAGAGAGATTAGCTTCAACATTATAAAAATAATGTTTCAATTTTTTAATTGAAACTCCTTAATAGGTTTTCTAATGCCTCAGTCAAATTGAAAAGTTTTTCCAACAAGTTTCAATAACCCAAATAAAAGTATCATTCCCAACATAACTTATCAAGAATATTTTTTCTGGAAATAAAAAATAGAAAGACAACCTCTCCAATGTTTAGGTGACCTCCTTTGCTCTCTCATATCTTCTTATACATACTAAACTCTTTTATGAATCTTCTATGACTTCTACTTCCTTTAGGATCCATTGCCATGACTAAAAATTTCATGATTTTTTTGAAATAAAAACTACATGAATTAATTACAAAACACTTTCTATATATTCAGGTAAATGTATGTTATTAATATTATTGTTTCATTGAGCTTAAATAAGATTTCATAACATAATTGAAATCTAGGATCCAACTATCTAAACTAATAACTAATTACACCCATATAATTTACTAATGCAAGAAAATTAATGCCTAACATTAATTTACCAACATAACACTATTAGCCTATTTATTAAAAGAAAATGTTTCACTAAGAAATGCATTTCTCACATAATAACTAAAACAAACAAAAAAAATTAAATGTATTTGGATCACATGATCTAACAGTCCATAAAAATATGATGCCAAGGTTAATTAACTGATAATCAACTCTTTTGATTGACCTAATTTGTAGAAGATAATCCCTAACGTATTTCCATCCATTATACTAGCCTCACAAAAATACCATGGAATTTTTGGCTCATATCTCATTCCATTAGGAAATATTAGAATTTGGAACTTCACCAATTTAGAGGGTGAGGTACTAAGGAAATGGATCATGGTAAAATATCACCATGTAGTGGCATACACCTACATGTCAATTGAATGTTCTATCACATTAATTGATGAGGGAACATCACATATGCACTCAAGAAAATATAACTCTAGATATTCTCTACATAGAGATAAATTATTAAGAGAAATATGAAAATTTTGAAGGAAGGGGAAGGAAACACATGCACCCTCCAAAATAAAAAGTACCACTAAAAATAAGTGAAGGTTAAAAATCCATAAAATATTATACATCAACAAAAATATCAATTTTTGGTGGAATGTATAAAGCTCCTTTGATGCCCATTTCAAACTTAATTTTAAGATGAGAAGTAAATATAATTTTAATCTTGTTTACTTTGTAAATATAAAAGTAATGCTTCAAAATTTTAATTTAAACTCCCTAATAGGTTTTCCAATGCCTCAGTTAAATTGAAAAGTTTTTTCAACAAGTTTTAACACCCCAAACAAAAGTATCATGCCAACATAACCTATCAAGAATATTTTTATATAAATAAAAAATAAAAAGACAACCTCTCCATGTTTACGTGGCCTCTTTCACTCCAACATAGCTTATTATACATACTAAAATCCTTCATGACTCTTCAATGACTTCCACTTCCTTTAGGATCCATTGCCATGACTGACAATTAAACGAAATGTTTTTGGAAGAAAAACTACATGAATTAATTACAAAAAAGTTATATATATATATATATATATATATATATATATATATATATATATATATATATATATATATATATATATATATATATATATAGGTAAATGCATGTTATTAATATTATTCTTTCACTAACGAGCTTAAATAAGCTTTTCATAACATAATTTACATATAGGATCCAACGATCCAAACTAATAACTAACTACATCCATATAATTTACTAATACACGTAAATTAATGCCTAACATTAATTTACTAACATAACACTGTTAACCTATTTTTTAAAAGGGAGTGTTTCACTAGGAAATGCATTTCTCACATAATAACTAGAACAAACTATATATATTAAATCTATTTGGATCACATGAACTAACAATCCATGGAAATATGATTCCAGGGTTAATTAACTGACATTCAACTCTTTTGATTAACCTGATTTGTAGAGGATAAACCCATAACTTATTTTCATCCATTACACTAGCCTCATAAAAATACCATGGAATTTTTGGCTTAGATCCCATTCTATTTGGAAATATTAGAATTTGGAACTTCACCAATCTAGAAGGTGAGGTACTAAGAAATTGGATCATGATAAAAAAATCACCATGTGGTGGCATACACCTACATGTCAATTGAATGTTCTATCACATTAGTTGATGAGGGGACATCACATATTCACTCAAGAAAATCCAATTCTAGATAGTCTCTACATAGGGATAAATTGTTAATATCAATAATAAAATCTTGAAGGAAGGGGAAGGGAGCATGTGTACCCTCTAAGGAATATGATGTACCAAAATATTACAATATGGAGTAAAACCTTGTCTTGATAGTTTTTCTACATGAAGATCATATATCTTAGAATTTTTAGAATTGGGTGACACTACTAGACTTAAATAAAATAAAATATCTCTTATTAAAAGATTTTATGGATAAAATTTTTACTATAGAAATAAAATAAGTGACACTAATTTAATTGCGTGGCTACAAAGTTAGGATTGCAAATGGAAACATTTTTCATTTTATCTTAAGGGATTTTAGAAAGGCTTAGCATTATGTGAAACCTCCTAAGTGGTTTTATATCCTATACATGGATATTATTCTTATATCAATGGTCAACTCATGTATTTTTTAAATTTTTATGGCCTTGATTATGATTTAACTCATGTTATTGTGAAGCATACACTTATTACCTTGGCATTAGATCATGAATAATTAAAGGGACCTCAAAACCATCTGAGATCTTATGGAAAAGAAAGGTTGTTTGGGTAGGTTGGAATAATGTGTTACATAATTGGAATCCTTCATCAAAGTGACCTAAAATTGGGATTTCATGATATAAATAAACTTTTTATATGGTTTAAATGATGTTACAAGGATACACAAATCATTAAATGTATGAATTAGTTTTTTATTAGCAAGGATAATCTATGTAATAAATAAATCCATTCAAATGAAGTTTTTCCTTTCTTGAGATCAAATTGTTAACATGTAATCCTATATGCCAAAATAATGACATGACATATTCAAGATGCTTTTGGGATTAGATGGAGTATTAATGCAATAAGGATCATTAGTAGCATATAAGTCTATGAAATTGAAGACTTATGAGGCTAATTATGCTCCACATGATTTGGAATTGGCTGCAATAGTGCATGCCTTAAAATTTTGGAGGCATTATTTTTTGGGTAAACAATTGAAGCTCAAAATGGAAAATTTAGGTCTCAAGTATATCTTCACTCAACCAAATCTAAATGCTTGAAAAAGATGTTGGTTAGAGTTTTTATCAGATTATGATTTTGACATAACTATATAAAGGGAAAAGAGAATAGGGTTGTAGATATTATTAGACATAGAAGGTACATAACAATAATGGCTACTATCATAAGCACCTTTTGAGATATAGTTTTGATATTCTCACCTAGAGACAAATTCTATGAGTAAGTCAATAAATATATAGAAAAAATCCTCAAGACCATAGGTATAAAGGATTTCATTATGAGAATGATGGGATTTTGAGGTTTAATAGGATAATTTATGTATTAGATAAAGAAAATTTAAGATTTTATGTGCTCAAAGAGTTGCATAACAACCATTATTTGGGTCATCTAGTTTTGACCAAGCTTATAACATATCTTAAACCATTGTATTTATAGAAGGATATTAAGAAATATACAATTGATTATTTATCTAGATGCTTAGCATGTCAATAAGTAAAAACATTACATGATCATCCAGCTGGATTATTTCACCCACACAACATTTTGGAGTGAAAGTGGAAAGTCATCAGTATGTACTTTGTCCAAGGGATGCCCATGTCAAGAAACAAACATGATATGATTCTGGTGGTAGTTGACAAACTCACCAAGGTGGCACATTTCTTTCTAGAGAATTTAACTAATGACACACTAGTTATAGAAAATAGGTTTGTACAATAATTTTATAGGTTGCATGGATTTTGGAGAAAATAATTTTAGATAGATACCCTCACATGACTTTTAGGTTTTGGAAAATCCTTAATTTAGATTTGGGCATTTGATTAAATTTCATTACAATCTACCATCCAAAAATAGATGGATATATTGAAAGGGTAAATTAGGTTTTTGAGGACCTTTTAAGAATATATTGCATGAATCAACAATAAAATTGAGAAGAATACCTTACACTAGTTGAGTTTTCTTATTTAAGAATGACACTCTTTGAAACTTTGTATGACAAGAAGTGTAGAATGCTTATTAGTTAGGATAAATTAGATGATAGAGTGGGTTTTAAAATTGATATAATTTATGAAATATAATAACATGTGAAATTAATTAGACAAAGGTTCATTGAATTTAATGATAAATATAAAACCTATACTGATCTAAAAATCAAAATAAGACAATTCTTAGTTGGAGACAAGTTTTTCTGTGTAAAACCATAAAAGATCTTTATCAAATTTGGCAAATCAGCCAAATTAACACTTAGATACGTGGGACCTTTAAAGGTTATGGAAGTGATTAAAACTATTGTATACAAACTTTTCTTGCCAACAATTTTAACACAAATTCATAATTTTTTTCACGTACCTTATTTGAAAAAGTATGTAACTGATATTTCACATGTACTTAATTAGAATTTATTACAAGTCATGGATCCGAGAGTGGTAATAATAGAACTAATGAAAGTACTTGAGACATGAAATCTTAGCTTATATAATAGAGAAGTATCTCAATACGAGGTCCAGTAGGACTAATATTCTAAAGATTGTGCCACTTGAGAAGATTATGAGAAGTTTCTTAGGTTGTTTCCTCATTTATTTGCTTGATATATTCTATTGAAATATTTACATTTTTTAGACATATTTATTTTGATAATAAATTCCATTGAGATGATGACCTATTTAAGGGGAGGATGATGTTACATCATGTCCAAACCTTAACAAAAAACATTATTTTATTTAAAATAATTGACTAATGACTAGACAAAGTTATTTTTTAGTGGAATATATATATATATATATATATATATATATATATATATATATATTTGTCTTTTTTTTAATGTAATATTGTATATTTTATGTTCCACATTTATGATTTCAATACATATATTTGCTAGAAAAGGTCTGAGGGTAGTCTACTTTTACATCTTCATATGCAAAATATAATGGTATTTATGTTGTTTATTGATTAGTGGTTTTTCCAATTTTATTGATGTAATGGACTAACTACATTATTTTTATTAAGGTGGATACATGACATATTGTACCCTCACTGAGTAGTAAAAAGGGAGAACATCATAGGGGATGGGGTGGAAAATCATGAATGCTAGAAGTACATCAGAGCTTCTTGGGAATCACCGTACACGAACATAATTGATTTCTATTTTTGATTGCATAAATTACTCTTTAGTTGTTGTTTGGTGTCATAAACACATGCAATTATCTTTTTTTATGTTTGATTTTATGGTTATCTATTGACAAAATGTGTTTAAATATTATTGGGCCTTCAATTTTGAATCAATTTTGGCTAAGTATTTTTTGGAAGACCATGACACAGAAGACCATGGTGAAGAAGATAATGGCATAGAAGACCATGGCACAAGAGAGGCCAATCACATGAAACAAAAAATCATGATACATAGAGAACCCAAGAATGTAGGGCTCAAATATTAGTAAAAGACTTAGAAAAGGTGTAGAAAGTAGATATGGTTAGGGAGTGGTTCACATGAATGTCAAAGAAGAATAAGTCAAGCATGAATCTAGACCTGACTTGTAGGAAGATAGGTGAATGATGATGATGATCTATCATAGAGAGATCATATAGGGGAAGTTAGGCCTGGGTCTTTAGGAATTCATTGTAAATGGCTTTCCATGACTCACTACTGTTAATGGTAATTGTCAAATCATCTTTTTTGTATTCACTTCTGTAATTGAATGGTCAGGGAAAACCATGTTTAAATACCCCCTTATTTTAATTAGTATTATTATTGATCATTGTAATCTTGATATAACTTATGATTGTAATGAAAGAAAACTTATGTTTATGAAATTCTTGTGTAATATATTCATGATTATAATGGAATTGGTATTGTTTTGTTATTAGTTTGTGCCAAATTATTTTTATTTGGTTAGGTAATGAATGAACAGTTAAGAGTTAGAAATGGAACTAAATAAGAGTTTATGACTAAGTTCTTGTTTGAGTTCCCTAGCTTAGGAAAGTAAACGAATACACCTTTGCACTTTAAAACCAATAAGAACCTGTCTTAAGCTACGTGATTTAAGTGAGTGCACAAGAACCTCTTATTATATGATATGATAGCGTGCTAGCTCATTATAAATATTGTTTTCTTAGGTGACAACTAGGTAAAATATTCTCTAGACTAAAGGAAAAGAACCCAACTTTTTTGTTCCATTATCAGGACTTGTAACACTTGTTTTCACAATGGTGGGAAAATGATTGAATGACTATCTCTATAAAATGTTGAATGTTTGGTTACTACTATAGAAGATAATTTTTCATTACAATATATTGAACCATGAGTTTTTTCATGTACATGGGTAGAACAACACCTATATGAGTCACTCTATGAAGCTTTCTTTATATAAGTTACCATTCACCTGCATGCTTAGATTTGAACATACTTGTAAGACCATTAAAGGAACTATGAATGGAAGATATCTTGGTTAATATAATGCTAGTTAGCCTTAAAAATATTGGGAATGAATTGGATGCATGCAGTGGATGTTTGGTGGTAAAGAAACTTGAATATCTATATTTTGGAATATGATGCCTCAACGTAATCTTATTCAATAAAGCCTAGTTTAACTTCCTCTGGGAGCCATGCAGAAGGTTTCTCAAGAAATGTTTAGTCAAGATTAATAATCTTATAGTTTATTCAAGACTTGAAGACTTCCACATGGATGGATAAACTCTCTCTTATGTGAGAAGCATAGTTGGTGGGGAAATGAAGGGGCACACTTTGATGTAATATTATTGGTTTAACATGAAATCCATTCAATAGGAGTTTTGAAAGTAAAAATATGATGAGGATAGGAGAAGAGATATGATTGGAAGTGATCCAAGGAGGGGTCGAGGACTTATGAAGTGCCTTGAGGATCTACAAAGAGGTAGAAAGGCATAATGAGAACTTCCCAACCACAGGACCACACCCAATGCTAACACATGTATGCAAAGGAGAAAAAAGTCAAGTATTGGTGATTGAAGAACCAAATATAGATAGGCCTAATTACCCACCCATAGTGCATGTTCATGCCCTTGAGTTAGATTATGTTATTGTAAGAAAATAGGATATAAATAGTGTAGAGTTAGAGATAACTTATTGAAGATACTTTTGAAGAACAAGACCAAGATAACCGTTTATTTTTAATTTATTTTCCATTACAAGTCAACTCTATGGCTCATTTTGGACTTCTTGGTGGGACAAGTATATCTAGTGGGTAGAGTACTGGCCCTTCCATAGTTAATAATCCTACTTTTGCACCCAATGTATCAAGTTATTCTATTGTTTTAGGAGGTGTGGGATGTGGTACCAATGATGGTTTGGTTGGAGGACCTAGAGGTGGTGCAAGAGGCATTTGTGGACCTCCCCCACAAGGTTTAGGAGGGATTGGAATTACATCACAACAAGATCCATTTAAATCACCCAATTTACCTACCATTTATTACAAGATGACACTCCATTTACCTAAGTATTATGGTGTAGAAAATGCAATAGAACATGTTCATAAGTGTGAAATTATCTAGAGAGCGTGTGGAATTAATTATACTAAATGAAAGGCAATTTAATTTTCCACTACTCTTTAGACCATGTGCATAAGTGGTACCATAATTTTAATCTGTAACAAGTTGTGGAAAACTATGAATAGTTGAAGGCAAATTTTTTTCAAGAATTTTATATCCTAGAGTTTGAATAATAGGGCATTACTTCCCTGAAGGATATTAAACAAGAACTTATTAAGAGTGTGTGTGAGTATGATGCACATTTTAAAATTCTTCTTTCCAAGCTATCATTTGAGATAAATGCAAATCAACATGCTAGTGGTTTTTAGGATGCTTATTACTTTCCTTTCGATGCACACTATCCTAAAAGACCTTCACTAACCCGTATAAGGCCTTAAAAGCTTACCTTCATGTCGAAGTCATTATAAGTATTGACATAGGGATTAGTCCCTTTATGGAATCCCATATTTTTGCTATGGCATCTTAGTTGGAAAATCTCACTATGAATAGTAATCATGATACTCATAGTGGTTTATGGTGAGTTGAATATGAAACTAAAGGTTATAATAGAAATAATTATCCTCAAAAGAGTATCTACATTATGTGTAAACTAGTCTATGAGATCTGCCAAGAAGACCATGATGTGAGGGATTGGCCCCTACTTCAACATGCTACACAATCAAATGTATCTTCATATTGTAAACTATGTGATGCATATACTCATGATACTAATGATTGACACCTTATTAGTAAGATTCATGAGGCACACACAAGTGGTACATGTAAGACTTATGTTTCCAACAACCAAGACAATAGTGGAGGCCAATATTATATAGGTTATGGTCATGGAATTGGAGGTGGATGTTTTCTACCTATAACCTATTATAAGTGTGGATCCCCAGAGCATTACCAATGTGACTACCTAGTTTATCTGATGTGTGAATTTTGTAAAAATGAGCATCGTCTAGAAGAATGCTTATAATTGTATACTTCTAACACCAAGAAGTGGAATGAATAGGGTGTTAAAATGATATAGATTAAAAAAACTCTAATTATTCAATTGATACCATGCCCTACTACTCCAAATGGTCCCAAGGTTAATTTTACTACATGAAGTGGTTATCTTTCCCAGTCTATTTCAAATCCACCCCCTAACAAGAATCAATAGGAGGATCATCATGTGAATCATTGCATAGATGCTCAACAATATAAAGAAGTGTTATGAGACACAATAACTTTGGTGTAGGATTTGCAAGTTGAAATTTAGTTCCTCAAAGATAGAGACGCTATGAAGCATGTTAAAATGTAGAAATCTTAGGATCTTTAAGACTTGATGTGTGATGAGTTTCATGAATTATGCAAATGACTTATTGATGAAGACATCATTCCCCTTTTGATAAATTGGCTAAGTCATCAAGCACCACATCCTATAGAGGATCATGAATTGAACCATGCATGATGAAAAGAGGCTCATGTCCAACCTAGTATGGAGGGTAATAAAGAAATATTGGTAAATGTAGATATCGATGGTTAGATCATTTATGATATTTTAGTTGACACTAAAAATTAAGTGAATGTACTCACTAAGGATGCTTGGAGAAAGGTGGAGATCCCTCCTTTGAAACCATCTCCTCATGTATTATTAATGGCTAATAACACTCATGCAATGCCCATAAGAGTTCTTAAGGATGTCACCATTGACATTTTAGGTGTCACTTTCAAATCTAAATTTGAAGTAATTGATTTGGCTGAAGATGATGATTTTATATCTCTCTTAGGTAGCCCATGGTGTTATGTGAATAATGCTGAAATGAGCTTAAAAAAGTGCTACATTAGTTTTGGAAATGATGATCAGTGCATTGTAATCCCCTTAGACCATACTCAAAGACATCCTTTTGTTGAGCTAGTTAATGTTGATGAGGACATTAATTATATTTGACATGTCATAGCTTAGGGAGCTAAGTGTTTTGATCCTAGTTTGGATGGCATATTATGTTGGGTAGATTCAAAATTTATTAATGATACTACTAGTAATACTTGTGACTATTGGGCTCATAGAGAGTATGATCTTACTAGATGAATTTATGGTAACATTGGTAGTCAAGAGAATGTTCCGTGAAAGTAACCTAAACACCATAAGTTTGTTTAAATTATTCATGGACATATTATGGATGCACCACCTATGTGGTTAGATGAATCACCTAGATTTCATGGTCAGATGGAAGTCTTAGAGTTTATGCAGTAGTTGGAATCTTTCTATATGTTTGAAGATGAATGGATGCACTCACTTATTCAAGTTTTCAAAGAATAACTACTCGATGGTGGGAAACTCACCATAATAATTTTCTCTCTTGGGATTGAGTTCATGGTACTATGAAATATTATTTTCATCATGTAATCATGTTCGTGGAACCTTAATTTATGATGGTATTAATTATCCAGAAGCTCATATTGAGGCCTGTAAAAACTTGTGAAATGTGGATGAAACATATTTGCCTAAGTATCTATGGGTTTATGAATTATATGGTACTCTTAAATCCTATTATATATCATGGTATGTATATCAATAATTATTCTTAGACATATATTCTTAGAGTATCCTTCAAAGTAATATGATTATTGTACTTGTTGATGCACTTATTATGCTTCTTGTGTCACTAGGAAACAAGGGGAAAGTAAGAAACTCAATTTTAAGAATTAGAAGACTTGGGGCTTGAGTTTTTTATATAAATATTTTGGGGAATATAAAAAAATAGTAGATATATGGTCACCACTTTTAAAATTTTCAAGCAGAGCCTGTTGTAGGGACAACAAATGTTTATGCAGTGACATAGTTTCTTGCTAATCTTTGTGAATTGTCTTAATATTTGCCAATTATTTCTCAAAATGTAAATGAAAATTAGATATTTATATAATTATTTAACCTATAGTGATTCATCGGTGGATACAAGAGTGAGTAGGGTAGGGAAAAATAGAGGATGTGCTTAAGATGACTAAAAATACTAATTCTGCTAACTTCTAAGGCAAAAACACATGAAACTAAAATCTACCAACTCTAGCATAATGCTCAAAGATAAGTAAATGTAGTTGAAGCTTATGAGGAAATAAAATTCATATATCTAAAAACATAATTTTTATAAAATTTCTCACTCATAATAAATTACATAACACATTTAGTTATAAATGAGAATAAACAAAGCAAACATACTACAAATTTGTTAGCCTATTAAGCTCAAACTAAAAAAATCAAATATGAGATGTAATTTAAAAATTAAATTTCATAAAATAAATTATTATTCATCTAGAATCATAATAATTTAGAGATCACATAATACACACAAAAGAACACTACAGATAGACTCTCAAATTCTTTGACTCTTTGCATTAATTTTGATAACAACTATTTTCTGATTTATAAATGAGGGAAACATCCCTATTTATAGGATTCAAAATTCCTAAGATAAGTTTGAGTGGTCCCATAAAAGTCACCCAAATACAACCAAGTGGGTTAAAATTCCACATTAGAAAAGAATATTCTAAGTTCAAATTAACAAAACATATCATAATATTCCTAAGGGCTTGGAGGTGGTTGTTACAATGCTTGCTACTATGTCCTTTGATTATTTTTTTCTTCCTCGTTAGTCCACACCTCTACACATGCCTGGTAATATTTATCTATTTGATAAAATTATAGGATCATGGGCCTAATAGGTATGATATCCCTTGGATGAGCCTACCATGCTCTGTGAGTATTGGCTTCAATACTTCCTCAATTACATCTACCTTCTCCAACCTTTGATTGAAAAATACCACAATGTCTATTAATTCAATAGTAGTCTTTTCAATGGAAAGATATTAATATAATTTGTCCACAAATACATTCATCTATTTTCTAATTTCTTGATCATCCATGAAGGAGCCATATGGTTTGGTTATCTTGGTAACCATGGCATCTTTTAACAGTAAAGTTATTTTGAACTCAATTTTCTCCGAAGATGTATGTGCATCCTTGAGATGATCTATCCATAATTTTAGGATCCTCCTTCCATTCATTAAGATGGTTTGGGTAGGAATGATGTCCTCAAGTGGAAACACTTTGAGGTTAGGGAATTTATTGCGCTTTGCCACTCTAGCCAAGTTTTCTAACTTGGTGTCATAGAGTGTGAGCTTTTGGTCAAGTTTAATGACCATCTTGACCTACTGGATCCCATATTCCTACCTCTTCTTCATCACTTTATACAAGTTGAAGACATTAATGACAATGTTTATTATTGAAATTAGAGTGTTATATGGTATTGTTAGCAGTGCTTGCTCCTTCAACCTTTGTAATTCCTACTTCATCCCCTTCATTAAGGAAAAGTAGATTCTACTTGGGATTGAACCAAGGATATTAGGTCCTTTGCATACTCTTGTACCTATCCAAGTCTGGCCTTTCTCTTTATAGTCAAGGTGAAGAGGGAATCTTCACTCTCATGAATCACAACCGAGCTTGAATGTGGCTGCTTCACTTATCTAGAACCACCCTCTTCATGGTTCTTGTGTTGACATCAAACCTCATCCCAACTTGGGTTGTATCTTGGATTGTCTGAGGCCTCTCCTACCTTATTTCTTGCATCATTCCCCTTACCTAATTTAGGGAAACTATATATGGTGGCTATGTGGGAAATGGTTATAATGAGAGTGCCTGAGTAGAGGATGAAGAGGCCAAGGGCGTGGTAGGGATAAACAAATTAGTTGTGTCAAATTTATCAAGTGGGTCAAATAAATACTTAGGAAGGCCCATGTTAAGAATGAATTAAGGTAATGTGGAGGCCAAATTAGCTTAGAAATTTTGGTGAGATTTAGTGGCCTTTTCTAGGTGAGTGGTTTTAAGATGGGTTTCAATGGCTTAGTGGATGTAGAGGAACCAAGGGCAAGTGATGCACTTGATATAGTAGCATGAGGAGTGGAAATCATAACTTGGATAGAACTAATACTTTAATATCTTGATGGAAGTAGAATGTTAGTAATGGAATTGGATATGAAGTGGGGAATGGTGCCCCCAAAAGAAGCTATGGTAGGGGATAAAAACATGGGAGTGGGAGCACTAATAGAAACAAGAGAAGTTGTAAATGTACTAATAACTGAGAAAGGAAGCAATGGTGTAATAATTATAGTGGGAGTTTGGAGAGCTTATAGGGGAGGCAATACTTCCCCTCATAGTGATTTTGGGCTCCCTCTTTCTTGTGTATACCTTTTCAATATTTCTCCTAGCTAAAGTCTATAATTTCTCCATTGAGAACTTGATTTCTTATTGAGATTCCTTGAGGTCAATAATATTAGGATCAGGTTGATCTAAGCTTTGTGTGGTATCCTCCTTAGTAGATGTAGGGACAATATAGGCCCTTGTGAAGGTCCAGGCTGGCTTCTTGATTCTTCATGATTAAAGCTTAGAGGCATGCCTTGTCCACTTGGAGTATCTTGTAATGGAAGCATGTAGGGTATATTTCTAGTGAGAGGAACACTGTCATCTTTCTCTTCCTCTTGCCTATCCTTGTGTTATGCATAAAATATGTTTTTTTTGGGTGGTGGTGGTTGAGGTCTTAGGATGTCCTCCTTCTTCCTCTCCTATCAAGCCTCATTTTGAGCTCTATATTTTTTGTTACAACATTTTTGATGACCACCTCATCATTCATTACATCTAGGTATATCCATTCATGGACATCTTCTTCATGCTTGTATTCTAATGCCACATCATTTTGAAACTTGAGTAGATGTCTGGTATTGACATTGTTTAGGTCCCATATCCTGAAACCATCCTTAGGCAATAGGTATGAGTCCCTATGCCTTGCATCCACTACAATGTCTTGCCATTTCATTATCTTAGTCCTCCCTAGCTTGTAAGGAGTCTTGTGGGGGACTATTTTATTTTTTATCTTGAAAATGACATCAAATACATGGAGTAGTTGATAGGCCATCTCCTCCTTTGCCAACTTCATTGGCACATATCTCAGTAGCCTTAGCAGAGCTACTATCACCCCTTCCACTCAGATGACCATACAATCAACATAGAACTAGAAGCTACCCATTTATCTCAGGAGTCTTGTGGGGGACTATTTTATTTTTTATCTTGAAAATGACATCAAATACATGGAGTAGTTGATAGGCCATCTCCTCCTTTGCCAACTTCATTGGCACATATCTCGGTAGCCTTAGCAGAGCTACTATCACCCCTTCCACTTAGATGACCATACAATCAACATAGAACTAGAAGCTACCCATTTATCTCACTATATATCTAACTTGAGGAGGGACCCTTAGAATCTTGTACTTGGTGATATATTTTTATATAATTAGATAAACATTTTTTATAATTATATAGATATTGTGCCTAAAATGGTGAATGTGCAGTGCAAAAAATTATTGGGGCACAACTTCCTGCCTCTTAGGGGACCATGAATTTTGACCTAATTATTTAGTTGTGTAGATTGTATCTAATAGGTATCTCATCATGAAGAATGGATCCTCATTCTTGAAAGTGTCATTCATAGCAGTGACTAGATTTTTGCTAATAATATCCCCTAGTGGGGGAATATATTGATCTTCTAGAATTACTTGGAGTAGTAGAATAGTCCTTATATCTATATAACCAATATGTGCATTGACAAATACTCTATTAAATAAGGCAAATCCAATCCTTAATCCTTTCCTAAATTACTAGATAGGTAGGTCCCCTTGTTCACTCATGAAGATAACTCCATTTGGGTCAATCACCCATGATGCTAGGACATTATCTAGAGAGTGCACCTCATACCAGTTGTTGATGATGCTCTAGTTATATTCCACCTATGGCAAAGGTAGGTCATAGTATTTTTTAAAATTGGGCCCTATGATGAAATCAATAGGGAGCCCTTGGTTTAAGGATTTGAGCAATCCATCCTCACATTTAAACATTATGAAGATGCCATATACTAGGTCAGTGCATGACATGACCTCTAACTTTACCACAACTTTATGGAGGCCTACAGCTTGGATTCTGAGGATGCCTAAGGAAAGTTGAATAATATGGAACATGGCCTTAGAATCATCAAGATCCATATCTCCTTCAATATTATAATAGACACTTCTATAATGCATGTATATTATGTTTATGGCTTCGAGGATAAACTCTATGTCCTTGAACACAACTGAATTACCATATTGAAAAATAAAATCATCATTCCCAAATGCAATATCTTTACCTAAAGAGGAGGGTCCTCTTTGTGCCATTTCTATATTTTTTTGGGTAACAATCAATGTCCTCTTGTACTTATTTTTAACTCTAGAGATCCAATAATGGTGGTCTGGGTGCAATCTATGAAGAGCTCAAACTTGGTTGAATTGAGAATGCAAGTAGTAGAGAGAAAATGCTTAGAGTTTTAAATGTAAATGTAGGTAAAAATAATCAAGTTGGGTATCCTTTTGAATATTGATTTGATTAATGCAATGTTTGATGGCAATTCTAGTTTGTGCTACATTAATGGTGAGCTTGTCACCCGTGCATTCAAAACACTCTAACTTGTTGATTTTGGCATTTAATTGATTCATAATTAAAATTGAAAATTGATTTTCCTTTGATTTGTCATCAATTTTAGATTTAAATCTAAATATTTCTACCTTATAACACATGTCATGCTACTTCAAATCTAGATGGGCACTTTCAAGGCATTAATATGACTAGGATGCTTGGTCAGCTCAAATTTGGACATGTGACACCTTTTGATTGTTCTTAGTTTCTTAGGTGTAGCTTAGTGTGATGAGTCACTTATACCCTACCATATGGAATATTTTGATTCATTAAAGAGCTCTTAGGCTGGGCCCTCTAATTTTGCTTGGTTGTGGGAGTGTCACATGTTACTTTCATAGGTAGTCATAATTTATTCTTTACCAGGTGGCCCTCTCATGGGAAATTGAGGCTTTATTTTGACAAGTGGATATTTTGAAAGGCTCTTAGATCTTCCCTTTGCTAGGGGTCACCCTTTGAAGGCTTATGGATAGATGTTGGTGACTTTATAGTAATCATGTGGTTTTGATACTTCCACACATCATTCTCAAAGGTGATCTTATATATTTTGAAATATAGCTCTATGGGAATGACATGCAACATCATCTTGTGTGTCCTTAGTAGACACACATCACCTCAATGGGCCTTCAGAGGTGTTCAAGTGGATCTTTAGGTGGAAGCAGTATGGGCATGACATGTGTCATCATCATGCAGGTCCAAAGGGGACAAACATCATTATCGTAAACTTCTCTTAATTCTTCTACCACTTATCATTATTAGAAGGGGCCTTGGGTAGATGTATACCATTGAGCCTTGATCAAATGGGTTGGGTGCATCCACATGCTCTCTTTATGAGCTCCCATGAGATTTGAATCAAATGTGATGAAATGTTGACACATGTCAATCTTAGATGAATTTAAAGGGAACATGTGGCACTTCAAAAGGTTGCTCAAGTTTGGATGGTCACACTTGAGACACATGATGGCATTTTGTAGGCTTATGGATGTAGTGGGAGGCATGGTGGCTCAAATTAGATGGAATTACTCATGGGATCTAATATCTTAACATGTAACCTATGGATTTGAATTGTAATGGTTAACTCCCTCATGAGTTCTTCAGATGATGCCACATGGTTTGTGAGGTTCACAGATTTATTCCAAGTGTCTCGCATGGGGCACATTTCTTTTAGCCAATGGTGTAGCTTGAAGTTCTAATAGAAATAAATATTCCTTATATAAGCATCATGATAATGTGTGGTGAGCTAAGGAGTGAGTGCCTTTTATAAGTCCTCTTATAATTTGACATCCCATGAGGTGTCACAAACTACTACATTTAATTTGATGTCCTGAGAAGCAAAGTGAGAGACCAAGTTAGACTTCTAAAAATGTCAAATGCCTGTCACTAGAAAATTAAAAAGAGCTTAAAGAAAAATATGAAATTAAATGATTTAAAGACAATATAATATTAGTCCAGTAAGATCAAGCAAAGCTTATTATGTTCATGTTGATTGGAAAACAAGGTAGAATATCTTTAGCGAAGGCCTACATACACATTTTTAAAGCATTCATGGTTAATAATCCATTGTTGAATAAAAATTTGAAGAAAAATTGTAGTAACCGGAATATTCCTAAGTATTAATCCTTACTACAAAATATACTATTGACCAAAGATTGCTAGGAAATATTAAATCAATTCTCTTATGCATCAAGATGACTTAACAAGCTTGGCATTTTAGGAAATTTGGAAAATTAATAAATTAGGGCCCCCATTATAGGAATAGGGGGTAGTTGAGCATAAATAGTACTATCTTACTCATCTCCTCACATGGATTTGTGCTTGATCATATAAGCCGTGCATCAAGCTATTATAGGTAATTTAACATCGGTTAAAGACTACATACTACAAATATATGGCACACATGAGGATAGATTATCCATTCTCTAAGAATATAATATGGAAGATTCATCTTCTTCATTGATTGAATCTCAACTAGACCATGCATTAAGGGAACAAATAAATAAAGACAAATAGAAGGTTGTGTACTGGCTTGATGAAGGTACTAGTTATCACCTACCTGATCTATCATTTGATCACTTGTATTTGCATACTGAGTATGGAGAGAAAAATTTCTAAGACACCATACAAAATGACCAATAGTTTTATTTAGAGCCACTCCAAATAGTTCAATGTAATATTGGCATAGAGGACATGCCCAAGATGGCTATTATGGGGAATTATTGGTCTGATACTGAGATCACCAAGGTTTTTAAACTATTAAAGGAGTATCAAGATATTTTTACATGTAATTATATCAAGATAAAAGGAATGAATTCTTCATTGGGTAAGATGCACATCAAGTTAGTTGAGGGTGATCGACTAGTCAAAAAGAGACCTTATAGAATGAATCCTAATTTACACGCTCAGGTTAAGGAAGAAATTGATAGTATGTTGCATGCTAGAGTTATTACTCCTATTGATGAATCTGAATGGGTGAGTCCCATGGTGATCAATATCAAGAAGGATGGCTTTATTTGTATATGTGTATACTAATGGGTACTCAATGGTACTTTCATAACTGACCCTTTTCTAACACCTTTCACTAAGGAAATATAAGAGAGAGTCGATGGGTGAAAGATGTATACTTCCATTGATGGTTTTTATGGATATGATCAGGTCTAGATCATAGAAGTAGATAAATCAAAGACTATGTTTATAATATAATGGGGTTTATTTGATTATAATGTGATGCACTTTAGGTTAAAGAATGCTCTGATCTTATTTTCATAGATTACAATAGAGGCTTTTAAGTATTTTATTCATAAATTCCTTCAAGTGTACTTGGATTATTGGACCATCTATGGTTTGGTATGGGATCATTGTGCGAATATTATCCTTATGCTTGAGCACTATCAATAACTTCATATTTATTTGAATCTAAAGAAGTGTGTTTTTTCTACTCTGTTTAAAATTTTTTAGGTCATGTTATTTGTCATGATGGAATCTTGGTGTATCCAACTAAGATTGTAATCATTATTCAAATTCTAGCACCGACCACCCAACATGAGGTCCACACCTTCCTAAGACACATGGGATACTATTGAGAGTTCATTTAGGGATATGCTAAGATCATAATGCTACTAAAGGAATCGATGAAATATAATGGTTAATTATTATGGATAGATTCTCACTATTAGACATTCATAGAAATCAAGGACAAGCAAATCACTTCCCCCATTATCCAATTTCCATACTAGATGAATCCCTTTCATGTGTATGTTGATGTTTGAGGCATGACAATAGGTGATATCCTTGCTCAACTTAGTGTGAGAAATTTTGATCATCCCATCTACTTTTCCAATTAGAAGCTCATTCTAGATGAATGAAATTACTCAACTAAAAAATGTGAAGCCTTTTTCATAGTATACATGCTTCAAAAGCTTTATTAGTATTTGTTGGCCACCACATTAATTTTATTTATAGACCATGAAACACTGAAATACTTCATGAATAAGCTAGTGTTACTTGGACACATTTGCTAGTGGGTGCTTTTTCAAAAATTTCATTTTTATGTGATGGTGAAGTAGGGTAAGGTTAATTATGGACCTGATCACTTATCACATAATAAATTTTGTGAGTCAATGCGTGCCATTTAGGATGACCTACTTGATGTGTAATGTTTTTAGGTCATGTGCATGACTAAGGAATTTGAGGATATCACTACTTTTCTTAACACATGTTTTGCACTATCCCACCTCAAAAATAAGGAGAATAAGAAATTATATATTCATGATACTCCTTTCCATCTCATTGGAGGTGACCTTTATAATCTTGGATGGGATGAAGTATTATGATGTTATGTGATGCAACATGAGCACACTATTGTTCTTCAAGAGGTTCAAGAATATGTTATTGGAAAATATTATGTTGGTGATACTATAATGCAGAAGGTTCTATTAGCTAGGTTATGGTGGCCTAATATATTTAAGGATACTAAAGCCTATGCATCCCAATGTGATATCTATCAACATGTGGATAAATTGAACTAAAGGGATGCTATGACACTTCATCCAATATTGGATCATGAAACCTTTGAGAAATGGGTTGCTGATTTTATTGGCCCCATTACTCCAGTGAAGAGGTGTATTGGAGTGTGATATGCCATTAATACCACTAATTACCTCACTCATTAGGATGAAGCAACACTAACCTGGGATTATACTCATTCCACTAATACTACATTTCTTTGGGAGAATATTATTATAAGGTATGGATGTCTATTCAGTTTGAATAGTGATCAAGGAACTCATTTCCTTAATGTAACAATTTGCATCCTTTTGGTTGAGTTCATGATTATGAAACACAAGATTACACCTTACCACCCTCAGGACAATGGCACAACTAAAGTATTCAAAAACATTTTGGGTCATACTTTGATAAATATTTTTAATATTTGTCACACTATTTGGGATGATCACATTTCTATGGTATTATGGACATATCAAACCACATATAAATCATTGAACAATATTAATCCATTTAACCTTGTCTTTGGTGTTGAATCCATTTTCCCTATTGAGTTTCTTGTACCTTCCCTATATATTGTGCATGTTGATTGGTTAGATGACGAGGAATCTTTGAAATTATGCCTAGATGATTTACTAAAGTTGGATGAATTTTTTTCTAATGCGTTGGATTAAAGGCGTGGATAATAAAAAATAGAAGCATGGCATGACAGACATCTTAAAAATAAGGCTTTTTCTCTAGGTATGCATGTATTGGTTTATGACTCAAAGTTTGTGCACCATTCAAGAAAACTTTATGTCTTTTGGGATGGTCCATTTATTATTCATAGTATTCATCCCACATGTGTGTGTAAGTTGAATATGCTAGATGGCCAGTTCTTTCTAGGCCATTTCAATGGTAGTCCACTTTTCCTTTACCATTCTAAGTTATTTTTCCCTTTTATTAATATGGCATATGCCATTAGTTTAGTTTAGGAGTTTGGTTTGTCTATCAGTAAGGCATGGCATTGGTTGTGTGCCCTTGCTTAGGTTTATATCAACACTTGGTTCTTTCTTATTTTCCTTTGTGATGTCATGGAGGACCACATACATATTTTAGTGTGGGATAAGAAGTGTGAAAGAGTAAAACTATAAAGCACCAAGAAAATGGTGGAAGGGAATGCATGTAGAGAAAGGGGTGCGTAAGTGGAAGTGTATAAGAACAAGTGAAAATGTAGGATGAAATAATTAAATGCTATGAGGATTCAAGATGAATAAAGTAGGTTCCTTCCTTAGAAATGGAAAATTTTAAATTCTTTATAGCTATCACACACTTTGAGAAAAGCATATGATGGGACATATGTGTTAAATGTGATAAAATAATGTGTAATGTCAAGTGTGTTAAATGTAAATCATGGTAATACCATTAGAGGAATTAAATACATGAAATTATGGATGAGGTTATGGAGAAGTAAATTTGGATTACCCATCAAATTTATTAAAGGTCAACTAGTCATATTTTTTACACTTTACTATTACTAATTCATAAATTTATAAATCTAAAAAGAGCATTTTCATGCTACCAGAGGAGTGTTTATCAAATTTCAATGAATAATTTGAATATTGTTGAAAATGCAATCATAGTGAACATGAAAATTTGGTGGAATAGTGATTGAGAATCATAATTGAAAGAATTGTAGGTTATAGGTGTTGACATCCACCTTTGGAGGACATTAAAGTATGAGAGTTGAGGGAGAAAAATATGTAATCACATATTATTTTTGGAGGGTCAGATGGCCCCATCTCAACCTTTGGGATCCTCAGAGGGTGATGTCACAAAATAAGAAGGCCTAGCATAGTGAGCCCTTGCCTATGATTCATGAGGAAGAAGAGTCTGAGGGTGCAAGTATAAAATCAGTTTTAATAAGAGCAGAAGTATTTGGTGAATCCAATGTACATGAAGAAATTTTTACACAATAGACCAAGAGAATGAAGAAAAAGGAATCTAAGATAGTGTGCAAGGTAAAAAACAAATCATTAACAATGTCCCCACCCCTAGTATTGATTGAAGAGATGCAATATCTTGAATTATTGTTACACATGGAGAAGTGGGAGTCTAATGTACTAAATTTTTAAGTATTTGATAACAATTGCCACCAACCATGGAATGAAGTGGAATTACAATGTGACTATTAGATTAAATGAAAAAATACCCAAAATTAACTTGTTTATTATCTTATGATTTTTAGTAACCTCAATAATGTGAGAGTTTTTTTTTATAAATTTAGTCTACCTTACTTCAAGAAACCTATGGAGATCATGAGGTTTCTTATCTCTCATTACATGAGGATTACTTATATTTTTTAGGGTGTAGGATGAGGATCATGTCCCTGAGATTTATAAACATTATAAGTATACATACTTAGGCTCTGACCTAATGGAGATTCAAAAGATCAAGATAAAATTGAGAAGATTGAAATTATGCTTGAGTATAAGAAATAAGGCCACACTATGTAAATAGATGGTATTCAGGATCCCACCCTTAAAATGGCTAAAAACTTAGTTATGTCTAATCTTGGAGGTGTAGATAGATATAATGAAGTATACATGGTGCACTTGTATGTTGCCCATTAGATAAGCCTGGGAGTCAAGTATATTGTTTCACAATATTTTGTTGATAAAATTATTATAGATGTGGAGAAGGCACACCACCTGCCTAAACATAAATTTTATTAGGGTGCAATTATTTTATTATTTGATGAAATTGGCATGATGGAGTACAAAAGTGATGAGTTAAAGTGGGATTACCCTATAAAAAATAAGTCTCAAATGGAAAGGTTTAAATCATTCACATGCCCTAGAGCTATAACCCCTAATCATAAATATAAGATGAAGGGATGGTATGATGGAATGAAGGAAGGTTTTGGGAATGAGTGACACATTCTTACCTAGCTAGGAGACCAATCCTGGTTTACATTAAAGCAACATTTTTCTTTAGCATGCATCTGGATGAGCCCTTTAGATGAATTTTCTGGATGGCTAAAGTTACTGTATGCTTTTGATGTAAGGTATTTTATGAACACCATCAATAGGATATATGATGCACACCTCATGAATATTTATGATGAAAAGTTTGATGTTGAGACTCATACTCTTCATCAAATCTAGGTTTATCTAGGGAAGAAGATCAATAGGGAGAAACTAGAATTAGATAATATCGACATCAAATCCCAAAAATTTTTGGTTGGGGACTCTATTAATTTATTATTTTATATTTTGAATCCATAGAAGATGACATCAGGGAGTGCTAAGGATAAGAAGGAAACCATTCCACCCCTACCAAAAATTAGGCAACACCAGAAGTAGAGGAGTTCAAGGCAAGATGCTAGCATGAGCACTCAAACTAAACAACCTAAGTGGAAAGGACTAACCCTTCACCAATGATAGATAAAATTATTATAAGTCAAATATAAGGCATTGATTATACTATGTAGACATCTATTCCTACATAACAAGATACTTCAATGCCTAAGGATGGGGAACCTGAATAAAAGGCATCAAATCTAAAAGTAACACTAGAGAGGGGACCTTCCCCCAAGGAAAAAGATGAATGAGAATCCAAACTAGAGCTAGATAAGGATAAATTTTATCACCACATGAAGTTGTCCTTGATGAAACACACATGGATATTGGGAGTCCTATTATTAAATAATGGGAGGACATAAACACATCTTTGTGTAAGGGTAATATTAATGTCCAAGTCACTAGGAAGATGATTCAAATTTATAAACACTTGAGTGTCATCCCTCTAAAGGGAAGGAACCTATTGATATATCCATGTAACAAAGGTTGATGACTACCCATGAAACCCAAACCCTTCATTCTTAGTATCAACAAGGTGTGCTACAAAAAGACTTATTTATGAGAGAATATTTCCACAAGGACTCAACCAAGTAGACTTAGAGATAATTATATTTTCATAATGATATATAATGAATAATTCCAATGTGAAATACCTTTAGAAAACTTTATTTTGACACTAGGAGAGGTAGAAATATTTGGTATAATTTTGGTGGATCTCTAGATGTCTACAACATCTCAGGCAAGCACAACACTATTAAAATTTACTCATGAGATGGCAAGGTAGAATGCCTTGTAAGAATTTGATGTAAAATATCTTAAGAGGACACATTAAGAGTTCTTTTATCTCTATTGAAATGAGTGCACCAAAAATACATAACTTAAAGAGGAATTAGGAGAGATCAAAAACCAACTAGAAACAATGATGATGGCTAGAGTGAAGACCTAACACTCTATAAGTCTATTTTAGAGTAGGAGTTAGCCCTTATAGATGGATTTTTTATTAATTGAGAGGATATTGATAAGTTGGGAACCTAGATAGAGCTATTATTAAAGAAATGTAAAAACTAGCCTAACCTCCAACAAGAGCAAACTTAGGTGACATATCCATCATTGAGGTTATTAAAGTATGTAAGAGATTTTTGAATAGAGTGGGTGATATGGTTCCCATATTTGATGTGGTTTTTTTAAAACTATTATGGCCTCATAAAATTTTAGAAGTATGAATTTAAGAAAAAGAACTTAAAATCCAATAATTGGCCAAGAATGCATTGATAATAAAAAATCAAGCTGGGCACGCCAAAACATTTCAAGCTGTGGAGGCCTTGGAAAACAAAATAAGCACTCACCATCAAAATTTAAATGCAAGTTTTATAGTTTTCTAAGGATATGTGTTAACAAAGGTCACTTCACTAGAAGATGTTCATAAGGATGCTTCTGCATCACTTGAGCATTTAACCATTCAAGCAGGTGAATTTATAAAACAACCTGAGGAGATTAAGAGGTTTAAGGAGGTGGTCGAGGAAATCACTTCTAAGATCCAAAATGCATTGAATCATTGGGAGGAAGTGAAGTGGTAGGTTGAATAGATGAGACCTAATATTTTGGTAGAGGGACCTGAAATTGAACATATGAGACCTAATTTTTTGGTAGAGGGACCTAAAAAATGCATAGTACAAGATAGACTATTGACTTAATGTGGGGTGATGTTGACCCATCAATTTTGAATCAATTTTCACCAATTAATTTTTAGAATACCATGGCATGGGAAAGGATAGTCACATGGAACAAAGAAGCATGATACATGGAGAACTCGAAAATAGAGAACTCAAATATTAGCAAAAAACTTGGGAAAGGCACGTAAAGTGGAGATGGTTAGGGAGCAGTTCGTATGAACATCAAAGAATAATAAGTCAAGTGAAAATATAGCACTAACATGTAGGAATATAAGTGCATGATGAAGAGGATCTTGCATAGAGATAATATATAGGGGTCATTAGGCCCAGGCCCTTAATTATTCATTGTAAATAGCTTGCCATGACTCATTGATGTTAATGGTCATTGATGAGTCATATTTTTTGTATTTAGTTCTGTAACTGAATGGATGGGGTAAACCATGTATAAATACCCCATTATTTTACTTAGTATTATTTTTGATCATAATAATTTGGGAGTCATTGTAATCTTGATATACCTTGTGAATGTAATAAAAGGAAACTTGTTTTGATGAAATACTTGAATAATATGTTCATGATTATGATGGAGTCAATATTGTTTTATTATCAATTTACACCAATTTATTTTCATTTGGTTAAGTAATGAATGAATAGTTAAGAGTTAGACATGAAACTAAGTAAGAGTTTAGTACTAAGTGCTTGTTCGAGCACTCTAGCTTAGGAATGTAAATGAATACACCTTCACATGATAGAACCAATAAGAATCAGTCTTAAGTTGTGTGCTTTGAGTGAGTACAAAAGAGACTCTTCTTTCATGATATGCCATCATACTAGCTCATTGGAACGCTTGTTTTATTAGGCATACAACCAAGGAAAAGATATGATAGGCTAAAGGAAAAGTGCCCAATAACTATTTGACTTAGTGTATAGTGATTTCTATGAATTGTGAATTTCAAGGTAAATAATTAGTGGATGTTTATAACCTTAAAATTCATGTATGTTACTAAATAGCCTAACAATATATAGCTCATGTCTTTTATAACATATTAATAATTATTATTTCTAGGTGGCATAGGCCTGTGAGATATTACTCCACTCCTTTCTTTTGAACATGAAAACATTAAATCATGCTTAAATAAAAATTCATATTCATAAAGTATGAACTTATGTAAGGTTTTAAATTTTTTTATTAGACTACATAGGATTTATTTGGGAATATTTAATTACCAATTTCGTTGGTAACATATTTGGTGATAAAATTATTGCTAAAGCCACTTTTTGGTGGCAACATTAGTCAAAGTAGACTAAGTAAGAATTAAGGGGATGTGGGTAAAACACTTGAGTAAAGTGGCAATTGGATGATTAGGTTTTATTATTTCATGCAAGATAAAGGGTTTAAATGGAAAGCTCTAGTACAAGATTATTTTGGTTGAAACCCTAATGGTGAGCATGCAAGTATTATTTTTGATTTTTTTTATAGAAATTTTGAAAGCTTGCATGTATGGAAAGTGGTAAATTTAGGAGGAAAGGTAGGAACATAAGTCTATCTTTTTTAATATCAAATACTAATTTCACAAAAATAGTTGGAGATATTGGTGGAGAGAATCACTTTGAATTGAGGCATGTTGAGTAGTGGGTTTTGACGATAGTGGAAAAAAATAAAAAAATGGAAGATTAAAGGAAATAAATACAAAGAAAAATTATGGAGGATGAGATGAAAAATTGAGAAGGAAAGGGGAGAGGAGCAAAGTGGAGACTTAAACAAGGAAAGACGATGAGAAAAATTCCAACCATCACTCTCTATTATCTAGGTGAGTCATTTTATCATGCATTTTCTATTTATATGAATTAAAAACCTACATATTTTCAATATGGATGGAAACTCTTTAATAAAAATATGGGATTTCATATAGTGATGACTAGGTTTTTGTGTGATCTTAGTCTTATATTATAGATTAAGGTTTTAAGATTCATATCTTAATTGGAAATAAGCTTTATAGAAAATATTATATGGAAGAGTAGGTTGGTTATAGATATTAATAAAATCTTCCCTATGAATTGGGGGGGGGGAGAGTCCACTCTGATCCTCAATTTCATAGTGGCAAGCCCATTTGGTAGTGTTTGGCTTGTTTTAAAAATTGAATTTAAGTAATATTATGCTAAACTAAAGGAAAAATTTAGATAGTGTAGCTACCAACAAGTTTGAGTTTTATACTTTGACCCATCTCTAGTCTTTTCCATCTAGGTTTGAGTTTTGTTTATTTTGGTCAGTCCTTATACTTGTAGGTGGTTGAATAACCACCTACATGCTTAAAGACTTGACAATGAAATAATGGAAATCTTGAAGGAATTTTAATCTATTTAAACCATCTATTTTATGAGACTCGAAACTAATGAAAGATAATTAAAATGTTAGAATGATTGCCATATTTTTACATAGTTGTGTATTTTAATAAAGCGTAAGTTGGGTTTCAATTAAATGGATATAAACTAAATTTTTACCATTAATAGAGGTATTTTTAATTAGTAGCAACTCATGATAAACTTAAAAGGAATTAAGTCACTTGTTATTTAAGTAACCACAATCTTTATAATAGAGTAAAAATGTTTCAAAATAATATTTAATGATTGATATAAGCCATTATGAAGGAGACATCTTATTTGTTGACAAGAGGGAATGGTATTTTAGCCAGAAATAACATGATTGCATATATAATAATTTAAAGTAGATATAAGTCGTAAAATGAGAAGAATGGAATAGATGTTAATTGGTAATTTATAATGGACTATTGGGTTATTCAAAACTAAATTGGAATTCAAAGAATGTGTAATCAATATTAATTGGTTTAAGTTTTTGTAGACCCTACAAGTTTTGATAATGTTCTTGGATTTCATCTGGTCAGATAAGTACTATTAAGTTCAAGGATGGTTCTAATATTAAATAATCTCTTGATAATTATTATAGGTTGTGAATTATCATAAGCCATCATGTGGGTCTTACAGTTGCAATTAAAACCTAAGTATAGGTATTTCCTATTTCAAAGATGGCTTAGTTATTATTATAGAATTAGATAATGGGAAAAACCATAGAATAATTAAGATGAATAACCATATTATATAGAGTTTGTCTCAGAAATGGTTGATAGGTTGAGTGATATTTCTATATTGTTTAGTTCTATGATATCCTAATAATTGATGTAATATGTGCATATGACAAGATCTGTATTAATAAAACTTAATCAAAATTGAATTACTATTTGGAGGTCTTATATATGTAACCTTGTAGTATATGCATGTTAAGTGAATATTTCATTTTGTATAATGTTATTTGATGCTTGGAATGATTATAATTTTCAATACCTACATGAAATATGATTGTGACTTCTTCTAGGCATTCAAAGCTGAGTTTTTATTTTTTATTGTTTAGTTTCCCTCTCTTGTTAAGGGATGAAAAGTAATGGAAATGAAGTCCATTTTAATCAATTTTCATTAGTTAAAAAGCTAGGTAAGTGGTAAAAATATGTAATAATAGTGAGTATGATTCATGTGGACTATGACTCAGATCTTAGAATCTAATAAAACTATAAAAATGATTTCGCCAAAGTAATGGTATAGTTGTATACATTGTCACTCACAATGATTTCTATTTTATATGCTTGCTTGAGGTTATAATAAATAGAGATGTCCCCAGGGTATGCTTGAATGGTTACATATAATGGTGATTGTATTACACTTGTGATTCTCAAATGGTTTTGATTACTTGCATCTTAATTATCTTCCCATTCATAAAGGGAAGGGCCAATCCTAATGGGGAGGTGTGTGGGAGATTGTCAGTCTGTGGTTGAAGGAAAAATATCCATATAATGCTCTCCCTCTCTATAGATGATTGAGTTATTTATTTGAATCTTTAATGTATTTTTGTTCATTGAAATTATTGATGTTTAGGCCTACAAAGCTATACCTATTTGTAACTTTGTATATTCTCTATTTGAGCATTATACTATAGAAGTGGTTGTAACATTTGATTATAGATAGATTGGTGTAATCTGATTACCATTTATTAGAGAGTAGTAATTTTATTTGGCATGTTGATCTACTGCAGATTATTATAGTTTTTACACCATGTAAACCCTTTTATTTTGGAAATAAAATAAAGGATTGTAGTATGCTTAATTAGTGGATTAAATTAGTATTATGTACTCCTTGTACTTTTACCATTCCAAATTAATAAATGTATATTTATATGGTGTGTAAATCGTAACACTATGCTATGGATCTTTTAATGATTATTTGTACTTAATAATGATGATGATGATGATGATGATGATGATGATGATGATAATAATAATAATAATAATAATAATAATAATAATAATAATAATAATAATAATAATAATAATAATAATAATAATAGAATGGTTTCTATGTAGAACCTAGTGGGGAGTTAACAATGTTGTTTTAATTGTTTAGAGAGGAAGATGATATACATGTAACTAGATAAATGGAAGTTGTATTGGTAGAGGTTAGTTATTATGATATCCAAATTTCTTATGATTATGGCACACTTATGTCAGATCAAATGCACAACCAATTAGTTGAACATAATAAGGATGTAGGGCTAAATAAGTTTTGGCATTATTCATAACTTAGCCTTATATATTTCTAAAGACACCATAAAACAATGCCTAAATACTTAAGAGTTGAGAGATATTCATTTGATGTCACCATAAAAAATAACATGCTAATTATATTTCAAACATGGACCACTCACTTAGATAAATATTATTAATGGGCTGAGTATAATGAATTTAAAGGTTACATTATCTATACATTATCCATTTTTTTCCATGGGAAAGAAAGACCTAGGTTGAATGTTTCTTTAATAAAGGTTCATAGACCTCTACAATTTATTGTTGAAATAGGTTCCACACATAATTAAGTTAATTTATAGTTTACTACAAAGGTAAATTACATTATATTATTTGGATCTAATATATCCCTATTCATTCTCTCATTGCATGTGCCCCTTAGAAACTTATGTCAATTTATTAGATAAATAACTTATGCAGCTGAATATTTTTCTATGGTTGGGAAACAAGGTTTACTTACCTCTAAAGTCCAAGTTGGATATTTAATTTTAAATCATATATGTGCCTTGATAATTAATATATATTTTATATCTAATCTATGCTTGATAACAAAAGATAAAAGGAGATGTGACCCATAGATGGTCATAAGTTAGAATAAGAACTCCACCAAAAGAAGTGGCTACCCTTATGATCACAATGAGTGGGAGCATTTTTGTATAAATTATGTGGATGTGGAGGAAGTAATATATAGAATTTTATTATGGAACATATTCAAAATGAATAAATAAATAAATAAAAATTCAAACCCATCCTATGTTGGGATATGCCCCAATATCGGCAACCTTATTGAAAGGATGGAAAAGATTTTAAAAAAATTGAGAAGTATAGAACTTATAAATAAAGAGAAAAAAACAAGATGAAATATATGATGATGAAGATGAAGAATTAGATATTAAATATGTGATGGGAATTCCACAAAGAGATACAATTAGAAATACATATGTTCAAGGAGAAGTTATTGTTGAGAGTATTGTTGGTGAGAATCATGATATGGCAACACATGATCCAATTATTTTTTCAAGAAAATCCACGAGGGAATGTATAGATGGAAATTGCGCAAATGGAAATTCACGAAGTGCCATAAGAAGGTAGTGGTGAGTCAGATCGAGGAGGATGCATTGAGATATGGGTATACATGTCTCATATAAAATATAATAAATGTGAAACCATGCTCCAAATAATTCACAAGAAAATCAAGGCTTGGAAAGTAGAAAAAATGAAATGCTATAATTTACTAAGATTGACCAATTAGAGGTCCATTTGATTCTTTAATAATAATAAATATCTAAATTATGATGCATTCATCAAAAATAAATAATTTAAAACATTAATTTATGTCTACAAATATTAACAAGAAAATGAAAAAATATCCAATGGCTAGAGGTGAAGAATGGAGAACGGGTCAAGAAGACATTGCTACATCTTAGTTCATGCATTTTGTGAATTTTGGAAAAGGGTGGATTGAATATGAAAATATCACCCATAAATTTTTTAGGGATATATTAAGGAATAATGGTTTTTTTCTAGGCCCAAAGTGGGATATTTCTCAAGCATTGGTTCTAGATACAATGATGCAAAACTATGAAACTAATAGAGTGGTTGGCCAAAATTTGAGTTTTCCAAGATTTCCAAATAGTTACACAACACAAAAATAAATGTATATATAATTTTTTTGGCAACATGGACTATGCCACCATCACATAATAATCTCATGAACTAATTGAATTCCCAATTTTTTAAGGGGCAACTAACTATTTTTAAAGTAGGAGATATGAAGGAAGATGACTCTTACAAGGAAGTATTGGATTATGATGGGTTGTTTTACCCTATTTTAGATAAAGTTTTCTTAGTGATTATAGATGTAAAACTAGAGAATATAAGATGTCAAATATGAACACTAATTAAAAATTATGATTTTGACAATTTTCTAAATATGGAAAACTGATATTTTAGGAAAGCACTAGAAAGGAAGAAACTTAACTTGCACATGATTCATGTTAATTACTTATAATGTTTGATAGTGGAAATAAAAAAAATGGGTGGTGACCATATAGGTTAAAAGTTAATAACATAATAAAAAAATACTTTTAGACATGTCTATTATAAGTGGATTGTAGTGAAGTTGTTCAAGTTCGTTGACTATAGATTCATCCTAGTTGACAGTGATGATTGAATAATAAGAAAATATATAAAAAAGTATAATTATACAAATGACATATTAGAGGTAGAATAAAAGAATATTTATAGATCTAACTAATTGAAGTTGAAAATAACATAGGTTGTCTAAGTCCATTGATTATAGGCTTATCTTGGTTAATTGTGATAGAAAATTGATTGTTGTGCCTTCTACACTTGTATCTGTTGAGTAATTTGAGATATCATAAATTTTGTGATGATTCTATAGATTGAGAACCTATAAAAGAGAGGGTAGTGCAATGGTTTGATATAGCCTCAATCAACCCCTTACTGATGGACCACTACCAATGTATCTAATACTTCAAGGAGGGAAATCAAGGCCATACAATTATCCCACCTAGAGTGAATGTGAAATTATGATAATTGACTATATGTATGTATTTAGAAATATGGATTTAATACTTGATAATGATAGCTCTTGACTTACTTTAAGGTGATTTAGACTTGGCTTATGGTTGGTCCTTATGAGTGAAATTGAATATGAAAAATTGATAAATGTGTATGTGTACAATTTTGAATCAAATGAATAGAGATAAGGGGCAATGAATTAAATTTGATATGTATTTATATGTTAAAATTTTGATAATTTATTTTATTTGACCTTATAAAACATGCAGGAAGACCCAGAAGAATGATTTAAATTTTAGAAACTAATAATTATTTGGTGTGGCATGAAACTGACATAAGTGGACATAAACATGATGATGTTCCTATTTTCTTAGGGCAAACTTATCTTGAAATATTTGAGACATATCTCTTGAGCAAAATATATTCTCATGGTGATTCTAAGTAACTTGAGCATTTGACATAAAAATTTATATTTAATAATGATGATGTACAAAGGGTCAAACCCACATATGGATAGAATTCCTAGAGGAATGGTAGATAAGAGTCATGTATTTATGCATAAGTAATATGGTCTAGGATATGTCAAGAATAAAAATTGTCATGTACATGTGACCAAATTTATGTGTCTAAATTTTCCACCCTTTATTCTAGTAATGTAATTTCTAGAATAAAAGATAAATAATTAAATATAAGTGTGTATAATACACTTTGTCTTTGGATGGATACATAAATTATGCAAGGCAGTGAAATTTAGAAAACATTTACAAAAAATCATGAAGTAGTTACTTTATCTATATTTAAATTTGAAAAGGCTATAATTTGAAAATAAAAAAATTTAAGAGAGGGAAAGGAAGGAATACTACTGTGTGTAGGTGAAACCAAATTGCCTTATAACCTACAATTGATGATGGAGAACTAAGAAGCTTATTAAAAAATTTGGATAATTTGAATCAATGGTGAATTGAGAGTGATCAATTCCTAATTTTAATAACTAATAAAGCTCTTGAGTTGAAACTATGCATTACTTCAACTCTCATGAATGGGGAATAATACACAATGCATGAATCTAAAAATATGTAACCATGATGGGTTTATTAGAAGTGATGCCAAGGAAATTGAGGGTCACTAGAATAAAACATACATCAGCCATGGCAGATGATGTAGCCACACAATGGATTATATATAAGTAATGCCATGGTTGTTGAGAATCATTGAACCTCTATATACCTTACCCATAACATATTTGAATCATATCATTGTAGACGGAGCTACATTCTATTTACATGATCAAAAGACAATAAATAATGATCATGATCCCATCATGAATGCAATGCTCATAAATTTCCTTTGAAATAAATATTTTTATTTTTAAATTTGAAACTTTTAAACTTTGAGACTTTGAATTTCAAAACTTTGAACTTTGAAAATTTGAATTATGAAACTTTGAATTTTGAAACCTTGAATTTTGAATCTTTAAAATTTGAACAAACATGAGCATTAATGAGTATCATTCCCCTTTTAATTTTTAAAAAATTATATATAATGATATGCATATATATGGTCAATTTTAACTATATTTTCAACATGTAATTTTGAATTTGTACTTGTTTTACACACACCCATACATATGTATCAAAGTGTGTATAATTATATACTTTGAGTCTTTGGAAAGTGAGTGCATATGCATGTAATATGCCCACTATGCCAATGTCTATCATATGTTTGATTTTTTAATAAATTAAAATATTTGAAAAACCTGTCTCTATTATAGGATTTGATCTTTGAATTTTATTTCAATATTTGAGACCTTGTATTATGTCCAAAATTACAATTTTTGTCTACTCATGGAGGATTGGATCTCAAGTACAAGCCCACTATAATACCCCCATTTTGAGATGAGGGATGTAGATTGAAAGTATCTCATCTAAAAATAAGAGTTAAGTATATCATGTGATGAACATAAAATCATGTAGTATTATGCCACCATGTGGAGAGTATGTCATAATAGAATTGCAATTATTGTTAAAGCATGTATGTAACATATTGAATGTGAGGCATTCAAGTGTCATGTATACATATGTATAGAATTGATGCATATAGTAAAGTAACCAATTTTGAATTAGAATACACAGTAAAGGTACACAATATGTATCATGGTACCACTAATCAAGCTCAACAAGCACAACATACACTATCACATAATGCAATGCAATAAGACCAACGACCCCATATAATGGACATTAAATGTCATATAAATAAGGCTGAGGGTTGTATACAAAGGAATTTAATAATGCTGCAAGCAATGGATATGTTAAAATTTCATACAAAATATTGGGCCTTGGGACCTAAGAAATGGACATGATCAAATGCCACACAAAACATTAGGTCAAGGGCCAAAAGCAATGAATATGTTCACATTTCAAACATACCAAGAAAAATATCATAGATATATTCAATAAATTATTTAAAATAAGGGAAAATTAAAACACACAACACACACACACACAATGTCTAGCCTGTCATGAAAGAAAGTAAACAATATTGAAAAAACATAAAACAAGTGAAACTACTCTATTATATCCATATGTATCCAAATCATATTTTATCAAAGTAGCATATCCATACATATCACAATGTAAAATATGAGTGGTTATCAAGACACTTGTAAGATATGTAACTCAACATGGTAGAAAGGTCATAAAAAAATATAACCTATTATAATATAATTTATAGAATTATATGACCCCAACATAGGTATGTCCATAGGGTAGAAGGGAATCCAACATCTAAGGGACCATGTATAGTATGTCCTTGTCGTATATTTTGTAAAAGACAAAAAATTGGTGGAAAAATAAATTTTTAATAAATGGCTAAACTTTTTTGATATTCACCCAAAAATGTCAAAATCTTAAAAAAATCAAAATGTTTAATTAATTAATAAAAATTTGATTAATTAAAAATTCATGATTTTTTAATTTTATTCTCGAACTATTTAAAAACATGTTTAAACCCTTTTTGTAAAAATACGCTAGCATTCCTTGTAATTTGCAAAAATAATTTCACTTTTTATGAGTTGTGCAAACACATTCATTTTCATAAGTTTTACAAATTATAAAAACTTTTTTGGTCTCCGTGTAATTTGTAAAACCTTTTTTGAGTTTGGTGCAATTTTCAATTTCATTTTGGGTTCTCGTGCAAATTGCAAAAAAGTTTTTTGGTTCCCATGCAAATTGCAAAAAAGTTTTCAGTATCCATGCAATTTATTAAAATGATTTAAATCTTCATGTAAGTTATAAAAATGTTTTAAATTTCCCTTTTCTATGCAACTCAAAATTTTAGTTTTGCAAGTCATGCAAATACAAATCACGCTTCCCCTAATCGTGTAAATGCAAATTACATTTTAAAAATCTGTGTTAATGAAAACTTTCACTTTGCAAATTACATTTTTCCCATGCAAATTGCCATTGCTAACTGAAGCTTCTTTTTCAAGCCTACATGCAAACTCATAAATGTTTTCTGTAAGTCATGCAAATGTCATTGCTTCCTCAGGTAGTTTTAAAATATGTTTGTCTTTCTTCCAGATTTATCTTTTCAAATTTCATGTTCATTTTGGTAAATTTTAAACATTTTAAAAATTGATTTTCCATTCGTGTTTTAGCCAATGACTACTGGGAGGATATTTTCTCAAGTTCACAAAAGGGAAGCAAATTGAAGAAAAATAAAATACTATTGTCATGCATGTTCATAGAGAATTTCAAAAATATTTTCCAAGTCTGAGCTAGGTGCTACATCTAGTTTTCTCCTAAATGGCTCAAAAATGAAAAGAGTAGGTTTTAATGCATTTTGATGAATATTTTTCTAGTTTCCTCTACTAATAAAAGTGATATTATGTCCATACAAAACCTCAAGGGAAGTAGAATTTTATTTGAAGGATAAAATTATTTCCTCTCAACACCATATAGGCCATACCATTTCCAAAAGGTAGAGTTGAAATAATTATCTTTTTCCTCTAGCTGCACTAGCCATACATCATGCACCATTAGTTCAATTTGGTAGTTGTTTTCATGATTTTTTAACATAGGGGTGCACATTTGTTGTATGACTCACAAAAGGGTCAGATTTTGTCAAAAATTTCAATTTTTATCAACTTTTAACAAGTTGTACGACCTAATTTTTATCACTTTGGACATAAATATTTGAAAATATTTTGTTTTTCTCTTCCATCGAGTCATACAGTCCATTTTATTAAGCAATTTTGACAAAATTTTAAAAAACTTATGATATTTTTATTGCCAATGCCCAACCATATAGCTGATGTACGATAGGCCATATGCCTAGGTAGGAAAGGTAGAACAAAATAATATAAAGGGCTGAGTGTAAAAAAATAAAAAAAAAGAAGTTGTTGGGTAGAAAGTAAAAAGGGAAAAAGTGAATGAATGAAATTTCGTATGAATGTTTGCTATTTTTCAAAGTTTAAAATCTTCAATTTGCATGTTTTTGACTTGCTGCATTTTCAACTTTGAAGAAGACATCAAAAATGTTGACACAGTTTTTTTGGTAAATTTTTATTTTTCCCAAATTGGTAAAAACTTGGAATAGAATTGGTAGTGGTGAAATTTTAATCATTTTGATTCATTGCACGATCACGAGTTTCCTCTATGCTGAGTAGTGATTTAAAAAAAATATAATTTTTGTGAGATTTTTAATTTTTGGAAAATTAAAAATCATAGGGAATAGGGGAATAGTTTAAAAATTAAAAAAAGAAATTATTTTTATAATTTTTTCCATTCATTTCCATTGGCCAAAAATGTTTGTAATAAGTTACACAGAGGAATTTTCTACAAGTATATTTGCAAGCAAAGAATTTGTTCAAAGGGAAATTGAAATTCATAAAAGAAGCATTAAAAATACATTGGAGTAATTTGCAAAATATATTTGTGAGTACATAATTCAATTTACATTTCCATTATTTTTCGTAAATAAGGAACTTTTTTGCAAATTTTCAAATTTGTCAATTTTATTACCAAATTGATGTTTTTGTATCATACTTCAGAAAAGGAGATTTTGAGTAAAGACAAAGAAATCATGAAGTATCAATTTCAAGGTGTGATACTTATCTTTCCACTAAAATCCAATGTTGAAAATATCACTAACACTGATCTAGGCCACATCAACATGGATGAGTTTTAGAAAAGAATGAATGTAGTACACAATAATTTTTTTGGTTAAAGTATTTGTGACAGTGAATTTCCATAGGTGACAACATTACTAATGTTATTATGGTCTCTTAAGTTGGTTTTGATTATGGAAAATAATTATAACTTGGAGACACGAGAGGTAAGAGATCCCCAAGGGGAGTTGGTACCGATTTTTATTCTTGAGTAAATTGACAACTTTTTTTGCCTTCTAAATCATGAATACTTTGTGCATCTAATCCTTGAGTCCTCTAAAATATTTTGGGATGACAATGTTATATCATGTTATAAACAAGTCAATAAATCCTTGTTGACTAAGATGAAACATTCCTCTACCTAGCTTCTAAAAAATCTTATAAAAGTAGATTTCAAAGATGAGATAAATGACATGATAACATTATTACATAAGATAGTGGGAAATAAAATGGCTAAGAAATTTCAAACATGGATGTGCATATTCATTTAGATCATCTTTAGAAAAAAGCAATATATCAAATAGGAACAATTGATCAATGATGCCATTCAAAAGTAGCTCATGGAGTAAAAGACACATTAAAATTATATATGACTTCATATGTTGTTTATGTTGTAGCAAGTTTTGATGGATTACATACAGTGGGTGATTTTAGGAAAGTAATGGTGTATGAATTATATCCACAACTAGCATTGAAATAAAATGCTCATCACTTCAAAAGAGTAAATGATTGCTTTGTTCATTTTGTCATCCAATTATTTGAGAAGGAAATATTTAACACAAGAATATTAGTTGTAACCACTATAGAAATAAAAGGATGGGGAGCTTGGTTCATGCGTTTCTCAACATTAAATTACTTGAGAATTAGTGGTTATGAAGTTTTTCCTTACATGCTCCCATGATATGTCAATGAAAAATGGGAATTGATAGAATTAGTGAAACAACTTGTTAAAACACATAAGTTCTTGACAAGCTAACATAAAACATAGATCAATTTTCCAATCTCTATTGGTAGGTATACTTGTCTTCATTAGTAAAGGCCAAGATAGTTGAGGAATACATGTCTCACTATAACCTTAGGACATTTGAAAAAAAGTTTTCATTTGACAATAAGGGCCTAATTAAACACAATCTTGGATCATCACTTCAACATGTTTCACATTTTGAACACTATTAGATGGATTGTGATGGCAAGAAAGAAGTGAGAATCAAAGACTACTCATAGTTTACCATAAGACAAATAGTCAAAGTTGTCATAATGAAAGTGTTAAAATAGTTGGTAGATAATGAGGTCATATTGGACCCCATATTTGAAAAAAAGGGCATCGTGACAAAGCCATTTCCCATAGTACATTATGACAAAATAGAATATACTTCTCTCAGAAGTAAGATAAGAGATATAGTTGATAAAACTCTCAAATGGTTTAAAGGCAAGGGAGTTGATGTTACAAATGTTGATTTCCATACACCTATTAGTGAAGATAAATTTGGTAGCTTTTATAAGCAATAAAATGAGCCATAAAATATAGATGAGGTATGCCCAAGTGGGGAACCCCCAATGATATAAAATGCACATGAACCTGAAGCTACTCAACAAGATGTTCAACCAAGGAAGAATATCAAGCTAAAAATAAAAAGGTTAGGTGAAAATGTTTCTTTTGCTCCTAAAACTTTAGTTCCTCAAGAGGTTCCAGTTCATAGTTTATCATTTTCTCAAGAACTGGTAGAGAATAAAACTCAATAATTCTTAGCTTTAGATGATGCAATGTTCTCTTTGTCATCTAATTTAACATTTTAAGAGGTTACTCATATCTCTTCATCTTCTCCCTTGAATCCTAAGTTTCCCATTGTTCCTTCTCCAAGAATTCCTTTTGATACAATCGATACACAATGGTAAATTGAAGCATCCTTTCAAGGCCCCCCAATTGAGAAAACACCTTCTTCAACTTTACCTAGGCTTGTTCCACCTATTTCAAATTTTGTCACATTGCCTTCTTCAATCAAGATAACTTCAGATTGGTTGTCTATAGTAGTGAAGAGAATGAGAAAAAACATTAAACCTAAAGAGATAGATTTTGGAACCTTGACAACTTCTTTCTCAAAGAGGTCAAAGAAAGTGAAGACAGTTTCATGAATGGTGATAGATGAAAAGGGAGTAAAATATGCAAAAATACCCATTCCTAAAGTTAAAATGGATAATTTAGAAATTAGGGTTGAAAACTATCAAGTATCCAAGGTTTATTTGAGAAAATCAACCAGAGAAGGGATGAAAGGATATATTCAATTGACAATTCTCAACATCTTTGAGAAAATAGACAATGACAAGGTGATGGAAGATGAACCAAAATAGAAGGTGTAAAACTTGAATTTAGTAATACATATATTCATTGATCCAATTCAATCAACTATCACTTCATCGAGTCTTCATGCCAAGACACTATGAAAAGTGAGAGAGGTAGGTCAAATAGGTAATGCAATGAAAGACTAGATTGAAAAAGTTACTAATCAAGGAGCCTTAGTAATTCTCACCATGGTGATGATATTAAATAAAATTTAATCACAATATCAAAAATTATAAATAAAATAAAATGGATATGCTTAGGAGAAACAAAATTGGGAGGAACTCATTTTTGGGTTGGTCAAATTATTAAAATTTCTTTCTATTGATATTATTGAAAAAGGAGTAATAAATAAGGATGAAATTGTCTATTATATTGAATTTCATTGGGGCACTAAATTTAAAATCAAGTCCCTTCAAGAATGCATTAAAAAATTCAATGATGTAAGGTCACTTGGAAGTGACACAATGATGGAAATTGACACTAAAGTCAAGAAGGTGGATTATCATTTTATCAATCACAAGGATCAAGAGGGAAATATATTTAAATTAAGACCATAATTAGAGAATTCAAAGAATGAATTCAGGACATTGCCAATCCTACATATGCATTTGTGTTGGGAGGAGGAGTAAACCGGAAGCACACAATTTGATTACCAAACCAAGCAACTTAATATGCGGAAATTAACCAGATTCACCAAGTAACTAGAATTCAGAATAACACATGATATGAGAGACAATACCAAATTGTATTAACACTTTATACAGAAAAGAATACAATAAAGAAGATGCCACTTCTTCTCCACCACCTTACAGAGGTTTCCCACACCTCAAGTGAACAGTAATTCTTCTCCTCAAAGCTCTCCCTCTCACAGGTCCCAACACCCAACTCAAATACAGAGTTGGTGTTCACCTCCCGTGCTCCACACACACCACAAGTGCTCCACGCACTCCACAAGCACTCCACGTGCTCCACAAGTACTCAAGGTACTTCAAGTAGATCTCCCATGAATCTGCAACAACCTGCAATTCAACAGACCATACTTATGGAAGGAACTCCCTTGCCTTCCTCTTGCTCTATCTGAGTACACACCTGTACTCCAAGTAGATCATGCCTGATACTGCTCCCTGTAGTGTTGCTGTCTGTATGACCTTGCACACCTGCAAATCAAACAATGGTTCTATTCACCTGTGAACCTCGACCTTGCACACACATACACCTGCAGATCAACGATCTTACTTACCATGTAGATCTCCTATATAGGCCATGCCACTGTGACCAAGATCCTACACTCTTGAAGAACCCAGCTAGCTCTCCAATCCATCACCAACACACCTGGTACTGAGGCACTAGGACGAACGCACCATAGCTCTACCTCACACACAGAAGGAGCTTATAATTATGCTCTCTTACTCCCTAGCACACTTTTCCAATACAACCATGAGTCTATTATATAGATCTCATCCAAACAATGATTAGACATCTAATTACCATAATTAGATCCGCAGCTATGAGTCTAAAATTAGCACTCATCATGCAAACACTTGGTTCGTTAGCTCACTGCCCGTTATTAACTCGCAGTCGAACCACACAGGCGACCGACGTCGGTCCCTGTCTGCCTGGGGTCGCCGATGCCGGCTGATATATGACCGACGTCGGTTGCCTTCCTGTCTTACCCTGCCGACGCCAGTTGGCTAGACCAACGCCAAACACTTCTGACACTCAGCAACTCATTCTGCAACCTCCTCCATGTCTGCATCAGTGAAGCTTTTAGCTCCACAATCCTAACAATCTCCCACTTGGAGATAAACAACTGCACTGTACCTGTACCTGTACTCCATCTAATCTGTTTCCTGGTTTGTATCCCTCTTCAAGCTCCCACCTGAAGACAACCCACCACACATCCCGTGGTGTACCACCTGTCATCCGAGTAACCTGCCACATCCGAACCTACAACACCTGTAGTGAAGTCCTGACCCTGCATAGCAACACTTGCTGCCGGTCCCTCTCAGAAAACCTGAGAACCCACTTCCCCGAATTGGCTCCTAACTCTCTGACAGCTCCCACTGCATGGGAATACTCAGGTCTATACCAGACCTCATGTGATTTCGGACACTGTATCTGTCCAGCCCTTAGTGTGCTCCAGTTCTGCATCCTAAACCTCACCAACACTTGATTCACATCAGCTCCCACTCGAGACAAAATCAACCTGTGATCTCCATGCCTCCCATGTCAAAGAATTCCGCTGCTCCAAACTCCTCCTGACATGCCACTGAACTAATCTTACCCTTAGCTCAGCAAAACCCTGTATGTACACCCCTGCTAGCTAGCATACTATCCACATACAGCAACAGAATGATGTCATGACTCATCATCCCCCTGGTAAGGCAAACCACAGTAGTTACACTGACATTGACTGAAGCCATGCTCCGTCCTCCACCTGTCAAAAACCTGTACCACTATCCTGCAGCTCCACAAGACCATATCCCTGATCTTTCGTCTCACGTATCCGTTCTCTCTATTCTTATACTAAGGTATCCATTCGTCTCTGTGCTTTCATACCTGCTGGCAACTCTACCAAAACACACTTGTCTGGTTCTCCTCCGAGGAATCACATCCTCGTTCATGCCAAGCTCACACCTGTTTCCTGGATCCTTCCTGCTCTACAATCAGCAACATGTATAAAGAAGAGGAACAATGAATTTGAGGGCCTACTTACGCCTTCAGTCCTCCGTATGGGTGTTTGAGACTCCTTGACAGCTTGCTGTCCACCCAAAATCCGTTACAGTGACCGACCTCGGTCACCCCACAGTCTGCATCCGACCGACGTCGGTTCCATGCGTCTGTACCTGACTACCAACCTGCCTGCACTGGTGTCCCTGCTGCCGACGTCGGTCCTCCTAACCGACATCGGTCTTACATACTGCCGACGTCGGTCTCATGACCGACATCGGTCTTACCCTGCCCGACATCGCCAGCTTCGGTCTGCACATGACCGACATCGGCACCTGTCTGTTCAACGCCGGTTCCTCCTGACTGACATCGGTACCTGTGTTCACCTGTGAGTGATGACTTTTTACCCGCGAGCTTCTTTGAATCAAAACCCATGTCCAAATTGCCCTGCTCAGAAGTATCCAGCCACATCCACTGGGTTCTGTCCGCCATCTCCTCCATAAACACCAAGGCTTTCCAGTTCTTAAGCCTGTCAAATATATCTGTCTTCCGCTTAAGAACATGCATCTCCTTCCTGCTCATGTGACCAAGCCTACGAAGCCACGTCTCCGCAACAAAAGAAGAATCAGTAATATAAACAAGTAGATGAAGGATACCTGTTTTCTTACCACCAGCTAATTCAAGTGCATCCACTGTGAGAGTTCTTTTGCATCTCTCATCACCCAATCTTTCTAAATAAATTAGCCATATCTCCAAACCTGGGACCTGCATGACCTTCATCAACACCTGTGTGTTGGCCGCCTGCAATTTCAGCTTCACTTCCCCTTTGCCAATTCTTTGGCAAGGCTTACCAGCTCCTCTACCTAGGGCTGCATGGAAAGAGGCAACCGAATCTTTTATCCAAGATTCAACTTTATCCAAGAAACCTGCAAACACATCCTGTGCAACAACACCTGCTACATCTGTATCTTCAGTTTCTTCATGCTGATCTGCTACCAACCAACAATAATCTTTTACCTGCTCTTTCTTTCCATAGGACCGTGAGTGACCATCTGTGCTTTTCAACTCCTCCATTCTTAGCTTACTTTGATCTGCTGTTGCTCTACTCCCACTCGATCAGAAACCCCTGAGAGTGCCCTGTAACCAAACACAAAACCTGCTTCCTCCAACCTTAGCTCTGATACCACTTGTTGGTATCAAGCTCAAGAACCTACAACCAAGGCTCTGATACCACTTGTTGGGAGGATGGATGTAAACCGGAAGCACACAATTTGATTACCAAACCAAGCAACTTAATATGCGGAAATTAACCAGATTCACCAAGTAACTAGAATTCAGAATAACACATGATATGAGAGACAATACCAAATTGTATTAACACTTTATACAGAAAAGAATACAATAAAGAAGATGCCACTTCTTCTCCACCACCTTACAGAGGTTTCCCACACCTCAAGTGAACAGTAATTCTTCTCCCCAAAGCTCTCCCTCTCACAGGTCCCAACACCCAACTCAAATACAGAGTTGGTGTTCACCTCCCATGCTCCACGCACACCACAAGTGCTCCACGCACTCCACAAGCACTCCACGTGCTCCACAAGTACTCAAGGTACTTCAAGTAGATCTCCCATGAATCTGCAACAACCTGCAATTCAACAGACCATACTTATGGAAGGAACTCCCTTGCCTTCCTCTTGCTCTATCCGAGTACACACCTGTACTCCAAGTAGATCATGCCTGATACTGCTCCCTGTAGTGTTGCTGTCTGTATGACCTTGCACACTTGCAAATCAAACAATGGTTCTATTCACCTGTGAACCTCGACCTTGCACACACATACACCTGCAGATCAACGATCTTACTTACCATGTAGATCTCCTATATAGGCCATGCCACTGTGACCAAGATCCTACACTCTTGAAGAACCCAGCTGGCTCTCCAATCCAGCACCAACACACCTGGTACTGAGGCACTAGGAGGAACGCACCATAGCTCTACCTCACACATAGAAGGAGCTTATAATTATGCTCTCTTACTCCCTAGCACACTTTTCCAATACAACCATGAGTCTATTATATAGATCTCATCCAAACAATGATTAGACATCTAATTACCATAATTAGATCCGCAGCTATGAGTCTAAAATTAGCACTCATCATGCAAACACTTGGTTCGTTAGCTCACTGCCCGTTATTAACTCGCAGTCGAACCACACAGGCGATCGACGTCGGTCCCTGTCTGCTTGGGGTCGCTGACGCCGGCCGATATATGACCGACGTCGGTTGCCTTCCTGTCTTACCCTGCCGACGCCGGTTGGCCAGACCAACGCCAAACACTTCTGACACTCAGCAACTCATTCTGCAACCTCCTCCATGTCTGCATCAGTGAAGCTTTTAGCTCCACAATCCTAACAATTTGGTTATGAATAACTTTGTTAGTTGTCCAAATACCATGTGAATGTGGATAATTTGGATATTTAAATAAATAAATTTTGACAAACATTGCCTATAGGGACTTAAATGGACCAAATGAATATTTGATCAAGGTATTTATCTATAGATTTGATGATTTATTGAAATGGAAATAATTATTAATACAACAATAAGAATATTGAAGAATTATTGTCAGTGTTTTTACATTCTCTTCTCTTATTTATTTGTACCTAACTTGTGTTATTGCACTCTTTTTCGCCTTTTAAATGTGCATTGTAATTTTTCCAACTTGCCTTTTCAATTTATGTAAGTTGATGTTGTGATTTTGCAACTAGTGTAAAAACCCCAATTGTTTTCTCAAGTGGTGTTAATTTCATAAAAAGTTTTTGCACTATTTCAAGTTGTAATTTCTCATTGGTATTTTAATTTTTTTGTAAAAAGGCAAATTAAGTGGTTTTGAACCATAACCACCCATTTTAGCCTATAAATGTAAGTTATATTTTCATATTAAGGGTTCAAAATAGATAGAATTGTTGGAAAAACATTGTAAAAGGAGATCAATCTTTTTACTCTTTAGAATTAGTACAAGAAAGGGGTTTCTAAACCTTGCATTAGTGATATCTTTTGAATTATGTCTTTTGCTTAATTCATCATATCTAGTTTTTCATTTGTATTGTTATAAATTTCAAACCATTGAGAATAGGAAATTAGATTACAAAGTTTCTATCTAGAGTTGTAATTTAAATTTCCAACACATGTGAAAATCTTAGGGGGAATAGAGGCAATTTATTAGTTGTTTCTATTAGAAAATATAGAAGGTTATTAGTTTCTATTATCAGATTCAAATAGTATTTTGGTGTATTTTTTATATCCCTAAGGATATTTTTATGTATTTTCAACCCATTGAATGAGAGATATTTTCCTCTTTTGAAAGTTAAATTTTTTCTCAACACTTTCATCTAGTCTTGGTTTCTAACTTGACGAGTTTGTTGCTCAAAGTTCTCCCTTATCCCTCTCTCCTTCTCTATATATTCCTTTCCAAAAAGTCCTTTTCATAATTTTAGGTTAAAATTACTACCCCATGTTTTACATTCCTTTGTTTGTAAATATTTTATGCTTTTCTATTTTGGCTTTCAATAAAGGTAGATCTACTTGCTAATAGGAGAGGGACTTTGTTCCCCATGCTATTATTGCAAAGTCACTGATTTGTTCTCCTAATGAATTTTCAAGCCAATCATTTTTGGTGCCCACCATGGAGAATGGTTTTGCAAATTTTGTGCCACCCATATTATACTGGTCCATATGACTTTGTCATCATCTCAATGACCACTCCAATAGCCTGAGTTAGACTTGGAATAATCTACTCAGTTAGATATTGTGTTAAACCTCAGACAAATCTTTTGGGATTCTGATGAAATATCTATAACTTAGTTTCAATTTATACTATCTATTCTAAATCAATAGTTAAAATATGTTGAAATAGTAGAAAGAATCCGTGCATGAAGAGAATCTTGTAGAGTTCATCTAGCAGCCCAGATTTAGTAAACTCACATATGGCCATTTTAGGCCTTTAGAATCTAAATCATCAACTTAGTTTGGATGAAGATTCAAAGGAAGATATAGTTTCGAGCTTTGATTTTTCACTTTTGATAATAAAGTAATGTTCAAATCAATAATATTAGGGAAGAATTAGATATATAACAAACATGTGATACCATTGCGCAGAGGAATTTTGAGATTCTGTCAAGAAGACAAGTGAGGAGACATACATGAAGATAAGTTAGTATAGCTAATCAAAGACTTTATGAAATTAGAGTTTATTCTCATGACAATTCAGATGCCTTAAGATCTAGTTCTTCAACCTAATCTTGATTGGATAACATAAAATAAGAGAATATTTCATCATATTTGAGAACTTTTGTTTGGTATAATAGGAGGATTTCAACACATTTTCATAGAGAAGTTGGAATCTTGGAATAAGAAGAAGATCAAGTAGTTTTAACACATAGGGCATAAGTTAGCTACATGTAGAATACAACAAACAAGGCCTACTCAAAAAGCTCTTCAACTTCAACCTGCACTTCAATGCCAATAACTTTCTTCCAAACTAGTAGAAAAGAGCTCACTAAAACTAGTAAGTCAAAAGATGCAATTGACCCTCATTATCAATTACAAAAACATTCTAGCTTCAAGTCAATTCTTGAACATCAAAGAAAGATAAAAAAGATAACTAGTATTCCCTCAACCTCTAATAAAAACAAGCAACCTAAAAGAAGAACTTTGACAAGTCAATCTCTTGTCTTATCAGGTTTTGTTATTTGCCTACAATCAATTTTTTAAACTATGGCATTACCATAGAGAAATGTGATTGGTCTATTGGCTCTTGGACAATTACACAAATTTTCAAAAGGGTCAAGAAAGAACTTTCCAAGATTTCATGGAGATGGAAAACAACATTTAAATGAATATCTTTCAACATTCAATGTTGCATGTGGAATTTTAGGCATCAAATATGAAGATGTTACCTTTAGGGTATTCATCAAAAAGCTAAATGATGGGGCTATAGATTGGTTTTACCATCTTACTGTAAGATCTATTACTACCTAGAATACCATTAAAATTAAATTTGAGAATAGATTTAAACCAACTAAAGATGCCCACACTTTGCTTGTTTATCTTACACAAAAGAAAACAAAAATGTATGAGCTAATGAGAGAGTTTGTCACAAAATTTAATAGATTGCTTAATGAGAACCAACTATTGCACAACCTACAGATGAAAATAAAAAATATTTCTTGATCAACTCTCAGTTAGCTAAAGTAAGTTATCAATTGAGAAGAGCTAATGTTTTAAATTTGGAAGCATCACAAGAATTGACTATCAAAGTCAAAGATGACATGATAATGTTTTGAAAACTTAAAAAATAACATTCAAAGAATAAGGCTTAAATTTTAGAACAATCTTCAATAGAATAACTCTTAAGAAAATGGCTAATGATATAACATCCCTCAAAAATCAAATACCTAAAAAGGCCATTATAGCTTTGTAACAATATATTCCAAGAAGAAACTTATTCCTTTTCAAAGAGATCATCCTAGACTACAAGCTCCTCAACCAAAACTTGCACTTAAGGATCATCCTTAGAAAAAACTAATGCATCGATGAACACAATTTTGGAAACTAAGGAAATATTTAGATACAAAGAAGTTTAAGAAGAAAATGAATTAAAAAATCCATAACTTCAAGAATATGAAATTAAAGAACCTAGTAACAACTCTGTAAACACGTTTCTGGAATATAACTCAGATGAAGATGACTATGAAGAGAGTGTTGGAGATATAAATAATCAATCCTTTATAGTTTTCACTAAAACTTAGAATCATAAAAAGAAGTCTAGTGATTCATGGGAGGAAAATCCAAAGGTTACCATCCCATGAGGAATTACCCTACTAGTACAAATAAAAGGAAAGCAACCATTGATTAGTAGTTCATCTAATGTCAATGTTTCTCAATTTGTTGAAATCCTTTTTTGTAATTTACCTACTTTTGACATAATTGATCATGTCAAAAAAATAAGATTTAAATGTCACAATTTGAATAATTGAGAGCATATTCAGAGCAATTATATAGGTTAGTTGATTTTATCAAAGGCAAAAATCCAAATTCTAAAAAGGCTAATTTTAAGGGAATCCTAACTAACCCTGTTACTTCTAGTGGACAAAAATATAGAAGTTAAAAATGTAGCATGAAAAATGTAGTGAGAATAAAATGTAACAAGGAAAAAATGTAGCAAGGATAAAACATCATAGGAACATAATCTAGTAAAGGATGCACTCACACATAAGAAGACACAACTTTCAACTAAAGGTCCAAACTCACAAAATCACATTTTCCTTTGTTATTTTGCTTGTTAATTTGGTGCATTACTTTTTCACCATGAAATGTTAACTACTATCACCAAAATGAACTATACGATAAATAAACAATGTGATAATCACTAAAATGTCCTAATTATGCTCTTCATGAGATTTTTTTGACATTACCATCACCACTACATTTTTCCTCTCTATATTTTGTCCTCGTAATATTTTTATCATACTACATTTTTACCGCTACATTTTTTACCACTATGTTTTGTTTGCTACGTTATCACATCGAGCCAAGTCAACTCTGTGGCTGCATCCACTTCTAAATCTAATAAAATTGATACTTTCTACATTTCCTTATTCTTAAAGGGATGCAAAGTTAGTAATTAAAGTATTAACATAGGAACCTCAGACAATGTAATGTCTGCTAATGTTGCTCATGCTCTTGGCCTAAAATATACTAAGACCTTTGGGTATTATTATTCCATGGAGGCAAAATAAGTTCCTCTCATTGGACATATTAAGGATGCATAAGTGGATTTGGAGTCTTTTATACAAAAGCAAATCAAAATTAATATTTTGGTTGTAGATATTCTAGAAGCTTACGACATTCTTTTGGGTATAAATATTTACAAAGAATTGGGAGGTGAAATCTAAATAGATTTATCACATGCTACGATTATGGTCAAAGGAGTCAAAAAACATCTAGAAGCTAAATTGAAAATGAAATACATAGTCCAAAAGGTGGATGATCCCAGAGCGGATATGTTGTATGAAGATGTAGGAATTGGTAATTATATTCTAATGACAGAGAAAGATGTAGAGTTACCAAAAATTATACAATTAGATCCAAATGACATTTGGATGATGGAGTTTGATGGTAGTTATTCATCAATATGATATGATGTAGGAGTAATCTTGATATATTCATCTAAATAAAATTTTCCTTTTTTTATAAGTTGCAGTTTGATTGAACCAATAATACAACTGAATACGAGGCATTTTTACAGAGTTTGCAAGCAATAGAAGAGATGGGAATAAAAAAATTGAAAGTTTTAGGTGATGTTGAAATCATTGTGAAATAAGTAAAAGGTCAATACTATGTGAAAAATGACCATCCAAGACATTATAGGAATAAAATTTGGGATATCATTGAAATCTTTGATGCTTTTTCTATCAATATAATTCTTAAAGAACATAAATCTAAAGCTAACACTTTGGTAGTATCATATTCTTTCATGATTCACCATGCATATATGAATACATAAAAATACATAACTAAACTAATATATAAACCAAGCATCTCAGATAATGTAGATAATTGTCAAGTTTTCAATGATGATCAACATATCATCTTTTTTTTTAAGAAAGTAGACATTTTTAGAAATTTGTACTTTTAAGGTAGTGATTCCTTATACATAAAAAATTCAGTTCATACATCAAAATAAGGAATCATATATGAATAAGATGAAGAAGGTGTTATCAAGTTGAAAGGAAACAAAATTCCTAAAGTCCTAGTCTCTTTAGAAGAATCATTTGATAAACATGATAGATTTGTAAAAATTAAAATGTAAAAAGAAAATATTGATTCTACTAACTATGAAAAAGTAAACGTTAGTTCAAAATAACATCTTAGGTTCATCAACATTGGAAAATGTTTCTTACCTAAATAAAAATTAAATTTTGTTAGCCTTGTTCATAAGTATATTGATAAACTCACATATTCATATGCAAACCTTAAGTCTTTTCATCCCAAATAAGTATAACACACAATTCATCTAAATCCTGATACAAAACCTTTCAAACAAAAATAGAGACAATACAATCCTAAAATCCTAGGAATGATTCTTGTTGAAGTGCAGAATATGTTTGATGCTCACATTATTTTCTCTATCCACTATTCAAATTGGGTAGCTAACATAATACTAGTTCGTAAGAATAATGGTGAAATTAGAATCTATGTTGATTTTATAAATCTCAACCAAACATCCCTCAAAGATAATTATCTGCTACCAATCATGGATCAAGTTATCCAAGTGGTAATAGGTGCTAAAATACTTTTGATGCTTGATCATTTCTTAAGATATAATCAGATCGAGGCTAAAAGGGAAGATAACCATAAAATGAGTTTCATAACACCTTGGGGTAATTTTTGATACAAATGAATGCCATTCAAATTGATTAATGTAAGAGCTATGTTTCAGAGGGAAATGGATTTGGTTTTTAGAGAATTGAAAAATGAAATCATTGTGGTGTATCTCGATGACCTGATAGTTTTCTCAAAAAAAGAAGATCACTATGCACATTTATAGAGTCTTTGAAAAGTGTTATTTACATGAAATTTATTTAAACCCTAAGAAATCCATCTTTGGAGTGACTAAAGTTAAAATATTAGGTCATATTGTTTCAAAATAAGAAATAAGGATTGATCCATAAAGGGTTTAGGTGATTCAAAAACTTTCCTTGCCTACCAATAAACTAGGAGTACATTCCTTCTTTGGGAAAGTGAACTTTTTGAGAAGGTTTATTCTTGATTTTACTGATTTCACCAGACATATTACAGTCATGATGAAAGGAAAACCTTCTTTCAAGTAGAACAATGAAGGTAAATAAGCATTTAAAAATATAAATACCACTTTTGCTTGCGCTCCAACATTGGTATGTCCTTATTTTATGAAAGAACTCATTATTTACTACTACATTTCACTGCATACACTCTCATCAATTTTGATGCAAAAAAATAATGAGGGTATCGAATCCCCAATCACCTTCATGAGTTGTAATCTTAAAGATTACGAATTGAAATATTTTCTTGAGGAAAAACATGCTTAAGTAATCATGAAAGTGGTAAAGTAATTTAGGTATTACATATTACATTCAAATTTTGTTGTAATGGTACCAAGTAAAATAGTCAAATCTATTATGAATCAACAAGAACCTGGTTCTAAGTGAGGGAATTGGATAACTAAAGTACAAGAATATTATCTATAAATAAAACCTACAAAAATATTTTGAGGTAAGGGACTATGCCAACTCATAAAATAATGAGAAGATATTCAATCATAATCTTTGATAGTTTTAGGTGAATAAGATAATCAAGAGATTCATTTGGTATTATTTGTTGATTCTATTGATGAATGGTTTTCAGACATTGATTTCTTCTTGACATATGGAGAATGTCCTTCACACTTAGATGCTAAATAATTTAGAATGATTAAACTATAGGATAATAAGTATGTCATAAGGGATGGAACTATTTTCAAAAAAATCATTGATGGCTTTTTGTTAAGGTGTATGGATAAGGAACAATAGACAAAATATTGCAAGCTTTTCATGGTAAATCCTATGGAGGACAATTTTATGCTAGAGTACAAACATATAAAATTATTAGAGCCCATTATTATTGGCCAACTCTTTTTAATAATTCATAGGAATGGGTGAGAAAGTGTGAGGCATAGGCGAGCTTAGGTTAGCAACACTTCCTCTTCAACCAATAATAATTGAAGAACCTTTTTAGCAATGGGGACTAGATTTTGTTGGGACATTAAACCCTAATTTGAGTGTAGGTCATAATCACATTCTCATAGAAATAGATCAATTCACTAAGTGGATAGAAGTGATACCTTTAAAACAAACAACTTCAAAATTCATTTGTAAATTCATCAAGGAAAATATCTTAGTATGATATGGAATCCCATAGAAATTTGTTATAGATAATGCATCTAAATTTTCTTCTTTAAAGATGATTGCATTTTGCTATAGATATGGCATTTATCTATCTCATTCATCAAACTATCATTTGAAAGGTAATGGTTAGGCAAAATCAAGCAACAAAAATATGTTTACAATCATGAACAAGGTAGTAGATGAGAATAAAAATAATTGGCACAAAACTATATATGATGCTCTTTGGGTAGATCATATAAATCCAAAAAAGGCTATTGGTTTGTCTCCATTCTAATTTTTATATGGAATAGATGTTACAATTCCCATAAATCTTGAGTTACATGCCTTGAAATTATCTAGAGCAATTGAGAATCTAAATTTGAAAGCTCATTAGATAAGATAATCTTTTATGTACAATAACTAGAAGAAAAAATAATATAGGTGTTTGATAAGATCACAGAACATCAGGCTCATGTCAAAGTTATCTTTGATAAAAAGGCTAATAAAAGAGAATTCCAAATAAGAGATTTGGTTTTACTTTGGGATAGTCATAAAGAGCCGAAAAGAAGTCATTGGATGTTTGATTCACTATGGATGGGTCTATTCAAGATCATGAATGTTTACAGTAGCAACACATTTTACTTCTTGTATCATAATGGAACTCATTTATCACTACCCTTCAATGAGAAATATTTGAAACACTAATTCCAATAAGAACTAGGTATCCTTCTTTTATACATATGTGAATACAATTTTGGATGTGTTTCTTTCCCAATTTTTATTTTGGTGTGTGCATTGATTTTCAATAAAAATAATAGTTTTTCTGTTGCCCTTCCTTTTCTGTGTATTAGTATTCCTACTTGCACATTTTTTTTCTCATTATCTCTATTTGAGAACGTCATGGGAGATCACAAGTTTTGCAAGATTAACATATTGAACAAGTTTTTCATGGATCTCTTCAAATAAATAATGATCTAGCTTGGTAGTACATGTTCAATTATCATATGATTGAGATGGGCGAATTGGTTATCATTAGTCAGATTTGGATATACAAGTGTAAAAAAAACACTTCTCTCTTCACATTTAGTTTATGTAAAAACACATAACTAAAATTTCCCTCGCATACATCATCCTTTTGGATATGTGAAATCACCTATTAGGCTGAGTACCTAACCCTCGTATACACTATCTTTTGACATGTGAAAGCTTTTTGATGGCTTGAGGACCCATCCCTTTCTTGAAGATAAAAAATTTGAAGATTTTTCAAATTCATCAAAGTTGCTGCTGAAGAATCCATTTCCCAATGGATAAAGTGCCAACCTACAAAACCAGAGAATTCTTTTTTTTTTTTTTCATTCCTTACATTTCAAAATCCCATTCAAAACTAGTGATTGTTACAGATTGTTAAAAAGGTGAAAAATTAGTGAAAATCTCAATTTTTAATAAATGGCCTATTTTTTTAATTTTCACCCAAAAATGTCAAAATCTTAAAAAAATAATTTTTTTAATTAATTAATTAAAATTTCATGGCTTTTTTGATTTTATTTCCAAACTATTTAAGAACATGTTTAAACCCTTTGTGCAAAAACTCACTAGCATTCTATTAATATGTGAAGCCAATATTCATAGGTCACTATTCACAGAGTACTATTCATAGGTCACTATTCATGGTGACATGGCATGCAAGTAATGTGGCATGCTCGTGTATAATAATGTGACATGTAGGTGACATGGTATGTAGGTGATGTGGTGGTGGGACCCATAGTGGGGACCAGGTGGTGGGCCCATGGTGGGACCCAGGTGACTAGACATATAATGTGGCACAAGAGTGACATGGCATGCCCCACTTGGAATCTTTCTTTGTTGAAAGATATGGGAGAGAGAAAATGGAATGCCATTTTCAAAAGGCACATGGTTTTGGCTTGGGAAGTAAAGTCAAAAGGCATGTGTGTGTAAGTATTCATGCCATTCTTTGGACACAATTCTTTGGTCATAGGTGAAAGTCAAATGAGGTGGCTACACACATGTTAAATAAGGCGGCTCACATGGTGAAAGTCACAAGTCAAATAAGGTGGTTCACACAAGTCAATTAAGGTGGCCACCTAAGTGTGGCATAGTTTTCCTCCATCCCCTTATTTCTTTTTTCTCAATAATTCATCCATTGTAATTTCCACATAATGAGAACATTTAAGAGGTGGAATTTGAGAAAATAAGTGATTATTTTATAGTTTGTAAAATAGCTTTGTAAAGCTTGTATGCTTGAAAGATATCATTGGATAAGGAGAGAGTGTTGAAGGAGGAATTTATTGTTACTAGTTTTGAAGTTAATAAGATATAGCTGCCATTTGCTCTATAGTTTTTCCTTGCATCTTGTAAAGTTTCCATGTAAAATTTTTATGTAATGTGTTACTCCTATTTTTGATTATGTAGTTTTTATTTCCACATTTTTTTCTTGAAAAATTATTAGATTTATTCTAATATCTGGTATTAGAGCTAAGATCTTTGAAAAATTCCTTTGTGAGTGTTTTATATTGAGTCAGAGTGTTGTGTGCAAGAAAGAGCTACAACAATGATAGGTGGAGTAACTACATTTGAAGTTGAGAAGTTTGAAGGCAAGAATTTCTCCTTATGGAAGATGAAGGTGGAGGATCTCTTGGTGTAGAATGACCAAGATATAGCCTTGAAGGGGATTGCAAGCAAACCCAATAGTATGATAGATGAAGACTAGAACAAGATGGATAGAAAGGTTGTTTCTACCATTCATTTGTGTCTTATAAATTCTATGCTCTTTAATGTTTTTGAGGAGAATACTATAGAAGATTTGTGGGAGAAACTAAACAAGTTAGATTAGACAAAGTTAACAACAAATAAAGTGTTTTTGAAGAATTAGCTTTACAGTTTGAGGATGAAATAGAATTCATCCATTGCTGAGCATGTAAATGAGATCAACACTATTTTAAGCAAACTAGTCTCCATCATTGTGAATATGGAGGATAAATACAAGGCCATTACCTTGTTATGCTCACTTCTTGATAGTTGGGATCATGTGGTAATGACTATCAACAATTAATCATCATCCACTTTTAATTTTGAAGATATAGTTACAACTTTTCTTGGAGAGGAGATGAGAAGAAAGTCTTCTAGTGCATCCTCAAGCAATGAAGCATTTTTATAAGAGGGAGATCCAATGAGAGGAGCAATCCTAGAAGATCACCTTCTAGATCAAATTCTAAAGGAATTAAGGGAAAATGCTATCACTGTGGAAAGCTATGCCACATGAAGAAATTTTTTTGGCATTTAAATAAGGAAAAAGATGGAAAAAAAACCCACATTTAGCTAAATCCAACACTACAAATTCAGAGAAAGAAACCACACAAGAAACATTCTACCTTAGTCATAATAGATCACTTTCAAATAACTGGGTATTGGACTCAAGAGAATCATTCTACATATCTCCACATAGAGATTGGTTCATTGGATACCAACCTTATAATGGAGGATCTATTTACTTGGGTGATGATCACCCTTTGGATGTTGTGGGAAGAGGAGATGTAAGGATCAAGATGGATGATGGTCGAATCAAAAGATTGAAATATGTGTGGTATGTTCTTGATTTAAAGAAGAATTTGATGTCTATAAAGGTGATGGATGAGCTAAGATATTCCTATAATTTTTCTAATGGTAAACGTAAAATTACCAAAGTATCTTTGGTGGTAGCAAAAAGAGAATCTTATGGCTCCTTATATCGTTTGTGTGGAGATTCAGTGATAAGTACTATAGAAACAATAACTATAAAGAATGTATAGGATGTTGTGATGCTATAACATTAATGGCTTGGACACATGAGTGAGAAATTCTTGAAGATATTGCATGACCAAGTTATGATGGCTGGAATTAAGTCTTGTGATTTAGGCTTTTGTGAGCACTACATCTTTGGTAAGTAGAAGAAGGTAAGATTTACTAAAAGTGCAGGTAAAAGTTTTAATTTTATGCAAATTATCCATTTAGATATTTTTGGACCTATCTCTACTCAATCTATAAATGATATAAATTATTTTATTTCCTTTGTAGATGATTATTCTAGAAGAGTATGGGTGTATTTTTCGAGAAAGAAATCAGAAGCTTTAGAAAAATTTAAAGAATTTAAAGCATGGATAGAAAAGAGTTTGGGAAAATATATTATATGTCTAAGGTCAGATAATAAAAGAGAATATTTATCTAGGGAGTTTGATAAATTTTTTATGTATGAAGAATTGAACATCAAAAGATTGTCCCTTATACTCCACAACATAATGGTGTAGCAGAGCAGATGAACTACACTATCATGAAACGTGCAAGAAGCATGTTGAGTGCATCAAAGATGGAAAATGGATTTTGGGTAGAATCTATTAATACAACTATATATCTCATAAATAGATATCCTACAACTACATTAGATGGAAACACTCTAGAAAAAACTTTCCATGGTAAACTAGTTGATTATTCTGATTTGCATATTTTTGGTTGTGATGCATTTGCCCATGTGTCTAAAAAAATAAGGTTCAAGCTAGATTTAAAATATAGGAAATGTATTTTTCTTGGCTATGAAGATACTGTAAAGGTGTATAGATTATGGGATCCTACTAACCACAAGATTATTATTAGCTAAGATGTTGTGTTTAATGAAAAATCCTTGAAAGGGAAAGAGATACAACAAACACCTAAAGTTGTACCAGTTGAAATAGTCAAGGAAGGAGAAAATGAAAAAGAACAAGTTGATGCTTTAGAGTAAGAAAAAACTAAGTAAAACAAACACAATTTAGAAGCTCCACTCGTACCAAGAAGGTTTAAGAAAGGTACACTCCTGCATTTTATTATCTTTTGCTTTGTTTATTGATATGGGTGAACCTAGTTAATTTTAGGAAGTTAGAGAATATGAGAATGAAAAAGAATGGAGGAAAGCCATGGAGGATGAAATGAGATCACTCAATAAGAATGAGATGTGGGAGCTTGTGAATCTTCCATCTGGAAGAAAGAGTGTTGGTAACAAGTGGGTGTACAAGCTGAAGAAAAATAGTGATGGGTTGTTAGAACAACATAAGGTTCATTTGGTGGCAAAAGGTTATGTGAAAAAATTAGGTATTGATTTCAATGAGATTTTCTCTCCTATTATAAAAATGATTACTATCAAAGTGTTACTTGCATTTGTACCTTCACAAAATTTAGAGCTAGAGTAACTTGACGTGAAGACACCATTCTTACATGGTGATCTCAAGGAAGAGATTTATATGGATCAACCTGAGGGCTATAAGGTAAAAGGAAAGGAGCATATGGTTTGTATATTGAAGAAATATTTGTATGGTTTAAAATAGGCACCTAGAATGTGGTACAGGAAATTTGACACCTTCATGAAGAGCCAAGAATTTAGTAGAAGTAAAGCTGATTATTGTGTATATCATACAAAATTCAATGATGGGAGCTTTATTATTTTACTACTACATGTTGATGACATGTTGGTTGAAGGACCCAAAATGAAGAGGATCAATGATTAAAATGATTAATCAGCTAGGACATTTGAGAGGAAGGACTTAGGAGTAAAAAACCAAATTTTGGGGATGAAGATACACAAGGACAAGAAAGCTAAGAAGATCTGATTATCACAAAAGACATATGTTGAGAAGGTTCTGCAATGGTTCAATATGCATAATGCCAAACCAGTAAATACCCCACTTCTTCCAAGAAATGTCCTAATATAGAAGAGGAGAAGACAAGTATTCTAGTGTACCTTATTCATCAGTAGTATGGAGCCTCATGTATGCTATGGTAAGCACAATACTAGATATTTCCCAAGTAGTGGGAGTTGTGAGCTAGTTCATAAAAAATCCTGGAAAGGATCATTGGTCTATGGTGAAGTGGATACTCCGATATCTGAAAGGCACTTTAGATGCTATAATTTGCTATGGAGGAGTATATTTACAAATAAGAAGTTTTATAGATTTTGATTTTGGTGGTGACAAGGATGGATGAAAGTCCACTACAAGATATGTTTTTACTCTTGTTGGTGGAGTTGTGAGTTGGGATTCGAAGTTACAACCATGAGGTGGCTTTATAAACCACTGAAGTAGAGTATGTGGCTGAAATTGAAGGTTGTAAAGAGGCAATATGGTTAGAGTGGTTATTGGGTGACTTCATGGAGATGCAAGGAAAGATTACTTTGCATTGTGATAGTTAGAATGAAATTAACTTGGTGAAGAATGCAATGTTTCATGATCACATGAAACATATTAACATAAAGTACCACTTTATCAAGAGCATGGTGGAGGATGGTAGGATCTTTTTATCAAAGGTAGACACTAAACATAATATTGTAGACATGTTAATAAAGCTGGTCAAGATAGAGAAGTTTAATTGGTGCAAAACTTCCCTAGGTTTGTCAAAATTGTGATAAAGGTAACATCAAGCATGGTAGGTAACTAGATAGTAAAATACACAAGTATGGCAAAGCCTATACATATTGACTTCAATTAAGAGATTGTTAGGATGTGAAGCCAATATTCATAGGTCACTATCCATAGATTACTATTCATGAGTACTATTCATAAGCACTATTCATGGGTCACTATTCATGGTGACATGGCATGCAAGTAATGTGGCATGTGGGTGTACAGTGATGTGACATGAAGGTGACATAGCATGTAGGTGATGTGGAAAAAAGGTGATGTGGTAGTGGGACCCATAGTGGGGCCCATGGTGGGACCTAGGTGATTGGACATATGATGTGGCACAAGAGTGACATGGCATGACCCACTTGGAATCTTTCTTTGTTAAAAGATGTGGGAGAGAATAAATGAAACACCATTTTCAAAAGGAACATGGTTTTGGCTTGGGAAGCAAATTTAAAAGGCATGTGTGTGTAAGTATTCATGCCATTCTTGACCCATGTGAAGGTGGGATGTAATTATTTGGTCATAGGTGAAAGTCAAATGAGGTGGCTGCACACATGTCAAATAAGGTGGCTCACATGGTGAAAGTCACGAGTCAAATAAGGTGGTTCACACAAGTCATATAAGGTGGCTCACACAAGTCAAATAAGGTGGCAACCTAAGTGTGGCATATTTTTCCTCCATCCCCTTCTTTCTCTTCTCTCAATAATTCATCCATTGTAATTTCTACATAATAAGGACATTTAAGAGGTGGAATTTGAGAAAATAAGTGATTATTTTCTAGTTTATAAAATAGCTTTGTAAATCTTGCATGCTTGAAAGATAGCATTGGAGAAGGAGAGGGTGTTTAAGGAGGAATGTATTGTTTCTAGTTTTAAAGTTAATAAGAAGATACAATTGCCATTTGCCCCATGGTTTTTCCTTGCATCTTGCAAGGTTTACACATAAACTCTCTATGTAATGTGTTACTCCTATTTTTGATTTTGTAGCTATTATTTTTGCATTTATTTTTCTTACACACTTATTGGATTTATTCCTAACACATTCCCTATTATTTACAAAAATCATTTCATTTTTTATGAGTTGTGCAAACACACATTTTTTTTTCATAAGTTGTGCAAATTACAAAAAAAAATTGGTCTTTGTGTAAATTGCAAAATCTTTTTTGACTTTGGTGCAATTTTTAATTTCATTTTAGGTTTCTGTGCAATTTGTAAAAAAAATTTAGTTCCCATGAAAATTAGGATAACATTTTTGATTCTCATGTAAATTGCAAAAAAAAAGTTCTTGTGAAAATTTTGATTTTTTATTGGTTCTTATGCAAATTATGAATTTTTTTTTGGTTTGTATGCAATTTGTTAAAATGTTTGAAAACTTTATGTAAATTACAAAAATGTTTTAAATTTCCCTATTCTATGCAACTCAAAATTCTATTTATGCAAGTCATGCAAGTGTAAATCACGCTTCCTCTAATTGTGCAAATGCAAATTTCATTTTTAAAAGTCATGTTAATGAAAACTTCTACTTTAAAAATTGTATTTTTTCTATGCAAATTGCCATTTCTAATTGAAGCTTCTTTTTCAAGCCTACATGCAAACTCATAAATGCTTTTCATAAGTCATGCAAATGTCATTAATTCCTTAGGTAGTTTTAAAAGAAGTTTATCTTTCTTCCAAATTTAACTTTTCAATTTACAAGTTTATTTTGGTAATTTTTAAATATTTTTAAAATTAATTTTTCATTCATGTTTTAGCCAACGATTATCGGGAAGATATTTTCTCAAGTTCACAAAAGGGGAGAAAATTAAATTAAAAGATAATATTTTTATTGTGTGAGCTCATAAATAATTTCAAAAATATTTTCCAAGATTGAGTTAGGTGATACGTCAAATTTTCTCCTAAAGGGCCTAAAGAAAAAAAGAGTTGGTTTTAGTACATTTTGATGAATATTTTTCTAGTTTCCTCTACCAATCAAAGTGTCATTTTGGCCATACAAACACCAAAAGGAAGAAATTTTTTCTTTGAAGGATAAAATATTTTCCTCTTAGTACCATATAGGCCATACCATTTCTAACATGTAGAATTAAAATAATTCTCTTTTTCCTCCAGCTACACTATCTATACAACCTGTGCCATTGGTTCAATTTGATAATTATTTTCATGATTTTTATACACAAGGGTGCACAATATCTGTACAAATCATAAAAGGGTTAGACTTTGTCAAAAATTTCAATTTTCCTCAACTTTTACCAAGTTGTACGGCCTATTTTTGATCAGTTTGGATTAAAAAATTAAAAAAATATTTTATTTTTCTACTCCTCCATCAAGTTGTACGATCCATTTTATTGAGTAGTTTTGGAAAAATTTTAATTTTTTTTGATATTTTTCTTCCCAATGCCCAACCATATGACTGTATTACAACATGCCATATGCCTAGGTACGAAAGGTAGGAGAAAATAATAAAAAAGGGCTAAGTGTAAAAATATAAAAAAGTTGTTGGGTGGAAATTAAAAAGGGAAAAAGTGAATGAATGGAAGTTGGCATGAATGTTTGTTATTTTTCAAAGTTTAAAATCTTAAATTTGCATGTTTTTGACTTGGTGAATTTTTATCTTTGAGGACATTGAAAAGGTTGACATGTTTTTTTGGTAAATTTTTATTTTTATTGAACTGGTAAAAACCATGAATATAATTGGTAGTGGTGAAATATTATCATTTTAGTTCATTGCACGGTCATGAGTTTTCTCTACTCTAAGTAGTGATTTACAAAAAAAAAAATTTAAGATATTTAATTTTTAGAAATTTAAAAAATCATAGAGAATAGGGGAATAGTTTAAAAATTACAAAAGAAATTATTATTATAATTTCTTCCATTCATTTTCCTTAGCCAAAAAAGTTTGTAATAAGCTACATAGAGGAATTTTATATAGGTGCATTTAAAAATAGAGAATTTGGTCAAAGGAAAATTAAAATTCATGTAGGGAACATTAAAAATATTTTGAATTAATTTGCACAATTGACTTGTGAGTACATATTTTAATTTGCATTTCTATAATTTTTGTAAATAAGGAGCTTTTTGACAAATTTTCAAATTTGTCAATTTTATTGCCAAATTGATATCTTCATCTCCTACTTTGGAAAAAGAGATTTTGAGTAAAAGCAAAGAAGTCATGAAGTATCAATTTCAAGGTGTGACACTTCCTTCATCACTGGAGTCCAATGTTGGACATATCACTGACATCGATCTAGGCCCCATCAACTTGGATGAGTTTTGGAAAAGAATGAATGTAATACATAAGACAAACTTTGGTCAAAGTATTTGTGATAATGGATTTGCATAGGTGGAAGTATTTCCAATATCATTACATTCTCTTGAGTTAGTTTTGATTGTGGATAATAATTATAACTTAGAGACACGAGAGGTAAGAGATTTCCAGGGGGAGTTGGTAGTGAGTTTTGATCATGAGTAAATTGACAATTTTTTTCCTTTCAGATTGTGAAGCCTTTGTGCATCTAACCCCTGAGTCCCCCCAAAGATTTTAGGATGAAAATGTTATAACATTTTCTAAACAAGTTAATAAACCTTGGTTAACTAAGTTAAAACATTCTTCCACTCAACTTTCAAAAAATATCACAAGATCAAATTTCAAATATGAGATAAGTGACATGATCACATTATTGCACAGGATAGTGGAAAATCAAATAGATAATAAATTTCAAAAATGAATGTATATATTCATTTGGATCATCCTTAAAAATAAGAAATATATTGATTGGGGGAAGTTGAGCAGTGATGTCATTCACAAGCAGCTCATGGAAGTAAAAGACATGTCAAAATTCTATATGACTTCATATCTTATTTACACTATAACATGTTGAAGGTATTTTGATGTATTGCATATAGTGGGTGATTTAGGTAAAGCAATGGTGTATGACTTCTATCCCCAACTAGCATTGAAAGAAAACACTCATCACTTTAAACGAGTAAATGATTTCTTTGTTCATTTAATTATCCAGTTGTTTGAGAAGGAACTCTTTAATATAAGAATATCACCTATGTCCACTATAGGAATAACAAGATAGGAAAATTGGTTCATACAATTCTCAATATTTAGTTATTTGAGAATCAGTGGTTGTGAATTTGCTCCTTACATGATCCCATGATATTTTAGCAACAAATGAGTGTTGATGGATTTTGTGAGATAAATTTTTGAAATGCATAAGTTCTTGACAAGCTGATACAAAATAGAGATCAAGTTTCCAATCTTTATTAGCAGGTATACTTTCCCTTCACTAGTGAAGGCCAAGACAGTTGAGTAATACGTGTCTCACTATAACCTTGAGATATTTGAAAGTAGGTTTTCATTTGATAATAAGGGTCTAATTAAACACAATCTTGGATCTTCATTTCAACATGTTCCAAATTTTAAAGACTATTGGATGGATTGTGATGATGAGAAAGTAGTGAGAATAATAGACTATTCATGGTTTACCATGAGATAAATAGTCAAATTTGGCATAATGAAAGTGCTAAAATAGTTGGTAGATGATGAGATCACATTGGATCCCATCTTTGAAAAAGAGGGAATCACAACAAAGCCATTACCTATGGTTACTTCTCTCAAAAGTAAGACAAGAGTTATACTTAACAGAACTATCAGATGGCATAAAGGCAAGGGAGTTGATGTTGCAAATATTGATTTCCCTACACCTCCTAACAAAGATGAATTTAGTAGCTTCTATAAACAAAAGGATAAGCTATAAAAGATAGATGAGGCAAGCCTATGTGGAGAAACCTCAATGATAAAAAAGGCACATGATCCTGAAGATACTCAATAATATGTTCAACTAAGGAAGACTATCAAGCTAAAAATAAAAAAGGTTAGGTGAAAATGTTTCTTCTTCTCCTGCAAGTTTAGCTCCTTAAGAGGTTCCAATTGATAGTTTTTCATTTTCTTAAGAACTGGTAGAGAACAAAACTCAATAATTCTTAGCTTCAGATGATACAATATTCCCTAGGTCATCTAATTTTCCATTATAATAGGATACTCATGTCTCTGCATCATCTCCCTCAAATCTTAAGTTTACCATATTGCTCCTTATCCAAGAATTCATTTTGATACAATTAATACATTAGAACAAATTGAAACATCTTTTCAAGGTCTCCCAATTGAGAAAACACATTCTTCAACTTTAGCTAGACTTCTTCCACCTATTTCAACTTCTATTCTATTGCCTTCCTCAAGCATGAAAACTTCAAATAGGTTGTCTATATTAGTGAAGAGAATGAGAAAAATTGTTAAACCTGAAGAGATAGATTTTGGAACCTTGACACCTTCTTTCTCAAAGAGGCCACAGAAAGCAAGGATAGTTTTATTAATGGTGACATATGAAAAGGAATAAAAATATGTAGAAGTAGACATTCCTACAGTTGAAATGGATAAGTAAGAAATAATGGTTAAAAACTATTAGGTATCTAGGGTTCATTTTGGAAAATCAACTAGAGAAGGGATGAATAGAGATGTTTAGTTAGCGATTGGCACCATCTTTGAAAAATAAACAATCAAAAGGTGATGAAATATGAACTAAAAGAGAAGGTAGAATAATTGAATTCAATAATACATAAATTGATTAGGCCAATTCAACTAGCTATCGCTTCATTGAGTCTTCATGCTTAGACACTAAAAAAAGTGAGAGAGGTAGGCCAAATAGGTAATGCAGTGAAAGACTGAATTGAATAAGTTACTGATCAAGGGACCTCAATAACTCTCATTGTGGTGATGATATTCTATAAAATTCAATCACAATATCAACACCTAACAACAAAATAAAATGGATATGCTTAGGATAAACAAAATTGCGAGGAACTCATTCTTGGGTTGGTCAAATTCTCAATTTTTTTCTATTGATCTTGTTGAAGGAGTAATCAGTAAGGATAAAATTGTTTATTAGATTGAATTTCTTTGGGCCACTAAATTTAGATTCCAGTCCCTTCATGAATGTGTTAAAAAATTCAATGATGAAAGGTCACTTGGAATTGACACAATGATGAAAATTAACACTGAAGTTAAGCAGTTGGATTGTCATTTTGTCAATGATAAGGATCAAGAGGGAAATCTGATTTTAATTGAGACCATAATTAGAGAACTCAAAGAATGGATTTGGGACATTGCCAATCCTACACTTGAATTTGGTTGTGAAAAATTTTGTTAGTTGTATAAATTCCAAGTTAATGTGGATTATTTGGATATGAAAATAAATAGACTTTGAGGAAAGATTCAAGAAATGAAAGAGTTAGACTACTCAATAAACATTGCCTATAGATACAAAGATGGACTAGATGAAGACTTGATTAGGGTATTTATTCATAGATTTGATGACTTCTTGAAATGGAAAGAATTGTCAATACAATAGTAAGATGATTGAAGAATTTCTTTTAGTGTTTCTACAATCTCTTCTCTTGTTTCTTTGTACCTAACTCATGTTATTTCACTCTTTTTCCCCTTGTAAATGCACATTTTAAGTCTAGAAATTGGATTTATAATTTTTCCAAATTTATTTTTCAATTTTTCAAATTTTATGATGTGCTTTTGCAAGCAATGCAAAAACCTCAATTTTTTTTCTCAAGTGGTGCTAATTCCTTAAAAAGTTTTTGTACCATTTCAAGTTGTAATTTCTCATTGGTGTTTTAACAATTCTGTATAAAGAAAAAATAGGTGATTTTTCAACATAACCACACATTTTAGCCTATAAATACAAGTTAGAGCTTAAAATTAAGGGTTTGAAACATATATAATTTTTGGCAAAGCATTGTAAAAGGAGATCAGTCTTTCTACTCTTCAGAATCAATACAAAAAAGGTGTTTCTAAACTTTACGTTAGTGATATCTTTTGAATTATGTCTTTTTCTTAATTCATCATATCTGATTTTTCATTGCCATTGTTATAAATTTCAAACTATTGAGAATAGGAAATTATATTACAAAGTTTCTATCTAGAGTTGTAATTTACATTTCCAACATGTGAAAATATCGATGGGAATAGAGGCAATTTCTTAGTTGTTTCTATTAGAAAATATAAAAGGTTATTAGTTTATATTATCAGATTCAAATAGTCTTTTGGTTTATGTTTTATATCCCTAAAGATATTATTATGTCTTTTCAACCCATTAAATGAGAGATATTTTCCTCTTCTGAAAGTCAAATTTTCTCTCAACACTTTCATCTAGTCTTGGTTTCTAACTTGATGATTTTGTTTCTCAAACTTCTTCCTTCTCTCTCTCTCCTTCTGTACATATTCATTTCTAAAAAGTCCTTTTTGTAATTTCAAGTTAAAATTAATACCACATGTTTTAAACTCCTTTATTTATAAATATTTTTTTCTTTCCTATTGTGGCTTTCAATAAAAGTAGCTCCAATTTCTAATAGGGGAGGCACTTTATTTCCCATGTTATTGATACGAAGTCACCGATTTGTTTTCTTGATAAATTTTCATTCCAATAGTCTTACAACACACTCATATCCCTCATGAAATGCATGTGTGTAGAGAAAAAATATGCTATCTACCAAATATGTGATTAATAACATATGTAAAGAAGTAAGCTAACATCTTATGTCATGGTCAAGTATTGATTATTTATTTGAAATATATTCTGAATGTTATATATATATATATATATATATATATATATATATATATATATATATATATATATATATATATATATATATATATATAAGTGAATGATCTTCATAGGGTTTTCATAGGTTTCCATTTGAGTGTATCTAAAAATTAAGCTCATGTACCCAAATTTTATTAACTAAAATTAGACCCAATCAATTGGGTTTAAATATACCTTTGGTTTCTTTGTTTGCATTAGTATTTTTATGATTTTATTTTAGTACTAAGTCCACAATATGAAATTAATGATTGAAAATATTATTTCCATGTTTAATTTTGATGTGATCTTGAAAAACATTAAGATGTTCAATAGCTTGAATTCACTTTCCATTGAGCATTTATAATTCATATAACTATTTTTCCTGATAGTCTTTATCTTTAATGATATATTTTAAATAATCTCTCAAGGAAGTTCTTTGTAATTATAGTAGAAGTATCACTTATATTATGTAAATAAGTGAATATGGTGAAGCCTTAGTTGGTTTACACATGTTTTTCCAATATGCCCAAAGTGTGTAGATGACCTAATTATACCAATCTATGCCATTTTTTCCAATAATTTTTCTTAATATGTTTATGATTATTTTATTTCTTTCTTATGCTTGGCCATTTCATTTTGGTTAATAAAAAGTAGAGAAAGTATGATGAATATTGAATTTAGCATAAAATCACTCAACTATTTTATTTTTTAAGGATCTTACACTATTTATTACACTAGTTGATGGTAATCCAAACTATGAAATAATACATGTCATTAAGAAGTAATAGACATCCTTTCATGTGGTAGACTATAAAGGTATTACATTGACCCAAATTTTAAATTATTATGTGGCTATAATAACAATCTTGTCACCTTATGATGATTTTAGATTTATTTTTCCAATCAAGTCAAGGCCCCAAAGGGAAAATGGCCAAGATCAAATAATAGGCTGTAATTCATATGATAGACCATGATCTAGGTTGTTATGATTATGAAAATATGAATATAATTTTACATATTATTGACTCTCCTATTCCATGGTAGGCCAATAATAACTCTATCATAATAATTTATGGGTCAAAGCATAATAGTCTGTCCCACTTTTTCGTATAAAGAGGTCACATACACTTTCATCTTATCCTCAAAATATCTTGAGTTTGGGTCATTAAAATTAATTAAAAAATATGTTTTATACTATATATACAAATATTTAGTGAATATAAATTTTCTAATTTTAAAAAAAATCATTAAGTAATTTTTAGGATTTATTTTAAATTTATTTTACTATTTTTTTGACCGGCTAGTGGGACACAATATTGTACTTTGACCCTTATAAGACATGGATTTTTACTCTGAAATGACCTCCTAATTCACTACCATTTACTTCAAGTAAGGCTATTTTAGCTTCTTCTCAGTTTAACATTGAATTAACTTCTTGCCAAATTATATTTTAATTAAATATCCTACAATTATAACATAACACTTTAATTCCCACTGTAATTTATTGTTTATCATTGCACACATAATTTTATAGGATAACCACTTGAAATAAGAAGTATTATATATCACTATATGATTCTAAATTCATTGCACTATAATTAACTATCAATGTTTCTAAAGCATATAAAGATGTTGTAGTAATGCATGGGTATCTTAGTTGATGAGTAGTAAAAATTACATGCTCATCATTGATGTCAATAGGGACTATGGAAGAAACACATGACATTAAATCAACATTCTTATTGTCTTTTTGAGGTATGATTTCTATTGGATATGTGTCAAAGTGTATCACTAATGGTTGTACCATTTCTATATATGGGATTAAATTTTATTCTTTAGTTTGATAGATATCAAAAACCTAACTAACCATAAAATGAGTATTTCCATGTGCCTTTACATATTTTATTTTTAGTGTGCACGCAGTAGATAAACCCAAAATCAAAGATTCATATTTTTCTATATCATCAATACATGAAATTCCCAATCAAAAGGCAAATGGAAATGGTTGACCTTGAAGAGTACTAAAGACTTTCCCTATTCCAACACCAATGGTGAAATTTGATCCATATAAGTACATGGTCCATGTATCATTATCATTATGATATGCAATGAAGTCATCAAAAAAATTATCATTGATTGGTGATGTATCTAATAATGGTGCTACCACTAAATCTACTATTATTTTCCTTTTTATTTATTTTTGAGATACAATTTTTAAGTTGAATTCTATGAGTAACATCACCTGTTTGGAAATGTTTCATGATAAATGTGACTTTAACATGATAAAATTAAGTGGGTCTATCTTTGTTTTGAATATTGTCTCATTATTAACTATGTAATGCCATAATTTTATGTTGTGAACACAAGAGCTAAACATACTTGTTCAAGTGTACTGTAATTTTTTATCATAATAAACTAATGTGTGGATAATGTATTAAATGGAACACTCTTTATGATCATCATATTGTGTGATAAAATCTCATAATGGGTGATCTATAGTTGGGATGTGCAATAATAGAGGCATGCTTTTTATTAGTAGCATGAGGGTAGGTGGATTAAGTAGGTATTCTTGAATTGTATCAAGAATATATTGATAGCTAGCATACCATTAAAATTTTATATCCTTGTTTAATAGGTAGGTGTAATATTATGTCTTATCATAAATATGAGCTTCAAACCATCTTATTTATTGAAACTATGTATCAATAATACTGTTTCATAATTACTAATTGTCAAACTAGTTGTGTTGTGAGTGAAATTACTAATAAAAATGTGTATTGAATAACTTCAAAATTGAAAATATATGATTTATAGTCTAAATTATTGTATACCTACAATAATATCAGAGATAAAACATAAAAATATATTCTCAATTATAATTAATACACCACACTTTTATTGTGTGTAACTTTATTAAATAAAGGTATCTTAAACTAGTTACAAGGAAACTTGCAATGCAATTAAAGTCTAAAAATAAAAATATAATAAATAATCCTTAGACCACCAAATGAAATTAAAATATACTAAATAAAATTATTTTAATTTACTATAAATATTTGGACATCATGAAAGAAGCTTTTTACATAGTAAAGTCAAACATGCAACTAAAATGACATCCTAGTCAACTTAGATGCACCAAGCTAATTATAGAAAATAAAATGAAATTAACATTAATTTGAGTTATATAATCAAGAAAGTGCACCCCATAAATATTTTTAATGAGTGTATAACATTTTAGAGTCAGCTAAGTACTCAAATAATGAACTATAGTGAAATGGTAGTTCTAGTTTTTTTTTAGAAAATCATTGGAAAGTGTCCAAAAATGACCATAAAACTAATTAAGATCATAAATAAATTAAATAAACTTAAAAATACCTAACACACACACACACACACACACACACACACACACACACAGAGTATTAAAATAGAACTTAAGTGCCCATATTGGTATCATACTCAACATTCTCCTCTTTATCGCTGAGAGGTGAGAGTCTTATCATGTCCTTAAAATTTTCATGGATATTATTAAAAAATATAAACCATATTACTTGTGTGAAATATGATGTAAATGATGCATATTAAACTTTAGTAGATGATAATGAAATTGTAGCCTATTTATTTGGAGACCAAGAAACCAACCAACTTCTCAGTGTAAAACAATAACCTGAAGTTGACTTCCTATCATCAAGAGATCCTTTCAAATATAAATTTGTGTATCTAATGATAAATAAATACTTTTATGGTCTAAAATTAATACCATGATTATAAGTACCTATTACATATCTAACATTCTCTTTACTATTTGTAAATGCTTGAGTGATGGTTTGCCCATAAATATAGAAACTAGTGAAACTCTATAACTAATATTAGGTCTTATTATAGTGAAATACATTAACACTTCCATCATGATTCTAAAAGTCTTTTTATCATCTAAATGACTTTAATAATCTCTCATAAAATTTTATACACTTAAAATTGGAGTGTATGTAGGCTTTGAATCTTGATGATTATACTTATTTAACATATATTGGACATACTTGGATTGACAAATGAATACTTTCTCTTTCTTTTGATAAAATTACATTCCAAGAAAGTACTTCATAAGTCCAAGATAATTCATCTCAAATTTTTATTTCATAAATTTCTTAAATCTATTAAACATATCCATAGAGACACCTGTAAAAATCAAATCATCTACATAGATACTAACATTTAAAACATTAGAATTCAATGTTTAATGTAAAGAATTGGTTCATTTTGATTTATTAAAAATACTGATCTAATAACCAACAATAAATTATCAATTACCAAGGTATTTAATCTTTCTTTAGTCCATAAATGTCCTTATTCAACTCATATACTTAAAATTATTTACTCTGTACCTTAAAACCTTGTCATTGTCCATCATATACTTCTTATTCAATCACTCATTTAATAAATGAAAATTTAACATCCATTTGATGGATTTTACATATTTTATTAGTGTATACAACAAGAATTATTATTATACTATCTTGAATGTCTATGGGATCATATTTTTCCTCATAGTCAACCCCATATGTTTATGTAAATCTTTTTGCAACTAGTCTAGATTTTAATTTGTCAAATATATTATCACTGTTAACCTTTGTATTATAGATAAATTTTTAAAAATAACATATTTATTAAATATAATATAAAATAAATTCCAAGTATCATTCCTCTAAATTAAATCCATCTCTAATTTCATATCATTAACCCATTCTTTCTTTTGATTAGTTTGTGTATAACTTTTAGGTTCACTAGTCACTGATGATAACACAAACAATATATTTTAATTATAAAAATCATAAAATAAGTTAAATTAATCATTTTTTAGTATTATTATCCTCCTCTCATAATTATAATCTAAAATCTGATTGGATGGATGAATATTCAATAGATGCTTGTTCTTACTTGGAGTTGATGAAGATGGATGACTAGTCTTTTGCGAAGAGCTAGTATTATTTTTTATTGAACTAGAAAACCATGAAAGAATTTGTAATCCTTAAAAATAAAATTTAATAATATTATAATAAATATACACATCATTAAATTTTTTTTACAATATCTATAAATAATTATGTATTTACTATTAGGATTATAAAACTTGTATGCTTTGATTTCATGAGATGAATCATATGAAATTATGATCAACACACTTAGGATAAATTATATCACCATTACCTTTGATTGTGGTTATTTTAATGATAAAATTTAATTCAACTTGGATAGATTTTACATCTCTTAATTTCTCTTGGATTTTGAAGGAATAATTTAACTTTATGAAATAATCTTTGTGACTTGTCACCTGATTTGAGCAACATGAATCAAGAGACAACAAATTATTTTCTTCATATAATCTCGTAATTTTTTTGAAAAAATAGTTTTATCCCTATTGAAACTCACTTTTTTAAAATTGAAAAATCTTATCTTCCCTTTTTTTTATTAGCTTGATTCTTAGCAGCTAGTATCCTACAATCTTTTATCATGTGCCTTGATTTTTTATAGTAATGATAAGTAAAGTATTTCTTGATCTTACCTATGAAGTTTGATTCAAATTTTACCTTTGAATTTGAGTTTTGTAAAGTCCACTTATTATTATTATTATTATTATTATTATTATTATTATTATTATTATTATTATTATTATTATTATTATTATTATTATTATTTATCTTTGGTATTTGAAACCCTTGCCTTGGTTTCAAGTGATTTTTTTAAACCATGTTCTATATCTCCTCCATATAATCTCATCTTATCCTCATTAGATGAGAGAGAACTCACTAACTCATAAAAACTTATAGTGTTCATGTATTTACACTTTTAAAGAGTGATCATAATATACAATCATATTTTTTTTAAATATCTCAATTTTTTTCTTATTATAAAACTATCTTTTATAGTTTCTCCATAAAACCTCATTCTATGTAATAAATCACTTACTCTTATGAAATAATCTCCAACTTCTTTATAATCTAACATTCTCAAATTATCAAAATTAATTTAAAGGTTTATATTTTTTATTATAACATATTAATAGAGTATTTATATTAAGTCTCTAAGGTATTCCATGCCTCATGGGCATTCTCACATTCTACAATTCTTGGATGAAGGTCTTGGTCCATGACACTCTAAAGATAGAAGAAAGATTGTGCATGTCCCTTTTCTTCATCCTTTTTTATTTTTTTTGATCATGTGCTAAGGAATTAAAATAATGAGGTGGTGTTTAACCATACATAAAATTATCTCAAACTCCTTTCTAGCCAAGAATTATCTGTAATTGATCTCTTTAATACTCAAATCTATCACCTTTGAAAACATGGATATTCATGGAAGGAATATTCACTAAAGCCATTGTATCTTCTGAAAATGGCTTCAAAAACTTTTTTAATATTTATTAAATATGTATTTGATAAAAAATTAATGTTTTGAATGGATTGGTGGAATTCAAATCATATTTTTTTACTCTAAAATTGAAACTATGTATCAACAAAACTATCCTAGAATTACTAACTATCAAACTAATTGTGTTATAAAATTATTGATAAAAAAGTGTATCGAATAGATTCAAAACTGAAAAGATATGACTAATAGTCTAAATTAATATATACCTAAAATAATATCAAATATAAAACATATAAAAATATTCTCAAATCAAATTAATGCACCACACTTCTATTGAGTGAAACATTATTAAATAAATAAAGTTATATTGAGCTAGTTACAAGGTAACTTACAATGCAAGTAAATTATAAAACTAAAAATATAATAAATAAATCTTAGCCCACTATGTGAACTAAAAATAGACTAAATAAATTATTTTAAAATTAATATAAATGTTTAGATATCATGCAAGATGTCTATTTAATAGTAAAGTCAAACATGTAACTAAAAAGACATCCTAGTCAACCTAGGCACTCCAACTAAGACAATTATAGAAAATAAACTAAATTTTAATTTAATTTCAGTTATCTAATCAAGAAAATTCACCCCAAATATTTGGTAATGAGTGGATAATTTTATAGACTCAACCAAGTACTCAAATAATGAACTACAGTGAAGTGGAGTGAATTGATAGTTCCAATTATTTTCTAAGAAAGTATTGGAAAGTGTCAAAAAGTGACCAAAACATTATTAAGGTAATAAATAAATTTAAAAAACACCTAAAAAAACAAAAATATAATAAGTTTAAAAATATAACTTAAGTGCCCATATTGGCATCATACTCAATAATATTGGTAATATGAGAATAGGTGAATTAAGTAAGTATTCTTGAATTGCATCAAAATTCTATTGACATCTAGCATCCCATTAAAATTTTATATCCTTATTTAATATATAAGTGAAATATTGTGTCTTATCAATCATTTGAGATTCAAACCATCTTATCACTTGAATATTTCCTTATAAGGATCATAATTTTTTGAATCCTACTGGAGGAGGCATATCAATGATATCTTTAATATTTTTGTGATCTAATTCAATGCCTATTTTAGATATGATATAGTCAAGTAAATTTCCTGATGTAAATCCAAATACACACTTTTTTGGATTGTGACACACTGAATATACATGGTCTCTCAAGTATATTCCATAAATCTAAAACATGATCTTCTTGATGTTTTGATTTGGAAAGTAAGCCGTCTACATATTTTTTGAAAATCTTGTGTATAGAGTTATGAAATATGTGTATCATAGTTATTTGGTAAGTGGTACCTAAATTATTTAATCTGAAAGACATGAAGACATAAAAAAATGTTCTCATGGTGTGATAAATGACATTTTTATTGGTCTACTGGTTAATGTTGATTTGGTTGTATCCAGAAAAACCATCCATAAATGATAAAATTTCATAACCAATGTAAAATAAATGATCATGATGATGTTTAGTAATGAAACATGATCTTTGGGACATGCCTTGTTTAAATCATGATAGTCAATACAACATACAATGTCTCCATTAGGATTTATAACTAGTATTATGTTAGAGATCCACTCAGGATAATTAAAAAGTCAAATGAAGATTGATTCTAATAGTATTTTAATTTATTGTTTGACTACCAAGGGTACTTTTGGATGCATCCGTATATTTTTTATTGACTAGATTAACATCCAGATATAGTAATATATTATGCATTGCAATTGCAACATCAATTCTAGGCAAATATTTATAAGACACACAAATAATTGTAGGTAATCATGTAGAACTTGATGAGGTGTTTTATATTCATCATTTTTAATAAGGAAATAAGGAGTATTGGTCATGGATATTTATCCATTACATAATTATATTGTACTGTCTCTTCATTAAGTAAAATTGATTTTTATTCCATAAATGGTGTTGTAGGAATGGTGTCTAGACTATTTTCTCTAGCTTGTTCTTTAGTGTATTTAGTTTTTCCAAAGTTGCTTGGTTGATTTTTGAATAAGGATACTTATTATTATGATATAAGGAAATGATATCCTCATATTTACCAAGGTATCTTAGGAGGGATTCATCATCTAAAAATTCATAAAATGTTTAACTATCTAAAGAAGCTATATCATTGATCATTTACGGGTACACCAATTGTAATGTACATATATATAATGAGATTATTGTATTGGATAAACTTTTGCTTTGAATAAATATATATAAATAGTGGCTATAATATATGTTTATTTATATGATATTCTCAATAGAATACTCATATCCTTATAATCATTTCAAATGAACTATATGGATAAGGTTAATAATGCCTTATACATGTGTTCCTAATCCTTGTTCTAAATATTCAATTTGTTTTAAATATTTAAGCCCAAATCCATATTGAATATTTTTTTTTATGATTATGTCATTGGAGAAATATAGGAGCTTAGTGGTGCTATTGATTTGAAATGTGGTTGTATATGAGAAATGTAATGATTCTCGGGTTGAGTAAATGCATAATATTTTAATGGTTTTTGATCTAAAGGGCATGCATATATGTATCCTTGGTGACCAAACTTTAAATATGCATTTAGGATATAAGAAACTACATTCATATCATATATCAATGGTATTCCTAAAATAATATTATAATTGAGGTCATTAGGCATGACATGACAAATGGTGGATATCATAAGAGGGTCCAAAATTATGTGTAATGTAGTTTGTTCAAGTAATTTATATTCACCCTTATCAAATACTCAAATTTTCATGTCTAAATAAATAAGATATTATGATTTTATACTTAATATATTTAACAAAGAGATTTTTTGAATGTTTAGTCTTGATCCATTATCAACAAGAACCCCTTTGATAATTTTTTTTTGTAAAAAAGCCTAGATATATTATGGTAGATGTTGAACTATGATATGCTTGGGAGATAAGTATTCATATTTGAAATAAATAATTTACTTAATCCATAAAAAAGTATATATAATATAAGAAACATAAGGTGGTTCTACATTAGCTGTTAAAATTGTGTTATGTAACACTTCATATAAAACATATTTTTTTATTGATATTCAATTTTGAAAAGAACTACAAACTAGTTCTAGGGCACAAAATAGGGGCCCACTCTTTGAGAACTATTAAACTAATATAAATAGATACCACTTGATCACTTAAAACCACTGAATAAACTTAAATGACCACATATGTCTTATAAACACCCTGTGAGATTCAAACTTGTGTGGGGTTGGGCACAACCAACCCACTTTACCAACCCTTTTACATCTCATTAGCACATAAAGAACATCTTTATGCATTAGAATTATTTGGAGAAATCATAACATTTTAATTTTAACATGAGTATTTTGTACCTGATCCATGATATCCTAACCTTTATATTGATAGTCTTTCATTATGGGAGTTGGAGGGGATTGAGTAAGAACATTTTTACTATTTTCCTTATGTCATGGTAGATGAGATATCTACCATATTTGAGTGTTGCTAGTGTGAGTATAAGAATCTAATATCAATCATGGAAAAAAAAAATAGAGCCAAAGGAATGAAATGAGTCATGCATGTCCCATGGTATTTGTTAGTGATAGGTAGTCGCTCACCTTGGATATTGCAACAATATGAATTGAGGAAGGTTTGAGTTTTCAAAATATTAATTTTACTCTTTATATTATATTTGGATTTTATTAATACATATATATAATACATCCAAATAACACTGTAAAAGTAAGATAAAATGTAATGCTAAATTTCAAAATAAGTATAATACATTCGTTATTACCATGATTTATATTATAAAATTTGAATTTATACAAGGTTTTTATTATGAAACTAGTCAAGGGCGTGTTTTCTTTGTACATTATTCATTTAAAAAAAATTATGATATTTGGATTTTATTAATACACACACACACACACACACACACACACACACACACACACAAGCAAGTAGAAGAGGAACAAAATTCAAAATCAATGCTTCAAATAATACACAAATAATCATGTGTATTAGCTTCTCTCTCATATATGCGCGTGCGTGCGTGCGTGTGTGTGTGTGTGTGTGTGTGTGTGTGTGTGTGTGTGTGTGTGTGTGTGTGTATGTTACATTTAACTATACAACTCATGTTTATGATGTGGCAATTTGAACTTATCTATTTATGTGGCACTACCATAATTCTTCCTATAAATATCCATCGGCATTTCCTTTTATTTTCATATAAATATCCATTTACATTTAACTATACAACCCATGTTTATGATGTTGATACATTACGCATTGGTATATAAGCATTGGTTTCAAAAAAATGTATCTTTTCCACTTTATTATACTATACTTTATAATGTATATAATGTAAACACTAAAAAAAAATCTATGTTTTCCACTTTATTATACTATACTTTATAGAACTTTATTTTCTATTTATTTATTTTATAGAACATTGTTTCCCATTTAAAATAGTTTCAATTTTAAAGTTCATTGTTTGCATTTTAATGTCATATTCTACCTATATTTTTATCATGATCAAATCACAAAATCATTATGCACAACATTTTGAAAAACCATCTTCGGAAATAGAGATCATATAATCTTACTTTATCATAAAGCAAATAAAGCTTTATGAATGCAATCTTAATTGATTAGAGAAAATAAAAACATTTTTCAAACATGTCAATATCTAACAAAATAAATTTCAATCTGACGGCTAAAAAAAAATACACCTTTAAAATGAATGGACTCTAACAATACAAAAATCACACAGGAGCCCCTTCTAAAATACAACAATTGATATTAACACCATTCATTGTTGAGATTCAACTTTATTTATAATTTCAAGCGAACACATATAATCTCTGTAAGATATAACTTTCTTTGCTTACATTTACATTCCAAAGTATGCAGCATACCTCACTTTTATTTATTTTTCCGCTCATATATCTATTTTTATTTCCTTTAAAACTTTGGTTGCAATTGCTCCTACAATTGGTGATACAGGAATTTTTTTTCTTAAAAGATACATTATGTCATCAAAAAAATTTCGGCACCATGTTGTAAACTTGTAGCCTGCCCTCGTAAGCCTAAGGAGAAGTTGTCACGGCTACTGTTTAATTCAATGACATGGACGTTCGCGTGGACAATTACTAATTGAATAAGGAGACTATATTCCAGAATAAGACATTATCTCCGATGTTATGCTGGGTCCTTCACTCTGGAAGTATGAACCAGTCTCATCCGGCCTTGACTTGGCAAAACGACGCGTACGTACTGCCAGCTGTGACCAAGTCAACCCCTTTCCAAAGGCTGCTATAAATTTGCAACGAGATTGCAGTGTACTTTAACTCACTCACAGCTGGGAATGAAACTGATGGTACTAAGGAAAAGAAAGCGGTTCTTTCAGAGCATTTGAAATTATTTGAGATTTTTGTTATAGAGTTTTTCGAAAATTTTGTTGCAGGGTAATTTATAATATATGAGAATATATGTCAGGCAGACTTTAACTTTCAGAGTTTGAAAAGTATTCGAACACTACTCCTCTGGATTTCAAAGTGTCTATCTTACTCAAGCATAAGATCTTCAAAGCTACAAGTTCCACTCATACATTGAATTGCATGGAAGACATGAAAATGAAAGAATCGAGGGACAAAATGGCGCTTAGAGGTCCGCGGCCCAGGCCTCTCACGGTTTCCAAGGAATCTCACAAATGTATAAAGAAACCTGTGATTATTTACCTCCGATCTCCTGAGACAATGCACGTGGAACCGAGGAACTTCATGGCTTTGGTACAGCGCCTTACTGGCTGCTCTTCCTCTTCTGCTCAACCTATGGAGGACTACAAAACTGGCCAGAAAGTGAACAATCAGTACGTTCACCTTGTACAAACAAACCCTCCGGGTTTCAATCTTCCTGTACACGATGATAAAAATAATAATGCAATTAGTTGCGAAAAGGAAAAGAAACCCTGCCAAATCAACCCTCCTCCAATATGTCCAAATGATTGCCTCTCCCAAGTAATTTCCGTCCCTTGGTCTTCCCCAGCAGAGGAGTTAGAGCTGGACATGCTTTGTTATCCACAGTTAGACTTATTCTCTTCGCTCTTTTCCCAACCACTACATGACTTTCCCTCCACGGAAACAGAATTGCATCCCTTCGATTACTTGTTTGATGTGGACTACCTTTAAAATGAAGATGCTACAGTCCAATATGCAAATTCTTGTATGAATTTTTAAAAAACAGCATTCTTCAAAAAATAATTGATTGATCGTTTATTTTTAACATATGTTACCTGTAGCCTCGTCTTTTGAAGTAATCAAAGGTGCACGTTATAATTGTCATCCTCAACTTACACAAATGAGAACAAATATATTATTACATAATTGAGCAACGCTTACTTTTCTTCCCTCGGTTACATATGGAGTTCTACTTTTTCGTGGGCCAAAATAAATAAATAAAGTAATTATTATATAAAAGCACTATGTGAAGTGAGGAGGTAAAAGTGCAAGTAAAAGTAAACAAAAATTAATACTAATAAAACTTTAATGATAAAAATCAATTTACTTATAATTTGGGATTCAAATCTGATGAAGCTGAGGGCAAGAGATACAATTTTTAATACTATTAACTGGAGTTTCAAAGAAAACTATATTTCAGGTTAATCTTACATAGGAAAAACTTGCATCTAGTACATAATTACATGAAGTAATATGTCAATCAACACTGCTCTGAATGATCTTTTGAAGAAGGTGACATGGATTTTCTCTAGCTAATTTTTTTAAAGCATTTATCTTTGAAGTTAAAGGGTAAAAAAAAACTAGCACCCAAGTTTTATAGCCCTTATAAATTATTTCATAGGATTTGGCCCGTGCAATACAAATTGGAGCTTCTCTTTCATCTAATATACATCATGTTTTTTATGTATCATGTTTGAAGAAGGATGGTCAAGATGTTCAAGCCAAAACCACACTCTTTGAGCTTAAAACTAAAGGCTCTATCCTCTTGGAGCCTATTTCTATCCTCTTGGAGCCTATTTCTATCCTAGATAGACACCCCTGTCAACTTTACAACCACACTATCACATAGCTTATGGTATAATTATATGGCACACAACCAAAATATGCAATGTAGGAACCACTAGTCCAATTACAACAGTAGATTCCTAATCCCAAACTTTGAGGCCAAAGATTTTTAAGGAAAAGGGTGTGTTAAGACCCCTTTCATCCTCACTATTTTATTATGCATTATGTATTATTAATAAAGTCTTAGACCTCATATATTTTGTCAGTTGTCCAATTAAATATTTTTTAATTATCCCACATGCATGGGAAGCAATAGTTATCTTGTGTAGATTCATTTAAATAGAAAGCTTGTGTAAGAGAAAATACTGCCTATTGAATACTTTGTATTAAATCATTTTGAAAGGAGGTTTTCCCCTTGAAGAGGCCATATGATAATTTGTAGTATGCTTCTATTATTTCAATAAAATATTTAGATCTTATTTTAGATCAATGGATATTTTTTATATTTTTGTTACTAGATTAATGTTTCTACAAGCAATTTTGTAACAAAGACCTCCATATTTCCAATGCCTTCTCAAAAGGAAAATTTTGAACATTATAAATTCTTGTATACAGCCTCTATAACTAATCCAAATTCATGTGAAGTTTTTTTCTTAACTTTGATTTCAAGAATCTAAAATCTCTTAGTATTCTCTCATCCTTCATTATTCAAAAAAACATTACTTGGTATATATCAATAAATTGTAAAAAATTGACATTGAATCATGTAATATTACACTTAGACTTAAGTTTGTCCAAAGCTTTGTTATGCATTGATCTTCAAAAGGATGTTCCATATATTTAAATTGTTCCATCATGGTTGTGAAAATCTATGAACTTTTCTCTCTTATCTTATATGAATCTAATATACATTAAAAACTTTATCTATTTAACTCCACATTATTAGAGTAGTGTTGAATCGAATTATTCAATTTATTTTGAAAATCTATAAGCTGGAAATTATTCAAATATTTAGGATACACAATATAAAAAGTTTTAAAAATTTGATCCCTAGGGGATAATTCTCTTATCTCAAACAAACAAGTTATTGAAATATTACTCAAGGTAGATTTGACAGACATAAAATTTCACCAAATACTTTTGTTGTAACTGATACTTGTTATTTTTGCATCCAACCATGATGAAATGATTCTTGGCTATTTCATATCTTTACATTGAAGCACACAACTCTTCACTTTCATTAAACTATAAATAATTATTAATTCATATAATTCATTAAGGTCTAACTAGTAAATAACTCGCTTGATAGATATAAATAATCTAGGGTTAAACATATCATTTTCATTATTTTTGTATATTTTATAATATACATAGTGTTGGTGCAATAATTTGTATCTACCTATGTAATTGAACTTAGGTTTGTAGTTATCACCTATAGTTTTATATTTCCATTTGATATGATTTTAAAATTAATAAAAATATTTCCTTTTAGGAAATCAATGGGTGGTTACCTTTTCATAGGCCACTTAGGAGTGCCTATTTTCCATCTAATCAATAAAAACCTCCTACCCATGTGTTTCTATAAACACTTATCTATGTACTTAGTTTTTAAAAAGGGAGAAATGATGGATTCATTGTAATATATTTTAACCATGTGAGAGCACCCATTTGAAGGCCACATTTCTTGTGATATTGTTTTGGTATTACATACATTGAGAGATGTGACTGTTTGTAGTGAGGATCATGTGTATAAGAATTAGAAAATTTTATCCATTTCTACATGGCATCAAAGTCATTCATCTACATCATTTGTTGAGAGAATATGAACATAAAACTTGGGACTTGTGGTTCATATTTTTTTTTCCTTCATATATTTCTCATAGCATTTATCTTTTCATTTATCCTTCACTTTTATTTATTTTCTTGGAAATCATCTATAGGTTTTTTAGTTTTTATAGCATGTTTTAAGTGGGTAAAATTTTAAAAAATGACTAGTTTAGGTTATTGGGTTTTCAAAAACTTTAGTAGGATTTCATTTTTAGGGGAAATTGGTTATTTTTAGGGAATTTGTAGTTTTATTACAATTAACTGAGATTTTATATTTAAAAAATTGGGTGGAGTTAAGTATATGAAATAATATACAATATTTTAGATTTTTCATAAATAAACTTAGAATTCATAGCTTTTCAATTGATTTTTTACACTAGTTTGAAGTTGTATCCTTTGTAGGGTTTCATGTGGGATTGGGTATCCTTAGGGGTTTTCATATATTTATTAAAAACTAAATCATTTTTAGACCATCTTGATAATTTAATAGAAGATTCCATTTTTTCTATAATGCAAAAAAAATGGAGAAAGGGGAGTTGTGGAACTCTTGTTGACATTTTCTAGAATGTTTTTAGGGCCATTGAAGGTTGTGCTTGCCATTGATATCCCCCCATGATCCAAAAACTCAGAAGTTCTGATTGATAAATATCTCAATAACATAGAAACAACATAGTAACAATGAATTCTCTAAGAAGAGATGTAGTATTACTCAAGATCGCAATACAAATATATGCTTATCTCTGGGAAGAGATGTCTGTCTTCACATTTTGGGTTACCTCTTCTTTTATACACAATTTGAAAGCATGGGAAGGATGTGGAAGGTCACCAATCTCGAGGGAGATGAATTTGTTTGACTTCCAATATTTAAAATAATACAAAATTCAAGGAATTACTATTTTTAGAAACTTACTATTTTTAGACTGCACTACTAAAATTGAAATTTGGGGCACTTCCATTGGGTTTTTAGGGGTAAAAATTCATTTATCAGATCTCAATTACATTTCACGAATTTTTCCTCATTCTTAGCTTTCCAACGGTTCAAACGGCGAGTCAATTGGAGCTACGGTGCAAAAGTTATGGCTCCCGGAAGTTCTGTCATCAATTGGGGTGGAATTGTCACCCAAATTGTCGCCTAAATTGGTGCCTAGATCACCCCATAGGCCCTATCACTCACTTTAGTGATACCCATATTCAACTTCCACCCTCTACACAATTTTGGCCCTCATGTCCTTATTTTATCATAACTCCTCCTTGATCCTCTAGCCTTGTTGTCCATATGCTTGATCCTAAATATTTTTTTGCATCACTTCATAGTGTAACCTTCCCCAGATCCTAATACCAATTCATCACTGATCAAATCTCCCCCAACCACCCTCATAAGTTAATGTATTTTACCTCCATGAACTTTCAAGACCACCTAAATTGATCTTCTCAGCTTGTCTATACTTCATCAACCCATTCCTGAAACTTCTTCCCTTTTTTGGAATGTCATTTGTCCTTTTTGGACCCAATTTCCATCCCAAAATACATTGAAGGAATTAATTTATTAATAAATGCATTTTTCAATGTGTTCAATGAAAAAGTGGGCCTAGTGTGATAGGAGGTCACATCCCTCATAAGGGACACCACTTCCCATCTGAAGGGAAACCTCATTGGTGAAACATAAAATCTGAATAAATTTTGATCTATGAATTATTTTTGGATATCATTATTTTTTTAAGTTCAATTTTTTGTAAAAACTTTCCAAAATTTACATTAGAACTATATCAAATTGTATGGAATTATATTTTTTTCTATTTTCATCTTTCAGAATTAATGTATTATGGCATTATACATCACACTTTGTATTTATAAGCAGATTTTAGGGTCTTTTTATGGTATTTGTATTAATATATAAAGATTTTTTATTTTTGGGTACATACTTCAATTTTTTCATTGATTTGTGTTTCATAATTGTATTGGCTTTTTTATATATAGCACATCTCTCACCCTTATTGGGAATAGTTGGCATGGGCCATCTTTGACACTTTTGGTATGTGTTATGTTATTTTTTTGAACACTTATGTTATGCCTTAACATGTTTCTTATATTTTCATATGCATTGAGACATGTTGTTTCTTAATGCTCCCTTTTTGGGTTCATATTGTGATTTTGGTTACATGAACACATTTATATTTTTAGAGCTCTTATAAAACCCACCATGTTGATAGATTCACATCTATTCATTCTTAGTTTGGCCAATTATGCATCATGGAATTTGTGCAAGGAATAATTCTTCACTTCCCAAGGCCTTCATTCATTTCTATGTGGATGTGTTCCTTCTCCTTATAACAAAGTTATATACAACAACTAGCTTAATTCATGTGATGTTTTACTTAGTCACTTGTTGATGGATGTTTCCATGAGCCTCCACTAATATGAGGAGCACATACATATATTTCTTAATATTTGGATAATTATTCATAATATGTATGGAGGCCCTTATTTTACTAGAGACTCTTCTTTTGAGTTTATAGTTTTTACACCTCATATGCCTTTTTATGATACTAGGTTATCAAACATTGCTCTTTTATTTGGAGCACCACCCTTTTGGTACAAGTTTCAATCAAAAATTACATGTCTCTTTGTATATTTCACTTGAATAATTATACTTGATAATTATTTTGATGTTATTATAGATCCATTGTACATGTATAATTCAAAGGATTAGTTTTTTTCCATTGATGTAAATGCCCCCACTATGCTCTTTAGTAGTTCTATATTTTCTCAAACTATTGGTGATCCACATCTTATGTTTTATCCTTGCTCTTCATCATATTTGAGGGTTGTTGATCTATGCCCTCCAACACACATGAACATTATTTCAACAAATGTTCCATGTTCTTCTTACTAATCTTAATTGGTTGCATATTTTTAGTTATTATGCATGATGTCACTCAACCACTATCATAATTTAGTATTGAACTAGTTTAAAATATTTTTGTATTGTTTACCTTTGACTTCCATCATCGAGTGGCTATATTTTGAGCACACTTCTTTTTTTCCTTCCTATTAAAAATGGTGAAAAGTTTATTTGATGTAGGTGGACCTCCTTTAGCCTTTAGGCTGAGGCCCTCCTAATTGAAATTATTATGTTTATGACTCACTTTCCTTTAATTCATTCATCATGTCATTTTAAAGAACATTCAATAGTTTTTAGTGTACATGGGGGCCTCATCAAGTCTTGCATTTTAGGTGCAATATTCTAATTGCACTAATACTAATTTGACTTAGGTTAGCTTAACTATATTAGGTTTTCTTTATGTTCACCTCATAAGCTTGGAATACGATAAATGGAATTAATAATCACTTTCAACCATATCCCATATGTTTATTATGTGTCAATCATTTTAGACACGTGTTAGTTACTTGGTAAAAACAAATTTGGTTCACAACTCTTGTTTTACTTAGTCAAAAGCAAAGTTGGAACAAACCTCATAATTTTAATATATATTGACCACCTCTCTTATATTTCATAATTTTTTTCAGAGATAAATAAAATTATTCCTTAGTTGTGAAATCCTAAGTTTTCAGTCGCTAGTGTGAGTCCATGTTGAGGAGTTTCATGGGCATCCTCCACTCTTACATGGTAGTAGAGATTTTCTCCATCAAGTAGCCATGGTGGGTTTTTGAAGACTTTCAAATTATTTTTCACCTCCACATAATTCTTCAGTCATCTTTTCTATTTTTTGACACAACTAGTATTATGGTATTCCAAAAACAAACATTCAAGTGTTTTTTCCTTTTTGCCAAGAACTACAAATTTCATTATTTTTCAATTTTGTTTGCATTTATGAAAAGAAGTAAAATTTTATAGTTCTTATAGTATTTTTATTGAATTATACATTAAAAATATTAATTTAAAAAAATGGGATTTTTAACCTTCACATATATTTTTTGTGAATTTATGAAGTTCTTGGTATTAAGGACAACACTGAGGCAACCCACTGTATAGTGGCATTTTTGGCATTTTTTTGCAAATTAAGTTATCACCATATAATTTTATGGATTATAATTTTTATGATCTTTATTTAAAGTTTTTTTTTTTTTTTTTTTAAAATTTTGACTTATGGCACTTTTGTGCCATTGGTTTAAATTTTATAATTGCTTGTGAGGCTCTTTAAATACATAGGCTCATTTTTGTTTTGCAATAAAATAATATTTTGTAAATTATATTCACATGAATGTTGAGTGTTTTAGTGGATAGATATATTATGGAAAGGTGTTCCACTCCAAAAGTCATAGGGTCAAATCTCTTTGACCTCATCATTTTTCACAAAAGTATATGAGGACCCAAGTGTCTTTTTTAATCCCCTCGACATTGCGAATGACCATGGGATCTGCCTAGTTAGCATTTTACACTCATTTAATCCCTCGGTAATAGTTTTGGAGTATTATATGGCCTCTATATATAATTTTCATCCCCTTTTGAAAAACATTTAGATTTAGCTACACTATTAAGCATCACTTTTGACTCAAATGTATATATAGGCCATAACTTTTGATCTAGAAGGCTAGGTAAGCCTTTTTCTCAAATTATGTAGTTTTTTTTAATATACACATTGGACTACAATTTTTACATTTTTTAAAAAAATTTTCCTTAAAAAATCATGTTTTTCCTAAGCTTCCTACTTTTTCCTAATTATACAATTTCAAACTATTGTAAACTATTGTATCTTTTGATTCGTGCATTGAATTGAAATGATATTTTTATAAGTACTTAATTTTCATGTTACTAAAAATGATATCTTTAGTTTATTCTAGTTTTTTATTATAAAGAATGTTTTTCAGTATTTTTTACTCATTTTCACCTATAGGTGAGTTGTAAATGCACTATTTTATAAATTTCCATCTAATTTTAGTTAGTGGGGGGACTTTATTGTTCATTTTAACAATTTTTAGGATGGGATTATTTTCATCTTGGAATGTTTCCCAGCTCTTGTATTAGGGGAAAATATGTAAAAATTGCATCATTATAAGTAGTTTCAGAGGGGTTTATTGAGTGTGTTTTATTTTCATTTCTTGACATTATATTCAAGGTTTTTCACCTTTTTTTTTTTAATAGATTTGTGGCAACACTTCCACACTCTTATATAGGTATATAATAACCTACTTTTGATAAACACCATTTTTTTCTAAATTATGTTGAATTCAATAAGACATAGTTAGATTTTTTGAAGAGAGTAAGAAGTTAAAAAAACAACTCTCTAGATTGCTCTCACTAATTTATGGAAAATATTTCTTTATTCAATCATTTTACAACACAATTTCATGTTTGCAACATCATATTGACACCATGGACATACTTATTATTAATCATTATATACCTTATGTCACTGATTCAAATCCTACTAATGCATCATCATCCTCTTATCTTCTAAATAATGAGTTTCCCCTTGAATATGATGTACCAATTTTTTTTCACATATTGCATCCTCCACTTCATATTTATCCATAATTATGTATGGATCATTTGATAAGCAGACATTTGGGTTTCACTCTTTCACTCTCTAATCTATGGGTCATTCTAGTCAAGGCACATATAAACATTTTTAAGGTGTAGTTTCCCCTATACAGCCTATTTTTTGGATTTATTTCCATGACATTGGCTATAGAGTAGATTTTTCTTCAACTCCATTTTGTGTACACCCATGTTTTTCTTTGATTTACACTTCATAAGGATATTAATAAAAAAAGAGTCCTTATATACAATTTATCAGGCATGAGAGACCTAATATTGTTTAATGCAAGCATGAGGGTCTTAAAACACATTTAGATGATTTTTTGCATGCACTGTGTGTTCACATGGAACTAAATCACATGTAGACATCTTTATCTGCCATCTACACTCACCTAATATGGATCTCATATCTATTTTGGTGGCATATTTATATTTATTTAAACACTCTCTACAATCATGGATCATTTAACATTCAACTCCATCATCCACACACTACACATTTTGTCTAGTAGTTCACCCTTTATTTTAGATCAAATCTCGTATTGATATGGCCTTTCTTCGATAAATAGCCAGTATCCTTATTTTTAGTTGTCATGGTGTATATATTTTCATCCTTGTCTTCATTTAGTTTTTTAGGATACATCATACTTACACTAAATTATAAATTACCATGAGGGGTTTATTTTAACATTCTAATCTACCTTCATCCATGTGTGCCTTGTTTTGCATACCTTTTTACTATTTTAGTTGTTAGTGTCTCACATCACTACTAGGGACATCCTTATATGAGATACCATTTATATATTATCTTACACCCTAACATTTAATCAATCTCATTTAAGTGGTATTGTTTAGGTATACCAAACTTATGTCATTGCTAATTGTTTGAATAATGGATTCAAACCACTCATACATATTTATTCTTTCATCCACTCCACCCATTGATCATTATAGGTGGGTGTGTTTAATCATGCTACATATTTCACTATTAAGTGTCCCTTTAACTTAATTCAAGTAGTTGATGACATTACTAATTAAATATTGTGTACTTTCAACACTTCACTTGGTAGTATTACTTTTCGACATCCCCAACATCTATTTTTAGTGATAAAATTATGGATTGTTACCACTCATGTAGATTTGAATTCTTAACAAAAAAAAATTCACTTTAAATTATTAAATATTATTCATTGATGGCATTCATCACATCTGTTGCATTTTTAATGATGTCTTTCATCCCATCTAGTGCAATATTCACAATACATAGTCTATTTGTTTTAAAGATGTTTTTTTTTTGTCTCATTTTTTCTAGATTACACTTATTGTACATGGGTACCTTATTAGGAATAGTTTTTAGGACCCATTTTATAGTATTCTTAGCCTTGCTTTTATTAGATAAGCTTATATTAGATACACTTAATGAGGTGTCAGTGCAATATTATACTTGCAAAAATGTTAAGTTCATTTAGGTTAGTTTAATTGTAGTAGGTTTTCTTTGTGTGCATCTCATAGGCTTATGATATAA